>OX402013.1:1268435-3725015 GCA_947859395.1 Eupithecia insigniata
CATTCAAACAAAGAACAAATCTAATATGTAATTAACACAGGAAGATGTGTGCGTTTTAATATAATAGTAATGGTATTATGGTGTCATATTAATTGCACATAGGTTGTATAATTATATAAATTTAACTAATTAAAACGAAAACGGCGATTTTATGAGAAGTATAAAGAAAGTACCAAGTGCAAGTTTCGTTCGTCCAGCTGCGGTTGTATAATGTATGTATATAGAACGAGAGTATACCCCCAGGAGCGCGTAGCAGCTATCGGTGCAATCCATCTAATGCAGCGATACAATCTGTGCTCGTGCATTACAAGCTTAAAATGTTGCAGTTGATACCAATCTGTGCTTGTAATGCTGCTAATGCTTAGGTTTGCTCGGAGTACGCTACTACAATAATAGCTGAGGAAGGAGCGCTTCTTGTTTAAGAGGCGTAAATATCCCGGATCTACAATACTTCACAGTCTTCCATAATAACCCGTTTTCAATGAAAGCTAAGTTATGTCAGATTTAATGGTTTAATCTTGTTTCTATATCCCGGGCGAATTAACATGACAAGTGCTGGCGTTAGTTTTTAGTCTAAACCAGGTGTCATGTTAATCCGCCCGGTTAGTAAATAGAGTTTGTCGCTTGTGGCACGACTTAGTTTTTAGCAAGATATTTTTATGGACTAAGACCCTGCGACGCGACGGCCGGACCGTCGTTATAAAAGCTGAAAGTTCCTCTGCGTATGCTCACCACAAATTTAAAATAAATAATATTTTAATAATATTATAGTTATTTTTTTTTTTACCTAAAAAGTGAAAAGTCTTGCCATTATAATAAGGCTTAGAGCCTGCAACCACGTCAGTACATTTTCGTCGCAATGTTCTCTTCTACATTAAAATAGTAAAAAATAAATAAATAATGCTGGACAATTCACACAGCAACAGCATCATCTAGCTGCAACCTGCAACCAAACAAACTTGTTGTGTTATCTATTATACATAAAAATATTCATTTATGTAACACAATACATTACATAGATGATTTTTTAATACATATGTAAGTACATACACACAATAATCCAGAACTTTTTGTACGATCTGAAGATATTTGTTACGGGTAACAAAAATCTTCAAATCGTACTAAAATTTGTCCCGAAGCGAGGAATAAACTGTTCTCATAATTGAAATTGAATATTTTTTTGGATTATGATTTTGCAGTGAGACCACAAAGTAACCAAGGACGCGAAGTTCGCTACGTTTGATTTAGAACAACAACACAAGAAACAGCCTGTTCATTCATAAATAATATCTAAATACTTCCCAAACAATAAATCACCATATACCTAACAGCCATCCAACAGCACAAGGTATCACTAAAATAATAAGCTCTTATGAAAGACACCCGAATAATGGCCGGCCACTTCCGGCGATATATTTCCGCTATCTCAGCGCCAACATGGCGTCCTCACATCCGGTTGACCGTTATGGAGTGTTAATCGAGCATTATGTCTGAGATGAAAAACTATCCTTTGAGGAACTACCCGAGTGGATAATATTCATGGGAAGTGATATTAATGGTCTTCTGTAGGCGTATGCTATGCTGGTACAGTATATATATATGTATATTTTATACAGGGTTGGGGGTCGTGCGTGCGGTATCCCGGTAAATATTTATAGGGTCTCATTACAAATTTCAGGAATATGTGGGCTTTAATATATGTCGCTCTAGTCAGTTTATTAATGAACTGGTTAATATAACCCGGAAAATTTAAGGTCAATAAACACTAAGCATATTTCTAGTCTTCAAGACATTTTACAATCAAATAATAGAAACATATTAGAACTAGTATTTACAATTGAAACAATTTAGCTAACTGCTGACTGTTGCAAACAATCTACAGGTAGCTCAACTGCTCCATAATACCAGACTCAAATATATACCAGTCGGAAGCGTCCCCAAGACGCTGGCAGCATTGCCCCGCTGTATAGCAGATTATTTAGATTTCTTCTATTTCAAAGTAGTTCGAATACTGAATGTCCGGGCGGAAAATGACTTAGCACTTATTTAGTGAAACATTTTACTATGCTTTTTAACAAAAAATACTAAATTATTATTGAGTGTGTTTGCAAAAGCTTAATTAGACGTCTCGAGGTCGTCATAATGAAGCTGAGGTACAATACACTCTGAAGTTGAGGCGGGAGTAATTAAAATATTAAAGCACAAAGTCTTGCGCCTTGGAGGACTCAACAAGTCGCCTTGTTTATTGAATGAAAACCTCTTTATTACTTACTTGATAGAAATCTGCGGGATTAGGATTCTATTTGAGGTTTTTAAAAGATAGATTATTAAAGGTAGAGTTACTATTAAATTGCAAGTTTTTTGTTGTGGAATGAAAGTAAAGTTTTGGTTTTTCGGCAGAGACTCGGAAACGAATCGGCATCGCCTCGCCTCAACGATTCGTGGCAGGACATTGAAATAAACAAAAAAGGTGAGCCCATTTAGCCCTGCCTCTTTTGTTTTTTTTCAATTGTTCAACCCGTTATATTCGAGCCTGAAAACAGTACCCATGGTAATGATACCTCGTCAGCACCCATACGTTGCTGAACATACCTCCCCCAAAAAAGGGACTTTCGCGATCCATAATCACCACACCTGCTTAGGGATTGGTGATCGCAGTTGAGGTGTTAAGATACATAGACAAAACCGGCTGCTGGTTTTCAGATGGTAGGTTCCCTTAGTCGGCTCTTAAAACATCCACTGGCTGAGTTAAAGGGGAAAATACTACGCCGCGACCATCTACATTAATATTTTCATAAACTGTTTTATAATTCTCTTTCAACTTCAAAAGCACTACTTACCTACTGCAAGGCAACACTGTCAGTCAATCATCGTCTTCGCATTACACGTAAACAGTAATGATAGGCAACGCGAATAGACTCGGCATAATATAGTTAAAATTTGCAAAATTATAGCATGCTTAGCGGGCAATTAAAGGACGAGTGGCTTTGTTACCCACGGGGCAATCAGGGGCTAGTGACCCTTATCGACTGATTCATTTAAAAAAAGAAATTATGAATGTGACTATTGGCTTGAATATCGATCCATTTCATTAGAATTTAACTGCAACTGATTGCATAGACATAATACCTATAAGTAACAACCACACCAAAATACTCTGAAATAGTTCGTCCACTTTTGTATGTATCTGATAAGGTTACATTTGTACATAATATTTATGAACGTGATGGAGATCCTTATTTAAAATTGCGTCCATAATTCAATTTAGAATATCAACTAGCCATGAAACCTTTGAAAATTTATGAAAAAAGGGGATAATCTTGGAAAGCCTTACTTTACAATTAGGCTTTTGTTCCGCCTGGCCCATTGTTTGTAGGTAAGCCAGCAATAACAAAAGACTCGACGGGGAGGGTTGAGAAAACAATGACGTCAGAATCCCTGCCGATGCTTCTATTCAACTCATCAAAAATCGCGAGTATTATGTCAGGGAGTCCCGGCAATTATGTGCTGGTGCTGGAAGAACGGTTATTGTTCGTGTTATTACTGAAAGGAACTGTCAAGTAACCTACTCACCTATCTGCCTGCCTAAGTGGTAGCTTGGCGCAGTGAATTTTGGCCTCCGCCACCAGAGAAAAGTGAGTTCAAGTGTTGGACAGCAATAAGCCTTTCGAGCTTATTGTTGTCCAGTAGTCGGTAAGCAGTTGTTGTACGGTTTTACCTTATTCCGCCGGCGACGAACTGGTTACCCGTTGTCGGTTGGTTTACTTATATACTCTTCTTCCTTTTCGCGTTTTAGGTACCTTTAGTATAGAATCTAACGAAATAGAGGTTATACCGGGTGGATTATTTTGACGGGGCAGTGATAGAAGACTGAAATTATGTGAAATAGCAATTTTCATGTTAACTGTAATTTTTTCAAATCTGTAATAGCCTATGTAATTTCACGAAAAATTAGATGGTCTCCTTAGTAAATTTTCCCGTGCTACAACGACTAAGCACCTCTCTTTACTGCCCAGTCCAAAAAATCCACCCTGTATATTTTAGACTGACCACATTTAAAATAAGAACCGCTACACACAGTTATTTAACAAGCACATGACAATCCGCATCTGAGCTGACGTGGGTCAAACAGAATTATAAATCATCACACGCTAGTCGACGTGTATATAATATTCATACGGATGCCTTGCTCGTGAGCCTTACACTGAAGTAGGTCGAACGCTTTGGTTGGTATTAATACTAAGCTAATTCATAAACCATCGTGTTTTTCCTTTTAAACACATCCTTTGCATACCAAATTGGAAAGTTATCGCATGGGACCTTCAGATTTAAGTTTAACAAATTATAAGTTGTTATGAAAGAAAAATTATATACAAAACAAAAACAACAAACTTACTTTTCTTTTTTGGTTTAGAGGCAATGAATTTAAAAAAAAATAGCCTCTCTTTATGATAAATGATAAGGGTTCGGTATGAAGAAACACTGATAAACAACCAAAAAGAATTAAGTACCTACCCAAATCCCGAGAAGTCTGTAAAAGCCAAAGTATTTGTATACCTATATGATTATAGTAGATTGTTACACAAGGGTAGTAAGGAAGCTATTACAGAACAAGATCCAATTTGGCGCCAGTGAGAGCGCAGCTCGCAAAGGGCCCTAAATTGGATTGAGTGCACCCGATATATTTAGACGCCCAGGCGAAGCGAGGGCGAATATAGTTCGAGGGTGCAATCAATCCAATTTCGCGCCCTTACGAGCGCTTGCGAAGGGCGCTAATGGATCGAGTGAACCCGAGAATATAATTCGAGGGTGTAATAGCTACTTGCAACCAAGGTACTTTACATCATAATGGCGAGGCAAATAAAACATTTATATACTTAGGTATGACAAAATGTAATTTTTATTAGAAAAAGTAATTATTTATTAAAAGATTTTGTATTTTTTACAACATCTTCTGCTTCGAGATGACAGAAATCAGGCGTGCGGACGAGTTCTTCATCTGATGAAATACTTGACATACTGAACTACCACTTTAAACTTGTTTATTACAGTTTTAATTTTTAATTTTAGTTTATTACAGTCACAAATCAAATGAAATGTAATGCCGCCATTTGCACAGTTTTTTTTTTTCAGTAAAATGTTTTCTTTTCATAAATAATAGATTCAGGCGTTACTTTGCGGAAATCCATTGCACAATATTAGAATGAAGAAATATTTAGTAACAATTCCGCGTATAACCTTCTCTGATAGTATTCATCAAAGTAAGTTGTCTACTAGTTTCGTCTCTCCACGAGACATCTTCAGGACACCACAATACTCGACCTTGACATTGAGATTGGTAAGCACAGCAACACCGACAGAGTCCCGCCAGTGATGTTGCCTCTCCGAGCTCCGCGCGCCAAGTGAAGCAATGCCCGCAAAACCCCCCTTTATATAGTCACGGATCAAACAGTGCGCACACAAAGTTCATAGTGTGTGTGTGGCAGTACTATTGTTTGAAAAGATTCGTAATAACGGTGACCGAGGCAAACCTGTACTAAGTTCATTCAACAGTGTATTATTACTATATTTTGTAATTTCTAAATTTTCTAAGACTGACATCCTAAATCCCTTATCACAAGTATGTAAAATAGAAAAACAATGATTTTGACTTAAAGAATGACCAGATTCCAATAAATGTTTTGCAAAGTTAGATTTTTCTGGATAATTGTTTCTATAAGCAGCTAAATGTTCTTTATACCTAACCTGAAAACTACGACCCGTTTGACCTACATAAATACCATTACATTCGTCACATACCAACTTATAAACACCCGATTTTTTATTGTTATCTAACCTATCTTTACCGTTACAAATCTGTTTTAATAAATTGTTTGTTTTGAACGCTGCGTGTACTTTATGTTTAGACAAAACTCTTGAAACTCCGTCACTCAATGGACCTAAATAAGTTAAACTGCCCACAAATTTGTCTATCCTTTCTGGAGCTACGGGATACAATAAGGAACGGATAATGTTTTGTTGTTTACTTCTTATTAAACCATCAACCATCTTTCTACTATATCCATTACTTTCAGCCGTGTGGTAAATAATAGATAGCTCTCTGTTAAAGTTCTCCTGAGATAAGGGGACTGACATCATTCTATGGACAAAACTACGGTAAGCTGATAGCTTATGTTGGAATGGATGACAAGATGAATTTGGTATTGTAATATCTGTGTAAGTAGGTTTTCTGTAAATTTGAAAATCATGCCTATTGTTTAACCTAGTTATTGTCAAATCTAAAAAGTTCAGCGAACCACCAATTTCTAATTCAAGTTTAAATTTTATTTTTGGATGAATTGCATTAAGTTTGTTAACGAACAGTTCTATTTGACGCAAACTTCCAGTCCAGCATATGATAATGTCATCTACATAACGATAATAATATAAAATGTTTGATTCCCCTATAATGTTTTTATTCTCAAAACTGTCCATGAAAATGTCTGCCATAAGTGGACTTAGTGGTGAACCCATAGCTAACCCTTCTTTCTGTTTGTAATATTGATTGCCAAATTGGAAGTAATTTTGTTGCATACAAGTTCTAGTCAAAGATATTAACTCCTCCTTTTCTGCCGGAAGTACTCGTTGTCGCTCAAGATGTCCTTCCAATATTATCAAACTCTCCTCATAAGGTACGTTTGTAAATAAACTTTCTACATCCAGCGATAATAACTTTGCATTGTGAGGCAGGCTAACATCTTTAACTTTGTTGACCAAATCCATACTATTCTTTAAGCTATACTTTGGATTGAATCTAGATCTACTTTTTAATTCGTAATTTAAATATTTTGATAAACCATATGCTGGTGCTCCTATGTAAGAGACAACGGGCCGGATTGGAATATTATTTTTATGTATTTTAGGTAAACCATACAACATTGGTGTTCTTGGATTCATAGGAATTAAATATTTAAGAGAGTTTGGAGAAATAAAGCATGAGTTTTTTGTCATTTCTTTCAATTCCTGTGTGAAAACTTTGGTTGGGTCGGAATTCAATAATTCAAAATCATTGCCCTGTATAACCTCATTAACCTTCTGCACATAAGTACCCCTTTCTAAGATAACTACAGTATTACCCTTATCTGCTTTTGTTATCACTAAGCTATTTTGATCTACCTTATTCCTTAAAGATTTAAAAACATTTAATTCCCTTGGTAAACTTGGAACTATAGCTGAACTAATTGGTTTCTTTATTAAAGAGGCTACCTCATGTTTAACCCCTTCGTCAGCTTTACCCCTAACAATTGCCATCTCTGAATCAACAGCCAAAATCTCCAAAGTTTTCTTATTTAAAACTGGTTGTAAGTTGTATTTAAGACCCTTTTCTAACAGTGATAATTCTGAAGTTGTGAACTGGACGCCACTATGATTTTCTACGCGTTGATAGAACGTATGAGGACATGGTTGCTGCACAGTATTACTATTCCCCCTTAGTCGGTCTACCCTCTGTTTGTCTCTAACTAATCGATCTAATTTCCCTGTCTGAATTATATATTTCCTGTGGGCTAACTCAGCAGCGTATTCCCTAGCTTTATTATCTAGTAAATCAAATTCTATGTTGTGTAAGGAATAAGCTAACTCCTTGTGTAAAACTCCCAAGTGAGTTTTATAGTTGTCTCTGATAGTAAACCAATGTTTTATTTCCTCATTTAACCAAGTATTCCTAGCCCTTATCAAAGCAACATTAGCTGCCCTACTATTTGTATTACTTCTAATTTTAATGTAAGATGGAATAACCCCCAAATGTTTACACTGTTGATTGAACCATACATTTTGAGCTGCAATACGATGTGACTGAGTGAGTTTGATGTATAATTTTGCCTGTTCAGCTGTACCTGCTGATCTAAGATAAATAATAGATTCAGGCGTTACTTTGCGGAAATCCATTGCACAATATTAGAATGAAGAAATATTTAGTAACAATTCCGCGTATAACCTTCTCTGATAGTATTCATCAAAGTAAGTTGTCTACTAGTTTCGTCTCTCCACGAGACATCTTCAGGACACCACAATACTCGACCTTGACATTGAGATTGGTAAGCACAGCAACACCGACAGAGTCCCGCCAGTGATGTTGCCTCTCCGAGCTCCGCGCGCCAAGTGAAGCAATGCCCGCAAAACCCCCCTTTATATAGTCACGGATCAAACAGTGCGCACACAAAGTTCATAGTGTGTGTGTGGCAGTACTATTGTTTGAAAAGATTCGTAATAACGGTGACCGAGGCAAACCTGTACTAAGTTCATTCAACAGTGTATTATTACTATATTTTGTAATTTCTAAATTTTCTAAGACTGACATCCTAAATCCCTTATCACAAGTATGTAAAATAGAAAAACAATGATTTTGACTTAAAGAATGACCAGATTCCAATAAATGTTTTGCAAAGTTAGATTTTTCTGGATAATTGTTTCTATAAGCAGCTAAATGTTCTTTATACCTAACCTGAAAACTACGACCCGTTTGACCTACATAAATACCATTACATTCGTCACATACCAACTTATAAACACCCGATTTTTTATTGTTATCTAACCTATCTTTACCGTTACAAATCTGTTTTAATAAATTGTTTGTTTTGAACGCTGCGTGTACTTTATGTTTAGACAAAACTCTTGAAACTCCGTCACTCAATGGACCTAAATAAGTTAAACTGCCCACAAATTTGTCTATCCTTTCTGGAGCTACGGGATACAATAAGGAACGGATAATGTTTTGTTGTTTACTTCTTATTAAACCATCAACCATCTTTCTACTATATCCATTACTTTCAGCCGTGTGGTAAATAATAGATAGCTCTCTGTTAAAGTTCTCCTGAGATAAGGGGACTGACATCATTCTATGGACAAAACTACGGTAAGCTGATAGCTTATGTTGGAATGGATGACAAGATGAATTTGGTATTGTAATATCTGTGTAAGTAGGTTTTCTGTAAATTTGAAAATCATGCCTATTGTTTAACCTAGTTATTGTCAAATCTAAAAAGTTCAGCGAACCACCAATTTCTAATTCAAGTTTAAATTTTATTTTTGGATGAATTGCATTAAGTTTGTTAACGAACAGTTCTATTTGACGCAAACTTCCAGTCCAGCATATGATAATGTCATCTACATAACGATAATAATATAAAATGTTTGATTCCCCTATAATGTTTTTATTCTCAAAACTGTCCATGAAAATGTCTGCCATAAGTGGACTTAGTGGTGAACCCATAGCTAACCCTTCTTTCTGTTTGTAATATTGATTGCCAAATTGGAAGTAATTTTGTTGCATACAAGTTCTAGTCAAAGATATTAACTCCTCCTTTTCTGCCGGAAGTACTCGTTGTCGCTCAAGATGTCCTTCCAATATTATCAAACTCTCCTCATAAGGTACGTTTGTAAATAAACTTTCTACATCCAGCGATAATAACTTTGCATTGTGAGGCAGGCTAACATCTTTAACTTTGTTGACCAAATCCATACTATTCTTTAAGCTATACTTTGGATTGAATCTAGATCTACTTTTTAATTCGTAATTTAAATATTTTGATAAACCATATGCTGGTGCTCCTATGTAAGAGACAACGGGCCGGATTGGAATATTATTTTTATGTATTTTAGGTAAACCATACAACATTGGTGTTCTTGGATTCATAGGAATTAAATATTTAAGAGAGTTTGGAGAAATAAAGCATGAGTTTTTTGTCATTTCTTTCAATTCCTGTGTGAAAACTTTGGTTGGGTCGGAATTCAATAATTCAAAATCATTGCCCTGTATAACCTCATTAACCTTCTGCACATAAGTACCCCTTTCTAAGATAACTACAGTATTACCCTTATCTGCTTTTGTTATCACTAAGCTATTTTGATCTACCTTATTCCTTAAAGATTTAAAAACATTTAATTCCCTTGGTAAACTTGGAACTATAGCTGAACTAATTGGTTTCTTTATTAAAGAGGCTACCTCATGTTTAACCCCTTCGTCAGCTTTACCCCTAACAATTGCCATCTCTGAATCAACAGCCAAAATCTCCAAAGTTTTCTTATTTAAAACTGGTTGTAAGTTGTATTTAAGACCCTTTTCTAACAGTGATAATTCTGAAGTTGTGAACTGGACGCCACTATGATTTTCTACGCGTTGATAGAACGTATGAGGACATGGTTGCTGCACAGTATTACTATTCCCCCTTAGTCGGTCTACCCTCTGTTTGTCTCTAACTAATCGATCTAATTTCCCTGTCTGAATTATATATTTCCTGTGGGCTAACTCAGCAGCGTATTCCCTAGCTTTATTATCTAGTAAATCAAATTCTATGTTGTGTAAGGAATAAGCTAACTCCTTGTGTAAAACTCCCAAGTGAGTTTTATAGTTGTCTCTGATAGTAAACCAATGTTTTATTTCCTCATTTAACCAAGTATTCCTAGCCCTTATCAAAGCAACATTAGCTGCCCTACTATTTGTATTACTTCTAATTTTAATGTAAGATGGAATAACCCCCAAATGTTTACACTGTTGATTGAACCATACATTTTGAGCTGCAATACGATGTGACTGAGTGAGTTTGATGTATAATTTTGCCTGTTCAGCTGTACCTGCTGATCTAAGATAAATAATAGATTCAGGCGTTACTTTGCGGAAATCCATTGCACAATATTAGAATGAAGAAATATTTAGTAACAATTCCGCGTATAACCTTCTCTGATAGTATTCATCAAAGTAAGTTGTCTACTAGTTTCGTCTCTCCACGAGACATCTTCAGGACACCACAATACTCGACCTTGACATTGAGATTGGTAAGCACAGCAACACCGACAGAGTCCCGCCAGTGATGTTGCCTCTCCGAGCTCCGCGCGCCAAGTGAAGCAATGCCCGCAAAACCCCCCTTTATATAGTCACGGATCAAACAGTGCGCACACAAAGTTCATAGTGTGTGTGTGGCAGTACTATTGTTTGAAAAGATTCGTAATAACGGTGACCGAGGCAAACCTGTACTAAGTTCATTCAACAGTGTATTATTACTATATTTTGTAATTTCTAAATTTTCTAAGACTGACATCCTAAATCCCTTATCACAAGTATGTAAAATAGAAAAACAATGATTTTGACTTAAAGAATGACCAGATTCCAATAAATGTTTTGCAAAGTTAGATTTTTCTGGATAATTGTTTCTATAAGCAGCTAAATGTTCTTTATACCTAACCTGAAAACTACGACCCGTTTGACCTACATAAATACCATTACATTCGTCACATACCAACTTATAAACACCCGATTTTTTATTGTTATCTAACCTATCTTTACCGTTACAAATCTGTTTTAATAAATTGTTTGTTTTGAACGCTGCGTGTACTTTATGTTTAGACAAAACTCTTGAAACTCCGTCACTCAATGGACCTAAATAAGTTAAACTGCCCACAAATTTGTCTATCCTTTCTGGAGCTACGGGATACAATAAGGAACGGATAATGTTTTGTTGTTTACTTCTTATTAAACCATCAACCATCTTTCTACTATATCCATTACTTTCAGCCGTGTGGTAAATAATAGATAGCTCTCTGTTAAAGTTCTCCTGAGATAAGGGGACTGACATCATTCTATGGACAAAACTACGGTAAGCTGATAGCTTATGTTGGAATGGATGACAAGATGAATTTGGTATTGTAATATCTGTGTAAGTAGGTTTTCTGTAAATTTGAAAATCATGCCTATTGTTTAACCTAGTTATTGTCAAATCTAAAAAGTTCAGCGAACCACCAATTTCTAATTCAAGTTTAAATTTTATTTTTGGATGAATTGCATTAAGTTTGTTAACGAACAGTTCTATTTGACGCAAACTTCCAGTCCAGCATATGATAATGTCATCTACATAACGATAATAATATAAAATGTTTGATTCCCCTATAATGTTTTTATTCTCAAAACTGTCCATGAAAATGTCTGCCATAAGTGGACTTAGTGGTGAACCCATAGCTAACCCTTCTTTCTGTTTGTAATATTGATTGCCAAATTGGAAGTAATTTTGTTGCATACAAGTTCTAGTCAAAGATATTAACTCCTCCTTTTCTGCCGGAAGTACTCGTTGTCGCTCAAGATGTCCTTCCAATATTATCAAACTCTCCTCATAAGGTACGTTTGTAAATAAACTTTCTACATCCAGCGATAATAACTTTGCATTGTGAGGCAGGCTAACATCTTTAACTTTGTTGACCAAATCCATACTATTCTTTAAGCTATACTTTGGATTGAATCTAGATCTACTTTTTAATTCGTAATTTAAATATTTTGATAAACCATATGCTGGTGCTCCTATGTAAGAGACAACGGGCCGGATTGGAATATTATTTTTATGTATTTTAGGTAAACCATACAACATTGGTGTTCTTGGATTCATAGGAATTAAATATTTAAGAGAGTTTGGAGAAATAAAGCATGAGTTTTTTGTCATTTCTTTCAATTCCTGTGTGAAAACTTTGGTTGGGTCGGAATTCAATAATTCAAAATCATTGCCCTGTATAACCTCATTAACCTTCTGCACATAAGTACCCCTTTCTAAGATAACTACAGTATTACCCTTATCTGCTTTTGTTATCACTAAGCTATTTTGATCTACCTTATTCCTTAAAGATTTAAAAACATTTAATTCCCTTGGTAAACTTGGAACTATAGCTGAACTAATTGGTTTCTTTATTAAAGAGGCTACCTCATGTTTAACCCCTTCGTCAGCTTTACCCCTAACAATTGCCATCTCTGAATCAACAGCCAAAATCTCCAAAGTTTTCTTATTTAAAACTGGTTGTAAGTTGTATTTAAGACCCTTTTCTAACAGTGATAATTCTGAAGTTGTGAACTGGACGCCACTATGATTTTCTACGCGTTGATAGAACGTATGAGGACATGGTTGCTGCACAGTATTACTATTCCCCCTTAGTCGGTCTACCCTCTGTTTGTCTCTAACTAATCGATCTAATTTCCCTGTCTGAATTATATATTTCCTGTGGGCTAACTCAGCAGCGTATTCCCTAGCTTTATTATCTAGTAAATCAAATTCTATGTTGTGTAAGGAATAAGCTAACTCCTTGTGTAAAACTCCCAAGTGAGTTTTATAGTTGTCTCTGATAGTAAACCAATGTTTTATTTCCTCATTTAACCAAGTATTCCTAGCCCTTATCAAAGCAACATTAGCTGCCCTACTATTTGTATTACTTCTAATTTTAATGTAAGATGGAATAACCCCCAAATGTTTACACTGTTGATTGAACCATACATTTTGAGCTGCAATACGATGTGACTGAGTGAGTTTGATGTATAATTTTGCCTGTTCAGCTGTACCTGCTGATCTAAGATAAATAATAGATTCAGGCGTTACTTTGCGGAAATCCATTGCACAATATTAGAATGAAGAAATATTTAGTAACAATTCCGCGTAGTTTTCAGGTTAGGTATAAAGAACATTTAGCTGCTTATAGAAACAATTATCCAGAAAAATCTAACTTTGCAAAACATTTATTGGAATCTGGTCATTCTTTAAGTCAAAATCATTGTTTTTCTATTTTACATACTTGTGATAAGGGATTTAGGATGTCAGTCTTAGAAAATTTAGAAATTACAAAATATAGTAATAATACACTGTTGAATGAACTTAGTACAGGTTTGCCTCGGTCACCGTTATTACGAATCTTTTCAAACAATAGTACTGCCACACACACACTATGAACTTTGTGTGCGCACTGTTTGATCCGTGACTATATAAAGGGGGGTTTTGCGGGCATTGCTTCACTTGGCGCGCGGAGCTCGGAGAGGCAACATCACTGGCGGGACTCTGTCGGTGTTGCTGTGCTTACCAATCTCAATGTCAAGGTCGAGTATTGTGGTGTCCTGAAGATGTCTCGTGGAGAGACGAAACTAGTAGACAACTTACTTTGATGAATACTATCAGAGAAGGTTATACGCGGAATTGTTACTAAATATTTCTTCATTCTAATATTGTGCAATGGATTTCCGCAAAGTAACGCCTGAATCTATTATTTATCTTAGATCAGCAGGTACAGCTGAACAGGCAAAATTATACATCAAACTCACTCAGTCACATCGTATTGCAGCTCAAAATGTATGGTTCAATCAACAGTGTAAACATTTGGGGGTTATTCCATCTTACATTAAAATTAGAAGTAATACAAATAGTAGGGCAGCTAATGTTGCTTTGATAAGGGCTAGGAATACTTGGTTAAATGAGGAAATAAAACATTGGTTTACTATCAGAGACAACTATAAAACTCACTTGGGAGTTTTACACAAGGAGTTAGCTTATTCCTTACACAACATAGAATTTGATTTACTAGATAATAAAGCTAGGGAATACGCTGCTGAGTTAGCCCACAGGAAATATATAATTCAGACAGGGAAATTAGATCGATTAGTTAGAGACAAACAGAGGGTAGACCGACTAAGGGGGAATAGTAATACTGTGCAGCAACCATGTCCTCATACGTTCTATCAACGCGTAGAAAATCATAGTGGCGTCCAGTTCACAACTTCAGAATTATCACTGTTAGAAAAGGGTCTTAAATACAACTTACAACCAGTTTTAAATAAGAAAACTTTGGAGATTTTGGCTGTTGATTCAGAGATGGCAATTGTTAGGGGTAAAGCTGACGAAGGGGTTAAACATGAGGTAGCCTCTTTAATAAAGAAACCAATTAGTTCAGCTATAGTTCCAAGTTTACCAAGGGAATTAAATGTTTTTAAATCTTTAAGGAATAAGGTAGATCAAAATAGCTTAGTGATAACAAAAGCAGATAAGGGTAATACTGTAGTTATCTTAGAAAGGGGTACTTATGTGCAGAAGGTTAATGAGGTTATACAGGGCAATGATTTTGAATTATTGAATTCCGACCCAACCAAAGTTTTCACACAGGAATTGAAAGAAATGACAAAAAACTCATGCTTTATTTCTCCAAACTCTCTTAAATATTTAATTCCTATGAATCCAAGAACACCAATGTTGTATGGTTTACCTAAAATACATAAAAATAATATTCCAATCCGGCCCGTTGTCTCTTACATAGGAGCACCAGCATATGGTTTATCAAAATATTTAAATTACGAATTAAAAAGTAGATCTAGATTCAATCCAAAGTATAGCTTAAAGAATAGTATGGATTTGGTCAACAAAGTTAAAGATGTTAGCCTGCCTCACAATGCAAAGTTATTATCGCTGGATGTAGAAAGTTTATTTACAAACGTACCTTATGAGGAGAGTTTGATAATATTGGAAGGACATCTTGAGCGACAACGAGTACTTCCGGCAGAAAAGGAGGAGTTAATATCTTTGACTAGAACTTGTATGCAACAAAATTACTTCCAATTTGGCAATCAATATTACAAACAGAAAGAAGGGTTAGCTATGGGTTCACCACTAAGTCCACTTATGGCAGACATTTTCATGGACAGTTTTGAGAATAAAAACATTATAGGGGAATCAAACATTTTATATTATTATCGTTATGTAGATGACATTATCATATGCTGGACTGGAAGTTTGCGTCAAATAGAACTGTTCGTTAACAAACTTAATGCAATTCATCCAAAAATAAAATTTAAACTTGAATTAGAAATTGGTGGTTCGCTGAACTTTTTAGATTTGACAATAACTAGGTTAAACAATAGGCATGATTTTCAAATTTACAGAAAACCTACTTACACAGATATTACAATACCAAATTCATCTTGTCATCCATTCCAACATAAGCTATCAGCTTACCGTAGTTTTGTCCATAGAATGATGTCAGTCCCCTTATCTCAGGAGAACTTTAACAGAGAGCTATCTATTATTTACCACACGGCTGAAAGTAATGGATATAGTAGAAAGATGGTTGATGGTTTAATAAGAAGTAAACAACAAAACATTATCCGTTCCTTATTGTATCCCGTAGCTCCAGAAAGGATAGACAAATTTGTGGGCAGTTTAACTTATTTAGGTCCATTGAGTGACGGAGTTTCAAGAGTTTTGTCTAAACATAAAGTACACGCAGCGTTCAAAACAAACAATTTATTAAAACAGATTTGTAACGGTAAAGATAGGTTAGATAACAATAAAAAATCGGGTGTTTATAAGTTGGTATGTGACGAATGTAATGGTATTTATGTAGGTCAAACGGGTCGTAGTTTTCAGGTTAGGTATAAAGAACATTTAGCTGCTTATAGAAACAATTATCCAGAAAAATCTAACTTTGCAAAACATTTATTGGAATCTGGTCATTCTTTAAGTCAAAATCATTGTTTTTCTATTTTACATACTTGTGATAAGGGATTTAGGATGTCAGTCTTAGAAAATTTAGAAATTACAAAATATAGTAATAATACACTGTTGAATGAACTTAGTACAGGTTTGCCTCGGTCACCGTTATTACGAATCTTTTCAAACAATAGTACTGCCACACACACACTATGAACTTTGTGTGCGCACTGTTTGATCCGTGACTATATAAAGGGGGGTTTTGCGGGCATTGCTTCACTTGGCGCGCGGAGCTCGGAGAGGCAACATCACTGGCGGGACTCTGTCGGTGTTGCTGTGCTTACCAATCTCAATGTCAAGGTCGAGTATTGTGGTGTCCTGAAGATGTCTCGTGGAGAGACGAAACTAGTAGACAACTTACTTTGATGAATACTATCAGAGAAGGTTATACGCGGAATTGTTACTAAATATTTCTTCATTCTAATATTGTGCAATGGATTTCCGCAAAGTAACGCCTGAATCTATTATTTATCTTAGATCAGCAGGTACAGCTGAACAGGCAAAATTATACATCAAACTCACTCAGTCACATCGTATTGCAGCTCAAAATGTATGGTTCAATCAACAGTGTAAACATTTGGGGGTTATTCCATCTTACATTAAAATTAGAAGTAATACAAATAGTAGGGCAGCTAATGTTGCTTTGATAAGGGCTAGGAATACTTGGTTAAATGAGGAAATAAAACATTGGTTTACTATCAGAGACAACTATAAAACTCACTTGGGAGTTTTACACAAGGAGTTAGCTTATTCCTTACACAACATAGAATTTGATTTACTAGATAATAAAGCTAGGGAATACGCTGCTGAGTTAGCCCACAGGAAATATATAATTCAGACAGGGAAATTAGATCGATTAGTTAGAGACAAACAGAGGGTAGACCGACTAAGGGGGAATAGTAATACTGTGCAGCAACCATGTCCTCATACGTTCTATCAACGCGTAGAAAATCATAGTGGCGTCCAGTTCACAACTTCAGAATTATCACTGTTAGAAAAGGGTCTTAAATACAACTTACAACCAGTTTTAAATAAGAAAACTTTGGAGATTTTGGCTGTTGATTCAGAGATGGCAATTGTTAGGGGTAAAGCTGACGAAGGGGTTAAACATGAGGTAGCCTCTTTAATAAAGAAACCAATTAGTTCAGCTATAGTTCCAAGTTTACCAAGGGAATTAAATGTTTTTAAATCTTTAAGGAATAAGGTAGATCAAAATAGCTTAGTGATAACAAAAGCAGATAAGGGTAATACTGTAGTTATCTTAGAAAGGGGTACTTATGTGCAGAAGGTTAATGAGGTTATACAGGGCAATGATTTTGAATTATTGAATTCCGACCCAACCAAAGTTTTCACACAGGAATTGAAAGAAATGACAAAAAACTCATGCTTTATTTCTCCAAACTCTCTTAAATATTTAATTCCTATGAATCCAAGAACACCAATGTTGTATGGTTTACCTAAAATACATAAAAATAATATTCCAATCCGGCCCGTTGTCTCTTACATAGGAGCACCAGCATATGGTTTATCAAAATATTTAAATTACGAATTAAAAAGTAGATCTAGATTCAATCCAAAGTATAGCTTAAAGAATAGTATGGATTTGGTCAACAAAGTTAAAGATGTTAGCCTGCCTCACAATGCAAAGTTATTATCGCTGGATGTAGAAAGTTTATTTACAAACGTACCTTATGAGGAGAGTTTGATAATATTGGAAGGACATCTTGAGCGACAACGAGTACTTCCGGCAGAAAAGGAGGAGTTAATATCTTTGACTAGAACTTGTATGCAACAAAATTACTTCCAATTTGGCAATCAATATTACAAACAGAAAGAAGGGTTAGCTATGGGTTCACCACTAAGTCCACTTATGGCAGACATTTTCATGGACAGTTTTGAGAATAAAAACATTATAGGGGAATCAAACATTTTATATTATTATCGTTATGTAGATGACATTATCATATGCTGGACTGGAAGTTTGCGTCAAATAGAACTGTTCGTTAACAAACTTAATGCAATTCATCCAAAAATAAAATTTAAACTTGAATTAGAAATTGGTGGTTCGCTGAACTTTTTAGATTTGACAATAACTAGGTTAAACAATAGGCATGATTTTCAAATTTACAGAAAACCTACTTACACAGATATTACAATACCAAATTCATCTTGTCATCCATTCCAACATAAGCTATCAGCTTACCGTAGTTTTGTCCATAGAATGATGTCAGTCCCCTTATCTCAGGAGAACTTTAACAGAGAGCTATCTATTATTTACCACACGGCTGAAAGTAATGGATATAGTAGAAAGATGGTTGATGGTTTAATAAGAAGTAAACAACAAAACATTATCCGTTCCTTATTGTATCCCGTAGCTCCAGAAAGGATAGACAAATTTGTGGGCAGTTTAACTTATTTAGGTCCATTGAGTGACGGAGTTTCAAGAGTTTTGTCTAAACATAAAGTACACGCAGCGTTCAAAACAAACAATTTATTAAAACAGATTTGTAACGGTAAAGATAGGTTAGATAACAATAAAAAATCGGGTGTTTATAAGTTGGTATGTGACGAATGTAATGGTATTTATGTAGGTCAAACGGGTCGTAGTTTTCAGGTTAGGTATAAAGAACATTTAGCTGCTTATAGAAACAATTATCCAGAAAAATCTAACTTTGCAAAACATTTATTGGAATCTGGTCATTCTTTAAGTCAAAATCATTGTTTTTCTATTTTACATACTTGTGATAAGGGATTTAGGATGTCAGTCTTAGAAAATTTAGAAATTACAAAATATAGTAATAATACACTGTTGAATGAACTTAGTACAGGTTTGCCTCGGTCACCGTTATTACGAATCTTTTCAAACAATAGTACTGCCACACACACACTATGAACTTTGTGTGCGCACTGTTTGATCCGTGACTATATAAAGGGGGGTTTTGCGGGCATTGCTTCACTTGGCGCGCGGAGCTCGGAGAGGCAACATCACTGGCGGGACTCTGTCGGTGTTGCTGTGCTTACCAATCTCAATGTCAAGGTCGAGTATTGTGGTGTCCTGAAGATGTCTCGTGGAGAGACGAAACTAGTAGACAACTTACTTTGATGAATACTATCAGAGAAGGTTATACGCGGAATTGTTACTAAATATTTCTTCATTCTAATATTGTGCAATGGATTTCCGCAAAGTAACGCCTGAATCTATTATTTATCTTAGATCAGCAGGTACAGCTGAACAGGCAAAATTATACATCAAACTCACTCAGTCACATCGTATTGCAGCTCAAAATGTATGGTTCAATCAACAGTGTAAACATTTGGGGGTTATTCCATCTTACATTAAAATTAGAAGTAATACAAATAGTAGGGCAGCTAATGTTGCTTTGATAAGGGCTAGGAATACTTGGTTAAATGAGGAAATAAAACATTGGTTTACTATCAGAGACAACTATAAAACTCACTTGGGAGTTTTACACAAGGAGTTAGCTTATTCCTTACACAACATAGAATTTGATTTACTAGATAATAAAGCTAGGGAATACGCTGCTGAGTTAGCCCACAGGAAATATATAATTCAGACAGGGAAATTAGATCGATTAGTTAGAGACAAACAGAGGGTAGACCGACTAAGGGGGAATAGTAATACTGTGCAGCAACCATGTCCTCATACGTTCTATCAACGCGTAGAAAATCATAGTGGCGTCCAGTTCACAACTTCAGAATTATCACTGTTAGAAAAGGGTCTTAAATACAACTTACAACCAGTTTTAAATAAGAAAACTTTGGAGATTTTGGCTGTTGATTCAGAGATGGCAATTGTTAGGGGTAAAGCTGACGAAGGGGTTAAACATGAGGTAGCCTCTTTAATAAAGAAACCAATTAGTTCAGCTATAGTTCCAAGTTTACCAAGGGAATTAAATGTTTTTAAATCTTTAAGGAATAAGGTAGATCAAAATAGCTTAGTGATAACAAAAGCAGATAAGGGTAATACTGTAGTTATCTTAGAAAGGGGTACTTATGTGCAGAAGGTTAATGAGGTTATACAGGGCAATGATTTTGAATTATTGAATTCCGACCCAACCAAAGTTTTCACACAGGAATTGAAAGAAATGACAAAAAACTCATGCTTTATTTCTCCAAACTCTCTTAAATATTTAATTCCTATGAATCCAAGAACACCAATGTTGTATGGTTTACCTAAAATACATAAAAATAATATTCCAATCCGGCCCGTTGTCTCTTACATAGGAGCACCAGCATATGGTTTATCAAAATATTTAAATTACGAATTAAAAAGTAGATCTAGATTCAATCCAAAGTATAGCTTAAAGAATAGTATGGATTTGGTCAACAAAGTTAAAGATGTTAGCCTGCCTCACAATGCAAAGTTATTATCGCTGGATGTAGAAAGTTTATTTACAAACGTACCTTATGAGGAGAGTTTGATAATATTGGAAGGACATCTTGAGCGACAACGAGTACTTCCGGCAGAAAAGGAGGAGTTAATATCTTTGACTAGAACTTGTATGCAACAAAATTACTTCCAATTTGGCAATCAATATTACAAACAGAAAGAAGGGTTAGCTATGGGTTCACCACTAAGTCCACTTATGGCAGACATTTTCATGGACAGTTTTGAGAATAAAAACATTATAGGGGAATCAAACATTTTATATTATTATCGTTATGTAGATGACATTATCATATGCTGGACTGGAAGTTTGCGTCAAATAGAACTGTTCGTTAACAAACTTAATGCAATTCATCCAAAAATAAAATTTAAACTTGAATTAGAAATTGGTGGTTCGCTGAACTTTTTAGATTTGACAATAACTAGGTTAAACAATAGGCATGATTTTCAAATTTACAGAAAACCTACTTACACAGATATTACAATACCAAATTCATCTTGTCATCCATTCCAACATAAGCTATCAGCTTACCGTAGTTTTGTCCATAGAATGATGTCAGTCCCCTTATCTCAGGAGAACTTTAACAGAGAGCTATCTATTATTTACCACACGGCTGAAAGTAATGGATATAGTAGAAAGATGGTTGATGGTTTAATAAGAAGTAAACAACAAAACATTATCCGTTCCTTATTGTATCCCGTAGCTCCAGAAAGGATAGACAAATTTGTGGGCAGTTTAACTTATTTAGGTCCATTGAGTGACGGAGTTTCAAGAGTTTTGTCTAAACATAAAGTACACGCAGCGTTCAAAACAAACAATTTATTAAAACAGATTTGTAACGGTAAAGATAGGTTAGATAACAATAAAAAATCGGGTGTTTATAAGTTGGTATGTGACGAATGTAATGGTATTTATGTAGGTCAAACGGGTCGTAGTTTTCAGGTTAGGTATAAAGAACATTTAGCTGCTTATAGAAACAATTATCCAGAAAAATCTAACTTTGCAAAACATTTATTGGAATCTGGTCATTCTTTAAGTCAAAATCATTGTTTTTCTATTTTACATACTTGTGATAAGGGATTTAGGATGTCAGTCTTAGAAAATTTAGAAATTACAAAATATAGTAATAATACACTGTTGAATGAACTTAGTACAGGTTTGCCTCGGTCACCGTTATTACGAATCTTTTCAAACAATAGTACTGCCACACACACACTATGAACTTTGTGTGCGCACTGTTTGATCCGTGACTATATAAAGGGGGGTTTTGCGGGCATTGCTTCACTTGGCGCGCGGAGCTCGGAGAGGCAACATCACTGGCGGGACTCTGTCGGTGTTGCTGTGCTTACCAATCTCAATGTCAAGGTCGAGTATTGTGGTGTCCTGAAGATGTCTCGTGGAGAGACGAAACTAGTAGACAACTTACTTTGATGAATACTATCAGAGAAGGTTATACGCGGAATTGTTACTAAATATTTCTTCATTCTAATATTGTGCAATGGATTTCCGCAAAGTAACGCCTGAATCTATTATTTATCTTAGATCAGCAGGTACAGCTGAACAGGCAAAATTATACATCAAACTCACTCAGTCACATCGTATTGCAGCTCAAAATGTATGGTTCAATCAACAGTGTAAACATTTGGGGGTTATTCCATCTTACATTAAAATTAGAAGTAATACAAATAGTAGGGCAGCTAATGTTGCTTTGATAAGGGCTAGGAATACTTGGTTAAATGAGGAAATAAAACATTGGTTTACTATCAGAGACAACTATAAAACTCACTTGGGAGTTTTACACAAGGAGTTAGCTTATTCCTTACACAACATAGAATTTGATTTACTAGATAATAAAGCTAGGGAATACGCTGCTGAGTTAGCCCACAGGAAATATATAATTCAGACAGGGAAATTAGATCGATTAGTTAGAGACAAACAGAGGGTAGACCGACTAAGGGGGAATAGTAATACTGTGCAGCAACCATGTCCTCATACGTTCTATCAACGCGTAGAAAATCATAGTGGCGTCCAGTTCACAACTTCAGAATTATCACTGTTAGAAAAGGGTCTTAAATACAACTTACAACCAGTTTTAAATAAGAAAACTTTGGAGATTTTGGCTGTTGATTCAGAGATGGCAATTGTTAGGGGTAAAGCTGACGAAGGGGTTAAACATGAGGTAGCCTCTTTAATAAAGAAACCAATTAGTTCAGCTATAGTTCCAAGTTTACCAAGGGAATTAAATGTTTTTAAATCTTTAAGGAATAAGGTAGATCAAAATAGCTTAGTGATAACAAAAGCAGATAAGGGTAATACTGTAGTTATCTTAGAAAGGGGTACTTATGTGCAGAAGGTTAATGAGGTTATACAGGGCAATGATTTTGAATTATTGAATTCCGACCCAACCAAAGTTTTCACACAGGAATTGAAAGAAATGACAAAAAACTCATGCTTTATTTCTCCAAACTCTCTTAAATATTTAATTCCTATGAATCCAAGAACACCAATGTTGTATGGTTTACCTAAAATACATAAAAATAATATTCCAATCCGGCCCGTTGTCTCTTACATAGGAGCACCAGCATATGGTTTATCAAAATATTTAAATTACGAATTAAAAAGTAGATCTAGATTCAATCCAAAGTATAGCTTAAAGAATAGTATGGATTTGGTCAACAAAGTTAAAGATGTTAGCCTGCCTCACAATGCAAAGTTATTATCGCTGGATGTAGAAAGTTTATTTACAAACGTACCTTATGAGGAGAGTTTGATAATATTGGAAGGACATCTTGAGCGACAACGAGTACTTCCGGCAGAAAAGGAGGAGTTAATATCTTTGACTAGAACTTGTATGCAACAAAATTACTTCCAATTTGGCAATCAATATTACAAACAGAAAGAAGGGTTAGCTATGGGTTCACCACTAAGTCCACTTATGGCAGACATTTTCATGGACAGTTTTGAGAATAAAAACATTATAGGGGAATCAAACATTTTATATTATTATCGTTATGTAGATGACATTATCATATGCTGGACTGGAAGTTTGCGTCAAATAGAACTGTTCGTTAACAAACTTAATGCAATTCATCCAAAAATAAAATTTAAACTTGAATTAGAAATTGGTGGTTCGCTGAACTTTTTAGATTTGACAATAACTAGGTTAAACAATAGGCATGATTTTCAAATTTACAGAAAACCTACTTACACAGATATTACAATACCAAATTCATCTTGTCATCCATTCCAACATAAGCTATCAGCTTACCGTAGTTTTGTCCATAGAATGATGTCAGTCCCCTTATCTCAGGAGAACTTTAACAGAGAGCTATCTATTATTTACCACACGGCTGAAAGTAATGGATATAGTAGAAAGATGGTTGATGGTTTAATAAGAAGTAAACAACAAAACATTATCCGTTCCTTATTGTATCCCGTAGCTCCAGAAAGGATAGACAAATTTGTGGGCAGTTTAACTTATTTAGGTCCATTGAGTGACGGAGTTTCAAGAGTTTTGTCTAAACATAAAGTACACGCAGCGTTCAAAACAAACAATTTATTAAAACAGATTTGTAACGGTAAAGATAGGTTAGATAACAATAAAAAATCGGGTGTTTATAAGTTGGTATGTGACGAATGTAATGGTATTTATGTAGGTCAAACGGGTCGTAGTTTTCAGGTTAGGTATAAAGAACATTTAGCTGCTTATAGAAACAATTATCCAGAAAAATCTAACTTTGCAAAACATTTATTGGAATCTGGTCATTCTTTAAGTCAAAATCATTGTTTTTCTATTTTACATACTTGTGATAAGGGATTTAGGATGTCAGTCTTAGAAAATTTAGAAATTACAAAATATAGTAATAATACACTGTTGAATGAACTTAGTACAGGTTTGCCTCGGTCACCGTTATTACGAATCTTTTCAAACAATAGTACTGCCACACACACACTATGAACTTTGTGTGCGCACTGTTTGATCCGTGACTATATAAAGGGGGGTTTTGCGGGCATTGCTTCACTTGGCGCGCGGAGCTCGGAGAGGCAACATCACTGGCGGGACTCTGTCGGTGTTGCTGTGCTTACCAATCTCAATGTCAAGGTCGAGTATTGTGGTGTCCTGAAGATGTCTCGTGGAGAGACGAAACTAGTAGACAACTTACTTTGATGAATACTATCAGAGAAGGTTATACGCGGAATTGTTACTAAATATTTCTTCATTCTAATATTTAAGTAACGGGTAAAACGGGGTGAATCCTGTGTGAAAAGAAATGGACGAAATTTTGGACGAAGACACCTGGAGAGCAATTCTGGCAATATATATACTCGATAAATATGGCTAGACTGTCAAAATATCGAGTGATAAACAAGCGTATTCTCATAATCTGCAATTCGATATTTATCGAGGGTTTTTCTTTGATGAGTTGCTCGATTGTTGATGACTTGCACAAGAATGCAGTTTTTGGCGGTACTCGATATTTATGACATGATATTTTTATGCCGTGATAATAAGTGTGACTCGATAAAGTATCACGTGATACGTAGAATTGGTCCCTGGCTTGTAGCAGTGGAAGTATCCTTTGTCCGTGACTGTTCACCTCCAGTGTCAGTGGATCTGACCTCTACAAAAGGATGTTTGTCATCCAGTATTTCGTCCATTTCTATTCACCCTGGAGTCTCTATTCACCCCGTTTTATGGTAATTAGAGGCATTTAGTTACCTTTCAATAACGTTAGCGTAGTGTCCGATGTATAGAAACACCTGATCCGATGTGACTAGTACAAAACAGTCGCCTCGGTTCACGCTCGAAGCCACCGGCTGTACCAGTCGTGTCTGGAAGGAAGCTTAAGTTAGTTTGATGTCCTCCTTGCCGAATTTCAGCCACGGCGACCAGTCTTAACCCTAGAGTGGTCTTGGGGATTACACATGTAATCCACACTTGCAACCGCAGACTTTGCAGACTTCTTGTGACTTAACCGTCAGAGACCCATGCCTAAACAAAATCTGAGAGCGTTTTGTAGATATCTAATTGAAAGTACACAGATCCGCAAAAATTGCAATTATAGTTTTTGAGTAATTTTAGTTTTTGCAAGTGTCGATTACATTGTATGTAATGTAATCAGCACGACTACTCTGGGGTTAATGGAGATTTGTGTGCCATGTGCGCAGGACATATTATAGTAGATACACGTGTGTGGGCATCCACGAAATAGGTATACGGAGTGGAAGATTGATCCTGTATAATAAAGGGAGGGTTTTGTGAGACAAGGACGCAAATTCACTGGTTTTTATTTGTAAATTAGTTTTTTACTGTAAAAATTATACTCTTGCGCAATAAAATAGAACCATAATCGTTTAATGTATTTATAAGGGAACACGAAGACGAAATTTCATTGAAATATGTTAAATAACTAGCAAATGAAGCTACTTTTTCCATTTTAGTATCCCTGTAAGAATGAAGATTAAGGGCTCATGGACACAGCTCCGGTTTACTGGATCCGTTTATTTTCCCGTGATGGCTTATCCCTTGCATCTATATACAAGTGAAAACTTAGTAAGAGCAAGGAGTCAATCTATTAGATCCCTAAAGGTTTTTCATATACATATATGAAAGTATCGTATATACTACGAGTATACATATGTATAATGCAATAAATATAAATACTGAAATACCTACTATGTAAGAATAATACTATCTACTCCTTAACTTGAATTATTTAAGTACTGTATGTAGTATGTAAGCCTTTTTTAAAATAAAATTTATATATAAGTACCTGCACCCGCCTCCTGCCCTTGACCTGAAGCAGCATGATGGGCTTGGTACCGTTGACGGTGGGCGGGGCGGCGGCCGCACTGCGAAGCGCAACGTTCGAGAAGTCTTCTTTGGTTGCTAATGCTGCTAGTGCTTCTACCGCTAGGCCGCAGTTCGCGGTTGCTGTGAAATAATAATAATACATTTAATATAATTTATTAATGTATATCTTTTCGTTACAGGGAATTCTATGGTATTGGTTGGTTTGGTGGACTTTGATAGAATGGTTTTTTGTGCGTCTTTCTATCCGCATTTATAAAATGAATTTGAAAGATGTGAAAACAATCGAAATATTTTTTCATATTTTATTATGACTACTGATAGATGTGATTATTATTTTTCGTTTTAAGCACTTTCTGCCTGAGATACAGGTTTATTTAACCTAGTTCAGGCAAATGTATTATTTCAGACCTTTAGAACATAAGATAATTGACGTTGTAATCCGTTTAGTCCTAAGTTGTTTTGAATAAAAATATTTATTTATATTGTCTTTGGATTTTAGGATACCCCTTTGTGTATCAAATCTGATGAAAAGTTCATTTGTTATGCGTTACGCGCGTGACCCCCTAATTAAAAGGCAAGTGGTTTGCTACTCTACAGGTATTATAATAAGTGTTTGCCCCACGTTTTGCTCCGCGGGCCCATTCGTTAATCTTTGTTAATAAATCAGAGGCGGCTTTGGTCCAAACATGGACTAGGTTAGGCTGGTGTTGTTGTTGTTTAAATTATTTCTGCTATTCTTAGCCTTAAGGAAATTACGAAACGCGTGTTTTCGCAAATTCATTGGTCAGTATTTTATTTATTTCTTAATTATATTTCTTACCTTTCTCCTTAATAAGTTGTTCTTTCAACCCAGTAGTATGTTGTGCGATGTACTCCTCTCTGATGTCAGTTCTCGCGGCTAGCGCTTTCAAAGGGTTTCGAGACGCGGCGTGTTTTCGCTCGCGTTTCGCTCGACGCGCCCATTCATTGGTCAGTCTGGGGATAAAAATTATTTATTGTTACTCATATTCTTATCATCATCATCAGCCCATACACGTCCACTGCTGGACATAGGCCTCCCCCGTACGACGCCATAAATAGCGGTCCTGAGCCGCCTCCATCCATCGACTCCCTGCGACCGCTACGATGTCGTCGGTCCATCGAGTGGATGGTCTCCCATGTAGGGGGTGTATTCTTATCATATAACTATACTTTGCCGTAGATATAGTTTGGTAGGTAAATGGGCTTACTTTAAGAATGGGATTGAGAATGACGTCATCTTTCATGCTGTCCAGCTCAACTCAAATTCTATCTCACGACAGATGACGTCATTTTCACATCACATAGCTATACCCCAACTGTGTGAGTCTTTGATGTTTTTATTATGCAGATATAAGGAATTGACTGAACACCCTCTTTCAGAATTTACACCAATTTGGGCCATAAGACATTTTTATAAACTCGCGGGAGTACCCACGGTACTCCCGTGGGCTCTTAAACGACTTGAAATGTGGAATGTCACGGTACATGTTACTGTACGGTATGCGTAAAACGATGCACTAAGGTACGGGCTCTAAGCGAGTCACTCGGCCAAGAAATACCCCATAATACAGTCAAGATATACGTACAGATGTCTCTGTGCGCTGTCAATAGCATCCAAATCCAGGTCTACGTCCAGCTCTTCGCTCTTCACCGGCTGTAGGGGAGCGAAGAACGCCTGGAATGTCTCATCATCAGCTCGCGGCACTCGGACCGCGCTACCAGTCTTTTCTGCGCCGGGGGAGTCGTCTTCTGCAGAAAGTGGAAATAATTATTATACTAGAAATTTTCAGTGTCAAAGTGTTTTGCTTTGCCCAGGAAATAAAGGGTGTTGGAAGGTTGGAGGGTATGCCGGCCGGTGCGTTTGCTGTTCGCATTTAATTTAATTTCATTTTCATGAATAACATGTTTCATCTTTTCTTTCTATTGCATGATGAAGATTTAGGTACCCGTGATTATATTGTTGAATACGCATTAAAAACATATACTGCACAAGTGAATGTAAATGATTCAAAGTGGCTCTCATCCGCCCGACTGATGCACTCGCTGACAGAATGACTGCGGTGGAAGGACTCCCGATCTATCCTTGGGATTTCCTTCAGCTTGACCTCGGCCGCTTAGCTGACGACCACGCACGAACCCGACCGAATAGGACCCGATGGTGAACAAAGCGCCTCTATAAAGTCGCTAACGCAAAATACCCTCATCCGCCCGACTGATTTTCTCTCTGACTGAATGGCAGCGTTTGAAGGAGTCCCTATTGAGTCCTGAGGATCAATATCCTCAGGACTTTCTTCGGCTTGACTTCGATCCTGAAGCCGCACAAAACACTTACTCTCATCCGCCCGACTGATGCTCTCGCTGACTGAATGACTGCGTTTGAATGACTCCCGGTCGATTCGCGGGACTTCCTTTGGCTTGACTTCTGCCGCTTGGCTCACGACCGCGCACGACGCCGACCGAAGCGGGCCCGACGCGAAGCCGTTTGTAGGTGATGTCTGTTTGCGAGATCTGAAAAGAAAGATATTGTTAAGAGCGTTTTTGCAAACCTTCTTATAAGAAACCGTGAAAGACGGTCAAAAGTGAGCTCCTACGTAAATGAACGATCACGCACTAAGCTGAATTCTATCATTCGTATTTAACTGGGGAACACTGGATATTCAGCTCTGTATATGTTTAAGACTAAGGGATATTATGAATGTTTGGGGCTGCCTGTCTATTGCCGCAGAGCGAAGCAGCGGAGCAAAGATTTTAAGCTACTCCATTCATTGGTCCACTGAAACAGAGCAAAAATTTAATGCAATTCTATTTGTTGATATAACATAAATCTCCGCTCTGCTGTCTCACTGCGCGTTAATGGATAGGCAGCCTAACATCGAGGCCAAAGACGGCGGGTAGATCCTGTAAATTGTCTTGAGACTACAGTTTGTGATGAGTTACGAGTACCTGAACTTGTTCGGTACTGGTATGCCTGGCGAAGCGATGACGGGAGAGGCGACCGTGACGGGCGGAGGCGTAGGCGGTGTTAGAGGCGGTGTGGTTATCACTTTGTCGCGTTCTAATCGCCCCGCGACTGTGAAGTTCGATGCGTCCGTTTGGGGAACGCGTTTTCGCCATCCCTAGAAAGAAACAGACTTGTTTTAAAATTTCAGAAGTTTGTTACTTCTTTAGGCTTAGCCCTTCAGAGAACATGTACCTACTATTGACATAGATAGATAGATATAAAATACTTTATTGCACACTTAACAAAACAGTGTACAAACAATTTGAAACATAAAAGAAATGTGACAATTGGCGGTCTTATCGCTCACGAACGATCTCTACCAGACAACCTTGCTCCAGACATAAGCGGATATAAAGACCTAAACTGTATAAATGTTAGCAAAATGAATAAATAAATGCAATAAATTATAGAGTTTTACTAGACCGAGAATAACCTAGCTTGTATTTATGCTTTTTATCTAGTCCATCTAGCAAGGAACTAATATAACATACGAATCATAGATGACTTCCAAGTTGCGAACGTTATATTTGTCAAGATGAAATTCAAGTCTATTTTGCAACCGTTTGAAAAGATGAATTAAACGTTCATTTAGGTCACAATTTCACACTACAACTAGCAAAAGTTTAACACATTTACAGCGATGGAGAACAATATTTGCACCTCGAAAGGTAAACATTGCACTGGTAAGTGCCTGTTTGCAAGGCAAGGTTTCTGTGGTTTTATTAGCTGCGGTCACTGAATCACCACAAAGTATGAGTTACTCAGACTTAAGCAAAAAGGTGTCAAATGTTTGCACGTCCTTCTGACTGTATTTCCGTGAAACGTCACACTAATATTATAAATGCGAAAGTTTGGGTGGCTGTTTGGAAGTTTGTTACTCTTCACGCCACAACTACTTAGGGATCGAGGTGATATTTTGCATAGATGTAGTTCTAAGCTTGGTATCAAACATAGGCAAATTTTTAACCCATAAATAAATTCTCATGAAATAACTTTTAAACGGTTGAAATGATGAAAACAACTCGTGCGAAGCTGCGAGCAGAAAATAGTCTCAATAAAACATTTATTATCTTATAAGTCCGATATTTATTGCTGTCAGTTTAATATCCTACGAATATTATAAATATCAAGTTTGTATAGATGGATGTATGGATATTTGTTCCTCTTTCACGCAAAAACTAATGAATCGATTAGGCTGAAATTTTATATAGGTATACATACTAGGTTGGGACCTGGAATAACGTATAGGCTATTTTTTATCCCGATAAAACGCGGTCGAAGGCGCAGGCAGCAGCTAGTTCAACAATAAAGCTGTCTTTATCTTTTTAATTTCTGCCTTGTATAATATATATAAGTGTGAAATGTATGTAACCATTACTAATCTGTTCCTATAAACAGTTATAGGCTTGTCTAGATAAACATTTGCTTTTTATACATATATTACGCAGGAATAATGTTGTAAACTACATATCGACAGTAGCTGAGAAGATTTTCCAACTTAACACTTTCATGGCCCACGACGCACATGTCCATCTCCAGCGCTGTCAGACGGCGGCGCAGCTGAGGCTGGGCAGTGAATGTGTTAACATTGTACGTCCATGAATTATACTCGTAATATTTATAACAATGAAATACATAATAACGGAAGCTGGAGAGGTCAATAACTTGGACGATAGATACATAATGTAAATAATAACACGATAAACAAAATACAATTATTTATCGTCATGTATAAAAGAACGTTCATTTAAATTCTCGCTAATCAGTCTAGTAGTTATAATAACTAAACATAAGCCCTTTTAAGGTATATTATGTATATGTTGTGAAACCCGGAAAGAAACCCATAAAAATAATTATTGTTCAACTTTCGGCTTCCTCCAGCACCTTGGAAATAAATTGGCATTACACACCCTTGATCTTTCCAATGGGACTTTTATTGCTGAGTAAATATATAAGCTGTATGATTTTTGAGAGGTCAAGACAAGTTCGTAGAGGATAATTGTTGTTAAATTTTACTGTAGGTACTTACTTTACAATTATTTCGTTAGCCTGCGACTTAATGGTTGACTTTTGATTGGCGGTCAAATAAATGCAATGTTGCTTTTCTTCACTACATACATAGTATAAAACAAAGTCGCTTCCCGCTGTCTGTATGTCCCTATGTATGCTTAGATCTTTAAAACTACGCAACGGATTTTGATGCGTTTTTTTAAATAGATAGTGATTCAAGAGGAAGGTATATCTATAATTTAGTATCAGTATTCCACCCGTGCGAAGCCGGGGCGGGTCGCTAGTTTATAAATATTTTGCTTACCTGTGTGTCTTAGAAAGATTTGATAATGATTTCGTTTCATGCTAGAATCTAAAATAATTTACTGACTAGATTTTTTGTACAGTTAGCATGAATCCCTGTTGACATAAGGAGAACTTTGCTTAGAAGATCATTAAACAACGTAGGATCCTGTTTTTTACTAATATTTATGTAACAAATGCTAATTTTAAAACATTTTCCACATCGTCCAATTCTAATTTCCTGTGGTCTTGAACTAACTAACCTACTGCTATGTATTCTGCGGCGGCCATTTAACGAAGTGCGTTTGCGCAACGAATTGTTTCGAGTACTGAACTCTGACATTTCATTGGTGCATCAAGGCGATTTACGAGAATGACCGTAAATAACATAAAAGTGCCTAATGCTAAAAGGTTTACTCTGTAGGCTTGCGAGAATTTAAATTGCTTTGTTGGAATCTATTTACAATATTTTATAATCATGATCACAAGACACCAACCGCTGGTGGGTCTCGTCTGCGGAAAATTCGCAGAGAACAATTCGTCGAAAACAATTTCGTCGAGAACAATACGCCGAAAACAAAATTTGTCGAAAACACAATTTTTCAGATGTAGGACAAAACTGGGTATTTCCCGCTATACTTGAAAATCTTTATGACAATTTCTCTGGAAATTGTATTTTCGGCGAATTGTGTTTTCGGAGGATTTTCCGCAAATCGCTGGGTCTCTAGATCTCCTTTAATACTTGTCAGCTCTGTCCTGTGCTTTTTACTTCCAGGTGTTTTAATGCTTTCGTACCATTATAAATTACATAGTTTGTACCTATATCTGGCAAGTTTTAAAATACACATTTTTTAAAGTTTTTCTCCTTTGTTTTTTGCGCGTTTGCGTGATCGCTATAGTTCAGTTGATACGTACAACATACGCGGTATCACTGTTATCTCGAAATATAAAAACTGAATCAAGTCTCCGTATGTTTTACATGCCTGTTAAAAATCCAGACTTCTGCCATAATTACCTTGGCAAGCTATCAATCAACTCTACCAAGAAATAAAGTATGAAATCACAACTATAAAGATCGTTGAAAAATTCCAAGCTTTAGTCACTTCACGTCACATCTGGATTCTTTACTCAGAAGTTTGGCAAAATTTCCAGATTTAAGGCTATTTTGGGAACTAACCTGCGCCGCGGTCTCGAGTTTGTTCCTCCTGTCCGCGAGGATGTTTGCACCGAGCTCGTCCTCGATCTGTGTCTTCTTCTTCTCATCCGCTACGGTGTTTAGAGATTCCTGAAACAATAGATAGGAAAATAAATCTTATGTAGACGAATTATGAAGTTTACGGAGAGTTTTGCAAAGAAATCAAACTAGACAAAAACTATTTGTTGAGGACTTACGAAGCTTACAGATAGGGAACTGTAAGCGTCGATGAGACGAAATAAAATAAGCATTACGAATATGCAGTGGTAAGTGCACGAATACGGAAGGTTCTGGAGGTCATAAATTATAAGCCGATGACTATAAACAGAATGAAAAGACTTAGCGATCTAATGGAATGTTCAATCAGAGCTTACAACCGGAAAGATTCATTACAAGACTATGTAAACTGCGTAGACAATCTTCTAGTTATATATTTCTAATTGAAATCTTATCTGATGATTTCAATGCGCTAATTAGAATATATGTCGTGTCATAAAAATCAGATATGATTGAAATTGCAAACTGAGACATTTCCGTATACAGATTGAAGCTATTGTTACGAGTAAGTTTTATGTTTCATTACGCAACTCAATATATTATGTCAATAGAATCGCAAGCTTGCTTGAAAGAAAGTAAGAGAAAGGAAGCATTATGAAAACATAAATTATGCTTCTGTCGATCTTTCAAGAATGGTAATTCCCTAGGCTTATTTCTTTGATGGTCGTAAAGCTTTATGTCTTCCGCGAGATTTGTCCAAGGCCTACAATTTTAAAAGAATTTCATTGAAACAGCCTCGTTACGTTATATCTTTTTTTTTTACTAATAATGGATAAATAATTGACAATAGTGTTTTCATTGGCATTGGTTGGTAGAAGTTGTTTAGATAAAGAATGGGATTGAGCATGACAGCGGGCCTGCTGTCGCTTAGATAAAATTTGATCGGATAGGATATAAAGCGGGACAGCATGGTGTCCCTCTGTCATCTACAATCCCAATACTTAGTCTTATCATCATAACTTATACTTTTCATACAGTTCGAAGTGCATTTTTTTCTATCAGGTTAATTATATGTATATATCATCGTTAAATACATAAATATGATATGTAGCGATATGTGATCTACATAATGTACGCATCGTTCATTCTTTGTCATGCGAGTTGCATAAGTGTAATTTTATAGAATAATTCGAACACAATCTTTTGCTGTGTTGTATCAATGTTATGGTAGACAAATATGGAATATTTTAGTGGCGTATATTTTACCGATTGACAAACTACATATGTTTTTGTATATTGAGAAACATAAATCGACCATTATAACAAATATAAAATTATTATAGAGATGATTCATGTAAAACAGTGGACAGAAATATTTTTACGAGGAACGGATATAGACGAAGTTTCATTACAGGATATTAATTAATCTGTTTGATGTATATTATCTTTAGCAGAATATGGGTCGGATCAAGATATATTTTATATTTTGAGTTATTGAAATCATAAAAATCTGAAATCTTTAGCAAGACTTATGTCAGCCTATACAAAGTGAACAGACGGCGGATTTTTTTATTTCTAAATAATGGAAGGGACGTTATTACTATTATTGTTTGCGTGAGTAACTTAGCATCATCCACAGCATCAAAAAAATCATCATAAAAATCTGAAATCTTTAGCAAGACTTATGTCAGCCTATACAAAGTGAACAGACCGCGGATTTTTTTTACTTCTAAATAATGGAAGGGACGTTATTACTATTATTGTTTGCGTGAGTACCTTAGCATCATCCACAGCATCGTAATTAGTGTCAAACTTCTTGAAAACTGGTTTTAAATTACCATTACTGGCATTTTGGGTTTTGTTTTTCAACTCCCCGATAAGAGAACCAAAATTAAGTCCTGTTGGTAATCCAGATTGTCTTTGCAAGCGTTTTAAAAGAAGAGTATCATTTGTTTTGATCTCAACGGGCTGTTCGGGAATTTCAGTGCTTTCAATAGTTTGTATAATTCTAGACTCGTTAAGACTCCCATTCCTCGCATCATCAATTAATTTCGTTTCATTCAACAGTTTTATCTTATCAGCAATTTCGTCAATTGAATTTTGTAGCTTCACAGCTTTTTCACTTATAGTGCTGTTTCCTATAGACGGTTTTAATTCAGGTTCATTTTCTTTATTACTCTCGTTGCCTGGTTTTTCGAATTTAAATAAGTCGTTATCTAGAGATAGATTTTGAATTAGCGACTGTATTTTATTGTCGCAAAGCGTTTTCTCAATAAACTCTGCAAACCTTTCTTTTGGCGGACTCTCTCTTTTACCTCCATTTTCGAACAAAGAGCGTTCTGTGTTTTTATGGTTTTGGTAAACGACGAGCGGGTCAATTGGAGTTTTTATATCTCCCACAACGTCTACTGCTTTTTGTCTGACGTTGATTTCTTTCTTTACCGTACTAGCAGCTTCCTTCACAGGGACATTAACGTCATCTTGTGTTTTTTCAACGACATTCAAAGTATTCTCTACTGTATTGTCTACTTGCTTCTCTTTGACATCATATGATCCTGTTAACTCTATCGGTTGAATTTTCTCCTGTTTGCTCGGGAACAGAAACTTCCATAGTAAATACACCAGCACACAAATTCCAACAATCGACTCGTAAAACATTGTCAATTGCAATCCAATCACATATTATTGATAAACTTATAAATCCAAGGTATCACCTTCCATTTGCGGTAATAATTGATCAATAATTATTGCACTATAATCACTGATACGCAGTGTATAATAATACTATTAAATTGATATAAAATTGACAAATGTAAAAATTTAAAACAATAATAAACAAAATGCAGAAAACTGCGCGCTACAACAGACACTGGCCAACTAAAGCATCAGATCGTATTTATCATCTGGTAGCGGACACAGAGTGACTCACCCGCAGGTCCCTAGAATGTGTGTAAACATCGACCAGAGGCAGCAACAATGACGCATCATCCAACTTGTGAAAAACGCTGATAAAGGAGCGAGCTCGAAAAGTTTGAACTAAGCCTTGACCTAAGAGTAATCGATTTCAAGAGTACCAATCGAGTTTTCGATTCGGTTGAACAGGTGCCAAAACGAGCGAGTAAATCGAGTGAGCCTATAATGGGAAATAAAACCAATTACGAACTTTGTATGAACAAGTACAACATCGTATACTTAGCCGTAACCATTACGTATTGGAATTGTTATTTTAGTAAAATACAGAAGGAAAACCATAAAGTTGTTATCCTCGCATTTTCAAAGAAGCATACCACCGTCGAGACTAATACGCAATAACTTCTGACGACAGACGGAACGCCAAATAAGCAACTTGTCCTCACCAAACACGGCACGGAACAAAAACTAAAAACCAATTTATCCTCACTGTATTTCAAATATATTAACTTAGGTGTTCGTATTAGATTAGACAAATTTGGCTACGTAAGGAAGACTGGATATATATCTCAAAGACCCATCATCTACAATCAAGGAGCAATAAACATCAATAGAGTGTGGAAAAGGACAATATGGGTCAGATCCATTCCAAATACAATACGTGATATACAAATGACACCAGAACACAGAACATCATTGATACTATATTACTTGTGTTGAATATAAATGAGTAGGTACATATCAAGGACCAAAATATTGTAGGTACCAGAGTACATGCGAAGACAATGAGTACAAATTAAAACAAACGAAAATAGAAACCACAGGTGTTGGGCGAAAGTTACAATTACTTCTATCAAAATTGCAACCACGCATCAAAATAACGGTTATAGCACCGATAAAATTGACGCATAGTTTAACAGATTACAAGGTCAAAGCCGTAGATAGCAAAGATAAACGATAACAAGTGATAAATGAATAGCAACGAATTAAGTGGAAACAATAGTTCACCTCGAGAACAATTTGATATGTAAAATTATCATTATAGTCAATAGAGTATTCGACTATTAACACGCATACACTTGTAATAAAATGGAACCAAAAGATGATAGTACCGAAATTTTTTCACAGCTATAAACCTAAATGAAGATAAAAATCACAACAAGCAATTAAAGAGATCACACGAAAGTTTACAGCATCAATTATAGAAGAAACAATTATATCTACACAAATTAGCGGTGTACCGCGATCCGCGATGTTTTTAGTGAAAGCTGAATTTCGAAAATTGCGATCGCGAGGCGCGCGCGCAGTTCGAGTCTGCCAAAACAACTGACGGTGCCCGCGCGTCTCGTTGCCCAGGTAGGTCATTCGCAAATGCATACTATGCACTGAATGAATACCTAGAACTGACTATGCAAACGTTTTTTTGTGAAGAACTGTGTTGGATGTGAAACTCAACTTTTCTTTCCACTAGGGTCACGGTAGGACCTTTCGAAAAGTGACTGCTTAGTTTTAAATGAGTAACTTAATTGGCAATTGTTGAAGCTATCTCACTGACCCTAGGCAAGTGTATAACGGAAAAGATCGTGCGAAAATTCATTTTGTTTGGGCGGTGAAAGTAAAAATTATGAAAACAAAGGCCGGATTTTGATAAATATTTGAAATTCACGGAACGCTATTATCGTATCAGGATGTGGTGAGAATATCTTATTTCTGGTTTACTCGAAGATTGAAACATTACCTTTGTTTATAATTCCATGCTCTACATATAACATCAGTTGTTTTCCATCCCTATATTATTAAATGAATAATGCTTGACTATTCACACAGAATTATAATAAAACTCATATAATGATATTAGCAATATTTTGTAATAATTATTATCAATTAAATCTGCCATGACCCGATGTATAATTAAAACCGATGAACATATATAGAAACCATAAAGGTCACATTGTGCTGTGTGCGTTCCAGCCACAGTTTATAACTAACTCTACTGTGGCCAAAATTATAAATAGTATCAATCCTAACGCCAAATGTATAAGTGGGGCACTTTCAGAAATCTGACCGTTTTGGCACTGTATGATGGACGAGTTAAAAAAAGTCTACCGGCCACTAATTAGGACCACCACTATGACCAAAGTATCTCGAGGCGAGTCTTCCGTCGCTGTGGAGATGGAGACATGCTCTCATAGTTAACGACGAGACACAACTCCCTTCATTTATTGTAGTGAAGCCATTTTCAGAAGTCATTTACTACTAATATTAGCTAGGCTGATTATGACTAATTATTGACAATAATAGTAAATATATATATTTATTAAATAAATAAAAAATGCTGGACATTTCTTATGATATATCACAATGTGTTATGGGTACTAGATAGGTTATATTGTACTTACTAATAACATTACATTAGATTTTTTTTTACTATACATATAAAACACCCAGAGCACCGGAAACAAAAATCTCCAGATCGTACAAACTGTCTCTTCCTCAAATTTTTCTCGAGGAGGGAAACAAACCCGCAACCTTCTGAGTCGCAGACGGACTTTCTCCCGGTGCGCCACAAAGATCGTCAAATTGTATGTATGATAATATTATTTCTACTAGAGAGAGAGAGAGAGAGAGAAAGAAAGAGAGAGCGAGATAGATGCTGTTCATTGAAAATATTGGCGAAAATAAAAGTGAAACGGTGGGCGAAATAATGTTCGATCTATTATTCATCTATTGGTGATGCAAATCGTTTAAGATTTATTTATATATAGAAACAAATATTTGTGTTTACCCAGGAGTCATTAATTCATTAGCATAATTTTATTGGACCTAAGAATAGTTTTTTTTCCACATTATAGACTCTGGGGATTTTTTAACCAATAAAATTAAAATGGCAGAATAAAACAATGAAGCTCATCACAGACGTAGCTATAATTTATAGTAATACACGTTGCTATAAAGCAAGCAACACAAGCAATTACGTATAGCTTGGTGACGTCATACAAATATACATTATAACTGCGTGTGCGGTCACTCAAAAATTTGTATAGAAAATATATCGCGCTATGCCTTGCTATTCATCCTCATCATATCAACCCATACATGTCTACTGCTGGACATAGGCCTCCCCCATACGATGCCACAAATAGCGGTCCTGAGCCGCCTCCATCCATCGACTCCCTGCGACCGCTACAATGTCGTCGGTCCATCGAGTGGATGGTCTCCCATGTAGGGGGGATTTGCCATAATCACCACGCTTGGCAGGCGGATTGGTGATCGCAGTGTTGGTGTTGAAAAATACTCAGAAGGAAGCTGCTGCCCTTGCTCTGGTAGGTTCATCCTACTAATATTATAAATGTCAAAGTTTGTATGGATGTATGGATATTTGTTACTCTTTCACGCAAAAACTACTAAACCGATTATACTGAAATTTGGTACAGGTATAGTTTGGGACCTGGAATAACATATAGGCTTTTTTATCCCGATAAAACGCGGGCGAAGGCGAGGGCAGCAGCTAGTATTACTGTATATTATAGCTACGTCTGTGATGGGCTTAACAACGTTTCTAAAAATCGAAGCCTTCATCCGAAGTAAAGGATTAAAAGAACATTGTTGTTCTAAATCAGCACTTTGATCGTTTATTCTAACTTTACCCACCTTCAGACAATTACCAAGTTTGTAATGTCAAGAATGTGAATATTTCTAAATGAAATTGCAATTCTGTTATGAAGTTATGTTATGACTCATTATGAGAATATTAGGAGCTGCTGCGGTATGCTCAGAAAATAGACATTCTTGTATCTAGAAACATATCTGTTGACAACGATTTTATCGAGAAAGAAAATAAAAACAATCATCGAATACCTGAAATTTTTAGAATGTATGTATAATTTACGCATTGTTAAAGTTTTTTAAACTTACGCAATCTGAACACATTATTATTAAATATTCACGGGTGTATAGCTAAATAAACGCGATAAATCATCATCAGCCCATACACGTCCACAGCTGGACATAGGCCTCCCCCGTACGACGCCACAAATAGCAGTCCTGAGCCGCCTCCATCCATCGACTCCCTGTGACCGCTACGATGTCGTCGGTCCATCGAGTGGATGTTCAAGTATATTTCTTGATACAAGAATGTATATTTTCTGAGCATACCAAAGCAGCTCCTAATAGTCTCATAAACGCGATAAATACCCGTGAATATTTAATAATTACGCATTGTTATCCTTGCGTACATTAAACCATTCAGAGACAAAGGTATTCATGAAAGAAAAATCTAATAAAATTCGTAGTGGAGGTTTCAGTTAGAACGCTTTAGGAAACCACCCATTGGAAGGGATACAAGTCATAAATATTATAGAGATAGCGTAAAGTACACTTAACAGACAAGACACTAAAATGGAAAGAAGTTCAAGGGAAGCTAAGCTATCGTAAGGCCACGGGGCATCGTAGTAATTCCAGTAATATATCAGTCAGTCACGATTTTATCAATTTAGGAGAATAAAGGGCAGTTCAGTGAAGCCTTGGCGAAACGATACTGTTATAACGAGCCAAGCCTTGGTTAATTATCAGAGATCGGTTTCATTAATCACCATTAATATATTTAGAAGGTCATATCACGTATAGTCGTTTATTCAAATCAGAGCTTATTAGAAGGAGAGTGATGTCGAGAGAGATTGTGTTGAGTGCTAGTAGTTTATTTTTTACTTGTTCCACTAGTGGACTAAAACGAATAGTTGACACTTTATTTCTTATTTGATAATAATAAGGTTTAAAATTTTCATTTTATTTTAAAAAATTTAGTTAAAAATTTGACATGACTAGGAGCTTACTTTGCCTAAAGAAATAAACGTGCTGATTGCTATATATACCACTAGCGACCCGCCCCGGCTTCGCACGGGTGCAAATTATACATATAAACTTTCCTCTTGAATCATTCTTTGTATTAAAAAAACCGCATCATAATCTGTTGTGTAGTTTTAACGATCTAAGCATTTAGTAGGGACAGACAGACAGACAGCGGGAAACGACTTTGTTGTATACTATGTAGTGATATAGTGATTTAATATCCTTTTCAACAATTATCAAAACTATGATAGCTTTCAATATCGAAAAGATATTAACATTTCAAAAAGGTAAGGTAAGAAAACTGAATTGCGCAAAAAGTTTAAAACTAAAAGTTTGAAGCAAACAAAGGGCAATGAAGATGCTCGGTGCGATGGCACGGTTCAAAATAAAAGTAAAGTAAAAAGAATTTAAGACTTTTCAAGTGCAACTTTAACAGGGTTACAACTTTTATACAAAAGCATTATTTGTATAAAGTTGTCACTCAAAATAGACTCTGCAAAAACTTTGTGTAAAGTAAACAAGTTCATGAATTAAAACAATAAATTCCAAAAATATTGTGAAACGAATTAGAAGTCAAAATTGATTATTTTAGTACACAATAGTGTCATGGGAAATTCCGTTTTTATGATTGGGCTTAATATAATGTTCCAATAAATCCTATAATATCCTTAATATTATAAATAAAGTAACTCTGTCTGTATGTCTGTCTGTTACGTTGTCACGCCTAAACGGCTGAACGGATCTTACTGAAATTTGGCTGGGAGGTAGATGGTATCCCAGGGACGGACATAGGGTACTTGAAAAGCGCGTGCGAAACCGCGGGCAGCAGCTAGTAACAAATAACTCGTAAATTTCAAGAATAACACGTCACATTGTAATAAGGTAAATACCTAACACAACACACGATGCTTACGTAGGTACGTAGGTTGTTTAATTTAAATGAAATCAATTAAATAATTAATTAAATTAAGTAAGTTAAATTATAATTGCCACAGAATTCGAGATAGATACAATACAAGATATCTATATTCACAGGAGATCTCTGGCTTTACTATGGATGTACTTGTTTGTGCCAAACAGTTGAGTCAGAGGGATAAACAGAATTAAAGATAGAATTTGATTATTGCACAGTAGAACCACTGGAGGGCAATTCTGGCAATATATCTATTCGTTTAATATGGCTATTCAATAAGTCAGTAAGTCAAAATATTGAGTGATAAACAAAAATATTATCAAAATCTGCAATTCAATATTTTTCTTTGATTAGTTGCTCGATAATTCGCACAAGAATGCAGTTTTTGGCGGTACTCGATTTTTATCACATGATATTTTTATCCCGTGATAATAAGTATCACTCGATAAGGTATCACGTGATACGCAGAATTGCCCCCGGCATTGTACCTTAGTATTTACAAAGTATCACGACTGCAAACAGGTTTACCCGACACTGTGTACAACGAAGTATTGTATATTATTACAAGGGCTTGCGGCCGCGATTCATTCGTTTTGTTGCATTCAAGCGTTTACAATAATTTATCATTGTCCATAATTTTAACCTTTCCGAGTGATTTTTTGCAAATATATGGCTGGTAACGTAAACCGGCCATCCTACTTATATTATAAATGTCAAAGTTTGTAAGGATGGATGTCTGGATGTATGGATATTTGTTAGTCTTTCACGCAAAAACTACTGAACCGATTAGGCTGAAATTTGGTATGGGTATAGTTTTGGACCTGGAATAACATATAGGCTATTATTTATCCCCATAAAACGCGGGCGAAGGCGCGGGCAGCAGCTAGTATATAATACTATATAGTACTAGTATATAGTACTTTGTTTTTAATCTAATTTGTGCTGAATTTTTGGACAGATGTAGTTTTAGAACATATCTCGAAAACTCGTGCTTAGCTTCAAGCAAGAGCTAGTTACGGTGAAGTGAGTCCCAAAACCCACGTTTTGACTGTACGAAAAATCTATTCTAAGGCAAGAAATCATTGAATTTTTTATATTTTTTTTAATGAGCATCTAAAGTTTATGATTCTAGTTAGTAACATATGGGAGCCGAAACAGAATTGAATAAACTTGACTTGAGACAAAAAATCGCGAAGTTGCCTGTAAATCTTAATTTTTAACAGAGATACTCCTACGGAAAAACCAGTTTCATTAGGTGATTACTTAACAAATTTTTCAATGAAATTTCTTCTACGTCTCCCTAATAAATACTTTAGAGGATTATGGTTTTATTTTATAGCGAAATAGTATAATTTGAGATCAAACCAAATTTAAAAATAAAAAATGGTGAATTTGCGCGCGGTGTTCGCTCGTCCTTGTCTAGCAAAACCAAGCTCACTTCGTCTTAATAAATAAATATTATGATACTGTTGCATACAATTAGTATGCAAACACTTATATCAAGAGCAATAAATAAGTACCAGAACTAGAACATTATGGCAGTGCTTGCCTCTAAATTCTAAAAAGGCAAGGGTTACGACAGTGCCTTATAGGGCAATGAGGACGTGTGCACTACCTTTTAGAATAATGCAAAGACGACCTAGAATGCGGTGGATAATGACGGCGTGAAGGAAATCGCTGGAAATGTGTATGGGTTTGATTAATTAGAGTTAATCTAATGCCGGTCTAATGATCACATGACACATTCAAAAGATCAAAATGGTAAACAGATATGAGAAACACTCTCAAATCATAATTTTTTTTTTATTCCCTGTAGCCAATCGGCATAGTAACAAGCCCATGCAAACCTTTTACGCCATCTTGTGATAAGGAAAATTGTTTTTGCGTAGTAGAGATTTTATATAGGTAAGGAAAATTGAAAGAAGTTATAGAAGAACAATGAAAAGAAGCAAAGTGTTTAAATCAATCAGGAAACCCACATTCCCTATACCTTTGTTTGACCGCAATCTCACCTAGTAAAATAAATAAGGTAAGGGGTGCATTTGCCCTTTGCGGCGTTGCAGCGCTGGTTAATAGGTAATAATAATAAAATCGTCATCATCGTATCAGACCATACACATACCTACACGTTCACTGCTGGACAGAGGGCATCCCCCATACGACGCCTAAAATATACAACGCAATAACAAAATAAACTTTATTAAACCAATGCCATCCCGAATCTTTTTCAGTACAATCATAAATTATGCATGACTGCATGAGGCTTGGAGCTCGGTACAAAGATGTGGCGGAGATGAGGTATCGAAATTGGATTTTGATGCCAACATCCTATCAAATTATCTCTAAATCGCCCAACAACTAGATGATAAGTAAATTGTCTATCATAAAAATATTCTAGAAATAAAGTTTACCATGTTCCCGTGCTATATTCAAACTTCGTTTTCTCGCCGCTAGAGGCGGCGCGTTCGTTTAATTTCCGCCAGCAGACATAGATGGCGCTGACTAGATCTAATAAAAACGTTTACTCGGTTCCTGAACACTAGATACTTTTTGTAAATAAAGGGGTTAAAAAAACAAAGCAAAACTGATGGTAAATATTTATGAAATTGGTATCATCGAAGCAAATCGCAGATGCTCATAACAATTTTTTGTTTTGAAGGTTTCATCCATATTTTTATCCATTTTTCTTCCGCATTCGAACTTGAAAAGATTTTCAAGCGTGTGCGTTGCGTTGTTACAGATTGTGTATTTATTTGAGTGATTACATAGTTGTTTTCTGTTATTGTAGTAATTCGGATTTTGTAAAGTTTTCATTTAAAAATATATATTTGTTAACAAATTACATATTAAATATATATTTGTTTACATAAAATATCTTGAATTCTAGAACACAGTATACTATGAAATGTTTTTATTACAGGGTTAGGTAAATTCAATTTCTCGCGTGGCAAAATGTGGAGGGAATTATTTCGTAATACGTATTTTGGTAATGGGCTTTGGGATATTTGGTATTTAGAATTCACATCGGGAAAATTGTTTTTTGATGTGAACATTAGCGGAAAAAAGTTATTGTTTTCGATGATTTGTTTTGTTGTTGGCTTATGTAAAATACGTACTCACTGTGGATTCATGTTAGAATTAGAACTAACACAGATCTTACCTCATCTACATATATCCAATGATCCTATCCATATCCAGTTGTCTGGCAGATAGCGATAAGACTGCTAATTGTCACTTATGTTGTTATTGTCTCATCTGTAATTTGTGTCCTAGTTCTAAGTGCGCAATAAAAGTTTTTTCTATCTAACTATTTAATCTTGGAGTTGGAGGACCTCGGAGAGGCAACATCACTGGCTGGACTGGCCGGCGGCGCGAGAATCTCGGAGTCGCTGACTGGACTCTGTCGGTGTTGCTTGGCAATCTCAATGTCAAGGTAGTACGAGTATTGACTTTTTGACTTTGATGAATATTATCAGAGAGGGTTATACTCAGAATTGTTACCAAATATTTTCATTCTAATGTCTAGAATTTTTTACGCCCAGCCTCTGCTGTGCGGCCTAAATGGGCGCACAGCAGGTAGATCTAGTTGATCATGTTCGTTTTATTTGAAGGAATGTACATAGGTCTTAAGGGCCTACAATACCTCACCATTTGATCGTTGAAAATAACTGATTTCAGATAGTATCAACTCTTAATGCGGGTGTATGGTATGCCTCAAACTACCTTTTCTTTCCTATAATTACGTTCATCAAAGGACTTTTTATATATCCAATGTACAGTTTATGATACCTATCATAAGCTTTTTTAATGCCCATAAAATATTTTTCTTTTATTATTTCTATGCAGAATAGCGAAGTTGCACTTGGTAGTCACTGAACTCCGTTTTCCTTTCTCTGTCTAAATTCTACTACTATTATAAATGTTAAAGTTTGTAAGGCTGGATGTATGGATATTTGTTACTCTTTCACGCAAACACTACTGAACTGATTAGGCTGAACTAATATGGGTATAGTTTGGGACCTGGAATAACCAACCCAAATATCTTTTATCCCGATAAAACGCGGGCGAAGGCGCGGGCAGCAGCTAGTTATACGAAACAAAACCTTTCAGAGGGATTAAAAAAAAAACACCTTAATGGTTATAGTTTCAAACGGGCGGCATGTGCGTCATGGGCGATGAAGATGTATCGTCATTATTACATATTATAAAACAAAGTCCTCCGCATTGTCTGTCCGTCTGTCAATGTTATCTTTTCGCAATAAAGTAAAATTAGTATGGAACGGATTTTCATGCGGTTTTTACCAATCGATAGAGTGATTCATGAGGAAGGTTTAGGTATATAATTTATCAAAATTTGTAAATTAGTTGAAATATAAAAATATAACGATAATTGTTGGAAGTCTTGGAAAAAGTCAAGCCGCCTGAGAGCTTTCATCGAAAACGCTACGTAATCCTTTTAGATATATGCTCTACTACCCGTGAAAAGCCGGAGCTGGTTGCTAGTTTACTATAGGTAAAAGCTGTGACAGAAACTGGCATAATAAACCGCTTTTTAAGTCACAAATCCAAGGGAATCCTGATAAAGATAGAACAAAAGCATGGAAAGGTCAACTCGTTATTTCAGTAACACGATAAAGAACAACATAGGGAGACGAATATAGAATGAACTTTAGATGTTTAGCTTTAGTTGACATTTAGGCTGAGAATAGAATACCGTTTTTGTTAGTTATACAATCCATACTACATTTACTATAAAATTTGGTTGGATAGTTAAAGACTTTGTCTTCTAAGCCCATTATTATTATGACCACCAAAACAAACGACAATTATTTTTGTCGTCAATAGTCACCATTTAATAGTGACTATTGACCGTTTTTAAAAACTCGAACATGCTTTGAGTGCACCTAGTAGTCCAGTCAGTGCTCAAGAGGTGGTGGCGTGATAAAGTCGAAATCAAAAAGTTTTACTTCGGAACTTAGTTTGGACTAGTTAAGATACAAACATACCTATTAAAAGTCCCCACCCTTGTGAGGTGAGCCCTAGGAGTGGGGGTTTAAAGGTCCCGTTTTTTAAAATAAATAATAGATTCAGGCGTTACTTTGCGGAAATCCATTGCACAATATTAGAATGAAAACATATTTAACAACAATTCCGCGTATAACCTTCTCTGATAGTATTCATCAAAGTGAGTTGTCTACTAGTTTCGTCTCTCCACGAGACATCTTCAGAACACCACAATACTCGACCTTGACATTGAGATTGGTCAGCACAGCAACACCGACAGAGTCCCGCCAGTGATGTTGCCTCTCCGAGCTCCTCGCGCCAAGACGACTTGGCGATTGAGAAGGTTATACGCGGAATTGTTACTAAATACTTTTTCATTCTAATATTGTCCCGTTTTTTAGTTTTTTATCCCATCTCGTAGACGACGCATATGAGAGGTTGTCAGTAAAAAAATAAAACTTCAGGAAAAGCAGGATAATCACACATACAGACTATGAATGAAAATCTAACTAAACCAAGTTATCTTTAGGCCAGACATTTACCTATTCCATTTTCATAATTCAATCATTTACAATATAAATTTAATAACATAAAGATATTAGGTACCATCACAGTAAAGCGATGTGATTGTTTGACGAGGCTTTTAAAAAGCTTTATTGGATGCCATTACATTAATCTTTTGGACATAAATTAATTAATTCAATCACAGTGCCAATAAATCTGATGAAAAGGAAAAAAAGGACGAATCACGGAAAATTTGTATTTAGTCAAACTCTCCTCCTCCCTTAATAATCGCAAATATTTGGGTAGATTTGTAGCGACATCGCAAGTTATTTGCAATTACTTGGATAATATAAAGAAAAATATACGAAGCAGTTTAAAAATTATACAACATAAACAAATTTGAACTAGTATTTACAATTAAAACGGTTGAACTAACTGCAGACTGTTGCAAACAATCAAGAGGACGCTCAAATGATTTACAAAAATGACATACAAAAAAAAATTATTTATAAAAAAATATCGAGAAATTGCGATTCCGCTTTGATGTTGAAATGAAAACTTTAAAATTATTACAATAATGAAGCACATTTTTGTTAGTCTTCAGTTGATCCTGTCCAGATTGTCCCTGAATTACCGAATAAAAAATTTTGTCAAACAGTGGGGTAAAATTTATAAGCTAAGCGACATAGCAGACTGTTCATATAACCTTTTTGATTCACACATTCAAATGGAAATTCCCAATTTTCCGGTTTATTTTTAGAGGGCATATGCAAAAATCACGCGACACCATATATTTTCGCAGTCGCGGAAGGTAATTCACTTCATGACACGTGCTGTGCGTGATACTGAAGGGGTCGATGACCGAGATTCGTTATCATATTATGGAACTGTACGTAGCAGGAGTGTGTTGGCGGAAGCTTTGCAGTGTCTAACGATAAAAAAATTATCTTATACCTACTGTGTACAAGGATGAATGTCGAATGTGTAGCGACTATGGCCAGGCGTGCACTAGCGGCCAGGTCGGAGCACGTGGCCGTTAGTGTGCGGCTGGCCAGCCTGATACATACTATGTACATTAGTATGAAGTCGCAATGGAGTACGCGCACCTGGGCGTACGCGGCCAGTGGCCCTACCAAGCCGCAACGGCCAACGAGATCAACTTAAAACGCCGAAGCGCGCTGTATCAGCAAATGACGATTGTGGTTGCAGTTTTGGCCGCGACCCTTTATTATTTCTATATCAGGCACTCACACACTTGTGCACTAGAATATGTCCTGCGTACATGACTAGCCTGAGTCGAGACTGGCCACCGTGGCCGAAATTCGGCAAGGCGGACATCATCATTATAAGGAACTTCTTAACATAAATATCAGCACTATTAAGACGAAACGGGGTTCATGTCGTGATCTCACTTTAAATAATAACACGACCGATGTGGCGCAGCGGGCGAAGGTCCACCTGCGACGCAGGAGATTGCCGTATCGATTTCCGCCCTGGGAAAAATGTTTGTACTATGTGCTATTTGCATTTTGTTCCGGGTATTTTCTAAGCATAATAAAAATATATATGTATATCTGTGTATGTACTGTATTATGTATATCAGTTATCTAGTATCCATAACACAAGCTCTGCTCAGCTTGGGGCTAGATGATGCTGTGTGGATTGTCCAACATTATTTATTATTATTATAAGAAATCGATGTACTTACACATGAAACAACTAACAAATTAATATGAACATGTAATTAAAGTTTGTGAGTTCAATTCAATAAGCCCCAAATAAATCATCTAAGCTAGAATACAAGAGCTGAAAGCTATTAATAAAAGTAAGCTAATAATAGTAGTAGCAAACGAATATATTTCCCAAATGCGTTTGCCTTAATCAAGGCAAAACATGAATTTGCGAAAACCTTGAATACCATTCCATCACGCCAAGTCACGCCCTGAGGGATGTTATTATAATTAAATAATAAATTACCTTAATGTAGATGTGCCATGCTGAATGTGAAAAGCTTTTCCGCAATTATTCCCCAAAAATTTTACTATGAGTATTTTCTGCGTGGTTAAGCCTACATCTTAAGAAATACAGGACAATCATTTTCAAAGTATCGACTGCAGGTAGTTTAAATATTTTTTTTTTGATCGGCCCCTCTACTGTGTTGGTGTTACTACTTAGTGGACGTAGGTAATGCGTACGTATAACTTCCACTGCTGAATGTGTCTTCCCTTAACAACGGGGGTTATGCCATCATAACCAGGGTTGGCATGCGGAATGGTGATCAAAGTGGATTTTTTAAGATTACACAGAAGAAAGCTGACTTTTTCTCTTGTAGGTTTCCTTAGTATCTTACGACATTTGCGGGCTTACTTCGAGGGATACTCGGCAGCGATTATTACGGCAGTAGGTAAAATCATCTTTTAATTGAGGACGCTTGCGACATATGTTTCGATTCCGTTGTTACTATATCTACTAATTTGAATGCATGAAAATGTCTCTATCCTTTTTATCTTTAAGGGCCTACAATACCTCACCATTGTGTGAAAAGGATAGGCTTGGGATTTCGCGTTCATATGAGCGGGACAGAGTAGAACGTCATAACCGCAAAAATAATGTTTTTGTTTTTTTACGGTAAAAATAATAGTAATTTTGAAAATCTAAAACACACCGTCTGCTTTATACTCTGATTGTTTACTGTACAAAGTATCAAGGCTTATTTTAACGTATCTATTGAATAGCGACGGTTTAAAGTACAGTTTAGAGTGAACTTTGGATTTTTTTTCCGAGAAAATTTCATGTAATCGTGTTTTCGAAACACTAGTGGTCTAGCATCAATCCTGAACTATAACATATTAAAATCTCAAAGTAAATGCTTCAGAATTGTGGAAGATATGATCGTTGAAAATAACTGATTTCAGATAGTATCAACTCTTAATTGTTAACTCGTTAACGCATTCACTACCCAAACTCGGCAACGAGACCGCGCAGGGGCGCGCCGCGGTCGCCGCCGCTACGTCACGAGGGGCTGCGGGGGGATGTGTGCTTCTTGGGACATGTAAGTGTTTAGAAGATGACAGCTACATTTTGTGCCGCTGAGAGTTACGTTTTTGTAAAAGAATCGATAGGTTCCAGTAGTTTTATTTAGGATCACCAATTTAATCTTAGTTTTAATTTAACGAAATGACGATGGAAAAGCTTACATTTCAACGTTTTTCAAAGCTTTACAGTTGCATAATTTTTTTTGTTAAGACACAACCATGGTTTCATAGTATCGATACCAAGGGATATTCATTAGCATAAAATAGTTATGGCTCTGCGTGACAGAGATATCACCGGCTAGCACGAGTCTTGTAACCTTGGGCCATTAAGGGCTGTCAGATCGATGCTTTGATTTCGTGTTTTGGCATAGTTTTGTAATGAATTATGTTATTTCAATCTTTACTATTTATTTATATCATCAAAAGACGGTGCAAACTGCGCATGTTATGTTATTTTTCGCCTCCTCTTCAACCGAATTTAAAAAAGGAGGAGATTCTAATGTTCATGGAACTGACAAACTTGGCAACCCTCACAAAGCAGTGTACGCAAAGCTTATTGCCACCAAACAGATGACTTTTTAGTTTCGTGTCCGCGCGTATTCAATTTTGCTTTCCTAAGCTGGCCCATGGAAAAAAAACAAATGACAAGCTGGCTAACTGATGGGAGAAAATTGGCGAATGTGTAATTTGTTAGTCATTTCACAAGATATAGCAGTGTTGCCGTAAGCAACTTTAGTTATGCTTAGTATAAGTTGCGACAAACAAAACAACATTAAGTTTCACAGGCATGCATTCACAGGTTTACCGGAGGGGCGAAAGGCGTTCGTAGGGCGTGGAAGGGCCGCATTTTGAATGGAGGCTCTCCATCATTGGTTTCCTGTCACAAAATTTACACATTGACTATTTAATACAAACAAAAATGATTGTGGTGATGTACGTGTGCTCCATAGTGTTATTTTTTTTTATAATATTACAGAGAAAACTTACAATAGTAACACTAATAGAGGTTTGTAAAGGAGTATTCTATGTTTTTTTAATGAAATATGTGATTCCTTTATGAATTTTGTTAGTTGATATGATTAGTAGGAATGGTCTGACATTCTAAAAGAATTCAGTAGAAACATAGAGTCAAAATACGATGAAAGTTTTTAATGATACCTGAGGAGATTAATGATACTTATAGTAATAAAATACATATAACAATGTCAGATTACGTCCAACAGAAAATCGTACGAAATCAACCTTTACTTGAAAATAGCCTTTTACAAAAAGCTCTACAATTAGGTACTGGTAGGTACAAAAACTTGTATAGTATCCTAACAAACCGAAAGTCGAATTGTAAGTTTAGGTAAGCACTATAAAATCTGAATAACTTATTTAAAAAAATCAAAATAGTTTATTATTTGTTCCGTGCCGATATCCGGAATCCATATTGAGTCAAGCACCTGTCTTTCAGCGTTAGTTCGCAGCGACTTCCTCCCTTCTGCTTCCGGCGCCACTGTCGTTTCCGTTTTGGCGGGCAACGTGGCGGCGACCGAAATGGCGGTACCACTTTCCTTCATTATAGCGTCGTCTTTTGTAGCGTTAACACGTGTCCGCGAAAAATAACGATATTTCAAAAGTTAAAAATAGAATTAACGGTATTATATTCAAAAGTTAATTCCTCCCTTCATAATGGAGAACGAAACAAACCGCGATGATGTGGAAGTGCAAAATAGTGATAGTGAAGACCACGTGTCACGGAAAAGGAGTCGTTCTCCTAGTTCGCGAAGTGATTCATCAGACGAGGATTTGGATGCAAGGAAAAGTAAGAAAACACGGGTGAGTGATCTGAAATTTGAATTCTTGTCGCAACAAGTGGCTTTTTTGACCAATCTGATTACCCAAAAACATTACGAGCCTCAACCAACAAATGTTTCACGTGTTGTCGAGCCAGCCAAAAAGCCTGATGGTGATCTAGGCCTGCGCCCGCCACCTACTGCTAGCGAGGCTGATGGGCAACAGCTTAAATTGTCGGATTTGTCGACTTCATTGAAAGATCCCCCAATACCTAGATCTAACGATAAGCACTTGGAGAAAATTGCGCAATTACAAAGATTTAACTGTAACGATTGGTACGCTATTCGTTTTTCGGAAGCACAAAAGAAATATGTAACCAGCCCCGGTTTTGTAGAGCTTGGTGTAAATGACGAGTTGCGGCGTTTTAACACGTCCGGTTCCAATGACAATCGAACACACCTACTAGAGCGAACCTATGCAGCATTAACAAGTGCTTTACTGACACAGAAAGACGAATTACGTACCGCATTGCAGAGTTTGGTAGATTGGTCAAATGATAAGGATACTACACTTTCACCTAAAAATCTTTTTGATAAAATAGAGCAGACATTTTCGAAAGGTTCGAACTACACCCAGGTAACTGATGATATTTTGCAAATATCTTGCGGTAGGCGCGCTGATTGCATTAACTCGCGAAGAGAAGCCATTCTAAAGAAGGTCCCCGAGGAATATCATTACGGAGCCTTGCAGAAAATCCCACCTAGTGCTGAGACTTTGTTTAATAGCGACATGCTTGCCTCTTATCTTCAGAAAATTGGGGGGGCAGACAAACTAACACCTTGCTTTCAGCCCGCAAACCACTCAACCGCAGCTTCGACCTCTGGAGCAAGGCGTACCTACGATGCTAAGCCCAAGCCGTCTTCGAGTAAGCAGGCGAACGATAATTTTCGAGGCAACTATAACAAGGACAAAGCCAGAGGTAACACGAAAGGCTCAAACATTAACTACAAGAAGCCTGGTTCCGGCAGCGATGGGAAGAACAAGCAGCAATATTCTAAAGGTAAGCGACCTCAATCTAACTCGCAGAATAGAAACAATCGCTTATGACTCGAAACTATTTCGGGGGGGCTGTCTAAAGCAATATTTGCATGTATGGGAGAATCTTGGTGCCCCCGACCATATTTGCAAACTATTGAATGGAGTTCGCATCCCATTCGTTATGAAGCCGCCTCTAATATATCCAAATCAATTAATAATAAGAAATTATGCGACAAAGCAGAGTCACCACATGACCGAACAGATAGAGAACATGCTAGACTCGCATGTAATAGAAAAAGCCGAGACAAACCCAAGCTATCTTTCAACATTTTTTCTTGTAAAGAAAACAGATGGAACGTTCCGTCCAATCTTCAATTTGAAACGTTTAAACAATTTTGTGAGGCTGAAAGGTTTTCAACTCTTCAGTCATTTTCGGATGCCGAGTTTCTTACAGAGCGAAGAATGGATGGTGAAGTTGGATCTGAGCCAGGCGTACTTCCACCTGCCCATAGCCAAGGAGCATCGAAGGTTTCTACGACTCAGTTACAAAGGCCAGCTCCTGCAGATGACCTGTCTACCGTTTGGTCTGTCGTCAGCTCCGCGAACCTTTACATCAGTGACGAACTGGATAGCAGAATACCTGAGAACAAGAAATATAAGGTGCGTGGTTTACCTAGACGATTTCTTACTAGCAAACCAGTCCCGACAAGTTCTGCACGATCACATAGCGTTCACATTAAACCTCATGCGTCAACTCGGCTGGACTGTCAACATGGAAAAATCTGTGCTGGTTCCGACTCGCCGTCTCGAATTCCTAGGCGTGACGTGGGACACACAACTCAATACGAAGTCTCTGTCGGAACCAAAGTGCCATACGCTACGCAGAGCACTTGCACATCAGATGTCCAAAGGCTGTTGGTCCCTCAGACAGGCCCAGTCCCTTCTGGGGAGACTCAACTTTGCCTCGTTCGTGATACGCAGGGGAAGGTTACACTGTCGCACTCTACAATACCACAGTCGATTCCTTCCCAAAGAGCACCCTTACAAGCGTATCAAATTGCCAGATCCGGTTATTATGGAAATAAAGTGGTGGTTAATAGCAGCGCAGGGCTCACTACCAATACATACAGGTCCGTTCTCTCACCTTCTTACCACAGATGCATCGGACTACGGCTGGGGCGCCCAACTGGGAGAGGGGAATATGTCGGGGCGCTGGACAAAACAACAACAGTCGTGGCATGTAAATCTCAAAGAGCTGTTTGCAGTCTACGCAGCGATTCAACAAGGGCACGGTCACTTATACAATGCCCACATCCTATTACAGACAGACAATCGAACAGTTGTAGCCTACATCAACAAGGAAGGTGGCACAAAATCAAAGAGACTGCTCAATCTAACGCAGAAACTGTTAGCGATTTTGGACAAGGTAAATGTTTATTTGACAGCTCAGTACTTACCAGGCCGGTTGAACTGCGAGGTAGACGCTCTGTCGCGAGGCAAGACATGCCCGGAGTGGCATCTGACATCTGCAGCAACGAAGAACATCTTCGCGATGTGGGGCACTCCTCAGGTCGACCTATTTGCATCGAGAACAGCTCATGTGGTAGACAATTATGTTTCACTGGACACACAGGACCCGGAGGCACTCTCACACAACGCATTCCTTCACCAATGGGACTACGAGCTGGCGTGGTTATTCCCACCACCAAACCTCATGCCTCAGGTACTGACTCAACTGAACGCAGCCCAAGGTCAGTACATTCTGATAGCACCGAAGTGGCACCGAGTATTTTGGAGAGCAGATCTACAAGCCCGACCCTTCCAGGAGCCGTTCCTAATTCCGGACCTTCCACAAGTACTGATCGACACGAGGACCGGGACACATCCGCCGGCGATCCAAGACATATATTTGGAAGCATGGCTGATTTTGGGTGGGCAGAATCCATCAAAGACTGGTCAGTAGAGGAAAAATCTCTCTTGTTATCTAGTTGGCGAAAATCTACTCTCAATACTTACAGACCAGCCTGGAACAAATGGAAAGCATGGTGTATCTCAACAAAAATTTCGTATAAGAATCCGAGCCCGGAGCAGGTAGCCCGATATCTAGCCCACCTACACAACAGCGAAGGTTTAGCTTTTAGAACAATATTGGTACATAAATCTGTAATAGCTACGTTTACAAATGTATCAGGTAAAACAGATCTGTCATCAAACTTTTTTATAAAACACATGATTAAAGCTATTTCGGCGTCAAAAGAAAAGAAAGTAAAACCACCGATTTGGAGTGCAAAGAATGTATTAGATTTTCTAGAAAACCATACACCTGATGAAACTAATTTGTATCAAGTTTCCAGACGGTCGGCGATACTTCTATTGCTGGCATCGGGACGCAGAGTTCATGACCTGACACTGCTAAAAATAGATGCTGAAAACTATATAGACGAGGGTAAGACGCTTGTCTTCTGGCCTTGTTTTGGATCAAAGACCGACGACAGTAACTACAGGCAATCTGGCTGGAGACTAAAAGCACATCCGAAGAGAAACCTAGATTGCGTTTATTGGATTCGTCAGCTGATTAAGACTTCACAGGATCGTCGAAAATCAGGTACTCTTACAGAATTATTTATAACTGCCAGAGGCGATCTGAAGCCAGCATCTAGAACAATCATAGGAGGCTGGATCAAGTCAGTGCTCAAAGATGCAGGCGTTGAGGCACCGCCGGGGTCGGTACGTTCGGCAGTAGCGTCTCTAAACTGGCTAGAAAAATTCCCAATTGATCAAATTCTTGAAACAAGTAATTGGAGACAAGAACATACGTTTAGGAAGTATTACCAGAAGAAAATCGATAATCAATCGAGTAAAAATAATGTATCTGATTCAGTTTCATTGTCAAAATATTTTAACCCGGTGCGATAAACATTGAAATTATGTCTGTACATTATTTGATTATTTATCATTGCTAAACAATAGTATAGTATTATATAAATATTTTTATTTTTCAATCACATTGTCTTTTATTTAATTAACACATTATAGCATCATCATTACCTACATTTTGGCTACCAGGAGATAACAAACACATCACTCAATATGGATTCCGGATATCGGCACGGAACAAATAATAGAGGGTTTTACCTACCAATAAAACTTACCTATTATTTTTCCAACGATATCCGGAATCCAGGTAATATCTACCTGGTATATCGTGAGTATAATGAAGAAAAGTGGTACCGCCATTTCGGTCGCCGCCACGTTGCCCGCCAAAACGGAAACGACAGTGGCGCCGGAAGCAGAAGGGAGGAAGTCGCTGCGAACTAACGCTGAAAGACAGGTGCTTGACTCAATATGGATTCCGGATATCGTTGGAAAAATAATAGGTAAGTTTTATTGGTAGGTAAAACCCTCTATTTCTTTTACTTATTAATCTAATACATTTCAGTGGTATGGGACACTCTTTTAAGTAATATAATACCTGTGCTAGTGGGTCTCGCTCTGCAGTGCGGCTATCTTAAAGATAATCTTATATATAAAATTTCCATGTCACAATGTTAGTTACCGTACTCCTCCGAAACGGCTTTACAGATTTTTACCAAATTTTATATGCGTATTCAGTAGGTCTGAGAATCGGCTACTATCTATTTTCCATAGCCCTAAGTGATAAGGGTTGAAGGCAAAACAACGTTTGGCGGGTCAGCTAGTTAAGTATAATTAACAATTTTATGGATAGTTGTTTAAGTTTAAATCAAGCAACCTTTTACTTAGTTACAATACAAATAAGTAGAGACAAAAGAATAACTTACTGGTAGTTTAGAATTATTTGCGGTTTTACAAAACGGATGTCTTTAATAAGGCAAATGCCGAATTCCATTCTTCTTTATTGAATGGAATAAGGCCTTTGCCCAGCAGTTTGACCACCTTCATACTTGAGAAAGTGAAGATGCTACATCTTCACTTTCTCAAGTAGTCTAAGATGGAAGATGAAGGTGAAAATGTACCTTAATGTTTCCTGGAAGATGAAGCCTAAGATGGAAGATGAAGATGATGGTGAAGATGTGCCTCAATGTTTTCTAGTATCCATAAACAACAACATAAAGACTACGCTAAAATTACGCCATTGGTTCAGTTTAGTTATAACGTACTGAAATATCGCATCGATTCCTTGTTCGGAATAAAATTAGGTATAGGCTTATTACTGTACGGGCTATAAGCTAAGCTTATAGCCCGCGGATTGCCAAGCGGTAGCGGGTGTTCTGTGCAGTATGCAATACATTAAATATTTAGTATTTACTAAATATTTAATGTATTGCATTCACAGCCCTTCGGTGAAGCTATTCAAGTATTCATTTTTATAAATGCAATGAAGCGAGGTATGGTAAGGACAAAGCACATGCATTGGGCACCGCTACTGCACAGAACAAAAACGAGCATTCAAACATCGGCTTAAGCTCGTAATCTTTTGATATATTTTATAGTGACAGCATAAAATAGCATCCAGCCTGCGTCTGCTGAAATCTAGTCACTCGTTTTGCACGATCACATGGCTCTTTGTCGAACGGGTGTGGACTTCGAGCTTGCTGCTACATAGCTGACTTCGAGTGGACAGCGTGCAAATAGCACCATTTGAGGTAGCCGCGTGTGGTGCTTTATGGGAGCGGAGCGGCCTGTGTGCTTCAACCTTTATAATGCAGCCTAGCCACAGTTATTATGACGTAGCTGTCTAGCCTTGGGCGAATGCAAGGTCGGCAGATGAGGTTTATATAGTGCTCTTGACATTTACATTAGAGCTTGGTAGCGTAGCGCAGAATCCTTTATTTGAGAAACTTTTAGTAAAAAAGTGAACAGTTTATATTAAGAAACGTTAAATAGACCTACTTATCTAATGCAAATGATTTTACCAACATGATAGGAAAATGAATGTCAAGAGTCATTTATTTTAAAGCATGGAGAAATTCAACTAGGTACATTGCGTAGTTTTTGGTAGGTATTATATAATTATTTTAGGTGTCCGTTATTATGTTTATTAAAGCATTTCTTGTCGAAGTTATGTAATTATCCAGTTATATTGAAAGCCTCTTTTACGTTACTCGTAACGCTTCACGGTTGTCTCAGAAAAAGTTTTCTTTCTACGAAAAGAGAGAGAGAATAACTTCTTAGAATTATGCGATGCGACAGCGACACCCGTTCAAAGTAAAATTCTGACAGTTTCTGACCAGTTTAAGCGGATTCTCTGTCGAGAATATTTAGACCCGGAGGCTCCCTTCGACCGCTACTATGAAGGCGTATCTATGGTTTATTGATATTAGTAAAAACTCACATTGATCCTATTCTTCGCCCGTTCGATAGCCTTAGAATCTTCCTTCTCGGGGCTCAGTCTGCACACCCTGGCGCGCCAGTCGTTTGCACCAGCCGCCTGCAGTGCTGCCAACCTGGAAATAATGAGAAGAGTTTTACTAAATAGTTGGTAAAACAAAAGGAACAGGATATACTGCATTTTTGAGCATTAGCGAATTTAAATCCGCACTGAACGGGACCCTGTTGTAAATACATATAAATCAAAAAGCTCATATGTATGGCAGGATTCGAAATAACTTAGTTCCTATGTTTTGTAATGTGAAATGTACAAAAATCGTTGAAACAGTTCATTTAGAGTTTTAGTTTTGGGGGGACTGGCTGTAAGTGTTTATCTAGTGTAGCTAATTGCAATTTGATGGATGGGAAGTGCGAATATCGTATTATGGCTTACAAATGGAAAATCACAGGCCATTTCGATTATTGTGATCGGCCCGCTGAACCTATCTAAAACAGCGTTTTAAGGTGTACTTTTGCTTTCTTTATTTTTGCTTCCAGAAAGTTTCCTTCTTCGTTTACCGATCTTAATCCTAAAAGTTTAAAATAGAAATGTTTGGTATCCGAGGGTATCTCTAATAAGATTTATTTGGCATCTGTTTTGTCTCAAAACCTATACGTTCAAGTATGTTTGATTCAAGATTCAAGATTTTATTGGTAAATAATACATTTATACGACAAATAGCTTAACACAACATCTGCTATGGACCAGTTAAGTTACCTGAGACTGTCTGGTCTGCAGTTGGCTCAATTGTTTCAATTGTTATTACATATTACGAACATAATACTATTTTATTCTTAAATTTCTTAATTTAATCTTCGCTTCGTTCAAATTAAATTAATTGAAGCGAAGATCATATTAAAATTGAGCCAGTTAACTTAGTATCGACAGCAAACAAACCCTCACAAACACAAACTTCAACCTTTATCATTTCCTATAACACAATAAGCGATTGACAATACGCGCTCCCAATCAGTCAAATTATTTATTGACTCTGTTTCCTGTCAGTAGCTGGACTGGGCAAGTTATCTTAGTAATTAGTTGCACAATTACTTAGGTTTACATAGTTTAAACAATTAGGAAGATAAGGATGGTCATTGATCTCATAATGTCCGGTTTAAAACCAAAAATAATTAAACCCAAAGCTCTGGTTTAAATCAACCAACTGAAAGTTGAATACGTTGACACCATTGATTGACTCATCTGCGTTAATAAATAGATAAAACAGATAACTGCTATAAATACATAGGAATATATTTCTTTTGAAAATACCCGGAACTAATATCTGCAGATCGTACAAACATTTATCCCGAGGCGAGAATCGAACCCGCAACCTCCTGCGTTAAAGGCGGAATCGCCGCGCCACATCGGTCGTCATCAGCTTTGATAAATATCGGGCATAATATTCTACACAATTATTCAATCATCTGTTTCTCTTTAAATTGGCAAAGCCCCCTCATGATACCAAGTAATTTGTGGCATCGCCAGGAATAAATATCAATTTGGAGACAATAGAAAAAAAAAACATTTATTTAGACACAGGTACAGAAAAGAATACAGATAAGTACAAGAAGATACCTATGTTCAGCAGTGGAGAAATATAGGCTGATAGGCTTTTGACTCTTATATTAGGCCCAAACTTTAACTCCTCTATTTTTATACAAACTTAATACACACACAAACACATCTGATTTTAAATAGTTTCGTAAGCCAACCAGGGCCCATACTCGTAAAAACGAAATCGAAGTATCTGATTATTTTTCGTGCAAACGCTAATCTTATGCAAGCGACATAAGAGTTGGTTTTGCACGAAAACGAAAAAGAAACTTCGTTTTTCCTTTTCCGAGTAGGCCCCCAGTTCGTTAATAATTAATAACGCATGAAAAGCTGGCAGGCACGCCGCATAGGTACTCTTAAATTGAGATCCAACGATCCACATTAAATTGCTAATTTAACGCTACACTTGTGCAGAATGAGAGGAAATACACACAAATTACTACTACATACGAGTACTACACAAGTAAACAGAAACGCACTTTATCAAGGAGGGACTGTCTATGTGTGAGTTTTCCCTGTATTTTTCCTAGTTTTATTCGTGTCACAACAACTGTAGTTACGAACTGTAGTTTAAACACAGCTTTTATTCTTGAGTTGACATAGGTGCCTTGTCTACATCCTTATTTTGTAAGCATAAAGAAAGAAAGTTATTGAATATGAATCTATTGCTTTCACAGAAAGGCCTCAAAGGGTAAACTGATATTCCAAAAATCTAATTTGAAAAACAAAGTATCTTGGATTCTAAGATCTTCGCTGCTCTTTGACTGGGGAACTTGCATATTATTATGGAATAGATATAAAATTATCTATTTATATGCTATTTTATGCCGTGGGGCCGCGGCGTACGAATATCGACCCCTCCAACTCAACCCGTGGAAGTCGTAAAAGCCGACTAAGGGAACCTACCAGAGGAAGGGCAGCAGCCTTCCTTCTAAGTATTTTTAAACACCAACACTGCGATGACCAATCCGCCTGCCAAGCGTGGTGATTATGGCAAATCCCCCCCTACATGGGAGACCATCCACTCGATGGACCGACGACATCGTAGCGGTCGCAGGAAGTCGATGGATGGAGGCGGCTCAGGATCGCTAATTGTGGCGTCGTACGGGGGAGGCCTGTGTCCAGCAGTGGACGTGTATGGGCTGATGATGATCCTATTTTATGTATAAGGGGGTTCTTATAATGAAGAAATTCCGAGACCTAATTTCCATATTTTTTTTTCATATGCGACCGTTTTTTTTTGTGTGGCACGTTATTTACCTTTCAGCAATGGTGCTTCCGCGGTGTGGCATATCAGAATGTGTAGCACTGCGCTGGATGCCGCCACCGAGCCTGCAAATAAAAAACAACACATAAAATACACAACGCATTACAAAAATAAAAAAGGTAACACATTAGGCGAATGGGTCGCTAGGGAAAGGTAGCCTTCAGCTTCCAAGCCCACAGATTTAAAATCCAAACAGACTTCCCGTATCCTTCTACTGATCGCGAAACACGCTATAAAAGCTCATTCAAATGATAATCGCGGTTTATTGTGATTAATGATGAAAAAATTTAACCCATTATTGTAATTTATCCAGCTCTTAGCAGCAGCCAGATCTAACTACAGTAAGAGAAACGTTAGCTTGTTCACGAAAAACACAAATTACCTGGATTTAGGCCGCTCAAACTTCTGCTTCAAGGATTCAAAGCTGTACAGCCTGTCCTCAAACGGCGTACTCAACAGCATTTTGCTAGCACTATAACTAACTACTATAAAATAAACTAATGCAAATACTAAATCTTATTTCTAAACTAAAGTTCTCTAAAATGTAAAATTATTGTAAATTATTATTATGATTTGTTAGCGTCAGTCTCCTGTCGAGTTTGACAGAATACTGACATCCTGACATGGAGACGATTTCGTTCTGTTATGAACGAAGATAAGCGACCTTTGTGTTACAATGGAAACAATATGGATCAAACGGGTATTGTAGACCGGGCGGCAAAGGTTTGCATTCCTCTAGCAAATGATTCAGGCAATAAATAGGGCAACGAAGACAAAAGCCTGCGAAGGGTAGTACGAAGAAAAGGTAGAGTAGGTTTGGTATAAATGGTGCAGTAGAAAATGATTCAGACAGCCTTTTTAGCAATATTTGTTTATGAGAGACTAGCTACTGCCTGCACCTTCGCCCGCGTTTATCGGGATAAAAAAATTGACTTTATGCTATCGGGATAATAGGTAATTGCCTATATGCCTATTCCAGGTCCCAAACTATACCCATACAAAATTTCAACCCAATCAGTTCAGTAGTTTTTGTGTGAAAGAGGAACAAACATTCATACATCCACACTTACAAACTTTGACATTTATAATATTAGTAGGATTTTGCTAATCTGTTGTGTTAATAATCATGGTCAGCGAATAAGGAAGGTAAATAGAGTGTTATATTATTGACTTTTAGGTACATTATAACGATACAAAACGTGATATTTTGCTTACAATAAGCTTTATCTAGGGCAGTCATTACTCATAGCAAAATGCACAAGTGAATGATAAAGATTCGCTTCCTACTGTCATTAAAGGTTGCTACTGATAACAAAGTTGTAAACAATGATTTACAAGAAATAGTGGTGATAACAATACGTGGGGGTATAATCAACTATGAATTAGATAGGTATATATGTTAATAAAAAAAATGGACTTTACTTATGCTTAAAAGTCGAGTATTATGGGATAACACCAAAAAGCTTTTTAAAGTTTGTACTGCAAATTAGAACAACAGCAACACGAAGTTAAATGGGGACCATTAGCCGGGAGTGTCCAACTGTGCAAACCCAGTTCTGATTCGCAGAAACAAACCACGATAAACATTACTAATGTATAAATTAATTATAATAACATAAGGTAACGTTCCTTGAATAATCTCGTTATTAATATAATTTAATTAGATATCATTTCTTTTATAATTTTCCGTGCCTTACCAGAAGAATAAACGGGAGTGGGAAAACCTATGCCCTGAAGCGAGACAGTGAAAGCTCTTTAAATAATTTTGTTTTGGAAAAAACGAAAAACCGACTTCGAATCCCTTAGTTTTATTTTTTATTAAGTTAGAGGGTTTAGTATCCCTCGGGAATATTTTTTTATGGGACCACCCTGGAGTCATCCTCTATACAAATGCAAGGAAATCATCCAAATCGATGGACATACATACATAAAAAACATACTTACATACAGTCGAACATAGAAACTCCTCATTTTTTCGAAGTCGATTAATAATGAAAATTAACACGTTACAAATCTCCAAAACCGTTTCCCTATATCTCAGTACCATACCAAGCCTATATGTTATTCCAGGTCCCAAACTATACCCAGTACCATACCATACATAGAATACAAAAACTCCAATTAAAATTATTAACATGCGATAAAATAGTTCATTTAAAACCATTTATATGTATTTAAAATAACAAACATATCCTACTAATATTATAAATGTCAAAGTTTGTATGGATGTATGGATATTTGTTACTCTTTCACGCAAAAACTACCGAACCGATCAGGCTGAAATTTGGTATGGGTATAGTTTGGGACCTGGAATAACATATAGGCTTTTTTATCCCGATAAAACGCAGGCGAAGGCGCGGGCAGAAGCTAGTATTTCATATGGCGGAATACCCTCCATCAAAAACATATTTACCGGACTTTATAAACGCGACACGCGATTTACTTCCGGGTACAATTTATACTAGCTACCGTTAAGGAAGTACGCCCGCCCAATGCGGTGAACGGTCGGAGACTGGGCGGGCGCGTTCTGCGTTAGGCGTCAGGGCGGCAAGACGCTACTGTTGGTTCGCGATGCTATGTCTAATTATTGCCGAAAGGTTTCAGAGATAGTAAAATGGACATGATTTACATTCAATTTTGTCTCGGCTTCTTTGTTTTTAGCAATTTGTATCTGCTTTGCCACTATTTTGCTAGTGTTCAAGAAATAGAAATATGTAGATTTTAAGGAGAGATAAAAGAATAAATAAAATATGAATATCATCATCAGCCACAAAGCAACTACAACGAGATGGTACAATTTTATTTTAAATTTTGATTTTATCATTGTTTTCTAATAAATAAACATATTAAATGATAAATAATGCTCTACAGATTGCGCTGTGTGAATCTGTCCAGTACTCATTATTTTCAAATTAATGTCTAGGTTTCTAGCTTCTTCCAGTTCAGTGTGCTATAAGAACTAGCCCTAATCTTTTTCGAGTTTACATAGTAGGTACTTCTCTTGCTATGCAAAATGAACTGCCAGAGCACGGTGGTTTTTGCTAAGTGGACTAAAGCTACATTGTTTGCTGCATGCTAATCTGAATAAGCGGTTTTAGATCTTTCTTATAATGGGCTTTTAACCCAGGCTTGGCTAAAGCAGCACGTAGGTACTAAAAGCTAGATAATATAATAATACATTCCCGTAAACTTTTATCTTCTTTAGGAAATAAAGAATACTAGCACAATTATCTAGGGAGGTTGTTAAAATCTTTTCAAAATACATCTAATACATCTCTCAAAGAACTAAACATGAACAGTCAATAAATACAGTGAGCCACACAACTCTGCAACCAACACCGCTGCACCGTCCCGAAACCGGATATTAAATACGAAACTTTGCCGTCGGCTGTACACTCAGACTGCATTGTGTTCAAACAATAGTAGGGGATGCCAGCTCCTTTCCTCATTAATGCACTATAGAATATAGTTTTCTTATATGCGGCAATAGAATTATTTATGTTAGTTTTAGATTTAATTTAGTTTTAAGTAGTTATTTATTTAGTCAAAATACGGAAGTCAACCCCATGACTCAGTCCTTTAAATAATTAAGAAAAAAAAGTCTTTACAGTACTTTTGGCGTCAAGAGGTAACAAACATCCATCCATACATTCAAACTTTCGCATTTATAATATTAGTGTGATCAACGATTAAATTATGTAGATTTTAGGTGCGGTACTAAAACCTGCCTTTAAAGGCTTTTTGATCTTTTTATCTAAAATTTGGATAAATTATAACTATTGCAAGCACTTGAACAACGAACTGGCATTTTCCGAAACAAAGAACAAATAAACATTTTCAAAAACCCAGCACAGACTTTCGTGAAATTGAACAAAACCGGTACGGGGAATTTCGAATTGATTCAGTAAATAATGCAGGTAGACCAGGCAGGTGAGCTATCAATTTCGACGGTGTTGGTTGTAACAGTTCTGTACAGCAAGGTCAGTTTTCTACATACTTTGGTCTTTGTGAGGCATTGGCAAAGCCAGCCAATGCCAATGAAGATCTTCAAATACAATCTTAGACCACTAAAAAACTCTAGATACGGTAGAGCTAATATCTAAGATGGGAAAAACTTCGAAAGCTCACAAGCTTTCACGTAGTTTCTTTTGGTTTCGTACGATTTAATGCAAGTAAAAAAAACTGTCTCTAATTTTGAGTTTTAAGGCGTAGGTTAAGTTATTCAGAAGAATTATATCCGTGACATAAGTGTTGAGTATCTTATGAAGAATGTTCAACCACTCCACTACTAGTTAACTGGCATTATGCCAGTGCAAAGAGCTAGTTTGTAACTTAGAGACTTCTCGCAATACAACGACGATATATTCATTTACCATAACATTATTTTCCATCTGTCTTCACTTGTTCTTCACAATAAAAGTAATCTAGCCATTCTCCAAGGCAATGTAGCTCTGAAATAGCTGACGACAGCTCACCCCTACAGCCCAAGGGTTGCTTGTGTGCGTATAAACAACCATGTAGAACAGGACGTCGCCCGTCTCGATAGACCGTTATACGGATATCCTAGACGTAGATACAAATAGTTTATATTACCTGAACTTTTTCAAAATTTACAATAAGATTGATGTATTAGTCAATATCGGTCATTGTGGAGATCCTTAGTCGCCTATGTCGTGGACGTCGACAGGCTGATATGATGATGATGATGATGATTAGTCAATTGGTTGCCATGACACTAACTATGCTTACTTTACAGTTCGGGATTTACTAAATACTTTTCGTTTAATTATTGGATGCCTGAATAAACAAACTTTTTTTTAAATATCAAGTGTTAAATCAAACTGTAAGCAAGGCATAACTATACAGTTGTGAGCAAATAATGGCTGCCAAATAACTAAATAAGCAAGCATAAAGTGAAAATCAAATCATAGTTGTGGTTCACTGGCAGTTATCGATTCACTTTAGCTATTAAGAGCAGAACCTGGTTGAAAATAATGGCCTCTAATATCCAGCACAAAATATCACATAAATTTTCCACCGTCCGCTCAGATTCGTCCACTGTAGGATTAAGCGGACGCACACGGCTGAGCGGCCATTATGGTTGTAAATTATAAAGGGTGTCTATACAAACAAGACGTGTTCTAGGTAAAAAGGGGAGGGTGAACCTTTGGCACTTGAAAATTGCTAAGGTTTTATCGGTATTTAGATAATTTAACTATGATGAAAGTGGTGTAGTATTTGAAAATCCAGGAGAGGTACAGAAGGCTGTGCCTTCCATTTACTTCGAACAAATAGAGCAATGGATAGTTATCGTTCGTCGATATCATCATCCAAATAGAATCCGAGAATGATTTTCGTTCGTAGAGATTACAGTTTTGTCATAAAAATGGCATTGGATTATGCAAATTTAGTGCGATAAAATGCTGAACACCCCGGGCCTATAGCTGAAGTAAGGCGCCATCGAGACGCGTTTTCACGAAGGCCCTGGTAGAATGGTTTTCACGAAGAATCCGTGGTATGCGGTGGCTAAAGAATGACGGAAATAACAGCTAGATTGGGAGTTTTTCAGATGCCATGATTTAGATCAAAAGTTCTGTATTTTTCAAATTGAGCACCAGACGTTAAGTGATAAATTTTTGCGAGAAGGCGGCCATTTTGTTATCCTTCGTTTCCCGAGAAACATTGCGTTGTTTATGTATGTTTTTCAGGGTTATAAAGTAAATACAACACAGCTCTGCTACATTATCCCGAAAAAACATTCCGTTGAAAAATATGACAGTTAATTCAATAAAAGTGTCAATGTAAGTTGAACCATCATCATCATCAGCCCATACACGTCCACTGCTGGACATAGGCCTCCCCCGTACGACGCCACAAATAGCGGTCCTGCGCCGCCTCCATCCATCGACTCCCTGCGACCGCTACGATGTCGTCGGTCCATCGAGTGGATGGTCTCCCATGTAGGGGGGATTTGACATAATCACCACGCTTGGCAGGCGGATTGGTGATCGCAGTGTTGGTGTTTAAAAATACTCAGGAGGAAGCTGCTGCCCTTCCTCTGGTAGGTTCCCTTAGTCAGCTTTTACGACATCCACGGGTTGAGTTGGAGGGGTCGATATTCGTACGCCGCGACCCCACGGCTTGTTGAACCAAATAACTACTTATTTGTAGGTGCTATCACATACCACATGATCGAGTCTATTAATTTCAAACCACAGTTTGTTGAATTAGGGCGTGCTTGTATAATATAAGTGTAGAGCACATTGCAGTATTTACAGTATTACACATTTCTATGCCGCATGGAGTTAAATAATCGTAACGCAACAATTAGCAGTGGATAAGTTCATTATAAATTAAAGCGGGTAAACTAGAAACCGAACGTTAACGGTGAACGTTAGTGTTCTTCCAACAGAAACAAGGTTCGTAGCTAACCCACTTAATGAATTTAAGCACTATAATTTTTATAGAAATAGAGGATAACTTTTTTTTGTGGCAGTAGTAAGCCATATAACACGCAGAACCAATAGCTGCGATATAATTATTTTATTTCATTTTTTTCCTTTGTGACTTAATTTTTTTTTAGTATTTTACGAAAATTTTACATCGTAATTGGTTTTATCGGTAAATTGTATTTCTGTTCTTTTAATGATGACGCTAGTAACTAGCGTCGCTCGTCCGAAATTGTGTTGCACTGTACATAGATAACTCATCCAGTTAACATACATATACCATCTCAATGCAGCGTGTCCAATGCAGATGATAAGTTGTTAATAACAATTGAAGCTCTGGTATTATGCAACCGTTATGCTATGTCGCTCTTAACTACAAACCGAATCGAGACGAATCGCTTGACATGCTCTTTAAGCCAATTAATGTCTGTCGTATTCAATTTCAAATGCAACATTTATCCTGCACCATAAATGTTCCAGACCGAAAAGGCGCAGACGTGCCAGCAGCGCGCCTCTTCTATCTGTTTTGCACCACGTCCCTCGCCTACATTTTGTATGAAAGAACCCCGCGTCCGCGTCGCAACCGTGGCGTGCTGTCTTGAGGCTTTTCGAATGTTCTTTCATACAAAATTTAGGAGGGACGTGGTGCATGTCAGATAGAAGAGGTGCCCACGCTCGCGCCGTATCTGTCTGGCCTGCGCCTTAGATAGGTAAATAAAGATAGAAGTAGAACTAATAGGTTGTGGAAACGGATCCGCGAGAGGTACGAGCGGAGGTAGACATAACCATGCCTGGGTCGTGAAGATGAAAACATAGGTTTGCCCAGCGCCTATGTTTTTACTTGGTTTCAGTGGCTGGATCCGCAGGAATGACAAGTCGAAACGTGCGGAGGCAATGAAGTTGCAGAGGATACAATTATTACGAGTCTTCTCTAAGGGCCTACATACACCAGCAGCGTGAAGCAGTCAGGATCGGCTGCTTCAAGCTGCAACTGCATAGGGAACTATGCAACTGCTCGAGATTTTGCGTGTATATCTGTAAATAGAAGAATGTACCTAGTTCTCTATACAGTCGCCAGCTTGAAGTAGTCGATCCTGGCTGTATCATGCTGCCCGTATGTTATTGGAGACACAGACAATCTGAGGGACGCGCTCTTAGTGCCGAAGGAGTAAGATGAGTAAGATGTACTTTTAGAATTTTAAACAAAACTTCCGTATGTAATAAAGGAAGCCTATTTCTACAATAACAATTTTTGAAGGAGCTCTAGGTTTCTAAAGTTTGGGATGAACAATTATGGGTAAAATACGTTGCTATGACGTTTTCGTGATAATAACACTTTTTTCTCCACAAAGTTAATGTACAGAAACAACCACAGTAAACTTAAGACTGGACATTTTTGATAGAAAATACGAGTAAACTGATAATTCACTGACCATTTCGATAGCAGGTTATCTATTGATATTTAATTGCAGAAATGCATTATTGCTATCGGTTATTTCTGATAATGATTCGATGACAAATCTAAAACTGCGTTGCAAATGATAAACTTGGTGTATGAAAAAATCAGGTGATTTTGATAAGATAATTGGCTTTTAGATTCAATGTTATTTTAAAGTTTTTTGTTATTATAGTGCGTAAATCCTCACACTTACGAAACTGTCTTAGAAAATCCCTAAAATTTAACAGGTTCAATTAGTATCGATTTCTTTTTTTATATTATTATATTTTTTACGTATTTTAAGGGTTAGTTTAAGAAAAGAAGAATAGTCGCCAAATATTGTATACGATATTCAATTAAAGGCAGTAGTGGAATCGCGTTATGGCTTAGTTAGAGCATGGTGAAGTGTTATGACAAAGAAAATAGCCTTCAACCTTTTTGATGTTTATATCAAAGATGTAAATCGTTAGATATATTGACACCAAAAACTGTGGCATTGTCTTTGAATGTGTGCGTTAACAAAATGCCGACGCACACGGAAAGAAAAGTTATTTTAAAACAAGAATATATTTATTGGTCAAGAATAATATAGTTTCCTATATGAGCAAAACATTATTTTCTTGAATTTAGAATTTTATTGTTTCAGTTTTCGACACATTATTATCTCAAATTAAGAGGATATATTCTGAATAGAAGAAATAAACACTGTCTCTGGGCAACAGGGACAAGTTTCTTGACTTCTAAAACATTACATTTTTTGAACAGAAATAATAAATTATGTTGAGTGTAGAATTATTGTTTATTTTAGTCAAGAGTATAATTATTTTGTTGGAAAATGCGTTTAACCTTGTTTAGAAATTACGTAAGTCTTATCTCGAAAATCCTCTGAGAATGAAAGTTTTGTCACTTTGAACCAAAACCGCAGAATCTTAATCGAAGATTTGTTTAAGTTGGTAGAAAAAAACTTTTAAGCTTAGTTTCTTGAACCGAAATAATTTTGCGTTCAGTTAAAAACTAAGGCATCTCATACAAATAATGCAACTTCTTCAACGAATTTTAATAATAATCTTAAATCAAATAACCATTTATTTCATACAAAAGCTACATTTATCTTTGGTGGATATTTTCTGTGCGTTCTTTAAATAATATAATTTGCTTAACTCAAGCATTGAAAACCTTAAGTGGAGAGTAATGATGATTTTGAGTCGAGAAAGCACATTTTTAGGGTGAGAACATTAATATTTTTAATTCAAATAACCAGAGGTTTCCTCCTAAAACCTAATTTATCTTAGGTGGATACTTTCAGTGCCTTCTTTAGATAATATAATTTGCTTAACTCAAGCATTTAAAATTTTAAGTGGACAGTAATGACGATTTTTATTTGAGAAAGCACATATTTAGGCAGAGTACATTAATATTCTTAATTCAAATAACCAGGGCTTTCATACTAAAACCTAATTTAACTTAAGTGGAAATTTTCATTGCGTTCTTTAGATAATATAATTAGCTTAACTCAAGCATTTTAAATACTAAGTGGAGAGTAATGATAGTTTTCATTTAAGAATGAAGATTTTAAGGTAAGTATATTCATATTCTTCATTCAAATAACCAGAGATTTCATACTAAAACCTGATTTATCTTTGGGGGATATTTTTCTGTGCGTTCTTTAAATAATATAATTTGCTTAACTCAAGCATTAAAAATCTTAAGTGGAGAGTAATGATGATTTTGAGTCGAGAAAGCACATTTTTAGGGAAACAACATTAATATTTTTAATTGAAATAACCAGAGGTTTCGTCCTAAAACCTAATTTATCTTAAGTGGAAACTTTCAGTGCGTTCTTTTGATAATATAATTTGCTTAACTCAAGTATTTTAAATATTAAGTGGAGAGTAATGATAGTTTTCAATGGAGAAAGAAGATTTTTAAGGTGAGTATATTAATATTCTTAGTTCAAATAAACAGAGGTTTCATACTAAAACCAGATTTATCTTAGGTGGATACTTTCTGTGCGTTGTATAGATAATATAATTAGCTTAGCTCAAGTATTTAATTTTTGAAGTAAGACTGTATGAGATTTGGTTAGGAATTCCTCTTTAGTTGAAAGTATTATTTTTATTAATTTGAAAATCCGGGAAGCAAAATCGGTACGCGGAATATCCTAATATTAATTAAAATTATTTTGACAATTGAATGCATTGTGGCATTTCAAAATCGACTATTTTGATCTACGTCAATAGAGCCAATGGGACTTGTCAAAATAATTGTCATGCCTACCGGATTTTCAAATTAATAAAAAATGATATTTTTACATAAAAAAAGTGTAATTCATGTCATATGTCAATACAAATCTTGTACAATCATATTAGGTAATAAAAACTTGAGCTAAGCAAATAATATGCTATAAAGAGCGCACAGAAAGTACATATAACACCTATGATACATCCAGTTTAAGCACGAAACCACCGGCTATTTAAATTAAGATTATTAATATACTCACCTTAAAAATCTGCTTTCTGGTAGGTATGTCCAAAATCTGTAAAATGAAAGTAAACAACAATTAATATATTGACACAAAGTTTATTAAAATATGAAACTTTTGGCCTGGCCAAAAACACAAAACAATCACAAACATAATAGAAGTATTTTTAAAAACTACCATAATCATATTCCTAAAATTAAACTCACAACACAGACAAAAACCTTAGTTTAAGTTTCAAATGGTGGGAACTATCCAGTATGGGCATGCAATGCAACTAAAGCTAGAATCACACTATGCCAACTCAACGTGACGCGTAGCGTTACGTTGAGCAACAAAATGTATGGTGCCAATTAGGCTTCTGACACCACGCGTCACGTTGAGCTGGCGTAGTGTAATTTCAGCTTCATACATGAAAACAATTTAATGTGAGCTTTAGATAAATCGACTTCGTCTAGTGATAATATCATTTAATTACAAAAAAAAAAAAAAATTTGAATATAATTTTGAGTAAGTTGTGAGTAAGTGATTAGGCGCCGGCCGGTGTGGCAGGTCAACCTACAACTAATACCTTTTACCAATAACATCTTAAATCTACATACATACTTTGCTTCATTTACAATTTGTTAAATTATCAAAACTTGGCCTTGGCAAGGTACACGACAACCACAAAAACAATATAAGCAAGTTTAATGTTTCTAAAATTATAACATAATTTATCAAGTTAATAAAACTTACAGTCTTGCCAACGTACACAACAAACACAAAAATAATAGAAGTATTATTGAAAAGTACCTTAAACATGTTCCTAAAACTAAACTCACAACACAGACAAAAACATCAGTTTAAGTATAAAGTGGTGGAAAAATAGACTGCCCAGTATGGACATGCAACTAAAGCTAGAATCACACTATGCCGATTACATCAGAGCAACGCGCGCTAGGTTGCCCTAATGTTATCAGCTCCATACAAAATGTATAGTACCGATTAGGTTTCTGACGCCACGCGTCACGTTGAGCTAGCGTAGTGTGATTTCATCTTCATACATGAAAACAATTTAATGTGAGCTTTAGACAAATCGACTTCGTCTATTGATATTATCATTTAATTACAAAAAAAATAGTTTATCTACAAAATTTTAGATAAACTATTTTTTTAATAAGAGTAAGTTAACAATAGGTGGCGTGCGGTGTGGCAGGCAACCAATAAATAATAAAATTTTCATCATTAACATTTTAAATCAACATACATACTTTGCTTCACTGTGTGAATTATATTTGGCGTCAAACTGCAACAATCATGTAAGTGAACGACTTTTGAAACATTTGTTTCACAAACAAGATAAGCCATAAAATGTGAAGAGTAATCTAGTGTTTCTAAAACTGTACAAACGAAGTTAACCTTTTTATTACATTTATTAATTAAAACATGTTTAATTTTGTAAAACACGGGGATATCTTCCTCAAACTTATGCAAAACCACATTCATTTTGGAATAGTTATAACCATTGATCTCAACGAAATCAAAACAATCAAAAACATCTTTGTCGTAAAAGTTTGACGTGTCATCATATTTAATTTTTTTACCATAACTTATGTGATCTGTAAGTCCAGTGCGCAGTCTTTGAAAAATTGTCAATTGATGTTTGGTTGCCAGTGTCAATGGCAGGTTTTTGCGATTAGCCATAGATTGTGCAATTTTTTTGAGTTCCCTGTGTTTTGTTTCGAACTTAAACGCACTTGCAAGAATAGGAGGGCCAAGCTTTGCTATAATTCTTGAGTAGTGAAGAAGGAAGTGATGCTTTGGTTTTAATGAGCAACTGAATATTTCAATTAAATTTTCCATGTAACTTTCAAGTAAGTTATTTAGGTAGTCTAGTAATTCTGACGTAAACGTTTGAGAAGTTAATGTATCTGTTATTTCTAATAATTGTAAGTAGAGGCACCATACTGGATCACTATTCGGAATAAATTCTCCTACTATGTATCTAAGATTTCTAACCAAACACAGCATTTCAGATGCTGAGAAAATAATCTGACCGTTTAGCAAGTGTCTCTTTAAAACCGGTGGAGGCTTATTTTTTTCATTTTTTAAATAGGTAAAATATTGTATTCTAGAATTCAAATTATCTAGTTCAAAAAATTCCAAATCTATTAAGTGTGTGATTATCAAACACATATCATAACGAAGTATACCTTCGCACAAGTCATGCATGACATCACATGTCAAGTTGTTATAAACATGAAAATAACTTAATGCATGCCAAATACATTCTTGCTTAATACCAACATTATTAATGCAATGTGCCTCATAATCATGTTGTTTCCTTATATTTTCGGGTCTTTCTTTAGTATCAACTTTTGTTTGTGCTTTAGGGGTTGTACATATACGACAAAAGTTGTTTGAGGAAAAACTTTCATGGAACCCTAAAATTGAGTTGAGACCTAAATTATCACCAGCCAGTATCCCTAATGCGAACTTTACAGTAACTGAAGTTGAATGATCAAATTTTACACTGATTCCTTCTTTGTATAAAAAATTTAATTCTTCAAGCAAAGGTCTAAATGTAGATTCATTACCAAAAGCAACTCTATCTTGCGCGTAAAACAATAACACCGGCCAAATATATTCCAAGCGACTACTATAATTTGGAGGAATCGAGGATATGGTAACGTACACTGCCCCAATTTTTTGGCTGCCAGAATGGCTGCCCAAGGGATTACCAGATTCGAAGTCGTCATAATAAACCGTTAAAGGAATTATGTTTTCATTGTCACAATTACGTTTTGTTTCTTGCCAAGAAGTGCTGTTTACAATGTTTCTTAGTACATTAGAATCGTTAGCAACATTTTTTTGATAATTTAATATGGTTGTCAGTACATCTGGAACTTCAAGAAAAAGTTTTAGATATTCCCGCAACGGAATAAAATATGAAAGTCTGTTCTTTAAGACCATCGCAACATTTCCATGTTCCTGTCTACTATCTTGAGATACGCCAATTGTTTTTGGAACAGGTTTTACATATGTGTCCAGTTTTTTTAAGTACGTCGTTCTTTTATAATCAGTATTAAAATGACTGAAAGCATCCTGAAGTGCTGTTATCATCAAAAAATGTTCTTTTGAATCTTTTAACGAATTTTTCAATATATAAAACGGTTCTGATATGATCAAATTTGAGACTAATTCAACAACAGATTGTATTATGTTTCTGGGTAAACTAGAAATATTATGTAATTCAGTCATAAAGGTTGTAACTGCGTCATTAACTTTTGATACATATTCATATAAATTTGTAACTACTTTATCACAATTATCATCAGATTTTTGTTGTTTTAGATCTTCACAAAAAGTCGTTGTATCTGTTTCGTAATTTCTTACAGTATTTGCATCAGAGCATTCAGGTAACACATTATTACTACTAGCAGCATTTTGCTCGTCAATGATATTATGGTAAGATATAAAATGCTTTTTTAATCCACTTTTAGAATGATACAGTCTTTTACAGTTCTCTTCAGGGCACGGGAAATAATTAGTAATATTATGAGCGTATCGCAAATGGTAGAAATAAGGTTGAAAACTTTCATAAACATTATGACACTTGAGACAATTCAACATGTTGAGAGTATTTCGCTTAACATTAAGATTAAAATAACACATTAAAATAAGGTCAGTTATAGATTTATGCGCTATGCCTCATATTAAATGCCCTACCTAATGTTCACAACCCTAAGCTATATACTTTGAGCTATGGACAATACATCTGATATGTACGGCACTATCTTGTCATACTTTGTTACGAATCCGTAAACGCATCTTTGTATTAATAAATACAAATGCGCAGCAGCGGCAGGGTAGCTGGCGTGGAGAGCATGATAGCTCTTGAACAACGTGTCGAAAGCCTTCGTTGCAGATTCAAACCTGTATTTCACCTTGTCGATGACCAGATAATATTTACAGCTGTTATCTCCAGCAGACCCACATTTAATGAGAAACGGTTGCAAGGTTTGCTTTTGTTTGTGTGCTGCTGTTGCAAGGTCTTCAATTTTTTTTGTAATGTCTCCAAAATTCTGAAACAAGTAACATTATTATTAACTTAAGTCTATAAAAAACCATGTGCTACCGTTTTGGTATGGTATGGTGCAAAACTATTAACACACAGAAAAATTAATTCTGCTTTTAATGTACAAATACATAGGTTTTGGGTTACAAATTTCATCATCTTCATCATCATCATCATATCAGCCTGCAGAAGTCCAATGCTGGACATAGGCCTCCCCCATAGATTTCCTGAAAGAACGATTTTGAGCCTACTCCATCCACCGGCTTCCCGCAATCTTCACAATGTCGTCGGTCTATCAGGTGGGAAAGGTCGTCCTACATCCTACTTCGACTTCCGGGTCGTGATCGCCATTCGAGAACCTTTATTCCCCGGCTGTCCGTTCTGCGAACTATATGGCAATTAATTATTTATCCAGTCAAGGGAATCGAACCCGCATCCTTATGAGCCGAAACAGACAAAAAAAATATGAGCCGACCTAGTTAACTACAACTCCACACAGGCAGTATAGACAGAAACAGAAACACACAGAGTTCAAACCCATAATACCCCTTTTTTGTTGGGCGGTAAAATTAAACTTACTTCAATTTCAACGATGAAATTTTGTACGCATTCCAATGTAGTAAATTTTGTTTTTTTATTTAATCTCCCTCTTGGAGGGATCAGGTAGCACAGCAGTTTTATCTGATCAGCAACTTTTAGATCTGAAACAATATTAGACAATGACAATAAGTAATTAAAAAACTAACATTCTGTTTACATTCTGTACTATAAGATAAAAATAAGTCACTTACCATCATCCGGTTTATGGCATATACTTTCGTATAAAAATCCTAAATTTTCATCCCTGGTACTATCAAATTTCATACTGATTACTTTGTTAATGAATGGGTGCCACTTTGTGTAAAAGTTCATAGATTTGTCCTGGTGTTTCTGCTCAAAATCCAAGTTGATCTGAAAAAAAAAAAACAGTAAAACTTTAAAAAAGTATCGGTAGTCCATGGGAAAATTACAAATAAAGCTGAATTTAACATTTTATAGTTTTCATTTTAAAGTATTTTTGTGATTTAATAGTTAATGTGACAGTTCCCAAATATTAGAAGGAACTAAAGCTACTAACCAACACCTCGCTCCTTGGATCATTTAAGATATTCCATTCTTCGATAAATTCCGTAACATTTTTTTGGTTAGCGAATTCCCTTTGAGGATAGGTTGAAATCCAATACTCAATAACTTGAGCCCAAGGTTCAGAATTGTTTCTTAGGAATGCTATTTTATCTTCTTGCTTATCTGCCAAAGACATGAAAAAACAATTACAGGATATTCAAGAACGTAGACGACATAGACGACGATGAAAGGAAAGTAATAATGATTCCGGTCGATGATTATGATGATGAAAACTCGACAAAGTGATGATAATAATAAGGGTGACTATGCAAACGACGGTAATGAATGATGGATGGGATGATGACTACGACTACTACGACAAACTATTTGCAATCAAGACAACTAAAAAAATTAAAACTACATAAAATAAAACTAGGAAGTAACTACTTCTGATAGTTACAAAAAAAAAATTTCAAAAAAACATTGCTAGACCAAAGTTTACTAAGAAACAGAACAAAAACATTTAAGTACATATATTATAATTAGGTATGTATGGTCCGATAATTTAATAATATTATAAATAACTGATATTTAGTATCTATACCTACTGACTCAATAGTATTTTGTGTCTGAATTGTCCAAGTCTACTATATATCTACAAGATAAAAGAATTGTATGCATGTCGTGTTTAAAAAAAAACCTTTCAGTTCTTCAATATGTTTGTTTTTTTTCGCATTTTCTCTCTCATCTGATTCTGCTTTACTTTTTCTTTTCTCGCCAGATTTGTGTAGAGTATTTCTTATTTTATCTACTAACTTGCCCTTCGCAAACAATGGTTTTCCAGAAATGGATTCATTTTTCTTAACTGGAGGAACAAAGTACGTTCCGCTACTCTCCTTAGGGAACAGGACAATTATTTTTCCTGTTATTATGTTGTATTCTTCATATGTAATTTTACTGAAAGTAGTTCAAACCTTAATATTCATTCTGTAGGATGCGCATAAGTAGTCTTTCTAAATGCTTGTGGAAAATACTCTAACAAGGTATCTCTATATTATTTTAGTCCACCCAAACAAATTCGCGGAAAACAGGTAGTACTTCCTACAGAAATCACTAAACTGGCGAGTAAAATTTTTTTGTTGATAAACAGGTATTTTTGAAACCAAGCTAGTATAGAATGAATACTCGGCACTGCGTAAGAAAAGACGTGACAAGACAAATCCAACAAGCCCAAACACGACCAGGTTATCATGTGTAGTTTAGAAGTTCCTATGAGCACCTTCCGTTTCCAGCATCAGACCAGCTCGATGGTGCCATAAGATAATATTACCCGACAAAACAAATCAAATGAGCCCAAACACGACAACGCTATCATGTGTAGTTGAGAAGTTCCTATGACGACCTTCCGTTTCCAGCATCAGACCAGCTCGATGGTACCATAAGATAATATTACCCGACAAAACAAATCAAATGAGCCCAAACACGACAGGCTTATCATGTGTTGTTTAGGAGTTCCTATGACAAGAAAGTCTCACCATAATAAAATAATCCTATCGGATGGTACGGGACTGGCAATATAAAAAGTAAAGTAAAACTCATTGGTTGAGCTCTACCTTCTGCGCTGTAAGCTGTGGGTTCGATCCCCCATGCAAAACAAATATCTGTGTGCTGAACATAGATGTTTTTTCTGTTTCTGTGTGTTAATAAGACTTACCTAAGATAGTATATTATAGTAATTATGTATTTACAAAAAAAGTGTATAGGAATTCTATCATTTTCTCTGGTTCCCATAATACAAGCTTTGCTTAGTTTAGGGCTAAATGACGCTGTGTGAAATGGCACCAATATTATTTAAAGTAGGTACTTACTGGTTAACAACCCTGGTAAATATATGTCTGACGATAATATCCACCAACTGATTCCTGTGCTTATTAGTTAGTGTATTATGTAAATTGTAGTAGGTAATTATACTGTTCCCACATGGTGATGTACTGAGAAGTGTTTTTAGATCAAAGTCCGGGAAAGGTGGCCTTACAGTTGAAAATAGATTTTCAATTGATATATTATCCAAATCGCCTAGTTCATCGTTAGTATCACTCGTTACAGACTTTGTTGTGAGAGTGGTTTCAGTATCCGTCTGAAAAAAATGAATTCCATTAAGTTTATAGTTTCATTTGCTGAATAAAACAAATTCCAACAACCCACATCTTGTGGTGCTGCCACACTGGCTGTTATAAAATGTTTACAAACCTTTTATCACACTATTTTACTTTAAATAAAGACTAAAATTAATTATAAACATTATAGAACAGGCAGTGTGGCAGGAGTAAATTTCAAGAAAAACCCAACATCTGAACCCTGGGTAACAAATACTAGTACCTAGTATTCAATTTTAAATAGGATCCGACAAGTATGCAATATCATACAATCTAGCAAAACATTTCCTCTTCCACAAATATCCCAAAGCCTAAGTATTCTATACCTACTAATAATATTATAAAGAGGAAAGATATATATGTAAGTATGTTTGTAACGATTTAGCTCAAAAAGTACTGGACCGATTTTAAAAATTCTTTCACCATTTGAATGCTACATTATCACTGATTAATATAGGCTATTTTAACTTCATGTTTAAAAATAAATGTACGCCCGTGCGAAGCCGGGACAGGCCGCTAGTAGTATATAAACTAATATTAGACTTGCCTCTGTGCCTGTTAACCGTTTAGTTTAGTTTGAAAAACAGATGACAACATTGCAAGGAATAAAAGACCGGTATAAAGAGAGTCAAACTCGTGCTTACAGAGTTCTGTATGGGGTGGTAATGCATGCATTGACATCCTGCTAGGAGTGTTAATACATATTTTAATAGTACTTACATGTCCAGTGAAATATTCATCTAATTTCGATTTTATTAGAATTCGGTGGCCAATCAGTGGGCAAAGCTCTTTGAGAAAGTCTTCGCTTAGGTGCCGTAATTGGTTTATTTTGATTTCATTTTCTGGAAAAGAGAGTGTATGTAATATTGTGCAATAATATAGGTATCTCTAGTCGTTGTTTAATAGCGCTCTGCGGGTACTGCGCAGGTGTAAAACGGTGTAAAAATCTAAAAGATTTCTGTTCTGTGCATCAAGGTCAGCGCTATTAAATCGAGACACGACCTGTAGGTACCGTCAAATTAGACTATGGGGCGCGCACATGGCTTCCTGTAAGTAGGTAACATTGAAAGTTTGACCATCATGTTTTCTTTCAGTATAATATAATCGCGCTTGTGCGAAACAGCGGGTGGGGGCTATCTACTATAACTATATAGTAGGTAAGGGCGAAGCGAAGGGGCTCCACAAAACAACATAAACGCATTTCCTGGTAGGATAATACTACGCTCCACGTAGGTGAGGTACATAGATAAGCTAGTAGCAATTATTGGAACTGACCTTGGAACCGATAAATCACTTGTTCTGGGACTCCCCACTTCCTCAGCAACGAACCAATATTGTCCTGGTCCGGGTCTGCCAGATCAGCTTGCACGTGTTCTCCTCTGTTGTCGTCTTCGTCTGCTCCACCGACTGCGAGGGAGAGTTCATCGTTCATCTGATAACAATATACTACGATGAAATGAGCTAATCTAATACAATGGGGTTGTTTCTTCAATATTTTACTCACCCTTGAAGTCCAGAACACTATAACATCAAACAAAATAAAATTTTGAACACTCACTTTCAACAACTAGCCGCTAACCGACCGAACCAAACCAAATGAAAAACCGCGCGAGTGCGTCCTACGACTAGTCTACTCCTGCTAATCCAGTGTTAGTGTTGCCAGCTGCGCGTAATAACGCAAACCGAAAACTTCATTAAAAATGTTTTGCTTCCCGTTCGATTATGGCATTAGATGGTTAACTAGCTATCGCCCACGACTTCGTCCGCGGGGAATTTGATGAGATTGGCACAGCTGATAATCTTGAAGTGAAAACTGCTTAAAGCGCGTTGGGCATTTTTTAAGGTCGGATAAAACCAGTGAACTCGCGACACCGTGACCGTTACCACGTTGTTATAAAATAGTTTGTGTTTGTTATAAAATGCAGAACTGACGCGTACTCTTTAGCTATTCTATGGCACATTGTTGAATATAAGTTACAGTAGAAAGCGAGAAAGGTGGGATAACTATGAATACGTGTGCATGAAATAAGTATCAAGGTAAAAAACCAAACGATAGACTATGTAGATGAATATATCTATCTGGGACAAATAATCTCACCCACACTGCAAATGGCATCCTTTGAAGTAGCTGGACAAAAACTGGTCACTGAAGGAGATAATGAAAAACAAATCTATACCTATTTCAGAAAAGTATTTAGCGCATGCATGTTACCAGTCTTGACTTACGGATGTCAATCTTGGGCCCTGACCCAAGCGTATATTCAGTCACGGTTTAATAGCGCTGACCTTGATTTGACCTTGATGCGCAGAAGGCGATTTTTAGATTTTTACACCATTTTACACCTGCGCAGAACTCCCTTCCACTTTCATCGAGCGCTATTAATCCGTGACGAGACGTGTACCCACGCGAGGGAAACCGCAGCAGAGGCAGATCCATCAAGCGCTGGGAAGATGACTTGCCAAAGGGATGGCGTAGGGCATGCCTAAAACAACGTGCAATGGTATATCATAGAGGAGTCCTATGTCAAAGGACAACCTGAATTACCTACAACCGGTGTCAAAAATTTGTATAAACTTAGGAATATTTAAACATAATTTTAAAAACGTTATATTAGTCAGAGAATAAAGGCTATTTTTATTTTTTATTTATTTTAATGTTAATTTAGTATCAGTCAGAGAATAAAGTCTATTTTACTTTTTTAATTTTTATTAGTATAGTCGTTGTTAAAAACATCCTCAAAATTGACGAGTACCCATTGCGAGATGGTAACACTTAATACTTTTTCGTTCTTTCGTAAGCTTCCGTTTTCCTTTGCCCGGCTTGGCGGCGGCGTAAGACGTGACCGACCAATGACGATCAAGCATCGTCGGTTAAGAAAGATCATTTTCATCTAAAACTAAAATTCTTCATCCAAGTAAATTCGTTCTTAGATTAAAACTGTGTCCAAGAATTATTCTTGGACTAGCAGTCCAAGAATTTTCACTATCTTCAAATAAAAACGTGTTTCTTGACTTTTGGTCAAAACAAAATTCTTGTTCATTTAGGTTTTTATTTTAATATAAATACCTATTTAGTTAGAAACAGTGTTAGAAAGCTAAATAAACTATTCTTTGGATTTTTGGGTTATATTAGAACCTCAAAAACCTTTGAAGTAAACCAAAATGAAAAGATCTAGGAGCCTGACTTGATAGGTATCCCAAATATGAAATATTATTTATTTTATTCTTTGCCTAGCTATACACTCAAAGTACAGTTTCTGTATTCTGAGGCTATACAATACTGAATGTGCAGCCGGTAATGTTGTCTATGACGAGAGCAAGTAAGAGGGGAACTAACCCAAGTTCTGAGATTTTTGATAAGCGTGAGAACTGAGAATGTTGAAAATCTTCCTTCCGAGGTAAATGATCAACCGCTAGGTAGATGATCTGAGTTTCGTATCAGAACGTGAGGAAGGTTCTGCACTCGTGTGCTGTGTTTGTTCCGAGGAGACAACAGCTGCTCATTACCTACCTATGTACCGACAATAGACCTGTTAATGATATTTGTGCTGCTCCGGAAAAAAATATGGCAGTAGGTTTTGGTTCTAAACTTGTTTGCCCTTTAACCTTGCCCGTACAAAAAACGCCTTGCTTATAGAAAAACGCATCAGTTCCAAAGATAATTTGATAGAGCGAGCTCAGAAAATGCTTAAAACTTCTGAAAAATATTGAATTTAACTATTGATAAATATAGACATAATATCTTTATTTTACACATTGCCGGTGTAACAGCAGGTATTTATTATATACAATCCAGTACCTACCTAGGCAAAGTATGTAATGGACATTAATATTCATAATATTTCATACATTGCCTGGACGCCCCAGGTATTTTATGCATTGCCTAGGTATTGTATAGAAGAATACCTGAATTATACACATAGCCGGTAACAAATATACATTTTTACTAGCTGTGCCCGCGACTTTGTTCGCGTGGAATAGTGACAGTTTTCATCCCCTATTCCCTTTGATATTACCCCCTTGATAGGGGTAGGTACCTAAAATTTGTAGAAACTTTAAATGACATTTTTATTATATCTAATCAAGAGCCAAAAAAATTAATTCCAAGCTTTTACCTTTAAAAATTACGATACTTCTATACCTTTCAACCCCTTGCAACCCTTTTTTCGCATTAAAAAGTATCATATGTCCTTTCTCAGGCTCTAGAAGTATCTGTATACCAAATTTTATTTAAATCGGTTCATTAGTTTTGGCGTGAAAACGTGACAGACAGACAGACAGAAAGTTAGTTCGCCTTGAACCAATCTCATGGTGATCTGTATTGATTGCAGTAGCTAGTTAAGTACCTACCTAACTAACCTACTTAGCTTATTTATAATCTGTAGTAGGAAGGTAGGTAACGGAATGTGTGAAAGGAATGGGAGAAGGCCTTTGCCCAGCAGTGGGGCATTTTAGGCTAATAATACAAAGTAAGTAGGTAGGTATTTAGGTACTCAAATATCTTGCATACTTTTTAAGGAGGTATGTAACTCTCTTTTAAAAGAGAGCTACATACCTCAAGTGGGTTCTCATCATCATCAACCTATATTAGTCCACTGCTGGACGTAGGTCTCTCCCAAGACGCGCCACTGAGCCCGATTTTCTGCTCTTTTCATCCAGTATTTATTAATAGGTATTAATTTGCTCTAACGCTTGTCGGTTCAACGGCAAAAATGGTCGGTCCACTGCTATTTCAGCTTGCTAACTCTCTGAGCTACATATCCTCACTAATTTTATAAATGCGGAAGTAATTTGTAGATCTTTTCTAGTGGGTATTAGGTAATAAGGCTACCTACTTACTTATACCTATGCTGAGCTAAAATTGCTAGGTAACTTACCTATTTAGGTAAGTAAAGATTCTGCCTATTACGTTACGATTAGGTACGACTATGTGAAGCTTTGGTCTCGCGATCGGTACGCAGTACACATCGTATTGCGTACCTACTAACTCTGCGTACCACACAAAAGCTGAACATTTTTAGGGTTCCTTATCTGGGGTAACTCACTAAATACCGATTAGGAACAAAATGTTTGGGATTCACTTTAATCAATAGATACCTATGGAATATTCACGTAGATAGGTACCCTACCTTGTAGGTTTGGCGATAACTAGGTACATATTTCAAGCAAACTGACCTACTGACGAGTGGGTAAGTAGGGGCTCCGGGGTGTATGTGTCAAAGCAGCGGGTTAGATCGTCTAAGGTCAAAGCGCACTCTAATCCTTTCACCACTCACTGGTTCAAAAAAGCTACAGACACGCACGCACGACGACGTATTAGTAGTGTTAGTAGATGTATGGTGAATGAAGAAGTAGCTATGTTAATTTAGTATGAATAAGTAAGTAGTAAAATTAGGTAAGTGTTATAGTTCCTACTAGAACAACAGTGCTCTCTCGTAAAGATTTTAGTTTAAATATTTTTTATTTTTTACGCCAATGAATCCATCCGTATGTACAGTACAAGGACAGCTACCTACTTACCCTAAAATGTATCGTGATCATGATCCAAACATTAAAACATCTTAAAAAGTAGGTAACATTAAGATTCAGACATTTCACTACATAAAAAATTATACTATTACTCTGTTTCTCATTTCCATGATCACGGGCCATATAGGCCATATAATACCCGGTCCTTTAGGAGGCATGTGTGGGGGCGAAGCCAACAGCACAGAGGCCCTTTATGAGAATTAATGTAGAGGCGAGAGCTACACATAGCGGACATCATCCTTGGTTGCATAATATGATACACCCGAAGATGATATCCATCAGGTGTAGAGACCAATGCAAAGAAAAATAAAATTAACAAAAAAAAACATGTTATTGTGATGAATGGATGGACTGGGTAAGTGGGCTATGGCACTACGTAATAATAAGTAAGTCCATAGTTTCCCCTATGGACTTACTTATTATTACGTAGTGTAGGTATCATTATATACATATATATGTCTAGTCCATCCCAAATATACCTGGCCGCCCTGTTGTACTTCATTGTTTGTCAGCATTTCCTTCTGTATCATATTATGTCTTTGTGTGTTACAATAAAGAGTTATCTATCTATACTTACAACTAAAAAAAGTTACTTAGGTTAATAATTTGGATTCTTACGCCAACGCTACTACCAACTTACTTAACAACTGTATTTTCTTATCTAAAATCATTAAGCTTCTGCCATTAAATACATTTTTACAATGTACCTAAGTTAAAATTATTACTAGTATTTACAAAATGTAAGTACAAAATATACACGAAGCAGTTGCTATCTGCAGACCGTTGCGTACGATCTAGAGACAGCTCAACTGATCCAAATCAGTGCCAGTCGGAAGCGTCCCCAAGACACTGGCTGCCCCGCGCTGGCTGTATGGCAGCGCTGCTGATGCACTGCGCCGGATACTCACCAGCCCTTGGGTCACGCGCCGCTTCGTTATGAATTTTGAAAACCCGCAAGGCTTCGGTCGGTACCCAACGGACGGATTATATTTTTTAAAAAGTTTTGTGTACATTGAACTTTTTCAGTTCTAATAATTTGGATTCTTACGCTAACCTTACTTACCCTATAATATTTTTTCTTGATCCAAACATTAAAACAACTTATGAAGAAACATTATTCTTTCTTATGTAGAAATATTAATATTATTAGTTGAATACTATATTTTTTTCTTACAAAATGAAAAAGTTTTGTGTAAAATTATTGAACTATTTCAGTTCAAATAATTTGGATTCTCAAGCCAATGCTAACGGTGCTTAACTTAATATATTTTTAACTTTATCCAAACATAAAAACAACTTAAGAAGAAATATTATTCTTTCTTATTTAGAAATATTAATAATATTATTTGAATACTATATTTTTTTCTCACAAAACGAAAAAGTCTTGTGTGAAAACATTGAACTATTTCAGTTCAAATAATTTGAATTCTTACGCTAATGCTAACCTTACTTGCCCCAAAAAGTTTTTTCTAGATCCAAACAATAAGACAACTTAAGAAGAAACATTATTCTTTCTTATTTAGAAATATTAATATTATTTGTTGAACAATATTTTTTTTTCTCACAAAACGAAACAGTCTTATCTGAAAACATTGAACAATCTCAGTTCAAATAATTTGAATTCTTACGCTAATGCTAACCTTACTTGCACCAAAAAGTTTTTTTTCTAGATCAAAACATAAAAACAACTTAAGAAGAAACATTATTCTTTCTTATTTAGAAATATTAATATTATTTGTTGAACAATATTTTTTTTCTCACAAAACGAAACAGTCTTATGTGAAAACATTGAACAATCTCAGTTCAAATAATTTGAATTCTTACGCTAATGCTAACCTTACTTGCCCCAAAAAGTTTTTTCTAGATCCAAACAATAAGACAACTTAAGAAGAAACATTATTCTTTCTTATTTAGAAATATTAATGTTATTTGTTGAACAATATTTTTTTTTCTCACAAAATTAAACAGTCTTATGTGAAAACATTGAACAATCTCAGTTCAAATAATTTGAATTCTTACGCTAATGCTAACCTTACTTGCACCAAAAAGTTTTTTTTTCTAGATCAAAACATAAAAACAACTTAAGAAGAAACATTATTCTTTCTTATTTAGAAATATTAATATTATTTGTTGAACAATATTTTTTTTTCTCACAAAACGAAAAAGTCTTGTGTGAAAACATTGAACTATTTCAGTTCAAATAATTTAAATTCTTACGCCAAGACTTTTACTTACTTACTGTTTTAAAAAATGTCTTAAACAAAACATGTATATTCTTAATGGAAAATAACGAAAGGCTCATTTTGAAGCATTTAAAATTCTTAATTCAATTCCATTGTATACTCCTACAAAAACTAATTTTCTTGAACAAAAAAATGTAAAACTTTCCTAATTCTTGAAGTTGAGAAACGTAAATTTATCAAATCGGAGAACATATTGATTTTATTTTAAGAATATATTCTCCAGTTAACAGATTTTGATATTTCAGTTTAAGTCTATTTGTGCAACTTTTGGTTCAAAACTATAAGGCTCTTGAACTCGAACAACTTATTCTCATATTAAAACACATGAAAATCTTCATTTAAGATATTACTTTTCATTCAGCTAACACTCCAAAACACTTGAATTAAGAAATATTGTTTTATTTGTAGTAAATATATTAAGAATAATACTGTTCTTCGTAGAGAATATCACTTTTGTTGAGTTGAGTAATTATTGTTAATTCAAGTAAATATTTATTTGACATAAAACAATATTCCTAAGAATAATAATATTCTTGATGGAAAACTAATTCCGCAAGCTTTTTTTTCCGTGTATCAAGTTGAAAGCCGTCCGTCTGTCAAGCTCTTGGAGCCATGATATAAATCAAACTCTAAGTCAACGCAATCAAAAGTAACAGCCGTTTATTAAATGCCCAATTTTTTTTAAATTTCCTTACCGTACAGCGTACTTCCCGTTGACTTAGAATCATGAAATTTAGCAAGAAGCAAGGTCTTATAGCACTAGTACAGGGTTAAATCCGAAAACCGTAGTAGTTTATTCACATGAAAAATATTTTTCTTTTTAATGATTCTAAGTCGACGGAAGTACAGACCGATAAGACCATGACGAGTCGTCATAGACCTATAGGTACTTTCGTCGACTTAGAATAAAATTATGCGGAATACTGGGGGCGCGAGGCCGACTCGCACTTGACGTTTTATTATCTATTTAGATTTTCTACCTACCAGTAGTTATTATGTATGACGCATTTGAAGCCGATGGCAGAAGCTTGACATTATTGAAGGAACATAGGCAGTTACTCTTCAGCTCTATACATGTGATTTATTAAAAAGTTATAAAGGGTAGAAATAATTTAATTTTCTGACAAAGGTAGCTCAGATATTTACAGCTTTACATACATAGGTAATAATTTCAAATAATTATATTCTACTATTTAGTGGTGGTAAACAGGGGCGGAGTGGTAGACCGAGGCGGACTGGTAGACGGGCGCGGAGTGGTAGACAGGGGCTGAGTGCACCACGGGGGCAGCGGCGTACGACACGGGAGAGGCGGCGTAGGTGATGGGGGTGGCGACCTTAGCGACCAAGGGGGCCGCGGTGGCGTATGTCACGGGGGAGGCGGCGTAGGCCACGGGAGCGGCGACCTTGGCGACGTGAGCGAGACCTTCCTTGCGGACAACAGCGTTGAATCCGTTGTGAGCATCAGCGGTGTAGTCCACGACACGCCTGGTGCCGTCGGCCTCCACGAGCGAGTAGGAGCCCTGTACACTGTCACCGTCGCGGGTCTCGTGCTGCGACTTGGCGTCTCCGGTCAGACCGTCATGTACGTCGTACGAGAAGCTGTACTGCGGGTGCGAGTTGTACTCCTCGACGGCCACTTTAGCGAGGGGCGCGGCGTAGCTGACGGGGGCCGCGTGGTAGGCCACGGGGGCTGAGTGGTAAGCCACGGGGGCCGCGGGCAGGAGCCCGGCGCTGGCCATAGCCACTAATCCGCAGAATACGACGAACTGTTAACAAAAAAATATTAGTTTGGATGTTTTTTTATCGAAAATTTTTCTTGAGTACCTAAGAACAAGAACACTTACCTTGAAAGCCATTATAATGTAGGTCTGTTTCAAATGACTGATAAGTAACTTATAATGAATAGCTGAAACATTCCTGCGATTATATATCAGCGCAATGTGCCCGAGGCGAAAGCTAGGCAGGCGGCGCGCGGCGCCAACTTACCGGTTGACGACCTGAGTCGAGGCCTATTCCTCTTATTGTACGATACTATTATAATTAGAATGAGGGTTACTTGATAGCTATAAGACATTTCTCGTGTATTGGATATGTACTAAATATATAGATATAGGTAAGAAAACAAGAAAACAAAATATAGTAGTGTCAGTTTAGATTAGATTGACTGCAAACACGCATCTCAGACTAATAATTTTATCAGGCTGTGTATATTAAACAAACGAAAAACAACCCTAAAACCTGTACAAAAACTAATTTTTGTTCCAAACTATAAAACGAACTTACATGGCTATATAACATATTGTATTACAAAGTATCAGGCGTGCCAACTTAAGTGCCTGAGGGTCATTGTGGGTTTTGCTTAAACTTTTGCTATCATATGAAAATCTTGAAAAACGTCGTTCGTACCTTGCCAATGTGCTTTTAAAAACCTATAATCCAATGTGCTTTGTAGATAACCTAGCAATGGGTATGTACACTTGCAGTACTGTACGTATTATGTAATAATGCAATAGTCAGATCTAATGAAGAAAGTCTTTTAGATTGGTACAAATTCGTATAACCATAAGCGTTTGAACTCGTACTTGGCTATGACTTTGAACTTCACCGAAGCAATGATTCATGGAACCGGTAGGCGCCGCCTTTGCCTCGGGCGTTATAGGCGTATATAAAATGGCAAGTAACTTACATACTAACATTAAACTGTCTCTGGACACATTTCAATCACTACATTAAAAATGGCATTCAAGGTTCGCTATCTAAATATTTTTTCCTATAAAGTATGGTTTAATTATATTTGCGGATAGGTTTGATAACGTTTTATTTGTTGGATTTATTTGTTTCATTTTGTATATTTATGGATACTGTGGTCGCTATGCAACAAAATTAAAAACGTCTAGATAAAAACATGAAAAATAAAAAATGACCTTAAGATTTCCTTTTTTGCTAATAAAAAATGTTTTACGACCTTTAATGGCATATCTAATATAATGCTTCTTTTATCTGGATTACAGTTCGTCGTATTCTGTGGATTAGTGGCTATGGCCAGCGCCGGGCTCCTGCCCGCGGCCCCCGTGGCTTACCACTCAGCCCCCGTGGCCTACCACGCGGCCCCCGTCAGCTACGCCGCGCCCCTCGCTAAAGTGGCCGTGGAGGAGTACAACTCGCACCCGCAGTACAGCTTCTCGTACGACGTACATGACGGTCTGACCGGAGACGCCAAGTCGCAGCACGAGACACGCGACGGTGACAGCGTACAGGGCTCCTACTCGCTGGTGGAGGCCGACGGCACGAGACGTATCGTGGACTACACCGCTGATGCTCACAACGGATTCAACGCTGTCGTCCGCAAGGAAGGTCTCGCTCACGTCGCCAAGGTCGCCGCTCCCGTGGCCTACGCCGCCTCACCCGTGACATACGCCACCGCCCCCGTGGTCGCTAAGGTCGCCACCCCTGTCGGCTATGCCGCCTCCCCCGTATCGTACGCCGCTGCCCCCGTATACCACTCCGCGCCCGTCTACCAGTCCGCCTCGGTCTACCACCACTAAAGAGCTATGCCGAAAGCCTAGCAGTAGATAATTATAAATAAATTATTTTGAAAGTGATCATATAAGTTTTATTTGGTTCTTTTTTATATAATTACCTCCTACAATTTTTGTCTATTCTTTAAAATTTTCCTCCAATTTATTTATAAGTTACTATTTTAGTTTTTATTAGTTCGAAATCTAAATGGGTTGTTGTACATAAATTATCCGAATTAATTTGATGAAATAATTTGTCAATTTTTTTAACGGATATAAGCATCGAAATCCGAATAAATATTTGTAGTAACTGACAATATTTTTAGGCAAAAATTAATTAGTTTGGTATTAATATGGACTGGACCAGTTGAGACCAGTTGATCTGTAGATTGTTTGCAACAGTCTGCAGTTAGCTCAATTGTTTCAATTGTAAATACTAGTTGAATTTGTTTATATTATTTGATTGTTATTTTCTTTGTCAATTAATTAGCTTATGATCGTATTTTTAGGGTACTTACATGGACGAAATAAACTCCTTCATCTATGGTACCTATAACGCTGAGCTTCTTTCTTTGTGTAATTCTAAAAATGTTCTGTTCTTACTAGGTTTCTTTTTATATCATTACTGTTCCGTTGATTTATGTCCCAGTTCTCTTTTTAACCGACTTCAAAAGAAGGAGGTTATCAATTCGTCTGTATATATTTTTTTGTATGTATGTTACGCGATATTTCCGCCAATTATGGACTGATTTTGAAAATTCTTTCACTATTGTATATAAAATGATCCCATAAAATCTTTATCCCCAGGGGATTAGTATTTATCCCGCAAAGCTTAAAAATAAGTGTAAAAGTAAGGGAATTTGAAGTCGGTTTATCGTTTTTTAGTCCAGTCATTTAAGCTTAAATTAGGTAAGAATCTCGGAATTCGAGATACCCAGCTGTAAGTCTTATATATTGATACCCTAAAAGTTGTCTCAAAACCTGCATAAGTTAGGGTGTACGCAACTACTAAATTTCAAGGTCAAAGGTCACAAAAAAAATTGTGCTTTTTTTGTAAATATCTTGTTTCCTATGGGTTTTTTGCTTTTGGTATTTATTATCAATATTGTAGAATACAAAATTCTCTACAAATTTTGATAAAAAAAAAATTATACGGTGAACCGTTTTCGAGATAGAGGGCTGAGAGCGCGCGGTCAGAGCATCACTTCAGGTCAACCGGTGCCTCCGGTCGAAAATGCGCCATATATAGTTGATGAACTATCGATAAGATAAAGTTTTGATAATTATCCTCATTCCAAAACACATATTTTATTTCTGCACGCATTAAGTGGCTGTGACACAACTTCTGCGCTTATTAAAAAGGGGAAAAAAATATTTTTAAAAGTTTTTGAGATACTGACAAATTTGGATGTACTAGCTGCAGTATTTGAGGAAGAAAATAGACCGGCCCAGAGATTATTAGAGAGTGGAACTCAAACCTTATTGGCAGTCTATAATGCTCCGAAATCTGTGAAAAGTCTCGATCATCTTCATTATATGCATTACGTCAAGTCTACAAAACTTAATAAACCTGTGCAGCTTTAAAATATTCCACCAACAAGTGCAGCTGCTCATCAACATTTCAAACGTGTATATTATCAAGTTTAAACTTGGTTAGGGCATGATTTGGAACCCCAGGTATGGGGTTGATTGGTTGGGCAATGCGAAACGATTTTCTGGAGCCTTTTACCACTGCTCCAGAAGATTTGCAAAATACAATTTTCTGCAACTGCAAGAGTGGTTGTGGTTCGCGATGCGGATGCAGGAAAGCGGGCTTGCAATGCTCTTTACCTTGTGGCCAATGTAATGGGCAAGCTTGTCTCAATGCTCTACTATATCAGAGCGACATTAACGAAGATGGAGCCTTTGACCCCGAAATCATGGAAGAACTTGAGACAAATGTCGTTGAAGACGATAATGAAGACCAGTTTGAAATTTACCAGCAGCCGGAAGACGATGATGAAGAGAAAGAAGATGATTAAAATTATTAATTGTAGTTTCTGTACCCTTTATTCCATTTTTTGACTTTTAATAAAAATAAATATATTGAATGATATTTTTTAATAAAAAGATTAATTCATAATTCATTAGTTTTTTTCTTTCATCATATAAGAAGTTATTAATATTAATAAGGTTAAAATTCAAATATAATTCCTATATTTTCATTAACAATTCTGCAATTACAGGTAAGTGTTGTTAAATAAATTAATACTGAATAAAAAGTGGATAGGTTAGGAAAAATTTATAAAATATAATATAATAGTTAATAAAAATTGACAAATATTTATAATCATTGATTTATCGATAGTTCATCAATTATATATGGCGCGTTTTCGACCGGAGGCATCGGTTGACCTGAAGTGATGCTGTGACCGCGCGCTCTCCGCCCTCGATCTCGAAAACGGTTCACCATATATAAAATTTTAACAAAATTTCTAGAGAATTGTGTATTCTACAATATTGATAATAAATACAAATAGCGAAAAACCCATATGAAATGAGATATTTACAAAAAAACCGCAAAAAAACATTTTTGTGACCTTTGACCTTGAAATTTAATAGTTGCGTACACCCTACCATATGTAGGTTTTGAGACAACTTTTAGGGTGTCAATATACAAGTATTTACAGACTTACAGCTGGGTATCTCGAATTCCGAGGTGAACTTACTATAATGACTGGACTATTTTTACCCGACTACGAGAGGGTTATGATTTTGACACCGTATGTATGTATGTAGACGATTTTGATGTTCCCTCGTAGCGCTGAAACTACTGGTCCGATTTCAACAAATGAGGTGTCATATGATTCTTCTTAATAGCCCGATGGTGGATAAAAATGGGGGGCGAAGAAAGGGTCGAAAATTTCAATGTTAGTAAATATGCTTGTGTGTGGTATCGTTGCAAAGGTCTTTGTTTGTACTTTCCAAAACCGTGAGATTAACGATTCTCAAGCTATTAGCAAAAAGGTATAAAAAAATATAGTTAAAAACTAAAACCCGACTACATTAAAGTCTTAAACAAGCGTTCATCTATTGTCCTTACCATTTTCTTTTGATACTTAGGTAGTCGGAGGGACCCACCCCATATACCTACGGTACAATTAGTAACAAAGACCTCCGACTACCTAAGTATCAAGAGAAAATGATAAGGACAACGCAGGTGAACGCTTGTTTAAGACTTTTATGTAGTCGGATTTTAGTTTTTAACTATATTTTTTAAAACACGCCATTTTGTTAAATTAAAACAACACGCCATGTATAGTTTTTGTTAAGGTTTCTCTGTAATCATACTAGACACAACTGGCAGATGGAATGTAAGTTGTGTACGTAGGTACTTGTAAATTGTGAGTATTCTTGTATGAATTTATAGGTACCTAATATTTTTATTTATTTTTATTACTTATATTCATTTGATTTTTTTTGTTTATACCTACTCGTCATTAATGCCGCTCAGTGATACTAATTCTGATAGCGATGAATTTGTGTCTCTCCCTGAAATGGTTCAGGCGGTGATAGAAAAAATAAAAACATTCACGCCTTGCTTTTTTCCAAATCATGGTTAAAGCCCTGTCTTTCTTCTTCTTCTTCCTATGCTCTTCCAGGTTCCAAACTTATGGGATACGATCGTGTTGGATCACCTGATCCATATAACCACCACCTGGAGGGGTTGCCCAATATCTCCGTTCGTAAGGTGTATCATCACATCACTTGTTATATTTGTGTATAATTTTTCCACCTTGTGATGACGTTGTAAGCACCTTTCGCCTGAAATACAGGTTTAAACTAGTTCAGGCACACCTTTAGAATTCCAGGTAATTTACTCATATGTCAAGCTTTTGTGCTAAGATATTTTTCAATAAAATCACACTATCACACTAATATTACAAACGCGAAAGTTTGTGTGTTTAGATGTATGTCACAGATAGATAGGACATTTTATTTATTAATTTTAGGGAAACTTACGGCTGAACATGAAAAGAGAAAATTATATAGGTATATAAAGTAGGCCAATTAATGTGTATTTTCGAATGTTTAACCATTATTTTGATAAGGTAAAAAAACTGTTCTCTTGTAGTTTAAACTGGCCATTAATAGCAATTAGCGGTAGAATTTTGGGGTTTCTCCCCAAAAACTAAAATAATTCGTAAAAATCATGAGTGAGACTTCATCTTAGACAACCAATGGCTCTAAAGGTTCTATATCGTCTATTCTAGCGTCTCTTAAGTTTAATTAATTATTTCTAAAGGAATTGAATTTTTAATTGTAGCAAAGACGTAAGAGTGCATTCGTCTAATTCTTTGTAGTTGAATTCAAAATGAATTTTTTCCTCGTTCAACCTCTAAATATAGTTTTTTAAGGACCACACGGTTTTATTTTTCACTAAAAACATTACATTATTCACACACCTTCCTATCCTGCTTTTGAATATATTGTATTGACATGATACTAGCTGCGCCTTGTATTTCTGTCACAGTATTTCACGCATGCGCGAGATTGACCACAGGTTAGCTGCTAGTTATTAAGAATCCTATAGTTCTGTAAAATATAACTAGATGTCGCGAGTAAAAGTAACCGAGCTCTAGATCGCGCTGACGAGAACGCACGCCTCGGAATGACCTCCGCCTTGTAGGTCTGAGAGTTCATACTTACCTGGCACAGGGGACACCGTGATCACAAAGGCGGTTCCCCCAGAGCGAGGCCCTTCCATTGCACTGCGGTTGGGTTGACCTCTGCGATTATCCCTAATGTGGATAACTCGGGTGCGTTATTTTTGGTAGTGGGGACTGCGTACGCGCTGTCCCCCTCAATAAGTACGAAATGTATGGTATTGTAGATACTTTGTTTACTAAAAAATACGCTGAAATTACATCACTGAGTTATTAGTGGGATTACAACAACAAACAAAAAAACGGTATGATGTAAAGGCGACATTTTCAAAAAAATACACGTTGTCATAGTAACCATCACATTTAGGACCCGAGTCCACTGAAAAAATGTAGAACATAGCCCCTTCAACACTTCAAAATTATGGTGGTCCCTAAACCAAACACCTGTATATACAGATTGATTGAATAATGGTCCAAAACTTCAAAGAGACGCTAGAATAGACCATTTAGAACCGTTAAGAGTCATTGTTGTCTAAGATTAAGGCTCATGATTTTTACGAATTGTTTTAGTATTTGGGGAGAAAACCCAAAATAGTACCGCTAATTGCTAATAATGGCCAGTTTAAACTACAAGAGAACAGTTTTTTTACCTTATCAAAATAATGATTAACATTCAAAAAAACAAGTTTAATTGGCCTATCTTATTAATTTTCTCTTTTCATGTTAAGCCGTAAGTTTCACTAAGATTAATAAGTAAAATATTCTAACTATTTGTGACTGTACGATTTTTTTTTAACGTAATAAATTTCACGAAAATTTTCAAAGACTCAAGAAAACCGTTTTAGGACGCCGCCGCGCCGTCTAGTTTACAAAATCAGCAAAGCTAATATTAATTTGTAGGCTGATGAATTAAACAACGAACGTTTAAAATCACTTATATATTTTTGACTAGCTGCTGCCCGCGTTTTATCAAGATAAAAAATATCTATATGTTATTCCAGCTCCCAAACTATACACATACCAAATCGGTATATGTATAGTTAGTCAGCCTAATCGGTTCGATAGTTTTTGCGTGAAAGAGTAACCAATATCCATACATACATCCATCCATCTAACTTTGACATTTATAATATTAAGTAGGATATTCATAATGATTGCCACGTTTCCTAACTCCACATAGAAACATCCGGAACAAATCTCGTCTGCTCCTCGATCTGCAGATCGTACAAACATTTGTTCCGAGCCGGGAATCGAATCTGCAACCTGCTGCGTCGCAGGAGGTCCATCTACCGCTGCACCAAAAAAATACGCTCGGATCTAAAACTACTATAATGTTAATCATGCAAAGCCTACTTGTGAACCGACTTTGAAAAAGACGGAGGTTCTATGATCGGCCGTATGTATGTACGCTCGTCGATTTCTCTTTCGTTCTTTCATTCATTTATGTATCTATGGATTATTTTTTGGCAAGAAACAATGTCTTAAAGCACAACTAAAGGGAAAAATCCGAAAACCGTGAATTTCTAGTTAATTCACATTAAAAAAAAAAAATATTTGATTCTCACCATAAACCGAAAACCTATAGGGTACTTCCCGTTAACCAAGAACTATTAAATTCGGCAAGAAGCAAGGTCTTAGAGCACAACTGAAGGGAAAATTCCGTAAACCGTGAATTTGTAGTTTATTCTCAGAGAAAAGTAATTTTTGATTCTCTTCGTAGACCGAAATCCTAAAGTTACTTGTACTTCTTGTTGACCTAGAATCAAGAAATTTTGTAAGAAGCAAGGTCTTACAGCTCAAACAAACGAAAATTCTGTTCAGTTCTACAACCGACCAAAACGTATAGGGTACCTGCATCCCTATTGACCTAGAATCATGAATTACGGCAAGACACATGGTCTTATAATTACGGAACCCTCGTTGCGCGAGTCCAACTAGCATTTGAGGTAATTATTTTTAAATGTAACTCCAAAATAAATACTTTTCTAACAATAAGTAGGTAGGTATGTACATAAAAACAGGAATCTTGTTGGCTACGCGCCTGGCCTGGTGGCGGCGGCGGCGGGGCGGCGGTGCAACCGGCGGCGTAGCATCGTAGCGCGCGCTACGAACTTCTACGACATAATAATAAATGCATTCATCCTTCCTACTAATATTATAAAGGTCAAAGTTTGTGAGAATGGATGAAAGGATATTTATTCTTCTTTCACGCAACAACTACTGAACTGATTGGGTTGAAATTTGGTATGGGTATAGTTTGGGACCTGCATTAATAACATAATATAGTTAAGGTTTTTGCTATCATAGTGCGTAAGCCTCACACTGGGGATAATTTCTAAGAGATAGGTTACTTTTTATCACGATAAAACGCGGAAGAAGGGGTTCTTCCGCGTTTTATCGTGATAAAGTGATAACGGGCAGCAGCTAGTCTACTATAATCGTATCTTAGATATTTTTTGTAAACAAAGGATAAATATTTAATGAGGCTGGTATAATGTCTTTGGACTGGTATCATCGGAGCAAATTGCTGAAGCTCCAAACAATGTATAGTTTTTATGGCGGCTCTACACTCTCGTCCGAGTGCTATCGCTAGATCCCGCCTGAGACATCTCGGATGAGAAACCGGTGCTCGAGAGCGACCATGTACACTCTCACGTCGGTCAGTCACAGTTGTGAATTCCGAGGAGATGCACGACACAGAAATTGCTGCTTCTCTTGCTCTATGTGCCATAAGTTGTTACAATTATTTGCACACCCATGCATCGTGCAAAAGTTTTTTATTCTTGTGAAACCATAGAGTATCTGTGAAACCTATCACTGGGATCCCACATTATCGACGTTTGATAAGTCACTGACTCTAACCCTATTCATAATGGTCTGCTATCTTAAAGCATTGCTAAATCTCGCTCTGTCTTCTTCTATTGACATAAGTCAGAGAGAGAAATAACACTGCTTAGCAGCTGTTTTAAATTAGCAGACCATTATGAATAAGGGGGTTAGAATTTATTTAAGTATCCCAAAAATGTATGACCTAGACGACCCTGAGAATCTACACTACGTGTAGGTAAGCAAAGAACTATATAAACAAAACCTGAGTCACTTATGTACATGCTAGCAAACCACCCTCGGAGTTTGTAATAAAAGGGGGTGCGCGTTGAAATCTACCTACCTATAGGTAAAGTTGGAGATAATAAAAATTCTACCAGTTTTGCCGCACACACTTGTGTACTATAAAATACTTGCATAAGTGTTCCTTTTAGTTAAGCACCTGTTGTTTTGATGAGTGACGAATGCTTCAACTGAACGGATTTTCACCAATCGATAGAGTGATTCATGAGGAAGGTATATTTTTTTTGTCAAGGTTTTGTGTAAGTTACAATTACAATTACAAAATTCTTTATTGTACACCACGAAGAAAACATTACCTTACATAAAACATGTACAATGGGCGGCCTTGTCGCTTAAAAGCGATCTCTTCCAGGCAACCTGTAAGTTGGTTGAAATATAATAATAATAGTTTGAAGTGTCGGAAAAAGTCAAGCCGCCTGGGAGCTTTCATCGAATACGCTGCCTAATTGTTTTGAGATTATGCTCTTCTACCCGTGCGTAGCCGGGGTAGGTTGCTAGTTTATTTATTAATAAAAATATTATTCCCGCGCGCTTGCTTGTCTGTCGCTGTTAAGACTGGCCACTGTGATTGAAAATTCGGGTAGAAGAACCTTATTTATACATATTTACAACAACTATCTGACTTGTACCTACTAAAGCCTATTTCCACTTTTGTTTTTTTATTGATAAAATGGTAAAGCGTACCACCACTTCACCACTCCACTAGAGAAAGTAAAGATGTGGCCTAAGATGGAGCACGCTTTCCCAGAAGGAACTTATTCACTCGGGATTTCTACACTTGGCTTGTAACTAAAGCCCATTACCATTTGCACTTTTTGTATAGGTTACAAATACTTAAGATATGAAACTGACTGTATCAAGCAGGAATTTTCAAAAAATTATCTGAGCGCCTGGTCGAAGCGACGCGTGACCCGAGAGCTGGTGAGTATCTGGCGCAGCGCATTAGCATTGCCATACAGCGGGGCAATGCAGCCAGCGTCTTGGGGACGCTTCCGACTGGTATTGATATGGACCAGTTGAGCTATCTGTAGATTGTTTGCAACAGTCTGCAGTTAGCTCAATTGTTTCAATTGTAAATACTAGTTTAATTTCTTTATATTATTTGATTGTTATTTTCTTTGTCAATAAAGACTTTATGTCCTAAAAAAAATAAAAAAAAAGCAGGAATTAACATTAAATGATAAAGTTTAGTTTGTATCAAAAACGTGTAATAACACTTTTATTTGATAATGCTTGTGATGACGTTTCATAATCTCACAATAAATAAATAATTACGCCAGTATTGATTGACTAGATACATCGGATGAACTCAGTGGTGGTAAACAGGGGCAGAGTACGCCACGGGGGCAGAGTGGACCAACGGTGAAGAGTAGGCGACGGGGGCGGAGTGGACCAGCGGGGCAGAGTGGACCACGGGAGCAGCGGCGTAAGCGACCGGGGTGGCGACCTTAGCGACCACTGGAGCGACGACCTTAGCAACGTGACCCAGAGGCTCCTTACGGACCACTGCGTTGAAACCATTGTGGTCATCAGCGGTGTAGTCCACGGTACGCTTAGTGCCGTCAGGGTCCACGACGGAGTAAGAGCCCTGCACGACGTCGCCGTCGCGGGTCTCGTGCTGCGACTTGGAGTCTCCGGTCAGACCATCTTGGACATCGTAGGCAAAGCTGTACTGAGGGTGGGTGTCGACCTCTTCGACGGTCTTTGTGATGACTTTAGCGACGGGGGCGGCGTAGGAGGAATAGACGGGGGCTGCGTGGACGGGGGCGGAGTAGGCAAGGGGGGCAGGGGCGGCGTAGGCAACGGGGGCAGGGGCTGCGTAGGTCAGAGAGGCGGGGTGCGCGTACGCAGCGGGGGCGACTAGGCCTGCCTGCGCGGCTGCCATGCAGCACACCAGTACTACTAGCTGTAAACAATTGTGGTATTAAAAAAAAATTAAATTGTTAATTTATCTTTTGTACACGTTTGCTACGTGTAAAATGATATGTCAATATCAGATCCTTACATCTTACTGATATTATAAATGTCAAAGTTTGTATGGATGGATGTATGGATATCTGTTATTGTTTCACGCAAAAGCTTCTGAACCGGCTGAAATTTGGTATGGGTTTAGTTTGGGACCTGGAATAACACATGGGCTATTTTTTATCCCGATAAAACGCGGGCGAAGGCGCGGGCAGCAGCTAGTACATTATAATAACATTTAATATAAATAATTTGCTAGGGAGTCCGTACCTTAAAAGCCATAGTTGAAGAAATGACAGTGACTTCACCGAGAGAATCTCAAGTAGAATGTGCCGAAATCATGTCTCACAGACTTTTTATACGTCTCCATATTGCTCCGGGCATTGCATTACCATCGCACATGTGCGGATAAACCGGCTGTATTGCAACATTAGTCAATTCAATGCGAAGTTATCAAGTGAGAAGTCTTTTGAATTGGGTAGGGTAATATGTAAATTGGAGCATGTGGGGATGATTAATCTTGGGCAGAAAGATCACTTGTATTGTATGCAGAGTGACATATTTGGAGTTCACGTCCTTGTGCTGAGTTTTTATTGTGTTGCAATGATTTTTATAAATGCTACATGTACAAAGCATATCAATATAATTGATTTTCAGTAGGCTAGAGTTATACATGTAGTTATATGCTGCCAACACATGCTGAGGTAGAGCCATTTTGTTACTTGACTTACACTTCAAATATTATGTGTCATCTTAGTTAAGTTTATTATGTATTCGGTGTAAGTCTTATAACAAATAAAAATATATTCTATTCTATATTATCTACATAAGAACCGAGCGGATAGACTTAGCCCCCGTACAAACGTACTTTCCGATTCACTTGGAAACTATGTCCCCGATCTTATTGAAATTTTCCATAGGTAATCGGATGAAAAATAGCTATATGCTTGTAGTGGTTTAGTTTTTCAAAAAAACATTATGATCTTTAAATGAGAGTGAAACTAATTTTGACCACCAAATTGAGTCTATTTTAAGCTATTTTTATGCATAATAGACACCTTTATTCGAAAATCTGTCGTGTTGCAAACGGCTTAAATATATTAAACATTATAAATAATCAAAAATATTCCTGAAATCAATCGTTTAATCAAAATTAATCGGAAAGTACGAAAAAATATCAAAAAATGGTGCCAACACCGAGCACACGCACACAGCCACATGACAGCTTCGTATTTGATGGTTAGACGCGCTTTCTCACTAATAGCGCGGCCCATTTCATTCGACGTGAAACAACAACAAATCCGCTAGGGCCGATCTGTTTCAGTTTGGGAGGAGCCTTCTTAAGCTAAAATGTATGTATAATATTAAGATGCGGTAGAGAGAGACATACCAAATTTTGACCTAAAATATAGAGGGTGGAGGCGGCTCAGGACCGCTATTTGTGGCCTCGTCGTACGGGGGAGGCTTATATCCAGCAGTGGACGTGTATGGGCTGATGATGATGATTATAATGATGATATAGAGAGAGGGTGGATTTTTTAAACGGGGAAAACCCATACATACTGCCTGGAAAAGTTTTTCAAAAGGTCGAAAAGGTTTCCTCAGTTGATCCGATAGAAGTTGTTGACTAACTTTATTAACTAACTGGCAACTCACCCCGGCTTCGCTCGGGTAGTAGAGCATATAATAATATCTCAAAGGGATTATGCAGCATTTTCGATTAAAGTCGTGTGAATGAATTATCGTTATTTCAACCAATTTACACAAAGCCTAGACAAATTAAATATTTAAAACTTCCTCATGAATCACTCAATTGATTGGTAAAAACCGCACGAAAATCCGTTTAGTAGTTTTTCAGTTCATCGCAAACAGACAGACCGACAGACAGACGCGGCGGAGGACTTTTTTATAATAGATTGTTATAAAATTACAATCAAATAATAGAAACAAATTAGAACTAGTTTCCATCGTGTTTTTGATCAGTGTAAGAAACAAAAGAGTTTTCATGTAAAATGCCCATTTTCTTGCTAATTATAATTTTTTTGAAAATCTTTACTTTGTTACGGTTTTTGCCCTTACTGCTCTGTCAAATCCACCCTGTAGATAGTATTGGGTTAAAATGTGTTTTTTTTATAATCCACACAGCTACTACGCCCCAAAGTAAACAAAGTAGTATTTTGGGTACCTACTCGATTACTTAATTTAATACATTTTATTATAAATAGAAAACACTCTGTACAAATAATCTGCAAATCGTACAAACTTGGCGGGAATCGAACCCGCAAACTCTTGCGTCGCAGGCGAACCTTCGTCCGCTGTGTCACTGAGGTCGTAATGAAACCTTTTTAAGCTCAACCATCAAATGCTTTTGAAACCTCCTTCCATATTTTCGTACACGTAATTTATGTCATTTTGTGACGTGTGTAACTTTATCACTTCTGTCAGAAGTTTCAAAAGAAGTTTTAGTTTTGTGTTGTGTTGTATTCGATTGTATTTAGTGATATTTTTTTCCTAGAAACGTGATTTTGTTCCTACAATTTGAACTTGAATAAAGGTGAGATTTCGAACAAACCACTGCATGCGGGTAACGCAACACCAGTCCATCAGAATCAGAATCAATAACTTACTTCCTTAGGCTTACAAAATAAGCATTTAGACAAGTCAGATGTTATCATCAAATTCAATCAGTCCTAACGGACTAGATGATGCTGTGTGGATTCATCATCGTCACAAGTCTGTATACGTCAAACACATAGTATGTAGAAACATATGTCCTCCAAACAACGACGACGCCACGAATAACGGTCGTCAGCCGCCTCCATCCATCGACTCCCTGCGACCGCTACAATGTGGTCACCTCCATCCAATGCTGTGCGGATTGTCAATCATTATTTATATGATAAAATTACGTGAAAATGGGGGTCGAACTTAAAATGTATTAAGTTATATGACTTTAGTAAGTTACCAGTCCACCTGTCCACCTTGAGATGTCCACGCTGGCACTTCAAGTCAAAGGGCATCGTGAGCTGAGCACGCCTAGTCATGAAGTCGATGCTTATTCCCTTGTAAATTGCATGGGTCATGAGATTTAATTGAACGGGCCGTGGATGATCCACGGCCTTAAATACACAAGTGATTTTTTAAAGTCACGCGTTAGAAAATTTCTTCTGGTCTTCTGTACGTTGATTGGAGAAAATTTCTGCTGGTCTAATAAGTTGCTTCGCTTGCGGCCCGCGCGGGAACGTTCGCAATTATGATATGGTTATGGTTCATCCTGATGACTCATACATACATCCTAATATTATATAATATTAGGATGTATGAATGAGTCATCGGAAAGTTTGTAAAAAAAAATTTTTTTGCAACCCTTGAATCTCCAAATCTACTGTGTGTCAGTTCATATGTACATAGGTACGCGTGCAAGAAGCTAGTAAGTCATAAAGTAAATAAAGAATAAAAAGCTAATTTTCATAGCAAATATGCGCAAATCTGCTATCTAAATTACTTTTAGAATGAAAAAAGTTTTTGTCATACGTGATCAACCACTAAAAAGAGATGGTCAATAGTTTGGTCCACAGTGCAGGAATTTATGAAACTCTATTTCTCTGTCTTCCGCAAAACTTATATCGGAACTAGTATCAGTAGGGCCAGGAATAAAATCTTTGATAATAACTTTACGACCTTGTTTAACCCTCTTAATTCATCCTGAATTTCGAACAAATATGAATATGAATAAAATAAGTAATTATGTTATTATTTTTTATAAGTGTTGTACATAGTTACGAAGATACGTGGTAACAAACATACTTGGATAGCAAAATTTATGTTTTGGTCAGCAGAATTAATTACAGAAATATTCAATAGGCTGCTCAATGGCAGCTAATAACATATCTGTGGCTTGAGCCACATTGAAATTAATGTGACATTGATGTCACATTACTTGCTGACCAATTTTATTATTTTGGCGGACCATTATGCATTGCAATTCACTTTTTCTGCTGGCAAAATTCATTTTTCGACTGACCAAAACCTCTTTAATCTGCTGACCGTTTAGATGATACCCAATAATATTCATGAGATAATTATTCTATCTTACAAATTCCATAACTTATATCATTCAACTTATATTCAAAAATTAATGGTGAAACCAACACGTGTTTGTGTGAGACGTTTGTTGGCCTCGGGAACCAGATCGAGCTGCTGGAAGACACCGTACAGCATACAGATCAGTGCGCACATCTCCTAGATTCCTTTTCCCCAAAGAATTTCCATCAAACTGTCCAGTTGGCAACCTTTTATTCCACCATCGGCGTTACCCATTATATTTCAGAGAGAATGCTAAGCCTTCGCTTCGCGTCTTCCCTGAGCCGCGTAGGCACCCGCCTGCTCAGGACCAGCGCATCACTGTGGGGGGAGTTCCACGACCACCTGGATCACGTGACCGGGCTTGAGAAGCGAGAGCTGCTGGCGTACCTGTCAGGGGACTGCGACCCGTGGCGTATACTGGCTATTAAGAAAGGTGAAATGACTTGTCGACATACCTAATTAGGTAATAGTTCAACGCAGCACATGGCAGAAAAATCACAGCAGTGCAGCAGGGTGAAGAAAAGAGTCAGAAAGAACATAGTTCGGTTTGACGATAGTATCAAGACCTCTTCTCGACGCAGTACGCGCTATCCGGAGCAATACACCAGCACGGGCTGATGCCGCGCGTACACAGGCTGCACAAGTCGAAGAGATCGGTGTTCATCCCGGGCCTGGCAGTCTACAATAGACTTCCAGATAATATCTTTAATCATGATTGTTGGAGAGGGTTTTCTACGGCATGGGTGAATTCCTCGAATTACCCGAACTATGACTAACTAGATCCCCCAACCAACTAATCAGGTATTAGGTACATTACATACCTACTTATATACAATATTAAGATAAGAATAATAATGTTTCACAAGATGAATCATAAATATGATTTATTATTATCTAAATATAATGTAGTATAATTATGAAATTACCAATGAAACAATACAGCAAACGTCACATTATAGCATAAAAAATTATATGATTACCTTCGTAAATGAACAAAATTGGTATCGAGTCCTACAATTTTCATAAAATTAGGTACTTGCCGTGAAAACTATATAGTATACCTTCTGGTACCTGCATGTATGTAGGTATATCAAAGGTTTTTGCGACCTGCGACACAGTATTTTACTTCTGCAGGTCGCACCGTTTGTATTTTTGTTGATTGCACAATAATTATGTTCCTATAATAAAAGATAAAGACTTTTTTCTTTAACTTTTTACCTTTTACGTAAGTCCTCGCACTCGGGGTAATCTGAAAGAAATTAAATGATATCCCAAAAATTCAATACGGGACTGTGCTACCAACTGCGACGCGAAGTCGAGTACCCGACCAGTCTAAAATCAGTTGGTGAGTTGTTTAGCGCAGTCTCGTATTGAGGGGAAGATCGCAGGTTCAGGTCCCGCCGAAATCGTGTTCTTTGGATATCATTTAAGCCTGCTTCCTACTAATATTATAAACGTCAAAGCTTGTATGGATATTTGTTACTCTTACACGCAAAGACTATACTGAACCGATTAGGCTAAAATTTGGTATGGGCATAGTTTGGGACCTCGAATAACATATATTATAGGCAATTTTTTATCCCGATAAAACGCGAGCAAAGGCGCGTGCAGCAGCTAGTTTCTTTATGTGTGTATTTATAAAGTCTGCAGTATCCACTCTAATATGCACATTTACGTCCAGTGCAGTTAATCATAACTAACCTACCCTAGGAAAAAGTAAGAGTTCTATGTCTTCTCTCAGGTCCCGGTACCAGGGAACGTCCGAACCTGATCCCCAGCTCCAACACCTGCCGGCTAATGTGCTGCCATTGCCATCCGAACGACAACCACCTGGAGTTCATGTGGCTGCACCAGGGCAGCCCCAAGCGCTGCGGTTGCGGCTACTGGTTCGAGCTGTGTCCGGTCGCTCCTTTGTAACTCGAAATAAATGTGCTTTGATTCTGCACAAGCTGGTTTAAAAAAATTACGCTTATGGTTATTATCGTGAATCTTCGAAGTGGCCAACCGACCTATAAAATTATACTCAAAATAGGTTTATCCATTTGGGAGACAAATGGGAACATTGTTTTGCTCTTGCGCAAACCATCCACCCATTATAGACTACGGCTCAACTTTGATCGGATCGCTCATCCTAACTAATCATCATCATCATCATCATCAGCCCATACACGTCCACTGCTGGACATAGGCCTCCCCCTTACGACGCCACAAATAGCCTAACTAACATTATAGCTGAATGCGAAAGTGTGTTTATTTGTCCTTCCTTCACGCCCTAAATAAGCAACCAATCGACTTGATTACAGTTGAAATGATGGAGAGTAACATAGGTTACTTTTTGTCCTGGTAAAACATCAAATTCCCATGGGAGATTTACGGCTTTTACGGCTTATGAATTGAATGCGGATGAAACCGCGGGGAACAGCTAGTAATGTACAAATACTTATTACTTTTAGTTTTTCTGTAAATTTTGTCATCAAGCACTACCTACTAAATTGTTGCCCAGACTACCTGTTAGAGCTACCGAGGAAGAGAAATGATAACTCTAACGCTGTTTGATCGCAACTGTATATTTATTAAACTTAGGTTAAAATGAAACGTTAATACGGAAGAACATACATCACGTATTAAACGTAGGTAGACATTCCTAAGCTAATGTAGGAATGTCGGTGAACTAGATAGGTATTAGGTACACGTACTTCCTGAATAACTTTGTACCTTGTACATCTTGGGCACTAGAAAAAGGGAAACAATGTTAAAGTGTTAGAGAATCAATGTTACATATCTCACGTTAATATTACTTGATATTACCTTGTACACTACCTAAAGGTTAGCAGGTAGAGATTGCTATCTAGCTTTTGCGCAAAAAGTTTATTTTATCCATGCTATCTATCTTTATCGTATAGCGGTCGCCGGGAGTCGATGGATGGAGGCGGCTCAGGACCGCTATTTGTGGCGTCGTACGGGGGAGGCCTATGGCCAGCAGTGGACGTGTATGGGCTGATGATGATGATGATGATCTATCTTAAATATAAAGTTAATAAAGGTCAAAGTCAAGCGGGCCTAAGCTCCGATCGGTCCTTACCTTAGTAGGCACAGAGTAAAGCACTAACGCCTTAGGCTAAGTTAAATATGTACGATTACTTGAGCTGTGAACTAAAACGAATGGTTGGCTACTTGAGTTTCCATTACGCTGGTCGCTGGCTGGTACTCTAGGTCGCATGTACAGACGGCCCGATTCCGTGATCTTGAACCGGTAATTTATGGTTATTGAGACAAGATATTAGAAACTGTCATTTAATTAAACGCCTATCGTTACATAACTTATCTTGACTACATAAAATAAGTAATTTTGAATAGATACTACTAGACTAATAAGAAGGATGTAAAAGGTGAAAAATAATTCCGGTGCTTTTGAGAAAATAAAATTCAAAGGTTTTTTCCGGAACAAGATTAGTATTTTTACTTCCTAACGCTACAGGCACATGCTTACGAGGTCGCATATATCTATCTTAGTATCTATTATATAGTCTATAAACCTGATCGGTATAGGTAGTCGTACTGCCAGCTGTATGCTGTGTGTGAACTGCCATACTGTTTACTACAAAGTTTTCGTAACTATATTTTCTATGGAATTCCTATTTTTAAAACTTCCCGCTTGGAGCGCTGTTCAGGAATTCCATAGAAAATAAAATTACGCAAACTTTGTAGTAAACAGTAGGGCAGTTCACACTCAGCATACTGATTGTCATATCCGAATACTGAATGGTGTTTCTATTATATTTACGACTATATCACTACATAGTATAAAAAATATAAAGTCATGGTAAAAAGTAATACCATAAAGTCGCTTCCCGCGGTCTGTCTCTATGTATGCTTAGATCTTTAAAACTACGCAACGGATTTTGATGCGGTTTTTTTTAAATAGTTAGAGTGGTTCAAGAGGAATATGTATGTATAATTTAGTATCAGCATTGCGCCTGGGCGAAGTCAGGGCGGATCGCTAGTTAATTATATTTATGACTATAATCATCTTACGTAGAAAAGAAATCACGATGGCAACTCCAATTCACACAGCAGGATCAAAATACCTCCCTTCGCCAAACGAGATTCTTCTATCATCAATTTCGTTCCCTGGTGTAAAATAGTTATCGCTGTCCATCTGAAGAGGGAGCTTAGCCCCTTCTAAATTATAAATTGGTTTTGTATAAAACCTTGTTTTAGAAACGTAAGGTATTTTTGGCCTCGGAGGTGGATCTTCTCGAGACTCCTCGCGAATGATGGCTTGGAAGCCATGAGTTGGATCTGCGGTGTACTCGACTATCCTCTTGGTCCCGTCGGGTCCCACGACTGAATAGGCTCCGCTGACGACGTCCCCTTGCCTGACCTCATGTTGGCTCTTGCTGTCCCCGGTGTAAGGGTCCTGTATGTTGTAGGAGTACTTGTAGTCGGTGGCGGAGGGCAACGGGTCGTGAATTACGACGCTGTAAGCGGCTGGCACGCTGCATAGAAGCAGAATCTGCAATGCAAATGAACTCGTTTGGCACTATTGTTTGGTTTCATAAGTTAGAACAATCTGAATGGTTCCAGCGGAATATGCTCTGAACTTTACATTACTTTTATGGTAAGAACTTGCAAACATTGTCTACACAACTGTAAAAAAATATAGTTATAATAAAAACAATTATACCTTTTTGCTAATAGCTTGAGAATCGTTAATCTCACAAAAGTTAGAAAAACGGTTTTGGAAAGTACAAAGACCTTTGCAACGATACCACACACGAGCATATTTACTAACATTGAAATTTTCGACCCTTTCTTCGACCCCGCTATCTCGTTAGACCCATTTTTATCTGACGTCACATAGCCAATAACTATCGGGCTATTAAGACGAATCATATGACACCTCATTTGTTGAAATCGGACCAGTAGTTTCAGCGCTACGAGGGAACATAAAAATCGGCTACATACATAAATAGGGTGTCAAAATCATAACCCTCTCGGGTTTTAGTTTTTACAAACGTCGGTGTCTTTATTTGACTGTAGTGTCGTACTTATGTCTATAAACGTCTTTAAATTTGCTAGAGTAGGTAGGCGCAGCTAGTATCATTTCTGTGGGTATACCATACTTCCACCTTATTATGGGAAGGTCAAGTAACTTTTTGTTTCCAAACTCGCACAAAGTATCAGGCCCATAAAATATTCGTTTTTAAACACTTTTTTTATGTTGATGTTTTATGTTAAATACACGATTTTGTACAGAACTGGTACTAGTTCTGATACGATACTTTGTACACACTAGAGATGAGTCCGGTATTCAATAACTAACTCAGTACCTGTTAGCATGGTCCTAAAATATCTAACGCTATTGTAAAATCCGCATACCGCTAGGGAATAACTGTGCAAAGCGAGCATCGCGCCTAACCGACCGTGAGCCATAACTACCCAACGCTTCAATACCTATACTTACCTAACTATCATCTACGCATAGGTACTAGCGGACCGTTCACCCGTAAAGTTATGTAGCTGCAACAAGTATTTGGTATTTCTAACCAAATCGGTTAGATGGTATTTCTAACCAAATCGGTTAGATGGTATTTCTAACCAAATCGGTTAGAAATATATTGGGTAGAAATCAGAACAGGTATAGAGTATTGTAACGTTATTGGGTACCAGTTGGTACTAGCGGTATTGAAACAAAATACCCAACTAATAACCGGTAGCCAAAATATCCAATAACTCCCATCCTTAGTACACACTAGCTACATAAAAACGGAAGTTAATCACTTTATTACGTCAATAACAAGGATACAATCAAATTGCACTTACTAAAAAGCACTTCCGAAACAATTTTAACTATCTATTACCCCTCCGAGTAGGAGGAGGAGTACACATAGAGTTAGTTTATCGGAGGAAGAGTACAGATCGGTCTTTATTCTACGAAGGATTATAAATCATCATCATCATGGTGGTGATGATGATTTATACTCCTCCGTAGAATAAAGACCGATCTGTAAAGTTGATACTGTACAGATCGGACTTTGTTATGGTCTGTGTTGTAATAAATAATTTGAATCATAGAGTAAAAACTCGCATTTGAATTTAATTCTATGGAGGAGTCGATTTATATTAACTTTAACACACTTTTTCAACAAAAATCTTAAGAACGAATCACTTATCTATGTCAATCGTGTTGTCGCAGAATTACCACCACAGACATCTTTTGGTATTCTACATTTCAATTTTCATTCGACGATACCATTGTCATAGTGAGGCCGATTTAAAGGCTCCCACACAAAACCGCGGATTCGCATCGCATCGCAAATATCTGCGAACTCGCACTATCCAATGCGCTCCAATGCGGCATCGTATCGCATCGCATCGCAGTTTTGTGTGTGAGCCCTAAGCAGAATTGGGCCTATGCATTAGACCAATAAAATAAACATTTACTCAAATATATATAAATATATATAATATAATTATTCAAATAAATACAATAATTACCATTAGCATGATGTCCACACAATAGCAGCAACAGTGAGTGCTGCGCTCGCGCCTGTATTTATAGAAGTGCATTCACTTGTTCCTATGTACTTAAGTATAAGTACCTACATACCCCTAGTCTATCTAGCCTTTGAATTCACTTACCTTGCAAATATGTTGCTTAATAGCCCATTTAGATTTGGTCATTGAACTAGGTTTTTTTGTAATATTACATATGTCTTGCCCTTGGATATTCGTTAGATGCTTATGTTGTGAAGTGGATAAATCACGTTTTTGCTATTATGTACTAAAAATATAGTTTTTGCTTCATTATTGTTAATAAAGTGCACTAAATTTTTTTTATTATGTCTTAATGTACTTTCTTAGTTAGACAGTTTTATTACAAGTATAGATAATAAATAACTTACAATTAGTGGCGGATAGGTGCTGCATATAAAATAGTACATTGTACACCTAGGCGAGAACGTGCCCAATTCCTATCGAGTGTGTCATTTGAGAAGAAATAAAATATTTATTCTGCTTTTTATTTTCCTCGAAGGTGTAGTATAAAGCACTATACATAGTGCTACATCACTCATCACATCAGTGATACATCACTCGGCAGAAAGTGCGATTCCTACCTCGTGTGTTTTAAAGCCTCAAATGACACACTTGATAGGAATTAGGCACGTTCTCCCCTAGGTGTATATAAATAAAATAATTTCTACTTGAAAATTATATACATAAGTTCATCCCATATCAATATAACTGCCTAAATTCCTTTCGGTGCTACAAATGTAGTAAATGTGTGTGTCTCTTTAAAACACGTGACGAAGGCGAAAAAGAAGGCACAAAGATAAGCTCTACGCACCAACCTGCAGATTAGGGCTTATAAAAAAGAACGTATATCATCAGGCGATAAATATTACAATAAATTACCTAGTGACTTTAAAGCTTTGTCGTTTAATGCACTTAAAATAAAACTAACATTATGACTCTTGGATAAATGTTTTTACGACTTTAAAGAATATTTTAATTTTAAAAACTGACATATTATCACATTATATAATTTTTTACTCACATTGAAATTACTTATAATGTTATTTTCAATATTATATTAAGACCTATGAATTTTTGCACGCCTTGACGAGGCAGATGAGGTGTGCTATTTTTCATTTTAGGACCTTATTTATTTTACGTACATTCCTGCAAATAAATGAATTATGATTATAAAGTAACGAATAAGGTTTTTAAGATCTTTAGACAAACACCAAATGGGGGCAACACACGTTCATGCAAGTACATAGACTTAGTATCCTCATATTATTTTAGTGGGGACGAACGCTACAAAAACTACTACTACTTCCCGTTGGTCCCCATTGGGTCGAAACGTGGGGACGAGCGGGAATAACCCAATCTATTCACTATTCATATACATAAGTCTCATTCTAAAAATCACGAGCGTACGCAATCTCATTCATCTTTCATCTCTTGGCTATAAAAATGATGAATGGCTGCTATCAGAGAATGCATACGACATTGACTTTTGAATCAATAAGAACAAGCTGATTGATAATAACCATGCGTCATGCAGATAATAGAAAGTCAAGGAATCTAAATAATAATTATGTTGGACAATGCACACAGCATCATTAAAGACACAGATAACTTTACCGTGTCATTATCGTCATCTAGCCCCAAGCTAAGCAGAGCTTGTGTTATGGTGTACTAGATGACTGATACCACAGCTGATACTACTTATTGTATAATGTATATGACATCTAGTACCCATAACAAGTAATAGATATATATTTTTAGTTTATATATAAAATACAAGAACACCCGGAACAAATATTAAATACTTGCCCCAAGGCAGGACTCGAACCCGCAGCCTCCTGCGTCGCAGAAGGACCTTCATACGCCGCGCCGAATCAGTCATCAAAAAAAGGTTACATTGTCCGTAAGTGCGTCGTCCTTCCCCAATTTTTCACTTCGGTGGTAACGTAGACAAGCCAAGAGTGCTAGAAAAAAATTATTGTATCAAGTGTGTACTTAAAGAAATTTTTTCCTCGTTCTCATAATCCGATGTTCTAGGTAAGTTCAAAGAATAAAGAAAAACCACCTTAAAAAATCTTTAACGAATTTTTGTTAATGTTGTGCGTTGTTTTTATTGTACTCAGGATAAATTCCCAGAATATATTACCTACTTATTACCTACTTACATTTTTGACTATGGTAAAAATAACTAAGTAGTACCTACCCTAGTAAAAACTTATTAAAATTGAATCTAATGTAATTTAATTTAATCTAACTTATTTTATTCTATTCTAATAAGTTAAATTTATTACCTAATTTTCGTTTTAGTGGTCGTGTAATTTTGAATTTTATTTAATGTTGTATATAATATGTGATATGGATTTAATTATGTGAAATAAATTAATACAATACAATACAAAAAACAGCTAAGTCTAAAAATCCGCGTAAACTTGTAGAAGACTAGACTCTCCCGCATCCCATAATGATATCCTAAATGATCTTCTACGACCAACGTCACTGGGGCCGCGAGCGCCTGTAAAAGATTCACGCACCTCATTACTTCTCGCATAAAAATACAATATAATTTTAAAAAATATTCTGTAGTTTTGAAACAACTGCAACTGAGATGCAATTCACTTAACAGGTTCATTTTTAAGACTTCAAAAAAGGGGGCGACTTGCGATTGTGCGTGTTTATGTATGTTCGTCAATTTCTCCGTCAATTATAGACCGATTTTGAAACTTAATAATAATTTATAGCCATTATAGTCATTACTACATTACTTATTTCACTATTGTAGGATAGATAATGATCCCGAGATGGTCTCATGAAAATTGTATTCCCTTGGGATTAGTATTTGTCCCGCAAAACTTGAAAACAGAATAAAATTAGCAAAGTACATATAAGGATTCGAAGTAAGTTTTTAGTTTCTTCAAAATAATCAAATTATAGTACTATAAACTTTTTCTATAATCATTTCGTTTGGTCATGATTTTTTGAGATTGGTATCTACTCGTCTTGTACTTAAAATTTGCTCGCATATTTTACGAGTACTTACACCTACTATGAAAATTAATATTACATATTATACTTTACAATTATATTAATATTAGATTTCTATTAAAGTCACACCAGACCTTAAGTATGACCATAAGCTAGGTAGGCACTAAGATACTCGTACCTACTAGTTTATGTAGGTAATCGAATATGTTAAAAAGTGACAGGTTTAGGCTCAGCTGAGCTCACATAATGGCCGGGCGTGGCTGACACACATTCATATGCGCCATTATTTCTTTAAACTGGTCCAATTTATGCAACCTTAGGCTTAGGTACTCTGTTATCCTTAAACTTTTGCCCACTTATAGGCATCGCCAATGCACCTATACTTATTAACAGTGTGGGTGATTCTGCATATTTAAATAATGCGAGCAGCCGAGAATGGACGAAAAATTTAACCTTGACCCTGCAGTCGAGTCTATCTATACTTATAATAAAACTGTAACAGGTCCAATTCTGTACATTGAAGATATTTTGAAATTTTTTTTGGAGGGCACTATATTATCGATACTGATGCCATAAATGATTTTTTTTCCATCATGTCTGTTTGTCTGTCTGTCTGTATCTTGGCCGCGCATAGCTCCGAAACTACTGAACGTATTGAAATGAAACTTGACAGAATTTGATTTCATATTACGAGGAAGGACAGAGGATACTTTTTATCACGGATTTCAATAGGGTTCTCTTGGGAGAGGGGATGAAAGTAAAATTGCTTGGCTAAGCATAGCGCCGAAACTACTGAAGGTATTCTAATGAAACTTAGCATGATTAAAGTTCATATTACGAGAAAAGGCAAAGTATACTTTTCATCCCGGATTTCAATAGGGTTCCCTTGAGAGAGGGGATGAAAGTAAATTTTTTTTGGCTGCGCGTAGCGCCGAACCTACTAAAGGTATTCTAATGAAACTTGACAAGATTTGAGTACATAGTATGAGGAAGGACATAGGATACTTTTTATCCCGGATTTCAATAGGTTTCCCTTGGGACAGGTGATGAAATAAAAATTGCTTGGCTACGCCGAAACTACTGAATGTATTCAAATAAAACTTAGCATGATTTAAGTTCATATTACGAGAAAGGGCATAGGATACTTTTCATACCGGATTTCAATAGGGTTCCCTTGGGAGAGGGGATGAAATTAAAATTTCTTGGCTGCGCATAGCGCCGAAACTACTGAAGGTATTCAAATAAAACTTAGCATGATTTAAGTTCATATTACGAGAAAGGGCATAAGATACATCCCGGAATTCAGAAGGGTTCCCTTGGGAGAGAGGATGGAAGTGAAATGTTGCGCGTTGCAGGATGGCGCGCGGGGCAAGGGCGGTATAGAGCGATAGCCTCCACTGGGGGGCATTGGCAGTGGGGCTCCGCATTGCCCCGCATTGGGACCTCAGTAGCCTCCACAGTGGGGGGCACCGGTAGTGGGGGCCGCCAGCAGATGGCCCCCCGAAGTGGGCCCCGCAGTGGTACCCACTCATTAGCCTCCACAGTGGGGGCGCCGGCAGTGGGGCTCTCGGCAGTGGGCCCCCCACATTTCCCCGCAGTGGGACCTCCAGTAGCCCCTCGCAGCACCCCCCGCAGGGGGCCCCCACATTGCCCCGCAGTGGGACCCACTCAGTAAGCCCCCACAGTGGAGGCAGTTTGCCCCCGCAGTGGGACCCCCAGTAGCCCCCCGTAGTGGCCCCCCCGCAGTAGAGTAAAATTCTTTGGCTGCGCATAGAGCTGAAACTACAGAATGTATTCAAATGAAACTTGGCATGATTAAAGTTCATACTACGAGGAAGGTCATGTAATACTTTTTATCCTGGAATTCGTTAGGGTTCCCTTGGGAGTGGGGATGGAAGTGACATTTCTGGGCCTAAATTGGCCTTAAATAGCGCAAAAACTGCTGTATGGATTCGAATGATACTTAGCATGATTTGAGTTCATACTACGAGGAAGGACATAAAATACGAGTCCATACCCCAAAGCCAACAAATGATTACAAAATTTTTATTAGTGCCGATAAACGACCTACTGGACAGCATCCGGTTGGTACAAAGCTCTCGCTACCAATGATGTTGCCGTCGTCCTGGTAGATCAGCACTGTGACAGGCGGGACATTGTGCTGCGTACCCGGGATGACCGTTTGCAATGCATTAGCGAAACGCACCAGGCATTTGATGCTCTTCAGTCTCTCTCTACTCGCTTATATACCTACTGTCGTGGCGAAGCCGGATACAACTTTGATCTTCGACATGTGAATCCGAAAACTGACGAGACTGAATACTAAAAAAGTTTCCACAATCAATTCTACGCCTAGATACATTTTACCAATAAGAGAAGGTCGCATTGCTCACCTGCAAAGGTTTCGAGGTTTGTTCAAACGTTTTCTGGTGAACACTTACGCCAAAATTAAAACAGAGTGTTTGGTATACATCAGAACAGAACAAATGAGAGAAGACTGCGCGCTGAGAATTATGTAGATCTGCGAGACGCCATGAACCAAGATAGAAATTGTGAAGATTTAGGACGACTGGTGATTCTTCTTTCCAGTTTTAGAACTGGACAATAGATGTGTAGTGCCCTTTTCTCCAGTAGGTAAGGTACTATCAGAAGCTTTTGAAACGCATTATATACCTTGGTAAATGAGGAGCTGTGTGACGTCCAGTCAATAAAATCTAGGTATATGTAAATCTATACTATACTACATTAATAAAAATAAGTAAGGTTTGTGAGGTTGTAGTACTCTGAATCTACTGAGCCAATTTTGAAAATTCTTTCACATATTGAAAACCACGTTAATTGCGAGTATTATAGGCTATATATATTAACAACTAAAAATGTTTACCGCTCAACGAAGTGGGCACGGGTCATCTAGTATTTATTATAAAGAATCGCCACTGGCAAAAAACTTTCAATTAGAAGCCCTGCCAAACAAACATGAATAAGCGAAAGTAGAGTTCTTTAATTTAATGTCGTTTAGATATGACTATAGTGCGAAAATTAATGAATGAAAGATTTTTATTTACCTTTCAAACTACTACCTACACGATAAACTGAAGATGTAGTCTAGCTGAAAGCAACATTAACTCTACATTCTTGTAGACTACAATATAACATTCAACGATTTTATAGAAATTTTCATTAATTACGTCAAAGCTCACCTAAGAAACTGCTAATTGTTCAAATATATTTCAGAAAACACTACCCTTATTTTCCTTCTTCGTGGAAACAAAAGCCAGTAATGTCTAGACGAGATTAGGTATTTAAAACCTATTTATTGCGAGAGAGCTAGATTCAAATAAAACAAAAAGTCGATTCCTCTTATTTATTACCACAGCTTTAACAATTAACAACACTACAGTAAGCATAAATATAACATAACGTAATACGAAATCAGGTCACAGTGAGCGAGTTCATACGGATCTAGTCTTATTAGCTTTTTGCTATTGATATGATCTACGGACGACCTTCAAAACTGGTAGACATTGCAATAAGCGAAAGGACCTAACTTAAATTAGTTGTGTCACATGAGGCTTTTTAGTGAAGGTATTTTGTCACCTTCTAGCTTTGACTCGGAGCTTTTGAGCTTTTACGTCTTGTAGAGACAAAATATTGCAATTGTCTCTTTGTAAAATAACTATGACCCCAACAAGACAAAGAGAATTTTGTGAACAGAAATAAAGTCCCGAATTGCTATAGATATACCAGCTCATATAGAGAAAACTATCTGCAAATTCTTACTTCCCTTCATTCTTTTAAAACCTCTTTTAAATAGGAAATAATTCAATATTCTAAATTACGTATCTGATCATTACACAGGATTGTATTATTTTAGAAGACCTTTAAAAAAAATAGAAAATTTTCGCAATTCCAAAAGAACCTAATTCCATTCAACTTATTTTATCAATAGCAAAAAGCTCTAAGTTTCATTGACTTAGTGTAAGAGCGCATGGGGGGCTGCAACGACCTTAGCGACTCCCAAGGGTTCCTTGTGGACCACCGCGTTGAATCCATTCACGGGGTCTGCGGTGTACTCTACAATACGACGGGTGCCATCGGGCTCCACAAGGGAGTATGAGCCTTGGACTACGTCTCCGTTACGGGTCTCCTGCTGATTCTTTGAGTCACCTGTGCAAAATAAGATTGGTTAATTCATCATGTTGCCTGCACTTATTGAACAATGCGGTGATGTTTGTTTTTTTTCGGAAATTATGCTCACTGCACATAAAATCCTACCTCTAAGTATGGCAGAACTCCCGCCGTGATTTTGACAATGGGATAGGAAAAAAAATACTCGTCTAGACACCTAGATGTGTTTAACTAAAATTTTGTACACTTTGCGCTCAAAAACACGACCTGTCGAGTAGCGAGTCTGCCGAATTACCAAACTGTCCTACAAAAACCCGCAAAACACAAATGCTACAAAGCTCGCATCTGCCTACAGTCTTTCCCAGATCGTCATCCCACCTGGCCGGAGGGCGTTCTATACTACGTTTGCAGAGTCGCGGTCACCACTCAAGAACACGAAGACATGGTATGGCGTATGGGTATGGTGCTCGTTAGGCCTATATCCAGCAGAGGACTAATATAGGCTCATGATGAAGCCTAAGCAAGCTAAGCATGGCAAAGCTGCAGATTTTTCAAAGCTTACCTATTATATAGGTATACAGTTTATGACCTGCTACTAAAACTACACGCGTCATATAATAAAACCACTTCCGTACCTAGTTTTTGGGTCTGTACCTACCATGAATGAGTAAATTTCGCCTCACTAGAAGGTTAACATTGCATGCAAAATGATCTTGCTAGGTGGGTGTCTTTTAAATGTCCTAGTTACATATACAATTTTAATTACGTTGCAAGATCTAAATCCGTCACAAATCATCATATCTTTGAAATAGAAAGCTACAGATTTACTGCAGGGTTTCATCATCATGGGCTTTGAAACTATTTATGATCGTTGAAGCGCGTTGAAGTCTTTTGTACTGAGAAAAAACTAAGTCACACCTATCATAATGACCATGTGCACCTTTATAAGTTTTCTGCGACCTTACAGGGTTCCTCTAAGCTACATACATGTTCCTGTATAAATAAGGATAATCGTAACCTGGATTACACATATTTAGATATCGGTTCCCTGGTAAACGCCACACGTCTATCTCCACATAACAACTCCTGACTCGCGCCACTTGCGTTTTCGATTACACGAAAACGACAGGATACCTAGATCTTTAGGTATCTAGTTACAATGTATAGATGTATGTATATCATCATCATCATGATCAGCCCATACACGTCCACTGCTGGACATATATGTTTATACTACATCGTAATTACCACCTAGTTTAAAAATATATAATATGTAATAAATAAATCTGATTTCTTAGATACATAAGGGAGCTTGAAAATAATTTCACGATTTCCACGACTAATGTCAAAAAATGAAAAATGTCCGGAGCTTAATAATACCCATGGTTTCATTCCGCGCGTGTTTTGGAGAATTTTACATATTAATTGTTTTATATATATACTTACTAGTTTCTGCCCGCGGATTCGCGCGAAATGTTAACTGCTACGCTGCGAAACCACCGTTTGGAGGAGCCACCTATGTTACTTCTATTTAGCAGTGAACGTGTATTTGCTGATATGGACGAAGAGTAATTAGTAGATGGTAAAGACTTTATGGCAGATGCTGGAGGCAGCAAGCTGAAGATAGGGCGCTATGGCACTCATTAGGGTAGGCTGCCGTCCACTTGCGCACTAGTATAGGCAGACCAACATCGAATAGAGAGTGCACCTGTGTTTGCGTGCACACTTGTGCACTGTTTCCTGCGCACCTGTCTAGTGTCCTTTAAGACTGGCCACCGTGGTCGAAATTCGTCTAGGCGGACATCATCATTAGTAATAGACTGATGCTTATTCTTACCAGTGATAGCATCCTGGATGTCGTAGGCGTAGGAATACTGGGGGTTGGGGTCGTACTCGTCGACTGGAGCCGCGATCTTGGCCACCGCGTGCCCTAAGTGCCCTACTAGGGGCGCTGCTAACGCCGGCCTGGGGAAGAATAAAAAAGAACTTTATTATGGAACTGTTTTATATTCTACCTATGTGAAGGTAAATCCGCATTTTACGTTTGCGTGGCGTTTTTATTTTTAACTGACTTCGAGAAAAGGAAGTTCTATGTTCGGATGGATGTACCGACCTACTTTTTAATTTTTTACTTCTAGTTAAAATTTTTTTAGGTACCTATAGGCAGTATATAGGTACTGCATTAAAAATGTTGTAATAAGTGGATACCTGGCGAAAAGGGGAGCTGCTAAGCCATGTCCTCCGTAGACGGGGGCTGCCAGTCCGTAGGGAGCCACCACGCCGGCGACTGCTCCTCTCACCACCAGGATGGCTGCTAAGATTATGACCTGATGAAAAAAACGGAATGTAGGTCGCAGAACAAGATTCAATCCCAATATTAAATCCGACTTCTTTTGCTTGAGTAGTAGAGTAAAGTACCTACAGTAGGTACAGTCAGCTGCATTAATATAGACATATATATATAATTTTTTGTATTTTGTCCCTTTAAAGCTGACTTACTCGCCGCGTTCCGTCCGTCAGGGTGACTGGACATTACAGTACATTTGTAAGATATAGGAACATAGATTTTTGCCACTGACTGTATCTACCCACCTAAAGCACAGTATAACACAGGTTATATAGAGCGAGCTAGGTACATTCGCGAGCTAAATAGTCCAACCCTATTCTATCCGACTTTCTTGGCACCGAAGAATCTTTTCAAGTGACTCTCAAAAGTGATAGGCTGCAGATTTGTTGGTATGAACACCTATAAATTTATGTATTTATAACATGGGACTTAGAATAGGGACTTACTCGAATGGATTTAGCAATAAAATATCAAGTTCCATACCTTCATGTTTGTACTGTGGGAACTCAACTTGGTGTGAACACGGAGGGCAGCGCACGCGTTGCTTTTATACGCGCTATGTGCAGTGCATGCTTGAACCGAATGCAGCAATTATAAAAACAACACATTAGATTCGCCCTTAGACCCTTCGCAATACCGGTCATAATGCGCTCAAAGGTACAAAATAGAATTGAAACATATTCCTAACATGCACGAGGCTGAATTTATCAATATGTGTAATTTTTTTATGTCCACTGACAAACAGCAATAAGTTTGCACATGATACTATATGGTACACATATAAAGGGCAATATGGATGTGGTAAAATTGGAAGAGTTATGAGAAAAAATCTAGAAGCCGGGCATTTCAAATGAATCTCTTGGTTCTTTAGGTACCTACAGTATACAGGTATTTAGCATATGATTTCACTTCAATTTCAATTAAATTCAATGCGTTTATTTCAGCTTAAAATACAATGCATATTTAAGCCATAGCTTATTTAATTAGACACATCTTAAATTAAAGGGTACACAATCTGAACGAGTTTACAAACGCATGACATTATGTGTGCGCGTCGAGTGCTTCATGAAAGCGGAGTCTGTGTCCAACCTCCCAGCTATAAGTTTCAGATAGCTACTGGTACCGCCCCTCACCCGGCGCATCAGGGATGCCGTTCTGTTGCGGATGATTGCGTAAAGGTCATCAACGCGGGACTCTGCAAACATTTTGGATGCGCTACAGAAGCGGGACAGCCCCAGCAAACTTCCCTAGGGGTAATAAATCTCGGAGATCCTGTTGGCCTCACTCTGCGCTTAAGTTGGCAAGGACTATAGTCCTTAACCTTAAGGTTACACAGAGCATAATGCCTACCTCCTACCTAATCCGTCTAACTATCCTACTTCCTACTAATATTATGTTGTAAAAGTTTGTATGGATGGATGTATGGATATTTGTTACTCTTTCACGCAAAAACTACTGAACCGATTAGGCTGAAATTTGGTATGGGTATAGTTTGGGACCTGGAATAACATATATTTTTATCCCGATAAAACGCGGGCGAAGGCGCAGGCAGCAGCTAGTCTAAAATAAGAATTAAATTTCACCATGATTTATTTGAGGACTAAGACAACACTGTAACAAAAATACGAACAGCACTTGAAGACGTCGCATTGTGTGATGGGCTCAAATGTTACCAGAATTCAGCAAATCTTTGTGCAGCAAATAAAAACGTATAGGTAAATCCTTACTCATCATTTTAAATGTGCCTTCTCTATCTCAAAAGATTTCGTATTCGTGGGTGGCTGCAGAACAAGATGAACGTATTTAGGTCACAGCTGCGCTTATCAGCTAGTGATAGCAGTCATAGCTGCCACCTAAAGGCCATACATTCGAATTGAGACGACTATTACTTTTTTATTGAATTCTTATGGAATTGTCTGTAGAAAATACGTAAATAATATATCATTTGTTTGATAAAATCCGAAAAAAGACTTAATTTATTCGTAACATTTAATACATAGGTATCGAAAGAAGACTTTTAAAGTTGAGCGCCAAAATTCTTGAAACTATGACATCTACCGGGGGTTTTGTGAATGAAAAGTTATCTTATGAAAACAGTAACTATCTAGTAACAGCTAGTAACTATGGTTACTAAATTTTTTTTTGCTGGTATCCCTGGTCCTGCTGTCATTGGTCAGAAGTGACAAACATAACTCATTGTCAGCAAATGTCAATTGTGACGTTTTCGACTTGCGTTTCTTTTTCGTGTTTTGCTCGGAAGACGAAAGTCCAAAAAACAGTGCTTTGCTTTGTGATTTGTGATGTGTTTACTCAATATAAAAAAGTGTTTTTTTAGTTAATGATTTAGTTTGAAAATGGCAGATTTCGATGCAATATACCCAGATGAGATAGAGCCGGAGGAAATAGAAGAAACACATGTGACTTTAGTGCCAGATCCCATCGTAGTACGGGGGGCTGGTAATATGACAGTGTAAGTTTTCGTTTCACATTCTCTCGTTATTACTACCATCAGCTGATTCGATTACTTGAAATCAAAGCTTGCCTAACTTAAATAAGTCGCAGTATTCACAGAATTACGCCATAATGGCTGGAACGTTGATACATTTCTACTTATTTTCTTTGTCATCATTACCCAATGGCATTCAAGGACTATGTTCTTTAGATTTAGTTTTGATCTGAAGCCAAATTTCTAATCAGTTTTTGGTAAATGTGCTCACTCAAATTGACACTATAAATTGCTACAAATACCTACCAGATTGTTTGCCAATACATGTAATAAATATAACAGATAATTTTATGCATACAGTGCTAAAAGTATGTAAATAACATCATAGACAACCAATAAATTTGTATATGTACTAAATTTTATAGTTTTGCCATGTAAAAATTTATAATTGATTTAGGAAGCTAGTATTTAGTAGCTTTATATATTATACAAAGGTCAAGTATTTCGGTGAACAAAGTTTCAATATATCCTTGGTAGTTTTTACACTGTAACGACTTGGCTTTAACTTTGTTGGTTGAAGGTTGGCTGGTTCATGACATTTGCTGTTTTCAAGGGAATTTGATATTTTGTTTGTAAAAATAATCTTAGCAGCAAAATAGCTTTTGTAAAAATAGTCTTTGGGAGTATGTAGGATGCATCCCTACACCCAATTGTTACATTTATTTTTTTGTATGTTGTCTCATCCCCTATCCCACTCACTCATTGTACGACAGTTGGATTCCGGGACTCGAAAAGGATCCATTGAATAAATGACTATTTAAAACTAAAATTTACAATTTATTTTGTAACTCTCATGCATAAAACCATTAAATATAGTGATAACATGACACATATATAGTTTTCATGCTTGTTTTTGATTTTGTAATGAACCTATACTGGAACCGACATACATAGAACCCTTTATAGATGATTCTATTTAGTTTTATTTTTTAATGGAAACTTTATTCTTCTGAAATTTTGAAGAAACGTTTGCCAACTACACTATATACCTACTAGTTCAAGGATCAAATTTTTAAGAAAAAAAAACAAACATAATAGTTTTAACCAACTCATCAGGGTTTTATCAGTAAATATATATATACAAATGTACAAAACTAAGAATCTAGATTTTATTAGGCATGCTTTTAACTTTATTGACTTGTTATTTCAGGACATAACTACTATCAAACTTTCCTTTTTAAATATTATATTAAACTAGTATGCATTTGAACTATAGAGTTCTCATATCCTACATAGAGCCAGTATTTAGTTGCTTCATTAGCTAATGATTGTATTAACACTAGTTAAAATGTAGGTCAATGGTATAAAATTATATAAAGATATAATTTTAAACTTGCTGTGGCATTCATGAAGCACAGAGGACATTATAAAATGCCTAAGGCAGGTACAATATAGAGTAAATTGACAAATACCTAAATAAAACTGATATTTTTACACAACCTTGTTTAGATGCGTCTAGCCCTAAGCTGTGCAGAACTTGTTGTACAATGGCTCCTATGCAACTAAATCGACAAAGATCATGAAATAATATTAATTGACATATCATATATCAAGCATCTCATATATATATGTACCTTTTCAATCATTACTGGCCCACTGCTGGGCAAAGATCTCCCTTTTTTCCTTCCACTCCACACAATTTAGTTGTTAGTGCACTTAGAAGCTTACATCTAGCAATTATATTAATTTAAACTGACAAAATTAATTAATTAATAATGCTGGACTATTTTCCAGCATTTTGCTGTGTGAATTCAGACAGCATCATCTAGCCCTAAGTTAAGCACTAGTATAGTAGTATACTAGTGTTAGTATAGGCTTCACAGCCTATACTAGTGTTACATGTTTTAATTTCTACTTCCAGTTTTGGTCTAAGCAACAAGTTCAGCAATGACTTCCCCTCTGGCCTGCAGTCTCGCATCGCTCCCGAGGAGTATCAAGCAACTATAAGCCGTATTAACAGTGTACTAAAGAAGACATTGCCAGTTAATGTCAAGTGGCTATTCTGCGGCTGTGTTTGCTGCTGTTGCACATTGGGTTGCTCTCTTTGGCCTGTGATATGTCTTAGTAAAAGGGTAAGTAAAGTATTGATAGATTTCATAAACTATGGTCGACTATGATGATAAATTAAAATAATTCCGACGCAGGAGGTTGCAGGTTCGATTCCCGCCTCGGGACAAATGTTTGTATGATCTGTAAATATTTGTTTAGGGTGTTCTGGTCGTTTTCTTTCATGTATAATAAAAAATATATATTTATGTAATATATTCGATTATGTAATTAGTATATCAGTTATCTAGTACCCATAACACAAGCTCTGCTTAGCTTGGGGCTAGATAATGCTGTGTGAATTGTCCAGCATTATTTATTTATTACTTTATTATTTTTAGATTTGCAATTAAGGATTCGAGGTACTAGTGGTTCTGTGAATGTCGTAATAATTTTTGCTACAGTACCCATTTTATCATACTATGGACGAAATAAACTATTGGTCCTTCATCTATGATCATACCCATGCTTAAACTAACTTCGATACAATTGTAATCGTCGTTTTTTTTATTTTGAAAAATCTCTTATGTGTCGTTATGCAAACCGCGAAAGGAACCTTTCACACATTCCTATTCTTGATCATCTATGTACATTACACACATATACAACATGTGTGCTCTGGCCAACATTATTAATTATTTACTAGCTGCTGCCCGCGCCTTCGCCCGCGTTTTATCGGGATAAAAAATAGCCTATATGTTATTCCAGGTCCCAAACTATATCCATACCAAATTTCAGCCCAATCGGTTCAGTAGTTGTTGCGTGAAAGAGTAACAAATATCCATACATCTATACATCCATCCATACAAACTTTGACATTTATAATATTAGTAGGATATCTCATCTTACTTTTACCCATAGCCACTAGTGCCGGTCTCATCTGAAACCAGAATTAGATGGAGAAACCTAATCCCGTACTCGTAAAGACGAAAATCGAAGTTCATGATTCGTTTTCATGCAAACACTATCTTATGCTAGTGATATAAGAGTTGGTTTTGCTTGAAAATGAATCGGAAACTTCGATTTTCACCTGTGTTTGCTCATGTATCTCGTGAATTCCGTGTTACGGCTGAAAATATGGTAAAAGGACTTTGTTATTACAATCGAGTTACCGAACTCAGGGCTCTGTATTGAGAGTGATATTTCTTTGTATCACAACTTCTTACAATAACCTGAATTCATTTTCTGAACGAAAACTTAAAGAAATTAAATGATATCCCAATTTTTTTTTACGATTTCGCCTGGACTTGTACCCGCCACCTTCCCTCAGTACGGTACTGCGCTAACCAACTGCGCCACGAAATCAAGTAGGTACTCGCGGGTTCAAGGCCTGCCGAAAATGTAATTTTTTGGGATATCATTTAATTTATTTCGGATAACCCTGAGTTCACACTCATCATCATCATCAGCCCGTACACGTCCACTGCTGAACATAGACCTCCCCAAAACGACGCCACGAATTGCGGTCCTGAGCCGCCTCCATCAGTTCACACAGTTCTCAGAGTTCACACTATAATAACAATAATATTTCTGAAGGACACGGCCACGACTTTCAAAATTCGGCGGACGGCAAACCCTTTGCTTTAAATACCTTTGAGCTACATTAGTTAAACCGGATACTAAACAAGTCATGTGTGAAGATGTAACTAATATTAATTCAGTCAAATATATACTGTATAATAATGTAGATAGGTATAATTTTATAACTTTGAACCAAGATAAGCTGTGTATTAAATAAATAAACCCAAAGTACATAATATTATGTTCTATTTGCACATTTTGCACACACGTTTGACACGCACGTAGGCTAATAGAATCTTTGTATGAAACAGTTCCAAGTGAAAGTCAATGATGACCTCTGCGGCGCAGTGAGCGAAGGTTGCGGGTTTGATTCTCGTTGTGGGACAAATATTTGTATGATCCGCTGATATTTGTCCGGATCTTGATGTCTCCCCAACATGGGTCCACTGTTGAATGATTATCCCCAAACAGAGAGGTTTTGCCATGATTATCAGCATGCGGGCTTTGTAGGCGGATTTGTGATCGCAGCAGAGGTGTTAAAAATATCGTACTCTTAAACCTACAGTGTACTTTTGACACCTATGACGTCAATCACGTTATAGGTGTGAAGATGTTAAGATATTTATGGCGCGAATTTCTGGCGCGCTCGGACGCTCTGTTTTCCGCAGTCATAAATATTCGCAATGTGCAAAATGTTATTTTTACTTTGTGCATATCAGCATTATTATGAAAAACTTATATAAGAACATAGCTAAACAGCAGTGGTGTTTAAATTCGTCGGAATCGATTTCGAATCCGACGTTTTTCAATAGGAAACGAATCGTATCAATTAAAATACCCCTGCACAATGATATTCCATATAAACTGAGGTAGATACGTTTTACCGAGGTCTGCGTGGCAATATAAACTCAAGCTAATTAGCTTAAAATCATATCTGTCCTGTTGTTTGCAAATCCTAACTAATATTATAATTGCGAAAGTGTGTTTGTTTGTCATTCCTTCACGCCCTAACTAAACAACCAATCGACTTCATTTTTGGCATAGAGTTACATATATGAAAGGATGGCGAGCATCATAGGCATACTTTTTGTCCTGGTAAAACGTTAACGATTTCTTTGGGCTATGCAGATTATGTTCGCGAATTTGTACATTTTATGCGGAACAACATTAATTCTAAAGCTCAAATATAAATTCATAATAATCATACTGAAATTTGCATAATTATTCTTGATATTTCTAACAAATATTTTTCCTCATTTCCAGACTCAACACTCTCTGAACAAACTTCTAGAGTGGGAGAACAGTCGTTTGTACAACAAGCTCGGACTCCGCTGGCGGCTCACGAAGCAGCACTGCGACTCCTCATCCATGATGGAGTATGTACTCCTCGTGGAATTCATACCCAAGATACCCATATATAGGCCTGACTAGGTCCAGTGCAGAAACAAGAGAGAAAGGTTATAATGTGTGATAGTGCAAATGAACACTTAAGAATAAGGGAAATATTATGACATAGGTCATCAATCTAAGTAAGTGCTTGTACATAATAAGCTAGGACCTAACTTGCTAATTTTACTGTATTTGTTTCTTGTGGATACTGTTATAGAGGTATAATTTGTTTGTTTATGAAGGGATAAAAGTAACTGCAAGTCCGATTTTCAAAATGATTTCACTATTAGAAAGCAATATCATCCCAGAATGACATAGGCTGTGTTTTATCCAGGTTTCGCGTTAGCGAAGCCGCGAGAAGGAGCTAGTAACTGATAAAATGGCAGTGCGAGAGATAATAGGGACAAAGGAAGTTCCTTAAACGCAGTTTCACTGTTTTATATAAATATATAAAATAAGCTAAACCTAGGAGTGTGACAGTGATTCTCTCAGATATTTGAGAGCGCTGTTGTAATAAAACGTCAGAAAAAAAGTTTTGTAAATAGGTATTAATATTAGTTATTTGTCAAAATATTGCATTCGATGTTATAGAAGTTTTGAGCTGCTTGTTGCAAGGTATTGTACATAGATACATATAATATTGTTTAGTTAACAGAATGATTATTGTAATGGTTAATGTATGTTTGAAGTATGTTATTGTTAACAAGTTGATAAATGAGTATGTAGTTATATAGTGCTTGCTGCATCCATTGTTGTAATGAATGCTGAATATTAACAGTCATTATCTTCAAAGAATGAAACACATTTGTCTTCTGTATATTCATACTATACTGTACCTGTAATTAGTTACTTAAAATGGTTTCATCAGCTAGCTCACTAAGCTATTATACTTGGCTTCAGTAAAGTTTTTTTATGGTCGAAATTAATTTTTTTTTTTTGAGACTAACTGACCAAAATTCGTCGATTTGGTCCGACATTACAGTGTGTTGTAGGCAGAGAGTTTTGTCGAATTGTCGGCGGCCCGCTGACCTTGTCGTGTAGACTCCTTAATACAATATGAAAACATAATTAATGATTTATTATCATAAATAAATAATTGATATGAGTAATATATTATTAATCTGGTATTTATCGCGTACCGTTTGTTATTATTTTCTCTACGTTACGTAAAAGGTATTCGATAAATAATTCATTAATTATGTCTACAAATCGCGATAGATGAAGTTTTTTTACAATATGAAAAATCAGGGGCCACGGTAATGTCCCTGCCAAGTCTAATCTAAAATATTACATATCTGTAGCTGAATTAATACATATACCTCTGTATACATGTGGACTATCCTCTTTACTAATATCATGGACGAAATCTTACATCTATGCTAATAGTCTCAACTGTAGTCAAAAACTAAAAAATCGTATCAATGTGTCTTCACAGTTAGTCAAGTGTAGGACGAACAGTCAAACATTATACATTATGTACAAAAGCAGAGAGAAATGCTATCTCCTGACCAGGGGGTCCTAATTAAATTTTCTTAAAATACGCAATTGTATGTTTCGTTTCGGCCAATTAGTACTCTAATACACTGAATTAGGGTATCAATTTGCACAAAAAACTAAAAGATACACGCAATTACGTTTTTGAGAATTTAATTACGCCTCCAGCGTGTCTGGTGGACACTATAGATATATTTATTTAGTAAAAAGTAAGAAAAAAAAATTACTTATTGAATTAGTACGTAATTGAGTTCTTAGTTGGTAAATTTTAATTTCATACATTACTTCTGCAAGTTAATGTCATTCTATCATTTATAAAGAATATTTGTGTTCATCACGTAAATGATTTTATGTATTTTGTATCCATTTTGTTCTTGTGAAAGACTTAACCAGTACTTATTTTAGAAATTTTAATTTAATGCTCAATATTTTTAACGGGAAATGTAAATTTCTATTATAACTCACATTTTAAAAGAGTATCAAGGGAGGAAATCATCTAGATTGCTCATTCATCCCATTTGTTGAAACTATTTTAATTACTAGCTGCTGCCCGCGCCTTCGTCCGCGTTTTATCGGGATAAATAATTGCCTATATGTTATTCCAGGTCCCAAACTATACTCATACCAAACTTCACCCTAATCGGTTGAGTAGTTTTTGCGTGAAAGAGTAACAAATATCCATAAATCCATACATCCATCCATACAAACTATCACATTTATAATATTAATAGGATATTCGTTAATTTACTTATAGACTCAAGCTCAATTCTGTACTGCTTTGGAAAGTGTTAAATTTAACGTGAAAAAGAATCGAGTTTTCACAATATTGTTGGTTCTACAAGTAAAATAGCAAAAAAGAAGTTTGGGCACACTTTAACTAAGCCATTTGCTAAAACAAACTTTGAATCAATTATAGTTTTGGAGTCGGTAATCTTACCCCCAAATACTCAAACGAAGCTCAGATTTAAGCAAGACTCAATTGCCTATTTTTTGAAAGATTTTCATTGAAAACTGACAAAATATCGCAACTTAAGACGTGCTTACATCTGAGTTGCGTTTGAGTATTCGGCCGTTAATGTCAACAGGCTCTACAACGACAAATGATTCGTATAGTTTATTTTAGCGTGGGTTCATAGCAAATAGCTTAAAATGTGCGCAAAAGTACAGAATTGCTAGCTTATAACTTGTAAAAGCATAAATTACAGAAAAACTGTTAATTTTTAACTAACGCCACTTTCCACTTTAAGTTGCTGGACAGCCCTTTATCAAATAATAAAGATGTCAAAAGCAATTAAAAATCAATTTTGCTTAATGGAATAATCACCATTTTTGCACCCAAGTATTGGTAAAATACAGAAATTAATTGTCAACGGTTGCTCAGCTACTTAAGAATTTTCAATGGAACCTAATAAAACTATGTTGTTGTTCTTTGAGAAGATAATTACGCACATAAGATACTTAACTAGGAATGGTATTGTAAACACTGAGCGCGCGTCCACGGCTGCTTTTCATATCGATGCAAACGCGCGATCGTCTCGGACGACATCGGGGAACGAGCGGTGCGCTCCACTCTTCGTTCCCCCCATGTCGTCTGAGACGGTCGCGCGTTTGCATCGATAAAGTCGCGCGTTGCAAACGCGACTGACACGCGATAGTAGGGATGCGACAGCATCGCTACAAAAATCGCCGTGGGCGCGCGCTCTAAAGTCATTTATAACGGGATATTTGCCATGGTTTCAGTTTGAGCCCTCCGATATCGGCACAGTCAGTAAAACTCAGCATCACACCATATCCCGTTAAAAATAACTTATGTGTTGTAAATAATGTTCCATGATGTTCCAAAAGTTTAATGGTATTGTAAATTGGTGCACGTCCAACAATACTATTTATTTATCGCTATGTATGTTATGTACCTGAATGTCGAAGTTTGTTTGTAGATTTGAAGCCACTATGCTACAAGTGTTGTCTTAAGCCTCGTACTGACTGACCAAACCTGCCTCCCCCGTTTGCCTTGCTACAAGCAACATTTTGACGACCGATATGGCGCGGCGGGCGAAGGTCCGCCAGCGGCGCATGAGGGTGCGGGTTCGATTCCCGTCTTGGTACAAATGTTTATATACAAATATTTGTAACCTGGAATAAAGAAAAAGAGAAAAGTTCTGCGTATTTCTCTGTATCCTAAAAATAACTACGTAGTGTATTATGTATATCAGTTATCTAGTACCCATAACACAAGCTCAGCTTCGCTTGGTGTTAGATGATGCTGTGTGGATTGTCCAGAATTATTTATTTTTAAAGTGCTCATTATGAGTGTCAGCGGGTTTACTATGAACCATGTACAGACCCTCGTTCTTCCAACACAAAAAAGGTTTATAGTTAACCCGCTTGAATTCTTCGCAATTTATGGTAAAATTCTAAGTGCTCTGTTCAAGTTTAGTTTTTGTACAAACAATATACACCAGTGATTAAAAAAGTTAATAAATATAAATTACTAGTAGGGGCTGCCGTGCTCGGCCAGTCAGTAAGAGGTTTTTCTCGAATCGAGTCGCCTTGGACACTTAGTAGAGATGCTGGCTGGTATCATAAGAAACGTGTGCTAGACGAATGTACATAAGGGACTGGTAACAGAAAAATTAGCTTGTGTAAAGATATAGCAATATGCTCTTTATTACGCCCATCGTCTATCTACTGCATTGTCGCAAGCCCGAGGAGTCATTTTGGTTATTTGGGCAATACGATTGAAGAACTTACACTACAAATATGTGTAAGTGGGTGATAAACGTACGAACTTGAAGTACGCGGTTTTTAAGATCGCGAACTTACTACGCTCGACGTCGGTGACACACGTGAAGCTTACTCTGTATTGCGATGTTTTCGACACAAGCTTTGTGTTAAAGAGCGAGCAAAAGAGCGGAGTCTGGTTACGAGCAAAATTTCAAACTTGTCGGATCGCCAACGAACTTACTCGGCGGTTTTAAAGTACGCGTAACTTTTTCGCTGGTGTGTCACCCTAAGGACACACCAGAGAAAAAGTTCGTCGAGTCACTAGTTCGCGAACTTACTCGCACGTCTATCACCCACTTAAAGGATCAACGAATAAGGCTTATACATACAGCATCCGTTTTACTGGATCCGTTTATTTTTATATTTAGATATCTTTGAGTAAAACGAATGCTGTGTATTAGCCGTAATTCGTTGTCGGGCCCTTTTGGTGTTTTCAAGCAAGTGCTTGGCGGCTGACATAGTAGTGGATTATTGGTATAAGAATCCCCTCTTTTCTCTTTTCAACAAGTTGTGAATGAGGAATAAAAAGGGGTGTTTCAACCCTTATCTCTTCTAAAGACTTGAATTGTTCGTAATGTTCTTGCCGCCAACATTTTAGTTGTACTGGTTTAATACAACGGTTGAAAAGTGAACAGGGTAATGTTGACAGTAACAATAAGTTTTATTTAAGAATTTGTAAATATTTTAAGAAATTACAGAATATTATTTTTGTTCAAATAAACTTCACTGCTATGTGATTTTTACAATATCTTTTCGTATACAATCTAACACCCTAAAATTTTTGCGCACTTTACACCATCCGCCTATTAGTATATTATTCCAATGCTGGACAAAAGCTTCCACTGATAAGCGACTTTGGCTCTTATCATTTGCATCATCATCATCAGCCCATACACGTCCACAGCTGGACATAGGCCTCCCCATACGACGCCACGAATAGCGGCCCTGCATATTCATCATATATAATCATTTGCATATTTCGTTAAAAATGAAAGAATATTTAAGTTTTAGTAATAAGATTTTATTTTAATTTTTAAATAAGTTCATATATACATATACTAACTAAATATACAAGGCACTTATAATTATGGTCCCTTTAAATGATTATGACACAGTGCTGGACAATTTTACAAAATCGACTTATTTAACAAAAAATAAAGACTTGAATATCCCAACAAACAAAACACGCTTATCAGAATTCCTAGAAATGCAGGAAAGAGTGTCCTTTACCTTTTTATACATTCCTAGAAATAGAATGCGAAAAGAGGCGCCGTTTTGTAATTTTTTTATAAGTCTATAGCTAACAATGGACTTATACAAAGTTACTTGTTTCGTCACTGTTTATTTCTACTCAATGGCGGGTTTATGCCGGGCATTTACAAGGCGTATTGAGTGAATGCCCCATATAATATATATTTATTTATTTGAGTCGAGACCCTAGGTCCATGGGGTACCGAGGCTCTCCGGGTTTTGAAAAAATTATCTGAGCGTCTTGTCGAAGCGACGCGTGACCCGAAAGCTGGTGAGTATCTGGCGCAGCGCATTAGCATTCAGCGGGGCAATGCAGCCAGCGTCTTGGGGACACTTCCGACTGGTATTGATATGGACCAGTTGAGCTAACTGTAGACTGTTGCAAACAATCTACAGATAGCTCAATTGTAAATACTAGTTTAATTTGTTTATATTATTTGATTGTTATTTTCTTTGTCAATAGAGTTTTTATTTATCGATTTTATTTTATCGTCCTTTTATGGTCGGGCATTAATTGGGCATTTACTCAATACTCCCTGTAAATGGCCGGCATAAACCCATCTCTATTTCTGCTGCGTAATTAATATCTACAGTTTCCAGATAGCGTTCCGAGCGACCGATATAAATTAATGACTCCAATCAAATTATCTATTACAATGAGTTAAGCTTACATTTTCTGATAATATCGGTCAAACAAATATTTATCATTGTTTTCATGATGCTTGTTTATCAACTACAAAACAACTACGACGTTAATTGTAACGCAAATAATAATTCGGTCTTTGGACCATATTTTATGTAAAAACTGTGTAGGTATAAAAATATAAATTGAACAATTATAATATGAAATGAACTAAGACTCAGATCGCATTTGTATTGCATCGCAAGCAAGACTTACACAAACTAAAATACAATAATATCAATACTTACAATATTAAGGGACGTTTATACAAGCTCTAATATTTACATTCAGTCGTTCATAGCATAACATTAATTACATAAAGATTTACACCAAGCCAAGTTTGTAAGAAAAGCTCTTACGGTATTATGGCAACATTAGTGCGAATACGCAAATGATTTAGTTTGTAAATTGTACAAAACAATGGCTACAAATAACATTTCATTTACTAAGGGCAGGATCCTGATTTCATAATAAATTCGAACAATCTTGTCCATATACAATATCTACATACAGTTATTAAAAGTATTATATTATGAAATATTTATTTATTGCACCGGAGACACCACTTTTCATTTGTTACATCAGAATTTCATCAACATCAGTCTTCCCGTAGTCTACACACCGTAATTTCAACACAAATCGACGATTTCAAAACACAACGATAACACAAAAGAATTCGATCTTTACTACGTCGAAAATAAAGTCGTTAACACAACACAGGCCGCGTGTTCAGCTCATTTGAACATAATTGATAGGGAACTGTCCCTTTGAACCGTTGCACTCTCCAATGTACCACTCGTCGTTGAGTTTGTATTGGACTATTATAGTGTCTCCCGTTTGGAACTTCAAGTCTCCTGGTTGGTCCGCCGCGAAATCGTACAGAGCGACTACTGTGGTTAGCACGGGAGGCGAAGGCAGCTTCTCGTTGGGCAGAGGAATCTTCACTTCGATGTAATTTGACGGGAAGGTGCCCTCTGTACCGTTCTTCAGTCGGCCGTATAGCCACTCGTTGTCTACCCGTCTGATCAGCTTGATTCTCGAGTTTGCCTGTAAAGAAAGCGGGACGTTAGTGAATTTTTTTGTTAACCGCTGATGAGCAATTTCTGGTAAGAAGTAATGTAAGGGACATTCCATATGAAGACCGATGGGGCATGGCGGGTGAAGGTCCACCAGCGACGTCGGTCGTAAAAGATCATTTACAATCAATAGGTTAATATAATTTTCTCCACCTTCATCATTCGCACCGCTAAGGAATGGAACTCGCTGCCTGCTTCTGTTTTTCCGGCCAATTACAATCTGAGTCTCTTAAAGACAAGAGTGAATAAGTGTCTTCTAGACGACCTTCGTGATACAACGTCGGCCACATCTCACATCACTTTCCATCAGGTGAGATTGTGGTCAAACGAAGATCTATCCTTAATAAGATTATAAATGCGAAAGTAACTCTGTCTGTCTGTCTGTCACGTTTTCACGACAAAACTACTGAACTGATTTAAATGAAATTTGGTATACAGATACTAGTCTAGAGCCTGAGAAACGACAATGGCTACTTTTTGATGCAAAAATCCGTCTCCAGCCCCTGATTGTAAGGGGTTGAAGACGGATTGAAAGATTGTATATAAGTATCGTAATTTTTAAAGCTAAAAGATTGGTATTTATTTTTTAGGCTGTTGATTAGATATAAAAATCCTACCCACTGTCACTATTCCACGCAGACGAAGTCGCGGGCACAGCTAGTATAATACTATAAAAAAGGTACCTACAGCATACTTATTACGTAATAGAACATGTTCATAGAACTAAATAGTATCAAGGATAAAGACCGTGCAAATGAAGCGTAGTTGAATGCTAATAAATAAGGATGACGTGCTTCAGATTGCGCATGCGATCAACTTCGACAATGGCGATGAACTCGCTACCATAGACCCAGAATTTTCTTTCTACGTCCCAACTAATTAGGTATTATTGAAGTAATGTTGTCTAAGTGCTTATGTTGTAAGCGTAAAGAAATAAAGTTATTGATTCTAACGGCACCAAAGCTTACACTCTGTAAACCCGTATTCACGTAAATTTTACCTAAAACCCGGCTAAAACCAATGACTTTTTTATTTTGTAAAACCAGAGATTATCGTAAAAAAGTTTCTCAATGGACGAAAAGTCAATAGATACTTATTCTAATAGTATCATTCCGCCTATCAATGGGCGAAGCGACACTAAAATGACTTAAAAGCCACTCTACAAAAAAAAAAGTTATGTTTTTGCTAGAAAAAAATGCTAGTGTGTTTGTTTGTTCTTCCTTCACGCCCTAGCTAAGCAACCGATCGACTTGATTTTTGGCATAGAGTATGTTGAAAGGATTGAGAGTAACATAGGCTTTTGTCCTGGTAAAACATCAAATTCCCATGGGAGATTTACGGGAATATTATCTTGTTATCGCCCTAGAAATGTGAAATTAGAATTTAACGCGACGAATGGAAGGAACCTTTCATACAAATACAACTTGCCTTGAGATATTAATTACGTCTTGTAGCTTATTTGTATGTATAAATAAATAAATAAATAATGCTGGACAATTCACACAGCATTATCTAGCCCCCAAGCTAAGCAGAGCTTGTGTTATGGGTACTAGATAACTGATATACATAATACAATATATTACATAGATAGATATTTTTATTATACATAGAAAAACGACCAGAACACCCTGAACAAATATTTGCAGATCGTACAAATATTTGTCCCGAGGCGGGAATCGAACCCGCAACCTCCTGCGTCGCAGGCGGACCTTCGCCCTCCGCGCCACATTGGTCGTCATATAACCGTCGTATAACGTAAACGTCGTATAACTTTATAAATGTGTTTGTTTTGTACTGCTGATATCTTTAAAAAAAAATATTATAGTGTTATAAATAGCTATAATTAAGTTCTTGTAAATAATATATAATAATATCTTGTAAATAAAAAAAAAAATCTTATTCTTAGGTGTATCATTCAAATGATAGTAGAGTTTCTCTGACAAATATTAACGCTTTGATTGTATTGTTGAGTTGATGTAACGGTACTTACGCTACGCAGCTCATACCAGCTTTATCCAGCTCGGGCGATGAGTTTTAAATCAAAGGCAATTCAGATCGGGGACGTGATGCGACCCATCATGTCATAGGGAAGGAGATACGATAACGAGTTCCTGTTGCCGTGATAAAGCAGTGGCGATGCCGACATTACTACTTACCACTATCTGAGTCGATTGCCGGATACGCGATTTAATTTTTTGTGCAAATAACTTGACTGTTTTGAGAAAACTAAAATACTACTGCGACTACGCGAAAACTACTTATTAACTGACTTCAAAAAGAGGCGGTTATCAATTCGTCTGTATGTTTTTTTTTTTTATGTTACGCGATATCTCCGCCAATTATGGACCGATTTTGAAAATTCTTTGACTTACTGCAAGTCTGCGCACCGGTCTCGATAGAGGCGGAGACAGAAGCCGGTGGAGATCTTTTGTGCCGGAGGCCGAGACCCACTTCGGGGTCGATGCGCCAATATAATAAGTGTTTGTTTTTATTAACATGCGAAGGTAGGTAGCAAATAAGTTTTATAATATTTTTATTTTAAACTATCTGCTGCCCGCGCCTTCGCCCGCGTTTTATCGGGATAAAAAATAGCCTATGTTATTCCAGGTCCCAAACTATACCCACTAGTAGTTTTTGCGTGAAAGAGTAACAAATATTCATACATCCATCCATACAAACCTTGACATTTATAATATTAGTTGGATTTGTACGCAATTCTAGTTCCAATTTTCTATTTTTTAGTTTTTAGTTTAATATAATTTTTCCATTGTTTTAACTGCTTATTTGACATTGTACGAAAATATTGCATGGCGTAACGGTAGAAATACATTGTTTCTCATATTCATGCTCAATCATAGACATCTCATACTCAAGACATCTCATACTCTTAGACATCTATACCTACATTACACATGTATTTGATGCGATAAAATACTACTTTACAAACAAAGAAAATTACAATCAAACTAGCTGACCCGCCAAATGTTGTTTTGCCTTCAACCCTTATCACTTAGGGGTATGTAAAATAGATAGTAGCCGATTCTCAGACCAACTGAATACGCATATAAAATTTGGTAAAAATCGGTAAAGCCGTTTCGGAGGAGTACGGTAACTAACATTGTGACATGGAAATTTTATATATAAGAAGATGATAATACAAACCATTCAGAATTCAGCTAACTGCAGACTGTTTATTAAGTTTTGCAGGACGAATAATATTCCCTCAGGAATATTATTTAAAACAGCGAAAGAATCATCCTAATCAATTTATAAATTGACTGAATCACCAAAATAGTTTCATAAATTCACAACATGGAACCACCTCCTTTTTCAAACTCGGTTAAAAACAACACACGCCCCTAACATAAATTCCTTGTACGTCATTACCATATGGCAGCGAGCATTGCATACCATCAAAATATCTCCGCATATTTTTACTTCGTGTAGATAATAGATTGTTTACGTCATCCTACTTAATATTATAGAAAGTAACTCTGTCTGTCTGTCTGTTACCTTTTCACGCCTAAACGGCTGAACGGATCTTAATGAAATTTGGCACGGAGGTAGATGGTATCCCGTGTACGGACGTAAATAGGGTACATGAAAAGCGCGTGCGAAGCCGCAACCAGCACCTAGTATTGATAGAAGCGCGCAATGAAAGCGCTGCAAAAATAATTATATGTATCAACTCGTAAATTGTGCAAATATATACGTAAACCAGGTGCTATGTTGAATTGAGGGCAAAAACACCGCAGCATGTTTAAATATACATACTTACCTACGTGCTTCTGTATGTAGTATTTTTGACACACCATCTCTAAATAAACTTAAGACCAATTTTGTTAAATGTATTATTGTAATTGATGTGTTACTTTAAGACGAAATAAACATTTTTATCTTTATCTTTTTTATCTTATGTAGTTTGATAAATAATATGAGCAATAAATTAGAAATAGCTACTGCTAGTTACCTAAGTGCTCATATACACGAGCGGCAAGTGCCAACGGCAGAGGCAACTGTAGCCGTCGACGCGACGCACCAACGGCAGCCGTCGACACGCGCCGACGACAGCCGTCGACAATTGACGGCAGCCGTCGACAGCAGCCGTCCACGCGCCTAAGGCAGCCGTCGACGCGTAAGTTTGTTTGTTTGTTTCTCCTTCCTTTACGCACAAACTAAGCAACCAATCGACTTGATTTTTGGCATAGAGTTACTTGAAAGGATGGAGAGTAATATTGACTTTTTGGCCCGGTAAAACATCAAATTCCCATGGGAAAAATACCTTTTTATCCCCTTAGAAATGTGAAATTCGAATTGAAGGCGTGAAACACCTACCCAGTGTTAAGATATGGAGAAGATTAATTTATGGAAAAATTAAAATTTCAATTTATGGGCTACCTAGAAATATTTTCTTTTTACTTTTTGTCAAAAGGCTTGACTTAGGATTGGGATTGGGATTTCCACCTGCGATTTTTTCTAACGCATTTATTCGGAATAGCAATTACCTTATGTGTCATTATTACAGGCCTACAACTACATCTATGCACAATTTCAGCACAAACGGTTTTAGCGTGAAGAGGTAACAAACATTCATCCATACTCTCGCATTTAATTCATGCAACGACGGCTCTACCCAGTTACAGTACTTTTAAAGTTGAATGTTTAGAAAATATAGTGCCTATAGGTATACTCTGGCCAAACAGAAGATACAATATTTGTAAACATTACCCCATACTTAACGTGAAATTCATTTTCTTCTTGTTGATTTTTTGACAGAATTTGCAATACTTAACGATTTGAGCTCTTTCCTACAAAGCTTGGTGACGACGCGACGCAGAAACGAGAATATTGAATTTTTTGTGTTGTATGTACCTACACATTTCTTGAGAATGGCTTGTTTTGTAATCTTTTATAAGCAGATAAAAAAACCAGCTAATTAAGTAATTTTTTGTAATTCTAACCACTTTAATTTCCGAGTCGTTCTCATCACGACACAGTTTTAACTTCTGCTTTTCATTTTTAAATAATATTACCATTGTTCTTGTTTCTTAATAAAGATTTATTTATTTAGGTACCTACTCGTTGTACTATACACGGGGGAGAATCGTATGTACTGTATGTATATATTGACGACTTATGTGGCGCGGCGGGCGAAGGTCCGCCTGCGACGCAGGAGGTTGCGGGTTCGATTCCCGTCTCGGGACAAATATTTGTACGATCTGCAAATATTTGATCTGGTTGTTCTGGATGTTTTCTATGTATAATAAAAAATATCTATCTATGTAGTCATCTATCTATGTAGTATTATATTAAGTATGTATGTATATCAGTTACCACAACCACCACTAGTACCCACAACATAAGCTCTGCTTAGTTTGGGGCTAGATAATGCTGTGTGAATTGTCCAATATTATATATTTTTATTATTTATATCATGTGTATATCATATGGGGGAGGCCTATGTCCAGCTGTGGACGTGTATGCGCTGATACGATGAGTATACATTTATGTAGTATAACTAGGACAGGATTTACAGATCTCGCGTGTGAAACACAACGAAGGTAGGACGTAATCATCACGTTGAAGCAATTTACACACATCTAATTATTTAACCAACATCAAACATGAACTGTTATACCTACCTATGTGCCTTCATTTTTGCTAGTGCGTACACGAACGCGGTCTAACAATAAACATTGGACTTTGCAGAGGGAAATATAAGATTGACTTTAGTATGAATCCTATGATTGTAATACAAGAAAAACATGACACATTTTGTCTGGAAAAACTACTTTATGAGCTGACTGAGCGGTTATTGCGCAAGAGACTCTAGAACCGTAGATCACTATCGAATTTAGCAAGGACTTTGACTACGTAGATTTCACAAAATCATGGGTTTTATTTTTGCGCGAAACTCTAATTGTTTACCAACATAAAAGTAGCCTCCTTATAACATCAACTATCTATCGGTGAAAGTCCCGTCAAAATTAGCCCAGCCGTTTGGCAGATTTGCCGGAAGTTCCGGCTCGGAAAAGACGGAGAAATGTCTTTTTTTTATGAGTACCGAATAAGTATATTCTTTAACAAGCATTTCGTAAAAATCTATTATTTTAAATTCTATTTATTGTTATAGATTTGATGAACACTAAAGTTACTAAAGGGTTATTTACCATGATTTGAGTTTCGAGTTCTCCTATATTTCGGCACAGTTACATGCACCATGATCACGGAACAACTGCATGAACTCAAATCACGGTAAATAGCCCGTTAGCAACTTTAGCGTTGTAAATAACGGTGATAGTTTCAAAAGTTCTAGTGATGAACATTGTACTTCTATGTTATTTTGGAAACTTATGCACCACGCAGAATTTTTACAAAGCCCTAATGTCGTAATAAGAAGTCATAGAAGTAACAAGAAATACGAATCCACGATATCACAACAGCAGCACGTCTCATTCGAGCGAGTTTTCAAGGCAACAGATTAAACTTGAAATGCTTCAAAATCGATGAAGATCCGCCGTTTTATTAGATAACGAGTTTTAACTAAGGTTAAATCAGTTAATTAACATGTAAACGAAAATGGTGATATTTTACTGTCAGTAAGTACATATGTATTATGAATGTGTTATACATATATACAGGGGACTTCTGGCCGTCCGTTTTTGAAACTCGATATACAAGTAAAGTAGCATTATGATGTCCTGTCCAGATACCGCAGAGCCTCAACACGAAAGTCTTTAACCAATGTGTCACCAGTGATGACTTACGGATCTGAGACAAAAAGTACTAGTCTTTCTCTTTATAACGACGTTGAGTTTACTCAAATATCTTGTTTTTTCGTTGATATATCGCATTTTGAAATTTTCAATGATTTAGATTTTCCTATGTCTGAAAATCCACAGACACTACAGAATCAGAATCAATAACTTTATTTCTTTAGGCTTACAAAATAAGCACTTAGACAAGTCAAATTTTATAGTATAAACATAGTTATTAATATCAAATAAGAAATAAGGTGTTATTGATACACGAGTCGATTGATCTCGTTACAAGTTAATATGTTTGGAAATCAGTAAAATATGAACGCTCCCACTAACACAATGACTGGCCACTTTCTTTACACGTTTTCTCGCTGTCAATCGAGTCAACGCATAATGGACCAAGTTGAGTCCAAATGCGGACAAGGGAGTACCCATACCATATACCTGTCAATCGAGGTACCAAATATTTGAAGTTAAGAACCAAATATTTGCAGTTAGGTACCAAAAAGTAGCAAATTGAATTTTGGTATTTTCAAATCATCTGATATCCTTTTTGGTCCAGGGGTCCTGACGCTTACCAGCAAACAGCCTTTAGCTTAGCCTTAAATGATCCAGTAGTCAAAAGAAAATTTAAGACAAACCTCGTAAAATCCTTCAAAAAGGCAACAAACCCCTCATGCATGAATATTAATTTGTGTGCGCTTGCAGAGAGAATGAATATGTTTGTACTTTGTACCATGTGAATATGATTGATCGCGAGAACTATTAACGTTTTTATATTTATTATGAACTAGTTTCTACCCGTGGCTTTGCTCGCGTTGTTTCCATGGAAACGTTTACAGGTTTTTTATATCCCATGGGATAGAAAGTAGCCTATGTGTTATTCCATGTCTGGAACTACAATATGCAATGCATGTGCTCCCCTTGGAGTCGAGACCCTAGGTCCGTGAGGTACCGCGGCTCTCCAAGTTTTCAAAAGATTATCTGAGAGGTCAAAGCGACGACGACAGCTGGTGAGTATCTGGCGCAGCGCATTATTATCAAACATATCCTTTGTAAAAAGGCTTATTACGAAATATCAGATTCAGAGGATAAAAAAGCATGGGACGACTTTTGTTCCAACTCGAAAACTAACAAGGTAACGGTTTCTTGTTCGCTTCTTTACTTTAAAAAGACTGAAGTGAACAAAAAATCAAACTGATCACTTTATTTCTCTGTTTTACTTATGTAATTTTAATTTTCTGACGTGTCCAAGAGTCCTGTAAGGTCTAAAGTAAATAAAGCACTTTGATATTTAATATTAGGATTGCCATACAGCGGGGCAATGCAGCCAGCGTCTTGGGGACGGACGCTTCCGACTGGTATTGATATGGACCTGTTGAGCTACCTGTAGATTGTTCAACAGTCTGCAGTTCGATCAATTGTTTCAATTTGTTTTTATTGTAAATAAATACTAGTTCTAATTTTTGTATATTATTTGATTGTAATTTGGTTTGTTAATAGAAATAACGCAATTTCAGCTCGTTTCGTTGAGTAGTTTGGCGTGAAGAAGTAACAAACACAAATCAGACCATCCATCCAAACTATCTCATTTATAATATTAGTGAGTGTGTGTAATAATAACTGCTTTCGGCCCTCGGCTTCGCACGAGCTGTTTTCATAAAAACTTCCATCAGCTATTTCAACCCCTTTAAGATCAGTTTTTGGGACATCATTATCTTCTACCCCGGGATTTAATCCTTGCTATACATACTTCATTTTGCCATTTATTTACCCCATCAGCACACATGGTCCACAGGTGAACATGGTTCCGTAAACAAGATGGATTTTTCGAAGACATCAATTTGTTTATGCTTACTAACTTACGTATGTTTAAGTAATTTTGTGACATTTTACCTTACATCACTAAATAATTATAAAAAAAAGTTCACCGCCGCGTCTGTCTGTCTGTTCGCGATAAACTCAAAAACTACTGAACGGATTCTCATTCGGCTCTCACCAATAGATATAGTGATTCATAATTAAGGTTTAGGTAAGTATATAATTTGTCAAGGTTTTATGTAAATTGGTTGAAATGAAACGATAATTCTAAGCGATAAGGCCGCCCATTGTACTTGTCCGTCCATGTAATATCTCTCTGTAATGTTTTTTTTCTGGTGTATAATAAAGAATTTTTGTATTGTATTGATAATGAACTCTACTACCCATGCGAAGTCGGGGCGGGTTGCTTGTCTAGTATAAAAAGTAATGAATATTAAGATGCAATCTTAGAAGCATACCTACATAACAAGACTACATACGTTTTAGATTGAAAAAGATTTCGGAATATCGTTCGTCGAAGATATTTAAAATCTCTTTGAACGAAAGAAATTACCCTTCAAAACATTGTTATTGACAAATACAACAGTGTGACATTCATTATGTACATAACGACAACATAAAGGTTTTTGGCTGAAAAACAGCGCTGAGCGGCAACAGTTCAGCACATGCTGAACCAACACCTATTCCGGCACAGGGTCATGGGGGCAAAACTCGATCTAACGCCCATCAATTTTGTTACCTACAATAAAAACTTCCATGATCGATGTTTTTGTTTGTTTTGTATGTACTTACTCGTAATGTGTGTGTCGAAATAAATGATATTCTATTCTACATGTGTGTACTAAAAGGCGTTTCGTTTTATGATCTCGGTAAAAAAAAATGTGATATAGCTTGTTTTTGTTCGCAATGAAAAACAAAGAACGAACTTTTTACAACATAATTCCTACTATAATATTATAAATGTAAAAATTTGTATGGATGGATGTATGGATATTTGTTCCTCTTTCACGTAAAAACTACAGAACCGATTAGGCTGAAATTTGGTGTGGGTATAGTTTGGGACCAGGAATAACATATAGGCTATTTTTTATCCCGATAAAACGCGGGCGAAGGCGCGGGCAGCAGCTAGTACTTTATATTTTTGCTGTGGTTTCGTTCCCGTTGCTATGGAAAGAGCTTCTCTACGAAAAAACTGGTTTTTTTTGTCATCAACCTGCAATAAGGCATATTTACAGCAATTACGCTGGTAGGTAGGTACTTCCCTACCGCCAGTAATTATAATTACCTAAGCTAGATAATTCTAGATGAACTGTTAATAGAAAACAATGCATTTATTAAATAAATAATGCTGGACAAACCACACAGCGTCATCTAGCTCCAAGCTAAGCCGAGTTTGTGTTATGGTTACTAAGATGACTGATACATAAGACAATAGGTACATATACGTACATAGATATAATTATTTTACTATACATACAAAATACCCGGAACTAATATTTGCAGATCATACAAACAATTTTGTCCCAAGGCGGGAATCGAAGGCGCCGCGATATTATATAGGTCATCCATCAACAACACAACATTGAGGGAGAAATCGACGAACATACATACAGCCGAATATAGACATTGCTCCTTTTTACGAAATCAAAATAGACCTACCTCCATGGCCAGACCACTGGAATCCCAGATTCAAATACATATGTACTGTACATACAATACGCTATGTTAAAATCTTATGCCAAATCATTAGGTTAAACCAGTTTCAATCGTGTCGTGAATTTATGTCCTCAACGACATTAAACTTGATACTAAAAACTCGGCACACAGAAAAATAATTCCATACTAACAAAACCTAAAAATAGAAGTATTTGGCAATACTCCACGAGCATGCGAACTTGTAAATAAATATCAAAAATCTTTAGAAATACCGCAATAATTTGTACAAGATAAATTGTAGATTCCTTAAATTTCTACAATGTTTGCGCTCATAGAAGATTGTGTTGAATTTTTAACCATAAATAGATATATAAATAGATCACGAATTTCCTAGTTGTCAAATTCAATTCCCTACTTACTTCTATAGAATCCAAGATAAATGTTATGTCAACAGCGGCATTTGATGAAGACTTCACGAAAACTGATAACAACAACAAGGTTATAGCTAAAACAAGAACACAAACTTCAACAACACAACGCACAATTGCACAAACGTGACGAAAATGGTTCAAATTCGACTCAAAAACGGACGATACAATAATGAAAGCTTTCAGAAACAACAATAGATTCGACTGCGATTTGCTGCGATGATACCTTTGTCATAAAATTATTTCCAACAAATTTATTTTATTTTAAATTCCCTTAGTTCATTAACAATATCTAGCTAAAACAGAGTATTAAGTTCTTATTGCCAATTCGTGGACGCTCACGCAGAAGACAGTATGAATGAATGAAGACTTTATTGTGCTAGAAAAATACATTAATAAAATATCTTATATCTAAACAAAAATGAACAGTTCAAAAGGCTGAGAGATGCACAGAGGGCCATGCTCGGTATTCACCTTACAAACCGATTTCCGGACACCGAGATCTGATGAAGGACGGAAGTCCAGGGTGTTTGTAATCGAGTCATGGAGCTCAAATGTAGTTGGGCTGGACACATTGCAAGGCGAGGTGATGAGGTGGAGCAAAACAGCAACTGCTTGGCGGCGAATAATGGGCAAAAGAAACATCGGAAGCCCAGTTGCAAGGTGGATCGACGACGTACGCGTCGGGGAACGTCAATGGAGGCGGTCAGCAAAGGACCGTGGTGGATGGTACAAACTTTGAGAGGCTGTATATCCAGCAGTCGGTAAAATCCGGCTGCGGATGATGTTGATATTGTCTTCCTAACGACGAAATTCCAGTAGTTTTGGCTGTGTATTTTTCAAATGGGGCATTAAAATGTCGCGTGAGTCACGCGGTGGTCAGCCGGTAAAATATTCAAGAATTCTATGCTATTTTCGTACATTCACCTAGAATCTAGATGGTATCAGTCTTTGAGTTACCTGTCGTAAAATATGTGCTACTCGAATGCATTTTTTAGATGGCCAGGAGGCCAATTCTGCTTATGATGTGATATTTTATCAAGTAATACGCAGTATCGCGGAATAACATATGATGTGATAAATACCGAATTGCAGATTTTGAGAATACGCTTGTTTGCTACGAATCATTCGATATTTTGACAGTTCTTGCCATATTTATCGAGTAGATATATTGCCATAATTGGTCTCCAGGTATTTATGTAAGCTAAATTTCAGCCCGATCTATTCAGTAGTTTTGGGCTTGTCTTAGATCTTTACAACAGTATATACTTTAGCCTTTATGATATTATAATGTTGGATATGTTATCCAAAGCTGAATTACAAAAGCAGAAATAGAATAGCATTGCAGGCTGTGAGTAGGTAGGTATAATTAGACATTAAGCTTTATTCAGCCTTGAACTACATCGCGTTGTTATTTTATCTGCGCAGATATGATATCTTCGCAGATGAATGAATGTTGGTATGCCTGAGCTTTTGCAAAAGTGATGAATGAAAGGATAAGTGCCTGTTTTTTATATTATTTTAAAATTGTGTTACCGTATTAATTCAATTTATTTTTTTCTCCCGTGGAGCCGCGGCGTACGAATATCGACCCCTCCAACTCAACCCATGGATGACTAAGGGAACCTACCAGAGGAAGGGCAGCAGCTTCCTTCTGAGTATTTTTAAACACCAACACTGCGATCACCAATCCGCCTGCCAAGCGTATGGTGATTATGGCAAATCCCCCCCTACATGAGAGACCATCCACTCGATGGACCGACGACATCGTAGCGGTCGCAGGGAGTCGATGGATGGAGGCGGCTCAGGACCGCTATTTGTGAAGTCGTACGGGGGAGGCCTATGTCCAGCAGTGGACGTGTATGGGCTGATTATGATTAATTCAATTTATTTATTTGATTGATTTACAAGTACCTACAATAATATTTTATTTTATATCATTTTTATTGTTAAGTAACTAATGTAATTAGTTTATTATATCGTGTTAGTTGCTAAATAAATAAATCTAAATTATGTAACATAAGATCTCTAAAACTACTGTAAAAATTAACATGAAATTTCGAGTATACGTAGAACATGATCCGATAGACTTTTTATAGCAGAAAACCTTGGGCGAAGCTAGTTTTAATCAAATAAATAAACCATATGATAACACTTACCGAAAAGTATAAATCGTCAGGATGATCCGTGAAGTAGTCAAAGAGGGCTATCCCATGAGGTTCGCTGGTCTCCTCATCTTCAAACTCTGGATCCGGAGAGCTCAGGGCTTCGCTCGGCCACTCGGGGAGGTCGTCGATGACTGGAGGCGGTGGTGGGGGTATGCTGGGCATAGGGGGTGAGGACTCCCTCTCAGGAGATACAGATAATCGGCCGTCATCCCAGCTGAACGGTTTTGAATCCTGCAACAAGATATATTGTAAATGTTTTGTCAAGCTAATTTCACAAAAAAATCGAAGCCCGCGAAGGCGATTTTCCTTAGAAGTGTCATAATATTAGAACAGCTCTACCAATATTCAACAAAAATAGCTCAGAGTGACAAGTTTGATTAGTAGAAAGATAGAGAAGTCGCGTCGCGTCGTCGTCGGTTAGTCCATTTTTGTACGGGATATGCGTAGTTCCATGCACACGATGGACCGACGACATCGTAGCGGTCGCAGGGAGTCGATGGATGGAGGCGGCTCAGGACCGCTATTTGTGGCGTCGTACGGGGGAGGCCTATGTCCAGCAGTGGACGTGTATGTGAGGCTCATATGATGATTGCGTAGTTCCATGTGCGCATGACCATTCCCACACCCTACCAATCGCATTCATAAATGAAACTTTTCGATGACAAGTTTCGATACTAACGAGTAACCAAACTCAGAGCTCAGAACATTATCGACGAAGTCACCTTTGAAACAAAATCAAAATCGGTTTATCCGTTTGTTACGATGCCATAACCACAGACCACAGACATACACACGTCAAACTTGTAACTACCCTCTTTTTTATCGAGATGGATGGATACTAAACTCTAGCTGTATCCCAAGTTAGTAACTAAAATACTTATTTTCTGTATCCCCTTAAATTTTCAAGAGTAGAAAATTGGTTAAAACGGCTGTAGGTTAACTCTAAGGTTAAATCATTTATTGTGATTTCCGGTGTCGATATAGAGTGATACTGATATATAAAAGTGAATTGAAAAGCAGTTCAAAATAATTAGTTTTGATAAAACAAAAAACCGACTTCAAATTCCTAAGTATTTACACTATTTATTTTTTAAGTTTTTTGGGCCAAATACTTCATCATCATCATACGACGCCACAAATAGCGGTCCTGAGCCGCCTGCATCCATTGACTCCCTGCGACCGCTACGATGTCGTCGGTCCATCGAGTGGATAGTCTCCCATGTGGGGAGGCCCCCCATGGGGGCATATACAACAAATACTTATCCCTCGGCAATAAATTTTTTATGGGACCACTCTCGGGATGATTATCCGCCGTACAATAGCCAAAGAATTTTCCATAATTCACTGCGAAATCGACGAACATTCATATAAAAAACATTCAGACAAATATAGAACCTTCTACTCTTTTGTTTTTAAATAACTCAGAATCCCCACAACGCTCACAAGGCCATAATTACCTTTATATGAGCCAATTAAGGTCAGACTGGCATTAAATATATTTAGACGGTTATTAACTGGGTTTAGGTCTGTTGGTTCAGTTCCACTTGTCGACTGAAAGGGAGTTCAATGCAATCATTCAGACTGTCAGTGTACAAAATATGAAGGGCATTTTAAATTAGCATGTTTTTATAATTTTTCCTAATACCGTGGAGGTCCCGTCGTAAGAATCGACACCTCTAACCAACCCGCGGATCACGCGGATGTCGTAAGAATCGACACCTCAAACTCAATCCCCGGATCACGCGGATGTCGTAAGAATCGACACCTCTAACTCAATCAGCGGATCACACGGATGTCGTAAGAGCCGACTAAGGGAACCTACCAGAGGAAGGGCAGTAGCTTCCTTCTTCTCTTCTAACAACTCTACTGCAATCACTAGTCCGACTCCCAAGCGTGGGCGTGGTGGTTATGTTTGGAGTAGGCACGTTAAGCAGTATACGTACGTATGCTGATCGGACGTACCTACGCCATTTTGTAGCTATAAGTATAAGGTATGTATTTTAAGTGGGTATTATTATAGAGTTTATATGGTGTTGGCAATTTAATTAATTTTAGTACATATTATCGTACAGTTTTAAGCTACAAATAAAGTATAATCTTATCTTACTTTAGGGCCAGGTTTATGGGGTGAAAGATCCATTATCTCTTTATTTATTACTAGCTGAGCCCGCGATTTCGTCCGCGTGGAAAAGTGACAGTGTGATTGTCATACAAAATTCCCCCTTGATATTCCCTTTGATATTTTAAACCCTTGAGGGTAAAATTTGTACAAACTTTAATTGTAATTTTTATTTATACCTAATTATCAGCAAAAAATAAATTCCAAGCTTTTAGCTTTAAGAATGACGATACTTCTATACAACCTTTCAACCCCTTATAACCCTTTTTTCGCATTAAAAAGTAGCCTGTGTCCTTTCTCAGGTTATAAATTATATTGTGTACCTTATAGTAAATTTCATTTAAATAGGTTCAGTAGTTTTGGCGTGAAAACGTGACAGACAGAGTTACGCTTCCACAGACACAGAGACAGAGTTTCGCATTTATAATATTAGTAAGGATTTTATCGTGATAACGTGACTGCAGTTTCCAGTAATATTACCTACCACGTAGGACCGCAATAATTACGAGCGAGGTTAATGAAGTAGGTATGACAGCACGCTAAGAATATATTGATCTTTGCAATTATTCCATTGTGGACTCAATTAAAGGACTTTTGCCCTAACTATTGGACAGGTGAATATTCGCTTATTGTTACTGGAATTTTATTTACATAACACGAAGATAGACAATATAATGTCAACATTCATCACAGTTAATAAATATACCTATGTACCAACAACAATGGAACCAATTTGTACTTAATAATAAGCGTGTGTTAAAAAATGATAAACCGACTTCAAATTCCCTTACTTTTTCACCCTTATTTTAAGTTGTACGGGATAAATACTAATCCCATGGGGATAAAAAAAATATGGGACCCCTTCGGGATCGTTTTCTATACAATAGTGAAAATATTTTCAAAATATTTATAAAAATTCTTTCACTATTGTCTAGATAACGATCCCTAAGTGTTCCCATAAATTTATCCCCAGGGGATTATATAGTATATAGTATTTATCCCGCAAAACTTAAAAACAGTGCAATATAAAAGTAAGGGTAGTCGGTTTCTCGTTTTTTAAAACACGAAAAATTATTTTGAAGTAGGTTACAAATAAAAAGCTTTTATTTGGACATTACAAACAGACGCTTTTATTTTATCCGATTGTGTAGATAATGATGTTCTGTCCCATGACCGGAAGTGTGCTAAGTGTTCTGCAATATCTGTAAGGACTTAATCGAACTCAGGGCTTTTAAATTCGCTAATAATAGATAAGTACCATAACATTGTATTTTTTCTAGGTAGTAGGTAGGGTACCTATGTAATAAGCTACCTTCAGAATCAAAAGCTGATGTTAGCCTGTCACTTTTTCTGCACTACAAATCCAAGAAAATAAACCTTTAGTTTAACAAATTATTTTATAAATTTGACTTGTTCATTTACTTTTGACGCTTGATTTTAGTGACATCGGTCCAGCCTCTTTTAAAATAATGTCCATGCCAAATTCATTTACATATTCTGATAAAAATTCACAGTAGCAGCCTGGCTGGAGTCAGGAAGCTGGCGGTTTACACCAAAGTGTATCGGAAAGCTGTTGGTCCTGCGCCTGACCTCTACCAGAAACTTAGCTAGGGCGCATTCTTATACTAAATCTTCCGCACTTGAGGATTGACTTTTCTAATTTTACTAAGTAGGTCGGAAGGTCCTAAAATATAATTTTCTGTTACAGATTATAGTTATGAATTTGTATGATCGACAAAAAATGGTAATTCTGACCTAGATCGCGCAGTTCGAAAGAATCACGTATTTATTGAATGACCTTTGTAGATTATTTTGATGAAATGAGAAACAGGTTAGGTTCAAATAATTTGTGCTTACGCAATTTCTTGCTAACATAACAAAACAAAACTTTAGTTCAACAATTTTTGTTATTAATTTGTTTTTTCTTGTTTATTTAATTTAAACAAGAAAAAACACACATTAATTGTCGTTTTGGACCGAAGTTTTCATAATTTAAACGTCATGGGCAGTTTTCTCAGAATGATAATAATTTGCTGCTGTCCCTGCAGGGTTGTCAGCGGCTTACCGCATGTTCACAAGATTCGGTTTTAGGCAGGATCGGTTTTTTTGCAGGATACGGTTTAGTCACAATACTTTTTGTAGGTGCATTAGATTTTAAGATCCGGTAGAATAATTGTATTGTGAATAAACAGTATTCCGCAAAAAACCGAATCGTGTGAACATGCGGTAAGCTGTAGCAATCGAAAAAAAATTGCGAGACAAGTACTAATCCCTCGGGAATAACAATTTTATGGGACCATCCCGGGCTCTTTCTCTATACAATAGCAAAACAATCATTAAAATAGATTCTCGATCGACTTGAGAAAAAGCAATGAACACCAAAAAAATATTTCTATTTTGAAGTCGGTTATAAAGGAAAAGCGTACATTTGAATATTTTTCATTTTATCATTTGTCTCAAGACACCATTGTGCTTCTATATGAGGCGATTAGTAGGTGAATCATTGATAAGATTAAAATCTTAATACCTAGTGATTGCGATATCTTCACCTACATTTCGTATTGTGTTCGCATATAGATCGTCGATAGACTGCTTATTATTTCTAGCTGAATAACAACTACCTAATTTAATTTTACCTACAATACTATATTGAATACGACATCAAGGACTCGATGTATCGTAAATTAAACTAGAAATTAATTGAATAGAAAATACCTGACACAGCCCTCGCTTTTTATATATATATTTTTTAATATTACCTATATATAATAATATAATATATTTTTATATATTTAAATACCCCTCATCTTGCAAAGGCCTTCAAAAAGTTGCTAAGAACACTTCCGAAATTTAGACAAGACTAAGTATTTTGATATCTAATTTACCTAATACAGTTTCAGCCGTTTTTGATACTTCAAGGCAATCCTACTTATATTATAAATGTCAAAATTTGTAAGGATGGATGCATGGATGTATGGATATTTGTTCCTCTTTCACGCAAAAACTACTGAACTGCTTGAGCTGAAATTTGGTATGGGTATAGTTTGGGACCTGGAATAACATATAGGCTATTTTTTATTCCGATAAAACGCGGGCGAAGGCGCGGGCAGCAGCTAGTAAGTAATAAAGTTACCTACTAAACTTCGATGTAATAGTGTGAAAATCATACAGAAACTCTCGAAAAACATATAGCTCACGCCTCGCGGGTAAAAACCACCTGGCATGGCAGGTAAGGTGTAGGAGAAACATAATCAGCCCAGCATTACAATAAAGAAAAACCAAAGCTAAAGTTACACAATCGTAGTTACTTACGAAACTATCGCCGAACCCGCCAACACCGTTGATCTTCTGTATCGGTACCGTGGTATTCAGAGTAATGGAAGTTATAGGGATGCTTTCTCCAAAAGTATTCTTCAGCAGTGCAGAATTCTCTGGAGGTTTAGGACGAGCTGGCTTCGCGCGTATAATAGTCGGCTTCGCCTGACTCCACGTGTCGTACGGATCTTTGGTTATCACAGGTTTCTTCATTATAGGAGGCTTCACCATTGGCTGCGGTGAGAATGGATCACTGAAGTTATCCATTGTATTATCTTTGCTAATTTTCCTTGTATTCAGGAACAGATCAAAGTCATCTTCAAACCCACTCTCTGCTTGGGAAGCATTGCCTCCGTGATGGTTGTGGTGGTTTGTGGACGTAGTGGCATCTGAGCCAAAACTGTCCACACTCAAGCCGTCACTGCTGGAACGAGTGGTAAATGTTGGAGAGCTTGGAGGTGATGACAAGTCAATCAAAGCACCTGTTTGTACATTCTTTGGCTCACATTTAGGAAATATCTTCAATGAGTCCACTTCACTGAAGTCTGCAATAAACGTTTGTTGGCTACTCACACTTGAAATTATCTGTGAATTGTTTGTTGACTTATTTTTACGTGAGAGTAGGGAAGACAGCACTGTAGGTCTCCTGATAAAGTGAGAGGGCTTTGTAGGGACTTCAGGCAGTTTTGGGGCAAGTTTTGGTGGTGGTGGACGTGGAGGTGGCTTCTTTTTTTGCACATTTGGAGTAGGCTCAAATAAATCTGCCTCAAAGGGATCACTGTTCCAGTTAGTGACAGGGGAGTACCGAGTGACGCCCATGCCTGGAACTGTTGGAGCTGGTCGAGTTGGACCCTTCATACCTGCGGACAAGAGAATAAAGCAGCATGAAACTACATGGATTTGTATTTTCTATCCTATGAGTCTCTTTGCAATTTTTCCAATTGGTTACTTAGTATGCTTTCAATACCATAACTAATTGGATAATAATAAAATCCAACCAGAAAAAATCAAGTTGGAGGAAGTTAGTTATGGTTATGACTCATTCTTTGCATGTTGGTAGATGTGTAAAAAAATTGCAGCAATATAGTTACTTGTAACTCACTTGTTTTTAACTAATTCTGGAAAACAAACACAATCACATAACTGTTGTGTCAATGGCAAGGCTTTCGTGACCGCGTGAACGTTAAACAATGTATAATAGCTAATACGAGTACCGCGCGCGAATAATCACAACTGACTGATGGGTTGGTTCATTTTTCCTCAGTCCCAGCTAAAGTGTAGCTGTATGTAGCGATAACGAAATGTTATGATATCGAGATCCACCCACTGGCGACAGGCTTCGCGAACTCAGTATCGACTAGTGCCAGGCACGACTCGCTCGGCCTTGGTAGAGTTCGACGTAACAACAAAGGGTTACATGGTTACATTTTCTTACAAAACCAATCACAATATTTCTACAAATCGCTCACAAAAGCACCTAATTAAAGCTTAGTACGCACCTTGTTTAAATAGATCCATGATGAATTTTATTTACGAGTAACCCAAGAACTATTAGCAAACGAAATGTTTTATTCTGTTCATCAATTTCACTCCGCTATTTCTTTCCGCTCATTTTCTAGGACTAAACATCCATGACGATAAATAAGGTGAGGACGAGAACTGCAAATTGAACTGAATAAATTTTAGCGGCCTATGGTTAATAATTTATTTTGCGTCGAATTTCCGAAATAATATTCCAAATTATTCCAAAAATCGTTGGATTTGTGATTGTGACATTTATGACGTCGACTAGACAGTTTAAAATTGACATTGACAGCACCTTTTTCTTCTTCTTTTTGCTGAAGCACCTTTTTACACAAGACTGAAGTGACACTAGACTTGCCATTAATCAAAAAGTTGAAGTTGACACAAGACTAAGTTATGTTATGTTATGAGCAATCAATGACATACGCAACGTAGCAAGGAACTTGGGAAAGGAACGCAAGAAAGAAGAAGTTGATGTTGAAGTTGGCAAGGCAGCTGATTTATAAGCAGCTGATTTCAGCTGATTTGAGCTGATATTTGCTTCGGCGGTCGATAATTTGGTTTTTTATTTGTTTTATAAGCTATCCTTGTTTTTGTCAAAGTTTTAGTGGCTATTTTGACTCATCTTATTTAGATCTCATTTTATCTAGCAAAAATCTCATATAAATACAAAATATCCAGTGTAAGCATCGCATATTCAATAAGGTCAACTATTGAGTGAGAATCTTAAACCCCTCTAATGTATATCCAATCAACAATACAACACACAAACTTTAGCCCAATACTTACATCGCAATAATTGAGAGGTTCTCAAAATGAATCTACATGCTTAATAACTATCAAATTTTCTGTATTTCCTGCCTAATATTATCTTCTGCCTACTGCATTCCAGATGACTGAGGTACTACACCAACTACCACAGCACATCCTTACTAAGATCTTCAAGCTCCTTTGTTTACAAGACATTCATAACTTGATTTTGACCTGCAAAACTCTATGTAACATAATCAAAAATGATAATGTGCTATGGCAATCAATGTCCAAACTTGTTATAAAGACTAAGGGAAATAATGGGTGAGTTACAACCTATCTAAGTTTTAATGAAATACCTATAGCTTTGTTTCCCAATCAAATTCATATAACTTTCTCCCATTTTGCAGATTCCAAAGACAAACATGGTACAACCACTGCCGAACTTCACACAATTGGTGCCACGCGTTCTTCAAAAAAAAGGTTATCTAGAATAGCTTTAGCTTTTCACTTAAATTCTATTATTATCTTTACAAAAACTTATGTTAGTAAGGGCAAATAATTCATGGGAACATCACCAAAAAATTAAGGAGGAACAACTAATACACACACACTGGCTTCCTAAAAGGCATTTTTTTGTTATGACCGATAATACATGCATGAAACAAAAAGAATTTGTGATCAAGTAAAAATAGTAATAATGTTGGATAATCCACACAGCATCATCTAGCTCCAAGCTGCAGAGCTTGTGTTATACGTACTAAAATGAACTGATATACAAAACTGTAATGCAATACATTACATAGATTGATATTTTTATTAAACATAGCAAATACGTCGTAGCGGTCGCAGGGAGTCGATGGATGGAGGCGGCTCAGGACCGCTATTTATGGCGTCGTCGGGGAGGCCTATGTCCAGCAGTGGACGTGTATGGGCTGATAATGATGATGATGATAGCAAATACTTGGAACATCCATAACAACTATTATCAAATTAAATAAAAATAAAAGACAAATGTTTCTGTATTTTTATTATATACATATCTGTTTACAGATCATACTGCAACATAGAGTCAACTACATGCCATGGATAAAACTTCACAATTCTGAGCAATTATTTATCACAGTAGGGGAAAAAATACATTGCTTCGCTGTCACTGGGTTCCCAAACTGCAGCAAGCCATTATGGACTCTAGAAGCACCTCCCTCCGTAAAGCATGACATACGGACAAATGATATTTCGAGATTTATTTTAAATGAAGATTTGCTTGTATGTGGAAAAAGGTATAAAATCCATATTAATTATCGCATTTGGGAATTCATTTATTTATATCATATTTGATAATTGATTTAGTTAAATTATTATTAATCCTGTTCATCCCTTATTATTATATAGAGTGTTTAGTAACCTTACTAAATATAGTTTTAATATTTAATTTTGTAAGTTTGCTAAACATACTTAAAAAGTGTTTTTTTATTTTTTAGGGATGGTTCTACTGTTGTCTATAATTCGGATAATATGAAGTTTAACTTTAAACCTCGATTGATGGATCATATAAATGATTGCCATCAATATGGAGATGTAGAGGTGTCTGCTGTTGAAATAGTTAGAAGTTATGAAGACGTTTACATTGTAACTGGTTCAAACAATAGCTCGGATATTCAGTTTTGGCATCAGAACATGGACAGGCAGACTAGAGATTATGAGCATAGATATAAAAGTAAGAAAAAATTTAATTTTTTTACTATATATTTTTATCCTTACAGTTACTATGTATTTTGCATTACATTTCCAAAAAATAACGCCATTACATAATATTTAGCAGTAAAATAGAGCTAAATTTGTACCTATTTAGCTTCTAAGGTGGTTCGTTTCGGGAATGCGGGCAATTCAATTTTATTAAGTATTTCATAATTCTTATAAATTCCTACCATTGCCTTAAGGGGCTTCCCTGACCTAAATCAGCGCCGCCACATATTTTATCGTATTATTACGTTAAACAAAGAAATTTTCCGAAATCCCTCGGCCCGTTTGTGATACTTATAATAGCTTTTTTTTAATGCCTCTGTAATTGTTTTATTTCGTATAGTTTAGTAAGAGATGCGAAAACTGAGTTTGGTGGCAAAAAAGTGCAACTTCGCATCTTTTCATAAGCTATACAATATAAAACCATTACAGTGGCATTAAAAAAGCTTATGATAGGAATCACAAACGTTCAAGGGATTTTTGAAAATTCCTTTATTTATTGTATTAAAATTGGTGGCGGCGCTAGTTTGGGTCAGGGAACCTTAAAAAATGTAACGTAGGTATTGTAGGTACATTATCTTATATATAAAATTTCCATGTCACAATGTTAGTTAACGTACTCCTCCGAAACGGCTTTACCGATTTTTACCAAATTTTATATGCGTATTCAGTAGGTCTGAGAATCTGCTACTATCTATTTTCCATACCCCTAAGTGATAAGGGTTGAAGGCAAAACAACGTTTGGCGGGTCAGCTAGTATGAATATAAAGGAAAGTATAAAAACATAATGCATGTAGATATCATATACTTAGTTATGTATTTAAATTGACAGTTGTTTTTTTTTTGCAGGTTACATGCAAATATTCCTCGACGAGGACTTAGGTGTTAAATGTTTGGCTGTCAATGAGAAAGCTAACAAACTAGCCGTTGGACCGAATGGCAACAACAAACCGGTGCTAATAGATACTGTTACGTAGGTACTTACTTACCTACTTCATTACTTTTAGTAGTTAGATACTAATCTGCTATATAAATAGTACTGTCACTTGCCAGCGGCTTGGTACCTCTCCTCCGTAGACCAAGGCACGTTCTCGTTGACCCCGTTGACCCAATCACCGCCGGTAACCCGGAGGTGACGGCAACCGATTCGCTTCCGTACATTACAAAACCGACCCCGCCGGATGCGGGGTCGAAGAAATTCCCTCTTGCTCCCTTAGGTACATTAGTGCACCTAGGTGAAACCTTAATGTCCTCTTAAAGCATCTGACGACAGCCCAAAGCTCGCACCTAAGTGGTGGTCCTTGTGCGTGTTGCCCCAACCTCACTTTACCAGCGAGGCGCCCTCTAAAGTCCGGTAACGCTGTCATGGCCATCTTCGGTCAACAGCATTAAAGTCATTTCGTAAAGAAAGGGGCTCCGCACGCATTTTTTGATAAAAAGTGGCCTATGTTTTTCCCGGGGCTACCATCTCCCTGTGTCGAATTTATGTCCGTAGGTATAAGAACGAAAATGTTACAGACGGACATGCTTCACATTCACATTTATAATTACCACTTACTGACCGAGCGAGCGAAGCGTCTCTGCTTCAAGTCCACAAAATGTGCTTTCATCTGTAAGTTTGATGGGTCTCCTGTACCGGTCGTATTTCACAACTGACTTGAGAACGGAATGGATAGCCTTAGCCCCCATACAAACGTACTTTTCGCTTCAAATGGAAAATTTCAATAAGATCGGGGACATAGTCCCCGATCTTATTGAAATTTTCCATACGTAATCGGATGAACTATAGCTATGTTTGCAGCGGTTTCGTTTTCGAAAAACATAATGATCATTAAATGAGAGCGAAACTAATTTTGACCACCAAATCGAGTCATTTTCAAGCGATTTTTTATGCATGATAGACACCTTTATTCGAAAATCTGTCGTTTTGCAAACAACCTAAATATATATTTTTGGGAGAGGTTCGTAGCCTTCTTAGACGAAACTTGATGTATAGGATTAAACACTAGAGTTTTTTTTGTCATGGTGTATTTTATTCATAGAGGTACCTACTTACCCCGTTTTTACCGCTCTTTTAATTCCTCAAAATAGGGACAAAAAGGGGGCAACTAAATATTTCCGCCTTTTATGATCCGAATCCCCATTGTTTTTAGTTTAATTTTATATAGTCTAGGATTCAGTTTATCGTAAAGAGTGTATTAGCTATTAGTAACGTTCTTGAACAGTAAAAGTTTTTATTATTTATGAATATTTATAATTCGATGGTAATTTATAAAAGGGAGTAACTTTTAGTTGGTATAAACGTTTGGTGAAGACGATGAGGATCATGGGCGTGAGGAGCAGAATAATTCTTTAAAGTGAGTTTGTACCATACGAACTACCAGTTATAGTATGGAACTGGATGGATGGATCTAAGATATAACCAAATAATATGACGTGTTTTAAAAAACGATAAACCGACTTCAAATTCCCTTACTTTTACATTTATTTTAAATTATACGGGATAAATACTAATCCCCGGGGATGGGATAGAGAGTTATGGGACCCCTTCGGGATCATTTTCTATACAATAGTGAAAGAATTTTCAAAATCGGTCCATAATTGGCGGAGATATCGCGTAACATACATACAAAAAAAAAACAGACGAACCTCCTTTTGAAGCCTGTTAAAAATAACATAAAACACTTCCTGTTTTCAGGGGCCAGCTTATAATAACAAATGATGATAGTAAAAGTAGGAAGAGAGCTGTCAGAGACATACAGTGGCACAATGAAAATACTGTTGTCTATGTAACACATTCTGGGCACCTTCTACTCTTGGATGTCAGGAATAATGCAGTGGTAAATCATCATCATCATATCGGCCCATATACAGACATAGACATAGGCCTCCCCCATACGGCGCCACAAATAGCGGTCCTGAGCCGCCTCCATCCATCGACTCTCTGCGACCGCTACGATGTCGTCGGTCCATCGAATGGATGATCAATATCCATGTAAATTTAATAGAAATAAAATTTTCGGCCCACCCATAACTACCCTACCAGCATCACCAATAGTTCAAGGCGTCAGCCGGTTAAGGTCCTGTTGCTTGAGCTTCCTACTAAAATTAGAGTGCTTTCATCATCATCATATCAGCCCATACACGTCCACTGCTGGACATAGTCTTCCCTCCTCAAAGTGCTCGAATCGCCATGTACGAATTGTTGATTAGCATGGCCAGGTCAAACATTTGCGAAGACCTCTGTATGCGCAGGAGGAAGTCCGCCTGCGACGCAGAAGGTTACGGGTTCAATTCCCGCCTCGGGACAAATTGTACGATCTGCAGATATTTGTGTTGGGTGTTTTCTATTAAGTATAAAAACTTTCTATATAATAATAATTTATAGTTATCGACATGTGTATATAGTACCAATAACACAACTTCTGCTTAGATGATTCTTTTCCAGCATTATTTTATGTACTACTAGCGACCCGCCCCGGCTTCGCACGGGTGCAAATTATACATATAAAACTTCGTCTTGAATCACTATCTATAAAAAAAACAGCATCAAAATCCGTTGCGTAGTTTTAAAGATCTAAGCATATATAGGGACAGACACACAGACAGCGGGAAGAGACTTAGTTTTATACTATGTAGTGATATTCAATTAATAAACTAGCTGTAAATATTATAGTGATAAAAAAACCATAGAAATTATATCGAGATATATTTCATAGGTACTACAAGTTGCTCAAGCGATAATAGCCCATAATGTGTGGTCAACCTGTTTTACACAGCAACCAAACAACATGCTTTCTTATTTAAGCTTCGCCCGTGGCTTCGCACGCGATTTTTCGCCGTAAAAAGTAGGCCTTAATGTTATTCCAAGTCTTATTACATTGCAGCCCTACGGCCTATCTACATATAGCCTACAGTTCAGTTTAGTAGTTTCAGCGCGAAATGGTTACAAACTATGTATTATCCGATAAAGACAATACGTTTTACAGAATAAATAAACATGCTTTCTTACAGGTATATACTGCAAGTGATCCCTTCCAAAGCACCCTGTATTGCGTGAAGTCAGACGGGCAGCGAGCTCTCGTAACAGGGTCGTCGGAGTATTCACGCTGCGTTTTATACGACTGGTGCAGCCCTCGTTACGTGCAGGTGATTAATGAATTGTTGCACTAAGGAACCTATCTAATTTTTTGTAAGCCTTTGTAATGTATTGTTAACTCCAGCTTTCCAGGGAAATAATAACATCAGAGTATTTAAGAAAATGATTTATAAAATAAATGTAAAAATGTATACGAGGCTTCTAAAATCACAACATTAATTTTAAATAAGCTAACAGTTTTAAGAGTGTGCCATAAGCAATTTAGTGTTAGAAATCGTTATTTATCTCAGAATCTGTGAAAGCTACTACCTTCAAATTTAGGGAAATGATACTTTGAACTTTTATCTTGGATTACGTGTTTTAAAAACACGTTTGGTGAAAAATTTCTCGATAAAATATTATTTTGAAAAATACATGTTTTGCACAAATTTTGCTATTTATCTCAGGAACAGCACATATTATTTGTTGGGTTTTTGTTTTGTCAAGAAAGCTTGAAGTATTTCTTGAGTTATGTCTTTTAATTTTTCGATTGGTTGTTTAATTAACTTGTTATTAGATAAAAACTCATTTTTTGCGCTTCCGCCTTTCCAAAAACGTATGCTCTGTCCCGCTCCTATGAACGCAACATCCTATTGCTATCCTTTTTACAAAATGGCGCGCAATGCACACTCTTAAGTACCTATATTAAGAGTTTTATATAGTTAAGAGTTTCCCGGGCCGCCGAAGTACAACGCAAGCATCGTTTAAATTTTAATGCGTTGGACGAAACAACAACCTTTTAAACTTTAAAAGCTTATTGTTTCGTCCAACGCATTATTTGAAAAAGACTAAATAAAGAAAAACGAAAGACAGTGCCAGAGTCGTCAGTTGGCAGTCGGAAAATTTAAAATTAGATAAAAACGAAAGTTAGTGCGGGGAAATTTCATAAAACTTGTTCTAGGTCATACGTGTTTTTTGGAAAAGCCTTACAAGTTTGTGAAGAAAATGTTTATTATAAAGTATTTCCATTACATGTGCGAGGTTTCTATATGGCTGTTTTCTTCACTTTTCCTTAAAATAAGTGAAAAATGCTGATTTTGGGAGGTTCTTACTGAATTAGTCTTTAAATATTTTAATTTTTTGCTGCTATAGAAATCTAAGTAGATAAAGTGCACAAAATACAATATTATATAAAAAAATCTGAAGAAAAATTTGTTCCAACGCCATAATCACGTACGAGCATTTGTATGGAAAGTATGACGGGTTGGCTGCCCTTAAGTTCATCAGTCATGTTCAGCAGTGGACGGGCTGATGATAATGTTGATGATGATTTATTTAATACGGAGGTGATTTAGGCTTTTGAACTATTGGAATTTTTAATTATTATTTATTAAACTTAAAAAGACGATGTTATTTTTTGTTTTTTCAAAACAATTATATAATTATTTGATACTAAATTCATTCAACCCAGGGAATTGAATGAACTAGCATTGCAGCGATCGAAGCGAGCCGCAATGCGACCACAGGGAATAGCCCGGCCAGCGAAACGAGCCATGCTGTGACCCCTCCGACGTCTAGAACCCCCTTTTTCTGAACATTATTTGATACTAAATTGATTAATCTTAAATACTATATTTCTAAATTTTCAGATGTACTTCACTCAGAAGAGATCTTCTCCAGTTTACAGCCTGGATTTCAACAATACCACGCTTTTAGCAGCTGTTGACCGTGGAGTAGCCGCTTTAAATTTCGATGTTTTACTATACAAGTCGCGACAACTGGACTACTCCAACTTCTAAGTTTTCGAATGTTAAAATTACGAATCGGTTTAATAAGAACGAGTACATTAGTGAAGCTGACAGTTTAATTTTGTATCTTTGCTCATCAACCGACGGACCACTTACCCTTTTAGGACGACAGATGTGGCGCGGCGGGCGAAGGTCGCCTGCGGGTTCGATTCCCGCCTTGGAACAAATGTTTGTACGATCTGTAAATATTTGTTCCGGGTGTTATGGTATTTTCTATGTACATAAAAAAATATATATCTTTGTATGTATTGTAATAAGTATATCAGTCATCTATCACACATAACACAAGCATCATCTAGCCCCAAGTTAGACAGTAGCTTGGGGCTAGATGATGCTGTGTGGATTGTCCGACATTATTTAGAATTAACATCTTATTGATTTTATTTGAATGTCGTTATACTGCAAAAGGCTAATTGAATAGAATTTTGCTATACATACCTACATTGGATTTCTTTCATATGAGATTTAAGAAATAATAATAACTGCTATGTAAATTTTTGTTGTTTCTTTTAATTTATGTTCCTGTACATTATAATCCGCCGTTTTCGATAATCCACCACTGGTCCGGATTTTATGGTGGCAGATTAGCGAGAGAGTACCTACTACTGTATTTGTACCTCAAAAGGAAAAAGGAACCCTTAAAGGATCACTTTGTTGTCTGTCTGTCACTTTGTCTGTCCATCCGTCTGTCAACTCTCTTTTCTCTGACGCGTGGAGCGATCGTGTTGAAATTTACACAAATGTATAATAAGACGAAGTGAGCTCGGTTTTGCGAGACAAGGACGAGCGAACACCACGCGGGGAAGGCAAAAGCCGCGGAAAGGCCGGCCCGCGCGCAAATTCACCGATTTTTATATTTGGTTTTGCTCTCAAATAATACTCTTTCGCAATAAAATAAAACCATAATCCTCTAAAGTATTTATTAGGGAACACGTAGAAGAAATTTCATTGACATTGGTTAAATAATCACCAAACGAAACTGGTTTTTCCGTAGTCTGGAAAAATGAAGATTTAGAGGCAACTTCGCGGTTTTTTTCTATCGAGTCAAGTTTATCGTGTTTCGGCTCCCATAAGTTACTAAGTGAAATCCTAAACTTAAGATGCTCATCAAAAAATTATAAAAAATTCAATGTTTCTTGATTTTTCGTTCAGTCAAAATTTGGGTTTTGGGACTTACTTCACCTTAATACTCAGGGCCGTAACCTCTTGGAGCCGTGATATAAATCAAACTTCTAAGTCAACGCAATCAAAAGTAACAGCTGTTTATGCCCAATTTTTTATTTTACATGCACACAAAACGTCTTTCGTACTTCCCGTTGACCTAGAATCATGAAATTCGGCAAGAAGCAAGTCCTTATAGCACAAGTAAAGGGAAAAATCCATAAAGTAGTTGGTACATATATTCACAAAAAAAACTGGTTTTTGTAAACGACCAAAACCTATGGGGTACCTACATCCCATTGACCTACAATCAGGCAAGAAACCACAGACATGATACTAGCTGCGCTTGCAAGAAACAAGATCGTATAATTACGGAAACCTCGGTTCGAGACTCAACTCGCACTTGACGTTTTTATTTCTTCTTTCAATCGGTAACTACAGGCGTACAAAATGAATTATTATTTTAAAATTCATGTAAATGGCTGCGGTAGGTAGTTAGTTGTTGAGATATACAACGGGTGGAAAGGAAAGACAGTTTCACTCCCAACACGAAGCCCTAAAAATATATATTTTATTCAAATTAATATATATTTATCTTACGAAAAAACATAGGTAATTTTCGTAATCAGACCAATAGTTAGTTCCAGAGATTGCTTGTATTTTACCTTCGTTGTAGGTACGGAACGGTAGCAAACACGATTTCCGCGATTTACATCTTTGCATTTCCGGGTTTTCACAACTCGAGAAACCATTTTAAAAATAAAAAATATAGTTAAATACTAAAAGCCGACTACATAAAAGTCTTAAACAAGCGTTCACCTATTGTCCTTATCATATTCTTTTGATACTTAGGTAGTCGGAGGCCTTTGTTACTAATTGTACCGTAGGTATATGGGGTGGGTCCCTCCGACTACCTAAGTATCAAAAGAAAATGGTAAGGACAATAGATGAACGCTTGTTTAAGACTTTAATGTAGTCGGGTTTTAGTTTTTAACTATATTTTTTTATACCTTTTTGCTAATAGCTTGAGAATCGTTAATCTCACGGTTTTGGAAAGTACAAACAAAGACCTTTGCAACGATACCACATACGAGCATATTTACTAACATTGAAATTTTCGGCCCTTTCTTCGACCCCCATTTTTATCTGACGTCACAAACCCTATAACCATCGGGCTATTGAGACGAATCATATGACACCTCATTTGTTGAAATCGGACCAGTATTTTCAGCGCTACGAGGGAACATAAAAATCGGCTACATACATACATATGTAGGGTGTCAAAATCATAACCCTCTCGTAGTCGGGTAAAGATCATAACCCTCTTGTAGTCGGTTATAAAGAAAACCCCTTTGGCGCGAAATTGAAACCACCGTTGTTGTAATGAAAGAAGTGACATTGACATTCTCATTTTGAAAATTTAGATTTTAATTTTTCTCCATCGACAGAGGTGGATCGATCAGACATGTCAAAATAGATAGTTCAGCAACCTAACCTCAAATTATGCTTTTTGTGTAATTTCACCAGAAATCCTGGAAATAATGCAACGATAGAGTCAAGAAAAAGGAAACTTTCCAGCTTTCCAGCTATAGATCATCCAACTATGTTTAGAACCAAACTATATATTTTGTTGCAATCTGCGTTCCGAGTAAACAAGAAAGCTTTTGCAACCAAGATAGGGCAAATCACTCCAGTAACAATCGGGCTTATTACTACGGCCTATTGTGAAACAGGCGAAAAGAAATGGATGGAATATGGAGAATCTTTCGATCGTGAAAAGCTAGAACATGACTTTTTTATTCGACAAGCAACTACAGTCAACGTAAATGCAGCGACGCAGCTTCTCACAGTCACACTGGTTGCTATTCAAGATACAAGTGAAAGGTACCTTTCGTAGATTAAATCTTAATGGCCCTACTATTTGCGATATCATCGAAGTTGAAGGACATACTTTGATGTGTGAAATCAGCGAGTACCTATAGGAAGTAAGCAAAACCGAAAAGGGGCCTTGAATGCTAATGATTTGCTACCTCAAAGTCATCAAATATGATAAAATAATCATATTCAAAGTTTTTGTAGTAAAACCTATTCTCTATATCATTATTTCTTTCATCAGATTACGTGAGGCACTGTCTGCAGAGATATGTCTCGTTAGACAGGCACTAGAATGGGGGGAAGATGGAACCCCTCCACATCACTGGGATCAGCTGGTGGCAATAAGAGGCTCCCTTTGTGATCTGAAACATAATCTGCGCACATTGTTTAGTAAGTAAAAATTATATTTATTATGCCACCAAGGTGGCAAACAGGCATACGATCTGCAGTGTTTACTATGCTTATGAACGATTGCAACATAAGGAGCATAACATGCATTCTGCTGAACCTTTAAATGTCTTAGAAGAGATCACCAGGTCCGCTTAGAAGATCTTTATGATATTTATAACATAGCCCTATATTTATGGGCTGCTAGACGATGATCATCTTGTGTAGAACACCTGATGGATATTGCACCTAATCTTAATTTTCTTCTACTCCGCTGTCATATCAATTCAACTGTTGGATAAAATAGAATAATTATATACATTTTGTTTCCAATTTTTAGGTTACATGGACTATGCTGAAAAACTAGCAACAGTGGCTGCAGAAATATCTTACCTTTCAGGAAATAGAACAGCTTCTGATGCAATATGCGAAAGGATAGATCATGCTTGCAGGTTAGTCACGATAACAACAGCCTATAGCAGCCCATTGCTGGTTGGCCCATTGATTGGTCCTAGGTCTCCCATAATCGAGTCACTCTCTTATAGATTCTTGGGGATTATGGCACCAATAAGGGGGCTATTGGTGCCATAATCCCCAAGAATGTGAAATAAAACACATATTAGAAAGTAATTTATAAAAAACTTTTATTATAGAATTTTACATTCTCCAAACTATAAATTAACAGTACATAACATTTTAGTTTAAACTTATTTTTCCAAAGACGCTTACAACAATAATTCTCTTTTTTTCTGCATTGAAGATAACTGAGGGTTTGCATTATTTCAAAACATTCATACAATAAAAAATAACAACAGTCACTCCTCTGACCAATAACATTGTAATAAAATAAAAGTGATTAACCTTATTTCTAATTTATATACATTTTAGTGCACATTTGTGTTGGTTCTAGTCATTCAAAATACACAAGAAATGTGCAAATCTGTTCATGATATTAGAGTTCTTATAATAACATTGTATGTCATTATAGTTGTTATTATAGTTAGCATGAAATTATTTTTGCACACTATTTCAAAGAAAAAAACCACTTTTCTGACAAAATTATTGTAATCAGATTTATATTTTTCGATTTTTATTCTAATTCCAAGGTAGTTCATTGATGAGTTAATACAGTCCAATTACTTAAATTGTTTGGCTAATTTAACTTACACCTATGTGTGATATTTTCAGTCTGGTAAATTATAATTCCTAAATACTACTCACCAATGAACTACCCGTATTTTGTGTGCGCGATTTTGTGTATCCAAGATTCTAGCTATCACATGTCTTGAAAAGACAATTGGAAAATTAGCATCACTTTGACATGTAATGTTGTACTAAAACTTGTCAAAAATGTTAATGAATATCTAACTGTTCAATAATCTTTTCTAAGAACACAGGTCTTAAAGACAGTGCTGAACAATCCAAATGCACAACTAACAGGTAATTCTTTTCAGGAGCTGTAACATACAGAAACAGCTAACCCACGACCTTCAGCAGGAGAGCTTGGAGCTTCAGCAGAAAGCCATCATCACCACACCCACACTTGAAGATAGACTGAAAGACAAAAAAGATATTGACGACAAGAAACTCAAGAATTGAATAATAATAAGGTTTTTGTAAATAGACCAGTGATATTAGAATAATAACTTCCAAGTTTTAATTACCGTAATTTTGTTTCATTTCAACTATCATAAGAATAAGCAATAGTTTAGAAATCAAATTTCTTTGAAGTGAGAAATAGTTTCAGGAATCCTATGGATTTTTTTTTGTAAACAAGGGGGTACAAAATCAAAGACATTGAAAAATAAATATTTTCGACACTGGTATCATCGGAGCAAATCTCAGAACTTCACATGACAGATTTCATTAATTATTTCAATTGTCCCTTGTCTGAACTAAACTTTGCCCTATTTTCGTTATTCTAAAGTCTCTAACACCGCCGCAAGGTAGCTTGACTCTCGATCTTTTATAGGATACATTTCGGTGAATGCTCCCAGGAAATTCATGACCTGATCCCACCATCTCCCTTCCACTCCAGGTCAAGCAGACGGACGGCACAATACCATCCTTATCTGGTGGATATACCATCCACTCGTACTAAGCGGTTTTCCTACACCACCTTCATAATTTGGACCGCTAAGGATTGGAACTCGTTGCCTGCTTGTTTTTCCTGCCAATTACAATCTGGGTCTCTTCAAGACAAGAGTGAATAGGTATCTTCTAGACCTTCGTGATACACCGTCGGCCACATCGTCACGTTATCAGGTGAGATCGTGGTCAAATGAAGGTTAAGGTTTATAGCAAATAAAAAAAATATGTTTTTTGTTCTGTGATTCTGATTTCCTTGGTGTATACACAAATACATATGCCTTTACTCACTTGATATTAGAAGGCGGCGTCCTTGTTCAGATGAGTCTCGATGTCGACGCGGCAGATGGGACAGTGCTTGTTGGTGCCCAACCACTGGTCCACACACTCCATGTGGAACAGATGCATGCAAGGCAGCCGTCTGAAACATTTCACTAACTGTTCAAATATCTCAGTATAAACTATGGTAGTTTGATGAATTCATTACGAATATGAGCAACATTGTTTGAACGAACACCAACATGAAATTCCTTATGTATGGACGTTTCAGATTAAAACCTACTCTATATTCACCTCATTCACCATACTCTTAGAGTTACCTAGAACGGCAGCGAAATACAAGAGTGGGGGGATGCGGTAATCCTATTGTCACTAAAATACTCTTGGGTTATACAGCGAACCGCGCGAACTCAAGTGAAACATACCACTTCCGTTCTAGGCAGCAAAAACTGCATAGATCTGAACAGGCCTTAAGCGATCTATAATGGGCTTTTAACATCGGCAGTGTGGCAAGTGAAGCTTAGCTGATATTAACTTTATTGCATTGGAGCTAATTTTAAATATTTTTCTGGTATCCTGTATAGTCTATGATGGCTCTATTTGACAGGTCATATGTTAGTTTACCTGCAGTCAGAGTCGACCTCGAAGACTGACAGACAGATGGTACACTTCTCGTCCTGGTGGTGCGGCGCGGGCCGTGCGTAGGCGTGTCGGTACGTATTGCTCTCTATAGTAGCGCGGGAGGCTCCGCGGTGCGCGCGCCACCCGCCGCGCTCGTGGGCGGCGCGCACCATCCCGTATAGCGAGCCGCCCCCGTACACCTGGAAATACACAAACGACTACATTAATAATCGTTTCAATCACTATGAAAAAAGTAAATTAAGACATCGGCTGTTATACTCTGTCCGCGCGTTTAATTTCTTTCTATAATGTATTTTTTTTTTACATTAACAACTATACTCCGATTCAAAAATCTGGATATTTTTTGTATGCAAAGGGGTTACAAAACCCAAGGAATATTGGTGGAAAATATTTAACGACTTTGGTATTATAGAAGCAAAGCACAGAAGCTCGAAATATTTTTTTGTTTTGAAAGCTTTCATTCAATAGTTAATTGATCTTTCGTTCGTTTTCGAATTCAAGTTTAATTTTTTTTGCTACACGTGAGATTATGCCTTTTATTGGAGTTTGTGTTTTATTTTTCTTGGTAACCTTGCTGCTTGCCGGTAATCTTATTGTTTTCTGTTATTGTTATCAGTTTTAGGTAAGTTATCATTCATAAAAGTATGTTGACGTAAAATTTTGGATTCTAAATCAGAGTATAGTCTGCACTTAGCTTTGGCCCGTGCTCTAATAAATTGGCATTTATTAATCCGAGAACATAACGTTCTTCATTTGCTGCGCCAGTAACCTATGCCCTTATCTTCGCTGCAACACCGAGCTCGTCGAGAATATAAATAGATAAATTGATTTGCATTATATAGTTGCTTCTCCACAATTACGTATATAGTTACTAAAGTAACCTCGAATAGGCCTAGGCAAGCAAACTAGACAATAATTCTCGTGGTTGTACTACTGGTGTAAAAAGGTAAGTAAGAATGTCCGTACCCTCTGTGAGCCGTTCTCGGACTGTATCGCGAGGTGCGCCAGGTTGTGGTAGTGCGGCGGGTGCGAGCCCTGGTACATCTGCAGGAAGTGATGCATGTGGTGGTGGACATTCTGCCCGTCCCTGGAAAAAACGGTACAAGCTTAGAAGATAGCTTATTAGATTAGAGTAATATTAGACACAAGTGAGAAAAAAAAATCGACAAATATTGCTAATTTTCGCCCTATTCCACTGATTCACTAAGCTAATTCATTGGTAGATTAGTGCGTTGATTTTTAATTAATAGGTGGAATAGTGCGTCGAATTTAATTCATTGGTGGATTAATACGTTGAATTTAATTAATTGGTGGATTAATGCGTTGAATTTAATTCATTTGTGGATTAGTGCGTTGAATTTAATTAATTGGTGGCTTAGTGCGTCGAATTTAATCCATTGGTAGATTAGTGCGTTGAATTTAATTAATTGGTGGATTAATGCGTTGAATTTAATTCATTTGTGGATTAGTGCGTTGAATTTAATTAATTGGTGGCTTAGTGCGTCAAATTTAATCCATTGGTAGATTAGTGCGTTGAATTTAATTAATTGGTGGCTTAGTGCGTCGAATTTAATTCAATGGTGGATTAGTGCGTCGAATTGGTGTGGAACAAGAAGTCGAATCTAATCCACTGGAGGACGAGATTAGTTTTTACTTCAAAACCAAGAAAATTGTTGAATGACCTCTGCTGTGACAGCTTCAAATGTTTCCTCTAGGAATAAGTACAATAATATCGTTAAATATTTTCAGTGAAACCGACTTCAAATTCCTAAATATTAAGCTGTGAAGCAGAGCAAGGAGGGGACAAAAATCGGGTTTGAAAATAGTTTCAGTCTATCTATTCAAAATCTTCGAAATTTCCTTTGCATCAGTTCCAATATACCTTGATCTTACAGGTATAAGTATGGATCAGGCATGGATATACTTGCTGAAATTTATATGTTGGATACGGCAAGCTGAAGACAGGGCGCTATGACTCTCTGACTAGTATAGGATGTTGATGATGGATATACTTACATGACCAACGGCGAGGAGACCATGGGCACCCCTCCGAAGGCAGGCCCGACGTCACGCGGCTCTAGGTCGTCTAGTAACTGCATCTTAACAAAATATTCAGATTAAGATACAGGTTGTTACACCCCCTAGTTAATGCTATTTATTTTATTATTTAGCTATGGGTCCTGATGGCACCCTTTGAGTACGGAACTCAGAAAGGAGATTGTTACTCACACTCAAGAATGTGTTGGTTGGCAGAGGAGGGAAGAATTGCGGAGTGAGCGGGATGGCTATCTCGTTCATCATACTGCGGCGCTGCATCTCCTGCAAAAGCATTTTACATCAATGTAAATACATATACAGAAACGGTATAAGTATTGTATTGTATTTGTATTTTCTTTATTCATTAAACATAATCTAATCTTTAATTGTGCAAGAGTTCTCTAACAAAGTCCATGTATTGTGCTTTATGGACACACCGTAGCATTCATAGGGAAACATTGGTTTGACTATAAAATTGTATGAAATACAGCTCTGAAAACTCCTGAAAACAAAACCCTTACAAGCACGCTTTTTTCTATATCTATAGAACACCACAAACTTTTCGCGGTTCGCTCTGCTCGCCTATAATAGTTATTTATATTTTATAGCAACTGGTTGTCGTTCGCGACTCGACCCCCGCTGTAGATCACATTGCCAAATTCGTAGAAGATATCAAAATGTAACGAAAACATAAAAAACGCGGCTTGCTCCGCTCACAGACATAATTTTGGAATTATGGCTATAACCCTCGCGGCCGCGTTCCAAGTCAGTGTGTTGAACACTGCAAAAAAATCCAAACAAACCACCAAAATTTCAGAGGCCGACCCCCCCTTCAGAAACACAAGTTTCGCTCGACTGTTAAGTTTAGCAGTTTCGGTAGGTTCAATATTTATGGCCCCTTTTCTCTAAGGTAGACCAAGAGGTGGGACCCAATTTAATGTTTCTTGGTTTAATGGCTCTGCGTCTGATCGACACAATTTTGACAGTGTCCGTCCTTCTAAGGTCATAAACCTTAAAAAATTCATAATATTTAAAAAGATAGGTTTATTTATTTGTATTTAAAAAACCCAAAAATAATATAAATACCTAATTTAGAATACAGAAGATCACGAGATATGAGCGAGTAAATCTAACTTTTGTAACTGCTTGTTACGTGGGTCGGAGCGCAGTTAACTTTGGGAACCACTGACTTAGAGTGTAATTTATACAGCTAGCTTACCAGCATGCGATGTTGCCGCTGCCACAGTCTCTCGTGCACGATGTACGGGTGGTGCGCCCCTTGCATGTCGCGCCGTCGCTCGCCCACTACACAGGATACAACAAATAAATAATGTTAGACAATCCACATTGCATTCACGACCGATTTGGCGGGCGAAGGGCCAACTGCGACATAGGAGGTTGCGGATTCGATTCCCGCGTCACACGCCCTAACTAAGCATTATTTATTTATTATAAGCAACCAATCGAATTGATTTTGGGCATAGCGTTACTTGAAATGATGGAGAGTAACATAGGCAACTTTTTGTCTTGGTGAAACATTAAATTCCCATGGGAGATTTACGGCTTATATGGCTTACGAATTCAATGCGGGTGAAACCGCGGGGAACAGCTAGGGTGGTTTGCTAGTATATAATACTAGCAAACCGGCCCGGCTTCGCACGGGTAGTAGTGTATATTCTTCCTTTCTTCTTTCATTCTAGCCTTTTTCGACCAGTAGCCCTCCTTCAAACTCTTCCATTTCCTTCTACTCAAAAGTAAAAAAAGTCAAAAGTGCCCGTGACCGACTAAGAGAAGAAGAGATGCAACTTTTAGTTAACACGTTAACTGTCCCGAGCCAATTTGCTCCTTAGCACGGTACGTCCAGTGCGCTATATGTAACCGAGGCCTGCCCTACATGTAGAGCACGATCATCATGTCTAAATTCACAATGACTTACATGTAGGGCATGGACAGTTAACGTGTTTTAATTTGAATTTATTCGGGGTAACAAACAATTACACTCTTAGCCTAATTAAACTGTTACTTGTGATGTTCTATAAGTGTAATCAACACCGTTACCCTCATATGGATATCAAGATAGATAGGGCAAAAGTTAAAGAGAAGCAAGTGTGTTCTTTAAGTATAGTCCCTGTGTTAATTGTGTACTGTAATGCTACTAATATTATGTTATTGTTATAGTTACTGTGTGCTGGCGGCGCATGGTGCGCGTGGTGCGCGTGGTGCGGCGCGTGGTAGGGATGGTGCGCGTGCGGCGGCAGCGTGCTGTGTCCGTGCTGGTGCGCCGGCGCCGCGCAGCAGCACGTGCGGCACGGCACCACTCGCGGCCCGCCGTGGGCGCCGCTGTAACCAAACACAGTAATATTATTTATGCGAAAGTTTGTTACTTCTTCACGCCAAAAGTACTGAACGGATCGAGCGGAAATTTTGTATACAGGTAGTTCTAGGCCTCGAATAACATATAAGCATATAAAATGCACATCCTGGGGGGGGGTCGGTAGTTAACTGGGGGGGATTTAGTTCACCTCGCTCGTATATATGTAGTCCCACAAGCATTTCGGGGGGCCATATCGTCCGGCGTGTAGCTCGACATGGGGGACGTTGAAACATCCCTTTCAGGGGGGAGGGGGGTCGGTAGTTAAATAGTAGGGGGGATATAGTTCACCTCGCTCGTATATAGTCGTAGTGCGGTGGCGGCGGGGGCGCGGGGGCCATCTCGTCCGGCGTGTAGCTCGACAGAGGGGACGTTGAGACATCCCTATTAGCGGGGGGGTCGTTGGCACTCGGCGGCGGTTCTTCGTCGCGGGTTAGGTCTATGAGTCTGTCGATTGCGCTCTGGAAGTTAAATAAGTTGATTTCTCTTTTACATTAGCGAAATTCGACACAAATAACTAAAACTCCCTTGCTTGGTGGTTTTAGTTTCAGATATAATTGTAGGATATTTTTTGAAGGATCTCAAATCGACAAATAATTGTAGACTCGGCAACAGAGTGAATTTTACGTTACATATGGGCAATTTTCCTACAAACATTCTACATCGAGTGTGGCTAGTGTATAAGTTCCTGTTTTTAATGGTATTAAGAAGTAAAGTAGGTTAAGCAAAGAAGGAATTCAAAGTACCTCGCGGTTATTAATATTCTGGTCAAATCAACAACACATTTATTTTTGCTGCCAGCACATAGACAGATATACGTTTATATTAGTAGTAATTTTAAGATAATTTAATCATTCAATTCAAAGTATGAATTCGTCACTACGAATTCATCGCGCACGTTCGCTCAATTCATGATTGTGTTGTACTTAGTGCTCACGAGGACGATTCGTATTTTTCGACGAATCCTCTTTTTTCACGATTCGTTATTATTTTTAGACGGCGGCAATGCATTTTATGTGCCCCTTTCACACGTATCACTGTGAATCGTGAAAAATGACGGAGAAGTCTTAAATCACGTATCGTCTTTTAAAAATCACGAATCGATTATATTTTGTGACGGATTCGCCGATGCGTATTTTGCCTAATCGTGATAAACCACCATTCCGTATGCAATGTGAAAGTACATCCGTCATGACGTATCGTGTTTTTTTTTTATGAATCTTCAATGATGGACGCCGTTTGAATGAGCTCTTACGTTATCAAAGATGCATTGGATGTCCTCATCAGAGCTGTCGGAGACCCAGTCCAGTTGCAGGTCCGGGGCAGACAGCACGGCGGCGGCCGCCGGCTGTGCTTGTGACGTCACGCTGCCCTGGCTTTGGCTCTGCGGCTGCAAAGTATTCGTTAATTTTATTATTTGTAATACACTGTGTATATATTAATCCTTGTCAGTGCATTTTAATTAGTTGTTGTCTGAGTTTTGAAAGAGTTCACCGAGGGGGCACTGATCATGGTCTATCTCCTGATTTCATTTAAAAAGTCAGAAAACCTTATTTTTATGTTTATGTACATTTGTTACAATGTTTGTATGTATTAAAGTGTGTTATTGTTTTCTTATTTTATTTTGCGAGTACCATCTACATGTATTGTTTTTACATTCCATTCCAAGGTTGCCTGGAAGAGATCGCTCTTAGCGTTAAGGCCGCCTTTGTACTTTGTCTACTCTTAGCATTTATTTCTGTATTTTTTTTCTTTGAGCTACAATAATGTATCATCTATCTATCTCTATAATATCTGAATACAGTGCATTAATTTTATTATGATTTTATGTCAAATCTCATCTTGCAAAACTCATTGTGACATATAATTTAACAAATTGTTTATCTTTTTATCTCCTGGCCAAGTTTAATTATACTTATTCCACATTGCGCGACAAGTCTCAGCATTTAGATTTATAGAAAAGAGGAACTGCAGAACTTCACAATATATATTTCAAATCTCCTTCATTTCAGTCATTGACCATGACTCTTTGTTTACTTACTGGACTAGCCATTATAAATAAAATTTTACCTGCTGAGAGTCAGTGTTCACTTCCAGCTTAGGTGGCACAGGCACGAACGCGGAGCTAGGCCCAGGCTGCGGCGACGCGGCGCCCCGGTCGCCCCCACCGTCCACCTCGCGCGTCCTCAAGTCATCCGCCTCTATCTTCACAGCAACATTATTAACATTATCTACAACTTCTGGAGATGACCTTTCTCTTTTTACTGGGACTCTTTCTTCTGAGTTGGTTGGTTCTCTTTTAACTTGTACTTGTGGCTGTGGCTCTGCTTCTTGCCGTGAACTGTTCATCGCGGCAAGCAGCAGGAGCTGAAAGCCTGATTGGGAACCAGTAGGGGCAGTAGGCGAGGCCTGTGCTGTTTCTGAAGGCTCCTGCTTGATTGGTCTACTAGTATCATTTGTGGTTCCATTGCTAGGTTCCGTTTTAACTTGTGCATAGCAGGGACCCCTCGGCATCGACGACGTACGATTGTGATGATGATGATGATGGTTGTGGTGGTGATGGTGATGGTGGTGGTGGTATCTGTGCCCGGGATACATCCGGGTCATGTTGGGTCTCGGAAGTGGCATGTCGCATTGATCAGTATGCAGATGCCCATACATCAAGTAGTTTCCACAGCGACACATCCGGTGATTCTCATTTTTGACTGGGAGAAATGAGCTGCTGCTGCTTGGAATGGGCACTTCGCGTCTTTCTCCTGTTTCTGCTGCAGGTGGGGGATTAGCAGCTTCTTGCCTTGTGGTGAGAGGTAAAGGAGCCTCGTCCCTGGTGCAACCTAACATGGGCTCATGCACTATTGCCTCCTGTCTGGCTGTAGGCACACTGAGATCATGAGGTTCACTTTTGACTATGACTGGAGCTGGTTCTCTACTACTAGTGGCTTCAGCATCATTTCTTGACAAATTGGTAGGCCCCACGCAATTACCTGCACCATTTTCACACTGTCTCTTTTTTGGTGCATTATCTTCTTCTTCAGAACTGAGCTCTATGGGATTAGATTCAGATTCCCTAGACTGACGCCGCCCAGGGGATATGTTTAACTGTCGTGATGGTCTTTCCAGATATGCGGCAGGATTTGGTGCATCAACTGAAGCACTTTCATTTGTATTGTGTGGAGGAGCATTCACTCTCATTGGTTCATTATTATTGTTATTATTTTGCAATGATGAAGAATATTGGGGAAGGACTGGATCCATCGCATAAGAAATTGGATTAAACACACCACTACTGTAGTTGCCAAGAACAGAGTTGATATACATTGGGTCCCATGGGAAGCAGTAGTTTTTGGGCCAGTGTGGTTTTGGTTGATAGCGGATATTGATAGGGTTGGGCCTATTCTCAGTACTGGAACTGTCCGGATTAGTTTGTCCCATTGAGTAGTCGAAGGAGCTCGAGCTATCTGGCAAAGGCTGATATTCCTCTGGGACCGGGGTTCGGGATTGAGATGGATGGTTTAGAGGAGTAACATTCACTTCGTATGGGCGAGTTGGTGTGGTGGAGTTCACATAGTTGGATGATACGGGCTGCGGTGCAAGCTCACTTGCAGATGAGACTGTTGTGTCAACGGTGGGTAACTGTGGTACCACTACTATGTCATCATCACTCTCTGCAAACAATGCATCCATGTCCTCTGAAATGATATTGAAATTGCTAGATTACAGTAACAATTTTTCTTATTTCAACACAATAAAAGGTCGTCAAATTATAGATATAATATGCACATAAGTTTTTTACATAAACTATGAAGTACCTATCTAAATTCCTTCAAGAAAGGTATAACTCAGGTAGGTCCTACAAAAATCAATTTAAGATATTAAACATTCACAGCAGCATGTTTTCCCTTTATCAAGAAGGTATACTTTATATCTTTCTAAAATTCAGAAGGTATACACAGTAAATTCTACAGACATAAAATAAAAATCTACAGACTACACTAGTTCAGTGCTGGACATAGACCTCCCCTGATATTATTCTGCACTATTTCTGAAAGTAACAATCTAGCTGAATACCATAATTATTGTCAATAGACAATACCATCATCAGAATTACCATTAGTTGGTTGGTGAAATGTACAGTTAACAATGGCACTCAGTAACGGTCCTGGGACATCATCCCAAGGCTCATCTCCTCCGTGTCCCTTTTCAGTCATTTTGATGTGATATACAATAAAGACTACATCAAGGAACTACAAAATTCGTAGCCAATTTAATGACAGGACCACAAAGGGGCTACATCCATTTCCACCCCATTTCTGCTGGTATTTCAACTGGGCATTTGTTTGTAATTACATTTGATTCACAAGCCTTGGCATTTGGCCGCACTATTGAGCAGATAAACGCAAAATTGGATAGCAACACAACAAAATACGCAATGAACAAAAATTTACATTACAGGCTGACTGACATGCACAGATGTTCTTCTTCTTCTTTTAGCTTTGGCTCTGCATCTGGATTGATGCAATTCTGCCAGTGTCAGTTATTAATTGCGCATTTAAGAACAATAGATCAAAATTTAAGGAGGTTGAGTTTGGATTTTTCAGAAAATAAATAATTTATATAATCTCAATCAAGTTCGTATAGGTACAAAAACAAACAGAAACAACCAAATTAAAAGTTAAATGAAAAGCGCTAACAGAAGTGATCAATAGGCGAAGTAACATAAAATATATACCTACGTAATCTAAAAGCTACAATTGTATACTATTTACAGAAATAAATCTACAAAGTTTAGATACAAAAGGGGAAAATACTAATGTAAGAAGGGTCTTGGAAGAGAAGGGACGGGGGATTTCAGGAGGAATAATATCATGAAGAGAAATTTTAAGCCTAGGACAAACGAAAAGAAGATTTTCAACATCTCCTTCATCCAAACCACATTCACAGAGAGATTGATTCCTGACCCTTATCTTCGTAAGAAACACAGGGGTACATACATGGCCCAACCGGAGACGGCATAAGATGGATGTGCTGGTTTTGCTGGCCTTTTTAAATTTTAAAAACCAATGTTTGAGAGGAATTTCTGGTTGCAAATTACCATAGTGCTTGCCTTTTAAAAGTCTAGATGAGTTCCACATTTGAGACCAAGAAGTAGTTAGATAGAAACTAGGGGCTGAACAATGATCATGAGCAAAAATTTTAAGGTGTTCCTCTGAACCAAACTGAATTGCTTGTTTCGCACAAGAGTCAGCGGTTTCGTTTCCTGGAATCCCAGAGTGACCCGGGATCCAAGCCAAGATAACATTAATGCCACGACTTTTACACCTGAACAAAGATTCACGAATTTTAAGAATGATTGGAAATCTAGATTTAGAGCGAAAGGGGCAAGATAGGATAGACTGAAGAGAGCTTTTAGAATCAGAGAATATTATGGAATTATTGAGGTTGTGCGAGTCTACAAATTTAATAGCTTCCAGCAATGCTATAGATTCCGCAGTAAAAACCGAGGAAATCGATGGACATTTATAATTTAAAATTATCTAGGACGAAGGAATCCAAACTGCAGCGCCTACAGGACTAGACTCATTTAATTTTGAAGCATCTGTAAAGATGGAGAGCCAACTATTATAATTAGAATCAAGTTGCATGTTAAATTTTTCACGAGCATATGAGCAACCTTTTACGATCCTAAAATCTGAGATAATATCTGGTTCGAACATAATAGCTTCATAGCGGGGTAGTAAACAAAGGATTAGAACTAAATTGGATGACAGGATATGGAAGGTGGGAATATTTCATAAAACTCCGAATCAAACACGGTATTTTATCCTGATGAATATTAATAATAGGCTCAAAGAAAGAATACAAATACCTAGAATTCTTAGATGACTTTTATGTTCGTATGCAATGTTTTTAATTTAATTTAATTAATTTTTCCTCTTTAGCGTTTTAGTTAATTTTGTTCGATGTAAAAATCTCATTGGTGTTTTTTGTTATAATTTACCGCTCATATTATTTATTACTCGCCTCCATTCTATGACTATGAAATTTCCATGAACTGGACACTGGCAGAAAAGTGGCAACCCAGACACATTGCCAATAACAAAGAAGTCAAGTCAAGATACCTACCTATTTTGTTTGCTCAACTCAGAAGTTTCAAGATAACTCTAGGTTATTTCATTGGTGAACAGAACAAACTACGAATAAATTGTAAAGCAGGCAAGCAACAAACAAACTGGAACTAAATAATCAAACTGATAAGGATTCTCTTAAAAGTAGTTCATCGTGACACCTGTATCAGAAGAGACGGAGAATCCAACTAGGAATCAAAACTGTTCCATAATTTTGTATATTAAATCCAATATAAAGACAGTATTCCTTCGAGTCAATTCCTATCGTGCTTCACAGAGGACATGTAAGATGTCTTCAGCATTGCCTTTGTTTATCCAGGGAGAGGTGGTAAAAGGCTTTGGCAGAGGATCTAAAGATCTTGGCTGCCCTACAGGTGAGTAATTATTAAGTAAAAATAACTTGTTTAAAAATATAACTAGTACAATTTTCATGATGTACTATTTTAATTCATAGTTGGTTGAATTTCTATTCACTATTATCATAAATATATTCACCATTTTTTCCAGCAAATTACTCATTAGAAGTGATTCAATCTTTGCCCAGAAACCTGGAACCAGGAGTGTACTACGGCTGGGCCCAAGTTGACAATGGTTCTGTCCTAAAAATGGTGGCCAATGTGGGCTGGTGCCCCTTTTATGCTAACAAGCAGATGTCTGTGGTAAGATGCTCTTAGCTAACATCTTACAAGACCATGATGAATGTATATCAGACATCTAGTACCTATAACACAAGCTCTAGTTAGGGCTTGGGGCTTAATGATGCAGTGTGGATTGTCCAGAACTATTTCTTTATTGAATGATGGTGTATTTAACTATTATTCATCTTCCCAATGCTATTGTATTTCCTTCATTCGTTCTTCTAAATTTGAAAACATATGTAGTATAAGTGTTAGGTATCGCCAATTCGCCATGTTTATTCGTAAAAACTTCAGAATAAGTGCGTAGCACATAGCCACATGATTATGACTGTGTACATTTTAAAGGAATGTTACCTTCGTTTTTATGACAAAATTAGATTATGGTACATACATCTACCTGGTACGAAAATGCTTTGGAAGCGTGATGTGTTGATCTTAAGGGGATGTTTCCTTCACATGATTACGACTGTGTACATTTGAAAGGAATGTTAACTTCGAATTTTTTTATGACTTAATTAAATTATGGTTCATACACCTACCTAGTACCAAAATTCTTAAGGACCGTGATGTGTTCATCTCTCGGGGATGTTACCTTCGTTTTTATGACAAAATTATATTATGGTACATACATCTACCTGGTACGAAAATGCTTTGGAAGCGTTATGTTTTCCTCACATTATTAAGACTGTGTACATTTGAACGAATATTACCATCATTTTTTAAACAAAATTAGGTAAGTCACTTTATATGAATAATTTATGTACATAGTTGTATGTACTTCTGCCTGAGAAATATTTGTACCTATGGGAAAACTACCCATAACACTACTCAACCTCAAAGGTTAACATAAAATTTTGGAAAAAATATTGTGGCCATCTAATAGGGATTTTCTCTTCGTTGAAAAATATGTACTTACCTACTTACATTCCACTTAAACCTGATAAGGTTTATGCATTGCACAATATCATGGCCATCTGTTTGGGGTGCTTTCTTTTGTGCTTTTATAATTATATACTAAGTTTATGTTAAGGATGAGATTGTTCACTTTGTAGACTCTGTTTGAGTGACTGTTTTCTTAGGGTTACATATTGATTCCACTCTTCAATGGAAACCGCAAATTGATGCTCTCGCAGGCAGACTTAGTTCAGCAGCCTATGCAGTTCGTACAATTAGATATATTACCGATGAAGATACAGCTAGGTTAGTTTATTTCAGTTACTTTCATAGTATTATGTCCTATGGTATTTTGCTTTGGGGAAAGGCAGCTGACATCCAGACTATCTTTGTTCTTCAAAAAAGGGCTGTACGCGCAATTTATAAATTAAAGCCACGCGACTCTTTGAGGGAATTATTTAAAGAAATAAATATTTTGACAGTAATATCGCAATACATCTATCAAAATCTAATGTATACGCACAAAAATAGAGATAACTTTTTGAAAAAGTGTGATGTTCACAATAGAAATACAAGAACAAATTACACATCCCAGCATATAGATTACGAAAAGTAGGGAAATCATTTATGGGCAATTGCGTGCGCTTCTATAATAAGCTTCCATCTGAAGCAACTGAACTCCCTATTCGTAAATTTAAACAGTACATTAAACAAAATCTTATCAGGAAGGCTTTTACTCCATAGATGATTACATCAATGATGTTAATGCTTGGCCAGATGTCGCTCCGTTCCGCACTGTCAATAGTATGTAAGAAATTCAATGTTCTGTTTAGCTTTATAGAAATATTGACATGTATCTAAATCGCATTTAATTTAGATTTAGATAGGCAAAATAACAATGTTAAGACACTTATGTGATATTAATAATAATAATAATAAATTCAAAGTGACCAAAGGAAAGTTTACCGCGAATGGGATAAACCCGATCTACGTGTGTCCGACGGTCAGGTACCGGATGCCGAAACTGGAAATATATTTTGGCGAGGCATCTGGTCCACACCGGTCGAACACACGGAGGCGGACTGGATGAATGTGGTAAGAGCTGAATGTGAAAACATCGAAACCATGGAAGTTATTACTATCTCTTCGTTAGATGTAAGTAATGCAATCCGCTCGGCCCAAAATTGGAAAAGTCCTGGCCCGGACGGATTGCATAACTTTTGGCTGAAATGGTTTCGATGCTCACATTCGGTTCTGGCCGCACAATTCCAAGAAGCAATTGAGATCGGGTCACTCCCACGTTTTATGACGACGGGTGTAACTTTCCTGCTCCATAAGTCTGGTAGTACTGCGGAACCAAAAAATTATAGACCTATAACATGCTTACCTACCATCTACAAGCTGCTTACATCCATTCTGACTACAAAAATTAACACACATATTGTTACAAACAATATTTTGGCACCTGCTCAGAATGGATGTAGGGTTGGGTCCCGTGGTACTAAGGAGCTCCTCCTCATTGACATGGCCATTAGTCAACAGGTCAAACGTGGCAGAGGGAACTTGTCGGCTGCATGGATTGACTATAAGAAGGCTTATGATTCGGTGCCTCATACTTGGCTTGAGAGGGTCTTAGAGATTTATAAAATAGATAATACTCTAAGATCATTCTTGGGATCATGTATGAGGCAGTGGACCACTGTCCTTCGTCATCCAGGCAGCCGAATGGATCCATCTGCCACCAATGATCTGATAAGGATAGAGAGGGGTATATTCCAGGGCGACAGCCTGAGTCCCTTGTGGTTCTGCCTAGCTCTGAATCCACTCAGTACTCTACTGAAAGATTCAGAGATAGGCTATCGCCTTCGAAGAGATGGTGAGGTTATTTCTCACTTGATGTATATGGATGATCTCAAACTATTTGCGCCGAATAAAACACAGTTAATGGCCCTCCTGAATATCACACAGATATTCAGTAGCGCTATTAACATGGAGTTCGGCGTTGATAAGTGTGCGGTCATACAAATACATCGGGGGAAAGTTGTAAATTCTAGTAATTTACAACTTTCAGAGATAATTTCCCTCAAATCTCTCTCAGAAGGTGAAACTTACAAGTACCTTGGTATGCCAGAAGCGTTGGGTATAGTGGACAGGGACATGAAGCAGTCGGTGAAGGAACGTTTCTTTTGTCGCCTTACAAAAGTGCTAAATAGCCTTTTGTCAGGTGGCAACAAGGTGCGCGCTTTCAACGGCTGGGTTATGCCACTGCTCACTTATACTTTTGGCATACTAAGATGGACTCAGACTGAACTAGACGCCTTGGACTGTAAGGTTCGTCAACTTTTAACCACTCATCGCATGCGACATCCCCGATCTTCGGTTATGAGATTGTATATCCCGCGGATATGTGGTGGTCGAGGCTTTTTAAACGCCAAGACCCTACACAACCGTGAGGTATGCAATCTCAGAAATTACTTCCTTCAAGCCGAATACCAGATGCATCGCGATGTGGTTGCAGTTGATAAGAACCTTACCCCTCTCTCCTTAGCTAACGAGAACTGGCGCAAACCTACGGTGATGAGCATTCAGGATAGGAAGGCTATATGGGAGAGCAAAGAGCTACACGGGAGATTCTACAAGGTTCTCACAGGACCTGATGTAGATCTCCCGAGTTCAGTAAATTGGCTACGCTTCGGTGACCTCTTTGGGGAAACCGAAGGTTTTGTCTGTGCAATTATGGATGAGGTGGTAAAGACGAACAACTACCGGAAGTATATTATGAAAGATGGCACGATCGATATCTGTCGAGCGTGTCATCTTCCTGGGGAGACCCTCCGTCATATACTTTCGGGTTGTTCGCACCTTGCTAACTCTCAGTACTTGCACAGACACAATCAAGTAGCCAAAATTATACACCAGCAACTTGCTCTCCGATACGGCCTTACCGGTCCTGAAGTTCCGTATTATAAGTACACACCGGCGCCAGTTCTCGAAAACGGCCGTGCCACGCTCTATTGGGACCGATCTATCATTACAGACAGGACTATTCTCGCGAATAAGCCTGATATTGTACTGATAGATCGGTTAGAACGGAGGGCGGTGCTCGCTGATGTCACCATACCACATGATGCTAACCTCGTTAAAGCTGAGAAAGATAAACTCAGTAAATATCTTGACTTGGCTAACGAGGTTGTCAGCATGTGGGATGTTGATTCAGCGACCATCGTTCCGATAGTCGTTTCAGTTAATGGCGTAATAGCGAAGAGCCTCGATCAACATCTTATGAGACTCTCGCTAGGAAGTTGGATCAAGGGTCAGATTCAAAAGGCGGTACTCCTGGACTCGGCGCGTATCGTCAGGAAGTTCCTCTCTCTGCAGCCCTAGTCACCGGCCGCTTGAGCCTAGCTTCGCGGCCGGTGATCCACCGTTTTGATATATTTTTTACTGTAGATTAGTTTTATATGTTACCTATTGTATTTTCTATAGTAAAAAATGTATTTTAATGAGATTTAAAATAAATGAAGTGTATAATAATAAATAAAATTTATTCAAAGAAACTCGTACATATAAAAAAAAAAACATGAGTGCACTTAATAAATAAATATAGCTAAATGTAACAATTTTGCCTGAACTAGGTAATCCTGTGTTTCAGGCGACAAGAGTGCTAATTATTAAATAAAATAATCTTTTAATATTACGATAAAGGCATATTTAGTATAACAATGTTGTTTATTTTACAAACGGTTCATGGTATTAATAAGGAACTTAACTTATATTGAGTATAGCTAAATTAATCACTATCTTAACTAGATTAACTTAATGTATAAAAAATATAATTTATTTGACAATATCTAATAGCTTCTCTGTTTCATCGTAGGATAGACTTTGAAGTTTAAGTTTAATGCATTTTTTACAATTATTATAGTTAAGCGCGTAAAAATTAGACATTGAATTTAGTCTGTTGTATAGGAAGGGACCAAGAAATAGATAAAATTTATCCGTATAGGCAAATTTTAGGGTTGAAGGTTTAGGGCAAATTTTATCATTCCGTCTCTTATTTGTAAATTCAGTGCTGTATGGAAGCTCTGCGTGCTGTCGTAGCACTGTGTTCATTATAAATAGTTGCCGGACTGTTAACACATCCCAGGACTCATATAAAATATTAGTGGGAAAGATGAAAGGCCGAAAAGATGCCACTTTAAGTATTGCTCTTTGTGCTCTTTCTACTGTTAGTAACAATGTTTTCCCCGCTCCACCCCATGTGGTAATGCAATAAGTTAAAATTGATTAACACAGGGCAAAATAAACTTGTCTAATTATATTATGATCTGCAATATGGCGTAACTTTTTAAAGATAAATATTAACTTTCGCACTCTACCACATAACGTTTTTATATGGGATTTAAACGACAGATTATCATCTAGTATAATACCTAAGTATTTTATTTCATTTGCACTTTTAATTATGGGACATAAGCATTGAGTGTTGTTTGGGTTATAGCAATGATGTGCGTATAATTTAGGGTTGGAAATAGTTGTCGTCCGTTTGCGCATTGAGAATTTAGTGTAATTAGTCTTCTCAGCATTTAATGTTAGTAGGTTGTGCTGTAGCCATTTGTTAACCAAATTGAATCCATTTTGCGCAAACTCAAAGACTTGTTTTTCAGAATCAGCTGAAAAAAGGAGGGCAGTGTCATCAGCGTATGATATAATTATGCCGTGGTCTAGTTTTAGGTTACACAGATCGTTAATGTAGATTAAGAAAAGGGTTGGACCCAATATACTTCCCTGGGGAACGCCAAAGGATGTATTTTCCTGTTCATCACTCAGGACACTGCCAATTCTCACACATTGAGTGCGTTGTTCTAGATAGCTTTTAAAGAGTTTTAACTGAGTGCCTCTGATTCCTAGAAGTTCCAGCTTGTGCAAAAGAATAGTTATAGAAACTGTGTCAAAAGCTTTAGCAAGGTCGAGGAATATTCCTATTGTGTGTTTTCCTCTGTCGAGTTCTTGAACGATATAGTTGGTCAAGTGATGTACAGCATCGGCAGTGGAAATTTTTGGTCTAAAACCAAATTGAGTCTTCGATAAAAACAATTTGTCCTCCAAATAATTCACCAACCTTTTATTAATAATTTTTTCTAATATTTTAGATAGAGAGGATAGTAAAGAAATTGGTCTATAGTTTGTAACCTGGTCTTTACTGCCCGATTTGTATACAGGGACAACTATGGCTTTTTTCAAGCATGCAGGGAAAACACCAAAAGATAAGCATTTGTTGAAAATGTGTGTCAATGGGGGAATTAGAATGTGCCTTAATTGTTTTAGTATTTTAGTAGTGATATTGTCCCATCCGACTGCACAGTCATCTTTAAAGTTCATGATTATCCTTTCTACCTCGGCTTCATCTGTCTCTAGTAACACAAACGATATTATAAATGTGCTAGTGGTTTCTTTTTCACTTCTTCCACTAGTGGACAAAAAATTGAAGTGAAGAGAATATCAATAACACCTTATTTCTTATTTGATATTAATAACTATGTTTATAGTATAAAATTTGACTTGTCTAAGTGCTTATTTTGTAAGCCTAAAGAAATAAAGTTATTGATTCTGATTCTATGATTCTATGATTATTATGGTATACCTATTACAGTAAGTAGGTATTCATATTGCAGAAAAGACTAAAATATTTTAAATCTATTATTGAAACACCATAAAAGAATAAAAAGATGGATACCTATGTTAATCGAGCTGTGCGCTGGACACAAATTGCTAGTGTACAAATAATGAAAACTAGGTACTGGACATGCATACATTGAGTTCCAAGAAACTGCACGCGCCGTAGCTAGGTATAAATGGGATAAATGGAGCTTTATCCGATTCGCTTTTCAAAAGGATGAGGCGTATTACTTGCTTAAGTGAAGTTATTATTAGATTGTTTACAATAGAACACAAGAATCAAGTGGCCGTCTAATGTGTTTCTCAACTTATAGAGTCCATTATTATCCATGTATATAATGTTTAAATGTATATTTCCTATAGTAGCTGTACCTTACAATTAGATTAATTATAATGTAACCTAAAATAGCATCGCCTTCGGCACAAAAAAAAAAGAAACTGTGTAATGATGTTGTATCTAAATAAATTATGAGATTACAGAGACAAGCTAGCCAAGTCTTTAAACCAGAGGCCCCCGCTCCCTGCAGCCACGCCGGAGCAGAGGTGATACCAGCCGCCACGTACCTCAACAGCTGCATCAGCAGCCGCCCAGACGGCTACAACCGCCCGCGCTGGCACTGGCAGCCGCCCCGCGCTTGCAGCCGCCCCTGGCCTTGCGTCGCGTTGGTCGCTAGACTCCGCTGGACATCTGTCCAATTTTTACGATGAATGGCAATTCATTACTAATGAAATGAATGATCCTCTGATATTATCGTGGTCAAGAGTTTGTCTTCACGAACACTGTTTTCCAAAATTATGGACCAAATAGTCCAATAATTAACCAGATATTATTTAAAACTATGAGACCGTTGCTAGTCTTCTTGAGAGCGGAACCATTTCTCATTACGAACCCTGTCAGGAACAGTTATTCGTCATCCTTATTAGTTATTTTCTAACTAAGAAACAAAAAACCTTATGGTAAAACAGACTCCAACCAAAATTTTAAAAATCAGCGTTCCGAGTACAATATTAAAATAAATAAAAAATTGCTTCATGGTCTGACTGGGTTTTAAAAAACGCATATAAGTAATTATTTATTTTCTGGTTTCTATTATCCAGATGTTAGAAAGTACTTACGTTTTAAGTGCTAGAATTCGTTGATAGAATTTTTAGTTTTACCTTATTTCCAATCCAATACGATTGGATTAAATAAACTAAATGTATGGAGAGATTTAAATACCCTAGCTCTGTGTCACACAAACAGCTATGATAGTATTACCACTTAATGATTTTTTATTAGGAAGTTAATCTTGTTTGTGGAGAAGGAGACCCAATGATAACGCAGTCAACCTGATCAGGGAAGACACGTCTTGCCTGAAGTTTTTTCTTATGTTAGCAAAAAAAAAAAAGGTTAGGGGGTGGTATGTGGTCAGGCGACTGTAGGTGTTGAATGGAGTGGTCAATCTCAGAATCAGAAAAATACGTTACGTGGAACTTATAGCAATTTTATAAGACCTGCAGATCTTTGCCGAAAATCTAAAAGATTGACTAACTGATGTAACTGATGTGACATCTTTATGGCAATAATGGTGTGCAAATATTCGTACTTATTTCTAGTTAGTCGTACTTAGTACTAGTTCCGAAGATAACGAAAATCCAAATTGGGGAGTCACGAAGAGTTCATCAAGACACTAAATGGGTATGACAAACATTTTAAAGCTCCCTGCCGAACACGGCCTAAAATAGTATGAAGAAGTGTCTCATGGATTTTAGATAGATAGATAGATAAAAACTTTATTTGGTACTACAGACACACATACAATTAACAAAAGTAGATATAATTTTAAACAAAACAACAGCACAATAGGTTTAGTAAAGGTAGATCTAGGAGAATTCACTGTAAATGCCTTGCGGATTGAAGATAAATTTTATGTATCATTTCTATACATTTTGTAATTATAACGGACAGACTAACTTTGATAACATATTACGAACAAACCAATATTTATGGTTCTTATCTGGCCCATGCAACACTGGTTTCCCCTATTTCACGACTTTTCTGTTTTGATACAATACAATTTAAGTCCCAACGAGCAATGACGAATTGTAGTCTGTTAGCAACAGTCACCCGGAGCTGACGTTCATTGTGGGCAAGGGGCAAGATAACAAGACGGCATTACTAAAAAGAAGCGTGCCACCGTCTTCGCTACATTGCTTCAATGTGTGAAAATTCAATTAAGCCGTATGATGTCGCTATTAGAGGATAAGTATTTTTTTTAAATAATATGGTTTTTGATGTGTACTATCTTCAACTCCTATGGTTATTTATTTCCTAACAGAATTGTTTAAGAACGGTTCTCTGTACAGTTAACGTTCTGGTCACTCTTTGATCAAGGGTAGGTTCTGATGACCGTATTACTCGCCTATTCACAGGCTTCTATAGACTTCGCTCAGTCCCAAAATATATATAACTCAATCTGGGATAAATAATTTAATTTAGAAATTTCGTCTAAAAGGTTCCCTTAAGACAATATAAAATTGAATATTTAATCATAAGTAACCATACTAATGTCGGTAACTGCACCTTGGAGTACTTACAGACAATAAATAAAATTAGACAATGTATTTGCCTACGGCAAGCCAAACAAATTAAATAAACAAGATCTATTTCAAATCTCGCTTCGAGAACCAGCTCAACTATGGATCGGAGATATCCATAGTTATTCCATGTTATAAAAATCGCTTAGAAACCTGCCGTGAGCAGGCTCTTGAGGAGCCTGCCTAAATTGGAAGGACGATATCATAACTAAATAAATAGTAACAATGAAGCTAATCTGTTCACTAGTAACAACTTAAGAATTTCATAAATTGGATACTAAAATAACATTATATTCTCAGCTTATTTTATCAGACACGCCGCCACTTCGACCGCAAATAGAGCTGGTCAGCATTGACAGAATAACTTTGTAACACCACCGTGTGGAGCAATTTAAATGGTTTTTCCAGATTTCATCGTAGAGATTTGTCAATTCTAAAAATACTGACGTAGATGAAACATTAACTAAATTTCTTAGTTATGATTAAGAGGGAAATAACTATTTGTTTTGTTTGGTGATCAATATAATTCATCATGAGTTTTAATATTTCACAACTTTCAAAATCTACATATGTTTTCAAATATAGAAGGACGAATGAACGAAATACAATTAGAGATTAAACTAACCTCTGGCGTAGTTCTATCCAAATTGTATGAGTTCATTCGTCCGAATATATTTACTCCCTCCCAGCCCTAAAACCCCCTGTTTATGTGAAATATTAAGATTTTAGAGGCTTTCAACTAATGACAATCAATGCAAGCAGCCGGACGGAGGAGTACCCGCACATAAAAATTATTGCAGATATTCTGCTTTCAACTTTAGTGGTAGATTGGCGATACCTAACACGTATACTACATATGTTTTCAAATATATTCGGACGAATGAACCCATACAATTTGAATAGAACTACACCAAAGGTTAGTTTAATCTCTAATGATATGCCATATAAAAATGTCCTATGAAAACTATTAAATTTATGCCATATAAACATTTAGTATGAAGCCATACAGAAAGCTTCAATGGTAGCTACCCTATTCATTATTAAGGATTATGGTATGCCACACTGTCAGAAACTATAGAGCTTCAAAAGCAGATATCTAGCTTTACTATTTATTGTTTCTGCTAGATGCCTGCTATGGAAGCTCTTAATATCTCTTAAAAGTACCGACTGAGCTGTCTTCTGTCTCATACTCCTTATATATTGAGAACTTTATGTATGATCTCTGTTAACTAGGCTACTTACAGCTGGGTAAAGTGACTTCTATGCTATTACTTTCTTTCAGGAGACACACATCATGCACAAATTTGAAAGCGACTTCTATGGTTCATATCTGAGGATTTGCCTTGCTGGATACTTGAGGGGTGAAAAGAATTTCGGTTCTCTTGAAGAATTGGTGAAAGCTATAAAACAAGATATAGAAAATGCTGACAAAAACTTAGATTTACCTGAAGCTCAATCTTTGAAAGACAATAAATATTTTTCCCATGAGAAGGTAGTTGGTAAGTGAATAAATAAAATAAATGAAAATGCTTGCAAGTATTTCGCCAAATTGTGGCCTCGAAGTGTTCATAAAATATATATATATAGATTTATTTTTTCAAATGAGCTTTGGGTTCTAAGTTTTCATATATTGATTTATCTATTTGCACATACACTATGTATGGATTGAATTTATTATGATTTATGACATTAGTTATGTATGATGCTCTATTTTGCATTTTAGTGTAGCCAGAACAATCATTCTATTTTGTGATATTTTTACAATTGAAATAAAGTTATGAAATGTAAAATATTTAGTTTGGAAATGGAATAGAAACAAATATACCCTTTGAAAAAGCCTTTATTTATAGGTTTCACTGTAGTTAGTTAACAAATCTGAAAAAATCACTCCTTCATTCTTGGAAAATAAACACAATTATCTTAAAATTAAGAAGTAGGGCTCTCTCTCCAGGTAATTTTCTTAATGTTGTTTTCTCCTAAATGAACATCCTGAAACAAAAGAAAATAATCTTTTACATATTCCATCAGCAGTTGTGTTTAGTAAATTACTATCTACGTTAGTACAAGGCACGCACATGGACATGTTCAATTAGCAGGTCTGGAGGCTGGGCAGTGAACGAGTTAATTCTTCATATGAGACATTGTGTTCCTTTCGAGATTCATAAAATGAGAAGGTTGAGAAGGTAAACATTGACCTTAAATTACTGGCAATTTATTGTAAATTTCTTTAGCTATGACTCTGTGGAGTCATTACTCAGAATGGTGAGCTGGATTGTTAGGTTTCATATTATCATCATTATCATACAGATTATCTCAGATAATCTAAATGTTTATAAATTCATATAACTGTTCAGGTTGAGGTTTTGTGTTGATGGATCAAGAAACTAAGTTTTTTAAAACACAATTTTTTATAAAGTTTTGTATTTATGGTAATCAGTGGATAAACACATAACAAAAATGCAAAAGTTTAGATGTTGTTTACACCAAATGAATGAATGGAATAAGCTGAAATGTTCGAAAGATGTAGTTTTAGACCTGGATTAAGTTACAGGCTATTTTTATGCCCAAAAAACACATGCAAAGCTGTGGGCAGAAGCTAGTGATTGTATAAAAAATTTAAAAAGTCAGGTTGTCAACCAAATCACAGATTATTTGTTGACAGAAAACAAGTTTCAATGTGTTGCAACTTTACACAAATATATGGGAATTATAATAATGTTCAGTGACAATTTTGTAGGCATTTGAGAACAACAGCTTCACAAAGAGAGCTGCGGTTTTGTTTATTGGGAAATTTGAAAATATTCGGACCTAATATTTTATTTCACATTATTTATATTTCACAAAGTGTAGTCAACTTGTTACACAAAATTAACAGGAAATTATGAATAAAATTAAATTAATTATGATCACCCACCTTCCGTTAGCCTCGCACGTCCACCAGTGGGCTGGCAGAGGATTGTAGAGCATCCTGCGCAAACGACCACCCTCTGTGCGTGACTAAATACAGTAGTGATTTTGTAACATCCTGGGCATTTCACATCCATAAAATACGAATTAGGATGTGGCACCAGTCTCTTCAACTTGTGTTTCCTTCTCTCCGACGCAGGCGAAGGGTGCAACAAATCAATTGCGAGCTGAAAGATCACACATTTAGGTTAGAATATCATCTCGGTAAATCTTGATTATGATGACAAAGAGAGGCAAATGTCCATGGTGATGAGATGCTTTGGGGTTACACACGCGTGTTGCAAGGAAATTGCACAGCAGATATATTTTTTTGGTTGGAATTCATTTGACATGTCAGTGGGTGCCATGTGTATCCGCTTGTTTGGATGAACTTGGGATTGTAGGACATTGGTGCGGACACTGTTTTGTTCACAAAAACTATAGTAACATTTTTAGAATCACAGAAACAATATGCTGTTACTGATCACTGCGAAATTATTTTCTATCACGAATAAAAATACACACCGGCATGGTCACAGCTTTGGTGCAGAACCGGAAAAGGAAAGGCTGCCAGAGTACCAAAGACAAGAGAAATTTTTTCGATCGAAGCTGCTTAATCATAGACAATGTGTTACTTTTTGGAAGTTTTTGAAATGTTCTATGCAACTGTCAGTGTCAGAATGACATATTATTGCTGTGGTTGTCATTGTTATCTTGCTTTGCCCAAAGGGGTGCCAACTCGGTGCCAATATCCGAGGGTGCCAACTTTTTCCGGCCAATCAAGATCTCCGTATATGTACTCTATGAATCAAGATACGCACTTAGGGATGGCCGCAAATTCGAAGGCTGAAACTGGGGTTTTACTAAGTGTAAAATAGAAAGAAGAAAGTCAAGTCCAAGTCAAAAATGTTTCGTCAAAAAGGGAGGCATTTATCAAGCAGTGCACACAGACTTCTTATATAAAAATTTGTAGTTTGGTTTGCTTATTATTTACGAGCTGGTCGGTAGTTATTGGTTATTGTATACTCATTAATGCTGGTCACACTGAATGCAAAGAGAATACAATACTGACACTGAATGCAATGCGTGTTTCTTGTTTCTGTTTCTTGATGTTTTGCATCCGTAGTATTCCTGTGTCGTTTTGTGAACTTTCAATAGATTCTGACTAATTAAATACGCCTCAATTTAGTTCCAAGTTGAACGATTGTTTGCAGTTCGAATAGTATTCAGCAGTATCACTTCAAAAATACATAATGGCAGACGACGAATTCGATGGGGAAGATGCGGGTGCAGATTACGATGATATTGCCGAAGATGACGATAATATTGAGGAGACAGAAGAACAAGAGGAAGAAGGGTTCAATACACAGTACTTGGCGCCAGGCCAGGCCGGCGGTGGAGTCGATAAATCTAAGAGAATCACGACTAGATATATGACCAAATATGAACGAGCTAGAGTGTTAGGTAAGGTTACAGAATCTTCTAGTTTATTTTATGTAGCATTGTACAATAATTATATTACAATTCAAATATGTTTGCAGGATATAAATCTACTCTTTATGATTCAAGATTGACTATTTTTATTTTTCAGGAACCCGTGCATTACAAATAGCCATGTGTGCCCCAGTCATGGTTGAGTTAGAAGGTGAAACAGACCCCTTGCAGATAGCTATGAAAGAACTAAAGCATCTAAAAATCCCAATCATCATCCGAAGATACCTTCCTGACCATTCCTATGAAGACTGGAGCATTGATGAACTCATAATTATTGATCATTAGTTTATATAGAATTATGGTAGGTATATGAATAACCAAGAAGCTACTTAAAATTGCAAATAATTAGAAACATTTTATACAATCTTATTGTTAAATAAATCAGTTTCTAATGTGTTTTCCTAAAACAATAGGGTTTAAAACTTAATACATTGTGCTTTGTAATGATCACTTTGAAATGATCTGAATAAATTTTTAAACTGTTATTAAAACAACATTATTCCACTATACCAGATTTCCATGCTATTTAGTTATATTGACACTTAACATGGTTTTTATTATGGTAACTCTAAGCTAAAAGAACTTTATTTTTGTTGGATAAAAACATGAGTATCCGAGATCTATGTCCAGCAGTGGACTATTGGTACCACACCTGCAGACTAATAAACAAATTAGTATTCATCTATGAACATAATACAGTACCCAGACCTAATAGAAATACATTCCTTAAGTAATTTATAACAGGGTATTTACCATGATTTGAGTTCTGAGCCCTCCAATATCAAACTAACTCGCTATAAATATAGGTGTTCCGTGATCATGCTACATTAAACTGTGCAGAAATATTAAAGGGATTTCAACTTTATCTATTGTTAGTAACCATCATAGTCTCAAAAGTGAAATACCTACATGCTTTCTTACAAACATCTGTGCCGCAGCCGCGGCGATTCGATGATTTGTAGAATGGCTAGGCGGATTAAAAAGACAATGCTGATTAGGTACTTATCTTGTAGGTATGTTAATTTAATATCTCTATGGCCGTAATTCCACTAAATTATAGGTTCACCATAAAAATGGTAAATAAATAAATAAATTTAAATACCTACCTACAGATGCAGGAAAATACCTACTTGTGTCAAAAATGAAAATGTAGAAAGTTTCTACTTTTATCGATCTCTCCTTGAAAATTGGATCGCACGCACTATTTAGAGCAGTGGCGGTCTTGCATTCCTCAATCGGAGTGTCATGACTTGACCCGGGGCGGACCGCCTCCGCGCGCTTATCTGAAATTTGCTGATTTATAATTCGCCTAGCCATTCTACAAACGGGCTTATTCTACGTTTGGGGTGGCGCATGGCGGCGCGGCGCGGCGCGACATAAACATCGAACCCGCAACCTTCTACGTCACAGGCGGGCGCCCACTGCGCAATTGAATCTGTTGGAGGGCCACCTGTCAGTAGGTAGGTATTCTTCCCATCCCACTAGCAGCTAACAACTATCGTCACCTATCATAAAGGGATACCTCAACACTTACCTACGTGAGTAGTTATTTTATATTTTGCTTAGGTATCAGATTTTTGCGTATTTGTTTTACTTATAGTACAATTGAGCTTATTGCAGACTGTTAAACAATCATAATCAATAACTTTATTTCTTTAGGCTTAAAAAAAGCAAGTAACATTTTATACTTTAAACATAGTTATTATTATCAAATAAGAAATAAAGTGTTATTGTTAATCTCTTCACTTAAATTTTTTGTCCACTAGTGGAAGAAGTGAAAAAGAAACCACTAGCACATTATATTATATAGCTGACCTGTGCCCACTTCGTTGGGCCGTAAACATTTTAGTTGTTAATATATGTTTATAGCCTATAACACTCACAAATAACGTGGTTTTCAATAGGTAAATGAGTTTTCAAAATCGGCTCAGTAGATTTAGAGATTATACCCCCTACAACCTCACAAACCTTAGGTACTTATTTTTATTAACTTTTACATTTACCTAGGTATATATTATGCGCTTCAAAAGCTTTTGATAGTACCTACTGGAGATTAGGGCACAACCCATCTATTGTCCAGTTCCAGTTAAAACTGGAAGGAAGAATCACCAGTCGTCCTAAATCTTCACAATTTCTATCTTGATTCATGGCGTCTCGCAGATCTACATAATTCTCAGCGCGCAGTCTTCTCTCATTTGTTCTGTTCTGAAGTATACCAAACGCTCCGTTTTTATTTTGGCGTAAGCGTCTACCAGAAAACGGTTGAACAAACCTCGAAGCCTTTGCAGGTGAGCAAGCGAACTTCTCTCATTGGTAAAATGTATTTAGGCGTAGAATTGCATTGCGGAAACATTTGTAGTGTTGACAGGTTCGTCAGTTGTCGGATTCACATGTCGAACACCAAAGTTGTATCAGTCTTCGCCACGACAGTAGGTATATAAGCGAGTACTGAAGAGCATCAAATGCCTGGTGCGTTTCGCTAATGCGTTGCAAGTGGTCATCCCGGGTACGCAGCACAATGTCACGCCTCTCACAGTGCTGATTAACCAGGACAACGGCAACATCATTGGTAGCGAGAGCTTGGACCGACCGGATGCTGTCCAGTAGGTCGTTTATATCGGCGCTAATAACAATTTTGTTGGCTTTGGGGTATGTACTCGTATTTTATGTCCTTCCTCGTAGTATAAACTCAAATCCTGCCAAGTTTCATTTGAATACATTCAGTAGTTTCAACGCTATGCGCAGCCAACCAATTTTACTTTCATCCCCTCTCCCAAGGGAACCCTATTGAAATCCGGGATAAAAAGTATCCTATGTCCTTCCTCGTAGTATGAACTCAAATCCAGTTTTTTTCAATACGTTCAGTAGTTTCGGAGTTATGCGCGGCCAAGATACAGACAGACGGACATGATGGAAAAAAATCATTTTTGGCATCAGTATCGACAAAAGCCCTCCAAATTTTGTATGTACAGAATTTCACCTGTTACAGTTTTATGATAAGTATAGATTAATCTACATGTAGCTCAACTGATAGAAATTAACAGTAGGTATAAAAATAGATATAACCCCGGAAAAGAAGCGAGCTGTTGGATGGAGCATTTCGGGGAGTTAAAGTTGGCGCCCCGCGGACCACCCCGTCGCCGCCCGCCGCGCCAAATGCTTCGCGGACTCCAGGGACCAGTAGTGGTCCGCGACCCACCGGTTAAGAATCTATTTCAACGAGCCAAAACCAACGATAGAACATAACGACAGTTCCTAGTGAAGAAAGCAGGTGGTTTACGTCGCTAAGAAGCAAGTAATAAAATAAATTGTTTGGCTACCTGTGTAGTAGGTACCTACCTATATACCTATACGCATGATATTGCTCAACGGTATTCATTGCTTGAAATAAAGGTATGTATAGTCATTGTCACCAGCTGAGATTATTACTTAATTTTAATAACGGATTTACTGACCAGCCGCCGCCGCTGCGCCACCTTGAGGACCCACTGCTGGACATATGATCGTGGGCCATGAAACTGTTTGTATGTTTTAAGAATCGTTGACAACGCTTCCCACGCCCCACCGTCACACCACACATGTCGACATGCCGAGCCGCCGCCGCCGCGCCGTCGCGCCGTCGTCGTCGTCGCGTCGACGATGCGAACAACGACGACTAGGTAGTACGGACGGATGTATGTTAAAGTCAATATGTAGTGTTGTCGTGACATTCGACCCTAAACCAGTAACATTTACACCCTTCGTGAAAAAACATTATAGAATAAAGCTTATAATATAATGCTTATCTGACAAAGCTGATTTCGTGTCAAACCATATTTTGTCGTGAAATGCATCCAGAGAGTTCTCCCTTCGATCACCGATACGAAATCGGTAATCGAAGAGAGAGATATGATGCGATAAGATGCAGAGACATTGCGCGGGCTGTACCTAAGTGTGACGTAGTATGACGTATTCCTAGGTAGGTAAGTAATTATTACCTACTAGCTGCTGCCTGCTACTTCGCCCGCGTTTTATCGGGATAAAAAATTGCCTGCATGCTTAAATGTTATTCCAGGTCCCAAACTATACCCATACCAAATTTCAGCCCAATCAGTTCAGTAGTTTTTGCGTGAAAGAGGAACAAACATCCATACTCCAAAAATCCATACTTTGACATTTATAATATTAGTAGCATTCTCTGATGAGGAGTCTACCTTCAGCCCTCCGGTTAGAGGACCTTATGCCTGTCTTAACATTTGCTACCTTTTGATAGGTACTTCCAAAATCTAAGCAAATCTCATTTCGCCCGTAATCTCAGGACATACCAGTGAAATTAAAAAAATATATCTTTGCCTTTGAAACAATTTCACCGTACCTAGTCGAAGTCGGGAAGGTGGACATCGTTATCATCAGCATAATGACGTAATTATTTTTCCATATTGAGTTATGGTTGATAAGCAAAATACAGGACTGCGTTTGGCAGTTGTGTTGTAGCACGTTTGAAGCGCTCATGAGCAAGCGTCTGCGCGGGCGCAGCAGCGACCGTGGGCCGCAGCAGTTGGCACGCGCACCGAGCTGAATATCGCTAGAGTTCCGGGCGGGCGGGGAGCGCCGCGCGAGCCAGTACCCTTCCGACCAGCGATGCTGCGCTGTCTCCGGAAATAGAGTACGTGCGAGGTCTCCGCGTGTCGCGTACCGCCGCCGGCGCCTCAACCGAGCCCCAAGCCGTCATATCGCGGATATATTTAGAGTCAATCTCCTATCTTTCACCAACCTTCATCCGCGACGTGACGGCTTCGGATCCGACCCGAGGTGCATTCCCGAGGGGATGCAGCTCGCTCGGAACGGTCGAGTGACGTTGGCGTTTCAGTGTAGATGTGTACAACGTGAGAAGATCGGTGGACCGGGTGCGCGAGAGTGAGTGCAAATGACTGATAGCCCGACATAGCGGGCGGAACTTGAGCAACATGTGGACCAAAGGATTTACGTTATGGAGGTGTATGTTGTGCACGCTGCTGGTCGCGGCGGCGCTGGCGGCCGTGGCCCGAGGTGAGTCCTTGTCGCGAGACGTGACCAGTCGCATCTTCGTTCGCTCTCTGCGTCACTACATCTATTTTCGGCGTAACTTGCGCTGAAATTATGTAAAAAGCTCACGTATGTGGTCTATTTTTGTCGGTAACCTTAGGTGAAGTTCTAAGAAACGATCTAGTGACCCAGATGCGAGACAGATTGACCTCATAATGTGTACTGGATAGGAGAGAGCCGTGGAGTCTCGATGAGCCGAGAGCGCTAAACGCCTGTTTCTCGCAATGCTAGATACGTAAATAGAAATACAGGGGTTTGTCGTTCGGCGTCGCCATCTTGTGAAAAGCGATAGGATAGTCGAGCAGCAATATAAAAATGTGACGCGAAAGTGGGTCATTTTTATTATTTTACAGAATTGCTTTTTATTTTTTGTGAACCGCATTGCATTCGTTCAGTCACTTGTTCTATTATTCTTCATTTTTGTAGAGATTGCAAGCATATAAAAAAAGCACATTTTTCAGCTACCCTCTGAACCGCCCCTACTGTATACTCCTGAAAAGAACACACAACTAAATATACAAATAAAACTAAGATGCAATTCGTGAGTGCATGTTCAATAGAGTTGTCAAATATCATAAATTCTTAGCTTGGAAAATTAGACATTACCGCTACCTACACCAACTCGCCTAACAGTGATGGATGACTCACTGGAAAAAAAACAACTCTGTAGCTAGGTCATGTAATGTTCATAGTTTTCTCACCTCGGTGACAATCCTGAGGCTAATATATTTTCTTTTCATAAGCTTATAAAACAATTTAATAAGATAAATAGGCAACTTATACTATATTAGCTTACCTATTAGAAATAAGCTAATCGAAAGCTGTAAGCCAGCAAGCACTGCTTTATTGTTTTTGAAAAGCTCTACACATCAGCGTCACTCACCAAGGCCAAACTTGCGGAAGGTCAAACCAAAATACTTCTACGATGAAAAGTTAATATAATTTCTAGTGTGTTGATAAATTTACTGATCGTGTTAGACGAGCACTTCTAACAAGACAATCAGAATAAGATAAATGGAGGGTTTTAGAAAGTTAAACAATATAGAGTTGATTCATCAGAGATAAGTAGGTAGGTGGTACCTATATGAGTTCTACTTGCAAAGATTCTTCAGCAAACTAGGAGTTGCTTGTGGACAAATATTTGAATTTTACAGATGAATAACAAAGCACGTGTTTGTAAAAATTACTCGTAATAACTTAGAGATTTATAAGCAAAAATTATGAATATCATGTCATTGAAATCCCACTAATATTACGAGATCGGGCTGAAATTTTGCACACATTAAGATCTGGACACTGTATAACATGTATCTAAAATACTTTAAAAAAAAGCGTGCGACAAGAATAAGATCCCCCAAACACCCACAAAGCTTTTCAAGAAACTTACTAAGTTGTACTTTTTTACATTTTGTGATTATACTGACCTCGTTCTAGAAAAGAAGGTAATGCATAATAGGTCTATGACTCATACATAATCTGCTGCCACGTAAATAAAATAGTATTCTATCAAATATAATTGAACAAACTACTGCGACATCTTTGGTACCATGAAATAATAGTATACGATGAAATAATACACATCATGATGTTTGTTATGTCCTCTTTTATGGTAAATAGACACCAACAACACAATTATACTTTATTTTTTTCATAATTTTCAGGCGACGATGAAGTACCCTCCGAATCACAATGCCGTCCATATATCGAAAAGGCTCTGAAAGAGCTCGAATCAGGAGATGCAGAACCAGGTGAACTATCTTCAAAATTGTAGTAAAAACTTATGATAAAGTATTACAAGAAGCCGCTATTCGTGGCGTCGTTTGTGGGAGGCCTATGTTCAGCTGTGGACGTATACGGGCTGATGATGATGATTTTAAGAAGGTAGTTAAGTTAATGTATACCTGTGGGTCAAGATTACCAAGTTAAATCCCAACAACGTGAGGCGCCGCTGTATTGTAGAGCTAGAAAACGATGGTGCAACGAACAGGGCAGTATCGATAGAGCTATGGAGGGTTCTAGAAGAGGTGTTTGTCCAGTGGTTCGTTGACAAATGAAAATAAATAAATAAATCTTTATTGACACAGAAAATAACAATCAAATAATATAAACAAATGAAACTAGTATTTACAAAATATATTAAATATAATATTGAAAATAATATTAAAAAGAATGATGGAGACATCAATAATATCTTGATTCTGCATATTTTTGAGAAAGATACCAGAGTATGTGAACGATATCAAGAGGAAAGTCTAGTATAGCAACAAAAAGCATTCAGTTTATCATTGATGAATACAGATAAAATAAATGAAATAGTTAGCTTTCAACGATCGATATACAGATGAGATCTCCGTAAATAAAATACTGACGCTAACCTCGTTTCGACACATGAAGTTCATTTCCGTTTCAAATAAATGGGTTACAGTTACATTTGTAAACTACATGCAATGAAATAATGAAAACATGAAGCTTATGAATGATATACATTTAATTATTATTTTAAAGTCTATAATTAACCATTGAATAATTTTATTAAGGTACCTACTTTATACATAAACCTATATCTTCTTCAATTGAATGATTAAAAAACCTAAAAGGTTGAAGTGAACAAAAATTCAAAGATATCACTTTATTTCCCAGTTTCAATATATAATTTTAGTTTTGTGACGTGTCCAAGAGTCCTGTAGGGGTCTAAAGGAAATATAGCACTTAGAATTTTGAATGTCGTGATTCTATTTAAACTAACGTCTACGTAACCTATAGACGTTTAATTAATTGGATGTCAGTACCTACGTAAGAAGCTTCGTTCACCAATTTGGCAATGGATACGAATATATCGGCAGTTAAAGCAGGCGAGTGATGCATTAACGATCTTCGATGACGTGATTTATTCGTTATCTATTTTAATGGTTTTAAAATTTCTTAGCGGGTAAAATGTATTAATTATCCTCAGATCACTGTGAATAGGTGATACTGAAGTCACTCAGTCACTCCGTAGACGGTGGTAGGACGACTTATATTTAGTGATTGTTTCTTAATGTTACGTAACGATTAATTAACTACCTAAATCTTTAAAAAGATACCTTGATAATTACCATATTCTAAGTATCAGGTACAAAAATTTAGGGGTAATGTATCTTGCATATTATAACCTTTTTAAAAATCTAGGTTACGGTACGGTTATGCAAAACGTTTTGGCTAAGGGAATGATGAAATAAAGCACCAGCTGAATGAAATCAAACACGACTGAAATAATAGTGTCCTCTAAAACGTAAGACCGAAATAAACATCTATATTTAGTTTCAATGAGATGATAATTTCAGTGTGAATGTGAAAGAGGGAAAGGGAATCATGAACGTTACAATGATTCTGAATGATCGTAGTCTCGTCTGTTGCAGTTACCTTTAGTTCATCCAAAATGCAATGACAATTATATTATAATTTATTTCTGTATTTTTCAGATTCTGCAGAAAAAAACGATAGTAGTGAAGTAAGTGTAAACGAAGAAACGAATGAAGTGAGTTCACCTGAAGGAGTTGAAACGACGGATAGTAAAGAGGATGACGCACCATCGATAGAAGTAGCAGATGAACCATACATACCGCAAGCATCAATAGAAGAAGTAGGAGTTGCGAAAGACGACGAATCCAATGAAGATAATGATGGAGACAGCAAAGAACAAGACTCAGATGACAGTAAACAAGATGACGGAGACAGCAAAGAGGATACAGCATCTGCTGACGAACAACCAGCCGAACAAGGTAGGTTATTGGTAATTCACTAACACTACGTGAACGTGTTTGTTCTGCCCATCATCACGAACACTTCGGTGAAGACGCCAGGTCTGAATTCTTAAACTTGGTATTGGGGTAGGTCTCGCTCGATTCAATCGTTCGTTAAAGAGGTTTTATTTGAAACAAACCTAAAAAAAGGATATGCTCTGAATTAACAATGGGTGTGGGAGTAGGAGCTCGGCTTTTAGTAATTAATTTGGCCGGAACCAAACCTGGTTTTTTCAATTCATAGGTGATTTACAATATTTTTTCAGAATGAAGACCTGATGTATTCTCTAACGTTTTCATAATGATTGGGAAAACCTGCAGTTAACGCAGTGTAATAACCTATCAATAACCCTGTTTTATGCACCCTTAAAATTATTTAAAGAAAGGAAGCTCTTCATTAACAACATAATAAAACGCTTCATTGATCACTAGGATGTGGCATTTTATGATTATTTATTAAGTTCCTCAGCATTTTTGCTGAGGAACTTTATGATATAAATATGCATTAAATAATTATGATATAAATATGCATTAAATAATTGTATATTACAATAGATAAAAAACTATAGTTTTACAAATTATTATGTAAACCGTTGTTATCGGATTTTTATTTTTTACAGAAAGTGATGAGGAGCAAGAACAAAACGACGAAGCTGGCGCTGATACTAACGAAGATTCAAAGGAAGCTGCCAACGACGATGACAGCAAAGAATCAGAAGCAGCAACAATTGACGACGATGCAAGCAAAGAAACAGTCGACGATGATAAATCTGAAGAGAAGTCCGAGGATGTTGCTGATGATTCCGAAGAAAAAAAAGATGACAAATCAAAAGAAGATGACGATGGATCTCAAGAAAAGGCTGATGAATCCCAAGAAGACAAAGATGACTCTCAAGAAATAAAAGAGGATTCGAAAGAAGAATCAGATGCTCAAGCCACTGATGATGACACCGAATCCGTTGATGACAAAGACGATTCAAGAGCATCTAAAGACGAATCAGAAGAGGCTAAGGATGTTTCAGAAGAAACCAAGGAGGAAACTGAAGAAAAAGAAGAATCCGGTGAAGAAAAAGACACCTCTGTAGAAGAGTCTGACTCTGATGACAAAAAAGAGTCTGGAGAAGATAATGACGGATCAGAAGAGGAAAAAGACAAATCAGATGAGAAAGATGAATCTGTAGAAGAAGCAGAAACTGCTGAAGCTGAAGGAGAGGTAGATGAGCAGTCAGAAGAATCCGAGAAGGAAGAGAGCGATGGCGATAAATCTGATGAAGGCGATGAACAATCCGATGAACCAGCGTCTGATGATGATGATTCAAAGGAAGATGAAGATGGAGCACCCGAAGAGGAACTACTATTTGTAAGCTATTTTATGCTTGCATATTGATACCAATAACTATTTTATATCGTACCAGCTATTCTCGAACCGAATGGCCTGTTGCGTGATGATGGTAAGAGGCCCGACGGCATGACTTTTGTCCCTTGGGAGCTGGGGAGGCCTATTGTGCGGGACGCTACATGTGTCGACACACTTGCGCCTTCCCATCTTTCAAGGACATCCGTGAGGGCTGGTTCGGCGGCAGATTTGGCTGAGGATCTCAAGAGGCGCAAATATGCAGGTCTCGACAGAGCCTACGCATTTGCTCCCCTTGGAGTCGAGGCCCGAGGTCCGTGGGGTACCGAGGCTCTCCGGGTTTTCAAAAAATTATCTGAGCGCCTGGTCGAAGCGACGCGTGACCCGAGAGCTAGTGAGTATATGGCGCAGCGCATTAGCATTGCCATACAGCGGGGCAATGCAGCCAGCGTCTTGGGGACGCTTCCGACTGGTATTGATATGGACCAGTTGAGCTATCTGTAGATTGTTTGCAACAGTCTGCAGTTAGCTCAATTGTTGCGATTGTAAATACTAGTTTAATTTCTTTGTATTATTTGATTGTTATTTTCTTTGTCAATAAAGATTTTATATCTTATAAGTAACCATAACATGTGAATTTGTATTCTTGCAGGAAGTTGAGATTCCCGATAATCTAAGATCTCGTGACCATATAAAACAGATTCTGAGATTGGAAGAGGAAGCGAGTGAAAATGAGTTGACCATTGAAAAATCCGCTGATATAATACTCAGGGATCTCAAGAGAACCTATGATAACTCTATCAAACCACTAGAAACACTATACAAATACAGGGATTTAAGTAATAGGCATTTCGGTGACCCTGAAATTTTCTCCAAGCCGTTGGTGCTCTTTATGGGACCTTGGAGCGGTGGCAAATCTAGCATTTTGAACTATCTAACTGGGCTTGAGTTCACTCCATGGTCACTAAGAACTGGTAAGCATATCCTAATCGAATAACCAGGATAACGTTCTAAATGTAGGCTAGATACCTACATAAACAGTGAGAAGACTTCAGATAATCCGAATAACAAGAAAGATTAACAGAAATCAATTAAAGTTCAAAAACAAAAGAGCTTTAACACACTCGAGGCTCTACAGAGTTTTTGTGAAGGACAATGTGTATTATATGTACATACAATTTTTTTGCATCAGATTACTTCTGTTTTACGAACAACACGAATTTTAACATACATTTGACTTACCTAGGTGCCGAGCCATCGCCTGCATACTTCAACATCCTTATGCATGGCAAGGAGCCCCAGGTATTAGACGGGACCCAGCTGGCAGCGGACTGGACCTTCTCAGGGCTGCAGAAGTTTGGCCAGGGTTTGGAGGAGAGGCTGAGAGGATTGAGATATCCTAGCAAGATTCTAGAAAAGGTTACTTACAAGTTTTATTTTCACACGGAATGTTAGAGACGTGGTGTCATCATCATCATCATCAGCCCAATACACGTGCACTGCTGGACATAGGCCTCCCCCATACGACGACGCCACAAATAGCGGGCCTGAGAATGGACGTGGTGTTTAGATACTTATTTTTTTCCTGAAGGATAAAGCTTCATGTGCCCATTATGAGGCTTTGATGACAAATGAAACGCCAATTTCTAATCTGCAAATAATCTATAAATTAGTTAAATACATAATTTAACACAGACAAAACGGTGGATAGATTTTAGTTAATAACTTTTTCTACGACATCCAATGGCTCATGGCTGAGATGAGGACGCGCATAAACAGAGAAACCCACCCATATCTTCTATAGCCTTCTCTATGTACTTATGCTTCTCTCATTCGGTATGCATTTGCTCTTGATAAAATTTATTTAGATCTGTGGGTACGCATGTATGTATGTATGGGGTATGGTGTTGGTAGTTTTGGTAGGAGCTAAGCTAAAAAACTTAAACATGTACCTACCTACCACTAAACCATCCACTCGCACTAAGCGGTTTTCCTCCGACTTCACCATTGGTACCGCTAAGGTCTGGAACGCGCCGCGCCGTTTACAACCTGAGTATCTTCAAGACATGAGTGAATGAATCTTCTAGCTTGGATCTGCGACCTTAGTAATACACCATCGGCCACGGGTGAGACTGACAAACGAGTCTTTTGACCATAGAAAATTACCTTACAGGTGAACATCGTAGAAATCCCTGGGATCCTGGAGGTCCGCAAGCAAGTGTCCCGCGTGTTCCCCTTCAACGATGCCTGCCAGTGGTTCATCGACCGCGCTGACATCATCTTCTTAGTATACGACCCGTCCAAGCTGGACGTTGGGCCTGAAACAGAGGCCATACTCGACCAGCTCAAGGGCAGGGAGTCCCAGGTAATTCTTAAAAAAATCATCTTTACAGAGAATCATACTTACGTATGTACCTAAATAAAAGTAAATTTATTGAAAAGGTAAAATTTAAAGCGAACAAGCTAATCGAGGATTTAGATACATTCCTGATTCAACAGAAAATGCAGGTAGGTACCTACTACAAACAATTTATTACGCAAGCCAAATAACTAGTGCCAAAAGATGTAAAATTATATGCGTTTAAAATAGATCGTTAAACCTATAGTAGTAATTCCAAATAGTTTCAAGAATGGTGGGCATTATTTTAACGAGGAATAGCGAACACAAGTTCAAGATCTTGCGGCGAAGATTATGTAGTCATAGTCACCTTTAACCTTTCAAGCACACCAATTAATAATTTATTAACTTAATTTCTTAACTTGTTGCTGCGCTAATCAGTCGTCAACTAGATTAGGTACTCGTTTTTTTATGCGCCCTGTTCAATTCATCTCATCATTGTCTTGTCACACACATTTACGTTCAAGTCCAAGAGAAGCCGGCCACACGCTCCATCTTGCTTGCGCAAGCCGGTGTGCGCAAGCAAGATGGAGCGTGGGGCCGGCCTATCTTGCTTGCGCAAACTGTGTTTGTGCAATCTGCATGCACAAATGTTTGAGCGTGTAGCCGGGCTATAAGTGAGGAGCTAGTTTGATGAGCCATCCTGGTCGACGGATTCCATAATATTACATTTTTCGTTTCCAGACACGCATTCTCCTAAACAAAGCAGACACCGTCAAGCCCGAAGAGCTAATGCGTGTGCAAAGCGCCCTGATTTGGAACATTTCCCCGCTAATGAGCTCAGCGCAGCCGCCGGTCATGTACACCGTATCACTGTGGTCGATGCCGTTCGAGAGCGGAGCCCCCACCAGGCTACTGCAGGCCCAGGAGCGAGAGCTGCTGAGAGACCTGCGACATGCCATCGACAAGCGCATCGAGAACAAGATCGCCAGCGCTAGGAGATTCGCTGTAAGTTACTCGTTCGCTTTTACACTGGAGGTCAAGGTAGGGTAATATCATCAAATTTCGTGATAAAACATAGTTATGAAATAAAATGTCTCAGTTACTTCCAATAATATCTTACGTTTTCATTAGGAACATTCATCAGTCTTTAACAACTCTTATCACCACCTAACACTATCACTTGCTTGCGCAAACTGCGTTTGTGCATGCATGTTTGCACAAATGTTTGAGCGTGTAGCCACTGTAGCCAGGCTTTATGAGAAAGTGCAACTACCTGTCTGTCCAATCCGATTAATTTATAAATTTTGATTCTGTAATGTTAATTTTTTGCTGAGCCACGATAAGTACCTACCTAGTTCAAAAGTAGCATGTCGGTGGACAACCATCTACCTATGTTTTCATATTGGCTTTCAGTTTAGTTAAACATAATTTTCTTCTCTCAGGTTCGTGTTCGAAACCACGCGAAGATGGTGGATTGTTACCTCACCACGTATTACAACCACAAGACGATATTCGGCAACAGGAAGATCATCGCAGACGCGATCATCGAAAATCCTCAGAACTACCACATCTACGAGGGACTCAGTACGCTTACTAACATTTCCAGGTTTGTACTTTCTAGAATCTAGACCTCTACTTTGTAGTAGGTATATGAGAAATAGGTAATGTAGGTCTAAAGTCGTGCCTTGGTCGAGTCCATTAGAAATTTGTCAAGTAGCAGAAGTAGGTAAAGCTTTCGATTAATACTAAGTACTGTTGCAAATGCGAAAGTAATTTGTCTGTCTGTAACCTTTTCATGCAAGTAGATAGATAATGTTTCGAGGAAGGAAATAGGCTTAGGCATATCCCAAAAAAAAACGTGGTTTTCTGGAAAAAAGAAAATATGCATTCGTTGTTTCCAGATACGACTTGCCGGACCCAGAAACATACCGGGATTTCTTCCGGCTGAACCCACTGTTCGAGTTCCAGCAGCTATCGGCCACTTGCACGTACTTCCGCGGCTGTCCCATCACGCGACTCGACGTCGCCATCGCCTACGACCTGCCAGAGTTGGTCGGCAAATACAAGAAGATGGTGGAGACCGCCACGCCCCAAGGCATGCCCAAGAGTTGATGTCCCAGCGAACGAACGAACCCCGCACCCGCTTTTTAACACACATTGGATTATTTGGGCACAATTGCATTTGTATTAGTACAATCGGGCGTCAGTTGTTATGTTTTTAAAACGCATTTCTTATTTATTTTCGCTTGAACTCGCTTGTTCCTTTGGGGTCATTGATGTGAATGTGAGTTTTCTTTAGTGAATATGATATCCACCTCAGAATTTCCAATGTCCCAAATTAACACTTTTTTTTATAAATCAGTAAGTCTAGTCATTATTTGTTAATTTATTTTAATTACTCAATGAGTGAAATCTAGGTGTTCCTACAAATAGGACTAATCCCTTGTGGTCTCTGCCATATTATTTTTTCTTAGATTATATTTATTGAGACTACATATGTGACTTTACTTGATTAAGAATAAAATATACAAAATCTTCAATGTTGTTTTATTTCTCCAATATTTGCATAGTTTATTCTATTATGCTATCGAAAGAGATATGTGATCCAATGGGTTTTTTTAATCCCAAACAAAATGTAAAAAATAAACCACAACCACAACAAACGAATTTTTGCAAATTTTGCAACTTTGACTTGACTTCTTTGTTATTGGCAATATGTTTCTGAGTTGCTGAAGCCGATATCTATCTGCCAAAAGCCACTATGATCCAAACTTCATAAAATCAGTGATCGTTGTTGGGGACAAAGGCTGACAACATAGAATAGGGAAGAGGCAGGTCATTTCCGGTTTTATATCTATGTATCACCATAGTTGTCATGTATCTTTGTCTATCCCTCGGAGCCAAGCAATGAGTAAAAGAGATAGCTGGTGTACGTATAGCTATGCTGCACTATCAGTGTGAATCGTGTCAGGTGCTGACACAATAGTTTGCTCTAAAGTTGTGGTCAGACTGATAAACTTTATTGAAATTCTAAGAAATTACTGCGTTTTACTTATAACTTTGTTGAAAATGTGAAACAATTTCATGTTGCGCTGTGTACAGTCATTCGAGAAGGACAAAAGGTGGAGTAAAATTTCCGGATTTGTCATTACATGCGTAAGTTTTTCGTTCAGTATAAATGTTAAAGTAATTATGTTTATTACTAGAAATCTGTAGTAACAACATTTTAACAATCTAGTTCATGTGTTCCTTTGAGTCTAGGATACGAAAAATGTCCAAAACCATGAATAATTAGCAAAGATAAATTTTGCGTCTGTGCTAGTGATGTGCTTACCATCAAATTTAATTTTCGGGTTTTTCCGCATTCGTCCCATTGGTTTCGGCCAAAACTGGGCCGAAAATAAAATTGATCAGCAAGATTTCATTCCTGATTCGTCCCATTTCGAAATTTCTTTCCGAAAAGTACTGTCTTTCACACACTTCTTATGCATGTAGTATTGGTTTATCATTATTGTTTCCGTAGGATTTAACTAATTTATACAACTCAAAATACGAGGAAAAAAGAAATAACGCGGTTTTTTTTCGGAAGTTTTCGTTCCAAAAGTTACCTAATTTGATTTTAGTTATAAGATACATTTTTCGTAGGGTTTTCGTTTACTAAGGCACGAACAGTATACAATATGCTTAAAATTAACAGTAGATATACTATATATCTATGTATACATCATTCAAAATGCAACGTTAAATCAATGCGGGCAAAGCCGCGCGCATGTTGCTATATAATAATATTGTAAGGTGTTATCTTATTTATTGTCCTTTTTTATATATTTTGCAAAATTTTATTCCGAGTCTTACAGTTGACATCGACATCGATGTAAAATTTTGGGCAAACACAAAATATATACAATTCTAAGTCTTATCACGTTGATAGGCCTTCTTTGACCACAATCTCACCTAATGGAAAGTGACGATTTGGCCGACGGTGTATCAGGAAGGTCTAGAATGGTGGGTACACACGTACGTAGGTACATTCTGAATGAGCATGTTTCATCCGAGCATGGCTATCTACATATAAACATGCTCGACCTTGCGTCTACACGTAAAAGGTTGCTCGAAGAACATTTTTAGTGTGCGTTGAAATTCTTTGAGCATCGGGCGATTCGCTGTTGTGTTTAGTGGGCATCGCCTACTACGTTTACTGTCGGGGAAAAATTTAACCAATTAATTTAATTACAATTAGCCTGTAATGTCCCATTGTTGGGCAAATCTTACCATGAATTAAGACTCGTGAGCCAGTTGGGCCCACGTTCTATCGAAGGTGTCTAGTTCATCGCGCCATCGTTTCTTTAGTCTACCGCAATGCCTTACGCTGTATTATTTGCTGAATTAAAAATGAATTAATTAAAATTATTGATTAAATAAATTAATAATTTAATTAATTCACAAATTTTTCCACAAAATTTCGAGAAAATTAACGAAAGTCCGACGTTATAGCTGCGCACTAACATTCACAAAAATATCAATCACGCCTAACATACTTGACCTCGTTGCTACACGTCGAACATTTTTGCTTCGAACATCGAGCAATAATTATGAATCTTGTTCGAATCGAACATATTGGTTGGCTTCGAGAATTTGTCTTGAGTCTTGTATGGTCTACACGTTCGTACTTGCTCGAGATCGAGCAAGTTTATCGAGTATGTACGTGCCTGTGTACCCATCGGAAGACACCTATTCACTCTTGTCTTAAAGAGACCCAGGTTATAACTGGCCGAAAAAATAGGAGAAGAAAAGATGGATTAATTCGGCTTGTAAAATACATAGATACATAAACTATAAGTAATCTCTTTTAATATTTTTTTATTGCGTTCACGCAGAAGTTGGTAAATAAGGATTAGCAAGAAATTTCAGGTTTTATAGCGGCAGTTGCCCAAAATGACAAAGAAACTAAGGCAACGGAAAGCGGACCTAACCCCTTTTTTAGATTTTTGCATCGCGTGAGTGGAGCAAAAAATAGTCAAAAAACATGTTTTTGTGGAGCTCCCTTAAATTTTAATATTTATTTTGATGTTATTATATCAGTAAATGGAATACACACAAAAAATGCAGGTGTCTTTTCGAAAATTTCATCTTCTTTCATCTTTTACGAATCATGAGATGAGAGAGAGAGACAGACAGCGGAGGAAATATGTATACGGCATAAAAAAATATTTTTCTGATTCGCACTAGTTTCGGCCGAAACCAGTTCGGCTTGACAGCGAAGTCACATCCCTAGTCACGCTTACTATTACAAATCTGCAACATCACACTAACAAAAAACAGACATGCGTAGAACTGTGTCTGGCGGTATCCTCCTAATACTTCATCAGAGGCTGACAAACTCTCAGCTTTTATAAAATGACGAAGGTTTGGCGGTCGCAGGCCCTTAATGTGTCCTAAGCCAATCTTAATCTCTTTCTTTTAAAACACGCATAATAATTTTTTTTCTTTTTTTGGACTTCCTGATGAGAATTTGGCATAATTCAGTAAATTATACATTAAATAGGATTTTCGTCAAACTACAATTTTAATTTCGCGCCGCTTCGCCCCATCTTCAACTTCTTGCGAGATGTCGCGTCGTCGCAAATCATCCAGCTTAACGAATAGCGCCTCTTTGGTTTAAAAAATAATGAACATTCTTTATGTGTACACTAGCTTGATGTCCAGGTAGCATACATATGATCGTACTCGAAAACGACTTATACTATACGACAAAATTTATACACATTTTAGAGTATACATACCGTACGAGATATGCAAAATTTCTTAATGATTGCTCATAAAGGAACGAGAGATATTGAACAAGACTTGTGAATACATACTGAGTTGGTGTTATGGCAGAGCGTACCCATTAAACATCCGCGGTAATAAAAACATATGGCCGTTTTAAAAAACCCTTTCTTTAAATTAAAACTTTGGTTTTTCGGAAAGTTTTCATAGAAATTATACTCATTGAGGCATAGAAATATCAAACAAATATATACATATTATATCATTTTCGCAATATAATCAATAGTGGGTCACGATAGTGGGGCTTAAATTCCATATGGGTTTTTATATAAATTGAGCTACATAGTTTTATTTACTAACTTAAAACAAAATGAGAGAGAACTTAAACTAAACATCTTCTGTTTCAGAATAAATAAATATCTGTAAGAAATAACCCAACAAAACCAGTTAATTATCATGATAAATAAAATGCTAAATGGCGTTCAGTTTCCACACATTGGGTCAATTGCTCACGTTGAACTGGTGCTATTGCTGTGTAAAGCTTTACCTATGTTCGCGTGGACTTGATGCATGAATACTAGTAGAATAAAGTTCCCTAAAATCATTAATCGCGTGAATTTAGAAACCGAGCCTTATGCCCTGGGCCATATATGCCTCAGGTACCTTAGTTTAAGTCACTTTCGAGTCCGGTCATGTGTGCGCTAGCTAGATGTCAAGATAGCGTAACACTATGCATGGTCATTAGGCGCTATTTCACTTTTGCACTAATTCTGTTCTATTTATACTTTAATTAATATTGGTATAAAAACAAATTTGAATTCACTTATGTGTACGGTACCTTGACGGACACCACGAAATGATAGTCATATTTTGCTTCACTGCCAGTGTCAAATATAACCAATGTTGCTAAATGTCAACGTCAGCGAGCCAACTTCGGTCGAATTTCGAGGGTGAGCCAATGCTAAAAGAAGAAGAAAAATTTCGAGGGTCGCGGACGGACGCTGAATGAAAGTTCTTTTCGAAAATATTACAATTATTACGTTCAATTGCTTGGATTCGATTCCTTGCAAACTTTTATAAAAATTCTATTATTCTAACCTAAGTTATGCACACAGACCTGTCGCCGCATTTACACACCGATGAGTGCAATGTTCTAATACAAAAGCTGTCGGCCTGTCATGATAATGTAAGTTTACTTTTGTTACGTAACAAAAATAAGACCTATGAACCTATTCATAAGTAAACAAGACCTACAACGACAGGAGTGTTTATGTTCGTTACTGCCAGGTTGCCGCTGATAAAGAATACACACATAACCTCAACGTTGCCTGGATCGAAATAGTACCTATGTATTACATCTTAGTATAGGGCTAATGCGGTGTGATAATTCCATCCTTATTATTATTTTATATATCGTATTTTTGTTTACAGCACATGTTCCTCAAATTCTTTGGTTACTGCAACGACTTTGACCGTGATATGAGAATCTGCCTCAAAGGAGAACGAATACGGCGACAAAAAGCCAACTTAGAAGCATCGCGGAAGAAGCACCAAGAGATTCACGCACGCATTCGAGCAGCACAACAGAAACACGAAGCGACAACTGATCTAAAATGAGTCAAATGAAATATACCAGCATTTTAGACTCGATACCTCCCTCTGCTTTAGCATATAAATCATTCACTGACAGATATTACACAAAAAGATATGTAACAAATGTAAATGGTGTCAAGAACAATGATATAATGGTAATGTTTCATTCAAATAGAATAGCTCTACTCTGTCTTGCACCCAGCCACTTCTTTTTCAACAACAAAGAAGAGTATAATGTGAACTTCAAGCCAGGGGGAGTGAATAGATTAGATAACTCTGTAAAAGGAAAGGGCAAGAAAGGTGGACAAAAGTTGTTAAAACAGTCTGTTGTTTGCAAAATTGAGTACAAAAAAGATGGGAATAGTTTCAACATACCAAGTTGTATGAAAGGGTCATTGTTAGAAGTGAATGAGCAACTAGTAAAAAAACCGGAGCTGCTTAGAGAATACCCTGATGCAGAGGGCTACATTGCAGTTATCTTATCCAGTATTGAGCATTCTGAGTTGCAGAAAAGCGAAATGCTCACTCCAGAACTGTATTTGAATAGTTTAAATGATGATGATAATAAATAGATTATTTTGTACTAATGTGTTTTTTATTTAAAAACTAACACATTTTTCAATAACTGCATGCCAAGTAGGGAATTTTTATTACAACACAGAACAAACTGTAAAATTAAAAAAATTGGAGCATTCTTACTACCTATATTGGCGAATTTGGTGACGTCGTTCTTATTTTTCAAAATTATAATAATGTAAATCCTTCTATTGGCTGTTAGTGACATGTATAAGTTTATGTATATTTTAAGTGCTGTGGATTTTGTTAATAAATAAATATTATCAGTACCATATTATCAAATTAACTAATGTAATTATGAGCCAAATAAGTCGTTGTCACCTTTGGTACAGTTGTATCACTAAGCTTATCTATTTTCTACTTACTGACCTCTGAACCTCCATTATAAATGACTGATAGGCTTGTTTACTTCATCTCACACTGTTGGAAGATTTCAACCTGTGACAATGTGCTCCAAAAGTCTTACTAAGTTACGTTTAACTACAAAATTGAAAACTCCAAAAGAATTATCATTATTCCGCGCATACAGCGATGACAGCGTCGCAAAGAAAACTCCACTCTACAGTTTGCATAATAAATATGGTGGGAAGGTGGTCAACTTCGCAGGGTTTATGTTACCAGTGCAATATTCCGACATGAGCGTTTCTGCCTCCCATCTGTTCACACGGAAAAGCGCATCTATCTTTGATGTGTCTCACATGCTGCAAACAAACGTACGAGGTAAGGACTGTGTGGAATGGTTCGAGACTTTGTGCCCTGTGGATTTAAAAGGCATGCTGAACGGATCCAGTTCACTAACAGTGTTCCTAAACAAGCAAGCCGGGATAATAGACGACTTGATCGTGACGAAAGTTAGCGATGACACGCTTTACATAGTTTCTAACGCTGGAAGATTGGACGTTGACTCAGCGCATATGAAAGAGACTTCAGAACTATTCAGAAAGAAGGGAAAAGATGTGGCAGTGGAGTTTTGGGATGTCAGTGAGAGAGCGCTCATTGCTTTACAAGGACCTAAAGCCGCGTCTACATTGCAGAGCCTCACAGATGTTTCTATGGAGGACTTGATGTTTATGACTTCACGATTGGGGAAAGTCGCGGGCGTGGATTGTCGGATCACCCGCTGCGGGTACACCGGCGAAGATGGAGTGGAAATATCCATCCCGGCGGATAAAGCTGAAACTGTTACAGAAGCGCTACTTCAATCGACGGATGTCAAGTTAGCCGGATTGGGAGCTAGAGATTCGTTGCGGTTAGAAGCCGGTCTGTGTTTGTACGGCAATGATATAGACGAAAGCATCACGCCGGTGGAAGCCGCTCTGACTTGGCTCATCGCTAAGAGACGAAGAGGAGAGGCCAACTTCCCCGGAGCTGACATAATAATGAGACAGATTAAAGAAGGCGTGAGTAGGCGACGAGTGGGGATCAGAATGGAGTCGGGCCCTCCGGCTAGGAAAGACGCCTTGCTGAAAAATCCTGTGAATTCTGAAGTGATTGGTAAAGTGACCAGTGGCTGCCCTGCACCGTCTTTGGGAGGCAATGTGGCCATGGGCTACGTATCGGAATCCATGAAAAAAACTGGCACGGATATACTAGTAAATATTAGAAGCAAGGATGTCCCGTGTGTTATAGCAAAAATGCCTTTCGTCCCGGCAAAATATTACACCAAAAAATAAAAACGCTTGTTTAAAATTATGTTTTTTATTTAAAATTAATTGCACTAACAGAAATAACGACTCGAATCTTAGAGAGAGTCAAACTAAATAAAGACTAATTAACATAATAATATTTTATAAATGCCACAAAACAACAAAATTATTGTTGCGGATTAACAAGGCAAATTATGTACACAGCTAGACAAAAATGGAAAGGAAACTCTGTAAGGAATGTAATTTTGCCCTTGGATATGTATGTAATACTGACAAACCATCTTATGTATCTATTTATTAAGCTAGGTTTACTTTTTGTATACTTCTGTTGATAAAGGTCATATTAAAATTACAAAGTTAGACCTGATTAAATCAGGCTTAATGTACTCGTGTATCACAGGAGTTAACCACTTGGTTTCGTGGAATGATTGTAACAAATCATCAGTCTGTTAATACAGGTGTCCATTCTCCATTATAACTTCTTTATTGACTTATATCTAACAGGGGCTTTCGCTTTCTACTCTACTTTAATAGGCAATAGTAATACAATCGTAGTCTTGAGCAATTGCATTAAATTCGTTAATGGAATAATAAAATACATTTCATCAAGAAATAAAATTAAGTACATTTTCTAAAATAGGTATTTATCAATTCAGTTGTCACAAAAGTTACCGAATTTATGGCGCCCGTTTTTAAAAGCTTTTATTCTACTTGCCATGTTAGTTTGTGTTGGACAAACCTTGTAAATGAATTTTATACAAGTTATTCTCAACGAATTGAGCTGTGGCATATTTACTTATGTAAGTTTGGTGACAATGTAATGTCATGGTACTATCGAGCTGGTCTCATGATGGAGAACGAAGGTGGCCAGATAAAAAGCAACGACTTAACCACGTCGAGTTTGGGTTCGTTGTTTTTGTCTTCCCAAGCACTTTAGTCTCGGATGATATAAAAAAGAATGTTAATAAAAAAGATTATTAAATATTTGTAAAATGTATATCGATCGAAATTAAAAGAATGACATAGTTTTTAGTGCTGTCAAATTTGTTTTTGTACCATCTGAATTTATACCATTCTGTCCATTTGCAGAAATCGTAAAAACTTAGTTCTTAGTTTTACGATGACACTATCAAAGATTTAAACAAAACATATTCGTTTTAAACTTAACAATACTTTTTGGGCAATGGGCTATAAGTTCCAAAGACCGGGTAGGCCACAATACGGCCAGTTCTGGGCTTCCCTAGATTGAGTGTGACCACAATGACTATAGTAAAAAAGTGGTAGGTACTAATACACCAGTACACGATTTAAAGAATCATTTAAATCGTGGTCACACTATCTATAGGCCAATATTTTGATAGACTGTTTGTGGCAAGAAATTAATATTTCTTGCCTTCGAACTCACCAGTGAGTCTATAAATTCACTTGGTACCTTGCTCATCTTTGAAACTGGACTGCCCGAGCCTCGCTATCTCTTCGTTCAGTTTGCTCAGTCTTTCTGACACCTGTAACAAGGAGAAAACAAATTTTATAATAAATCTAAAACATCGATACATTTTAATTTTGAATCAGCATAAGATAACAACGGCTTAAGAAGTTATGACCGAGGCCAAGATCCGGTTTCGGTCGCTGACTCAGTAAATACTGTACTTACGCGGCGTCTGATTCGATCCCTCCAACACAGCCCGTGGTGGATCATAAATATCAAATCTTGGGGTTAAATAAAGCTGTGTGAATTGACCAGTATACAAAAACGTAATAAAAATGAAAGTTACCAGAATGTTGTTATGTAGGTATGCAAATTGAATAAAAAAGTTAAAAATAGATTAGATTATTGTTAATTATTCCAATCAATCCACCTGCCCCGCGTGTTCATTTATGCAAAACCGTTGTTTGGGGAGGCATTTTCAGCAGCGGACGCTGGCATACGAGTTCTAGTGAGTAATGAGTCCGGGTGAGGAATGAGTCCTTTTGAGGATCTACTCACGTCAGTCTGTGGAGACGCCTGGGCCGGCTGCGAATGCGTTGTTTTCACCTCTTCTTGCAGTCGACAATTCACCTGGTAGTTGATCTGGTTCTGCAGCTTCACGAATATCTTCCGGTACTCGTCCTGTATCCTGTTCATCTCGTTGTTTACGTGCGTGTCTTTCTTTGTTATGTAGTCCTGTGAAAGTAAAGCCATATCCATTACCACATAATATTAATCCTCGACCATAATATACCAAGTCTAAGTAGTGTGTATCCTTTAATATTTTCTTAACTAGCTGCTGCCCGGGCCTTCGCGCGCGTTTTATCGGGATAAAAACTAGCCTATAGTTATTCCAGCTCCCAAACTATACCCATACAAATTTCAGCCTAATTGGTTCAGTAGTTTTTGCGTGAAAGAGTAACAAATATCCATACATCCATCCTAGCTTTGGCGTTTATAATATTAGTAGGATTTAAGTACCTATTTTTTATAATAATGATGTAGTTAGTAGTAATTTTAACTGTATCAAACTAAATACAAAAATACAAAATAATTTGTTTGAATAAGAACATAGGTATACCTAATCTATTTGACTTGTCTAAGTGCTTATTTTGTAAGCCTAAAGAAATAAAGTTATTGATTCTGATTCTAATCACTACATATTATGAAAAAAAAAGTCCTCCTCCGCGTCTGTATGTGCGATCGCGATATAAACTCAAAAACTGAATAGATTTTCATACGGTTTTCACCATTCGATATGAGTGATTCAAGGTTTAGGTATGTAATTTGTCAAGGTTTGTGTAAATTGGTTGAAATATAACGATAATTGTTGGAAGTGTCGGAAAAATTCAACCCGTCTGGGAGCTTAAATCGAAAACGCTGCTTACTCCTTTGAGATAAAACAAAACAATGCACGGTAGGATATTTATTATATATATAGTACGGGTAGTAGAGTACTACCTGTGCGAAGCCGGGGCGGGTTGCTAGTAGATTATATATGTTGAACAAAGAGACGACAAAAGTTAATAATATGGCGTGTTTTAAAAAACGATAAACCGACTTAAAATTCCCTTACTTTTACACTTATTTTAAGTTTTGCGGGATAAATACTAATCCTCTGGGGATAAACATTTAATGGGACTCCTTCGGGATCATTTTCTATACAATAGTGAAAGTATTTTCAAAATCGGTCCATAATTGGCGGAGATATCGCGTAACATACATACAAATAAAAACACAGATGAATTGATAACCTCCTCCTTTTGAAGTCGGTTAAAAACTGTGGCGTAGTCTCTTCGTCCGCCTCCTGACCCGAAATTATAGTATAGCTTATGGTAAAAAAGTATGTACTTATTATCAGATGCTTAGGGCACTAATATATATGTAATATATATAATAGGTAATTAAGTAAGTCGATTACATCATTATGGTTACATCATCATCATCAGCCCATACACGTCCACTGCTGGACATAGGCCTCCCCCGTACGACGCCACAAATAGCGGTCCTGAGCCGCCTCCATCCATCGACTCCCTGCGACCGCTACGATGTCGTCGGACCATCGAGTGGATGGTCTCCCATGTAGGGGGGGGATTTGCCATAATCACCACGCTTGGCAGGCGGATTGGTGATCGCAGTGTTGGTGTCTAAAAAATACTCAGAAGGAAGCTGCTGCCCTTCCTCTGGTAGGTTCCCTTAGTCGGCTTTTACGACATCCACGGGTTGAGTTGGAGGGGTCGATATTCGTACGCCGCGGCCCCACAGCTCAAGTTGTATGGTTACATGTATGGTTCCTTGCAAGACCAAAAAGATTATGAATGGTAAATGAGCGGTAAAGAACTAGAAATAATATTAATTAAAACTAGGTCGTTTTTTTATGCTAAGCAATCTTTGTATAGTTTTTCCAAGAGTGTGTGGTATATTTGAGTGTGCGCGCGAGTGTGTTGTGTATTGTGCATATCATATTTTCAATCAAAATGCATATATACTTAAAGTTCAATTACTGTATCTTAGCTACAAATTGTTTATGATTTAAGTAGGATGCAATGTTTGTTTGTCTGTAACAAATTAAACCGATCTGTTCTTTGGCGTAAAAAAACACATGTAGTGTTTTTTTACGCCAAAGAACGGATCGGTTTGAAAATTAGCAGTACACATACTACAAACAAACTGCAAAGATTTAATATACAATGCAGTCCTATACGAATAAAGATTTCCTAGTCTTAATTTGTTCTTCCATCATTTGATTTGTGTCTTGGCAATTGTTCAATCCATCTATATTATATATTTTTTTTTATAATTTTGGACTTGCCAAGACACAAATTAAATAATGAAAAAACGTAACAAATTAAGATAAGGAACTGCTATGAAACTTGACACTTATCTATATACACAGTTAATGACAGTTCTTTTATCGGTGAAGCCACTATCTGAACATACATGGTGAGTTTTCACATTTATGCATATTCGGTAAGCGGGTTAACTACGAACCTAGTTTGTGTTTGAAGAACACCAACGTTTCATCCCTTAGCTCATGTATTGATGGTGCAATAAAGTAATATTCTATTCATCTTTATGATGGGAAAGGGACTTAATAATTATACCACAGAGCGGTACTGTGATTAGCCAGGAGTAAAAGCCTACCTTATATGTCAGAATAGTCTTCTTAGCATGTCGATATTTATCCTGTATCACTTGATAATCCATCTGCAGCTTCGCATGCATTTCCTCCATCTGTACCAACCGTGACTGCATCTCCGAAACCTAGAAGAAATTCATTTATTATTTGTTAATCAGGTACATAAAATCAGTTACTGGGGCTAACCGGGGGTGGAGGGATAACAGATAATCATGATGTCAATAATACAAACGTCAAGTGCTAGTTGGACTCGCGCACCGAGGGTTACATAATTATAAGACCTTGCTTCTTGCCAAATTTTATGATTCTAGGTCAACGGGAAGTATAGGTTTTGTGTGCATGTAATTCCCTTAGAAATTTCAAAAATGTTGGTTCCTTTATACCTTTTGAGGTACGGAACCCTAAAAAGAATGACAGTCAAATTGTTAATTTCCAACTTTTACTTGCTTTGATTTATTTATTTACCTTTGTTTTCATAGACTGATACTCTCTCGCGCAAGACGTATTCTTCTGCTTCAAATCTTCTCTCTCGCTTTTTAGAACATCTTCTAAGGATCCTAGTCTCGTCGCCCGTTCTTTATACTTCTCGGCTTTGACTTTCCACTCTAGAAGGAGGTCCTTAGCTTTCTGACAGTCCGCCTGTAGCTCATTATGCTCCTTAATTAGAACTGATATTTCATTCTCCTTAGACTCTAGTATTTGGGTGACTTTGTTTCTTTCCGCTATAATGAACTCTTTTAACGTTTCCACCTCTTGCGCCTTTCGTTCTAATAGTTCTTTTAATTTCGTAACAGCGTCCACTTGTTCTGATTTTATTTGTTTTATTTTTCTAGCGCAGTTCATTTCGACGGTCTTCATTTCTAGAGTGAATTTTTCGGCTATTTGGTCGCGGATTGCTTTTTCTTTTACCATCATTGCTGTCTGTAATTAAAACGTTGTTTTACAATACAAATATTATTTATTGTACACCAAAAAAACAACATTACATAAGACAAGTACAACGGGCGGCCTTATCACTTAAAATTAGGAGCGACCTCTTCAAGGCAAACTTTTTTTTTTCGTGTATTTGTGACAATAACATTCATACAACTCTAAAATAGAATATGTCAAACTAATAAAATCTTTTCAATCTATCCACACTAATATTATAAATTCTGTCTGTTTGTTTCCTTTTCACACCCAAAGGAGGTAGACGGTATCCCGGGGACGGACAATGGCTACTTTATATCCCGGAAAAGCGCGTGCGAAGCCGCTGGCACAAGCTAGTTCATAATAATTAATCCTGTAACAATCACACTCCTGCAAGCGCCTGGGTTGGCTAGTCGCATGGTGCGATGCAGCGAGGCGATGTGTTTTTTTTTTCAAGGATAACAGCGACTTTTTGTAGCGATGCAAACGCGCGACCGTCTCAAACAACATCGGGAGAACGCAGAGTGGGGAGGGATGCTCGCGCGTTCACAGGCATTTCTATATCGATGTTGAATCGCGACTGTATCGATGCGAACACACGTCAGTAACGCTGCAAAAAGTCGCCGTGGTCGAGGGCTGGAGAATGAGACGATTATCAGCGGCGTCTTGGAGACGCCGCTGATAATCGTCTCATTCTCCAGTACGGTCAGTCTGGTCAGGCAGCGAAGACGTGTCAACCTCGGCGCTGGCAGTGCGGCCGTAGTCTTAGGGAGCTCTGTTAATTAATTACACTTATTTTCTAACTTCCTACTTCGTCCCTAGTTTAAACCATTATGATTAGAACTGTTACCTTAGCCGCAATATCATCACAATCCTGCACCATGTCCTCGACACTCTCAGATCGCGGAAGCTCCATTGGTGCGTCATCAGTCATGGTCCCTATAGATTTCTGTTCGTTGAGCTTCTTAAATCGCTCCATAATGTACTGCTGGAAGAATTCGGCTTTGCTTTTCAGCTCTGTCATCAGAGCTTCGTTGCTTTCTTGGGATGCTGAAATTATGTTGAAAATAATAAGGTATAAGGTAAATTATGTTGGAAATAATAAGCTAAGTTAATAAGGTATGCAAAATTTGATGACACATAAACGAGAATTTAGCGGTAGGGAAGATAATTCGATAATTGTTACGAAATAAAAAACAATTTCAAATGTGACCCGAGAGCTGGTGAGTATCTGGCGCAGTGCATTAGCATTGCCATAGAATCAGAATCAGAATCAATAACTTTATTTCTTTAGGCTTACAAAATAAGCACTTAGACAAGTCAAATTTTATACTATAAACATTATTATTATTATCAAATAAGAAATAAGGTGTTATTGATATTCTCTTCACTACAATTTTTTGTCCACTAGTGGAAGAAGTGAAAAAGAAACCACTAGCACATTTATAATATCACTTATGTGTCTAATACATGGTTATTTTGCCTATCTAAATCTTAATTTAATGCGATTTAGATACATGTCGATATTTCTATAAAGCTAAACAGAACATTGAATTTCTTACATACTACTGACAGTGCGGAACGGAGCGACATCTGGCCAAGCGTTAACATCATTGATGTAATCATCTATGGAGTAAAAGGCCTTCCTGATAAGATTTTGTTTAATGTACTGTTTAAATTTACGAATAGGGAGTTCAGTTGCTTCAGATGGAAGCTTATTATAGAAGCGCACGCAATTGCCCATAAATGATTTCCCTACTTTTCGTAATCTATATGCTGGGATGTGTAATTTGTTCTTGTTTCTTGTATTTCTATTGTGAACATCACACTTCTTCAAAAAGCTATCTCTATTTTTGTGTGTATACATAAGATTTTCATAGATGTATTGCGATATTACTGTCAAAATATTTATTTCTTTAAATAATTCCCTCAAAGAGTCGCGTGGCTTTAATTTATAAATTGCGCGTACAGCCCTTTTTTGAAGAACAAAGATAGTCTGGATGTCAGCTGCCTTTCCCCAAAGCAAAATACCATAGGACATAATACTATGAAAGTAACTGAAATAAACTAACCTAGCTGTATCTTCATCGGTAATATATCTAATTGTACGAACTGCATAGGCTGCTGAACTAAGTCTGCCTGCGAGAGCATCAATTTGCGGTTTCAATTGAAGAGTGGAATCAATACGTAACCCTAAGAAAACAGTAGAGTCTACAAAGTGAACAATCTCATCCTTTAGCTTTATCTTAGTTGGAAATTCTTTTACATTTGGTAACATGAATTTAATGCACTTTGTTTTTTTAGCATTAAGTAAGAGGTTATTGGCGGTGAACCAATCTAGTACGTGTGAAAGCGAATCATTTACATCGTCATAATTACATTTATTTCTGTCAACTTTAAAAATCAGTGAAGTATCATCAGCAAATAAGACTATATCACACAGATCTTTTGCTAAAAAGGGGAGATCATTTACGTATACTAAAAATAAAAAAGGACCTAATATTGATCCTTGCGGGACGCCTAATTCAATTTTTGAGCCCCTAGATCTTTCTTTGCCAATAGCTACTTTTTGAACTCTATCAGATAAATATGATTGCATAAGGTCCAGTGCCTTGTTTTGAATTCCATAGTGACTCAATTTTCTAATAAATGTACCATGATCTACACAATCAAAAGCCTTAGAAAGGTCACAGAATATACCAATAGGGTTTTTCGATTTATCCCAGGCATCCAATATATGCTTTAGTAAAACTGTACCAGCATCGGTTGTTGATCTACCTTTGGTGAAGCCAAATTGATTTTTATGGAGTAGCCTATTAAGGACGAAATGAGAGGACAGCTGCGTGAGAATATTTTTTTCAAAAAATTTATTTATAGCTGGAATTATTTAAATTGGTCTGTAATTGGCCGGATCAGTGTGACTTCCAGATTTAAAAAGAGGAACCAGTTTACTATATTTCATGAGATCAAGAAAAACTCCTGCGTCGATACAACTATTGAAAATATAGGCCAGGAGCCACTTCCTTTATAATTGAACTTAGTACTTTGGTTGAGATACCCCAGAGATCCTCAGTATTTTTGATGTTAATAGACTTAAACGTTTTGACTATATAATCGGCATTTACATGAGTAAATATAAAGACCTCTTTACATTTTTCAACAGATGATTCTAATAATTCAACCGCCTTCGAAGGTGAGGAGTTTAGAGTCTGGGTAACAACTTTAGGAATATCGGAGAAGAATGCATCGAAAGCATCGGCAATATCCTTTTCATGTATAAGAATTGAGTTATAAATTTTTAACCTAATTTCTCTAGAACGTGGCTTTGATTTACCCGTTTCGTTATTTATTAGTCTCCATGTTGTTTTTATTTTATTACATGAGTTTATAATTTTTTTCCTCAAGAATAGGCATTTTGCTGTGTTGCAGAGTTCCTTAAATGTTTTCGAGTAGTTGGTTACATATAAGAGAAACACAGGATCATGTAACATAGCTTCTCTAGCACCATAAAGATCGTATAGTCTATCCCTACTTCTATAAATGCCGGGAGTGGCCCAATCAGTAAACCCGACCCTGTCTCTAACTGTGCATGTTTTAAGTTTGAATACTTCACTGTGTTCTCTATTAATAACATTAAAAAGATTGGCAAATAGAACATTAGGATCATCAGAACAAGATATATTAGATACTGCTAGTTCCACTTTACTTTGAAAATTCTTAATACGGCTCTCTGTAATAGGCCTGTAGGTATATTCCTCAACATTGTTTGTATCATTCAAATTATAACTAAAATTAACACTCTGACCATAATGGTCTGATTTGAAATGCTTGATTACTGTTTTGCTGGTTGGAGATTCACTGCAGTAAATATTATCTAAACAAGTGGCAGATGTTAGGGTAACCCTAGTTGGGTCATTAAAAAGATGTTGTAAACGAAAGCATTTGAATAAATTAAGCAATCTATTGGCAAGGGGATTCGCTAAAATATCTATATTGAAGTCGCCACAAACAATGAGATTCTTCCTATATGTAAATCCTTCAGCAAAACTTCTTCCATAGTACTTTCAAAAGCTACCTGATTTGCATCGGGGGGCGGTACACACACACTATGATATGCCGCTCCAGTTCCACACATGAAAGTTCAATAGTCCTCTCAATAGTGAGGTTTACAATATCTTTCCGTTCTTTACATTTAAGACTATTTTTAACTATAATTAGAGAGCCACCACGTATAGCAGCCTTTCTTTTATAGGAACTTTCAAAACAATAGTTATGATAAAAGGGAAGTAACTGATTCTTTACAATCCAGTGTTCTGTTAAGCACATAACATCTACATTTAAACAATTCAAAAATAGTTCTAATTCTAGGATTTTGCTGGGTAAGCCTTGTATATTCTGATGGACTATATGAAGTGCTTTTTGCTTTCCTGTTGTCGTTGTGGTCAGTTTAAATTTGTATTTACTGACACAATCGCTTTAATGCCCTCATTAGTACTACTACTAACTACATATACAGGCTCGTCAGGCAACTGCGTTATACTATTTATAACGGGATCAAAAATATTATATGCTAACAATTTAGCAATTATCATTTTGTTCTTTTTGGTTAGGTACATTGTATCCCTAGTCAAAAAAGTTTTACTAATAAACTTATTAGTATCAAAAAGTAATACATCATTATGACGACATGTCATGTTGTACATCAGCGAGTTATTGTTTGATATATTTTCATTTTGCTTTGATGTCAATGAATTTGAGTAAGGGAAGGAGCAAATAATCAGTTTCCCTAGTCCATTCTGTACCTTTTCTAGAAGTACCTCAACTAGCCTAATCAACGCTGACCGTTTTACACAAATTTCACCAAGCTGAACAATTAGAGTGGTGCTTTTATTCAGAGAGTTATCTTTCTGAATACAATCCGTAATTACATTAATATTAGCATCTGGATAGCAATTGTTTACAACATTTTGTACTAGTAAGTCACTAAGTATCAGACCCATCCCAGCACCTAACTTATCCGAGTATATCACAGTCTTCGGTGTTTGTTGACTGTGGTCTAGATCTAAATCCTTAACCAGAGACGGCGCAGCTTGAACTGAAGGACCACCCATGGGTGCAATAAGTGTTGTATTATTGCTAGAGCTATTACAGTGGGACTCGAGCGAAGGTGATGCAGCCAGCAATGCGGATGGTGACAACAGCGGTGATGGCTGCACCACCTCCACAGCACCGTCTCTAGTTAAAGAAGTACAGTTTGTAGGTGCCATCTCGAAATCTGTTTGAGTACAGTTATGCCGTACTTCAACATACATAGTGTGTGTGGGTAAATAAGATAATTGGATAATAATACTCCCCAGGTTAGAATGATGTTAATCTCGAACTGTCCCGGACCAAACTGTGGCTCGAATCTTCTGCCTCAACCAATATTCGTCACTAGCGCTGAGAATCGTTGGATTCGATCAATCGCCAGATATCATCATCAGATAATGAAAGTAAATTTGATGATCTTCCTCAGTTGTTGTTTGAGCTTGAGTCCGACTTTTTTGTTATAAATTGGCTTCTTTGGGGCCGGCGAAAACTTAGCGTTGTCCGTTGACAGTTGAAATTTTTTATAACACTTTACAAAGTTGCTTGTCAGTATTTAGCGGAATATTTCACTTGTACTTATGCGCTATGCTAATATTAACTGTTTTATATACTTTTCTTATGAATATTTCAACCATTATTATATTTTTTACATAAATTAATTTGTATCAGCTGATTTACACGTCTGACTTTTAGTGTTGCCACATGGCAATATGTCAGCGAGGCAATGCAGCCAGCGTCTTGGGGACGCTTCCGACTGGTATTGATATGAACCAGTTGAGCTATCTGTAGATTGTTTGCAGCAGTCGCAGTTTATAATTACAATTACAGATACAGATACTGCCAGATATTTAAATACATTCACATAGTGAGTTCGGTGTAGAAGTGAGAACCTCCTCCTTTTTGGAGTCTGTTAAAACGGGCGAATACGATGGAAAAAAAAAATACACAAATAATGATTGAGTTTTAGAACTTTACCTAATCTAAGATTACATTTCCCCAGCTGCTCTTCTAAATGCTTAACATTCTTCATGTGTTTCTCACATTGCATACAAGGCTCCATTTCTTTTCTCATTGCTGTTTTCTCATCTACAAACACAAATAAAATAAACTTTACGACATTGCTTTAAAATTTAAAACTTAAAATCAGAATCAAACATGGTTCAACAATAGAATGTGTTGAGTTTTTGTGGCTAAAATTCGGCAAGGAGGCTATAATGATGCTAGTCCACTGAAGCCTCTCCTAATGAGTGCCATGGCGACCTGCCAGCTTGAAATATAACAACAGGCTAAAGGTTTCTTTGTCGCTTCATTACTTTAGTTCACATAATTTTTATAATTGCGAAGCGACAGTAATCAATAATATCCATTTATAACGCCTATTTTAATTTATAGAATTTTGCATTTTCTATGTATAATCTTTTAAATCTACAGAATTAAAGAATATTTGGCTTTTACTTGCCGCATCCAGCATTTATCTGCAGTCTTTCGCTAATCATTAGCCAACCTAACTTAATTTAAATAATTTATTGTGATTTTATGCATACAGGCACAGATAATAATATAATACTATACTATTTTTCTTAGATAGTCTTAGTGGGTACACAATGCATAAAAACCCTGTCAGTATGCTGAGTGTGAACTGCCATACTGTTTACTACAAAGTTTGCGTAACTTTATTTTCTATGGAATTCCTATTTTTAAAACTTCCCGCTTGGAGCGCTGTTCAGGAATTCCATAGAAAATAAAGTTACGCAAACTTTGTAGTAAACAGTATGGCAGTTCACACTCAGCATACAGGGCGCAACAATTATTGTGGGGTCGTTCTTGTTAATAGTGAAAATTTGACGCACCTTTTAAATATTTGTCTAGTTTTTCCGTAAATTCCTTCTGCTTATCCGTAAATTCTCTTTGCAGCTCGGATATCCTTCTATTCGCAGCTTCCAGCTCGTTCCTCGAACAAGTCAGATCGGAGTTTAGTTTGTCTATCTGCTGCTTGTACTTTTCTAACCGTTCTACGTATTCTTTCTCTTGAAGTTTGAAATGTTCTCGCTCTTTTTGTACTTTAGCGGCGATGTCCTTCATTTCTCTGGATACCGAGTCGCGTGCGCTGCATGCCTGAGAATAAACATTTTACAGATTTCAATAACTTTATTTCTTTAGGCTTACAATTTATTTCCTTATTTATTTAATGAAGAAGTTTACAGTGTTAAAACCAAAACACTCCCTATCTTATACTATTAACTATAAATCTATGTTATAACTTAAATATTATACAAGTATCAACTATAACACTTAGCTTATTATGGAATATTATTTTAAAAGTAACTCTTGTCTATCTGTCTGTATAGATAGATAGATAGAAAATGCTTTATTGCACACATAACAAAACAGTTTGATACAAAAAAGAATTGTGACAATTGGCGGTCTTATCGCTCACGAGCGATCTCTACCAGACAACCTTGGATGAATAGGATCGTTGGATTGAATACGGGGATCTGTGTGCATTATTTTAAGAAGCTAATACAAATTATAGAACTCTAATCATTTACAAATCCTACATACGAATACCTACATAAATAATCAAAAATACCTAAATACATAAACCTATTTATACATACTTATATATATATATGTACATACGGACATACATACATACATTTTACTAAGGGAAACTAGGGTATGGTCAGTGACGCCGTATGTTATCTTTTCACGCCTAAACTGAACGGATCTTAATGAAATTTGGCGTGCGAAGCCGCGGACAGCAGCTAGTATACAGTAAGGACTTAGATATGTCAAATGTTATACTATAAACAGTTTTTGTGTTTCATTTATAGTGAACGTGTTATTTATAGGCCTACAAATAGCACGGTGACTCAACCTGTCAATATCGTTCGAACGCTGGTTTTCTTTCAACCTAAACGAGGTTCGTAGTTAACCCGCACACATTATGTATATACATTCAATATGGCTGTCACTCAGCGAGCTATGGAGAGTATATGCTTGGATAAAGATTTTTTGCAAAGTTTATTTGCTTGAACACAATGTAGGCTACACAGACTTTAACATTATTTTAGTTTCAATTATGTTCTACTAAGATTAGCATGCAATTGTCACAGTAAGCAAGATGATATCAGTAGACAATAACATACGTACGGAAATTGGCACCCCGGACCGGCTCAAGGTCGCGAAACCATTATCAGTCTATCTCAGTCGGGCTCGCGGGCGTCGCCGACAGCCCGACTGAGATAGACTGAATAAACGGAATGCACCGTGAGTATTCTATGTTCTTGTCTACTCATATGCAGTAAGTTCAAATTTATATCTACCTAACTATAACCTATATTGCAATTTTAGACAATGTCAAAAACTTAAAAAGTATTAATAACAAGTGCAATGGTAAAATAAGGCGATGTCATTTATGTCATAAAATTGGAGTTCCTCTTATGTGATAGAGTCCGAAATAAGCATAACCGCGGTGCCAAAGATACAGGGAGTCAATGGATGGAGGCGAAATAAGAATAACCGCAGTACCAAAGATACAGGGAGTCAATGGATGGAGGCGAAATAAGAATAACCGCAGTACCAAAGATACAGGGAGTCAATGGATGGAGGCGAAATAAGAATAACCGCAGTACCAAAGATACAGGGAGTCAATGGATGGAGGCGAAATAAGAATAACCGCAGTACCAAAGATACAGGGAGTCAATGGATGGAGGCGAAATAAGAATAACCGCAGTACCAAAGATACAGGGAGTCAATGGATGGAGGCGAAATAAGAATAACCGCAGTACCAAAGATACAGGGAGTCAATGGATGGAGGCGAAATAAGAATAACCGCAGTACCAAAGATACAGGGAGTCAATGGATGGAGGTGACTCACATATTGTTCATTGTGGTGTCGTCGTTGCGGGAAGCCTATTTTTAGCAGTGAAGGTTTATGGGCTACATTAGCCTGATGTTGATAATGCTGTTTCCAAAGTAACAAACCTCACCTGTAGGTACAAGTTCTTGAGCTCGCTATTTTCCTTCAGCGTATCTTTCAGCTGCCCGCTGTACCGTTCCAACTCACGCAGCAAGTCCGCGTTGGCCTCTTGCACCATGGAAGCGCGGGAACCTTTCTCGGATTTCAGCTTATCGTACTCCATTTCAAGTTCAGCGTATTTCAAATCTATCTGAAATTTATAATTAACAATGCTGGGTAATTTACACAGCACCGTCTATAAGTAATATCATAAATATTGAGATTAGTGAGAATGATTTCGTATCTTTACCTGAGATATCACGTTTTGTACAAAGGTTTTGATAATTCCCAATAACGTTAAATTGACAAGAAGTTTTATGTCTTCATTGCGACCAGTCATAGTAACTAAGCTACGCGCAAAATAAGGCGCCGATCTACCCGCGAAGCAAGGCGCCAACATAATCCAGGCGCTATCAGCGGCCATGGCTATAGCACTCGAGTACCCATGACGTACATGACTTGTATCGGCTTATACTAAACATGAATCAACACATTTACTGCCCAGCCTCTGTGGTACGACCCGAAGGGGCCCGCCGCAGTTACTCTAGGTTGAACTAGTGAATGTGCGTCATTGGCAATGGACATATTAATCAATAAAAAATATACGTACAGACTTTAGTTCCGCCCTAGTGTCTTCGACCTCCCTCCTCAGTTCCTCATTCTGTTGTTTATAACTCTCCATCAGGTCGCTATCAGAGCTGCTGCCGAGCAGTTCCAGCTTGTTCTGCAGCACAGCTAGTCGAGAGCTCAGCTGCATTTCAATGCCTTTCTGCTCTTCCAATTTTGTACGGTATTCGGATTCTTGTTTGCGGTGGTGCTCAAGCTTTTTATCTCTGTTGGTTAAAAAATATAATTCAGTCTGGAGAATTTTAACTTCTTGGTTAATGGAAACTCTTCGTCTGGATTGAGGCAATTCTACCAGTGTCTGTCTCATTATAGATAGCATCGCAAACTAAGTCCCAAAGATTTTCGACTTGTCGGTTACTTGAAATTTTGGGCAAATCATTATAATCGAAAAAGAACTGTTTGATAATGGTATATTTTCCACGCAATTCTATAAAAAAACAGATTATAAATGATTTGATTTTTTACTGACCGTTTGGCTATTTCTTCTTGTAGTGACGGTAGTTTCAGCAACTGTATTTTGTAGCGACTGAGAACTTCTTTCAATGTTGTTAACTTGCCCGGCGATGGTGGTTCCCCTGGAATTACATAAAATATTATGAAGATTGAAAAAGACAGATTTATTCATTTTGAACAAATATACAACATAAATTTATTTATTATAGTGCAACACTAAAGTTAATAATGGGATATTTACCATGATTTGGAAACTTTTGATTTATTCGAAAGTTATATAGATATTTTTTTAAAAGCTGTCTCACTTAAATGTTTTGTAAGTGACTTACAAGCAATTTTATATTGCATAAGTCTGTGTTTTTACCTTCTCTGATTGCACGGCATGTCAATTTGTGAGAGAGGGCGGTGTATGCGAATGTATTTTGATGGATCTTATCAGAGAAGGTTGTACGCGGAATTGTTACTAAATATATTTCATTCTAATATTTTGCAATGGACTTCCGCAAAATAACGACAGAATCTATTATTCAGAAGATTTAAAGGTTTTTACGCGTATGTTTTCAATTTAGCATTTGTTCCTGATTATTTCTTTCCTTACCAATTCAGAGTGGCGCTCCCATCAACATCACCGAAGCTAACAAAACGCCTACTGAACTTAAACATAACGGACCTACGTATACTGGTGGGAACACTAACAGGAAATTGCCCACTGAACAAACACCTATTCACCATCGGAGCAATGCCTCAGCGACGACGAAACAGCCGCCCACGTAGTCCTGCAATGCGAAGTAACAGCACAACGTACAGAAATCCTTAACTTGCCGACGTCACCCGCGAAGCCTGTGAAGATCCCAGGAAGATTCTGCGCTTCTGGACGGAGTTAGGTTATCAGAATCAACGCCTAATGGACCAATTCGAGTCTAAATGCGGACAGAAGAGTACTTCACCTAAACCTAAACCTTCCTTACCAATATAAGCACTGTCAGGCATAGTTTCCATCAGTATTTGGTGCAGCGTGGATCTCCAGTGCTCGTACTCCTTCTGGCTCGCAGATAGCTTGTTGCGGAAAAGCACTAGCTCATGCGCTGTCACTTCTAGCTTGGACTGGAAATAATCAGAATCATTATGCTTGTGTTTCTTTCTACCATGGACAATAGACAAGACATTCTTACAGGGTGTAGTGTACTCTACACTTTATACTTGTACTTTATACTTGTTATATTACACTTTATACTATACTTTCCTTTCTGGGTGGTCCCCAGAAAGAAAAGCACTCGTGGAGCAGAGAGGTCTCTCCTGAGTGGTTAGGTTTACTAAAAAAATCTGGGTATTTATATTCTAAGAATTTTTTCTCGCTGTCCTGCTCAGTTCGAATGCGATCTAAGCGGGACATCATAAGAGATGAAGTCATACTCCATCCCATTCTTTAAGAGATTAAATGGGTTTTGCGTAGTGCCAGATCAAATTCTGAGAACTTTCAGAATTTTTCTGGTTCTGAAATGGAAGTCATTCCGCTGAGGTGTAATAAAGTGGTACACTCACCCCCAACTCCTTAACTTGTTCCTTAGCCGCGTTCCTTTCAGACGTCATCTGCGCCAGACGTTCCTTAACCCTAGCAGTCTCTCCACTGACCAGCCTGCTTTGTGCCGCCTCCAACTCACTGGCTAATCGGTTTATAGTAGCGCCTTTCTCGATAATAATGCTTTCTTTCTCCTTATCGCGCTCCATACATCGACGTTCTAGGGTTCTTATTTCGTTGTCCTGCAAAAAATAGTATTAAATTTTTACTAATATTGTGTTCGCTAGGCCTTTGTGTATGTTGGCGCTCCATTTGAAACTAAGTTTAGATTTTTATGCGAAATTTTACGATAGTATTTGGTAAATTAGGTACTTTGAAAATTGTTGAAATTGTACAGGGATTGTTGTGTAGGGTAGAATAGAGAAAAATACGTAAAATATTTGAAACTAGTTTTTGCACGCCGCTTCGTACGCGTTGTTTCAATATCAAATATTTGATCATTCAGATCGATTCAAATATGATGATCTATAGGATAAAAAGTCTGCTAATAAAATAAAATGTTCGAATCCAGGTTTAGAGCAAAAGCAATCTATGCAAAATTTCAGCTCAATCTGTTCAGTAGTTTCAGCGTGAAGAGTAATATAAATCCATTTATCGACCCGTCCATCCATACTTTCGCATTTCCATTATTAGTGTAATTCATTCCTTCAACTTCAATAATTTACGCAATGTATGACGGACGATGCGATGTCATTTTTGTCTATTCTAACCTTGACAACTATATATTCATTAATTTAATGGAACTATTTCATTTATACCATAATTTAATGCATAATAAATGTTAATATCGATAAAATTAAGAATAATTGTAATACTAAATGGTAAGTTAAATTTAGATCTATAGAATACCGAAATGTTATTTAATATTGTTTTTGGAAATAAATGGCTTATTTACTTACGCTTGACAACAATCCCTGTGCTTAGGGTAAGCATTAAAATGATGGCAAAAGGACTCGCTTGAGGCTTGCTAGTCCTTTTGCCATAGCTGAATAAAATAAAGCCTTTAGAATCACGTGACCACGTGCTATTCATTATATTATTCGGCTGACTCTTTCAAAAATCCGAATATGTGGGTAACCTAAAAAAATATTTCCTGTTCTGAGGTTGTGCTGCCCTTAAAGCCTTTATACCCCCTATATAACAGATAAATCTTACTTTTTCGTCAAGTCTGCTTTTCGCCTTCATCAAATCATTCTGCATCCTATCCATTTCTTCTCTATGTCGATCTTGCTGTTCTCTAAACAGGGCGTCGGTGTCGTGTGTATGAGCCACCTGAAAGTTTGCATAAGTGGCAACATAATTGGGTTGCTTGGTCTGTAAAACTAGCTTCTCGGTTGCGTGCGAGGTCGATAGATGAGAATCTGTGCTAAGAATGGAAGGAGAAAACATGTTGTCCCGTACAATATTTAATACAAGAGATATATATTTTTATGATACTTATTCAAAATTTTGCCTTTAGTTAGTAGGATAGTACAACCCCCAGACCCCGAACGAATATCTGCAGATGTTACAAACAGCGCCCGGTAGTAGTGGGCCATTAACTGTTTTTGAAACCGTTTTCTATAAACGGTCAACTAGTTGAAAAACCAGTTGCCGTTTATCTGGTTTGGTTCCTAGAAACGTAAACTGTAGTAGAAGGAACTATGTGTTAAACATTGTAAAACCAACTCTCCAACTGAATTTTATTTTGGTGAAAACCTAATTGACGTTTAACTGTAAATGTTGTTGAATGAATTAAGCAGTTGATAGAATCAACGGTGACTTTAGAGAAACCGTTTCAAGAAAAGGTTCGTTGATGCAACGTTCACTACTAGGCCTCCCTGCAGCGAGATCGAACCCGCAACCTCCTGTAGTGCGCTACTGAGGCCTTCAAACTTGGTTCATTAAAGTGCTTAAAATAATCTTTTAGTCTGTTTGTTCATTTCATACCTGCAAAGTATGCAATCGTTGCTGCACATCCTGCAGGCTGATGTTAGCAGACCTCAGCTCCAGTTTCAACTGGTCCTTCTCCTGGTCGCTCGCCACCAGCTTGTCCGAGAGAGCGTTCACTCGCTGCTCCAACTCTATCATGCTATGCTTGCTGGATGCTGGAAGCCAATAAATAAGACTTTGCACAACAGAACAACAGGAGCAAGTGGAATATGCACATGATTTGGAGACCATAAAGATGTTAGCCCAGCTTATATTCCCACATGTTTTCCAGGATAAAAAATAGCCTATTATGTTAATCTAGGTCCAGAACTACATCTCTGCAAATTTTAATACAATTCGATCAATTGTTTTGACGTGAAGAGATAACAAACATTTTAACTAGAAACAGACTGGTCCCAGATAAATATAACATACATATAATAATTTAATTGTTTGTCACAAACGTGCTCCAGCTCTGCAGATCGTGCCCGTCTCCTGGCCGTTTCTCAATGGGAGTCAGGACATTGGTTGCAAGCACTTCCTTCATATAATACTGGCACTCTATTGGATCCCGTAACTTTCCGTATAGTAACATGTCTTCGGTTGGGTGCAAGGTGTTGCGCGCCTCATCAATGCCAGTGCGGTACTGTTGTCGAACAGCTTGGTCATCACAGATTATCGTGTACTAGGGCTGCCGGTCGGATATCTCGCCATGCCAGCCTTAACGACATCATCCGACGGGCCTTTGTCACCGCTAACGTACCAGCTATTCTCGAACCGAATGGTCTGTTGCGTGACGATGGTAAGAGGCCCGACGGCATGACTTTAGTCCCTTGGGAGCTGGGGAGGCATATTGTGTGGGACGCTACATGTCGACACTTGCGCCTTCCCATCTTTCAAGGACATCCGTGAGGGCTGGTTTGGCGGCAGATTTGGCCGAGGATCTCAAGAGGCGCAAATATGCAGGTCTCGACAGAGCCTACGCATTTGCTCCCCTTGGAGTCGAGACCTTAGGTCCGTGGGGTAACGAGGCTCTCCGGGTTTTCAAAAAATTATCTGAGTGCCTGGTCGAAGCGACGCGTGACCCAAGAGCTGGTTACTATCTGGCGCAGCGCATTATTGATATGGACCAGTTGAGCTATCTGTAGATTGTTTGCAACAGTCTGCAGTTAGCTTAATTGTTTCAATTGTAAATACTAGTTTAATTTCTTTATATTATTTGATTGTTATTTTGTTTGATAATATAAATTATAATTTCATATATTAAAAAAATCATATGCTACGTGGGACCAGACCAGTGTGGAACAATGCATTATGAGTTTTGGACCCACTCAATATATTTATTGGACCATAGAATTCATATGAAAACAGATGGCCAACGAGACACGTCCCATGTATGTCCCATGCCAGCCGATGTTCCCAACATTGCGTCGTGTAAATTGCGTGGCATGGGCATTATTAATATGTAAGCAAGCACATGACTGTTTTACCAAGCAAGTGATGAGCTTCCTTCAAAGACAGCTCAGCCTTATCCTTGTCGTTGATGGCGGCGGCGAGCCGGGCGCGGAGGCCGTCTATCTCTGTATCCAGCTTCTCCATTTGAGAAGCTAGCTGTTGGCACTCTTTCACGCGCATCTAGAATCATTTATTTACATGTTTTTAGTGTGAAGTGAACCTGTCAGGGTCTGTCAGACAGACTAAAGGGCCTTCTTGGAAAAGAAAAATGTAAGTCTCTGATTCTCAGGGACCTACCCGAGTTGGTGCATGAAAACGTCACGCAAAACCAACTCGCGTAGGCCCCTAGACCACACAGTATTTTTACCATAGCAGCAGTAAATAAAACTTGGATTTCGCGCTGGTTTTTCAGTGACAGTACCACAAACCTACTCAGATTTTGTGTTACATTCTATGCACAGCTTGGTCCTAGTGTGATGTGACGGAGGAGCAGTTTATGAGCCACTGCAGGGAACAGACATTCCAACCTACTTTAATTATTTTCACACTTTTATGTATTATCTGCAACAAGTGCCATTTCATAAGAGTCAAGTAAAGTTTGCTTACCTCATACATGACTTTCAACTGCTCATTGTTCATGTATTCTTGTCGGACGTCATAGCTGTTTATGCCATTCATGTGTCCTTAAATAAAAACAATATTATGAATGTATGTTTGTAGTAATAATGATTTTACTTCAGGCAACATCATTGGCAAGACTCTCTAGTCTTGCCAACTACTAGAGACAACTAGAGAATTGTTACATCACACTCTCAATATCAAGTAATTGTGGTGTCCTGATGATGTCTATTGGAAAGACAAATCTAGTTGACTAACTTTTAACGATAGATTTTTCATAGTGATTTTGATGCATTTACTTTACAAAGCATAATTTTTAACAGGAATATAGGAAACGGTAATATCTTAGACAAAAAAATCTAGTAAATACCTCTAAGTTCTTGTTGGAAATAGTTATTCTGCCCATCACCATCTCCGTAAGGGCTGAATTGTAATTTGGTAGGCTCCTCCTGGTGTCGCCCATGATTATGCGGCAGATGGTTCTTCGGAGTCTCGCAGTAGACTTTAGGACTTTCCGGGCCATGGTCTTTGAGGTGGTTCAGGGATTCTATGTATGTTGGGGGACGGCATGTTCTTTGAGGGCCTGACATGAAAAATAGTAATAACTAATAATACCAGACCCACAAGAATAAGGTTTGATGATGATTAATTGACTTACCATTATGTTGAGTGTTGTCCAAAGTAAAGTTGCCGCTGCTGTTCACAGAACTAGCTTCATCATCATCCAGCAGGTCATCAAATGCATTTGCCAACTTATGCTTCAACTAGAACATAAAAACACAAAATATTTTATGAAATATTTGCCAATTAATTAATTGAAAGGGCTGTGTCCATGCTTTAATAGTTGCACCGCCTAGCTTGCTCTGCTTCCCTAGTAACCTAGCTTACCTGCTTGCCTAGTATAGATACAGACCTGCCTTACATGACTCCTCAAGAACTGTAAGGCGCGAATGGCCTTAGGGGAGAGTAGCGCAACAGTCGCCGATCCCTAAGGCAAGCCTGGTGGGGCATCCTTCACGTGGTTGCCCCCTGTTATTGGTCTAATTCCCTCAGAAATAGACGTAACTAAAACCACCAGACGAACACTGCCTGGGATAAAGCTGTTATGTCCCGGCGGGTCCACCATCGGGCGATGAGTAGATGTTGGATAGTAATAACACAAACCCAACCCACACCTTTCACCTAATTTTCCTGTCCCATCCTAAACCCAACATCCGCCATAAAACAAGGTGGCCCAGTTTTGTGGGCCTGCCATCCCCAAAAAGAGTGATGTCAGGTGGGAGGACCACCTACGCTTTGATGCTGTGCGTAGGGGGCCCGCAAGGGGGGATGCAACTCTCCTGGTGGCTGAGCGGACAGATTTCTCTTCCGCAACACTCCTCTTTGGCGTGAATTACCTCCGAAAACGGGAGGTCACGGTCCAACTGTGGCTAATCAGCATGGCTGTCGGCCTTCAGCCATCGCCGGTGAGGGGGGGGGGGTCGATGGGGTCTGCAGCCGGCGGTGCACGCTTTAGCTCGGTGGTGGTGGTCAACTCCGAGTATAGTGGTGCCGTTGAGGCTCGTAGGCAACGCGATCACCCGTTCTATATCGGACCGGCAACCCTGGTGTATAATACATCCCCCTGGTTGGACTCCGTGGTGGGTGGGGCCCGGAAAGATGAATTAAAACAAAACTTTACCATGAACACCAACCAATCCAGTGACCACTTTGCGCCCTCAGCAGGGAGGTAGAGGCGGTAGAAGCCTACGCGGCCATCAAGGTCGCTGAGAGCTCTACTGCTTGCTGGAAGATCGTCAGATCAAAAGCCAAGAAACAGAGCAAGGAGATATGGAAAGAGGCAAAACCAATGACTGGACCCTCAACTACCGGAGTTCGAACCTCAGAGGCGGCTAACGCCCGACTAGGCAAGAACGCCCGTCGAAAACTGCGGAGGCTGAAACAGAAGCGTGAACAACAGGCGGCTCCGAGTACCGGAGCCACTGTTCCGAACGCTGATGGTCCCAGCTTCTTCTACAAACAGCGACAGAATGCGAAGAATGCGTCTGACTCCAAACCAAAAGCCCCGCTGGCGAAACCTACGAGCTTGCTCGAGGAGGCTGCCGGGTCTGATGTTGGCGAAGGTAAGGAGAAGAAAACAAGGGACAGCAAACGCTTCAATCGCCAGAAGCGCGCAGCCATAGCGATCACCCGATCAGCACAGGCCCCTGCCGCGGTTCCGATCCCGGCTCCGGCCTCGATCCAAGTGGAGCCAGGCAAGAGGACGCGACTGGACGATACTGTATCCCCGAGAGGGGATCACAAGAAGCTTAAGCTAGACAGCACACGTCGCGTCCCAGCTGTCAGCTATGCTGAAATTGCGAAAAGCAACCTCGGTGTAGCGGTGGTGACAACCAAGAACTGACGGAGGAACAGGCCATCACACTGAAGAAGTACCTGAACAGTCGGCTTCTGGACGAGGTGAGAAACGACGACATCAGCTTCACCCCCCGCTTCCTGGGTAAACCTATCTTCACCGACGGGGCCCTGAAACTGTGGTGTGAGGATGTACCTCCTTTCGAGTGGCTGACCGACGCCATTGAGCAGCTACCAAGCACAGCGTGTCCAAACCTCGCAGTCGTCAAGCAGAGCGAGCTGACAAGTACGTGCAGCTATCTTCTTCCCCGACTGCACGTGCACGGTGCACGTGCAGTGGACACGTGCGTGCAGAGGACACGAGTCTCATACTGGCGAAGCAAAACAAATGGGCGCAGGTTCACCAGTGGATCGTCTATACCCACCAAAGGTAGGCAGATGACATGCTCTTCGTGACGATAGGGATCCCGGAAACCCTTATCCCTACCATCATGGAGAAAGGCCGCAGGTTGGCGTACGGTCTGGGAAGCGTATACATACGCTTCTACGGCGCAGACGGGAAGCTGCAAGATGACCCCCCGCCCCTCCCCCCCCGGCATGCAGACAAAAACACCACTGGAAGGACCAGAAACCAAGCCTGGTCCTAGTGTGACAGCAACACCCGAAGGCCCCGACTCACCGGTGCTCCCCCCACCTCCGCACTCATCGCCCAAACCGTCGAGCTCAGAAACGATGGAGGCGATGCGTGAGAAGATGGACGAAGACCTGGCGCTGGCCTCGGACGAGGACGACACAGAGGAGGCGGAGAAGGGAAACCAAGAGGATGGTGACCCAGAGCCCCTCCATTTATAACGTTGTCCAAGCAAACCTCCAGCACAGCCTCACTGCTACGGCTAACCAGCGCAGAGTGCTGGGGGACTCAAGCAACGAGACCATCGCCCTGATCTAGGAGCCGTGGATTAGGCCAGGGCGTGTGTGTGGTCTCAACAACCTTAACGGTAAGCTCATTTACGACAACACTTGCAACAATCCGCGTATGTGCATCTTTGTACCACGCAACATAACTAATACCCCATAACGGAGTTCTGTTCCAGAGACCTGACGACCGTCAGGCTCCAGGGCATTTTCGAAGGGGCGACCAAAGACGTAGTGCTCGCGTCAGCCTACATGCCCGGCGACCCACGAAAGCCTCTACGGATCTGGTAAGACAATGCGAACTAAACAATTCGAAACTAATAATTTCAGCAGACACAAACGCGCACCACCATGCCGTAGCAAACAGCAGAGGAGACGATTTGGTAAATTTTCTTTTCACCACTACCCTCTCCATAGCGAACAAGGGCGCGGAACCAACCTTTGTGACGAAGCGATGCCGCACCATAATTGATCTAACCCTGGTATCGGAAAACTGCTCTGATTATGTGCGGGACTGGAGGGTTTCAAATGAGACCTCCTTTTCCGACCACAGATGGATCAAATACGAACTGACGCTTAACAAAACGATTCCAGCACCCATGCGCAACCCACGCAAGACAAACAAGGTACTGTTCACAAGCTCTCTGCAGCAGCACCTAGGTGAGGGCAGGCCGGAATCATCCATAAGCAACACTGCAGAGATAGAAGCAACGGTACAACACATCACGCAAAGTCTCACCAGGAGCTTTGAGGTACCCTGCCCTCTCACCGACATCAGAAAAACTGACGCAGGTAAGAAAGGTTGGTCCCGGCGACTGGAGGAGCTCAAGTGTGGGGTACGTAAGTCCTTCAACAGAGCCATGAACACTTACGACGACTCCGACTGGAACGTATACAAGAAGGCTCAGGCCGATTACAAAAAACAGCTACGCCGTAGGAGTCGTCTCAAATGGAAAAACTTTTACACTAACATAGAATCAAACTCTGAAGCGAACAGAATCAGGAAAATCTTAGCGGCAGAACCGAACCGCGAGATTGGTTCGCTGAAAAAGTTAGATAACACCTACACTAAAACGATAGCAGAAACACCTGAACTTCTATTACAAACACACTTCCCGGGGTGCCTTATAGACGGTGAAACAGAATGGCACAATGCCATTCTAGTCACACCATAGGCGACTGACTGGGCGGTAGCACGCTCAGTCGTAACCGAAGATAAGGTAAACTGGGCCGTTAACACATTCAAACCATACAAGTCGCCAGGCATGGATGGAATATTTCCCGGCCTCCTGCGTTGGGGTGAATCACACATACGTACGGCGTTGACGGATATTTTCAGAGCCCATCTGACCTTCCGCTACGTACCTCTTATGTGGAGAGAGGTTTGAGTAATATTCATACCCAAACCGGGAAAAAGCGACTACACTGAAGCAGTCCTATAGGCCGATCAGTCTCACTTCATTCCTACTAAAGACCCTGGAGAGGCTATGTGATCGACATATAAGGGATAACATACTAACATACTGACAATAAATCCACTACACCCTCAACAACACGCCTATAGCTCACGCAAATCAACAGAGTCTGCGCTACACACAGTAGTAAGCAGATTAGAACAAGACATCTCAAACAAAACACTCTGTCTTGCAGCCTTCATAGACATTGAAGGGGCTTTTGACAAGACTAACTTTAACAGCATAACGGTAGCCCTACAGAAGCACAGAGTAGAACCAACGCTGGTAGATTGGATCATTAGCATGCTCAGGTTGAGAGCAGTACGGATCGACGTAGACGGGGCGACCAGGGGAGTGGTGTCAAGGGGATGTCCACAGGGCGGTGTCTTGTCACCGCTACTGTGGAACCTTGTAGCAAACGATTTAATCACCAAGCTCAATGATCAGCGCTTCTACACGGTGGGTTACGCGGACGATCTTGCGATACTCATATCGGGACACTTTGCCAGCGTGGCGTGTAACATTATGAATAACGCACTAAAAGTCGTTGAAGCATGGTGCATAGACTATGGATTAACCGTGAATACAACGAAAACTGAATTAGTAATGTTCACCAACAAACGCAAACTAGGAACCTACCAACTCCCGTTCTTATTCGACACACAACTATCATTATCCGATGCAGTTAAATACTTAGGTATAACTCTCGACAATAAACTGAACTGGGCAACACATTTAGAAAACAAAATAAAGAAAGCTACCATCTCATTCTGGCAGTGTCGTCAAATGCTAGGCAGAACTTGGGGTCTCAGCCCAAAAATTACCCTATGGCTCCACAACACTGTAATCAGATCATCACTAACATACGGTGCCTTAGTTTGGTGGCCAAGAACAAACCAAAGCACTACCAAAAACAAACTACAAAAATTCCAGAGACTGGCCTGTGTAGCGACGACAGTGTGTATGAGAACTGCCCCCACGGCAGCACTCGAAGCCCTGATAGGCCTAACACCACTGCACTTACACGTGCAACAAGAGGCAGGCGCAGCTGCTTACAGACTCTGGGCTTTACGTTTACTGGAACACGACACTTCTATTATAGACGAGTATGCTAGCAGCAACCCTATGCTACTCTCGATTTACGATATGGTAACCAAAAAACACCTATACACAAAAAGCTTCACTATACAAATGCACGAAGAGATAGCTCAAATGTACACGAAGTTAGAATATACACAGATGGCTCAAAAATGAAAACAGGTACCGGGGCGGGAACATTCTCGGAAGATCTTGACATACACAAAACAACAGCACTGGGTGTCCACAACTGCATCTTCCAGGCAAAATGTGTAGGTATAATCCAGGCTGCTACCGCAGTGCTACGAAGAAAGGTAACTGACCAAAACATCAGGATCCTCTCGGACAGCGCGGCAGTACTACAGGCCCTGAACAGGAAAGAAGACAACTCGGGACTCACTATACAATGTCACCACCTGCTAGAACAAGTAAGTCCAACAGAGTTACTCTACAGTGGATAAAAGGGCACAGCGGATCCAGAGGGAATGACGAAGCTGATGCACTGGCAAGGAAAGGTTCAGAGTGGCAACCAGCAGGGCCTGAACCAATAATTCCCCTACCTTTCATCCAAGTCGGCTCGTGGACCCGTCAACGTACAGTCAAGCAACACCAAGACTACTGGGCAAGTATTCAGGATTGTAGGCAGACGAAGGAGGCTTTCCCGGACCTAAATCCGAGATTCTCCCGAAAACTCCGCAATCTGAAACGTGACAAACTCCGCCTAATCGTCGGTATAGTCACAGGACACTGCATGCTTAACAAACACCTTTTTAATTTGGGTATTACGGACAGCCCCCTATGCCGAGGGTGCATGAACGCAGAGGAGACGGCCGCGCATGTGCTTGTAGAGTGCAATAGTGTAGCTACTCAACGACTACAGTACCTCGGAACACCAAGAACGCCCAGGGAGGCATGCACCGGCGTCAGCGAGCGGCTGGCTTTCCTGGAAGACATCGGGTGGTTAGACTAGCAGCCCCCCACCCGACACGCAAAAAGGGCCCACCTGTGGCCTAGTTGCGGATACCAGTCCAGAAACAAGTAAAACTTTACGTAGCGGTTTCGGCCCCAAACCAGTAAGCGTACCACGTAGGCTAAGAATTGTCCGACAAATAGTTATGAAAACCTATAACCCTGGAACTAAGCTCCTTAAGAACCTTATGAGTGACGAACTGATGAAAAGCTTTCTATATTTATTCCGTGGATAGGAAATTAAACCCTACCTCTTCGTTTCGTCGTTTCTGGTCTTCAAGTTCCTCTTGTTCTTCGAGTCTGTCTTGTGCACTGTTGTTGATGTGGATGCTTGCAGCACCTTGAAACAAACTCATACCAGGCCCTTCCATATTAAAAATAATAGCGACGGGTGAAGCAAACTGCGCCAAAAAGTTAAAATTTCAAAGTTTTCGAACAAAAATACACTCACAACATCACAACACAACACAAATCACAAACAACAAAACCTACCAAAGACAATACAATTCCATCAACAAAACCAAAGAGAATACAATATGAACAAAACAACGTTATGAATGAATGAATGAACTATTTATTTTTGCCAGCCAGAGATAACGAAAGTTTTAACACTCGACACAATTTTAGGCGTAGACGAGCTACCAGACTTCTGTTTTTCTTTGTTAAAAAGACGACCTCTGTGGCGCAGCGGGTGAAGGTCCCCCTGGATTTCCGCCTCGGGACAAATATTTGTGTGATCTCCAGATTTTTGTGTGGGTGTTTTCTATGTATATTAAAATAATTAACCAGTTAATAATACCTACCAATAACACAAGATCTGCTTAGCTTGGAGCTAGATGATACTGTGTGAATTGTTCAGCATAATATAACCTATTTATTAAAGCGTATGGCCCAACTCTGCTCGCGGATGTCTTAATTGGCGGAACAATATAATTCTACCACCACCGAACGGCAATCCCCACGCATACTCAGCGTGGGGAGTACGGATGGGTATTACCTCCTCAAGTCCCCATATTATGATGAAAGCCAATATGGCTTAGCGTAGGCGTATAGCGTAGGCGTAACGCGGGGGAGGCCTGCGTTCATCAGTAGACCGGTATAGGCTGTAGGTAGATGATTGTACTGTACCACAGTAAATTATATATGCATTATGAATGTAAGCGGGTTAACTACGAAACTAGTTTGTGTTGTAAGAACACCAACGTTTCATCCCTTAACGAGGGATTTCATCAGGGTGAGTGCGGTTCGCGTCCCGCTCGTTCATTGTCGCGACGCACACTGCAGGCCCGCTAGACGCGGTTCGCAGGCGGGTTAAATTCTTATTGAATTCGTCAAACTACGAAAGTTTTATAGTAATGTTTTTTATATTATAGCAAAGTCCGTCCACATTATAAAAAAAAAACATCGTTTTAAATTGGACGAAATTTTTTCCTCATCTCGTTCCGATTATCTCGAAAGCGTTGCTGAAGTTATGGCAGTGTATGGCTCCATGGCTCCTCACTAGTACCTTAGGTAGGTATGCTCTATGACTAGTCACTTCCCTTTTGGTTCAAAATGACAAATATTTTGTTTTTTATTTTGTTCATTTTATTAATGAACAGGCTAGGCGATAGCGTTATTAGCCATATTGCCTTGTCTTACGTTAGTTTTATTTTCTTTAGTTTTGTGTAAAATACACGTCTTTACTGGTCAGCCATTTTCTTTTTTTTTGACAAGTAATTTATTAATTTACGGTACTTGCTTCGGCAGTACATATACTAAAATTGGAACGATACAGAGAAGATGAGCATGGCCCCTGCGCAAGGATGACACGCAAAATCGTGAAGCGTTCCACATTTTTTTGCGGTAAAAAGTTTTTTGTGAGCAGAAAATTTTATACAACTATTTGTCGTCTTCGTTTTGGTCATTGTCGTCTAAATTTCCATTTGTTCCGTTTACAAAATGTCTCAACCTATCCTCATTTATATAATTTTATAAAATGTACTATCGGTGAAATTTAAATTATAATTTTGTTTTGTATATATATAAGTACATATATACAAAACAAAATTATAATTTAAATTTCACCGATAGTACACTTTATAAAATTATATAAATGTATAAAAGCATAAAAAATATATACCAAATGTATTATTACATTGTACATATATAAAATTTTAATGTTTATGTATTAATTATTAAGTTTAAACTTATATAACGAAAGACGAGGCAGTATGGCCTTAGTAGCTTTAGCCTAATTTGTCCAAAAGGACAAATGAAAAAAAAAAAAAAATTACGTCACATTCTATAAATCTAGATTTCCAATCATTCTTAAAATTCGTGAATCTTTGTTCAGGTGTAAAAGTCGTGGCATTAATGTTATCTTGGCTTGGATCCCGGGTCACTCTGGGATTCCAGGAAACGAAACCGCTGACTCTTGTGCGAAACAAGCAAGTGTTTGGTTCAGAGGAACACCCTAAAATTTTTGCTCGTGATCTTTGTTCAGCCCCTAGTTTCCATCTAACTACTTCTTGATCTCAAGAATAGTGGAATTCATCTAGACTTTTAAAAGGCAAGCACTATGGTAATTTGCAACGAGAAATTCCTCTCAAACATTGGTTTTTCAAATTTAAAAAGGCCAGCAAAACCAGCACATCCATCTTATGCCGTCTCCGGTTGGGCCATGTATGTACCCCTGTGTTTCTTACGAAGATAAGGGTCAGGAATCAATCTGTGTGAATGTGGTTTGGATGAAGGAGATGTTGAACATCTTCCTTTCGTCTGTCCTAGGCTTAAAATTTCTCTTCATGATATTATTCCTCCTGAAATCCCCCGTCCCTTCTCTTCCAAGACCCTTCTTCCATTAGTATTCTCCCTTTTTGCATCTAAACTTTGTAGATTTATTTCTGTAAATAGTATACAATTGTAGCTTTTAGATTACGTAGGTATATATTTTATGTTACTTCGCATATTGGTCACTTCTGTTAACGCTTTTTATTTAACTTTTAATTTGGTTGTTTCTGTTTGTTTTTGTACCTATACGAACTTGATTGAGATTATATAAATTATTTATTTTCTGAAAAATCCAAACTCTACCTCCTTAAATTTTTATCTATTGTTCCTAAATGCGCAATTCATACCTAACTGACACTGGCAGAATTGCATCAATCCAGATGCGCTCTGCATCTGGATTGATGCAATTCTGTCAGTATTGTATTCTCTTTGTGCAGTGCAGAGCCAAAGCTAAAAGAAGAAGAAGAAGAAGGGATTTGACTTGATTTTGGTTTGGTTTCTTCTATTTTTTAAATAATTTGATTAATTCTTCGCTTATTATTTTGCACTCTTATTGGAAATACAACAATGGCATTTAAACCTGTAACACACGTCCTGTTTGATATGGATGGTCTCATTCTGAGTAAGTTTTATCACGAGTAAATATTGCATCATGTTTTCTTTACAAAATATCAATTATTCTTACTTGTATTTGATTTCGTACGTCACGAAATTGTAGTATCAGCAAGATAGCAGGGGCTAGATTAAAGATATAATAGGCAAAGACGCCCCGGCCGGCAAGCGTACCTTTTCCGGGGCGTTCACAGTACACTGTTACTCCCGGGGGCGTAGTCCTATCGATCAAGGAAATTATTCCTATCCACATCAGTAGCGAAGCTTGTTTGGATTTTTCATTCTATAAATAGGTAGGTATTTATTCTTATACTATATGCTGTGTACCAGACTTGCAAACCAACATATCTACTTCAAATATACTAAGATCATTTGATAAGAAAATTCCACTTTTCCAGTGTCTCAAGTAGTATAAGCTATCCGGATTTATCTCTAGGATAGAATAGACAATAATGAGATCGCATCACCATACATTGTGTACATTATTGAAGGAATGAATTTCAAATAATTTACACATTCGATGACAAAGTGACCTAATTTTTCAGACAAAAATCCCTGTGCTAGGGGGGCTGGTACCATATCCATTCTGCGGTTTGAACTTTGGCCTTTCATAATATTTGTGAGAAAATCTATCACTTTTGGAAGCTTACTAACATCTTGTTAAAAAAACTGTATGTCTCTTTCAGACACAGAAGACCTATACACACAAGTATTTCAAAAGATACTTTCAAGGTTTGGTAAGACATACACATGGGAATTGAAGATGAAACTAATGGGTTCTCATGCGCATGAGACAGCCAGAATGATTGTGGAAGAAATGGAGCTTCCCATGACCATTGATGAATTTATTGTGGAGAGCAAGCAGCTTATGGAAGTTGTTTTCCCGGATACTAAAGTGTTGCCAGGTAAAGCCAATGTAAAAGTTAAAGTAACCTAAGCCTTTGAAACTAATTGGAAATAGGTATACATTTTAATTGAGGTTTTCAAAACTGTATCTTTCAAACAGTATCATATAATAATATGTTCAATAGCTTATTTTCTTGAACAGTTCTAATATAAACATTTTTTGCCAGGCTATATTTCACACATGGTACAATAATAGCCCTAAACTTTGTTTCTTTCCAACTTTGTCCGTATATATATCAGTAGTTATCTCAACTCCTTTGACTCTAGTTTATCTAGAATCAGAATCAATAACTTTATTTCTTTAGGCTTACAAAATAAGCACTTAGACAAGTAAAATTTTATACTATATAGAGTAATAAATATTCTTAGTTATTATTATAAAAAAATAAACAATGTGTTATTGATTTTCTCTTCCTTAAAATTTTTGTCTACTTGTGGAAGCTAGCACACCTAACATAAGCTCTGCTTAATATAGGGCTAGATGATGCTCTGTGGAGTGTCTTACATTATTTATGTTTGTTTTACAGGTGCAAAAAGGCTAATTGAACACTTACACAAGCACAAGATACCCATAGGATTAGCAACAAGTTCAAGCCAAGAGTCCTATGAGCTAAAAACCAACAAACATCATCAGCAGCTATTCTCTCTGTTCCCGTACAAGACCTTTGGCTCATCAGACCCTGAAGTGAAGAGGGGGAAACCTCACCCTGATATATTCATAGTTGCTGCTAATAAATTCCCTGAGAAACCATCATCAGATGAGGTAAAACCTTTTAAAATATTCTGCACTGTGTTAGTATTATTTTATATTCTCTGGTCCTACGAGCAGTATGTTGTTTGTCAAACTTAATTTGTTTTGTTGGCAATGTGGCTTCATGATTTTAAATGTGTCCCTTTATCATGTAGGACATTAATTTGGTGAGTATCATTAATTGACTACAATATTTTAAGATAGTTAAAATTGCATACAATAAAGCAATCCTTAACTATAGCTACATCATTTTTGCGCGTAATCTGTATAGATGTAATTTTATAGATAAGCCTAATAAAAAATAATAATTCTGCAACGGTTCCTATTTGTTGCGGTTGTGGGTTCGATTCCCGCCTCGGGATATTTGTATGATTTGCAGATATTTGTTCAGAGTGTTCTGGTTGTTTTCTATGTATAGTAAAAAATATGTATATTATGTAATATGTTGTATTATGTAATATGTTGTATTATGTATCTCAGTTATCTAGTACCCATAACACAAGCTAACGCTGCTTAGCTTGGGGCTAGATACTGCTGTTTGAATTGTCCAGCATTATTTATTTACTTAAAAGAGTGATTCTATGACTACAGTTTCCTAATGCATAGTGTGGACAAGCAATACATTGTTCTCCATTTTCCATTGTGTCTTAATAGTAACAATTTTATTGTTTCTTGACGACCATTTGAAAGGCGTGTTCTGTAACATTTTTCCTATGAGGTTTCTCATTCTTAACCTTCTTATAAGAGCCATGTCCCGTATATTAAGTGGGGTTGTCTTTTCGAAATTTAAATAGAATTTTTTATTTCCAGTGCCTAGTATTTGAAGATGCAGTGAATGGTGTGAAGGCAGCGAGGGCAGCCGGCATGCAAGTAGTCATGGTTCCTGACACGAGAGTGGAGAAGTCACTGACAGAGGAGGCCACTCTAGTGCTTTCCAGCTTAGAGGAGTTCCAACCTGAGGCTTTCGGTTTACCTCCTTTTGAGGAGTAGTGCATTAACCAGTGAAAGATGATCTCTTAGAGACTATATATTTTAAAACAAAACAGTATGAACTAGTATTTGAACCTGGAGACCTGAGGCATTCGGTCTACCTCTTTTTGAGGAGTAGTGTGCCTGAGTTAACCTGTGAAACAAGATTCCTTAGAAATATGTTTAGTAAACCCTTAGCATAAATAATAGGATCTCTATGCAAACAGGGTTTTATTTCTAATTATGTTCCTAAGTAATTACATAATATAAAATAATAGTCAAAATGTTATTTAATAACATTAATTATTAACAGTATACTGTTACATTATTACATAATTCCTGACTAAGTGAGATTGAAAAATAGAAAATTTTATTTAATATGATTAAAATGGATAGAGAAACAGAGCTTTTTTGTCCAGTTCTTCTTATAATTAACTTATATTGAATAGGCAGGAGACTGATACAGGAGTTGTCGCATAGTCTCATTTAATCGAGAGCGCGCCTTTTATATAAATGCAGTACAAATCGTTGTTATATCAAATATCAAGTTACAAGATTGTATGTACAAATAAAATTAAGATTGACAATAAGAGATTTATTGTTGATATACTTATAAACTACAATTGATTCAAAGTTTGTTTTAGCAAAGATTCATAGCAAATGGCTTAAAATTGCACAAATCGTCTTATCTGCTATCTAAATAAATTGTGGAACCTAGAGAGGAGTAAAAACCACTATAAATTCAAGTAAATATAAAAGTCTGCCATTGTGTTATCACGTATCATATCAGTTTGATTCTATTTCTTCAATATTTAAGGCCTGTTAAGTTACCCACAGTGAAATCTGAATGGGTATGCGGTAATCCTGTACTAAAATACGCGGTATTCGCTCTAGTAGCGAATACCGCGTACGTTCCACATTCATTCCATAAGTTTGCCGTTAGTTTAAAGTAGGACGCCCGTGCGTTCAGTTAGCGTCATTCGCGCTGGCCTGAGGCAACGTGTAGGCACCTAGCGGAAATACTATAAATAGTGGTCAATGACGCGTTCCCATCATCGCTTATTATTGACACTGAATAGTAGGTATACACTGTTCCGTTTAGATTGATATCCCGTGCCTCAGGCGAGTGTTTGTGTGTTTAGTGTAGGTGATACGACTTTATAATTTTTCCTTATGTGTATGTACAATGTACATTTCTTTTAAAACAGATGTGATAGGTTTTTGTTTTGTTTGTTGCTGCGTGTTCCAAGTCTTGTCATTTTTAATAGATTTTTATTCATATTACCTATCTATTGCAAGTATATAAGTAGGTACATAAGCAATATTATTGAGCATTGTCTTTTTATTGTTTGTTATAGCCTGTATTTTGTCACCACGTAAACAATGCAAGGTTCTTTGCTGAAGAAGTGACTAATTTTCAGTTACTACTTATGGCATAAAAAGTGTACGTTAACACAGTGAGATACGATTCATATTGAATGCCAATTAGCATGTTATAGATGAACGTGTGTTGTAAGTAGGTGAAGATAAGATAAGATCTCGGGGTGATGTAACCGCTCCTCAAGTTATAAACAAATTGTGTAGATCTTTTGCTGAGAAACTGTAGGTACAAAAACTGTGTTGTGCTGCAATAAAATGGGGTTTAAAAAAGTTACTCATGTTTTATTTGATATGGATGGATTGATACTGAGTAAGTTTATTTTTAATAAATTATGATAACACTTGTGATTATTCGCGTTATATTTGCGTTGTTCCGTGGTTTGATTGCCTATTTGTTTTTTTTTTAATTAATTATGTTTAAATCTTGTGTATTACTCGGAAGGGGCCTAGATGGCGTTGCTAAAAAAATAAAAATATTCATATGGGGTTCAAGTACCTAAAAGCTCAATGTAGACTAGGAAGGAACAAATAGTACATAAGTAGATACAATTAGGTAGGTAAGTACCTAATTGATCTTTCTGAGAGATTAGTTAGTTCAGTGCCTAGATCTTTTGTCTTATTTACTCAGACGCTAAAACAAAGATTTATCATTCGTTAAAACAAGACAAGGGCATCTATTTCATAGATTGGTATGTAGCTGTTTTCTGAATAAAATCATTATAATTTCTCTTATATTCTCAGACACAGAAGACCTCTACTCCATAGGCTTCCAAAAGATAGCCTCTCGCTACGGCAAAGAGTTCACATTCTCGTTGAAATGCAAAATTATGGGGCAGAAGAGCCGAGAGTTTTCACAGACTATTATAGACGATTTGGAGTTGCCTCTGACGGTCGATGAGTTTATAGCGGAGTCGAGAGAGATATTCGCTGATTTGTTCCCTACTTGCACAGTTCTTTCAGGTGAGAAACATTGGTACCTATTAAATTATCACGCTCCGGCCAAGTGGGATGACGACCTGCAAAAGACTTAGGCTGATGCTGGATGCGTCGAGTTGAAGATAGCACCACAAGGCCACAAGGGGCGGGGGCGTCGGGGCGGGGGCGTCGGGGGGCGGGCCGCACCACAAAATTAAGACTCTACTACTCGAAAAACTATTTATAATATTAGTGAATTTTTGAATAACGATTATAGCCATTTCATTGATAAGTAAAATAATACAGAAGCATGCTTGCAGCTTGTCCTTTAAATTTTTAACTTTTAGACATTATTAGTTAAATAATGTGACTATTACTATAATTATTTCTAAGACATTTACCTACATATGTGTATGTTTATTGTTTATTGTTGACTTGACAAGAAATGGATCGCATTTTACCGACTAGGTAATATGTTTGTAATAATGCTGTTCTCTTTTGAATAAATAATTTCCAGTGCCGTCTTAGCACTCTTTTGGGTGCCAAGATGCGATCGAGTAACAACGAAAACTCACGCACAGCAGATCATTCCATGTCATGTTATATGTATAATGCCATACTTATTTCTTAATTTTTTTGGGGAGGGGGGTGATTCCTAGTTATGTACATAGGTACCATATACATAGGTATATGTTACCGGATACCAAGCCTCTCTACCACGCCCCACCACTTTCAACCCACTTCTGTGGGCAAAGGTCTCCCTCAAATCCATAACGGTCGGTTGATATGATCTCGCGCGGATCTCTCAGGAAGGCGTTTTGGCTTTTTCGCCAATGATTTCGTAACAGAGCTTTATCTATTCCTGATGATGGATGATAACAAAAATACATACCTACACTAACTATATATAGGTACAGGTCTCGTCACTGTTTAATAGCGCTCGGCAAAAGTGGAGGGGGGTTCTGCGCAGGTGTAAAATGGTCGACTTCTGCGCATCAAGGTCATCGTTCTTAAACCATGACGCGACCTGTACCTACATTATATAGGTAGGTAGAATACTTCTAGCCAACACGTGGCAAATTCCTATCAATCATTAATATTTACAGGAGTAAGGAAACTAATCCAGCATCTACACAGCCATAACATCCCTTTCGGTCTAGCCACAAGCAGTAGCTTAGAGAGCTACAGAGTGAAATCGAAGAACCATCAAGATCTATTTGACCTCTTTCCATATAAAACTTGGGGCTCATCGGATCCGGAGGTGAAGAGGGGGAAGCCACATCCTGATGTATTTATTGTAGCGGCGAATAAGTTTCCGGAGCGACCTACTCCTGATCAGGTTAGTCTTTTACATCATCATCGTCAGCATGGCTCGTCCACAGCTGGATATATGCCTCCCCTTATGATGGCGGTCATTGGAGGCCTATGTCCAACGCCCCGTCTTCAGCATAAGTTACTACATTCATATATCACATAATAAATTAATAGACCAACTTTACAATAATTTCCATCGTCACCGCTAGATGGCCTTAGTAGGTAAATTGATTTACTATAACGGTACCATGACTCCCCTTCCGTAGACAAAGAATAATTGCACTGCACTCCTTAATACAAAATAATAATGCTGGACAAGCCACATAGTTTCGTCAAACCCGCAAGCAGGGGTTATGTTAAAATGGCACTGAATTTCGATCGAGATATTCGCCTATGTCACCTGTACGTGATCGATGGCAATTATAACGAGCTAGTTACTATATTCTAGATGTGGAAGAAACCCAAGTAGGTCTATAGGTACCATCCTACTTAGGTTCCTCCTTACATAGCTTTTGCCCGCACCTAAGCACGCACAATTACATAATCCTTTCAGTCATATGTAAGCGTGAAAAGCTTACAGGCATAGAGACAGACAGAGGACATACACATGTACATTTTTAATATTGTATGGAACTGTTTTATACAAACTTTTTCTAAATTCCAGTGTCTTGTCTTCGAAGACTCTATCAACGGCGTACGCGCGGCGCGCGCTGCCGGCATGCAAGTCGTGATGGTGCCTGATCCACGGTTAGACAAGTCCTTCACGCGTGATGCTACCCTGATATTGAATTCCATGGAGGAGTTTCAACCGGAGATGTTTGGGTTGCCACCGTATACTAATTAATGAGGGGTATTCAATGCGAACTTTAAAAAAAAGTGGTTGCCATAGACTAAGATAGATGAAAATCAGTGTCAAAAATCTGGCAAAGAATGTGTAAAATGCAAGGAATTTTTATACTAACGTAACTGGAAGGCTCACTGATACAAAAACCGCGGTCTGGAAGAGACTAAATACTAAGGAAGTTTGTCTCTTTCTATAAGGACGACCATAATTTATGCATGAATGAAACAGGACAAGACAGGGAATAATCATGATTATTTTTGATTGCTTTTATTCATTCTTTTTAGGTATCCTTTTAAACAAGACTTTTTTTTAAATTACATACCTACCTTTATTATAAAGTTAGATATTGAAAATTCGTTTAGTCAGAAACAATTAAAAACGTTCCCATATTGGAACTATCAAGTGTGACGTAAATAGGCCGTTTCTTTTGTATGAGAAAATAGCTCTGAGATATGAAACTTTTTTGATATGACAGAAAATGTTCGGCGGGGCAACCGGCAGAAGTCACACTCCACTGTCATGCTTTTTGAAATTGCGTTTCTTTTGCGATTAAAAATACTGCAGTGGCAATTCAAACAACACATATGTAGCAAAACCATTTTTTTAATAAATAATCAATCATATTACTATTTATTCAGTTAATTACAATCACAGTAGGTGTAGAAACAAAATAGAACTCGTATAATTTACAATTGAAACAATTGAGCTACCTACCTGCAGACTGTTGGAAACAATCTAGAGTTATCTAGCTCAACTGATTCATATGGCAATGCATTCATGCAATCAATCATACACGACTCATCTTTGACATGACTAAGCAATATAGCCTTGTGCAATTTGTGGCGTAATGTTGCACGAGGTCCGATAATTTTTACCCGACTACCGAAGGACGAAGGTTATGAGTTGGACACCCTATGAATGTATGTATGTATGTAACCGATTTTTATGTTCCCACTTAGCGCTGAAACTACTGGTCCAATTTCAACAAATGAGGTGTTGTATGATTCGTCTTAATAGCCCGTTGGTTATACGCTATGTGACGTAGAAAAATGGGGGTCTTACGAGATAGCTGGGTAAGGGTCGAAAATCCCAATGTTAGTAGTGCTCGTGTGTGGTATCGTTGCAAAAGTCTTTGTTTGTACTTTCCGAAACCGTTTTTAAAACTTTTGTTAAGTTAACGATTCTCAAGCTATCAGCAAAAAGGTGTTAAAAAAATATATATAAATAAAAAACTAATATCCGACTACATAAAAGTCTTAAATAAGCGTTTACCTATTGTCCTTATAATTTTTTTATACTTAGGTAGTTGGAGGCACCCACCACCACCCATATACCTAGGGTACAAGTAGGAATAAAGGCCTCCGACTACCTAAGTATCAAAAGAAAATGATAAGGACAATAGGTAAACGCAGTAGTGTAAAATACAGTAGAATAATGACAAAATTTAAAGTTTTGGTTTATTTACGTGTGAAAACTGTGAAAAGTGATGCCTTGGGCTTTGTTTTTTATTTTGGACACAAAGTCGAAGTTTTTGGTTTGGAAGAACGTCTCTACATATTATCTCGATGTTCCAAAACAAAAACTTCCCGCAACTTGCTCGATGACCTTGACAGCGACACACAAATAAACCGATAATTATATAATGCACACAAAGAAACAATTCGTTTGATTTGTAGATTTAAGTTTAGTCAAAATTAGCCAAAGTCACAAATTTGGAAATAAACCTTGAATTCTATAGATAAGATTTATTTTACTTTAGCATCAAAACGTATTTACGGTCTATAGTCGCATCAACATTCGATTGACGAGCTAATTCTGCTACTCGATCATAGATGGCGGTATTCTCGTGATCGCAATTATAAACTTAATTTCATTAGGTATATGATTGATATTCGCGCGATAAGTCGATATTCTACTGCTACTCAACCAAGGCTGCACCAGAGGTAGTACGTTGAATTACATTATCCATATCGATAGATACCTACCCGATAATTTTCTTGCAATAATAATACTTGTTGGGAGTTTATTTATATATTTAGTACATAAACAGTTGAACATTTTAAATCATCAGCCACAGAAAGACAGGTAAAATAAAATTTTATTTATTGCCCCTGAAATAAAACGTGTTTGTTATGAAACTGGCGTTTGGAATATTGTTTTAATTTTATTATGGATATGAGAACCTTTACATATTTTTCAACGATTGCCTTCATCAAATCAGTGACGTGATTGGACGCAGGAAATTCCCGCAGAAGGTTTCGTACACCGAAATATTATTTTAGATTTATTAAATCGACTTCTAAAAAATGTTCAGAGCGTATTTTGCTTGATTTGGTTGGCATCCAATTAACCCTACCCGTTGCATCTTTATATTTCTCTTTGACGTTTGCATCTTTGGGAAACCTACAAGTAATGACAATGAAGGTTAGAGGACCTTATGATGTCTAATTAGTGACTTATACAGTAAATACTAAAGGAATAATTAATTTAAAATTAAAAACTATTTATTTTTTATATCGATATCAATAGATAAAATCACCATCCGACTTGAGTACATCACTAATTGAGTAGCGTGTTTGACCTTGACGTGCTTTGTTCAATTAAAACATAGATTTTACACCGCGCAGAGGTGACACAGCTTTTTTACCTACAAAACTTCGTAAGAATTCAATAACTTTTTCAATTTTTTTTGATTGCACGTCTAAAAATAAAATAAAATGAATTGTTATGCGTTTAGTTATACATACACAAGTTAACAATAGTTAAAAATCAACTAAAATAAGAAGTCAAATAAATTCGTATCTTGAATACAATAATTTAATTATTGCGTACAAGTACTTTCAAGAATTAAGAATACGCTTTATCGTCTTTAACTGCCACTTTAGTAAATGTCTAGATTAATTAATTTCCTAAAAACACCGTCAAGTCTGTCATCGCATCCATCAATCACATATTTTTACCTACAACCGGTATTGAAATGGAACATCTGAATTTTTTAGTCTATGATTATAATGGCGTGTATATTTATGAAGAATTATTTCTATCTGCTGTGGTATTACGATATAATTACCTATTTATTTACATAATACAACAACTAATTTTACCTACTCGACTAATGAATTGTTATTTCTCGTTATTTACCTCCAGATTCACACTTAACATAGGATTTTCGTATTAATAGGGTAGCTCCATACGCGTCCACACTGCGTGAACGTCGAAGCCACACTAAAGTAAGGTGTATGGATTGCAGTACAGTTAAGTCGAACAAAATGAGTGTTCGCATCGCGAAATCTAGTGCGTAGCACATATATATCGATGCTGATGCGATCGTGACCGAGGTGGGTGAACCTAGTGTAACCTAGTTCTAGTCTTCCACTTTCAAAGAGTTAGTGCCCAATCTTCCCTTTTTAGTTTCATCTGTGTATCATGCTAGCGAATGTGTGAAAGGGACACAGCGACTGAAAAGTCTCTCTCGAGACCGTTTTTCCTTAAATCTAAATTGAATTAAAAAAATAACCTCTTCTAGTTGTGATAATGTTCAAAATTCTTTTTGCACAAAATGTCGAGTGAACTTTCCAGTTACGTTATTAGTATATAAATTCCTTGGTGAAATGGCACCCGTTTCGTTATTTATTTTATGACAATGGACATTTACTTTTACTTGACTTTTGTGCTGCGCCATCTAGTGTCAAAATAAAAAGCATTCTTGTTTTTTTTAAAGATTGAAAAGCCGTCATTTAACTTAGAATACTTCACTCGTGTACCTAAACTGGACGAGTTATGTTGGGAACTTAATAGTTGCAAGACAATGATGGAAATAGTGATATTTGCCTGCAAATTTAACTAACCATGATGACTGAAATATCATGAATTACATCGGAACTGCATGCGTTACAACATTTTAATGTAAAAATTAAGTAGGTACATACTTATAGTTCGTTTTGATATATGGCGTGTTTTAAAAAACGATAAACCGACTTCAAATTCCCTTACTTTTATACTTATTTTAAGTTTTGCGAGATAAATACTAATCCCCTGAGATAAACATTGTGGGACCTCTTCCAGATCATTTTCTATACAATAGTGAAAGAATTTTCAAAATTGGTCCATAATTGGCGGAGATATCGCGTAACATGTATACAAAAAGAAACATAGACGAATTGATAACCTCGTCCTTTTGAAGTCGGTTAAAAAGACGAGTTAAAACGCATTAGACTGGCCAATAAAGAAAACGGGAGATTTTAGCCTCGCTTTGGAAGGCTTCGTAAAATACATATCTTCCTGTTTTTTTTTTGGGGTTGACCTTCTAAATACTAATCTACCTAGTTTCAACAACAGTCACGCGTGAATATAATTATGGCGCATCCAAATACTCACGCGTCATCAGTATTGCCATGTGCGCGCTAGTTGAGCCAGCTTCTTGGAGAAGCTTCCCATTGTAATTTATTTAAATATGTTGAGCTTTCTCTAGATTGTTTGCAACAATATGCAGTCCACTCAACTGTTTAAATTTTATACTATACTTGTTAAAATTTGTTTTAGATGTAATTTATCGAATAGTATTTTTAAACATATTTTAATAATAAATAACAAGCCGTGGGGCCGCGGCGTACGAATATCGATCCCTCCAACTCAACCCGTGGATGTCGTAAGAGCCGACTAAGGGAACCTACCAGAGGAAGGGCAGCAGCTTTCATTCTGAGTATTTTTTAACACCAACACTGCGATCACCAATCCGCCTGCCAAGCGTGGTGATTATGGCAAATCCCCCCCTACATGGGAGACCATCCACTCGATGGACCGACGACATCGTAGCGGTCGCAGGGAGTCGATGGATGGAGGCGGCTCAGGACCGCTATTTGTGGCGTCGTACGGGGGAGGCCTATGTCCAGCAGTGGACGTGTATGGGCTGATGATGATGATGACGATGATAATAAATAAGTACCTTTTAACTTAATTACATGTTAAATTAGGATTAAGAAAAGTAAACAATGTATTAATTGTTATTAAAATTGTTTTAATTCACATCTAATGTATATAACAATAAGCGTAAGTGACTAGTACCTACTGATTTCATTGGATTTGGTAAATAGGACATTGATATATTCTACTTGAATATAATCAGCAGGCCTACTCGGAAAAGGAAAATCGAAGTTTCTGATTCGTTTTCGTGCAAAACCAACTCTTATGTCGCTTGCATAAGATTACCGTTTGCTTGAAAACGAATCAGAAACTTTGATTTCCGTTTTCCGAGTAGGCCCTTAGAACAAATAACGAGTTTAGGTAAAATACACAAAAAATATAGGTTTAGTAGAAATACTTAGTACAGGTATTCAGTTAGGGCATATATTATAAATTAACAAATAAAACAATTATAAACTTTAACAAATTAAGGTGTGCTAATATGATTAAAAGACCTAACAAAACATTAAGTAAAATAAAAATGAGTACATAATTCAGCGAGGTAATAGATAGATAGATAGATAAAATATTTATTTGACACTACAACTACAACACACAAAACAAAGATCACATTAAATTAGGTACATCATACATATTATCATAACACAGAAAAACTAAGAAATTATGGGTGGAACAAAGCGTAATGCTGCAAGCATTATCAGGCGTGGGTTATTTAATAACGAATTTTTATATTGTTTATTCAATACATAGGTATGTGCTGTGTTAATTGTTCCTGTGACGAAATTAAATAACTGATTATTTGATTGCTAAAAAATAAGTAGGTAATGCCTGAAATATACAAAAAACAATAAATTAGGTTAAAGTACATAATACCCTAAAATCGTGGATTTGCCTAGGCCGTGGGGCCGCGGCGTACGAATATCGACCCCTCCAACTCAACCCGTGGATGTCGTAAGAGCGCAGACTAAGGGAACCTACCAGAGGAAGGGCAGCAGCTTCCTTCAGAGTATTTTTAAACACCAACACTGCGATCACCAATCCGCCTGCCAAGCGTGGTGATTATGGTAAATCCCCCCCTACATGGGAGACCATCCACTTGATGGACCGACGACATCGTAGCGGTCGCAGGGAGTCGATGGATGGAGGCGGCTCCGGACCGCTATTTGTGGCATCGTACGGGGGAAGCCTATGTCCAGCAGTGGACGTGTATGGGCTGATGATGATGATCCTAAAGTCGTGTGCACATGGACACTACATCCTACTAATGTACACATAATTTTGTTCTTCTTTCGTAGATACCTTACTTAATTGTCAGCATATTTTATTCAGACTGTTAAACTATCTTGGCAGTGTAATGGTAAAATCCTCTTCTCTCTCTCTCTTTACATGTTGTGTGCCAAGCAGGCTTTAAAGTGATAATTAGCTAGATTATAAACACTACTGGCACCCAAATAAACAATTGACTATCGACTTAAATACCTAATATAGAAAAACCAAAGAATTAGTAAGCTGAAGTGGTAGTGGGCAGGTCATATAGCTCGCAGAACTGATAACAACTGGGGAGTAAAGGTCCTCGAGTGGCGGTGCAACTCGAAACGGAGTATTCAGAGACCATCCATGACTGACGATGGCATCATAGCGAATGCATGGTTTCAATGAATGGAGGCGGCTTAGAACTGTTATTTGTGGCCCCCATACTGTTGTACCAGTCCCCGATGGGGGAGGCCTATGTACAGCAGTGGACTTATTTGTGCTGATAAGTAATATAAGATTTTTTCTCTCACTTGAATCTTAGAACAACTTCTACATTCCAGAGTCAGCTTTGACCATAAAACTAAATCTTCTATTCTTTATCATAAGGTGGCAGCCCAAACTGCTCAGGTTGGAACTCCTCCAATGAATTTAGTACCAGTGTGGGATTGTTTAGTTGGTCTTTCTCAATGCGATGGTCTGGAACCATGACTACTTGCATATTTATTGCATTGGCTGCCTTAACACCATTGGCAGCATCTTCAAATACCAAGCACTGAAAAAAAGGTAAAAATACCAATAAGTTTATCTGATTGATGATGGTATGATATATCCTTAATAAATGCTGTGTTAGTCTTAGTGACTAATTAATGCATTAATATAATGGTTCAGGGAGAGCTGCCTGTCATTTTATGTAGATTTTAGTTTGGGATAAACAATTTGTCTTTGTATAAAATTTTCAGACATTACAAATCTCAAATGATATATCAATCATTTAGATTTTTTTCTAAAATATAAACGTAGTAAAGCTTCTATTATTTTGTTGTCTTACACTTTCTGGGTTTGGTGTATCAGGGAACCTCGATGCACAGACCAAAAATATCATAGGATCTGGCTTTCCTCTCGTAACTTCCGGATCTGAGCCCGTTACTAGATGGTCAAATAACTTAAGAAATTCTTCGTGGTTTTGCATTTTCTTTGCAACACTGTCTTGACTTGAGCTAGTGGCAATTGCTATTGGGACTCCCTTCTTTTTTAAGTGCTTTACAATTTTTTGTGCTCCTGGAAAAAGAAAGAAGGATACATTCTACAAAGACCCAGTTTTTGTCTCTCATAAAATATACTCCCCTTAGACATCAAAATACATTCTCTGTACCTGGCATTAACTCAATAGTGGGGAACAACTCAGTGTAAACCTCTTGACAATCCGATAGGAATTCTTCCACCGTGACTGGTAAGTCAAGTTCCTTTATTATTTTCTGAGCACACTCATGCCCTTGAAACCCCAGCAGGCTCGCCTTCAACTCCCATGTGATTGTTTCCCATGCTTATCACTCACTTTTGTAAAAGCTTCGGTGTAAACACATTCTGAGTCTGAAGAATCATTGAGAATGTAAAAACAATAACTAAGCTTCCTCGATACGTGCTCAGCAATCTTTGCTCAGCCTAGTGAGGATACCAACGAAAATAGCCTGTAAAATTTACTTAGCAAACTGCAAAATGTACAAATATAATTTAAGTAGTTAAGTTTCGTTCGTATAGTTTTTTATGTAATAATAAACTTTGCAAATAAATGATTTACTTTTTTATTACGCAATGGTTTAAAAGGACGTGATACTCACCAATTAATAATCCGTCCAGATCGAACAGAACATGCGTTACTTTATTGAAAGACATACTTATTTCTAGAAGTTTATTAATTAATTTGATCAAATCACATTACAAACAAAATAAACAAATCGCACTAAAACAAAACAAAATTCCAATTTCAACTTCGTGTTTTATGGCGCGGTGCACAAGAAGCTTAAATAATACAGGGGGCACCAACCAATCGCAATAGCTGCGCGCTTATGTTCAATATTTCTTGTTTAATGGCTCTGCGTCTGATCGACACAGTTTTGCCAGTGCCCGTATTGCTAAGGTAAATCTTACTGATAAAAATTTCAAAGTTTAAAAATAAATCTACAAGATTTAAAAAGAATTTAGACGATAAAGATATGTACCAGTGATTTGTGAGCGTAGTTAGGGACTCTGAGGTTAGGGAGGAAACAATAGACAAAACAAGATAGGTAAATACCACAGACATCGTAGAGCTACGCCTGAAGGTAAATCTAAATTTAGAATAACGAAGAGAACGAGATAACCTTCTACTTTTTTTTCGAATCTGCCAGTGTCAGCACAGATTATGTCGACACTCTCTACGTATAGTTGTGTATCTGGAAAACACAAGTTTACAGGTTCTAATTGCCGAATATTCACTTGCTTACGAAACTAAGCCTATTTTAAGGTAGGTAGGTAGGTAATTATTAGTAGTAAAATGTAAAACTGTATTCTTGAATTGGGGTTTTCCCACTTATCTTATTATTATTTTCGCTAATATTGGCCGTTCTTATATTATTATCTTAAATAAAACAAGAAATAAAAGAGCTCAAAATACCATTTATTAGGGAAGTAGGTGTTCACCTAAATACAAAAACCTTATAAGGATTGTTATTTCAAAAATAAGAAAAACAAAACCAACTAAGTAACTAACTCAGCATTAAACTCTTTTAACGACTATCAAACACGACTAATCAGTATTTACTGGTAGGTACTTCAACCTAATTATTATCAAAATGTGAACACAGAATTAATATCATGAAATAGCAAACTTGACTATGTAAACATCTAACTATGTAAACAATTTACATAATAATACAAAATAAAACATTTATTAAATTGAGATCGAAATAATAGTAGACCTATCATTACATTACTATACGTTATAGGGTAAGTACATACATTGGCAAAATTCTTATATCAAAAATATACACACAGACAAAGTTATAAAATTAATAATAATAAATATCCAAATTTGACAATTCAATTTCTAAGATGATAAAAATTAACAGAAATACAAAATTATTAAATTGATATCGAAAATATAGTTAGTGTCATATTTACGTACTTTTATCAGAAATAAACACAAACACAAGTCATTAATTAATAATTATTATTTAAATTATTTAAGCCAAATGTTATATGGTTTCAAACTTTACTTAATTTATGAGCATTAAAAAATGCATTTGTCTCCACAAGCAGGCCGCATCTCTCTCTTTTGCCTTAATTTACCGTCTCTTCCAGTGTACGGTTTTCCTGAATTTCTATTGTCCTTACGCTTAATATCTAGCCATTGGTTTTTATGGACCAAAGGCAATCGACTTTTACCTTTTTTATCTGTACATCACCTTTTCTTCTTAGATGGTTCGCTGTCATTGATTTTAAGCTGCTCAGAATTATTCCCTGACATACCTGGAGAGCCAATTGGCAATAGCGTTGGAGTGGAGGCTGGTGACGCAGGGCAGCCTAATAACTGTTCATCTGGTAAGCCAACTGGCAATGTCGCTGGAGTGGGTGCTGTTGACTCAGCGCAACCTAGGTGGTCATCCGGAGAGACAACTGGCAATATCACTGGAGTGGGTGCTGGCGTCTCCGTGCAGCCTAATTGGTCTATCTGTTGAGCTATAAGGTGGCCGTAATTGGGAGAGTCACACAGTGATAATGGCATATTAATGCTTGAGGTAGACTGTAGCAGTAGGGGAGATTCAGGCATGTTTGCTGCCAAAGTGGGGTCATAGAAGCTATATTCCGGCAAATTACCTTGTACTGTACCACTAATATTTGTAAATAGTGGTACTTTTTTACTTTCCACGGGTTCAGGATGTTTTTCTTGAGTTTTCTGGGTCAGGTTTACAGGTTTTTCACAAAAGCGTGGCGACGAGCTAAAGGCAATGTCATTATTACCTGTGTCATTGCTGGAGCCTCCACCACAAGCTTGCAAGGAAGATTGTAAGATATGGGAAGCTGGGTCATGCAATTCAGAAGATGCAGGACTATCACCGTTAGTGTTCGTAGAATGCAAGAGGGAAATGCGCGGTGCAAAAAAGGTTCTTCATCGCTGTTAGATATTATCTCACACATTTGGCTTAGGTCATCCTCAGTAAAATTTACTGAGAATGGATCTGGAGATACATCTGAAAAACAATAACAAGGGGCAAAATTAAAAAAAAGTATGTAAATCGACTTAAAATTTCATGGGAAGAGAGTACCTTGCACTTTTGAAGTGCATTTCTGTTCATAACTCTGAAGATCGTTATCAGATCCTCAACAGGATCTGTTTCCAAGGGTGGCACCGGGCACCCCTTGGAATTATCTTTTTGGAATTATCTACAAAAAAGAATCAACAAAATCGGTTCACAAACAACGAAGTTATCCGCGAATAAAAAAAATACACACAAATATATACATATATATATATATATATATACGGTCGAATTGAGAAACCTCCTCATTTTTTGCAATTGGTTAAAATTATAGTTTTTTATAAAATAACATTAAAACACAAACACAGAACTATGTAAGTGCATGGGTTACTATAACTTTAATTCAATAACTTTCCGATGTAAAACTATGTAAAAGTCAGTTACCGAATTTTGATTTAATAACTTTTCGAAGTATAAATATGTAAGGGCCTAGATACACCTTATGATCATAGTGAATCCCGATGTATAAATATGTAAGTGCGTAGTTACACATTTGTACGTAGGTTATCAAAAAATATTGGAAAGTTTCAAAATGTACTTACTTATAATTGTCTATTTAGTCAGTAATGTAGGCTGTACGAAATAAAATGCGTGGAATTTATTATAACTCAACTTGTATTTAAATAACTATTATAGATAGCACAGTCACAGCCATTTCTTCAGACATCTTTTTGGGAAGTATCTTCTTGCCATAACACAAAAATTATTACAAAGCAAAATTGTTGCCATGGCTACTAATTTATATGTTGACTCTATGGTCTGAACATAATTGGGGCCGGCTTGAGTTTACTCTAGATTTAAGTTACTTTAAAATTAACATACTTATTATTAAGTTTACTTATTTATATATATGTAAGTACTTACATTACAATTATTTTTAATCTATTTCTACTGGTAGTTTACAGAGACGCTTAATTGATCTTCTATAAATCTTGTTTTTCATTTTTATATCAGCCGCCCTTACTCTACCATCATTACCTGGATATGTTTTTACAATGCGAGCCATATTATATTCTAATGGAGCAGAGTTAAAATCTTTTACAATAACCAAGTCCCCTTCTTTAAGGTTTGGTTCTGGATATTTCCATTTGGGACGGCTTTGAAGCTGAGTTAAATAATCATTTGACCATGATTTCCAAAAGTCTTGTTTAAGCTTGGTACAGAGATTCCAAAATTTTAAACGATTGACTGAAGTATCTGTTAAGTCTACTTCAGGATAGCTAGACAGAGCAGTTCCAATAAGAAAGTGAGCTGGAGTCAAATAATCACAGTCTGTGGAGTTCGAAGAGAGCAGTGGTCTTGAGTTTAAAATTCCTTCGATTTGAATGATAACTGTATTAAATTCTTCATATGTTAGACATAAGTTTCCAATGACTCTCTTTAAGTGATATTTCACACTTTTTACTCCTGCTTCCCACAATCCTCCAAATTCAGGGGAGTAGCTAGGAATGAACCTGAATTTTATATAATTTTGAGAACAAAATCCTTCTACTGAGTCCCTATGATCTTTAGAAGACTGTAGGTTGTATAGGTCTTTCATTACATTAGATGCTCCTTTGAAAGTTTTAGCATTATCACAAAATATGTTTGTGGGCATGCCCCGCCTCGAAATAAACCGCTTGAGACATGCTAAAAAGGCTTCAGTTGTCAAATCTGAAACCAGCTCTACATGAATCGCTTTTGTGGCAAAGCACACGAAAAGTGCTACATAACCCTTTTTAATGATAGGCTTTCTGACTCTAGCAACCTTTAAGTCAAAGTATCCACAGAAGTCTACTCCGACATGCTGATATGGCCTGGATACTGTTATTCTCTGTTCAGGAAGGGAGCCCATCATTTGTTTAGAAACCTCTGCCTTTATTTTGAAACACTTGACACATTTACGCACTATCTTTTTAACCTCCCTAATACCACTGACAATAGAGTATCTCTGAGAGAGAGAGCTCAGAACAAGTCTGGGTCCCGCATGCATGAGCCTAAGGTGTTCCCTTTCGATTATCAAATTAGTGATAAATGCATTCTTTGGGAGAATAGCAGGATGTTTTTTGTCATAAGACATTTCTTTGGCATTTTGTAGCCTACCTCCTACTCTTAGGATACCTGTTTTGTCTAGGAAAGGACACAAGCTACCTATCCCTGTTTTAATATTTTTTCCAGCTGAAAGAGTATCTATTTCTTTCTTTAAATGTTGCCTTTGACACACACGCACAATGATAAGCAGAGAGTCTCGAAGCTCTTGAGGTTTTAAATTAGTGTCGATTATTTTAATCTTATTTTTTGAGCAGTTGTTATAAAATCTATAAATATATCCTATAACTTTTTGCAATTTGAAAATACTTGAATATTTTTCAAATAATTTGGATGTAAGTGATGGCTCTACTTGTGTCACATTGCACTGCAGTGCTTGCTCATCATTTTCATGCTGCTGTGTGCCCTTGGGCAATACAGACATTTTTGCGTCTTCAAAGTTATTATGTTTGTGATTTTTGTCCGACAAAAATGCTGGCCCGTGAAACCAAAATTGGCTTTGCTGCAATTTATGTGGCAAGACACCTCTCGATAATAAATCAGCAGGATTATCACCTGTTCTAACAAATCCCCACTCTCTTTTATCTGTCAACTCTAATATTTTCTTGATCCTATTATTAGCATAAGTGTTCCCCTTGACATTTCCCATTTTTATCCATGATAGAACTATCTGGGAGTCACTGAACAAGTATTTGCTTAATTGTGGATATCTACCATCTAATAGCCTACCCACTCTATCTGCGAGCTGGGCCAAGAGTACAGTGCCATTGAGTTCAAGTTGGGGCATTGTTAAATTTTTGCTTAGTGGAGAAACCCGTGATTTTGAACAGAGCAAGTCTATTTTCACTGAACCATCTGTTTTAATTATCCTCAGGTACAGACAGCAGCCAAAGGCTTTAATTGATGCATCTGAATATCCTACTAATATCTACAGATGCATTACTCTCAGTATTAACACACCTACTAATAGTTATTTTCCCCATAATATTTAAATAGTTCATGAATTTATTCCAGTATGAAAGCTGATCATTGGGTACTACAGCATCCCATCCTATTTGCAGAGACCATAGCTCTTGCATAAACATCTTGGCTACCACGATTATTGGACCTATTAATCCAAGAGGGTCAAACATTTTTCCTATGAAGCTAAGAATTTTTCTTTTAGTATTTATATTATGTTTGTCCTCAATTTTAGGGCTAGAGAAGGTGAATTTATCTGAAGTTATGTCATACATCAAACCTAGAGTCTTTATTAAATGGTCTCCACTCATGTCAATATTTTCAAACTGTTTTTGCTCATTTGGAATATCATTGAGTACCTCGGGCAAGTTTGAGCACCATTTGTGGAGAGAGAAGCTACCTAACTTGAGGAGCCCTATTAGTTGAGCTTTAAGCTCATGTAATTGGTCCACATTGTCTGATCCACATAAAACATCATCTACATATGTACTTTTTAGCATTGTTTGAGCAGCAAGTGGGAAATCATCTTTGTACCTATTACTTAACTCTAGAAGGCATCTAGTGGTTAGAAACGTACTTGCTTTTAATCCATAGGAGACGGTTAAAAGCTTTAAACAACTGATGGGTTTCCTTTGTTCATCCCGCCACAAAATATTTTGTAGGCAGGTATGGTGCTCATTAATAAACACATTACGAAATGCCTTTTGAATGTCACAAATCAAAGTAAAGATGAACGTCCTGAATGTAATTAAAATATCAAAAAGCTCACTTTGTACCACAGGGCCATTCAGCATGACATCATTGAGTGATACTTGCTTGCAGGATTTCATACTCCCATCAAATACCACGCGAAGTCGGGTAGTCTTACTAGCCTCGTTGATAACAGCATGATGTGCTAAAAAATAAGCAGGACCATTATTAATATCATATTTCGCGATATCCACCTCTTTAGCATGCCCTAGCTCAACATATTGATCTATGAATTGTTTATAGTGCTCTAGTAATAATGGATTTGCTTTAAATCTTTTTTCCAACATTAGAAATCTTTGGTAGGCCACTGAAAATGAATCACCAATCCGTAATTCTTCTAGAGGAGCGATGAGAGGCATGTCTACAAAAAAGCGATTATCTTTGAGACTCATAGAATTTTGAAAACTTTCTTCAGCCTTTAGATACTCATCACAACTCTTTTGTTCTAGTTCTGGTAATTTTTCAGTCAGCCAAAAATGTTCCATTACATTTTCCAATTTTTTATGATCATGAATAGCAAAGTTAGAGACCAATTCACAGTTTAGATTATTTACTTCATAGGTTTTAGACTCTTTTACAGGAATGTTGCCACCAACTACATATCCAAATAGGGTGTTTTGCAAAACAGGCCCTTTCTCAAGTTTTATACAACCATCCAATAACACATTGAAATAAATATCGGCACCCAGTAGCAAAGAAATCTCAGCTGGGTTATTAAAGTCATAATCTGCTAATTTTACATTTTTTGGGATCTTCCAATCAGATATGTTTATGTATTGTTGAGGCAATTTTGTAGTTATAGTGTCTACTTCATAACATTTTAAGTTTAATTTTATTTTGTTGTGGCATGAAAGCACACTTAAGTTCACAATCTTATTTATTTGTGTAGATTTATTACCTATACCAACAATGTTTTGGTGTTGATTTATAGCAGTCAACCCAAGTTGGTTTGCTAGGCTTTTTGTAATAAAAGATGCTTGAGAGCCAGTGTCAAGTAAAGCGCGAACGGAATTTATCTCACCACTTTGATTTAGCAAGTTTACCTTTACCGTTGGAAGCAAAATAGTATTAGAGACAGGGTTTGACAACAAAGTCACTGCAGACTCAGTAGGGTCAGCTTGCTGCTCACTAGGTGCAGGCTGATCTTCATGTAGCAGTGTATTGTGTGCCTGTTTACACATTTTACATTTCATAATTAACTTACATTTTCCGTTGTGCTTTTTAAGACAAACTTTACATAGCTCATGGTTCCGAACAAGTGATTGCCGGACTTCTAATGCTGCCGTTTTGAACTCTGGACAGCTGTAAAGAGGATGTTCACTTTTATTACATTGTTTGCACAATTTCTTATCATGTGAGGCAACATTAGTCACCTTTGATGTTGCAGATTTATAGAACCTGCTTGTACTTTCATTGGAAGTACTTTTAGGGGTGAAGCTGTCTTCTAACGCGATGGCGCGCTTTTCAAGGAATTGCAAAAAATCTACCATGGAAGGCATTTTGTCTATGTTCCTATCTAATTGATAAGCCCTATTTGTTATTGGATCTAATTTTCTGGTTAAAATGGAAATTAGCAACATGTCCCATGTATTGATGGGCTGCTCGAGATTTTTCAATGCGTGCAATTGTTGCTGCACTTGTGACACAAGCGACCTTATAGAGGCTGCAGTGCCCTTTTGCATAGTTGGATAATCTAATAGCAAGCTAATATGGTTTCCTATTAACCGTGGTTTGTTATCAAAACGTCTCTCCAATAACTGTAGTGCTTCCCTGTATGACTGATTTACCAATGGCAAATTGACAATGACCGCTAAAGCATCATCTGTTACATACTTTCTTAAATAAAATAACTTTTGAACATCAGACAACGACCTGTTGTTATCGATAACTGCCATGAAAAGTTCGTAGAATGGTTTGAATTTAGTAAAGTCCTTTCCATCATATGGAGTCAAATCTATGGTTGGAAGCTTGCAAGTGGAGACATTGTGGCACTCAGATACAGTCTTTTTTCCTATTTGCTTTAATGATGCATTAATTTTTGCAAGTATGTTGTAGTATTTCTCTTCTATAAGGCCAACCTGTTCTCCGTCATTTTCGTCAATACTTAGTATGTCCAGTTGCACAGCCTCATAGCTTTTGAGCGCGTTTATGAGTTTCTCCTTCCTAGCCTCCAGTATATCCACAGTTGAAGATGCGAAACTTATTGGATCGTTCACGAAGGTGTCAATTCTTGTGATTGTAGCCTTGCACTGCGTACGCAAAAGTTTGTGTTTACGCAACGCTTCTTTGGATTCTGCCATTATAAACTACGAAAATTAACACTCCACGCACTTTGCCGTGTTTACAACGTAATGTAAACAAACCGACGTCACTTTGACACTCATTGATAGCCGCGATGACATGCACGACGGATGACAGATCCACAGCCCACACAACGCAATATGGCGGCCGGAAGCAAGACTGCCAACTTCCAGGAACTTTTGTAATCACTGTTTTCTTTTGAGGTTATCCACTTTGGTTATCCAATATTTGACAAACTCGATCAGGATATCGTTTTCTTACGATAATTCGATGTTCTGCTGCTTTTTCTTGATGATGCTTCTCCTTTTTTCGATCTATTATAGCATAGGTCGAAGTTGCGGGCCTCGTACAAAACCCAACAATGGCGACTCGTAATTGCAAGTCGTACCGGCGTCGAACACGTACTTTGATGAAAACTCGCGGATACTGCTCGGCACTGATTTTAATACTTTCTCGAAGGACCACCGCACGCATGTACGAAATAAAATGCGTGGAATTTATTATAACTCAACTTGTATTTAAATAACTATTATAGATAGCACAGTCACAGCCATTTCTTCAGACATCTTTTTGGGAAGTATCTTCTTGCCATAACACAAAAATTATTACAAAGCAAAATTGTTGCCATGGCTACTAATTTATATGTTGACTCTATGGTCTGAACATAGGCAATAACACACAACTGATTCAAGAAACCTAATAACTATGATTGGACATCAAAAAGTACAAAAAGTTGGTAAATCATTAATTAAGATTTACTTACCTGGTCTTGTAGTAGATATAGCTGGGTCTAAGATATCTACTTTTCCTTTCTTAGTAGCGTCTGCTTTTAAATTGTTCAGGAATCGGAAATGTTCACTTGTCATTTTGCGGCAATCAAATATTTACGAGTTGCACAAGCTTTCTACTCGCTGTCCGCGCAAGAACTGCGTAACCCGCACCTCATTCCCCCCGCGTCAAAGTGTGTATGTGGAAGATACAGCCTAAGGATACAGCATTATATGGCGTGAAAAATAATGATGTTGGACAGTTATACGATCAAGAAAAACGTACTTAGGGTAGACTTTTTTGTTTTTTCGTAAGTTATAATGATAGACTGGCATGTGTAGATGCCAAAAATGCATCAAACGTAGAAGTGTGTATCTGGCAGTTAGACGAAAATACGTAGGGAGTGTCGATGTAATGTTACTTCGGTGTCAGTGTCAAGGATTCAAAATTGGTTTTATGATGACAACATAGCTCAGAGAGTATTATTGTTCTGTGACATAGATAGTAGATAGTAGCCCGGCTAGACGCTTACCCCCTTATTTATAATGGTCTGCTAACTTAAAGCATTGCTAATTCTCGCTCTGTCTTCTTCTAGTGACATAAGTCAGAGTGAGAAATAACACTGCTTAGCAGCTGTTTTAAATTAGCAGACCATTATGAATAAGGGGGTTAAACATTTGTGCAAGCAAGATAGAGCGTGTGGCCGGGCTTAAACCAGTTTGCGCAAACAAGATGGAGCGTGTGGCCGGGCTCATCTTGCTTGCGCAAACTGGTTTGTGCAATCATGCATGCACAAATGTTTGAGCGTGGCTATTTGTTAGCTAAGATAATTTTGAACACCCTGACTGCTCATATATATATTAAATAATGAGTAGTAAGATATTTTGAACACTTGTCGTACAACAATACGATGATTCGAACTGCGTACCTATAACAAATTGCTTTTATGTTTTTCAGATCATTTTGACTATTCTAGACGCTCATATCAATTTGACACTGACTGTACTTACATTTGTAGGTACTTAATGAAATAGGTATCTACTACATTATGTAGCAAATTAATGAATTCAGGGCAAAGCAAAATACATAGGTAGGTACGCACTTCCTGCATTCATTCATATTCTTACTTATCTTGTTTATTCATCGGCTGTTATGTCTAGAAACAAGCCCTTAGAATCAGGTCCTTTCCGAGGTAGTACAGCATGGTTTAATAGCGCTGACCTTGATGCGCAGAAGTCGATTTTCTGATTTTTACACCTGCGCAGAACCCCCCTCCACTTTTGCCGAGCGCTAGGTATCTACCTGTAACCTAGCTACCGTAGTAATGCATCCTGATTTAGCTGGTTAGCCTTTGTCTCAAGTTCCTGGGATTTTAAATATACCTTTTCAAGGTCACCAGACACGCGTCTTCCGCTGTATTTGACCTTCCGTCTGACCCCGGTGCCCTTTGCTAAATCTAAGGCCACGCCTGCCAAGCCTATCCAACGAGATGCCTCTCTCTAAAAAATATTTAAAAATATCGGAAATAAAAAATTCATTGGAATCATCAGTTCATCACACTCATATTATAAATGCGAAAGTTTGGATGTTTAGATGGATGGATGTTTGTTACTTCTTCACGCTAAAACTACTGAACGGATCGAGGATGAAATTTAGCTTAGAAGTAGTTCTAGGACTAGAATAAAATATAGGGTATCCCATAAATCATCAGCCTCATCAGCCCGTATACGTCGCCACGAAAAGCGGTCCTGAGCCGCCTCCATCCAACGACTCCCTGCGACCTCTACAATATCGCCGGTCCATCGAGACCTTCCAGCTCTTCCCACACTCCGTTTCGCTTTGCTTCGCGGTCGCCACTCGAGAACCTTTACTTCCCAACGGTTATCGGCTCTACGAGCTTGGTATATGGCCTGCCATCGCCACTTCAGCCTACTAATTCTGAGAGCTATGTCAGGTACTTTGGTTCTTCTACAGATTCCCGTATTCCGGATTCTATCGCGTAGAGAAACTCCCATAAATCTGTTCCCATGGAATATAAATAACCATTAACTTATTAACATCGAGCTGAGTCATAGGCCTTTCCATAGAAGCGCATGCGAAGCCGCGGGCGGAAACTAGTTATTTATACAACCAAGTGATAATAGTGAACGGAATTTAATTTTTATTGGTAGGTACGGCAATTTGTTCTTCGGACTTATTTTGCAAAGTTCTTTTAACCTACTTAGGTATTATAAAAACAAGCGTCAGTTTGCGGCTTCGCAAGCATTTTCTGGGATGAGAAGTAGTATAGGTGTATTTTATATCCCTAGATGGTCCCATAAATTTAGTATAGGTATACATTAGGTACGCTTAAAAGATACATTAATCTTGTGTAGCCTCGTTGTGGGTACAGCGAGTTTATATTTATTTCTAGTATTTATATTATGTACTAGCTTCTGCCCGCGCCTTCGACAGCGTTTTATCGGGATAAAAATCCTATATGTTATGCCAGGTCCCAAAATATACCCATACCAAATTTCAGCCTAATCGGTTCAGTAGTTTTTGCGTGAAAGAGTAACAAATTATACATCCATACAAACTTTGACATTATAATATTAGTAGGATAGACCAAGATTATTTAAGATAGACTAGTGTCTGCCCGCTGCTTGGCACTCGTTGTTTCAATTGAAACGTGTAAAGGGGATTTTTATTCGATGGGAACTGATATATGGGATAAGACATAAACTAGGCATATCATTAATTTGCCTCTACATTTACACACAGGACAATTAACAATTTTGTAATAAATATGTATTACATAATCATTAATAAATAACACAACAAAGAACAATACGTTGAAAAAACTAATTAACAATAGGTAAACAAGAATAATTATGTGCGCTGCGCAGTAGCAGATGGGCCCAGGCTCAAAAAATCTCTATTTGATTCCAGGCCTAGAATTAGCTGTATGCTAAATTTCAGCCCGATCCGTTCAGTAGTTTTGGCGTGAAGAGGTAACAAACATCCATACATCCAAACTTTGCCATTTATAATGTTTATCATAATTTTAATACATTGCACTATTATTGTTACGTGTCAATGAGCAAGCTTCACTATTCATGAGAGAAATCCTATGAATAGGGCAACCTTTTTAAAATCATCATCATTAGCGACCGATGTGGTTGAACGGGCGAAGATAGATATACGTAAATGGAGGTAGATATTTATTTGGTACCTACAAAAAACATTACATCTTTGGGTTACGAGTGCCTTAAACCGCGCCCACGGCTACTTTTTGTAGCGATGCAAACGCGCTACATCATCGATACAGTCGCGATACAGTCTCGATACTTATAGCGCGTTACCATTCGCGCGTTTGCAACGCTACAAAAAGTAGCCGTGGGCGCTTAGCAATAAAGCCTATGGTTTTTGTTAGTATACTGCTTATGCCCGCACTTGGGGTAATCTTAAAGAATTTTATAATATTCCAAAAATTTTACGATTCCAGCGGGACTTAGCTGAGCCTGAGGACGGCGCTATAGTGTGGCTATAGTCCGTAAGTCCCAAAGATTTTCGACAGGTCGGGTACTTGCCTCCGTGGCGCGGTTGGATAGCGCATCCTCGTATTCAGGTCGCGGGTTCAAGTCCCGCCGAAATCGTTAAATTTTTGGGATATTATTAAATTCTTAATAAAGCCTATGTTAGGTTTATCTAGGCACTCGTTCTCACCTAATAGGTTTTACAATAAATTAAGTTCGTAAGTAGTAACAAACTATAGGTATAAGTAGCTAATTAAAATAAATAATTTCTAATACTATCTTATTTTTAAATTACTAAAGTTTAATAACGTTTAACGTTAAGTAAACAAGTTTAATAAAACCAGCGGAACTAGGGCCGCGTAAGGTCCGCCTGTGACGCAGGAGGTTGTGGGTTCGATTCCCGTATATGTTTTTACGATTTGCAAATATTTGTATCGGTTGTGCTGGGTATTTATATGTATGTATAATAACAAAAAATCTATTAAAATATACCTACAATTGTATATATGTAGTATAAAACATAAGTCATCTAGTACCCATAACACAAACCCTGCATAGCTTAGGGCTAGATGATACTTTGTGGATTGTCCAGCATTATTTATAAATTTAATCCCTTGTTGACCAACTGCTGGGCCTCTCCATATTTATGAATGACTCCATATTTAGTTACAATGATTGATATTACATAATACATATGTCATTGCAACAATTGAATTAAATAAACGCAAATAGAAATCACGATACAATAACAATATTAATTTGATACAATTAATGACATTCGCTTTTTTTGAAGGTTTAGTTTTTGAAAATCACTATCACTACATATTATAAAACAGTCCTCCGCCACGTCTGTCTGTTCGCGATAAACTCAAAAACTACTGAACGAGATTTTCATGAATCGATATAACGATTCATGAGGAAGGTTTAAATATATAATTTGTCAAGGTTTTGTGTAAATTGGTTGAAATATAACTATAATTGTTGGAAGTGTCTGAAAAAGTCAAGACCCCTGGCCTGGGAGCTTTCATTGAAAACGCTGCCTTTAAGATATAACGAAATAATTCAAAGCGGGATATTCCTCTATCACAGCTCTATAAAAAAAATTGCGATGGCATATATCTATCTTTTAAGGATAGCTTACTAGACTCATTATTTCACAATAATATGCTTTTGCGGACGGGGTTTGCTAGTAGGTAGGTATATAAAAATCTGGCACTTAAATCAAGATTACCTAACTGGGCTCTTGAAACAAGTCCCGACTCCAATTGCATTTGATTGAAAAATAATTAAATAATCACCTTGGACTATTTAGCGCCCTTGGGCTACTTTATTTATTGGGTCAATTTATCTAACCAACGCAACCGAGAAAGCCAGGCACCGCTTTGCTAGTGATTATCTTCATTATTAGGTCCAAAGACTTATCACGAAGACTCAATTCAATATCCACTGTGCAGTATATTAATTCGTGGATATAGAGCGTGAAATTAAGCATTCAGTAAAAGCAAAAAGTATGTAGGTACTATATAGGGGCGCAACGTGCTGGTTGCTTCTCAGTGCGTAGCGAAGAGCTGAGCGCGCCAGGCGACCGGCCTGCCGTCTCCCTATGTATCGACTAACTTTCGGAGTTGATAAAATTTCGATGTGATGTTGGTAAACAAAAAGTGCTTATAAGAACCGACTTTGGTTCCCGTTGCCAGTTCGGTTGTGGATCCAATTCGGTCAACATGTCGTTTCCGGGAGTTTTTCTTTTTTCACATTACCTCGAAAGCTTTTGGGTGAGTTTTATTTGTTTTAAACTTTTATATATATAAGTTCTAGTCTTTGAATTTTATATTTGATATACTATTTCAATCAAAATGATTGAGTAAAATAACTTACACGTTATGTATGGACGTTATATATTTCACGGAAATTTTTTTATTTATGAATAGCGCACCAAATTTTTTTTAACTATTATTAGAATATGGACGTGGATTCTATATAGTGAATAAATAAGAAAGGTCCTGATGTATTTTTTAACTAAGTAGCTTTTTAAATATTTCTAATAAAATCTATTTTACACATTAAAATAATCGGACGTGTTAATCACTATACTACACACATTTACCCAATTATTATTTTTGAAACCTAGATGATCAAATCGTTGATGATCATACGTTGAATGATGATGATGACCGAGTTAAACAACTAGGACTGGGAAATAAAAAGTTTGCCATGAACATAGACGTAGAAGCCGTGTTAGGTGTAAAGAGTTACGCCTTCAACTTGCAAGAAAATACATTATTCAAATACACTTCTTGCGAATTGTGCTTCGCTCGGCTTGCGTGTTTTGGAGGAGTTAATACAGGGTGATGGCACTATCTGGGTGCAAATTAATATTATTAACTCATTTGTTTTAGATTTACAATCCATGAAACAAATACAAAATATTAGAATTGTCACAGTAAGATTAGATTAAATTCAGTTTTTACATTGATGATGAAATTGGATTAAAAATAATTAGATAACTACTTACTAAAACTACTTACTACTTACTAACTAAACTACTTACTACCGACAGTTAAAAAGTCACAGTATAATAATATTAAATTAAATGTATATTAAATGATAATAAAAAAATTATAAAACATTAAAAAATAAATAATTTATTACTTAATAAACTAAATTTTTTAATTTAAATGGAATTAACCTCCATTATTTTCCTTATAAGGCAAAGCTTTAAGGAAAATCCAGAGTAGACCATTTAGAACCATTTGAGACATGGTTGTCTAAGACGAACTCTCACCTCACCATTGAGTTTCTATGAATTATTTTGGTTTTAGGGGATTAATCCCAAAATTACACAGTTAACTGCTAATAATGGCCAGTTTAAATAATAAATTAACTGTTTTTATTTTATCTTATTAGAGTAATGTGTGCCTAAGCAATCTAACAAAATTAGTCCGAGCTCTTTGTGAGAACACCATTTTTTTACATTCATGGATAGCCATGGATAGCATTATAAATGGTCAACTTTTTTGCTATTTAGGCTTTTCCATAAGGCTTTGCACCCATCTGCGAATCATTCTGTATGAAGATTGCGAATGAAACGACTAAGTTTTAATTTGTTGAATACTAAGCCTGATCTTATTATAAAACGTGTGGAGTTAGAACAAAATGATCGTGAGCCTATAAATTATATTTACAGAAAAAAATAGATTAAATACTAAGAGTGTGTGGCCACCTACATTTGTGCTAAAAATAATCTTAATCGTTTAATCTTAACGTTTACGTGTATTTATCAAAAAAGTAAACTCGGCAAGTCAGCCGTAACGTAATGGTTGAATTGTTTTCTTAGAGTTCACAACTTCCTTCGTACCTAGGTAACTACGCGCGGACTGCCGGTGTTGGTAAGGTTGTTAGGTCTGACCTTTTCCTACCTCAGTTTAAAGATCTTTATTTTACAATTTACAGCAAACATGTTTGGTATTGGAAACTTACGCTAAGTATTAATATTATGTTATTTTCGTGTTTCTAAATTAGGTCTAGTAGTTTTAAATCCCTTGATATGTAGTTTTGCAATTTGGGTTTAATTACGCCAAACGTTCCAGCACCTTTAATGTCTTCGAGTAGCCGTTATAGAGCTGTCGATAGAAAAAGAATGTGGGGTAACAAGGTCTTCATTCATATCCATTTTCATCGTTTCATGTTGGAGTGAAACGATGAAAATGGATATGAATGAAGACCTTGTTACCCCACATTTTTTTTCTAGTTTTTATATTCCTCTTTCATACATAATGTAAGAATAGGATTCTAATTAATTTTGGTTGGTCCTTTTTCTTTCGATATAATAATATCAATATGGCGTGTTTTAAAAACGATAAACCGACTTCAAATTTCATTAAATTTACACTTATTTTAAAATTTGCGGGATAAATATTAATCCCCTGGGGATAAAAATTATAGGACCCCTTCGGAATCATTTTCTATGCAATGGTGAAAGAATTTTCAAAATCGTTCCATAAATGACGGAGATATTACGTAACATACATAAAAAAACATACAGACGAATAGATAACCTCCTTCTTTTGAAGTCGGTTAATAAAAGGTCGTTAGAATTTAGTAACAGCATGCGTAAAAAGGTTCATCGTAATTTAGTACCTACGTAAAACCTAAGGTTACCTCCTTCGTATGATTTCATAGCTCTATATTTCTTAAATACCACTGAGTTATGTAAGTACGTGAACTTTCATTTTACCCGACTACGAGAGGGTTATGATTTTGACACCCTATGTATGTGTTGTATGTAGCGATTTTTATGTTCCCTCGTTGCGCTACTACTGGTTCGATTTCAACAAATGAGGTGTCATATGATTCGTCTTAATAGCCCGATGGTTATAGGCTATGTGACGTCAGATAAAAATGGGGGTCTAACGAGATAGCGGGGGTCGAAGAAAGGGTCGAAAATTTTAATGTTAGTAAATATGCTCGTGTGTGGTATCGTTGCAAAGGTCTTTGTTTGTACTTTCTAAAACCGTTTTTCAAACTTTTTTGAGATTAACGATTCTCAAGCTATTAGCAAAAAGGTATAAAAAATATAGTTAAAAACTAAAAGTTACTGTAGACGGGCTACATAAAAGTCTTAAACAAGCGTTCACCTATTGTCTATAGCATTTTCTTTTGATACTTAGGTAGTCGGAGGCACCAACCCCATATACCTAAGGTAGGTACAATTAGTAACAAAGGCCTCCGACTACCTAGGTATCAAAAGAAAATGATAAGGACAATAGGAGAACGCTTGTTCGCTTTTATGTAGTCGGGTTTTAGTTTTTAACTATTATTTTTACTCTTTCTTTTATTTTCGTCGTAATTGATAGCGAGTTTAAATGTTACGGTCATTATGACGCGGTATTTGAACTGGCGATGGCGTTGCTAAAGGTTTAGAATATCTTTTTAACTAAATCAAAATTTTCTTTTGTTACCTTAATTTTATTTTATGTAGACATTTCAATGTAGTACACTAGGTACTAGTAGGATCTACATATAGCTTAATGTAAGTACCTAGTAATAATTTAATTGTAGATTTACCTGAGTAGTAATTTTCTAACACCTGTATATACATATAGGATGTTAGAAAAGTACCGGCATATAAGTACGGTAATTTTATATCTAACGTATTTCTGAAAAATGCATCCCTAGCGAATTATTCTGCTGTTCCTGTACATTTCTAACACCCGGTATTTTAGGGAATATCGCAACCCATTGTTAGACGAATTATGTAGAGTTGGTAGAGCTATCCAGTTTTAAGGTTAAGTATAAAGAAAGTACATATAATTTTTCCATCGATCGACATTGCTAACTGACGAAAAACAAAAGAGGTGGAGGTTCTATGTTCGGCTCTATGCATTTATTTATGTATGTTCGTCGATTTCTCCGTGAATTATGGACCGATTTCAAAAATTATTTCGCCATTGAATGGTGAATGATCCCGTGGTGGTCCTATAAAAAATCTAAATTATTCCCGAGGGATAAGGTAACCACTTCCCATCAGGTGGACCGCAACGTTGACTGCTACCTTTGTGGTATAAAAAAAAGATAAAGATTTGTTATTTCCTAAAACACGTGTAAAGGTAAAATGGTAAATGCATACAATTTTAGAATCAACATGCTTGACCGTAGTCTGTATCAAAAAAATATATATTAGAGAATGGCATGTAATTACTTAAAATTTACTGAAGTTTATCATTGAAAAAATCGTCAATATTATAGTAACACTTACAAATTAATGATTTCAATTTCTGTCTAAATAGTTGGACATTTAGTTCTTTCAAGCGTATTTTTACATAAATTTTAGGTGCTATACTACTTTTCGGCATTAGTGCTGTGTTAGCTGAATGTGGTTTGTAGGTACTATTACCTCGTCTGTTTCTGCACACAGCGTCAGATAGCCGGCGAAACAGATGAGGATTATTTTTTAGATAAAGGGCTACCTCTAATATAAATAAATAAATAAATCATTTATTTTTCTTCACAAATGTTATCTTAAAGTAGTTAAACATATAGATATTTTGATCTTACCCGTTTTGGAGACTGGTGCCTGATGTAGGTTTGGTAAAACCGTACAGTAATATGTAGACTATGTAGAGGGACGGAATGTTAGTATTTTCTGCTTTAGGAATAGACCTAAAACAGTTAACAATACAGTTAATAACAGTTAACGATAAGTACATTTCTGAATCTGCTATCGCTAGTTTTTATTTTGAACATTGCTCTCAGGCACCTTTTCTGCTTAACAATGATCGCTTTATTTGTAGAGTTGCCCCAGAATGTTAGGCCATATAATATCTCATCACTGACTCTACCATACCGTGATAAGCCGCCGTCAATAGAGCATCTGTATTAATTACAGTCGACGACAATCTATGCAGTGCATATGATAGGCTACTGACACTCGGTTGCATAACTCGTCTATTTGTGTTTTCTATAAAATCTTATATCGATCATGTTGTCCTAAATCGCGTAACATTAGCCTGATTTATCACATTATACTGAAATCTTATATTTACGTCCGATGGAGTTACAATGAATAATTGAAGTCTTTTTTAGATTAATTTTCTAGTTATTACTGTCAAGCCATGTAATTATAGATTCAATTGATTTATATAATGTCAGATTTGATGTCATTGCAAGTTATTGTTATTTACTGTTATCAGCAAATAATGTTATGGGATTTATTGTAGCTCTTGGAAGGTCATTTATATATACATTCTATACGGTTCGGGACATAATTTAATATTAAAAATGCGAAAGCGTATTTGATTGTTCGTTTATTTGTCCTTTCTTCACGCCCTAACTAAGCAACCAATCGACTTGATTATTGGCATAGAGTTAGGTGAAAGGATGGAGAGTAACATAGCCTTTTTGCCCTGGTAAAACATTAAATTACCATGGGAGATTTACGGGAATATTTATCCTTTTTAAACCCCTAGAAATGTGAAATTTGAACTGAACGCTGGTGAAACTGCGGGGAACAGCTAGTATTATATTTGTCCAGAAACCTTAAAAAACAGTGTATAGGTTTTAGGTTTATAAAAACAAATCAAATTATAATATTATGTAGAGAGGCCCAGAGGCCACTTACAAATTACTATCGAGTTTGTTTACCAATTTCTTATATATAATCTTATATATAATATAGTCATAGGTCCAAACTAGTTACACCCAACGGCACAACCGTCTGCTGTTGCACAAGTGGTAGCAAAAGCCACGAAACAATGAAGAAGTGGGTAATGATACCAACAGTTCTTGAAGATGCGTGAGAGTGCTTGACCGAGACGATGAATAACCAACATTCTGCAGCCATTCAATTTTATAAATATTCATCTGGTTGCTAACTCAACTCCATCTGAATCAAGGTTAATTTTTTGCACTATTTAGTAATAAATGGTACGTATATACCTATTTATAAAGTGAGTTACACCGTGCTCCACTGGCTTCGACCCAAACTGTGTTAGTCACACCAGTGGAGTATAGTCTTTTTGTTTAGGTACATAAAGGTACATATATGTAATGTAATGGCCATATATCTTATCTTATATCATTAAACGAGCAATTCTTGTATATATACATATATAATCTTAATCTCGGAAACGGCTCCAACGATTTTCATGAAATTTCGTATACAGGGGGTTTCGGGGGCGATAAAACGATCTAGCTAGGATTCATATTTAGAAAATGTCGTTTTATTTGTGTTTTCAATAATCAACTTTATCGATAGGGCACTCCCAAAGACAAGATTTCGACGCTACAAAGCCCTCATTTATCATGTATGACAATTTTTTTTTATTTATTTACTGCATGTGCTCGGATATTATGACGTCACAATGGGGGAGGAAAGTTGTCAGCTAAGATAGATGAACCCATAGACAAAGCCATAGACATAAAGCCATTCAGGTACTACGCCACTAAAAAGCATAGACGAGACCTACTTACTGAAATTTTGAAGATCGTTTTCACCAAACTCTTATCTTGCTTCCTTGACTTCGGGTTAACTGAAAACCAGCGCAGTATTGGGAAATTGGCTAAAACTGCAAAATTTTGAAATAGGGACTAATTTTACCCTTTGTATACCTAATATTATAGTTGTTAGATTTAAGTACTTCACTATATTTGTTGCGGCGAGTGTAATCAGTTCAAGAAACCAGCTTCTATCATATGGCTCAATCGCCAGGCCAAGGGTCAGTGCAGGCAATGCCAAGCTTCACGATGTGCGAGCTCAAAGATTCAACTCGGTGCACACATTGCACTTGGCAAACCTGGTCTGCGCCGGCTGTCCGTGGACGAGGAGCGTCAAGTAGATGACTCACAAGCAGCTGTTAAATTAGCCACCCAGCTCGGTTGTAGAATCGAACCTAGCTACCAGCGCATACTAGAAGGAATCCCTTATGGTGCAGTGAAAGTCTGACCTTCTAATGATATTTGTTTATTTCCGCACACACAAATACTTAGAACTAAAGCACTAAGTCTATCTTATTCTTACAGCAGTTGACAATAGTTACACGGAAAAAAAAGCTTGCGGAATTAGTTTTCCATCAAGAATATTATTATTCTTAGGAATATTGTTTTATGTCAAATAAATATTTACTTGAATTAACAATAATTACTCAACTCAACAAAAGTGATATTCTCTACGAAGAACAGTATTATTCTTAATATATTTACTACAAATAAAACAATATTTCTTAATTCAAGTGTTTTGGAGTGTTAGCTGAATGAAAAGTAATATCTTAAATGAAGATTTTCATGTGTTTTAATATGAGAATAAGTTGTTCGAGTTCAAGAGCCTTATAGTTTTGAACCAAAAGTTGCACAAATAGACTTAAACTGAAATATCAAAATCTGTTAACTGGAGAATATATTCTTAAAATAAAATCAATATGTTCTCCGATTTGATAAATTTACGTTTCTCAACTTCAAGAATTAGGAAAGTTTTACATTTTTTTGTTCAAGAAAATTAGTTTTTGTAGGAGTATACAATGGAATTGAATTAAGAATTTTAAATGCTTCAAAATGAGCCTTTCGTTATTTTCCATTAAGAATATACATGTTTTGTTTAAGACATTTTTTAAAACAGTAAGTAAGTAAAAGTCTTGGCGTAAGAATTTAAATTATTTGAACTGAAATAGTTCAATGTTTTCACACAAGACTTTTTCGTTTTGTGAGAAAAAAAAATATTGTTCAACAAATAATATTAATATTTCTAAATAAGAAAGAATAATGTTTCTTCTTAAGTTGTTTTTATGTTTTGATCTAGAAAAAAAAACTTTTTGGTGCAAGTAAGGTTAGCATTAGCGTAAGAATTCAAATTATTTGAACTGAGATTGTTCAATGTTTTCACATAAGACTGTTTAATTTTGTGAGAAAAAAAAATATTGTTCAACAAATAACATTAATATTTCTAAATAAGAAAGAATAATGTTTCTTCTTAAGTTGTCTTATTGTTTGGATCTAGAAAAAACTTTTTGGGGCAAGTAAGGTTAGCATTAGCGTAAGAATTCAAATTATTTGAACTGAGATTGTTCAATGTTTTCACATAAGACTGTTTCGTTTTGTGAGAAAAAAAATATTGTTCAACAAATAATATTAATATTTCTAAATAAGAAAGAATAATGTTTCTTCTTAAGTTGTTTTTATGTTTTGATCTAGAAAAAAAACTTTTTGGTGCAAGTAAGGTTAGCATTAGCGTAAGAATTCAAATTATTTGAACTGAGATTGTTCAACGTTTTCAGATAAGACTGTTTCGTTTTGTGAGAAAAAAAAATATTGTTCAACAAATAATATTAATATTTCTAAATAAGAAAGAATAATGTTTCTTCTTAAGTTGTCTTATTGTTTGGATCTAGAAAAAACTTTTTGGGGCAAGTAAGGTTAGCATTAGCGTAAGAATTCAAATTATTTGAACTGAAATAGTTCAATGTTTTCACACAAGACTTTTTCGTTTTGTGAGAAAAAAATATAGTATTCAAATAATATTATTAATATTTCTAAATAAGAAAGAATAATATTTCTTCTTAAGTTGTTTTTATGTTTGGATAAAGTTAAAAATATATTAAGTTAAGCACCGTTAGCATTGGCTTGAGAATCCAAATTATTTGAACTGAAATAGTTCAATAATTTTACACAAAACTTTTTCATTTTGTAAGAAAAAAATATAGTATTCAACTAATAATATTAATATTTCTACATAAGAAAGAATAATGTTTCTTCATAAGTTGTTTTAATGTTTGGATCAAGAAAAAATATTATAGGGTAAGTAAGGTTAGCGTAAGAATCCAAATTATTAGAACTGAAAAAGTTCAATGTACACAAAACTTTTTAAAAAATATAATCCGTCCGTTGGGTACCGACCGAAGCCTTGCGGGTTTTCAAAATTCATAACGAAGCGGCGCGTGACCCAAGGGCTGGTGAGTATCCGGCGCAGTGCATCAGCAGCGCTGCCATACAGCCAGCGCGGGGCAGCCAGTGTCTTGGGGACGCTTCCGACTGGCACTGATTTGGATCAGTTGAGCTGTCTCTAGATCGTACGCAACGGTCTGCAGATAGCAACTGCTTCGTGTATATTTTGTACTTACATTTTGTAAATACTAGTAATAATTTTAACTTAGGTACATTGTAAAAATGTATTTAATGGCAGAAGCTTAATGATTTTAGATAAGAAAATACAGTTGTTAAGTAAGTTGGTAGTAGCGTTGGCGTAAGAATCCAAATTATTAACCTAAGTAACTTTTTTTAGTTGTAAGTATAGATAGATAACTCTTTATTGTAACACACAAAGACATAATATGATACAGAAGGAAATGCTGACAAACAATGAAGTACAACAGGGCGGCCAGGTATATTTGGGATGGACTAGACATATATATGTATATAATGATACCTACACTACGTAATAATAAGTAAGTCCATAGGGGAAACTATGGACTTACTTATTATTACGTAGTGCCATAGCCCACTTACCCAGTCCATCCATTCATCACAATAACATGTTTTTTTTTTGTTAATTTTATTTTTCTTTGCATTGGTCTCTACACCTGATGGATATCATCTTCGGGTGTATCATATTATGCAACCAAGGATGATGTCCGCTATGTGTAGCTCTCGCCTCTACATTAATTCTCATAAAGGGCCTCTGTGCTGTTGGCTTCGCCCCCACACATGCCTCCTAAAGGACCGGGTATTATATGGCCTATATGGCCCGTGATCATGGAAATGAGAAACAGAGTAATAGTATAATTTTTTATGTAGTGAAATGTCTGAATCTTAATGTTACCTACTTTTTAAGATGTTTTAATGTTTGGATCATGATCACGATACATTTTAGGGTAAGTAGGTAGCTGTCCTTGTACTGTACATACGGATGGATTCATTGGCGTAAAAAATAAAAAATATTTAAACTAAAATCTTTACGAGAGAGCACTGTTGTTCTAGTAGGAACTATAACACTTACCTAATTTTACTACTTACTTATTCATACTAAATTAACATAGCTACTTCTTCATTCACCATACATCTACTAACACTACTAATACGTCGTCGTGCGTGCGTGTCTGTAGCTTTTTTGAACCAGTGAGTGGTGAAAGGATTAGAGTGCGCTTTGACCTTAGACGATCTAACCCGCTGCTTTGACACATACACCCCGGAGCCCCTACTTACCCACTCGTCAGTAGGTCAGTTTGCTTGAAATATGTACCTAGTTATCGCCAAACCTACAAGGTAGGGTACCTATCTACGTGAATATTCCATAGGTATCTATTGATTAAAGTGAATCCCAAACATTTTGTTCCTAATCGGTATTTAGTGAGTTACCCCAGATAAGGAACCCTAAAAATGTTCAGCTTTTGTGTGGTACGCAGAGTTAGTAGGTACGCAATACGATGTGTACTGCGTACCGATCGCGAGACCAAAGCTTCACATAGTCGTACCTAATCGTAACGTAATAGGCAGAATCTTTACTTACCTAAATAGGTAAGTTACCTAGCAATTTTAGCTCAGCATAGGTATAAGTAAGTAGGTAGCCTTATTACCTAATACCCACTAGAAAAGATCTACAAATTACTTCCGCATTTATAAAATTAGTGAGGATATGTAGCTCAGAGAGTTAGCAAGCTGAAATAGCAGTGGACCGACCATTTTTGCCGTTGAACCGACAAGCGTTAGAGCAAATTAATACCTATTAATAAATACTGGATGAAAAGAGCAGAAAATCGGGCTCAGTGGCGCGTCTTGGGAGAGACCTACGTCCAGCAGTGGACTAATATAGGTTGATGATGATGAGAACCCACTTGAGGTATGTAGCTCTCTTTTAAAAGAGAGTTACATACCTCCTTAAAAAGTATGCAAGATATTTGAGTACCTAAATACCTACCTACTTACTTTGTATTATTAGCCTAAAATGCCCCACTGCTGGGCAAAGGCCTTCTCCCATTCCTTTCACACATTCCGTTACCTACCTTCCTACTACAGATTATAAATAAGCTAAGTAGGTTAGTTAGGTAGGTACTTAACTAGCTACTGCAATCAATACAGATCACCATGAGATTGGTTCAAGGCGAACTAACTTTCTGTCTGTCTGTCTGTCACGTTTTCACGCCAAAACTAATGAACCGATTTAAATAAAATTTGGTATACAGATACTTCTAGAGCCTGAGAAAGGACATATGATACTTTTTAATGCGAAAAAAGGGTTGCAAGGGGTTGAAAGGTATAGAAGTATCGTAATTTTTAAAGGTAAAAGCTTGGAATTAATTTTTTTGGCTCTTGATTAGATATAATAAAAATGTCATTTAAAGTTTCTACAAATTTTAGGTACCTACCCCTATCAAGGGGGTAATATCAAAGGGAATAGGGGATGAAAACTGTCACTATTCCACGCGAACAAAGTCGCGGGCACAGCTAGTAAAAATGTATATTTGTTACCGGCTATGTGTATAATTCAGGTATTCTTCTATACAATACCTAGGCAATGCATAGAATACCTGGGGCGTCCAGGCAATGTATGAAATATTATGAATATTAATGTCCATTACATACTTTGCCTAGGTAGGTACTGGATTGTATATAATAAATACCTGCTGTTACACCGGCAATGTGTAAAATAAAGATATTATGTCTATATTTATCAATAGTTAAATTCAATATTTTTCAGAAGTTTTAAGCATTTTCTGAGCTCGCTCTATCAAATTATCTTTGGAACTGATGCGTTTTTCTATAAGCAAGGCGTTTTTTGTACGGGCAAGGTTAAAGGGCAAACAAGTTTAGAACCAAAACCTACTGCCATATTTTTTTCCGGAGCAGCACAAATATCATTAACAGGTCTATTGTCGGTACATAGGTAGGTAATGAGCAGCTGTTGTCTCCTCGGAACAAACACAGCACACGAGTGCAGAACCTTCCTCACGTTCTGATACGAAACTCAGATCATCTACCTAGCGGTTGATCATTTACCTCGGAAGGAAGATTTTCAACATTCTCAGTTCTCACGCTTATCAAAAATCTCAGAACTTGGGTTAGTTCCCCTCTTACTTGCTCTCGTCATAGACAACATTACCGGCTGCACATTCAGTATTGTATAGCCTCAGAATACAGAAACTGTACTTTGAGTGTATAGCTAGGCAAAGAATAAAATAAATAATATTTCATATTTGGGATACCTATCAAGTCAGGCTCCTAGATCTTTTCATTTTGGTTTACTTCAAAGGTTTTTGAGGTTCTAATATAACCCAAAAATCCAAAGAATAGTTTATTTAGCTTTCTAACACTGTTTCTAACTAAATAGGTATTTATATTAAAATAAAAACCTAAATGAACAAGAATTTTGTTTTGACCAAAAGTCAAGAAACACGTTTTTATTTGAAGATAGTGAAAATTCTTGGACTGCTAGTCCAAGAATAATTCTTGGACACAGTTTTAATCTAAGAACGAATTTACTTGGATGAAGAATTTTAGTTTTAGATGAAAATGATCTTTCTTAACCGACGATGCTTGATCGTCATTGGTCGGTCACGTCTTACGCCGCCGCCAAGCCGGGCAAAGGAAAACGGAAGCTTACGAAAGAACGAAAAAGTATTAAGTGTTACCATCTCGCAATGGGTACTCGTCAATTTTGAGGATGTTTTTAACAACGACTATACTAATAAAAATTAAAAAAGTAAAATAGACTTTATTCTCTGACTGATACTAAATTAACATTAAAATAAATAAAAAATAAAAATAGCCTTTATTCTCTGACTAATATAACGTTTTTAAAATTATGTTTAAATATTCCTAAGTTTATACAAATTTTTGACACCGGTTGTAGGTAATTCAGGTTGTCCTTTGACATAGGACTCCTCTATGATATACCATTGCACGTTGTTTTAGGCATGCCCTACGCCATCCCTTTGGCAAGTCATCTTCCCAGCGCTTGATGGATCTGCCTCTGCTGCGGTTTCCCTCGCGTGGGTACACGTCTCGTCACGGATTAATAGCGCTCGATGAAAGTGGAAGGGAGTTCTGCGCAGGTGTAAAATGGTGTAAAAATCTAAAAATCGCCTTCTGCGCATCAAGGTCAAATCAAGGTCAGCGCTATTAAACCGTGACTGAATATACGCTTGGGTCAGGGCCCAAGATTGACATCCGTAAGTCAAGACTGGTAACATGCATGCGCTAAATACTTTTCTGAAATAGGTATAGATTTGTTTTTCATTATCTCCTTCAGTGACCAGTTTTTGTCCAGCTACTTCAAAGGATGCCATTTGCAGTGTGGGTGAGATTATTTGTCCCAGATAGATATATTCATCTACATAGTCTATCGTTTGGTTTTTTACCTTGATACTTATTTCATGCACACGTATTCATAGTTATCCCACCTTTCTCGCTTTCTACTGTAACTTATATTCAACAATGTGCCATAGAATAGCTAAAGAGTACGCGTCAGTTCTGCATTTTATAACAAACACAAACTATTTTATAACAACGTGGTAACGGTCACGGTGTCGCGAGTTCACTGGTTTTATCCGACCTTAAAAAATGCCCAACGCGCTTTAAGCAGTTTTCACTTCAAGATTATCAGCTGTGCCAATCTCATCAAATTCCCCGCGGACGAAGTCGTGGGCGATAGCTAGTTAACCATCTAATGCCATAATCGAACGGGAAGCAAAACATTTTTAATGAAGTTTTCGGTTTGCGTTATTACGCGCAGCTGGCAACACTAACACTGGATTAGCAGGAGTAGACTAGTCGTAGGACGCACTCGCGCGGTTGTTCATTTGGTTTGGTTCGGTCGGTTAGCGGCTAGTTGTTGAAAGTGAGTGTTCAAAATTTTATTTTGTTTGATGTTATAGTGTTCTGGACTTCAAGGGTGAGTAAAATATTGAAGAAACAACCCCATTGTATTAGATTAGCTCATTTCATCGTAGTATATTGTTATCAGATGAACGATGAACTCTCCCTCGCAGTCGGTGGAGCAGACGAAGACGACAACAGAGGAGAACACGTGCAAGCTGATCTGGCAGACCCGGACCAGGACAATATTGGTTCGTTGCTGAGGAAGTGGGGAGTCCCAGAACAAGTGATTTATCGGTTCCAAGGTCAGTTCCAATAATTGCTACTAGCTTATCTATGTACCTCACCTACGTGGAGCGTAGTATTATCCTACCAGGAAATGCGTTTATGTTGTTTTGTGGAGCCCCTTCGCTTCGCCCTTACCTACTATATAGTTATAGTAGATAGCCCCCACCCGCTGTTTCGCACAAGCGCGATTATATTATACTGAAAGAAAACATGATGGTCAAACTTTCAATGTTACCTACTTACAGGAAGCCATGTGCGCGCCCCATAGTCTAATTTGACGGTACCTACAGGTCGTGTCTCGATTTAATAGCGCTGACCTTGATGCACAGAACAGAAATCTTTTAGATTTTTACACCGTTTTACACCTGCGCAGTACCCGCAGAGCGCTATTAAACAACGACTAGAGATACCTATATTATTGCACAATATTACATACACTCTCTTTTCCAGAAAATGAAATCAAAATAAACCAATTACGGCACCTAAGCGAAGACTTTCTCAAAGAGCTTTGCCCACTGATTGGCCACCGAATTCTAATAAAATCGAAATTAGATGAATATTTCACTGGACATGTAAGTACTATTAAAATATGTATTAACACTCCTAGCAGGATGTCAATGCATGCATTACCACCCCATACAGAACTCTGTAAGCACGAGTTTGACTCTCTTTATACCGGTCTTTTATTCCTTGCAATGTTGTCATCTGTTTTTCAAACTAAACTAAACGGTTAACAGGCACAGAGGCAAGTCTAATATTAGTTTATATACTACTAGCGGCCTGTCCCGGCTTCGCACGGGCGTACATTTATTTTTAAACATGAAGTTAAAATAGCCTATATTAATCAGTGATAATGTAGCATTCAAATGGTGAAAGAATTTTTAAAATCGGTCCAGTACTTTTTGAGCTAAATCGTTACAAACATACTTACATATATATCTTTCCTCTTTATAATATTATTAGTAGGTATAGAATACTTAGGCTTTGGGATATTTGTGGAAGAGGAAATGTTTTGCTAGATTGTATGATATTGCATACTTGTCGGATCCTATTTAAAATTGAATACTAGGTACTAGTATTTGTTACCCAGGGTTCAGATGTTGGGTTTTTCTTGAAATTTACTCCTGCCACACTGCCTGTTCTATAATGTTTATAATTAATTTTAGTCTTTATTTAAAGTAAAATAGTGTGATAAAAGGTTTGTAAACATTTTATAACAGCCAGTGTGGCAGCACCACAAGATGTGGGTTGTTGGAATTTGTTTTATTCAGCAAATGAAACTATAAACTTAATGGAATTCATTTTTTTCAGACGGATACTGAAACCACTCTCACAACAAAGTCTGTAACGAGTGATACTAACGATGAACTAGGCGATTTGGATAATATATCAATTGAAAATCTATTTTCAACTGTAAGGCCACCTTTCCCGGACTTTGATCTAAAAACACTTCTCAGTACATCACCATGTGGGAACAGTATAATTACCTACTACAATTTACATAATACACTAACTAATAAGCACAGGAATCAGTTGGTGGATATTATCGTCAGACATATATTTACCAGGGTTGTTAACCAGTAAGTACCTACTTTAAATAATATTGGTGCCATTTCACACAGCGTCATTTAGCCCTAAACTAAGCAAAGCTTGTATTATGGGAACCAGAGAAAATGATAGAATTCCTATACACTTTTTTTGTAAATACATAATTACTATAATATACTATCTTAGGTAAGTCTTATTAACACACAGAAACAGAAAAAACATCTATGTTCAGCACACAGATATTTGTTTTGCATGGGGGATCGAACCCACAGCTTACAGCGCAGAAGGTAGAGCTCAACCAATGAGTTTTACTTTACTTTTTATATTGCCAGTCCCGTACCATCCGATAGGATTATTTTATTATGGTGAGACTTTCTTGTCATAGGAACTCCTAAACAACACATGATAAGCCTGTCGTGTTTGGGCTCATTTGATTTGTTTTGTCGGGTAATATTATCTTATGGTACCATCGAGCTGGTCTGATGCTGGAAACGGAAGGTCGTCATAGGAACTTCTCAACTACACATGATAGCGTTGTCGTGTTTGGGCTCATTTGATTTGTTTTGTCGGGTAATATTATCTTATGGCACCATCGAGCTGGTCTGATGCTGGAAACGGAAGGTGCTCATAGGAACTTCTAAACTACACATGATAACCTGGTCGTGTTTGGGCTTGTTGGATTTGTCTTGTCACGTCTTTTCTTACGCAGTGCCGAGTATTCATTCTATACTAGCTTGGTTTCAAAAATACCTGTTTATCAACAAAAAAATTTTACTCGCCAGTTTAGTGATTTCTGTAGGAAGTACTACCTGTTTTCCGCGAATTTGTTTGGGTGGACTAAAATAATATAGAGATACCTTGTTAGAGTATTTTCCACAAGCATTTAGAAAGACTACTTATGCGCATCCTACAGAATGAATATTAAGGTTTGAACTACTTTCAGTAAAATTACATATGAAGAATACAACATAATAACAGGAAAAATAATTGTCCTGTTCCCTAAGGAGAGTAGCGGAACGTACTTTGTTCCTCCAGTTAAGAAAAATGAATCCATTTCTGGAAAACCATTGTTTGCGAAGGGCAAGTTAGTAGATAAAATAAGAAATACTCTACACAAATCTGGCGAGAAAAGAAAAAGTAAAGCAGAATCAGATGAGAGAGAAAATGCGAAAAAAAACAAACATATTGAAGAACTGAAAGGTTTTTTTTTAAACACGACATGCATACAATTCTTTTATCTTGTAGATATATAGTAGACTTGGACAATTCAGACACAAAATACTATTGAGTCAGTAGGTATAGATACTAAATATCAGTTATTTATAATATTATTAAATTATCGGACCATACATACCTAATTATAATATATGTACTTAAATGTTTTTGTTCTGTTTCTTAGTAAACTTTGGTCTAGCAATGTTTTTTTGAAATTTTTTTTTTGTAACTATCAGAAGTAGTTACTTCCTAGTTTTATTTTATGTAGTTTTAATTTTTTTAGTTGTCTTGATTGCAAATAGTTTGTCGTAGTAGTCGTAGTCATCATCCCATCCATCATTCATTACCGTCGTTTGCATAGTCACCCTTATTATTATCATCACTTTGTCGAGTTTTCATCATCATAATCATCGACCGGAATCATTATTACTTTCCTTTCATCGTCGTCTATGTCGTCTACGTTCTTGAATATCCTGTAATTGTTTTTTCATGTCTTTGGCAGATAAGCAAGAAGATAAAATAGCATTCCTAAGAAACAATTCTGAACCTTGGGCTCAAGTTATTGAGTATTGGATTTCAACCTATCCTCAAAGGGAATTCGCTAACCAAAAAAATGTTACGGAATTTATCGAAGAATGGAATATCTTAAATGATCCAAGGAGCGAGGTGTTGGTTAGTAGCTTTAGTTCCTTCTAATATTTGGGAACTGTCACATTAACTATTAAATCACAAAAATACTTTAAAATGAAAACTATAAAATGTTAAATTCAGCTTTATTTGTAATTTTCCCATGGACTACCGATACTTTTTTAAAGTTTTACTGTTTTTTTTTTTTCAGATCAACTTGGATTTTGAGCAGAAACACCAGGACAAATCTATGAACTTTTACACAAAGTGGCACCCATTCATTAACAAAGTAATCAGTATGAAATTTGATAGTACCAGGGATGAAAATTTAGGATTTTTATACGAAAGTATATGCCATAAACCGGATGATGGTAAGTGACTTATTTTTATCTTATAGTACAGAATGTAAACAGAATGTTAGTTTTTTAATTACTTATTGTCATTGTCTAATATTGTTTCAGATCTAAAAGTTGCTGATCAGATAAAACTGCTGTGCTACCTGATCCCTCCAAGAGGGAGATTAAATAAAAAAACAAAATTTACTACATTGGAATGCGTACAAAATTTCATCGTTGAAATTGAAGTAAGTTTAATTTTACCGCCCAACAAAAAAGGGGTATTATGGGTTTGAACTCTGTGTGTTTCTGTTTCTGTCTATACTGCCTGTGTGGAGTTGTAGTTAACTAGGTCGGCTCATATTTTTTTTGTCTGTTTCGGCTCATAAGGATGCGGGTTCGATTCCCTTGACTGGATAAATAATTAATTGCCATATAGTTCGCAGAACGGACAGCCGGGGAATAAAGGTTCTCGAATGGCGATCACGACCCGGAAGTCGAAGTAGGATGTAGGACGACCTTTCCCACCTGATAGACCGACGACATTGTGAAGATTGCGGGAAGCCGGTGGATGGAGTAGGCTCAAAATCGTTCTTTCAGGAAATCTATGGGGGAGGCCTATGTCCAGCATTGGACTTCTGCAGGCTGATATGATGATGATGATGAAGATGATGAAATTTGTAACCCAAAACCTATGTATTTGTACATTAAAAGCAGAATTAATTTTTCTGTGTGTTAATAGTTTTGCACCATACCATACCAAAACGGTAGCACATGGTTTTTTATAGACTTAAGTTAATAATAATGTTACTTGTTTCAGAATTTTGGAGACATTACAAAAAAAATTGAAGACCTTGCAACAGCAGCACACAAACAAAAGCAAACCTTGCAACCGTTTCTCATTAAATGTGGGTCTGCTGGAGATAACAGCTGTAAATATTATCTGGTCATCGACAAGGTGAAATACAGGTTTGAATCTGCAACGAAGGCTTTCGACACGTTGTTCAAGAGCTATCATGCTCTCCACGCCAGCTACCCTGCCGCTGCTGCGCATTTGTATTTATTAATACAAAGATGCGTTTACGGATTCGTAACAAAGTATGACAAGATAGTGCCGTACATATCAGATGTATTGTCCATAGCTCAAAGTATATAGCTTAGGGTTGTGAACATTAGGTAGGGCATTTAATATGAGGCATAGCGCATAAATCTATAACTGACCTTATTTTAATGTGTTATTTTAATCTTAATGTTAAGCGAAATACTCTCAACATGTTGAATTGTCTCAAGTGTCATAATGTTTATGAAAGTTTTCAACCTTATTTCTACCATTTGCGATACGCTCATAATATTACTAATTATTTCCCGTGCCCTGAAGAGAACTGTAAAAGACTGTATCATTCTAAAAGTGGATTAAAAAAGCATTTTATATCTTACCATAATATCATTGACGAGCAAAATGCTGCTAGTAGTAATAATGTGTTACCTGAATGCTCTGATGCAAATACTGTAAGAAATTACGAAACAGATACAACGACTTTTTGTGAAGATCTAAAACAACAAAAATCTGATGATAATTGTGATAAAGTAGTTACAAATTTATATGAATATGTATCAAAAGTTAATGACGCAGTTACAACCTTTATGACTGAATTACATAATATTTCTAGTTTACCCAGAAACATAATACAATCTGTTGTTGAATTAGTCTCAAATTTGATCATATCAGAACCGTTTTATATATTGAAAAATTCGTTAAAAGATTCAAAAGAACATTTTTTGATGATAACAGCACTTCAGGATGCTTTCAGTCATTTTAATACTGATTATAAAAGAACGACGTACTTAAAAAAACTGGACACATATGTAAAACCTGTTCCAAAAACAATTGGCGTATCTCAAGATAGTAGACAGGAACATGGAAATGTTGCGATGGTCTTAAAGAACAGACTTTCATATTTTATTCCGTTGCGGGAATATCTAAAACTTTTTCTTGAAGTTCCAGATGTACTGACAACCATATTAAATTATCAAAAAAATGTTGCTAACGATTCTAATGTACTAAGAAACATTGTAAACAGCACTTCTTGGCAAGAAACAAAACGTAATTGTGACAATGAAAACATAATTCCTTTAACGGTTTATTATGACGACTTCGAATCTGGTAATCCCTTGGGCAGCCATTCTGGCAGCCAAAAAATTGGGGCAGTGTACGTTACCATATCCTCGATTCCTCCAAATTATAGTAGTCGCTTGGAATATATTTGGCCGGTGTTATTGTTTTACGCGCAAGATAGAGTTGCTTTTGGTAATGAATCTACATTTAGACCTTTGCTTGAAGAATTAAATTTTTTATACAAAGAAGGAATCAGTGTAAAATTTGATCATTCAACTTCAGTTACTGTAAAGTTCGCATTAGGGATACTGGCTGGTGATAATTTAGGTCTCAACTCAATTTTAGGGTTCCATGAAAGTTTTTCCTCAAACAACTTTTGTCGTATATGTACAACCCCTAAAGCACAAACAAAAGTTGATACTAAAGAAAGACCCGAAAATATAAGGAAACAACATGATTATGAGGCACATTGCATTAATAATGTTGGTATTAAGCAAGAATGTATTTGGCATGCATTAAGTTATTTTCATGTTTATAACAACTTGACATGTGATGTCATGCATGACTTGTGCGAAGGTATACTTCGTTATGATATGTGTTTGATAATCACACACTTAATAGATTTGGAATTTTTTGAACTAGATAATTTGAATTCTAGAATACAATATTTTACCTATTTAAAAAATGAAAAAAATAAGCCTCCACCGGTTTTAAAGAGACACTTGCTAAACGGTCAGATTATTTTCTCAGCATCTGAAATGCTGTGTTTGGTTAGAAATCTTAGATACATAGTAGGAGAATTTATTCCGAATAGTGATCCAGTATGGTGCCTCTACTTACAATTATTAGAAATAACAGATACATTAACTTCTCAAACGTTTACGTCAGAATTACTAGACTACCTAAATAACTTACTTGAAAGTTACATGGAAAATTTAATTGAAATATTCAGTTGCTCATTAAAACCAAAGCATCACTTCCTTCTTCACTACTCAAGAATTATAGCAAAGCTTGGCCCTCCTATTCTTGCAAGTGCGTTTAAGTTCGAAACAAAACACAGGGAACTCAAAAAAATTGCACAATCTATGGCTAATCGCAAAAACCTGCCATTGACACTGGCAACCAAACATCAATTGACAATTTTTCAAAGACTGCGCACTGGACTTACAGATCACATAAGTTATGGTAAAAAAATTAAATATGATGACACGTCAAACTTTTACGACAAAGATGTTTTTGATTGTTTTGATTTCGTTGAGATCAATGGTTATAACTATTCCAAAATGAATGTGGTTTTGCATAAGTTTGAGGAAGATATCCCCGTGTTTTACAAAATTAAACATGTTTTAATTAATAAATGTAATAAAAAGGTTAACTTCGTTTGTACAGTTTTAGAAACACTAGATTACTCTTCACATTTTATGGCTTATCTTGTTTGTGAAACAAATGTTTCAAAAGTCGTTCACTTACATGATTGTTGCAGTTTGACGCCAAATATAATTCACACAGTGAAGCAAAGTATGTATGTTGATTTAAAATGTTAATGATGAAAATTTTATTATTTATTGGTTGCCTGCCACACCGCACGCCACCTATTGTTAACTTACTCTTATTAAAAAAATAGTTTATCTAAAATTTTGTAGATAAACTATTTTTTTTGTAATTAAATGATAATATCAATAGACGAAGTCGATTTGTCTAAAGCTCACATTAAATTGTTTTCATGTATGAAGATGAAATCACACTACGCTAGCTCAACGTGACGCGTGGCGTCAGAAACCTAATCGGTACTATACATTTTGTATGGAGCTGATAACATTAGGGCAACCTAGCGCGCGTTGCTCTGATGTAATCGGCATAGTGTGATTCTAGCTTTAGTTGCATGTCCATACTGGGCAGTCTATTTTTCCACCACTTTATACTTAAACTGATGTTTTTGTCTGTGTTGTGAGTTTAGTTTTAGGAACATGTTTAAGGTACTTTTCAATAATACTTCTATTATTTTTGTGTTTGTTGTGTACGTTGGCAAGACTGTAAGTTTTATTAACTTGATAAATTATGTTATAATTTTAGAAACATTAAACTTGCTTATATTGTTTTTGTGGTTGTCGTGTACCTTGCCAAGGCCAAGTTTTGATAATTTAACAAATTGTAAATGAAGCAAAGTATGTATGTAGATTTAAGATGTTATTGGTAAAAGGTATTAGTTGTAGGTTGACCTGCCACACCGGCCGGCGCCTAATCACTTACTCACAACTTACTCAAAATTATATTCAAATTTTTTTTTTTTTTTGTAATTAAATGATATTATCACTAGACGAAGTCGATTTATCTAAAGCTCACATTAAATTGTTTTCATGTATGAAGCTGAAATTACACTACGCCAGCTCAACGTGACGCGTGGTGTCAGAAGCCTAATTGGCACCATACATTTTGTTGCTCAACGTAACGCTACGCGTCACGTTGAGTTGGCATAGTGTGATTCTAGCTTTAGTTGCATTGCATGCCCATACTGGATAGTTCCCACCATTTGAAACTTAAACTAAGGTTTTTGTCTGTGTTGTGAGTTTAATTTTAGGAATATGATTATGGTAGTTTTTAAAAATACTTCTATTATGTTTGTGATTGTTTTGTGTTTTTGGCCAGGCCAAAAGTTTCATATTTTAATAAACTTTGTGTCAATATATTAATTGTTGTTTACTTTCATTTTACAGATTTTGGACATACCTACCAGAAAGCAGATTTTTAAGGTGAGTATATTAATAATCTTAATTTAAATAGCCGGTGGTTTCGTGCTTAAACTGGATGTATCATAGGTGTTATATGTACTTTCTGTGCGCTCTTTATAGCATATTATTTGCTTAGCTCAAGTTTTTATTACCTAATATGATTGTACAAGATTTGTATTGACATATGACATGAATTACACTTTTTTTATGTAAAAATATCATTTTTTATTAATTTGAAAATCCGGTAGGCATGACAATTATTTTGACAAGTCCCATTGGCTCTATTGACGTAGATCAAAATAGTCGATTTTGAAATGCCACAATGCATTCAATTGTCAAAATAATTTTAATTAATATTAGGATATTCCGCGTACCGATTTTGCTTCCCGGATTTTCAAATTAATAAAAATAATACTTTCAACTAAAGAGGAATTCCTAACCAAATCTCATACAGTCTTACTTCAAAAATTAAATACTTGAGCTAAGCTAATTATATTATCTATACAACGCACAGAAAGTATCCACCTAAGATAAATCTGGTTTTAGTATGAAACCTCTGTTTATTTGAACTAAGAATATTAATATACTCACCTTAAAAATCTTCTTTCTCCATTGAAAACTATCATTACTCTCCACTTAATATTTAAAATACTTGAGTTAAGCAAATTATATTATCAAAAGAACGCACTGAAAGTTTCCACTTAAGATAAATTAGGTTTTAGGACGAAACCTCTGGTTATTTCAATTAAAAATATTAATGTTGTTTCCCTAAAAATGTGCTTTCTCGACTCAAAATCATCATTACTCTCCACTTAAGATTTTTAATGCTTGAGTTAAGCAAATTATATTATTTAAAGAACGCACAGAAAAATATCCCCCAAAGATAAATCAGGTTTTAGTATGAAATCTCTGGTTATTTGAATGAAGAATATGAATATACTTACCTTAAAATCTTCATTCTTAAATGAAAACTATCATTACTCTCCACTTAGTATTTAAAATGCTTGAGTTAAGCTAATTATATTATCTAAAGAACGCAATGAAAATTTCCACTTAAGTTAAATTAGGTTTTAGTATGAAAGCCCTGGTTATTTGAATTAAGAATATTAATGTACTCTGCCTAAATATGTGCTTTCTCAAATAAAAATCGTCATTACTGTCCACTTAAAATTTTAAATGCTTGAGTTAAGCAAATTATATTATCTAAAGAAGGCACTGAAAGTATCCACCTAAGATAAATTAGGTTTTAGGAGGAAACCTCTGGTTATTTGAATTAAAAATATTAATGTTCTCACCCTAAAAATGTGCTTTCTCGACTCAAAATCATCATTACTCTCCACTTAAGGTTTTCAATGCTTGAGTTAAGCAAATTATATTATTTAAAGAACGCACAGAAAATATCCACCAAAGATAAATGTAGCTTTTGTATGAAATAAATGGTTATTTGATTTAAGATTATTATTAAAATTCGTTGAAGAAGTTGCATTATTTGTATGAGATGCCTTAGTTTTTAACTGAACGCAAAATTATTTCGGTTCAAGAAACTAAGCTTAAAAGTTTTTTTCTACCAACTTAAACAAATCTTCGATTAAGATTCTGCGGTTTTGGTTCAAAGTGACAAAACTTTCATTCTCAGAGGATTTTCGAGATAAGACTTACGTAATTTCTAAACAAGGTTAAACGCATTTTCCAACAAAATAATTATACTCTTGACTAAAATAAACAATAATTCTACACTCAACATAATTTATTATTTCTGTTCAAAAAATGTAATGTTTTAGAAGTCAAGAAACTTGTCCCTGTTGCCCAGAGACAGTGTTTATTTCTTCTATTCAGAATATATCCTCTTAATTTGAGATAATAATGTGTCGAAAACTGAAACAATAAAATTCTAAATTCAAGAAAATAATGTTTTGCTCATATAGGAAACTATATTATTCTTGACCAATAAATATATTCTTGTTTTAAAATAACTTTTCTTTCCGTGTAGTTACTAAAACATAACACTAAAGAGCACTGAAACACTACCTTAGGAAAACTTTTAGGAATTCAAAGCATGTTAGGAAAAATTTTCCTCAGGCTCGGCCCTTGAGAGCAGATGAACTTGTTCACTTTTCCGTCTTAGATTACATCAGTTTGAACTAACTGACCGACGCACAAGCTCAGGTTTGTGTACCTTCGTCGGCCCCATGAAAACTACTAGAAAATTCTCCTAATTTCTAGTGAACTAGCTCTGTCTCACTCATACCATGTATTGTCAGCCGTCCTTTGTTAACATTTCTACGGTTTTCCGGAAGCTATATCAGCTACGAGTTTGTGTAGGTATATCTATTTCATTCTTAGCTTGAGAACATTTTTGATGTCCTTATCTTTCCATTCGATTCGTTCTAGAACTTGTAACATACCCGAAAGTCAAGATGGTAGAATATTCCAGAAGGTTCTAAATCCTTCTATGGATTTCTAGAATGTTCTACATACTTCCATAAGATTCCATAGGATTGCAGAAATTTCTAGAAAGTTCTCGAATATTCTCGACTATTCCAGAATATTCTACGGGTTTCCAAAGCTTTCTACGTAAAATTTCGTCTCGAAAGGTCTAGAATGTTCGAGAAAATAGTTTATTGTGTTAGTTGTGAAAATACTTCCCTTCAAACTTTTTACGGATTAAGGACACCATACTTTATCTCTTGAAAAAAATTATATGATATTGATAAACCAGAAAAATAAACCTCTCAAGCAATATCTCCGAACTAAAAGGAGATGGAGTGCGAGGTGTCTTGTCTACGTGATCAGCAGAAGGAGAGGGTTTTTCGTTAAATAGGATATAAAATAAGAGATACAAATAACATATAATAGTTAACAGGCGGCAGAATATACAAACATACATAGGGTGCCAAAACCCTCCTCCGTTGGTAGTCGGGTAAAAAGTAGCCTATGTCCGTCCCTGGGATACCGTTTACCTCCGTGCCAAATTTCATGAAAATTCGTTCAGTCGTTTAGGCGTGAAAAGGTAACAGACCGAGTAACTTATACTTAAAATAAAATGCATACTTAATGCATTTTACATTTTATTATATCAGTATGGATTCATAGACATAATTAATAATTAGGAACTTCGTTCTATGAAATTATTATAAAGGTGCCTCCAGATTAAGTACCTAACACGCTATGTAACAACAAACTATCCATATTAGGTACCGATTTTGTTATACAAATTATCCACACTGATAGTATTTATTTATTATAAATAATAATAAATAAATAATGCTGGACAATTCACACAGCATCATCTAGCCCCAAGCTAAGCAGAGCTTGTGTTATGGGTACTAGATAACTGATATACATAGATAGATATTTTTTGTTATACAAGGAAAACATCCAGAACACCCTGAACAAATATTTGCAGATCGTACAAATATTTGTCCCGAGGCGGGAATCGAACAACCTCCTGCGTTGCAGGCGGACCTTGGCGCGCCGCGCCACAGAGGTCGTCATTATGAAATTATGAAATCCACACTGATATTATGATTTTTATGTTCATTAATCTGGACGCACATTATCTTTAGGTATATAAATACCCACCATATGTAGAGTACTTAGTCAAAGAATCATTCATCACTCTTTTTAATCTGTCATCTCAATGATATTCTATATGTTTATTGTCATCTACTGAAAACAGACAGACAAATAAACACATGTAGGAAGTAATGTTCATTCACAAAATATAATGATAATGAATACTTGAAACATTCATTAATAATATTTTTAATATTTTATAAAACTTTTTTTGAACTAACTTTTATATCATCGAAGACCAAAGTGATTGGGCAGACAAATCCAATGAAACCAAACTCGTTAATAACAATGTATAGATAGGTTATTGTTAAGATAAATCTTCAGTATACCTATCTACTGTAGGTACAAAGATTTTGTGTGAATTGTTCAGTTTATAATTTTTATTCATCTCACTCTCAAAATATCCTTTACAATTAGTTTAAAATTCATTGTAAAGTTAGCCCCTTTGCAGACAACGGTACGAAAGTGGTATGAAACAAGTTATACGTTTTTGTACCTACAGCATTCGTAATGTAAAGCTGCGTTGACACGATTAGAGTCTGTTTGGACATGGCTCGGACCGAGTGGACTCGTAGGAGTAGCTTCGTACGAGTGTACTAGAGTAGAATAGAATAGAATAATTATTTATTGCCTGAACTTATAACTGTAAGTTACATAACATATCCAACCATAACTTATATCTATAAAGAAACTTACAAAATGAATGAGACAAACTTATTAAAAACTATAAATATAAATTAATACAAAACTAAGTACATTCTCAGGCAATTGGAGTTCGGCGCTGTTTTTCAGCTTACTCCTACGCGACAGGTGATCGTCGGCTTTTATAGATAGTATTTTTTTTTTGGCGGGCTTTTTATTTCTTGCTCTACTTTTATGTTTTATATTTTACCCAGTGTGTGTGTGTGTGATAATGTGCGTGTGATGTGGTGTGTGATTGTGTGTGTATGTGTGTTCTCCTGAGGCACCAATCTCATGAGACTTTGGGCAACAAGATAACGACATGTTTATTTGGGCGGGCGGATGCATGGGCAAGGTACCCATGTTTAATATGTGTATAAATATTATTATTATTTAAGTATGTATACATTACTCATATAATTAAGCTTTCATTTTATTTTTACTGTCGAACTCTGTTATGAATCTTTTAATTTTTTTTTTAATTGAGTTTTAATTCTTTTAATTTTAAAGGAAGTTTCAAATGTATGAAGTTGTCTTTCAAGTAGCAATTTCTTGTACTTTATTTTAAATGTTGCTGTGCACATTTTTTGCCTAAGGGGTGGCGGTAAATTGTTCCAAATTTTTGATGCATTATATTTGAAGCTTCCTTTAAATCCCGATGTTTTGTGCTTACAAATAGCAAGCTTATTGAGAGCTTTGGATAGCGTGTTAGCAGTTCGTATGTCTTTAATCCAGATCAGTTTTTCAAATAAATATTCAGGTCTTTTATTCCATATAATTCTATGAGTGGTACACGCCATGTAAAGCTCTCTCTTAAGTTTCATGTTCAGTATCTTATTTTTTACTAGAAAAGGTGTAACATGATCTCTTCAAGGGAAATCAAAACAAAATCTCATGCAGGCGTTTTGAACTCGTTGAATAGCAGATTCTGTTTTAGACCAAATTCTAGGGCCATACACTGCACAACAATAATTGAAGGGTGACAAAACCAAGCTGTCACATAGAGATAATCTAACGTCCCCTTGATATATACTTCCTGATTCCGTATAAAACTTTTAGTTTATAGAAAGCTGATTTTTTTTTTTCGTTTATTCGTGATACAAACCTAATTTCATTATCAATAACTAGACCTAGATTGCGAGCCTCTTTAACCAAGGGAATATTAACACCATCCACCGTAAGTTTTGGGTTATGTATCAAAGCCTTCTCAACCTGTCTTTGCGTGCCTACAATAAGAAATTTTGATTTGGATGGGTTCAAAACAAGTGAGTTTTTCTTAGCCCAGTCGAATATTACATTAATGTCGTTGTTAATAAGGCGCATCGCTTCTAGTGTGTTTTCTGCTTTGAATGAATGGTATAATTGGGTATCATCAGCAAATAGGTGGTATTTACAGGTCTTAACGTGTGTAGGCAAGTCAGCAGTAAAAATCGAAAATAACAGTGGACTAAGAGTTGAGCCCTGTGGACAGCCTCTTTTTAGTTTTCCTATTTCAGACAACATCTTCCCATTAGCCTCGTTGTCTACCTCTACTATCTGCTCTCTTCCAATGAGATAGCTCCTGAACCAACTACAAGTTGCTTCCGAGAATCCATAGTAGGATAGTTTGGCAATTAGCAGTTCCGGATTCAAACAGTCAAAAGCCCTGGAGAAGTCAAGCAGAACTAATACAGTACAAGGTCCGGAGTCTGAGGCGGCTAAGAGGTCGTCAGTAACCTGTAGTAGTGCAGTTTCAGTACCGTGGTTGCGTCTGAAGCCTGACTGATATGGTGGTATGATATTTGCTCCACTGACGTATTTCTCGATTTGGTTAATCCGGTCCGAGTAGGTATCCGCGTCCACTCGGACGAGTGGACTCTGATCGTGTCAACGCGGCTCAACTCTAAGTCTGTCTGCCGCGCCGCCATTGATTTTGTGAACGAAACAGCCCCAGACATCCTTTGAAACCTCTGTCTACTTATTTTATGAAGTTATACTAGCGTCTGCCTTCAGCTTCGCGTATCTCTATCGGTATAAAATTCTGTTTCATAATATAAGTTGTGTATGTGTTTAAGTTATCGTACGTAGTATCTAAGTTTTGTTTACATAATAAGGAGGTTTTATTCTTTTTTACTCCTATTATATTCTTATATATTTCACAGGATATGTTAGCAATTTCTTATGGAGTAAGGACCCTTGAAGTAGTGTAGCTGTAGGTAGGTAGGTTCCTACCTATGTACCTAATGTTACTTATTTATTTTGCTCACATGTAGGTACATGTATAGAGAGTTTGTTGTGTTTTCAGAGTGTATATATGAAATTTATGCTAGTTTTTTTATTGAACCATTACTTTTATATGTACGAGTAGGCCTACTCTTAAACCCGTTTAGTTGCGCAAACGCTATCTTATGTAGGTGACATAAGAGTAGGTTTTGCTTGAAAACGAATCAGAAACTTGAATTTTTGTTTTTCGAGTAGCCGCCTGACGTGAACTTTGGATGTATCGTTCGGGATATCATCGTTAAAATCGATACGTCGGCTTTTTCATCTCGACGGACATCATCTCGATTTTTTTAAATATGGTAGGATTTCATGACTAATTTTTTTTAAATAATTTTGTTTTATCAGCATCTGTCCATAAATTGGTTTAGCATGAAAATATACATACCTCAAGTACATATTATACGAGTGTTTTGTAAAAACTAAAAACTGACATGGAATCCTTTAGTTTTAATTGTTTTTTAAGTTTTGCGGGATAAATACTAATCAATCGGGAATAAAAAAAAAATGGGACCATCTCGGGTTCAAGTTATATAGACGTGATGTCTATATAACATGAAAAGAATCAGCCATAAATGACGGAGAAATCTACGAACCAAACATACCTACATGCAGCCGAAGATAGAATCTCCTCCTTTTTCGTAGTAGGATAAAAATCTAGTCAGTCTAGTCTAGTCTAGGAAAAAAGAAAGAATATATCTTTCTTTTTTCCTAGAATACATATTAAGGAAGTTCCCATAGGTTAGTACCTATGGGATAATTCATTCCAGATGGAACTAAGACCATCTGGAATGAATTATCGATAAAAATATACATTGTTTGATAGTTTCTCATAGATTGGTTGATTGATATTAAAAAAACCTAATATTTTTTATTGTCAGTTATTGATTGATAAATCGTAACTGGTCAATAAAGTTGGAAACCACCGCTAATTAAGTTTTATTATGTTTTATAATAGAGTTGATTTAATTGGACGACAAGAAAGCATAAAAAACATTGTTATGCGTAGAGATGGGTTTATGCCGTTCATTTCAGGGGCTGTTTGAGTAAATGCCCAATATTATGTCCTTTTGTAATGATAAATAGGCATTTATCTGGCCTAAATGGGGCGTTTACTTAATACGTCCTGTAAATGGCCGGCAAAAAACCATCTCTAGTTACGCGTAATAATTATCTGATATATTTCATACAATACACTACATAGAAAATATCCGAACACCCGAAACAAATACATATCTAATCTACAGATCGTACAAACAATTGTCCCGAAGCGAGTAATGAACCCGCAACCTCCTGCGTCGCAGGCGGACCTTCGCCCGCCGCCCCACAGAGGTCGTCACGTAGACAAGGTCAAGTAGGCATACCTATAGGTAGGTAGGTTCATGTAATTACCTATTCCATGAAACTATTTTATTTTTGGTAGTTTGACTGACAATTAAATAGTATTATGCTTTACCGAATGAATTTTTTATGATAAATCGTTTGTTTATGAAGAAGTTTCCGTCTGTTTTTCCGGTAGAGTAGATCTAGGAGTCTTCAAATCTAGAGTGAATAAGTTCCTTCTGGGAAAGCGTGCTCCATCTTAAGCCACATCGTCATGATGGTGGTCCAACGTTTTGTCATCAGAGTCATCACTGCATAGTATAAAACAAAGTCGCTTCCCGCTGCAGCGCTGTGACTATCTGCATATTTATGGAATAGGAATACCTATATGCTTGGATCTTTAAAACTACGCAATGTATTTCGATATAGATTTTTAATAGATACTGTGATTCAAGAGGTAGTTTTATACCTATGTATAATTTGCACCCGTGCAAAGCCGGGGTAGGTCGCTAGTAAACAATAAAAAAGAAGTTGTAATCTATTTTGTTAATGTTGCTCAACATTGTTTTTTATTTTACAGACTTCACTCAGGCGTCTTATTGAGTTTTTTTGGTATCAAAAGATTCAATAGTTTAAATAGTATTCATACATAATTCCTTCAACTCATGATCCCCCAACTCCGCAAAAAATTGTGTCGGTCCCAATACCAAACACCCTATATAACTAGTTCTCAATAAATCGGTGCGAATTGATTGGTTTAAAAAAGTAGTATTTATAGAGACAAACGTAGGTATATCACGTACAAAGTTATCTTGTCCAGTAGGTAGGTACTTCACTTGCAGAATGAGTCAAGGTTTTAATCTCGTATACAAGCGTGAGTGAACATAATATTTACTTCCTTGAAAGTTCATCCCTCTATCTACATAATATTATTGTTGTCCTCCGGAGCAGAGATTATAACAAGTAACTTCGCACACGACTGGTTGCTAAAACTACTCCATTAGCATGGTAATGTCGTAGTCGGCTCATAAACCATGCGTTGATGTTGCCAGCTATGGGAAAAATTATTCGGCTGAATTCTACAGGAAAATTCAGCTAAAAAGGTTTCAAAGTATTTATTGTAACCATTTATGTATCAGATTTAAGATTTAATTTAATTATCCTACTAATAGGAAATACTGATCAATAAAAATAAAATGTCAAGTGCGAGTTGGTTCGCGCACGCTCACGCGCCGCGGCGCGTGGTTGAGTGTTTCTTGCCAAATTTCATGATTTAGATTAATTTATTTATTGATTTTTTCGTCAACGGGATTTAGACACCCGAAAAGTTTTGGTCGCTTTCAAAAACCACATTTTTTGTTTGAGTGTAAAAAACAAATTTGTTATTTTCTGATTTTTTCCTTACTTGTGCTATACCTAAGGCCTATAGATTTTCGGTCCATGGTGAGAATCAAATATATTTTTTTATGTGAATAAACTACAAATTCACGGTTTTAGAATTTTTCCCTTTAGTTGTCCTTTAAGACCTTGCTTATTGCCAAATTTCATGATCAATGGGATGTACTCTATAGGTTTTGTGTATATGTGATTCCGTTGGAAATTTCATGAAAATTGGGCGTTCTGTTTCTTTTGATTGTGTTGACTTAGAAGTTTGATTTATATCAAGGCTCCAAGAGGTTACGGACCTGAGTATTTGATGTTAATTTCAACTCGATAGGTCCACGCGTTCTTGAGAAAAGAGGGTTGGTTGACAGACGGACAACAAAGTGATCCTAGAAGGGTTCTTTTAAAGCCGACTATTACCAAAAGAGACTTAGCTAAGTCTCTTTGGTTAATCCTCTTTGTATTTAGGTATAACTACATACCCAAAATACAAAACTTGTTGAATTTTTTAAATTAGAATATTTTTAATTAAAACATTTGTTTGTCCGAAATAAAAAAGCTATTGCGAAACTGACTTTCAAAAATAATTTTGAGCTGAAAGCAGCTAGACTACGCTTATGCTGGCAACAGACGATACAATGAATATTCTTCAATACTTCTATAACGTCATCTCTCATGGTTTGCGATAGAGAATCTCAAGGACAAAGCAATTATTTAAATATGCACATATAAATTAATTGGAATTGTAAAATCGAATCGTCAGGTAACGCTTTAAAAATGTGCAAAATGAACATGAAATAGCCTTACATTGATCATACCAATTCGCCATGTTCACAACCTTACCGCATGTTCACACGATGCGGATAGGTTTTTAGTTCGTCACAATACAATTTGTACGTGCATTATTACACTGTTTCCATCCCCATACTTCTCGTATCCTTCGGTCTTCAGAAAGCTTGGTATTAAGGCGAGGTGAGCCCAGCATTTGTAAGACGCAAGCAAGAAGCAAGATGGTGCGCAGACAGCCGAGCACGATTTTGTTGTTATTTAGGTGCTTTGAAAAATATTTGTATGACATATAAAAATATTTTCTAGTGATGTACTGCGTAATAACGTTTGCAATGTTTTAGTATACAATTTGTGTCATTTTATTCATTTTTCTATTCACAGTGATCATTTAAAGTTTCATTTAGAGGTAATTTTGAATTTTTTTTTTTGTTCGGGTGAAATGTCATCAATCTTTTTTTTGTCTAGTGATGCATTAGAAAATATCCTCAACTATAATGTTTGAATTTCAAAACTTCCTTTCTAGCCTTCTAGTTATTGAGGTACGCACAGTTAAAAATCCCTAAATCCGGGTAACCCAGCCTTAAACATGCCTCTCCACCGAACCAGTTTCTATAGCAAATCCTTTTCCATCCAGGCCGTAAAGTTGTGGAACGCACTACCTGAGTCTATTAGGAAAGCTGGATCTCTACCTGTTTTTAAAGCTCGCGTCAAAGATTTTTATCTGTCAGAAAAGTAAATATTAGTACCTATCTATCTTGCTCTTGGTATTTATTTATTACAAACATAATATATGTATTTTCTACTTTATGTATATTATAGTATAATTTTATTTTATGTATTAATGTTGTATACACACCCTTGCCTTTCTTAAATTGTTAATTTTCTATCCATCCAAAGGTTGCCTGGAAGAAATCGCTTCTGAGCGATAAGGCCGCCCATTGTACCTGTTTATGTTAACATCTATGTGTTTTATTTATCTTTGTGGTGTACACCACAAACATAAAGAGTTTTGTAATTGTATTACGGGAAAAAACTGATTCGTTTTTATCCCGGATCTTAAAACCTCACGCACGTACAAATTGTATTCTGCACAAAACCGTATCCTGCATAAAACCGAATCGTGTGAACATGCTGTTATTAGGTATTCCGTTCATTCGGTGCCTTTGATCTATTTATTCTGATGGTCATCTTTTATATTTGCGTAGTCGGTCGATCGAAAACTAGCGACCCGCCCGCCTTCGCTCGGGTGCAATGCTGATACTAAATTATACCTTCCTGTTGAATCACTCTATATATAAAAAAACCGCATCAAATTCCGTTGCGTAGTTTTATAGATCTAAGGATACATAGGGACAGACAGACAGCCGGATGCGACTTTGTTTTATATTATGTCGAGAATGTATCTATAAAGCAAAAAAATCTCTAGTCTTTACGAGATGATAGGTTCGTTATAGCCTCTAGTCTAGTAGAATAGAATAGAATAGAATAGAATAGAATAGAATAGAATAGAATAGAATATATTTTTATTTGTTATAAGACTTACACCGAATACATAATAAACTTAACTAAGATGAAACATAATATTTGAAGTGTAAGTCAAGTAACAAAATGGCTCTGCCTCAGCATGTGTTGGTTGACTAGCAAACTAGCAACCAACGCTGGTCTTCCGTCAGAGCCACTTGCTGGCGTTACGGACTAACTACGCGACGACTAACCTACAAACAAGAAACATAGTAAGTATACATATGTACATTGTGGCCATTTGTGACGTCGTTTACGCTCTTTTTGTACTCTCTGTCACCGCCTTTTTTCTATTTTCAATCCAGATCTGAGCAAGTCTCTCTCAGACCTACTTTTATTTATTTCGGACGAAAGATCGATTCTATATGGTTTATTTAATTGATTTCTGAAGGGCCAGACTAAAATACCTTGAGAAATCTCAACCAGCGACCAATAAATACAATTTCAGTGTCGATACTATCCGATACTATAAAATTATAAATAAATCACCTTCAAAATGATTTCCGTGATACAAATTATACAAACCACTAGGTGCACCTACCATACTACTTCGAGTTTGGCTAGTGCATAGGTCAGGCACGCTGTTACGGGCAGTACGTACTGTAATGTATAGTTATTCTGTGGCTGTACCTAGCTATTTACTATTACCTACACCTGTAAACAAAATATTATTTCGCATGGATATAGATTTCTGATATGGAGTAAATCACACTAATATTAGAAACTAGCTGCGTTCCTGATGAAAAGTAATCGTAATCAACTGTTAAAACATTTTTATCCAATGAGAATGCTATCTACCCAACAGAATTCAAAAAACTTTTGGTCCTACATATAAAACCCTCTCGTAATCAAAGGAAAACAACAATAAAAACACCCCATCTAAATGATATGGACGGACACCCGCCTATGGTTTTTACTCTATAGGGGAATCAAATTATGAAGCTTTTTCTAAATATTTTTATTCTACTTCCTTTGGCACTTATTCCTGTTACGTTACTTAAATTTCTCTCCCGAAGCCATCGAATGCGGTTTTTTTTAATATTGAGATTGATCCTGATAACGTCCTGAAATATCGACCCCTCCAATTCAAGCCGTGGGTGTCGTAAGAGTCGACTAAGGGAACCTACAAGAAGAAGGGCAGCAGCTTCCTTCTGAGTATTTTTCTACACCAACACTGCGATCACCAATCCGCCTGCCAAGCGTGGTGATTATGGCAAATCCCCATTTGAATTAATATTAAATTTAGTATAACTACTTGGTGTGCATAATCGTAATATGATACCCGCGACAAAGGCTTGTCCGAAGTCCACGCTACTTTATGTTTTGCATGGCCCATGAGGAAATAAATAAATTTTGTATTTGTACTTAGTGGTAATTTTTTTCTTGGGCTGATTGAACGCTTTGAAACGATATTATGCAAAGATCATATTGTGTTGATCTGAACTCTTATTTCATAACATGACAGTAATTAAATTGATAGCCTTAGCTATTTATAATAAAACGTCACGTGCGAGTCGACTCACGCACCGAGGGTTCCGTATAATTAATAAACCAGCAGCTTCTTGTCAAATTTAATGATTCTGCGTCACCGGGAAGTACCTACCCTACAAGTTGATTCATGCCGAGAATATTATTTTTTTGTAAAAATACAAATTTCATGATTCTAGGTCAACGGGAAGTACATACATATATACTCGTACATACCTATAAGTTTTGTGGGCATGTGATTCCCTTCGAAATATCAAAATATATGGGCATAAACGGCTGTAAATTTTGATTGCGTTAACTTAGTAGTTTGATTTATATCACGGCTCCGAGAGGTTACGGACCTGAGTTTTTGATGTTAATTTCAACTCTATACCTCCGTTCCTGGAAAAGGGGTTTGACAGATAGACAGACGAACAGGCAGACAAAAAAGTGTTCCTATGTATATGGGATAATTCTTTCTTTTTAAGGTACGGAACCCTAAAATAAAAAAAAACTTAATGATAAGTTATACAGCTGGCTTTCTGCTATTACCAAGGACAAAAATAAAACTAAGTAGGTATAAATAATTTAGTTGAGGTTGATCGTGTCGTGTTGGCAAGGGATAACATTTTTTTTTTGTGGTTTAATTTTTTTTCTGCGAAAGACCAACCATTCTTACTAATGTTTATTTTTTTAGGAAAAGCAGTAATTTTCCAATTGAATAAACATTCGAAAAAATGGTTGATTGTTTCGTGTTCGCACGAGATTTTTATTAGTTTTGCGCTAATGTTATTCCTTGTAGAACTCGGAAAAAATTTAAAAACTAAAAAATTGCATCTCTCGCACCAGCTAAATCGATCACCTGTACCTATACCAGGTTGAGTCTCTTTACATATTATACGATCAAAGATAATAATTATATCTACTCTATATCAGATACCTATATCATTATGTATATAAAATACATATATTATTATGTATCTTATACATTGTCGGGTAACCACACGTCCTTGAAAACTGTCAAGCTCATGAAGAAAGCCCAGTGGCACGCTCTCACAAAAAGCAGTGGATCAGCGAGTAGTAGGGAAACACGTTCAATGTTAACGACACCCCCAAAACTACACCCCCGGGGTATCGTTGACAAATAGCGTTTGTTAACGACACCACCGTAATGTTGGGATAACATATCGTTTAAGAATATTATATCGAGCCAGTATACTCTAAATGGTTCATAGACATATCAATTGGATTTGTCTAATGCAATGGCTGATAATATCTATGACGTTCAAAAGATAAAATGGTGTCATTCGTGAAGTTCAATCAATACTGACATTTATAATATGTTCAATTAATTTATTTTCAGCCTACAAGCAGCAAATCGTAAATTCGGTGAATTTATTGGCCACGAACTTGACAACGTACCGATATTATAGAGAAGACAGATTATGTTTGAAATAATAAGAATTATTGAGCATTGCTCAAGTTAAATAAAAAATGATGATGATGATGATGATGAATATATCAGGGCAACAACACTTTCAAAATGATTAGTGGTGTCGTTAACAAATGCTATTTGTTAACGACACCACTACCTCGGGCGTGTAGTTTTGGGGGTGTCGTTAACAATGAACGGGGAAACACACACACCTGCAAATCCACACCATTACTTGTGAATGTCGATGGGAATATTACTTTTCTTATTAATATTCACTGGTATATATCGCGTTAATTTACCTATTTTTCCCGACGTTTCAACAGGTTCATCCGGTGACCACGACAGAGTGTAAGCCTGTTGAAACGTCGGGAAAAATAGGTAAATAATCGCGATAAATACCCGTGAATATTTAAATTAATGTGTTCAGGTCGCGTAAGTTGAAAAAACTGAATATTACTTTTGTCGTCGTGAAACAATATTTTACTGAGTCATTGTCATCAATTAAGTTATTGAATTAAATCTTCAATATTCATGGATCAAGTAAGTAAAAATAAGTCAATTATGTACATCCAGAGTACCTATCGAAGGGCTTGATACCTACCAATAACTTAGTTACAAACGGGAGACTCTTTCCCAGTGGCGGCGTAGCGTGGGTTGGTACCCGGGGCGGATTTCTACCCCCCCATACCGACCCTCAAATCATAACAATACATAAGTAAGACCCGACGACATCATCGGCGAGAAGAGGAATCGGAGCGATCCGCAGTAATGTTTAGTCCAGTCGAATTAGGATTTGACCCTGAAAAAGTTGTAATTTTCCTTCGGAATTCTTTGGGTGGGAAGGGGGCTACTGGCAGTCTAAAATGTTTTCTGAGTTTGCCCCTTTTTGAGCTAATTTGACTAGGCTATTTGGAGTTTGTTGAGGTGGAGTTTGCAAACAAAGACGATACGAAGCGGAGATAGCTGCAACATTTATAGATATTTCGGCGATTAAGAAAAATGTAAGAAATACAAAAAAGACACCGACAATGATACATTGGCGGCGAACGGAGCGAGCCGCCGAAATTTTTGTGATCTGGCTGTGTGCGTGAGTTTCCGCTGTCACACTTTTGGGTTTGAATTCCGAGAGGTGTCAAGATGGCACCCCTCGGAGCTTGGTACCCGGGGCGGACCCCAACGCCCCCTTACGCCGCTAGTGCTCTTTCCATTCCTCATTTAGCGAAGTTTCTTTATTTTATGGGCCTATATTTTCGCGGCGCTAGCTTTACTCGACTTTCATAAACTATTCGGTCATAGACCGTAACACATAACTTATTGAAAATATGTATGTTTACCTAATAATAAAAAAATACGTTGTCAAATGTGTCCAGCTACTAGAATATTTTGCGCGATAAAAGTGGGTTACCTATTCTGGGAAGCGATAAAAAGCCTGGAGTTTACCGTTTTTTTATGTGCAAGGTTAAACCACGCTAGTGTAATAAAATCTGAGATAGCAGTCCATGGTAGCAGACGGTAGACACAGCGGGCTGGCAGGGACGCTCGTTTCTCCCTGAAGGCCGCCCGGTTAGGCTTTGGATATGTGTCGCTTTATCATTATCAACTGATGCTTCCATGGAAGAGGAATATGGAATCTAAGAAAATTTCAACCTAACCATGGAATCTTTTCTAGGTTTTGGAACTTTGGAGATAGGTAACCATAGAAATGGAAATAAGATCCGATTTTGACCAAATCTAGAGTCGAGTTTAGTCATTCGACGAGGGGGATTTCTGAAGGAATGTTTGAACAATCCACACAACATCGTCTATTCCATATCTAAAAAATCAATGAATTTAATATTTATTTTTATGTTTATGATTTTTTATGTCTTTGTTGATGTAGCGGCAATATGAAAACACATTTTGTGAAAATTGTAACCGTATACCTTTTACGGTACATGAAATACAGCCCCCAAATGTCTATCCTTCTGTCTGTCCGCCCTTCAGGACGGGCAGAAGTACAGACATTTGGGTACGGAAGGAGTAAATACCTACAATTCGAGTAGGTGCGCACGCGTCTGTCCGATTCTCGGCGCCGCCGCACCTCGTACGTAGCCCATACACATTTTGTATGATGATAACATTGATAACAGACATACAATAATGCTAGTCTTAGCTAGCTGGATTATGTCATGCAATCCATGACAGTCCACAATCCGTCAACTTTCCTAGATTCCTCCTTTTCAAAGATGTTTCAGGATTCGTTTTCAACAGCTGCAGTTTAGAACTTTGCTCGTTATCGTGTGTCGATGCTCGTCGTATGTTTCCGCCAGTTCCACATACATATTTCTACTAATCTATCCTTACTGGTAGGGAAGAACGAAATTTTATTTTCCACCTATTACTTACTACTAGGGGTGATACTTTTCCACTTATATCCACTGTTATAATCATTCAGGGCATAGGTCGCTGATGCGCAGGGTGCGCGGCAGCGCCAATAGCTGCAGGAAAGCTGGACACAGCCTCTCCCTTCATGTAGCACGGGACGAAAGTTCATGTTGTTTGCTAAAGTTGTTAAGCGTCTTATATATAATGTTTTCATTGTGTGTTTTTCTGTGTATGTTTTTAAAATTGTTTCTCGATATATGGACTGTGTAGGTATGTAACTTTGTACCTACTATGTCTGAAATAAATGTGATTTGATTCGATTCATCATATCGAAAATCTATATGTGCATCCATAGAATGAAAGATAGCAGCGAGTTTTTACTCTATGTGTGCATCATTAAGTGTTTTGTTTTTTCAAAACTGTTAAAATCTGAACATTCAGCCTTTGACGCACAGACATGATACTAGCTGCGCCTCTTTGACGTGTGCAATTAATTTTACATCTCGGGTGCGGTGCGTTATACTTACATATGTATATAGGTAAGGTACATAGCTCTACGGCGAGCTAGATCATTTGCCATTTAATAGAGCAGGCCTAAGTATCTAAGCCTAAACATAAGGCCGATCAGATTGGAGCTTGAAGGTAAACTCCTGCGCAAGTGAATGTCAGACGTGTCATGATGATAATGCGATTATTTTTATACCTGTTTTCGTAAAGGTTTTCCTATCAGACATTGTCTGCCAAGTCAATCTTATCAACTGATTGAAGAACAAAAGATTTCAAGGAAATACACAGGTGAGTTTGACGACCGACGTGGCGCGGTGGGCGAAGGTCCGCCGGCGACGCAGGAGTGTCCTTCGCCTTGCAGGTGTGGGTTCGATTCCCTAGCACAAATGTTTGTACGATTTGCAACTATTTGTTCTGGGTGTTCTGGGTATTTTCTATGTATGATGTATTTATCAGTCATCTATAGTATCCATAACACAAGCTCTGCTTAGCTTGGGTGGGACTAGTTGATGCTGTGTGGATTTTCCAACATTATTTATTAATTTGAACTTTGTCTGGTCGACAGTTGTTTCTGATGACTCGGCTCTACTTTTTGGTTTTAGCGAGCAATAACATACATAGTTGGAAGCGAAAAGGAACACCGAAAATAGTTACCATACTACCTACAACAATTCGTACATCAAAGAAACTAAATGATATCCCAAAAATTTACGAGTTCAGCGAGACTCAAAACCCAAGTATCGCGGGTTTAAGTCCCGCCGAAATCGTAAATACGCCGATATCATTTAATTTCTTTGAGATTACCCCGAGTGCGCGGGATTACGCATTATGATAAGAAAAACCTTAGAATTGAGCAACGGTGATATGTACCTCTCGTCAAACGATCTAAATGTAACTTTAGACTTTGAGCAGGATCAATTCAATGTTTCCTCTGTAGGTAGAGCTAACAACGCGGCGCTAGAGTCCGTAGGAAGTCCCAAATATTTTCGACTCGTCGTCTGTACGAACTTGATTTCGTGGTGCAGTTAGTTAGCGCAGTCCCGTAAATTGTTGGGATATCATTTATTTTTTTGAGATTATCCCGATTGCGTTTGCACTTTAATAACAAAGATTTAAAAAATACCTATTTACGAAATACTTAGATAGATACCTACAACTGCTGGCTAGTGTTCCACCGCTTGTACTATAAATAATGTTGAACACTAAAGAAGACCACATCACGTGGAAATGTAAAGCAACAACAACGAAACAAATTAAAAGAAAAATCTAAACTTTAAACTTCTCTATAAAATTCTTAAACTTTTAAGTCCTGTTTCATTGAAACCCAAAATGCAATAAATTTCCCGTTCCAGACAATTCTCCAGCTTAAGTAGGTATTTTTAGAACAACATCACAGCATTCACATACAAAAAGAAACTTGAACATTCCCAAAGTTTTTATAATAAAGGGAAGCTAAACAATTGAAAATTAAGTTTGTTTCTGTCTTATGTACCTACAGTAAAACGGGGTGAATAGAGACTCCAGGGTGAATATATACTGGAGCAAAACGTCCTTTTTCACACACAGGAGGTGAACAGCCACGCACGGCCTAAGGATACTTCCACGGCTACAAGCTAAGTAATGTCTTGGTCCAGTATTTCGTCCATTTCTATTCACCCTGGAGTATTCGCTCCGTTTTGTCCGGTACCAACTTATCTTCTTCAAGGTGTCGATGGTATTTTTGTACCTAAGCCTAAAGCGAGTCCTAGTAGATATAGTTTATTTTCCGTAGTATTTTAAAGTATAATATGAAAATATAATTTTTTGAAAATACTAAAAGCTGACTTCAATTTCTGAATATTTAGACTATTTTTTTAAGCTTTGCGGGACAAATACAAACATATCCCTGGGGAATAAATCTTTTGTGCGACCATCTCGGAATCATGAAATTTATATGATATGAATTTTATATAGATAGGATTGAGTCCATTCAGCGCAGGTTTCTGCGATATCTGCAATTTAAATGCATTCATTTTGATAATGATTATTCAACTGAATGTAAAAATACCACATACGGGGAGTACGTGGTGTCACAACGAGACACTCAACTTACAAGAGAGACAGCACTGTTCTCCATTTTTCCTCCACAAGCAGTTTAACTTTTATATGCGAGGACACATAAATGGTTTTAAGTTATTATTTAAATTTATTTATAGTGTAAAATTATTTATTCTCGATTAAATAAAATAAAAATAAATAATTGTCAGTCCACAAATGACGGAATAATCGTCGAACGAAAATAAAAAATCATATAATATGTATATACCTCCAGTCGAACATAGAACCTTCTTTTTTAAAGTCGATTAATAAATAGGCAAACTGATTACTGATTTCGACGACTTCAATGGAGCAACGGGCGAAGGTCGGCCTGCGACGCCGGAGGTTGCGGGTTTGAATCCCGCTTACAAAAAGATTTGTACAATCTGGATATATTTGTTCCGGGGTTTCTGTTGTTTTAAAATATCTATCTATGTACAATGAGTTTGTTATTATTATACGCTAGTAATATAGTTCAATGTCTATGTAATGTATTTTAAGTAGGTATATTGGAACTATTAAACACAAGCTCTGCTTAGCTTGGGGCTAGAAGATGCCGTGTGAATTGTCCAACATTATTATTATTCTGTTTCTCATTTCCATGATCACGGGCCATATAGTATATACCTAGTATATATATAGTTACCCGGTCCTTTGGGAGGCATGCGTGGAGCCGAAGCCAACAGCACAGACGCCATTTATGAGAACTAATGTACAAAGCAGTCTTTTAGTTTTTATATTCGAGGACACATAAGTGGTTAAGTTATTATATAAGTTTATTTATAAAGTGTGTAAAACTGTTTGTTCTCCGAATAAAATAAAAATAAAATAAATAAAGGCGAGAACTACACACAGCGGTCGTCATCCTTGGTTGCACAATATGATATCTACACCCGAAGATGATATCCGTCAGGTGTAGACTATTGCAAAGGAAAATGAATAATGAAGGCAAGCAAGAGGTGGGGATCCGGTTCTCTTGGGATACCACTCCGTAAGCGGAGATGAGAACCAGGAAGTTCCGCGGGAGCACTCGGTACCCGTGGTGTCGCTACTCACCAACAGCTCGCCACAAGCTGCCCTTATTATTCTGGCCTGGCCTGTCCATGTCTGATCTGTATCCTGGTAGCGCGGTAAAGGCTGTTGATTCGTAATAAATCAGCCTCGTTAGATTGGCCTCGATAGGCCTCGATACTTGCGGAAGGCAGGCTGCTGAGTCAGTATACTTACTTGTTTAAGGTTTGCGTGAAATACGATATCTGCATTGAAATATGATTTGAGATTTGGGTCGTGTTTAATGCGTTTCATTCACAAATACCTTACTATAGCTTTCTGATTATTGTTACCTACACTAAGTTTTACCTCTGAATTGCGCAGGTGTTTTTCCTGGCTTTCATAGATATCCATCATAGATAAAGAGACCATAGAGTTATTTTAAACCGACTTCAAAAAAGAGGGGTTCTATGTTCGGCTGTGTGTACGTACAATATGTTTTTATGTATGTATGTTTGTCGATTATTCTGTACGTTGTGGACCGATATGGATGATTTTATGTATAAAGATGCTATTGTAGAACGATGCCAAGATGTTCCCACTCAAATAAAATACCAAGGGATAAAAATATTTAAAAAAATCGAAACCGATCTGATAAATTTTAATAGACTTTTCTCGTATTGCAACCGTTACTCTATAGTATTAAATACTGAGAAATGTAATGTAATATCTTGTTCTAGAAAAACTTATATAATTAATGTTAAATATAAAATTCGAATAATAATATTATATCAAGAGTGACCGAGGTAAGAGACCTAGGAGTAATCTTGCTTGATAGTAAACTTCCGTTATATCACTACTATAACATTTCCTCGAAAACTTTTAAGATGCTCTGCCTTGGAAGGGAATTCAATAATCCTTATATGTAGATACATATTAACAAAGAAAATTACAATCAAATAACTAATAGAACCAAATTAAACTAGTATTTACAATTGAAACAATAATTGAGCTAACTGCAGACTGTTGCAAAAATTAAATCTAATATATTAATTACTTCAATAAATATTATAAGTATAATAAATAAAATAAAATATTAACTACTTCTTAAAACTATGTAATTAATTCCTAAATAAGTGACTTGATACAAAGTGCATATACTTGAACTGCAGAAAAGTCAAAAAAGGTTCTTGAAACATTTTGAGTAGCAACGGAAAGCAGTACTTTCTGTTGGACACATCTGATGGTATTAACAGCCTCCAAGATCATCGAGTAATTAGAGACCTTGTGTTCCTGCATAAAATCTTGAATAACAACATCGACTCCAGTGAATTTCTCAGGCAGTATATTTCTTTTTTCCCCAAGACTATCGTCTTGCAAGAAAAAAACATTTTGAACACCCACATCCAGATCCCAGTATCATGGGAACAATGTCACAAATAGAGTAGGTATGTGATGCATACAATAATAATTTCTCCGTCTGCACCCGAGTTTCGTAAACAATGCTTCACCGGCCGTTGTCCCAGTTGTCAGAATCAATAACTTTATTTCTTAGGTTTACAAAATAAGCACTTAGACAAGTCAAATTTTATACATAAACATAGTTTGTCCTGTTGCAGTGTGTCCTGTACAGAACAACTGCATAAGACTGGGAAATTTCCAGTTGTTTTGTGCAGTTGTGGTAATAGCGAACAGAATACCTAAGCGGCCAATACAGCTTCTCGAACACTCGAGAGTCGAGACAGACCCCCGTACCCCCGTTATTGGGTCTCTAATAAATCAGAAGAATGAAACTAAAACGGTCGCGACGATATATGTAGTTATAAGTCAACTAACAAAATGGATTTTATAATTATCTGAGTAAATAAATGTAAACTTAATGAAGTGACAGGTGACTCCCGCTCCGGGTCTTTCCTGGTGCAAAGGATAGCCATCGCTATTCAGCGAGGTAATGCTGCAAGCATTATGGGCACGTTTGCACCGGGAACGGTCAGGGGTGGGTTATTTAATGACTAATTTTTATATTGTATTTTTTATACATAATGTGCTGTGACTTAGTGAATAAATAATTGAATTAATTAATATGTAGTTAGGAACTAACTACTAATTTATTGACGCACAAAGGGAAAAACATCAATACAGAATGGAATAATTAAGCAGTGAAATCTATTCCGTACGGGCTATGTATGGATGAGAGTGGAACAAAATGTTGAAGCTAATCTATACATACATGGATTAGCTGAATGGATCAGAGTGGAATGGGGAAATTTTTTAGGATGACTCACAATTTTGTAGTGTTTTTTGTGAGCTTTTGGCTGCCTTTTCTCAAACAGTACCTAGGTAATGAAACTTTGATGGTATGGTACAGGTAGTGTAGGTAGGTTTTTAACTCATCATCATCATCAGCCCGTATACGTCCACTGCTGAACATAGGCCTCCCCAAAACGACGCCACGAATAGCGGTTCTAAGCCGGCTCCGTCCAACTCCCTGCAGCCGCTACAATGTCGTCGGTCCATCGAGTGGAAGGACTTCGCATAGGTACTCCGTTTCAAATCAAATCAAAATAAAATCAAATTTTACTTCAGTTTTTCACCATACATTGTTAGTACACCTACCTATTATACTATGTTAGACATTTTGCATTGGTTTTTTAATTACGAATTCGCAATTTTGTCCCTTTACAATTTATAATTTAACTTGGTCTGGTCACAAAAGAGACGCGTGTTGTTTAGTCCAACTAAGAAAGAATATCATTCAGAAATATTTTTACGAGTTTTTTGACCGGTGACCGCACATTAAATTTGATAATACGCCCATAAAGATACTAACTTGTTATTTTTAGTAGCGCTTTCATGATAAGCTGGTCTTATTTATAACAGACTTTAAAAGGAGGATATTTGTCTATGTTTTCTTTTTATGTATGCCAAACATACGCGATATCTCCGCCAATTATGGACCGATTTTGAAAATTATTTCACTATTGTATAGGAAATGATTCCGAAGGGGTCCCATAAATATATATATAGCTACATAATACATCCCCTGGAGATTAGTATTTATCCAGGAAAACTTAAAATAAGTTTAAAAGTAAGGGAATTTGAAGTCGGTTTATCGTTTTTTAAAGCACGCCATATTATTTCTAGAAATATAAAGGTTTAAAGAAGGAACTTTATTTTTCAAAAATACAATTACCTCACTTACATGAGAACAAAAATAATAGAATTAATAAAACATTCGTTCTTAAAAATATTTATAACAAAATAATATTCCTCACTTCACGCATTTTGTTTTATGTTTTAATTTGTGTCAAAGTTGATCGAAAATAAAGTAGGTATATATATATTTCATTAGACGTGGTATAATTGTTTGATATGTAGTGATAGTTTCTTTTTAAATACGTGAAATGAGTTTACATTTTTAATATTAGAGGGTAGTTTGTTAAAGAGCTGTGCGCCTTCGTAGGTAATTGTTTTCTTGCCATAGTTGGTCCTTGCTTTCGGTTGCACAATAAAACTTGCACGACGACGGGTGCTTCGTTTTGCTACTTGTCGTTTGATAATAAAGGCTAAGTTAGTATGGAGTTGATTCTTTAGAATTCTACGGACAAGAATGCATGTAGGGTAGACCGGGGGCAATAGCAACACTTTTTGGTTTTCGGACGATTGTGGTAAATCTACTTGGGTATTTCGCTATATGATTATTTTTCTAGATACCAAAATTAAATAGCTACAAACCATTTTGTTAAATTTTACGTAGGGGTTACAGAACATAGTGAAAATTAGGAAAGACTGATGACAGGTCGAGTGCTACAATTGACCCCTACTCTGGGTCAATTGTACCAAAACTTTAAAAGGAAATAAAAAAGAAACGAATAATCGAATCATAGCTATACTATCGTATATTTGTTATTATGGCACTTCTTAATCAGCCTTTATTATTAGGAACTCAAATTTTAAGAACAGTTCTATAAAATTCTCAAGATAAAATTAAACAAACTTAAATTAAGTTTTCTCCGCTTAAAACATAAATAATACAAATTCTTATATTTTGGCATAATCACTCTGGTCTAAGTATTGATTGTGAGTTAACAAACAGCTTATAAATCTTAAAGTATTGTAAATAATTATTTTTTATGGAGTTACAATTGACCCCTGGTACAATTGCCTCCGTTAAAGTTTAAGTTATCATTAAGTAAAATAATTATCTATCCAGTAACATTGGTTGCAAGGATGGCGGAATCCACTAAATCATATCTATCAAAGAAACTATTTCTTAATTATCATTTAACTTAATTTGCACAAATTTTTATACCTACTATTATTAAAATTGTAAGCTACTTATAGTATTGAAGGTGTTTTTTTTAAATATTATATCTTAAGTCTTCCATGTAATTCTAACAATTCAGTGCGGTATTGATCAAAATACAGTTACCTAATCAGATTCGCAGTTATGGCAAACGTAGTTTGCTTCCTGGGGTATACATTCTTCATGTGCCCACATTTTGCATTCAGAACATTGAACTCACGTTTCATTAGGCCTACTGGCACTACATGGTTCCATGCAAACAACGCAAAAACATTCATCTTCACTACTTTCACTAGCATCATCTTTTGGCTTCATTTTCATTGGTTTGGTTGTTTTGCCTTTTCCCTTTCCTTTCCTATTTTCTTTATCTTCAAGATTCTTTTTAACTTGTTTTGATCTTTTTAACCTTTCTGCAACTTCTTTCTCTATAGCTTCCTTTTCCGGAGTATCTGTATAAATAGCTGTTTTTCTTCCTCGGTTAGTCACTTTACGTGGTGGTGCCTTTGGCAATGGGCGAACTGCTTTAGGTGAAAAATAATTTGCATTTGAAGTTGACAGTAGGCTTGGGTCTACATAATATCTTGACGATGATTGCCGTGGTGATGGTTGTGGGGCTATGATTCGCAGTGGTGATCTTGAACTTGGCAGTTCAGGAGGGTTTTCAGGTTCGATTCCTCTTGACAGTCAGGGTCTGATTGATCTTGTGGTGTGCATTGAGATTGTTCTGCTTTGACGAAGGTAAACCTGCTAGTATATGACAATCCCGGCTCGACTTCTTGGGACAGTGAGTCTTTTTCCGTTACCACTATGGGATCAGTGGGCAAACGAAAAACTTCAGTTGATCTTTCGCTTCCCGATGATTCTTTTTGGGTCTCAATAGCTGTCACTACTGCCTAACAGGTATTAAGAATGGCAAGGCTGGTTCTCGTGAATCAGCTACGTATGGCAATGATCTATCTGTCACGAATGATGGTCCAAAGTCAGTGTCATCAAAAATATCACGATTGTAGGGATAAATTCCAGTACACTGAAATCCTGCTAGTATGTTTCGTGGTGTGCAGGCCTGAGGTAGCGAAGTAGCCACAATTGCCGGAATGTGATAAATAGTCATTGTTTGACCGGGATTATTTCTCATCCACGCATCACAAGCAGTGTTTATTTAATTTTTCAGAGGACCGAAAACAGAACGGTCAAGCCGCTGCAATTTGTGGGAGCAGTGAGGCGGAAACGAGAACATGACTATGCCCTTTTCTTTACAGTAGTCTAAGGCTGCAATCGATATATGTGATGGATGATTATCTAAAATTAACAACACTTTTCTGTCAGGCGATGACCTTGTGAAGTCGTGAAAATGTTCCAAAAACTTCAGGAATTGAGTTGCTTCCATCCAACCAGATGCGTTGCCAGTTCCTGTACAACCTGGTGGACCATCTCGGATAAAATGATCATGATATCTCAAGCGCGGAAACACAAACATTGGAGGCATAGTATTTCCCAATGCATTTACAGCCGTGGCTACTGTTACCAAAGTTCCACGCTCTGCCGAAGTGAGTGCTCCTACCTGTCGCGTTCCCCTTCTAGTAACTATACGATCCGGTTTTTGAACAGTCGTTACACCAGTTTCATCCATGTTATATATATTCTGCGGTCCAAAATTATGACGTTCCATGACTTTGCTTAGGTTGTCGAAAAAAGCATTTACGTTGGTCCTGTTGAAACTTGTAGCCCGAGCAAGGCTAGTAGCTTGAGCACATCTTACAGAAAGTTCCGGATTTTTCTTCATAAATGCTGTAAACCAATCTGCACTTGCCATTTTGTTTTCGTCCCAGGATGGTGGTCTTTTTAAATCGTACTTGACAGTCAAATCAAAAGCTAGTCGCCTTACTTCCTTTGCTGTAAGACCAAAATATATATCTGCAGTTCTTACCAAATAGCCGGAAAGATTTTTTTCTTGTTCCTCGGCAAACACTTTTGTTGCTGGATTATATCCCATTGTGATGACAGCTTCAGGGTTGGCTTTTTTTTCTTTATAAAGCCCATCAGTGATACATGGCAGAGATCAAACATTTTCGCAGCGGCTCGTATCGTTTGTTTTTTCTCCACAACCTCTAGGTATGCCTGTTCGTAAAGCAAAATACTTTTAGACGCCCGATCTGTTTTCCTTTTTCTATTCCGTGGCATCTAAAAAAAGTTAAGTATAAATAAGTGGCGGTTTTTTTAAACTAATTGATCTCTAACTTAAACTAAATGTTAACTAAATATTATACTTAAATAAATTGTATTGGGGGTCATTTATACCACGGGGTTAATTGTACCGTTACAAGTGAACTCAGTGACCACGGTGTAATTGACCCCAAGTATAGATTTTGGAGAAATAACGAAATATCTCGGAACACTGTTGAGCTTTAGTCACAAATTATTGGGAATTGTATGCCTAGATACTTAGATAAACGCATGGTTAATATATAATTACATGAAACACAGTACCTACTGAGTGACAGAGCAATATATCTAGCAAAAAAAATTACCTTGGGTGTTGAAAATAAAGAAATTATCCTGCAGACGTCCGTACTGCAGCGAGCGCGCTGCCGACTAGTGAGCAAGGGACACGAAAGGCGCGTGCCCCCGCCTCTCGCATACACACAAAGGTAGCCTAGTAGTTCAGATATTCGCAATGTTACTATTGCCTCGTGTTAATATTGACCCCGGTCTACCCTACAGTAATGATATAGTTCTTTAATTTTCATAATTTACAAAGAAACTGTCTTTGTAAATTTTATTTGTAGGTGTAAGGTAATGATAATGAGTAAATATGAAAATGTATGTATATTTAGGTATGGCTTGTATTTTATTATCTTTAGTAAGGATATTTTAATATTAGAATACCTAACTATTTAGTAGACCACCTAATATGACGACATCGTTAATATAGCAGGGATAGAGTGGACGTGGACCGGACAGAAAGCGGAAGTTAAAATAGACACTCCGCCCCACCTCGCAGGTATTATTGAAATATCACCTATTCGGTCAGGTTTAGCGCCTTATAAGATTTTAGCTTTCGAACAATTACTCAGCTCATAATTTCTTTGTTATGTAAATCTATGCCTATCTAAGAATTTCGTTTTATCTAGTCTATTAATATAAACCTAAACCCAAATAATCTCGAATAGGCCTACTTGATATCAACGCTCGGTCCTATCACGAACTGAGAGCAGTCAAAAGTGGGTTACATGCGCACGAGTGCGATGCCGCCGATGCAAGCGCATTATTTTAGTTCTCATTCTAAGGGCACAACTAAATAAGGGTTATTTTACGCCTTGGTTATAATTAGAATTTGTGCGACAATTTCTTAATTCTTTATTGCACAATAAAATACCTATACATATAAAACATTTAACAAGAAAATTCATGGCAAAGGCGAGCTTAACTCTAAAAAGAGTTCTCTTCCAGCAAACCTTATTGGAAGAGAGAGACAAAACTATAAAAGTGGGTACGTGTGCATGATTGGAGGACAAGAGATTTTGTGTAGAGTCATCATCATCATCATCAGCCCATACACGTCCACTGCTGGACATAGGCCTCCCCCGTACGACGCCACAAATAGCGGTCCCGAGCCGCCTCCATCCATCGACTCCCTGCGACCGCTACGATGTCGTCAGTCCATCGAGTGGATGGTCTCCCATGTAGGGGGGGATTTGCCATAATCACCACGCTTGGCAGGCGGATTGGTGATCGCAGTGTTGGTGTTTAAAAATACTCAGACGGAAGCTGCTGCCCTTCCTCTGTTAGGTTCCCTTAGTCGGCTCTTACGACATCCACGGTTTGAGTTGGAGGGGTCGATATTCGTACGCCGCGGCCCCACGTGTGTAAGTACTTGCCATTTATTAAAAAGAATCAAATTTAGATAATTTTGAGTTGGAAAATAAAAGTTGACAAAAAATATCATATTAATTTACCAGCTGTTCCCCGTGGCTTCACCCGCGTTAAATTATCATTTCTAGGGGAATAAAAATGTATTTTTTCAGTAAATCTCACATGCGAATTTGCTGTTTTACCAGGACAAAAAGTAGCCTATGTAGGTAACTCTCCATCCTTTCAACTAACTCCATGCCAAAAATCAAGTCGATTGGTTGTTTAGTTAGGCCGTGAAGGAAGGACAAACAAACAAAACGTGTGTTTGTTTGTTTATTTATAATAGTTAAGATTTTTGAGTTAGTTCCAAAAATTCTTATTTGACTAATTACAAGCTCTCTTCAAGACAAGAGTTAATGGTGTCTTCTAGGACATCGTGATAAATAGTCACTTATTGACTGTGGCCAAATTTAAGGTAGGTATATTCAAGACAAATAAATTTTAGATCTGCTTTTCAAACAGGCTTTTGGAAGTCAGAATCTTTTCGAAGAATTTTTAGTTCCATTGTTCACCTTGAAACTGCCAAATCAGATGCAGATTTGGCAACAGGATCCCCTCATATTAAGGGCTCCTTATACCGCAAATGCTGTTTTTAAAATCAATATGAATCAGTCAAAAATTGACGTAAATTTCTGAAAAAAATATATGTTTCAGTTGAGGATCTGAGGACAGAGTACAATTCGCTTACATTTACACAATCAGATGAACTTTGCTCGATAGAAAAAAATACCAAAGTTGCCTCTTTTTAAAAAACATTTTCAATACTTTGCCTAAAATAATAAACTTATTGACCTTATTTTTACACCAATCTTTAGATAAATCCTTTTTCTAGTACAAATCGCTGAGGTGGATGTTGTTGTGTTATTTTCCTATTAATGATGCCTAAACACCTACAAACCCGCGAGCGGCGCGACGCCCGCGGGCTTCGTCAGTCGCGCGGTGGCTCTTAACGACGAACAAGGGGGCCTTAAAAAACGTTCGCCACACACGTCGCCGAAAAATAATCAACTATTTCATCATGGCGGCTAGCTATAGCCCTTCAAATAGTAGGCCTAAATTTGCCTGCAATTGAATGAGATATCCAATGAGGTCACCCTTCGCCCTTGAAGGTACATTATGAATGTAGAGCAGAGACGGAGGCTATGGAAACAGGGAGCGTTGTTATAAGACAAGTTATTTCAGTTTTATCTGATCTCAAGGATTAGAATAGATGTTTTCTTATTCCTCTGAACAAAGGGGACAACTGGATCAGGGTCTTGAAGTTATCAGCAAACTTTATCCATACTATCCATCAATACTAATATTATAAAACTGAGAGTATTTATTATTAGTACCTACCAATTTATTTATAGAACACAAATATCATTGTAACTATGACTAATACAATCGAAGAGGTAATTATTCTAATACATATGTCAATTTTTTATTATATATAGATGAGTATTTATTAATTATTTATTGATTCATCATCATCATCATCATCATCAGCCCGTACACGTTCACTGCTGAACATAGGCCTCCCCCAAACGACGCCACTAATAGCGGTCCTGAGCCACCTCCATCCAACGACTCCCTGCGACCGCTACGATGTCGTCGGTCCATCGAGTGGGAGGTCTTCCCACACTCCGTTTCGCATTGCATCGCATTTATTGATTAGTATTTATTAATTAGTAAATATGTCTCTGTCTTACCTACCTTATCGCCTGACAGAAGGGATCTCAATAGGCAGGGAGGTATATACATTTGCTTATCCCCATTTCATTCCTCCCATTTCATTATTTACCCATTTTATAATTCACCGACTGATAATTTTCCTTCATTTCATCGCTTACCAAGTTCGATATTTTCCCATTTCATCGTTCATAGCTGCGCAGGACCGATCTTTGAAAGACCTTTTTATCCCGAAAAAGCGTGCGAAGCCGCGGACAGAAGCTCGTAATTATGTCGGTCAGTCTGTTACCTTTTCACGCCCAAATAGCTGAACGGATCTCAATGAAATTTGGCAGGAAGCTAGATGCTTACATCCCATTTGATCATTTGTCCATTTTATTATTCACTGATTTGATAATTTTCCTTCATTTCATCGCTTACCAAGTTCGTCATTCTCCCATTCCATCGTTCAGTGCAGAACCGATCTTTGAAGAACCTTAGTTATTGGCAAAAAGAATCATTTAAAAGTACATTACCTTAATCACAAATTGATTTAATTTATTGTTGTTTTATTTCTGACAATAAAGAGAAGTATGACATTTAAAAAATTCTTGTCCAAAAAAAGTTGGCCTCAGCTGCCTAAACTAGACTTTTTTTATCCCGAAAAAGCCTAGTTGAATCGCGGGCGGGTCAGCTAATTTATTTATATTTAGGTACGTAACACGAACGGGGAAATATTGCTGACAGCTCGAGTCGCAATAACTTAGCTTAACTTAGTAGCTTAGTTACTTAAAATCGACTCTTCTAAATCTAGGTTTAATCCTTATCTAGATTATGTAGGCACCTACGTATAACGTTGTTCGCGACTTTTTTTAACCGACTTCGAAAGAATGAGGTTCAAAGTCGTCGGCTGTATGGTTTTTTATGTACCTATGCCCGTCAATTTCTCCGTCATTTGCCGATTTGGATGATTATTTTGCTGTTGTATTAAAGAGGATGATCCTCAGGTGATCCCATACTATTTTTATCCTAGAGGGATAAGTTTTTATCCTGCAAAACTTAAAATGAAACTAAGGAATTTGAAGTTGATTTTAAGTTTTTTTAAAACATCATAGTATTGAATCATAATGTCCACCCGTCTTGTTCGATAAGTCAAGGGCGGCACGACATATTGTCTCCTTTCTGTCTTGCTTAACACCCGTAATACATAGTGAATCATTTTGTTTAGACTACCCACGTTACCTTTGTGGTTGTGCCTATATACATTTACCTTTAACGCGTAGCGTTCATTTAAATTGACCTTCAACTTGCAGCGTTCAAGTTCGCCTTACAAATGACTAGGCCAAGGCACACGAAACAATTTGAATTTCAAATTGTAGTGTTAGCAACAGTGAAATAAATAAAAAAATCTCTACGCTCCAGCCAATTAAGGAAATTAAATTGATGCCCCCGATGCTGTCTGCTGTGAACTAATTTTGTGCTATAGGTTAAAGTTAGGTAGTTTACATTACATTGTTGCAATGTATTTTAAGATGCGACGACATTTTTATAGAGTTGTTTGTTTATTTTACGATTGGTCAACTCAAAATGCCTAGAAAACAACGGTAAGTCGTTGAATGAAACTGTCGAGATGGTTGGGTTGTTATGACTACCCTATCTAGGTGGTAGGTACCTATCAGGCACAGAATTCCACTACAAAAACCGTTTCACCATAACATTGGTGTTGTCTCACAATAACACATTTTGGCATTCTACCTTTAATGAAAGAAATTACAGATGAAGGACGCGTGTCCTAAGTTTACGTCTCGTCACGATTAAATAGCGCTCCGCGAAAGTGGAGGGGGGTTCTGCGCAGGTGTAAAGCGGTGTGAAAATCTCAAAATCGACTTCTCAAGGTCAGAGGTATTAAACCATCACGCGACCTTTATCAATGTTGATGAAACTAATTCATATACATACATACATATGTATATCTCTGTGCAAATATCACCGCACCACAGAAGTCTAGGCGCAGCTCTACCATGTCTGTGCACCGCACGCACTATTTAGGTAGAGTTATTTCATCTATAGACGATTCTGTGACGATACCATTGTCATAGTAACGCGATTGGTAAGCAGAACTTAGCACTAGGTATCTTACACTAGTAATGAAATTTTGAAGACAACTTCTATTTCTAATTCGGTTCTATTTACAAACATTATTTAAGCAAGACCAGGTAAAATAAAGTCTAGAGTGTCTTCTAGACCTTTGTAATACATCGTCGGCCACATCATCACTCATGTACCTACCATCTGGTAAGATTATGGTCAAATGAAGGTTTATTCAAGATAAAAAGAAAAGATTTCCAACAGTTGAAGTTATAAAAAATCGTAAAAAAGGAACTAGATCCTAGGCAAGGCCCATTTTATGCTGTCGAGACATAGATAAGAAGAATAGTTTAACAGCCCCAGCCGAGGTTCGCAAAGTGGTGGCCCTTGGGCGGCGGCGAGGCGTCCTCTGCGCTCACCAAAACTCCGATAACGCTGTCATGGCCATCTGCGGCCAACAGCATTAAAGTCATTTAAAATTTTTTTATAGGAAGTTGAAATTACCGAACCAGTTATAATGCAATAAAAAGCAACACGCAAATATCGAATAGGTACCTATGAATACTTGTGTAATTTCTCGCCTATTAACCTGTCAGGATGCATTCACATTAGCGGTATGGAAGCGGTGAGCTCAGCGTTAGGCATTTAAAATGGTAGACTCAACTGAAATATCAAAGTGCTTTATTCCCTTCAGATCTTACAGGACTCTTGGACCCGTCACAAAATACAAATTAAATAAGTAAAACTAGGAAGTAAAGTGATCTATAGAGTATCGTAGTTTAAAGGGGTTTGGTTTAGCGGGGGCTATCGTGATTCGTGGGTCAACTACGAACCATGTTTGTGTTGGAAGAACACCAACGTTCTTCTTCAAGGTGAGTGCGGTTCTATTCGCGCGCGTTCTGCGTACTTATTACGTACCTAGTTCAGTTACCTATTATCCAATATACCTCGATTGGAATATGGAAGAGCAGTAGACTAGTTTTAGAAACATTGCTGACACGATTGGTTGCTTATTGTAAGTGCTATTGCTGTCACCTATACAGATACAATAAGTAAATATAATTGTTACCTGGAAGATATTGTTTCTCAAAAAAAAAACGGTGTTACCTGCAGAACAATAAATAGGTAACTGCGAGGGACGCTGGAACGTAACCAAACCCGTGCTCTCCCAATAAACTTGTGATATGCATAAATGATTTGGTACTGACTATGTAATCAAAAGTTGTGTAGCTTTACCTAAGCCTTCCAAAACTTCCAAGCAATAATCCCAAATACAATGCTGTTTCTTTTTAAACAACTTGAAACCGGAAAAACCGATGGTTTACCGGTTTCATCGTGGTAAATTCAAGTTTGAATGTAAAACCATGGCCGGAGAACCGTCGACCAACAAAAGAGCACCAAGAGGGTTAAACTTATAACATGTAGAACAATTTTTGTATGGATTCTTTGTCCACCTACGTTTTGTCTTGGGAGAGGAGTCTTAAAGGTAATCGCTCTATTTTAACGAGTAATCTCAAGGGTGAAACCTTTGCGAAAGAATCCAAAATGAAACAGCATGAAAATTTGTTCAATTCAACGTCGTTTTTCCTACGGAAGGTAGTCGGAAAGCTGCAGCATAGAGCATACCATGCGCTTGCGTCTTTGCCCTCGTTATTTTCTTATTCTTACGTAATTGTTACGCAAAGCCAATGTCAAGAGCGCAAAGCCAACCTCTCAAGACGCAAGTCAACGACCGAGATTACCAAATAAAAATAAAACTTATAAAATTACGACTGATATCGCTGATCAAATAGCGAGCGTCGTCGTCTGATTTTTGTTTAGAATGTCAACAAGGAGGTCGGTGAACTGTTGTAGGCAGTACCGTTTTGTTTACCTGATGAAACAAAGAGATGTCATACGATAGGATGTCCTAAAACGTATCATGTGTCTACATGATAGGTGTAGGTAAAGTATATATGTAATGTATTCACTCATGTCTCAATGAAGAAGTAAAGACTTAGGTGAAATATAGTATGGGGTACCATCATCAAATAATTTTCTGTTTATTAATCGACTACCATTTTTTGAAAATTCTGTTAAGAATTATGTACCTAAGTCTTTCGGGTAGCTGGTCACCGAGAGGTTTACGTAATAGTGAGAAAAATTACGAATTGATATGTTGCTTGTTATTCGATAGGGGAAAGAAATAGCAATAGCTCACTAGCGGACTGGGGGAGCAGTCTCGATATAGATAAGATAGCGAACGCATGGCGACCGACATCGGTCGCGAAGTCTTACAGGTCACATTTTAAGGATTTTTGATTGTCTCCACAAGAATCAATTTTCAAACGAATCGAAAACTATCTATTTCCGTAAATACAATAGATGTATACTGAGAAACTCGTAGCGGTCGCAGGGAGTCGATGGATGGAGGCGGCTCAGGACCGCTATTTCTGGCGTCGTACGGGGGAGGCCTATGTCCAGCAGTGGACGTGTATAGGCTGATGATGATACTGTGGAAAGGATAAGCGCAGGATGGATGAAATGGCGACAAGTCACAGGCACTATATGCGATCGGCGAATGCCCCTTAAGCTGAAGGGGAAAATATAAAAGACCGTGATTAGACCTGTCGTCCTGTATGGATCTGAATGTTGGGCAACGAAAGGAAAGGATGAACGAACTGTGCATGCAGCGGAGATGCGAATGTCGAGATGGATGTGTGGAGTGACAAGGATGGATAAGATAAGGAACGAGTACATTAGAGGAAGTCTGAAAGTGGCGCCAGTAACGGAAAAAATTTGGAGTAACAGGTTAGGGTGGTATGGGCATGTTATGCGGAGGGAAGAAGGTCATGTGACGAGAAGAGTGTTAAATTTAGATGTGGACGAAAATAAGGGGAGAGGAAGACCGAAGAAAAGATTGATGGATTGTGTGAAAGAGGACATGTTTGAGAAAGGTGTAATTACAGAGATGACGGCTGATAGAGGAGAGTGGAAGAAAAATACATGTTGTGCCGACCCCACCTAGTGTGGGATAACGTCAAGAAGAAGAAGAAGTAGACTGAGAAAAGGTCTAATTCCTAAAATTAAAATAGATCTACCATCGGAACTATCGGTTTTTGTCGCAACTGTACCTACCGAAAACAACTGTCAACTTTACGATTAATGCGAATGTGATTGCGAGCAAATTAGACAGCCCGATAAGTACATACGCATGTAGCGATCGGTCGGTAATTATTATCTATTTTACTTAAATGGCGGGTAGTTAAAAATAATAATGCGTTCGAACTTCATTTATCCGCTTTATGATTGCTGTCTTTGTTATGTTTGCGACGTCTCAAGTTACGATTTTGCGCTTTTTCTTAGAGATAATTTGCATTTATCAAACAACATCGGTATATCAAGCAAATGTTTTCGTGAATAGTTAGGGATCGTTACTTTACGATACGCTAAGTATATGTTGATATCGAGGCCGCACCTCCTGGCCGCAAGGGTCGCGGCCAAGCAATGCTCATAAATTTTTTTTTTGTACAAAAACTAAATTACTTTACGTACATTTAACTTTTAATTCCTGAAAATGTTTTTTTAAGGTTTTCTGGACAAATAGTTATCTAACCCAAGCTAGTATCATGTCTGTGAGTGATCTAACCACAGATTTAATAATACCTACTTTAAATAAAATAAATAAATAAATAATGTTGGACAGTGCACTGCATCATCTAGCCCCAAGCTAAGCAGAGCTTGTGTTATGGGTGCTAGATGACTGATATACATAATATAATATATTACATAGACAGATATTGTTTATTATACAGCCTTGGCCAAAAGTATAAAGCACCCTAAAATTTAATGACTCTTTCGTGTTTAAGGTGGAAAATAAAACTAATTTGTTTTCCAAATTACTATATTAACATAAAATTTTATAAATCACTAATATTTAGTTGGCCCACCCTTCGCATTGATCACAGCAGCAATTCTTTGGGGCATGCTGTTTACAAGATTTTTACATTCGGCTGCACTTATGGCGTCCCACTCTTGAAATAAAGCATTTTTTAGCGTTGTTTTGGATGTAATGCTATGCTGTTTGACTTTGCGCTTCATAATACCCCAAAGATGCTCGATAGGGTTCAGATCTGGGGACTGCGCCGGCCAATCTAACAAGACAATACTGTTGTTTATAACCCAGCGCATGGAGGTCGCTGATTTATGACAACGAGCATTGTCTTGTTGGAATTTGACGCCATCCAAGTTCGTGTCGCCGAAAATGCGCGTAAGCGAAGGTAACAGAGCGGTTTCGAGTACATTTATGTACTTTTCACTGTTCATACGGCCTTCGCAAACGAACATTTTGCCAACACCATCAGCTGCCATGCAGCCCCAGGTCATAATGCTACCTCCCCCGTGTTTAACAGTGGAAACCACGCAATCTGGATGATATTCCTCGCCGACGCGCCGCCTCACGAAGGTTACACCCGCAGTTCCGAATAGCTGTAACAATTGAAAAAAGTAGAGCTTAAATGTGTGCTCATTATTTTTATGAAAGCCAACTAAAATAATAGTAATCAGTGTTATCGTTTTTATGAAATGGTATAAAAGCTTACCTCAAAGTTTGATTCATCGGACCACACAACATTTGACCAATCCTCCTCCGTGAAGTGTTGGTATCGTAGAGCCCAATCTAAGCGATTTTTTTTGTTATTTTCCGAGAGCCACGGCTTCTTTCTTGCTTTACACCCCTTTAAACCCGCATCTCCAAGCCTTCTTCTTGCCGTTCGAGCACTAATAGGGTATCCACTTTCTTCGGATAGGGCGGCAGCGAGCTCAGAAGAAGTTTTTTTGCGATCCTTCAGAGACTCGCGGATGAGTTTTCTGTCCTGGTGCTCACTAGTCACGCGTTTTCTGCCACTCCATCTTTTATTTGCGTGGGAACCAGTCTCCGCAAACCGTTTAATAGCAGATTGCACTGCGTACCGCGAACATTTCACGAGTTTGGCAATCTCTACTTGGGTCTTTCCTTGTTCATGTAACAACTGAATTTTAATACGTTTTGCGTAGCACAGTTCACTTGTTTTTGGCATTTTCGAAAAAAAGGAATGTTAATTTCACTATTAAATCACACACGGAAGCTTCCTTACGCTACGAATAACAAATGAAGACTGATTTGTATTTTTGAATTTTTTGTGTAAAATACCCATAATTTGAGTTTAGCTCATCAGATGTTTTATGGCCCATAGAAAAAGGTTATCTATTGTTTTAATATCGTTTGAGGGCACCGGCTTGCCCTTTGTTCAAAACATTGCTATTTTTTAAATGTGTTTTGAGATATGTATGTTTTAGAGGGGTGCTTTATACTTTTGGCCAAGGCTGTACATATAATTTTTTTTACTATAATCAGGTAATCCTTCGGGAAAAAAACTATTATTCGGGATCATTCTCAAAAGCTAAAAAATCTACAAAATCGCAGAACAATTTGCGAATATATCGAATAACGACCATACTCTAACAAATATTAACCGATTAGTATAATCCATATAGCAATATTCATGCAGTTTCTCTTTGCCCACAGAACACCCCCCACCCCCTAGTGGACTGGTCGTATATGCCCACGCTCCTGCTGGCAGTGATCGCAGTGCTGGTGTTAGCCACAACAGCTTTAACCACCCGCGTGCCAGATGGTATGCAGCCACAGCGGCTGCCGGGGCCGCAGCCACTACCTTTCATAGGGACTCGGTGGCTGTTCTGGAGCCGCTATAGGATGAACAAGTTGCATGAAGCTTATGAAGGTGAGAAGACTCTTTGAATCTCTTTGTGATCTCACTGATTACCTTTTCTAGAGCAGTCTTTTGACTTATTAATCCCCGAAAGTAAGAAGAGTTTTTATCAAGAAGATATTTTATCAGCTTTCCCGGGTCTAGATAATCATGCTACAATTTTTCTTCCAAAGACCCTGTAGACTCGTCTCTTGCAATCGATATCATAAGTCCCTAAACACATTAGTCCCTAGTCACATTAGTCTGTCTGTAGTCACAATAAGATTTGCACGCAGACATGTTCAGGCGTTACGGGACGGTGTTCGCCGAGACGACGCTCAGCGGGGCCCTACTCGTCTCCATCGCTGACCGAGAGGCCTTAGAAACCGTCCTTCGTCTTCAATCGAAAAGGCCGTACAGGCCACCTACAGAGATAGTGCAGGTGTACAGGAGAAGCAGGCCTGACAGATACGCCTCCACCGGACTTGTTAACGAGTGAGTATTCTATCAAATCTTAAGTTAGGCTTTTAAGGTAGGATCGTCTGTCAAGGAGACAGGTGTAATTATTTTCTAAGTAATCTGCTTTTATTTTATTTCGACGCAGGAGTTTGCTGTTTCTATTCCCGCCTCGGAACGTATGTTTGTACGACCTGCAAATATGTTTTCCGTGTGTTTTCTTTGTATAAAAGTATAATGTATTAAATGTTACGCAGTTTTTTGTACCTATAAAACAAGCTCTGCTTGGCTTGGGGCTAGTAGATGAACTGTCCATCCAACTGTATTTATCCTACTAATATCATATCCTATCCTACTAATATTATAAATGTCAAAGTTAGTAAGGATGGATGTATGGATGGATATATGTTACTGTTTCACGCAAAAACTACTGAACTGATTAGGCTGAAATTTGGTATGGGTATAGTTTGGGACCTGGAATAACATATAGGCTATTTTATTCCCGATAAAACGCGAGCGAAGGGGTGGGCGGCCGCTTGTTTATTAATAAATAGGTTGATTTATATCCGGGCGTTTATAATAACATACCTAACATGCACAATTGCACAGCTTTCCCTGTAAGTAAACTCTGTTGATATATCTTTATAAGTAAACAAATTTTTGACGAAGAACGAAAGTACCACAGCTGGGCAAAGGTCCCTTTCAAACACACACACACGACATTTGGGACACAAAATAATCGGACACTCTTTCCGAAATGTCACTAAAATTTTTAATAAATTATTTACTGACATTTCGGACAGCTTCAAAATCATATCAAAATATTGAAGTTGTTGTACAATCAGTTACAAAAGATAAAAAAAATATTATATTACGTATGTACTAAGAAAAAGAGCGTTAATAGGTGCCTAGATACTTATTTGACTGGATCACTTCACTATGATCTCATCAATATATTGTTACATTTAAATGGCGAAAAAATATAGACTAATAAAAAACGGGACAAAAACAGCTGATCTGATAATTCCATATTGTAGTCAATGTAATTGAATTGTAGCGAGCTTCTTATTGTGTAGTCTATTCTTAACACTGGCGTGACCTCGAGACTGTACGAAAATAGGTCCAAGTACCTATACAGCAAAGTAAAAATTAATATATACTAGCAACCCGTCCCGGCTTCGCACAGGTAGTATCATAGAGAAATTAGTAGGTAGAGGTAGCATAAGTCATTTCCGGTCTTTTAACTATGTATCACCATAGTTGTCATTGTTTTAATCTATCTTTATTTATCCCTCGGAGTCAAGCTATGAGTAAAAGAGATAGCTGGTGTACGTATAGCTATACTGCACTGGCAGTGTCAATCGTGTCACCTTGGAACTGACTAGTTAGTTCAAAGTTGTGGTAAGAATGATGAACTTTATTGAAATTCTAAGAAATTACTGCGTTTTACCAAAAACTTTGTTGAAAAAGTGAAAATATGTCGGTTTCCGCTGTGTACAGTCCTTCAAGAAGGACAAAAGGTGGAGTAGAATTCCCGGATTTGTCATTACATGCGTAAGTTTTTCCCTCAGTATAAAAGTTAAAGTAATTATGTTTATTACTAGAAATCTGTAGTAACAACATTTTAACAATCTCCGCATTCGTCCCACTAGTTTGGGCAAAACTGGTCCGAATCAGGAAAATAAAATTGATTGCTGATTTCATTCCCGATTCGTCCCATTTCAAGATTTCGTACAGAAAAGTACTGTCTTTCACACTCTTCTCAAGCATGTAGTATTGATTTATCATTATTGATTCCGTAGGATTTATTTAAATAGTTTATATAACTCAAAGAACGAGGAAAAAAGAAATAAACAATAACTTTAATAACCTGGAATTATTTTCACACGGTTTTTTCCGGAAGTTTTCGGTCCCAAAGTTAGGTAATTTGATTTTAGTTAAAATATAAATTTTTCGTAGGTATTTACTTTGTTTATATTTTTCTTTTATTAAGGCACAAACGATACAATATCCTTAAAATTAACAGTATATAAATATCTATATATACATCAATCAAAATGCCAATGCCACTAATATAAACATTATTTACAAAAAAACAACAACGTTAAATCAACCATGCGCGCAAAGCCGCGCGCATTTAGCTATATAATAATATTGTAATGTGTTATCTGATTTATTGCCCCTATTTTTTATAAATTTTGCAAAATTATGTTTTTAGTCTTACAAAATGACATCGACACCGATGTAAAATTTTGGGCAAAAACAGCATATAAACAATTACAAATTTACGCAAAATAAGTCCTTATAGCTTATCCATTAAACTCGCTGAATGAAGGATGTTTCACACCCGTGACTATAAGTTCCAAGTGTCAATTAGCGCTCTAGACTATACACGCAGGAATAGGAAGGATGAGCAATAAATTCAGGTTTTATAGCGGCACTTGCCCAAAATCACCAAGAAACTAAGGCAACGGAAAGTGGAGCGAACACTAACCCTTTTTTTAGATTTTTGTATCGCTTGAGTGGTGCAGAAAATGGCCAAAAAACATGTTTTTTGTGGAGCCCCCATTAATTTTAATATTTATTTTGATAGTATGTTATTATAGCGGCAAATGAAATACATATGAAAAATGCAAGTGTCTACCTTTTACGAATCATGAGATACAATAAAGCCCGATAGATGGACAGACAGACAGACAGCGGAGGGCTAGTACTAGGGTCCCGTTGGTACCTTTTGTTTACTGAACCCTAAAAAAGTGCGTAGCTTTTCTATAAATGTGTATAGTTTTTCTAAACTCGTTTTCGGATTGGTAGAACCATGTACATTGAATTAGTGTGGCATACTCGGTTCGCGATTCCGACACGCACATGGCCAAAATCAGCATCAGCATCAGGTTGTGTGTCACTAACACGTGCCTGTTAAATATGGGACGAATCAGGAATGAAATCGGCGTTCAAGTGTATTTTCCTGATTCAGACCAGTTAGGGCCGAAGCCAGTTCGGCTCGGCAGCAAAGTCACTTCCCTAGTCATGCACACTATTACAAATCTGCAACTGCACACTAATAAAAACGGACATGCGTTAAACTGAAAGGCCGAGTCCATAAAATTCTTGGTCCTAGGGTAGTATTATGATTGAATGGGTATGTAAGCTTTCTTTAAAAGGTAGAATATGCCATCGCGTACTTTTTTGCAGAGCTATAAATGAAGAAAGAGCCCATCTTGAATTGTTTTGTTATTTATAATATATCAAAGGGAATTAGGCAGCGGTTTGATTTAAGCTCCCAGCCGCTAGTCGGCTTGACTTTTTCCGACACTTCCAACAACTATCGTTATATTTCAACTAATTTACACAAAATCCTGACAAATTATATCTACCAAAACCTTCCTCATGAATCATTCTATCAATTGGGGAAATCCGCATGAAAATTAGTTCAGTAGTTTTTGAGTTTATCGCGCACAGACAGACAGACAGAAGTGGTGGCGAAAGACTATGCTTTACCTCTATATCAATAATATGTACCTAACGATATGTGTGTAAGTGTATACATTATTATGAACATTATGAAGCGATTTTTGACAAGGTCTTTCATTTGCTGGTCACGTAGACGATTCTAGTTTTTATGATCAAATGATCTTCAACTTTGTGCCTATTTCTTGTCTGACTTGATTGTTGTGTGCGATGTCTGAGAATTGTTCAAGTTTTTGACGTTTAAAAATTTGCTTGATAACTATGCTGTTAGGTACTTATATGTGAGTCCTACGATTAAAGAGGTGCTGGCTTCTGCCCGGATATTTGCAAGCCTTTTTCTTCCCCTTGGATACCATACATCCCCTTGGAAAATTTTAAACAGAGACAGAGTTACTTTCGCATTTATAATATATATCTACCTACCTACGTTTAAGGATCATTGACATTTTTGTAGTTATCTTTCGAAAAGTGATCCAATTTTGGAATATTTATTATACAAAAGAGCCATGAAGTGTGACGTACCATTTTACGCATTTTGTTTACATTTCAACACGTAATAGTAAAGCAATCAAGGAGTTAGCGTTTTTACTAGATCACCGCATTAAAACCTGCTGCACAGGAAACCCATTTCCATCATATTCTTTGTCTGTGGCTGTTGATGAGAAGAATTCTAATATATAGCCTATAGGGATTCTTTCCTTTTGATTGAATATTATGAAAGTCAAAACCCAGGGCCTTAGTTGGTAGATAATTCCGAGCCGATCCAAAGAGAGGGGTCATCTCATCATCTGCAACTCTCAAACTGTTGAACTGCTTTGAATAACTGTTGAAAGGGTTTGGAATGTAAATGGTAGAGCGCTTTTTGAAAAAAGTCGATTCAGTCAATTTAACTTTGAACCATACAATAACAGTAAGTAGGAAAGCAATTAACATACAACAAAGTTCAGTGAAATTTTTGGAAAATTAATCAGGTTTTCGGAATTGTGTGAAATACACAATTTCTTTTTGTTAATGGTTTTGGTCGATTTTGAAGACTACTAGATAGTATGTATTTTATTCCATCTTCAAGTTTTAAATTAGTATCAAATTGATTTGTAGAGAAACATAGTTGAATCCGTAATCTACATATATTTAACTCGTCCCTGCTATGCAGTGTTTTTTTTATTTCGTTTAAAAGTTATTTGCTTTATTGATGCTGTTTTTATTGTTTCTGAACAAACATTATGTATAGGTGTGGCATCTTTTCGTTCAAAAATAGTTAACGCTACAAAGATAGGACATTGCGGCTTTATTAGACCGGCTACAGGCTCAAACATTTGTGCATGCATGATTGCACAAACACAGTTTAATTTAATTTTTTCATTGATAATTGACGTTGTAATCCGTTAAGTCCTAAGTTGTTGAAAATAAAATTATTTATTATTATTTCGTTTGCGCAACCAAGATGGAGCATGTGGCCGGGCACATCTTGCTTGCGCAAACTGGTTTGTGCAATCATGCATGCACAAATGTTTGAGCGTGTAGCCGGACTATTAGAGACTTGCGGCTCTATTAGAGACTAGCTGGTGCCCGAGCCTTCGCCCGCGTTTATCGGGATCGGGAGGAAAAATACCCTATATTATGATATTCCAGGTCCCAAACTATACCCATATTACCCATAAAAAATTCAGCCCAACCAGTTCAGTCGTTTTTGCGTGAAAGAGGAACAAACATCCATACATCCATCCTTACAAACTTTGAAATCTAAAATATTAGTAGGAATTAGATACATTTTTATAATAGTTTGTGCCTGCCTATAAGAATATGGCTGCCTCACCGCCGCCGCAGCAGTTGGCTGCCTGCATTTCGAGAGTTTTAAAAATAACGATACCGAAGCCAAATCTGTTCAGCACAGCAGGCAGCGCATCACACCTAAACTACTGGCTGAATTCAAATTAAACTTGGCATGATTTACGTTCATACTACGAGGAAGGACATAGGATCTAATTTATCCCGGAATCCATTACAGTAAAACCCTTGGAGAGATTAAAGTCAAAATGTGGACTTAGTTGTAATGTACCTAATTCATCCACGTATTGGTTGTCTGATTTATCATTCTTGTTTTGTTAGAAACAGTGTTGCAAGATCGTTAAAAATCAGTCTACATCATCATTCTATATAAGTCCACAGCAGCTCGAAAACAGTGACTTTGCTCCTCAAAAACAGTGAGCAAAATCGGCTTTTGCTTCCATGTGGCTTAAAGGATATTATTGAACTTGTTGAAAAAAGTAGTTTGAATTCAGAATGCTGTAGGTACTTCGATGGTGCAATAAGTTATTAATACACTATGGTCGGCGCCAAAAATAAGAAAAAATACGCGTTCTGCACTAGGGGAGGTCAACTTACTCACTGAAGGCAGCGCCAGTCTTACCTTGACAACTGGGCTTGTGATAAGACCATTCTTCTAGGCGGAGATCTCCATATTTATACAATCTCCCAAACAACAGGTTTGGAATCTTAATGCGAGTTGCACCTCTTTGAACTGCACTTATTTTAGCTGATCAAAGCGAAGGAGGTTAGACAGCATTCAACCTTCATAGAAAAAAGTAATTTGGTTTGTTCATAGTTTGAAAAAGGTTTGTAGCATTCGTACCCTCCATGGTTGTTTACGAAAATGAGTTTCTAACATACTTCTTATAATAATTACAAAAATATAATGTCTCGCTAGTCGAGGCGGAAAGTTGTATGCATAGAGTAAAAACTCGCTGCTTTCTGTTTAACTTGTGGTTTAACTCTAGAGCAAATATTTTACGATTCGTGCCTTTTAAATCCCTCGCTACCTCTGCAATCTACTTTAGAGACACTCGCTAGGCTCGTGACTTTATTCTAGACTACTTCGTTAGCTCGGGATAAAATATCGGCACAAAAAATCGTTTTGCCCACTTTTTGAAGACATAACTATGTGCTTTAGACAAAAAAAAAATAACGTGTCAATCTGTATCACAGATATGATCTGTATACGTTTTTCTGTGTCGTTATAGTTCCCGAAAGGATAATTTTTAATTCAAGCGTGTCACTCGATCAAGAAGTATCAAAACATCAAATATCACTCAGAGAAACTAAAAGTTTAACTCCAATCCCATTCTTTATCTACACAACTTATCTAACTAAATATAGGCAGGTACCAACTTAAATTAAAATTGTAACAGGTCAAATTCTGCAAATATATTTTTTGATTGCCCATCATTTTTAATAGGAATTTTTACCTACATTTGACCACAGACTAATAATTTTACTAGTCTATAGCCTGCAGGTAAGGGAATCGCGAAGGAAGTCGCGGGACAGCTAGTACGAAATAAGCTTTTTTAACCCTGGCAAGAAATAAATTGTTTCCATCAATAAATCCTCTTTAACATTTCTTAACTATCATTGAAAATATTGAATTAATTCCAGACAAGGCGAGAAATGGTTCCACCTCCGCCACCACCTGACCTCGGAGCTGACGAGTCCCCAGACCATGCAGGGCTTCCTGCCCGAGCTGAACAACATCTGTGATGATTTCCTGGACCTGCTGCAGGCTTCGAGGAGACCAGATGGAACCGTCCATGGCTTCGACCAGCTCACTAACAGGGCTGGGCTCGAGTGTAAGTTAGAAAGGCTACTTCTTTGATGTTTGTCATGGGTTGGCGCTAGATTCAACCTTTATAAGTACGCTGTTTCCCTAAAATCATCAGCACATAACAATCCTAATAATATTATACTCGTAGATGTCAAAGTTTGTATGGATGGATGTATGGATATTTGTTACTCTTTCACGCAAGAACTACTGAACCGTTAAGCTGAAATTTGGTATGGGTATAGTTTAGGACCTGGAATAACATATACATAGGCTATTTTTTATCCCGATAAAACACGGGCAAAGGCGCGGGTAGCAGCTAATATAATATTTTCTTTTTATATTTTAAAGACCAACATTTTAAAGACAAATCCAACGAAACCAAACACCTATGTCCACCTTCGGTTTCCATCATCAGACCAGCTCGATGGCACCATGACATTGCATTGTCACCGAACTTACTTAAGTACCTATGCCAAATTTCAGCTCAAGTTGAGTATAACTGGTTTAAAATTGAGTTGCAAGATTCCACCCGAACAAACATAAATTGCCAGTTAAATAAAAGACAAAGCTTTATTGTAGTATAACTGCGAAACTTTCCATGTTTGGATGTTTGTTACCTCTTCACGCCAAAACTGTTGAACGGATCGGACTGTTGCATAAATGTATGTAGTTCTTGACAAGGATTAAAATTATAAGCTACTTTTTTATCCCAAAGAAGCGCAGGAAACCGCCGGCAGAAGCTAGTTACAAATAAATGATCGACCGATCTATACGAATACAATTTCATTATCATCCTGATGATAACCCTCGTTGAGGGATGAATCGTTGTTGTTCTTGCAACACAAATAAGGCTCATAGTTATCTTGTATATAAAATTTCCATGTCACAATGTAAGTCAACGTACTCCTCCGAAATGGCTTTAGCGATTTTTACCAAATTTTATATGCGTATTCAGTAGGTCTGAGAATCGGCTACTATATATTTTCCATACCCCTAAGTGATCAGGGTTGAAGGCAAAACAACGTTTGGCGGGTCTGCTAGTAAATAAATAAATAAATAATGCTGGACAATCCATCGAGCTCCGAGCTAAGCTGAGCTTGTGGTAAGGTTAGGTACTAGATGATGACTGATATACTTAATACAATATTTTACAAGGATATATATTTTTTATTATGCATAGAAAATACCCAGAACACGCAAGAAAAATATTTGCACATCCTACAAACATTTGTCCCAAGGCTTTTGTATATAAAATATACAAAATAATTTATTTAGAATAATGATTACAGATGTCATAATGTTACAGATGTGAGATAGGTACCTAAAAAAATAGCAAGTGAAATATAGCAAAGGATAGTTATATCAAATATTAACGTTTTTATGGTAGTTATAGTAATTTTGAAAAATAATTCGTTTGTTATTGGTTTGCGTACGCAGGAACATTTTATACCGACTATTAGTGACCCACCCCGGCTTCGCACGGGTGCAATGCTGATACTTAATCATACATATAAATCTTCCTCTTGAATCACTCTATCTATTAAAACGATCGCATCAAAATCCGTTGCGTAGTTTTAAAGATTCAAGCATAGGGACAGACAGACAGCGGGAAGCGACTTAGTTTTATACTAGGGTAAGTCCGGGGGAGACGGCCGTACGGGAGAGATGGCTAATTGCAAAAACCGACAAATGGTGTCAGTTTCAAGGTACGTCGCTTCGCCTCACTGCTAGCAACAAGTGTAAACGTGATTTTTTTGAGAAAAAATATGAAAAAGTAAGTAAAATCCACTTTGTTTTTTTAACATCCGATTTAGTGTAAGGGGTTGGGGTTATGCGTTATCAAAAAAGTTTTGAAAAATATCCCCATTTTTGTATTTTTATTGTAATATAATTAAGTTTTCCCGAATTTTAACCTAAAAATTTGCAATGAGGATGACCTAATTCTTTGCTTAATTGATGTGTCTGTCTCTCCCATACAATCGAGATAGATTGCCATGTTTTTTGCGGGGGAGATGGCCTTATTTATATTTGTTATTTTACTTAGTTTAATATGATATGACTATATGACGATGTTTTTCACAAATGACTAACATCTACGTCCGGAAAGCAGCTACTTTTCGAGGCGTTTGTAGAGAAGATGATCTAAAAAAGCCATGGCTGAGGTTCAAGATAAAACGATGGCTGTCTACAGAGCGTCTATTATCTACAATATACTCGTAACTAGGAAACGTTAAAGAGAAGACTAAAATTTTATAATGACTCAAAGGATCTATGGGTCCAACTTTCTACATTTGGTCTTGAAAATAAAATGAGACAGTAAAAACATAAATGGTATGCAGGGAAAAGTGTTTTCTTTAACTATTGATGATAAAAGAAGAATAGCATTTTGTTTTGCGGAATAGTTAAAGTTAGAACATTGGTTCAATTCAAATGAAGGAAAGGCTGGATGCAACTGTTTTTGAAAAGAAACCCAGACATTTTCTTAAGAAAGTCAGAAGGGGTTTCTTAAGCTAGAAGTCAAGGTATAAACAAAACAGAAGTGAATACAGACACAACTTTCTGAAGACTGGGTCCAATGTAAATTGTGTATGCTGTGGGTGCATGAAAATTGCACTGAATACGAAGACATGTGCTCCAACTGCGGGAAAAATAGATAAAAGAAGATAGAAAATTTAAAAGGCAAGGGAAAGGGCAAAAAACTATAGGCCATCTCTCCCCGAGCCCCATGGCAATCTCTCCCGGACACTCTGGGAGAGATGGCCAATCGTGTTTTTTTTTTAAAGACACATTTATCTATTTTTTGTTGATTTTGAGGTGGATTGAGATTAAAATACGGGTAGAAGAATAATTAAAGTTTTGTTTATAATTAAAATTATAGTTTTAATCACCATAGTTTCAAGAAAATACATCGTCAAAGTTAGTAGGGCCATCTCCCCCGGACTTACCCTATGTGGTTATGTTCGCAAAACAAATTCATTTGTATTCACGTAACCATTTAACCATTTTGGCTACGGTTTATCTATTTAGTCGTCTCAAAAACAACAACCCTTTTTTATATATCCGCCATAAAATTTAATGGCCTCAATTTACAAGATAAGAAGTTCTAAACTTAGCCTAGGAACGTGATTGAAATTATTTGCATTAGATAAAGCACGCAATTATTTGCTCAAACGATTCACTTGGACCTTATTAAAATAACAAAAGTCATTTCGGTAATAAAGATACCTCTCTCTGACAACAAAAGTCATTTCGGTAATAAAGATAACTCTCTCTGGCAACAACTAAGTAATTTGCTTATCTGTTAAATAATTAAAAGAACTTTGTTTTGCTTCGAGCGTTAGCGTTCCTGTGGTCGACAATAGAATATTTAAAAAAAAGCAAAAACGTTTAGTCAACTCTACATTGTAATGTGCCTTGAGGAAACATGATAATGAAGGCATATCTATTGGAAGGTACCTAGGTACCTAGTCTATTGTATAGATAGAGGACTCAGGTTCTGCACTAATTTATATAAAGTACTAGCTGTGCCCGCGCCGTCGATGGCGGATATAATAATCTGTATTAAGGGAGCGTGGCAGAAAATTTCAGGTAGGTAATATCGCGAGCAGCACGCAAGCATACCTTTCACTGAAAAATATCACGTTAAAAGAAACTAGGTATATCACAGTTCATCAAACTAAGGTCATCGTAACCTTCAAATTGTTTTAAAATTTTTACTGGAAAGATAGTAGAAGGTAGATATACTACCATACAAACCATACAAGCTACAAGGTAACGAGTTCGCGGGCAGGCCTGCTATAGCAGTCGTTTTGGTTTTCTTTCTGGAACATTTCTAACTATTATATGTTCCCAAGTGCGCCCTCGATAATTTTCATAATCTAGATGTCACGACAGTTAGAATACAACGCCTACCGGATGTCAGTAACTTGAGATGCTCTAGTGTGCTCTAGTAGCAATGTGCAGTTCGAAATGATAAATGATATGACGTCAATAGTAAACAATATACCATTGTAGGTCAGATATCTCGGAATAGCGTTAGGCCGCGTCGTCGTTGTACCCGCATGAAATGCGTCTGGAATTTGGAAAACATAGGAACTGCATTATTAAATTATGGACCTCGATGCATATAATGTTTTTATGTCCTCTGTTTTTGCCCGACTACCGAAGGACGAGGGTTATGAGTTTGGCACCCTATGTATGTTATGTATTTAGTATGTATGTAGTCGATTTTTATGTTCCCACGTAGCGTTGAAACTACTATTCCGATTTCAACAAATGAGGTGTCGTAGGATTCGTCTTTATAGCTCGATGGTTATGGGTGTGTGACGTCAGATAATGAGGGGTCTAGCAAGATCCGGGGTGGACCCCCGCATAAAAACTAAATATGAAGGTGCCTCCGACTACCTAAGTATCAAAAGAAAATTAAAGAGACAATAGTCGGGTTTTAGTTTTTAACTTTTTGTCAATATACCTTCTTTTGACCACAATCTCACCTGATGGAAAGTGACGATGTGGCCCACGGTGTACCACGAAGGTCTAGAAGATGAGGATTAGTCCATTATTTAAGGTAAAAGAAGAGATCTAGCCGATAAATATTCTTGAATCCCATAACAGTGTTAGTTTGTAGCTGTGTTGATGTGCATTATTTATTATTTACTTTTTTTTATTTTCCAATACGTAATCGTTTCTCATTCTCACGTTTTTCAAGGTACGCAATCCGACCTAAGAATGATAGTTTTTGGTAGATTAAAAAAATATGGGATAGGAAGGCAACAATAACAAGCAGTGACAGTGAGTGAGCCTATTCTGCTAACAGTGAATTAATACAGGCTAATTGTAATAATCTTATACCTTTAAACGAGCAATTCTTGTGTATATAGTATATATATAATCTGAATCTCGGAAACGGCTCCAACGATTTTCATGAAATTTTGTATACAGTCTTCACAGGGGTATCGGGGGCGATAAATCGATTTAGCTATGATTCATGTTGTTTTATTCGTGTTTTCGATAATCAACTTTACCGATAGGGCACTCCCATAGACAAGATTTCGACGCTACAAAACCTTCATCTATCACTATGATCTATCATGTATGACAGCTTTTTTTAATTTACTGCATATATTCGGATATGACGTCACAACGGGGGAAGAAAGTTGTCAGATGAACCCATAGACAGGGCCAAATACATAATTGAGTCCATTGTTTTTGTTCCTAGATAAATAAACTGAAAAATATGACTCTTCCTGACATCTATTGGCGAATATTAATACAATTTTTTTTTATTCGAATAACCAACTTCTCTGACGACACAACACTAAGGCTACTCCAGCAGGTGGCGTTGTTAAGCAACGCTAAGCCAATGAGTGTTTGGTTGTAATTCGTATTTAAATATAATTTCTAAAAACACAATATCCTACTAAAAAAAATATACCGAGCCTCACCAAAGCTCGGTCATCCAGGTACTAAATAAATAATATGGTGTGTTTTAAAAAACAATGAACCGACTTCGAATTTCCTTACTTTTACACTTATTTTAAGTTTTGCGGGATAAATACTAATCCCCTGGGGATAAAATTTTTATGGTCTTCGGGATCGAATTGGCGTAAAATACATACAAAAAACATACAGACGAATTGATAACCTCCTCTTTTGAAGTCGGTTAAAAATATAAATATGAAAAGTCACTTGGAATAATCAATACGTAACATACCGTTCAGCTAGCAACAGGAAATCAACAAGCTGATATTACATTGCTGTAGCATGGCCGCGTTTACTTAACGAGTGTGTGTGGTGTTACTGACCAATGGTCAGTAACACCAGGTTTACCTTCCCGTTGAAATGGTCACTGACCAATTCAACAGGAAGGTAAACCGAGTAATGTGTTACAGGAGACAGAATATCAAATGACTTATACCGTAACATATCGGCAGAGAATATTGTGTTTATGTATAACTGACCTATTTAGGTAGGTCACAATTTTTAAACTCAGTTTAGGTAGGTGGGTGAATCTACTTTAGGCACGACTTTTTTTTGTGTGCTTGTCATGGAAAAACTATAAAATCTGTATTACAGTTAAAAAAATGATTGTTATAATGTTAACGTAAACTTAGATTCTCTGCTAACATGGTAGTTTCATGGTCCTACTAATATAATAAATGTGAAAGTTTGTATGGATGTATGGATATTTGTTACTCTTTCACGCAAAAACTACAGCCTACTCGGTTCACCGATTAGGCTGAAATTTGGTATGGCTATAGTTTGGGACCTGGAATAACATATAGGCTGTATTTTCCCGATAAAACGCGGGCGAAGGCGCGGGTAGCACATAGTTTTCTATAGTTTATAGCAAAATTTTTGATTTTCCTATGGTAACTCAGCGGAACAGATACTAAAAACATGTGTCCCCGTGTCCTCGAACTTTGTATAGAGATTTATTTGCCTATGTTCCGCTGTGTTACCATAGGAAAATCAAAAATATTGCTATAAACTATAAAAACCTACCCTACCCACGATGGAATAAATAAATACCTTTGGGCCTAACTGGACTCAAATAAGAATGTGGCGCAGCGGGTGAAGGTCCACCTGCGACGCAGAATGTTGCGGGTTTGATGTCTTGGAACAATGATGTTATATCAAAAATCCTTGGAACATATATTTGTACGATCTGCAAATATTTGTCTCGGGTGTTCTGGGTATTTTACAACCAAAAAAGATATATCTATCTATGTAATATATTGTATTAAGTATATCAGTCATCTGGATGGATGGAGGCGGCTCAGGACCGCTATTTGTGGCGTCGTATGGAGGAGGCCTACGTCGTGTGGACGTGTATGGGCTGATATGATGATGATATCAGTCCTCTAGTACCCATAACACAAGCTCTGCTTAGCTTGGGGCTAGACGATGTTGTACGGATTGTCCAGCATTATTCATTTATTTTAATGTAGGTAATAAACAATGCGTTGTTAAAATTAAAAAAAAAATATCTTTATTGGAACTATAAGAAGAAATTGGGATTGAAATTGGGTGTAAACGAAAATACGCGCAATAGTTATGCAACTGTGTCGCGAGTATTTACGCCCTCCTCCGAATGCAAGGTAGAGTTACTTAAATTACTATTTAATTAGCGATACCGAAAAATTAAGACCATGTGTTTAAATTATACAATGTTGGTTCATTCTCGTTTCTCATTTCCAGCGGTTTGCACATTGATGCTGGGCAGCCGCCTAGGTTTCCTGGAGCGATGGATGTCAGGGCGCGCCGCCACGTTAGGAGCTGCAGTAAAAGCTCACTTCAGGGCTCAGAGGGACTCCTACTACGGTGCGCCCCTCTGGAAGTTTGCGCCCACCACGCTCTATCGGACCTTTGTGAGGAGTGAAGAGACTATTCACACGTAGGTTACTTTTTAGGGTTCCGTACCCGAAGGGTGAAACGAGACCCTCTTACTAACCTCCGCTGTCTGTCCGTCCTGCAGCGGGCTGTAAATTACTGTTGAAATTTTGATAGGGTGTGTATAACTATTGCCGCTATTACAACAAATAAAACAAAAACATGGTGGCTTTAAGGAAGATAAACACTGCGCATGGCATGCAAATTTATTGTAGGAATTTCGAATTACCTTCGAATTCCAATTATTGAGAAACCTTACCCTTGTCGCTCAATAGCAAAAGGGAAATAAATACGTGAAGCACCTTCAAATGGTAATTGCCATGCTATAAGAAAACAAGGTATGCTTTTCCGAGACACGACGATGGTCACGTGGGTGACAGAAGGCAAATGAGAAGACGAATGTCTTTTCTGGTGTTACCAAAATCGTGACTCCCCAAATTCCTTGTATTACCTCCATAAATCTGATATCTGATATGTGTATGACTATGTGGTTTTGAATTTACCAATTATTTATCACATTGACTCGTGTTTAACTAACGCTGTTTTGACTGATCTAACAAACATAATTGACGATTGTATTTTTTTTAATTGAATAAGACATCTTATCACATTTGGTTCCCAACTTCTACATTTTGTTGAAATAAAGTGACAACTGGACAGTGACATCACATTGTGTCACTCCAGGAAGAGCAGACCTTGTTTTCTTAGACCGTGGTAATTGCTTTGAGTGACTAGTTTGGTAGGTACGCCAAAGGACCCGGCCTGGTCCGGGCAAGCGGAACTTGACATGCCTTGCTCTAGAACTTCCTTGCAATCGTAAAATTGAAATGATATGAAAAATAATTTATTTGTGCATTGAGACTTACAACAATTTAAATAAAATAAAATAAAAATACTTATAATTGTAAGCCCGAATTCACAAAATGGCCTCTGCCTCAGCATGGGCTGATTGCTAGCAAGCTAGTAATCAACGCTAGTCTTCCGTCAGAGCCATGTTGCTGACGATACAAATTAACAAAAAATAAACATAATAAAATAAATAATATGATCGCTAGGCTTTATTTATGGGACAGATTTTGAGCAAACAAATACCTAAGTGCTATTTTTGGCAGCATAGTATCTGAATTGATGGAGGAAGCCAAATTGCGGACCAAGGGGACGGCGCAGGATGACAGCATGCGAGAGATCTTTCTGAAGATACTCGGCAACCCAGCGTTGGACATGAGGGACAAGAAAGCGGCTATTATCGACTTTATTACTGCTGGAATTGAGACCGTGAGTCTTTATTAATAACTTACCTAGAACTTAAAAGCGAGACAGGATAGTAAAACTTTCAGAGTCAAAGAAACCAAATAAAAAGGCAAAACAGCAACTTCCTCGGGAAAACTAAATTCGAGGAAAACAAGATCTTTTGATGAGTGTCAAGAGAGTTTGGTGAGTCGATAATATTGTCTCGACGAGGAATTTTTGTATGTACAATGCGGAGATGGTACTATAGTAGCCATTCTTTACAAAAATGAAATGTCTCGTCGAGACATCAATCGACTTACTGAACTCGGAGCTCGTTTCACCTTAAGACCAATAATTTAGACGCTATCGAAAGGTTTGACAACGCCGCAAGAGCTATTAACCAAGAACCTTACTAAACTTAGCACTTTAGAATCAAATAGACATTGTTATTACGAAAGATATAAAAAATAACCGTTTTCTCCGCAGCTAGCAAACAGCCTAGTCTTCCTCCTCTACCTCCTAAGCAGCCGGCCAGATTGGCAGAGACGGATCCACACCGAACTACCCGCAAGCTCAACTCTCAGCGCGGAGGAGATGGCTGCAGCGCCATCTGTGCGCGCGGCCGCGAACGAGGCGTTTCGGCTGCTGCCTACTGCGCCGTTCCTGGCCAGGCTGTTGGAGACACCGATGATTATTGATGGATATAAAATGCCGGCTGGGGTAAACAATCGTCACAGCTTATTTAGAAAAATTCGGAAAATCTCGACGAATATTTTACTTTGAACGATTATAACTTTTAAATAGGTGCACCGATTTCTTACGAACATAGCTTAGAACACTCTTGATCCAGTCTCCTTTCAAACAAACAAAAATTAATCGAATTCTGTTCATTCGTTTGGGACCATGCGGCCGCAGACACGTAAAACGAAAAACTATACCAGCACATTTTTTTTCAAATGATCTAAATTGTTTCACATTTCCTCGACAGACGTTCGTGCTAGCCCACACTGGAGCAGCGTGCAGAAGAGAAGAGAACTTCTGGCGAGCCCAGGAGTACTGCCCCGAGCGATGGCTCGAGATCAGAGAGCCTCACGCAGCGTCACTGGTCGCGCCTTTCGGGAGGGGTCGGAGGATGTGCCCGGGGAAGAGATTCGTCGAACTTGAGCTTAATATTTTGCTGGCAAAGGTATAATTTGGTTTGTAATTTTTTTTGGCTTAGTAATGCTATTATTGGAGATCAGATAGCCTCAAGCATCGTCGTCTGAAAAAGCGTGGACGATGTGTCCGAGGAAGAGATTCGTCGAACTTGAACTCAATCTTTTGCTAGCAAAAGTATGATTTCGTTTGGCAACAACTTTACTTATCTACTTCCTAATCCAGTGGCCATCCAGACCCGTCAGACATACGCCGAGTAGATCTAAGCCTCCGACACATGTGTTCTCCAGGCATCTCGGTACCGAGCTGTCTCTGGGTTAGGGCGCTTTTATAACAACTTTCTATATGTACCTATTTTATAAGTATGTCTTGTTTTTTAACGGTTTGTGTTGTTGTTATAAATAAATATATTTCTTCTTCTTATTCTTCCCGTAGCGTCGAGTTAGTGGAGATTGACTTCCGCTTCATCAATCCAATGTTGCCTAGAGCGGCCGACACGCCTAGCTCCTATGATTTTCCATCAGTCATCGTCTTCTTGACGTTCTAAATTAACACTGGTGTGTCCACCCGGCGCTGGTTTTCAGTGAAGGGCACAGGCTTGTTAAGTCAAGATGGAGCAAGCTTTTCCAGAAGGAATATATTCACTCTGGATTGAAAACTCCGAGATTATTCCTATAAACATAGGGGGGCAATAAACACCAAAATATCGCAACTCCGATAAAGAAGGGTTACAACTCGCAAAACCTAGATTCATAGAGACAGAGTAGGTACCTTTAGCGCAACACCGATTGCACGCTTGATTAAAAAACATTGATTTATATTTATTTATTAAATCAATCTTTAATTGTTTTGTTATTTCTTTCAGATAATGCAAAGATGGAGGGTTGAGTTCGACGGTGAGCTCGACATCCAGTTCGATTTTCTGCTTTCTCCTAAATCTCCGGTTGGGTTGCGTCTAGTGGAGTGGTAGAAAACGAACGTATATGCACTTTATTTACCGAAAGACGGGAAACGGTACGTGATTCACAAAATCGGCAGGTTTTTCATTTTATCCAACTTAAATGGTGGATCAAAAAAATTATGCGAGCGGAGCCGCGCTCTGATTCTAGTTTTTAATAAATCGCTTGACTGATTATCATTAGTAAAATAAGGAATGAGACAGAGCCTCCTATGATAAAGTTACAAGAACTTTGCAATAAAGTTGAAGTTGATCCAAAAAAACATGGTGTGGCATTCCGGGATAGACACGTGCTTACGTCATTGTCCAGTTGCCACTTATTGCAACAAAACATGGTAGTTGGGAAACAAAGTTAATTAAAAAATACATTCAAATGTCAATCGTCAATTTTGTTTGTTAGATCAGTCAAAACTTTGGTTAGTACAAAACCACATAGTTTTATCAGATTTGTACAGGTAATATAAGATACTTGGGGATTTTACGCACCAAAACAGATTCGTATTCTCATTCGCCGATGACGTAGCTTGTGTCACCCACGTGACCGTTATGCCTTGGAATGCCATACCCGGCGAAGTATATTGTTATACCATGATTGTAACTAGAGCTTTATTCACACTAAAGATAATAATAAAAAAGAAACTGTGGAGGAGAAAATGAGAAAGTTTTCCTGAGATACGATTTAAGTAAAATATATACATATAACATTGATTTTCTTCAAAATTTTAATAATAATATGTAACTTTTTGGTTTTATTCTGTTTATACTAAAGTAATAGAACGCTAAAATACCTACACCCAATAAACGTACATACCTACCAAGTACTTATACATAAGTACATATGTTTATTGTATAAATTCATAAATATAGTAAAATCTAGTTTTAGCTACTAAACATGGCTGTGTTAATATCAAAAACATATTGATATACCTAAAATGTTTTAACCAAAAATACCTCTTTAAAGACTGCATAGATATGTATCAAACCTTATTGCACTTTTGTTGGTTAATTTGTTATTCTAAAATCTGCCTTGATTCTTATGATTTAATGTTGGTATTTGTTCGCTGATGTTGGCTGTGATGTAAGAAAGACAACGCGAACTTATTGTTAGATTGTGGCCCAATCATGGCAACATAAAAAAAATAATGTTACAGATTACTAACGCCCTCTTACGAAAAATCCTGTCACTTATTTGATGTTTCAGTGAGTTTTTAATTTATGCTGTGGAAGAATAACAACATGATTGGGCTTTTAAAAATGTTTTAGCACAATATTCTAGAATTTAGGTGCAGACGTAAACTAGCTTTTATTTAGACTTTGCATCTCTCGGTTACGATCATTCCATTCTATAAATATAGGTATGGCTAGCCTATTCACTCCGACGACGGGGTATTCGCTACCCAGACAAAATAAATTATTTATACTCCGATTCTCAAATCTAGATATTTTTTGTATACAAATGGTTTAAAAAACCCAAGGAATATTGGTGGAAAATATTTAACGACATTGGTATCATCGAAGCAAATCACAGAAGCTAGAATCAATTTGTAATTGATTTATCGTTCGTTTGCGACTTTTTTAGCTACACATGTGAGATTATGCGATACTTATAGTGTTTTAGTTTTTAGTGATAACTTTGCCGTGGAAGAATAACAATCCTTGTTGTTTTCTGTAATTTTTGATTTTTTGTTAAGTTTTCATTAATTCATAAAATATCTTGGATTTTAAATCGGAGTATAAGTAAGTACTTACAGAGCGACAGCGGTAAATTTTGCACTGTTCGTGATATTTTGCCCAGTTTTTTGTGACAGTAGGAACACCGCATATCCATAATCGAATTATATATAATTGCATGCTATTTAATTTAATTAAGGTAATACCTATTTTTATTTAATTTAATTGTTTTATTTTTATTCAATTGTTATGTTATTTGTCCTACCTATTAATGATGTTCATACACGATGTAAAAATTGTTTTTGAATAAATAAACGAAACCCAATCGGATTTCGGTGTCGCTCTGAGTACCTTAGGTTATAGTGTGGTATATGTCTGACCAAATAAGCCTTTAGTAAGTAGCCTTTTATATCAGCTCAGCGTCGTTATGTGGCCATTTTCTACGATTATTTTAGTTTTAATTATATTTTAAATAATAATTAAAACTAACTGCTTTACTGCAGTTTTTGTTCATTATGTAATCTTTCAATATTATTTGTTATCATTATTATCTACATGATTGATATGTAACTGTGAATATCGATTTAAAATAAATGATTATTTTGAATGGTTTTAGATACTTTTATTTCTCCATTCCACACTGATAATAAAACTAATCCAGTTTTCACTTTTTTCCACTCTGATCCAACGATGGATTAGTTTCGACATCAAGTTACACTCTGATCCACCGATTCGACATCATGTTCCATCGATTTTTTCTCTGACAACTCCGTAGTTCATTATAATTTTCTAAAATATCGTTTGAATAAGGTAAGCAACGAAAAAAATATGGATAAAACTCATGGACAGATTTAGAGGAACGCAAAAATAAGGTTGAACGATATAAAATATTTTCTTGTTTCCAAGTCTGATTTTTCGCAATGTTAAATGATACCGACAGACTAGAGAATATATCAGACGTACAGGACAATCTCGCAAGAGTAAAAACAGAGAGGAAGGGACGGCAGATTTATTGCTCACCACAGGTCACCGAGTAGCTCAGTCCAGTTTTGCCAATCTTAAGGGGAGAAGTACTCTTTACTAATGACTCCAGATTCTGACAGAAGGCAGTTCAAGGAAGGACTAAAGTATGGAGACGATCCGGAGAAAGACACGCTCAGTGTAACATTGTTGGAAGAGAGACTTAAAGTGGAGAGATTTACCTTAATTTTATCCGTTCCGCTAAATTTGTCGATGAGTGTATTATAAAGTACATTTTATTGCGGTGGCATTGAAATTTTCTTAATTTAAAAACTAGATAAAATCACTCACATAGTCGCTGTTATTGCGCGACCTTGATCAGCGACGTTACGTTCCAATACCATTGTAGTAACATTGTAAGTCTAAAGTTCAATATAAAATAACAAACAAGGATGCAATAAAATTTGCAGTCATTAAAAAGTAGTTTTCATTTAGGAAGCGTTCGGCGACGTTTCGGTATGACAATTATAGTTAGGTATGGTTAACACCTAAGGTTACTTAAATCGAAAATATTTTATTAGATTTTTAATGATTTGAATTGACAAAGTATAAAAGTAGATAAGAACGTAACTATTTTTTAATTATGGACTATACAAAGTTAAATTTTAATTTAGGTATTTTTTGATTTTTGGACCCTTTGGGAAAAGAGATTTTGGGCTAAAAATCAACATATTCCATAATGCAAGTGAATCGAAGTTGGATTTATAATGGTTTCATAAAAAACCCTGAAAATTTTTAAATTACACCAAAAAATATTATCTCCCACCATGCGATTTTTATTAGCAATGATAGATTATTCAATTTTCTTGATTAATTTTGTTTTTGGGACAGAACACTAACTACACTAATATTTATGGAACGTAATAGAGACCTATTACGTTCCATAAACAGATCTAAAAGAATGGAACGTTACCTTTTTGCCATCCGGTCGGTTACTTCGGTTAGTCTGACGCGAGTATTGGAACGTAATGTCTACTAACCTCTCTTGTCTTTTTCTATTTACTATTTTCGTTGTCTTTCCGGCTAGTTGCGGACAGGTTAAAACAATGAAATTCTGTGCTAATATTTCCTTTATGTTCGCCGAGGCATCGTCGATTTTAGAAAGATATTCTTTAGCTAAAGCAGCTGGATTTAAGGCTATAGAATCTGGGTTCCCTTTAGGCTTTACACTTGAACAAGTGAAAGAGGCCAAGGAAAAGGCCGGCATTCATCAAGTTTTGATTAATTTGAAAACTGGTACGTACACTAGGTATATACATAATTAAGTTTTTCTAAACACGAATACAAAAGAAAAAATACTCGGTTACATAATTAGAGAACTGTGGTTGCTGCGACTTTAAATATTTATTTTATGAAGTTGTTTGTTATCAAAATATAGATAATAGGTTCAAGTTGTCGTTTTGATAACAGCATTAATTTGAGTAAGTAAATAAACGCACTTCTTTTTAGTTTTGCGAAATATCCAAATTACATGTTATGTACATGTAAGTACATCTATCAACTTACCTAAATATTTACTAATATGTACCTACCCTCTAGTAAATTTTGTTTGTAATATATTATTGTTATTAATTATTTTGTAATGTGTTATTTTTAAGTAAGTTATAATTATTTTTTAATGTGTTATTGTTATTAATTATGGACTAAGATATCTAAAAAATAGAGATTTATTAATTCATTCAAAATCTTAAGCACAGATTAGGTAATCTTATAGCTACTACTTTTTTAACTCTGTTGAAAATGTCAACTAACTTTCTATTCGGCCAACTGTTAAACGATTTTGATGATTATTTTACATTTGTACACGTAAAAGAAAGATCCGAGGTGGTGTCGTTAACGTATACCATTTGTCGCGTAAACCTTTAAGTGAAATTCACGTGATTTTTTGCTATGAATTTCAGGAGACGTAACTAAAGGCGAATTAGGAGTAACCGCCGTGCCCGGCAAGGAAAATGAATTCAAAGAGGACTTCAACACAACAGTTCAATACGCTAAAGCAGTCAACGCGAAGAAAATACATATCATGGCAGGGAAACTGGCACAGACCTCGCAGAACAACTGGGACACTTATGAGAGCAACTTGAAGTATGCTGCGGATGTACTGAAGACTGAGAACCTTTTGGGAGTGATTGAGCCGATAAATCAGTACTCTGTGCCGCAGTACTTTTTGAGTGATTTTAAAAAAGGTAATTCTTATATAGTAGTGGATTTTGCAGCTCTTTTATGTTTCACGGCTCCCTTCGCTCCCCGATACTTAAAGTATATGGAGGATAATTATTTTGCAACATCTTCAACATCACGATCTTATCGTGTTCACTGTCATGCCAAGCTACTGTAGGTATGCGCAGCCGCCTCGTCGAAGAACAACGCTGGCGTTCAAAGTGTTAACTAGATTTGCCAAGCAAAAACCTTGACCAAGTTGGCATGGCACAGCTTGTTTTGTGTCATTACAAATTTTAGTATTCAAAGATTTTAGCATTTGACTCCCTCGCAGTTTTTGAAGGATTTTATCTGTTTTTGTTCCAGCCGTGGACATAATAAAGCGCATAGACAGCCCCCACCTAAAGCTGATGCTGGACGTCTTCCATTTGCAGCAGATCAGCGGTGATATCTCACACACCATCGACAAGCTGATGCCGTATGTCGGACATGTGCAGGTGTGTTTAACATGTATCTCATTATTATATATAATCATCATCATTATCAGCCTCAGAGCATCCTCTGTCGGGTTTTGGTATCTTTTCGCTTCTACCAGCCTACAGCCTTCTGCAAGTTTATTTAAGGTATGATTTTGTGCCACTTTTAGCCCAAAATTTGGCCTTTGCAACTTCTTTAATGTTAATCTCAACCTACTTAAACCAATCCAGTAAACATTCTCTTTAAACACTTCTGTACACATATTGATTGACAAGATGCTATCTAAAAATTGTGTCACACCAAATCGACAATGGATGGAGGCGGCTCAGGACCGCTTTTTGTGGCGTGTCGTATGGGCGAAGCCTATGTCCAGCAGTGGACGTGTATGGGCTGATATGATGATGATGAAAATCGTCATACCTGTATGTAATCGTAAAAACGAAAATCCAAGTTTCTGTTTATTTTTCGTTTAAACGCTCGTAAGTGAGGTAAGAGTAGGTGTTTTTCACGAAAACCAATCCGAAACTTCGGTTTTCATATTACGTCATGCGATGCTCGGTAAATTTACTAATTTTAAGACTGTAACTGCTATTTTTACTTCATACTCTCATGGATGTACTGTCCAGTTTAAAGTTTAGTAATAATCAATCACTTACCCAAATTCCAGATAGCTCAAGTACCTCACCGCAACGAGCCCAACACTCCCGGAGAGATCAACTACCAGTACGTACTCCAACAGATATCCAACGCTGGGTACACCGACTGGGTGGGGCTGGAGTACAAGCCTGTCGGACAGACTAGGGAGGGGCTGGACTGGATAAAGGAATATGGATATAGTTTATGAAGTCTGATAAGTTTCCGCAAATAAATACCTTAAATCATTTTATTCTCCAAGTGTTTCCTAAGTCCTAAGCCTCTTCTCTAACTGACCGCAAGTTACAAAGTCTATAAGAGACACTCCTCAAAAAAACTTGATGAAAATACCAGTAATCTTCGGCTGTTAGAACAGCTTAAAAGATCTTTGTGAGAGGAATAATTCTGCAATAAATTTCTTCATATATCTCTATGAATTTACACGGAGCACACCACAGCTACCATTCGTTATGATTTTTCCCACAATCTTCAACAATCAGTGTCATATTTCAGCCAACTCATATAAAACTCATTGAATTTGGAACCTCAAAATATGTATGGAAATGTTGACCAAGGAGACTCGAACTAAGAGATTTCAATCTATGTATTTGTTTGAATTTGGTAAAACCTTCATCTTTTTGAACTAACGGGGGTTGCTTTCGATTAAAGATATACGACTTATAAAGTCCATTTTACGAGCTTAAGAGTATGAAAAGAAAATTTAAATGACAGAATAGAAACCTCATTCGCCTCATTGTTTTCATTATTTTAATAAGCAAATAAGTATTCAGTGTTGTTGATGAGCTGAATAATCATGATTATAACTCCATACTATTATTCCAAGAAGACCTTCATTTTTGTACATTTTGCTGCGAAATAACATTCAAATCATTAGTTATAAGCATAGGTTAAGATTATTTTATTTTGTTAAGTGTATAGGTAAAGTCGCCATTAATTCTTCAGTGGGTGTATAGTAAAAACTAAGCTAAAACCTTTAAATAAAATAACTTTTTTACGAAAATTGTAAAGATTTATTTCATACGATGATTTAAAACTTAATTACATAATAATAACTAATAAATATATATGCTGGACAATTCACATCATAATCAAGCCCCAAGTGAAGCAGAGCTTGTGTACTACTAGTTAACTGATATACTTAATACAATATACTACATATATTTTGTTTGTTAGCATTTCCTTGTTGTATTGTATTTTGTGTTTGTGTGGTACAATAAAGAGTTATCTATCTATCTATCTATATTTTTTAAAATTAGACTAAGTTACGGGGAGGCTATTGTAACTACGGGTAAAAGCAACTAACTAAAATAACTTTTTGTCTGTAGCTTTCTTATAATAGTGACATCTATGAAACTATAGAGGAACAAATACTTTGTGTTGGAAATAACAGATAGAGCCACTGTCGCTTGAACTGCTGAACTAACTGTGACATTTAGTATCCGCCATTTTTTCGTTGGTGTTGACAAGAAGACAGGTGATATAATTTTGCGTAAAAAATATTACATACCTTGTTTACGACTACTATTCTATCAGAGAGCAGCTAATAGTCAAGGTAAGTTCTTTTTTTATGATTTGTATTATGAAAATCGTGCATTTATCAAGTAATATAGCTACAGATACATTAGCCCCTCGAAATCATGTTGAGGGGCTTTTGTGACTTTTAGGTTAGTTGCAATAACCCCGTCCAATAAGTATGAAACTAATAAACGCTAGTGAAGACCTTTTGTCGATATTTTATTAAGGTACCTTTTACTTTGAAGCAAGGCATGCGTATTATACCTATCATAATTATAGTTTCATTAATATTAACTTTTTCTGTCAATGGCGATTTTTACTTTCGGGGTGGTTCCCACATAAGGGAATGTTTACTGCAACGACATTTACGGGTCTTACCATTTACTACTAATACATATGTATCTATGTTATCCAACGGTAGCTTTTAAATGGTTCATCCGAAATGCTAATTTAATTTGAGTAGATTCATGAGAAAAATGGTAATAATATTATTAATTTTGAATGGCAGTTTTTTTAAAGATTGTAAGAAATTAGATGATAGGTTCAGGATTGATTAAAATTCAGGAAGCTTGTTTTTGTTTACATGGTGCGGAACTACAAAAGAAAAAAAGAGAAAAAATATACTCAAGAACAGCTTAATGAAGCAGTTGAAGCAGTGCGTTCTAAAAAAATAAATAGCTACAGCGCTGCTGAAAACTACGGGATCCCAAGGTCTACTATTATTGCACGGCTATATGGTACTCGTGGAAGTAAAATGCCTAGAGGAAGGAGGAAGGCCTGGAGTATTTTCTGTAGAAATGGAAACAAAAATGGCATCATATATCCATATTCTGGAGAAATGTGGATATCCGTTAACAAAAAAAGAAATTATTTCTATGATTTCTGAATATAATCGCCGTAATGGAATCATAACTCCATTCAGAAATGATATCCCAGGAAAAGAGTGGTTTCAAGCTTTCCGTAAACGGCATAAACTGTGTTACAAAAAACCACAATCAGTTGAAATCGCAAGGAAAAAAGCTTGCAACCCTTTTATCATTTACGAGTATTTTGATTTACTTGAAAAAGTCACGGATGAATGCTAATGGATAAGCCTGATCAAATTTTCAACTAGGACGAGACTAGTTTTTGCTCGGACCCATCCAAAAGTAAAATAGTTAGGTTGATGGGATACCGATCCACTAGAACGACCAGTGGCCCAGGACGTGAAAACACAACTGTTTTGCATGCTACCAGTGCCAGTGGTACCACTGGTAATATTTCAGGGAAAATACCTCTGGAATGAGTGGATGTACCAAAATGATAGTGTAACAACCGCATATGCAGTTAGTCAAAAGGGATGGATGGAGACAACTATATTTGAAAAATATTTAAATAATGTTTTTATACCCGCAATCGGTGACAAAAGGCCCGTGTTACTGATATACGATGGACATTCAACCTATGTAGATTTGAGCGTGATAGAACTAGCAGCATCTAATGGGATTACCATTTTAAAATTACCCCCACATTCGTCTCACGTGCCTTTGGACTGTAGCACGATGAAACCAATGAAAGACAAATGGGAAGGTGCCCTTGTTAAGTGGCAGCGCTTGCACGTAGGTATGAAATTGCCAAAAGCAGAATTTGCTCGCATCATTACCGAACTTTGGGATTCTCTAAATCCTGTTATAATACAAAACGGGTTTAGAAAATCGGGAATTTTTCCCATTAATAGACACGCAATCCAAGAGGAAAAATTTGATTCCTTGTCATTGATGAAATGGAAACAACATATTGAAGAACAGTCGGTTGCAAATCCAAGTCAAGAGCAAATTCAACTTCCAGAACAGGTTAATAATGTTTCATCCGTTGAAAGTTCCGTCGAAGAACAGCCTGATATGTTTGATCTTGAATCGTCTTACATAAAAGTACCAAGTCTTTTGAGCTTAGTAATTAGCAAATTTAACGCAATTACTGATACAACCAAAGATTTTAACTCAGAAGAATCTAAAATAAATACATTACTTGACAAGCATCACAGTATGGCAAATTCTACATTTGCACATGAGGTTAGAAAGAACCACAAAATTTTGAACAAACCAGCTGCCAATGCCATCTCCAATAGTAAAAATACAATTTACCGGTCAACAGACGGAGCACCAGCATATACACTACCCTTGCCAAATAAACCTGCCACTTATTGGACGCCGTCTGTAAAAATATTAACTGAAGAGGTGGTCAAATCTTCAAAAATATGCAGCATTCAAAAAGAGTTCAATTCCAAACTGGATGAGCCAAACGTTACATTTGAACAGTTAGTTTTGCAGTCCATATCACGAAATGATATACCAAAGAAAACTAAAAAACGCGTAAATACCAAAGGTGCCGAAGTGTTAACATATGCAGCTACAATAGAGCGAATGAAAAAGGAGGTGCAATTAAAAAATTAGAAGGAAACAAAGAAGAAAAATAAGAATGTTATATCAAAACAGCATGACGTACAGCAACCGACAAAAAATCAAAACCGTAAGGGACAAAGGACTACCCAAGATAATGAAATTTTAAAGATTAAACAAGAACGATTCGATGGTGAATCGAGCTCCAAATCTGCGATTTACAATATTGAATTATCTAACAAAGATGATCTTGAAAAGAAAAGAAAGAAAAAAATTAAAAATGAAGTCTCCAAACCACTTGAAGTACAGAAATCGACATTAAAGCAAAGTTTTAAAAAACAAAAAACTACCCAAGGGCGTGCAACTATAAAGCGAAAGGAAACGATTTGATAGTGATTCGAGTTCAGTATCGTCAAATAATACTTTTGTATTAGATGACAGTTCAGATTTCGAAACATTTGATTCTTACATAGCTGAATGCCTTCAGGATCAAAAAGAGAATGGAATTGAAGCTGAATGCATTTACCGACAAGAAGTAAAAGAAAATGTCTTTCCAGATATTTCATTTGGATTGAATGAGATTCAATATTTTACCCACGAAAATAAAAAACTAAAAAAAGTGACTGGGTTGTGGTCAGATTCTCTGCAAAAAAGAGCGTCAAACATTTTGTAGGCAAAGTATTATCAGTGGATGAAACAAATTGCCCAACAGTTAAATTCGTACGAAAAGTTAAAAACTTAAAATCTGAGAGGGGTACCACATTTACCTACCCGACCATAGATGACATTTGCGTCATTAAACATAATGACGACATACTTAAAATTTTGCCTGAACCAAAGGTTGCTCGACGTCGACAGCAGTGGTCTCGAACCTACCGATTTTTCGGTATTTCTACCGATATGGGCCCTGTTCTACCGAAATACCGAAATGCACGATTTTCCTACCGACTTTTCAGATCTTGGTTGGCAACCCTTTTCATTTATGTTTAACGGGGAAACCCTTAGAGGGCTTCCCGCTGGGGAATTTACTTGTCTTGTCTATATAAAGAGAAATACGGATTTCACTTTTTCATTATTTTTCATTATTCCGAAGACGTATGTATCTTTAGTTTTATTGCCTCCAAAAATATTATGTCGTCTGACGAGGAACCGAGCACAAGCGCCAGTGAAAAAAAAATATCTACAATATCATAGAAACCTACTTAATAACTTAGCTGTTAATTTCCCAAACATTGTTAAAATAAAATAATAAATAAGAATGGGAAGAAGAATTTTCAGGCTGGCTGCAAGATAGTCGTAAAGACTTAAATTAGGCCTATTGTAAGTGTTGTAATAGGGATATTAACATTACATCATGAAAAGACGCTATAAAGAAACATATGTAGTTCTTTACAAGCACACTTGGTTTCATCAAAGAATATAAAATCGACATTTACCGTGACAAAAACTCAATAAACTGATGCACTAATTAACCAAGCTAATTATATTTATGTTTTACTAAGTACATGCCACTCACTACTTACATTATTGACGACCTCAGTAGCGCAGCGGGCGAGGGTCCACCTGCGACGCAAGAGGTTACGAGTTCGACTCCCGCCTCGGGACAAAGTGCAAATGCAAAATTACTTTATAATGACGTTAATTATTATATGCCTTACAAATAAATTCAAACATGACCGCGGCTATGGCCAAAGAATATTGGTATACCTAGTGAATAAATTTTTATTATGTTTACGTGTGTTTATTATTGTGTAGTCTGGTTTTTTGATAAATAAACGAATTTAATATAATAGGTACTGATTTTTTTTTTCATATATACCGATTTTAGTGGGCAACTCTACCGATTTCGTACTTTGACGTTCGAGACCACTGGTGGACAGTTAATATTCGATTTCAATTTGCAATAAAACACCAAATACATATATAGGCAGTGTCGTATTGAACCTAATTAGCTATGTAATATTGTATTTTGGAAATTAAACTTGAGTAAGTAGGTGTATGCCCAAGTACTTATGTATAATTTTTCATCCGGTTTTACTGGAGATTATATTATATTTAATTATAAGTGATTAACAAAAGTATTTGTGGTTATGTGTACCTAGTTATGATATAAAAGTGTACTTGTAGGTGTAGACTTACTATCTGTTGTTAATAAATAACTACTAATTTAGCAAAGTTCTCGTGCCATAATAAAATGTAACTCAGAAAAGTGGTCTTTACTTTTGTGTGCATATACCTTCATCATTTTATTTAGAGCTAAGCTACAGACAAGGCCATTGAAGCAGGTTAATTTATTGAATCAGTTGCATTATCAGACACTACCTTTTCATTATTTAAGTAGTATATCAACCATCTGGTTCCCTTAGTACAAGTTCTACTTAGTTTGGGGCTAGATGGCACTGTGTGAAAATGTCCGCCAATATTTATTTATAATTAAATCGATAGTTTTTCGTATCGGAGAGCACTAGCTGCCAAAGTTTAAGAAACTCTATACAAAAGGGAAACATTGTGAAGTTTATCGATAAACCTCCATCTTGTCCCATCACTATTGTCTATGAAAAAAGTTGCATTAGCCCCTCAAAGTTTTTGAGGAATTTTCACGGTAAATTAAACCGTCTTCTGATGATGTAAGGTCCATAATAATTATTTGAAATGCCAAGCTTACACCATTTGAAGTGTTAAATTCGAATGTAAATCATATCCACAACTTTTAGCTACATTTACCCCGGCAAGGGGTTATTGCAACTATTTTGGTTATTATTGGAAAAATAATTAATTGACGCTGAATTAAATATACGTTTGATTTGTTTAGTATATCAAGAGAATTCATTGATGTATGTGTAACTTAATACAATAATCATTTTAACACTATTGTTCCTACAGATAATGTTACACCAGTTTCAACTTGTCGTATTTTTATTTTTAGTTGCAATAGCCTCCCCGTACCTTATATGTAATTCTGGGTTCCATCTGTGTTCAGTCTAATCTTCTTTCAGTAGTTTTGACTTTGTTTTCGGCCAAAAACGTTCACAACGGCACAAACTAATATTAAAAATATCAGTAGGATATCAGTTGTCTAGTACCTATAATACAATCTCTGTTTAGCGTGGGTCTGCTCTGCTTCCTTAGATGATGCTGTGTGAATAGTCCAGCATTATAATATTTTATTATTAACTGAATTAATACTAACATTAGGCGGTGGGAGACGGCGGGTTGTAGAGTGACTGTACCCAGTAGTGTTTCTTGACGGCGGAGAGGGACATACGCTCCTTGCCGGATTGACGGAGAAGCTGGAAGAGAAACAATTACACTAATAATAAAAATTCTACGGTTTGCATGTTTAGATTTTTCTTATACCTCACGGCATAACTACTGCATGGATAGGCTTGAAATGTTGCATAGACTTAGGTCACACAAAAATGGGCCGATTTTGGCTTAGAAGCGGAAACTAATCCAGAAACAAGTAGAATTAGGTCTAGACCTAGAATAACGTTGGTATACTTTTTATCCCATAAGTCAGTTCCCTTGGGATAGAAATTACTTTTAGAAACGTGTGAAGCCAGAAAAAAATAACTCAGTACAACTACACACAACACACATACAGAAGAGAAAGAAAAGAGGGAGAAGAAACTAGTGATGAGATTAGTGATGGTACCATCACTCAGTAAAGCTAAATAGGGTGCTACCCTCAGGATAGCAGATTTAAATCATGTCGAACACGCTATTTTTATTAGCAGTTCTTGGGGTCATCATAGTGTTCACTACGATGCTTTAGCGATCGTTTCTTCTACTTATCTATTAGGATCAAAAAGCATATACGTCTTAAAGAGTATTTTGTTTCGGCATGACTCCTCAGTAGGTACACTTCTGTAATGTAATGGCAGCAAGTCCACCATCATGATTAATCATCATCACCCTGTATACGTCGACGTCGATGTCAAACGACGCCATGATAAATCATATGATTTGTTTATTCCGATTTCTTACCTTTGAAATGAGATCTTTAGCACCCTCAGGCACATAGCTCGGATAAACTATGTCTAAAGAAAGAATCCTTGCATACGTCTTATCCTGGCCTTCACTTTCAAATGGTGGTTTCCCTACGAGGAATTCGTAGAGTAGTACTCCAACACACCAGTTATCAACGAAAACATTATACACTTCACGTTTAATCATTTCTGGGGGCAGGTAGTCGAGGGTCCCACACATTGTTTTACGTCTGAAAATAGAAAAAGAGTATTAAGTAAATCCCTTGCTGCACACCATTTTATTAGCAATAGAGTGTCGCAAAATTGGAACCTGTTGCTGGAGGACATTATATTGGCTACATCTATAAATGTTTTCAAGAATAAGCTCAACGAGACAGTGACACAATGACAATATTCAACACTGTGTGATATAGACACATCAGCCATAGGCTGCTCTCTATTATCTAATAAATAAATAAATAAGCTTTTACATCGCGGCTTCCGTTATGATTGCTAACAAATAGGAACAATTTTTTTTATGTATTGCGCCGCTGCTTTTATATCACAGCTGAGAATGTTAGTATGCATGCTGCGTCCGAGTACACATTAGGCTTGGATGTTCGCATTTTAAAAACCTACAGACATCTTGGTATTTACATAACAACAGTTAGTTTACATGCGCGCGAGAAAATATATTCTGCCATATTCTGCCTAACAAAAATTATGAACAAGTAAAAAGAGCATTGTTTACAACCCAAGGACCGAGGGGTCGTAACCCCTCCCCCCGAGTTGAAGCTGGGGCAGAGGTAAAACATCGAGCGCCCCCTCCGTGCGCGCAACAAGGGCCGGAAAGAAAGTCTACGCCAGCAGTCAACGCGCGTTAATGCAGCGCTCAGAGATGTGTGACAAGAGCTCGGAACGCGCTAGCTATAGCACTCGTTAACTGAACAATCTTTAAATTTGATTGTGGGTTGACGTTAGATGTGAACAGTAGGCTAACGCCTAATGTTTGCTCACTCTCATTTATATTATTTTTTCCCAAAGCAGCAGGGACAGAGAAAATTGATAGAAAGTAAGGGACTGTATTTATAAAATAATGGCTACCTTTCGGAAGGTGCATGAACCGACCAGCCGAAGTCAGAAAGTTTCAGATCCCCGTTGTACGCCACTAGGATGTTCTCTGGCTTTATATCTCTGTGGATAACATGTTGCAGGTGGCAATACTCCACTGCATCTGCTACCTGGAAATAAACCCTTTAATCAGTTATTAATGTTATTTTTCAGCATTCAAGATAGAGACTATTTAATTTCACTCTGAAAGTGCTTTTATTAATTATTACAGCGTTTTATGACTGAGACTATGGTAGGGCCCAGGTTCAACTTCTTTTCAACCTTGCTATATTGCAACCCAATTAATAATAAAATTCAGTAATTGAGTTTATTAAAAAACACTAAATAACATAACAAAAGGTCTGTATTTACAAGGACAGGAGTTCTATTATACTATAGTGACACTGGGAATCTTGGTCTCTGACACCACATATTTCCATTTATCTTAGTCCTTTTATTTCTATCTAGTGTAGGTAAATATTAGACCCTGACCATGTGTTATCAATGTGGTATGGTTGTGGTACATGTGAATTATCAATAACAGTTATATTACCACTGATGCATGTGGATGTATCACTGCATACAGCTGCAGTTCGGACAGCAGTCAGAATCAGAATCAATAACTTTATTTCTTTAGGCTTACAAAATAAGCACTTGGACAAGTCAAATTTTATACTATAAACATAGTTATTATTATCAAATAAGAAATAAGGTGTTATTAATATTCTCTTCACTTAAATTTTTTGTCCACTAGTGGAAGAAGTGAAAATGAAACCACCAGCACATTTATATATCACTTATGTGTCTAATACATGTTTATTTTGCCTATCTAAATTTAATACAATTTAGATAAATTTCAAATATTTCCATAAAGCTACACAGAACATTGAATTTCTTACATACTATTGTCATGCTCTTAATCCAGTCATGGCAGTGAGTGGATTAAGTGGATTAAGAGCATGAGGGTGTATTACAAATAATAATTTGTGCTGATGAAGAAGAGTTATAAAATACACACCTGGTAAATGTATTTGGCAGCTTTGGCCTCGGGAAAGCGCCCCTTAGGCGAGTTAGTGAGGTGTTTGTACAGCTCTCCTCCCGCGGCAAACTCTAGCACCAGGTAGATACGTCTCTCATCATGAAACCAAGTCAGCAAGCGGAGGATGTTAGGATGTCTGCAATACAATATAGTTAATCAACTTAAATAATCAGAATCGTTTTATCAGGTACAATTTTTTCTTATTATAAATTAAGATTTCACTGTATCTTACCCTAGGGGTGTATGAATAGGTATATATCTAGGTTTAATTATGTTCTATTATGATTCAATAACAGATGTACAATAAATTGTTTCTATAAAATATCCCTATTCTACCGTAAAAGTTATAATTGAGATTTTTTATTAGGAATTAATAATGTCAAAATTATTTCAAAATACCTATGTCAAAACCCTTATTGATTCTTAATAGAATTAGTCATGTTTATTTTAGTCTGTAAAGTTATCTTTAAGTTCATTTCATCTAGATTCATATATATTTATAAATTCATATCATAAACAGTGAAATAGTAAGTTTACAAAAGGAGCATTTTCTTGTGTTCCCGCAGTAGCATATAAAGCATACAAGCATTACACACAGAGTAGCTGTTATGTTTATCCAAGACAGAGTAGTTTTTAATATAAAGTATATTACCATGGATGTAGAGCAGAGTTAACTTACCGCAAATGAGACTGAATTTCAATTTCTCGTAGAACTTGACGCTCGCATTTGGATTTCTGAATCTGAGATTTGAACAAGGTTTTTATTGCTACGAGATAACCAGTTCTCTTCTCTTTAGCTACATTCACATGCCCAAATTTGCCTTGGCCAAGGTTAGAGCCTAGCTCAAAGTCTCGGGGAGACCATTTGTAGCTGAAAAGAAAGTATTTTTGAGTGGACTATGCTGAAGCTATAAAGGTTTGCCAATATTGTATTTTATCCAGATTCTCACAAGTTATTGTAGGCTGAATGGTTTTTTATCCTGGTTTCTAAGTCGAGCACTTCACTTTGCATGGTTGAAATAGTATTATTCCGCTACTTTTTAACTACGAAATTAGTTTGGCCGTTACAAACTTTTATCAAAGCTTTTATTTGAAATTACATGTCTTCTTCTTCTTCTTGTATTTTCTGCCAGTTTGTTTGACAGTTGTAATGTCAAAGTTGTTAGTTGTACACAAAGTCCATGTACAGAAATTCGCTGGGCTTAACGTCCAGTCGTATCTTGACTGGCCGGAAAACTTAGACAATCTAATCCACTGTGTCGAAGCCGTAAAACGTTGGCATCCGTTAGTTTTCTCATGTTGTGTTGTAGTTCGTTTCTGTACCTACATAATGCTAAGATCGTATGAAGACTCCCAAGGTCACTAGAGCCCTAATTCCCCTGAAAAACCCTTGAAAACCTCCATAACATAAGCTCTGCTTAGCTTGGGGCTAGATGTAGTGTGATTATGATAATCATCATCACACAACATCATCATAATATGATTATCCAACATTATTAATAAAAAACATAAGTGTAAGAGTAGACCACAGGCACAGACATGATATTCATAAATTCTTTAAGAGTGTGCATTGCGCGCCATTTTGTAAAAAGGATAGCAATAGGATGTTGCGTTCATAGGAGCGGGACAGAATATACGTTTTTGGAAAGGCGGAAGCGCAAAAAATGAGTTTTTATCTAATTACAAGTTAATTAAACAACCAATCGAAAAATTAAAAGACATAACTCAAGAAATACTTCAAGCTTTCTTGACAAAACAAAAACCCAACAAATAAAATGTGCTGTTCCTGAGATAAATAGCAAAATTTGTGCAAAACATGTATTTTTCAAAATAATATTTTATCCAGAAAATTTTCACCAATCGTGTTTTTAAAACACGTAATCCAAGATAAAAGTTCAAAGTATCATTTCCATAAATTTGAAGGTAGTAGCTTTCACAGATTCTGAGATAAATAACGATTTCTAACACTAAATTGCTTATGGCACACTCTTAATGTACACACATTTAACATCATACATAAAAATAACAACTATTGGACATGTACAAAGGCGAGCTTAGCGCTAAAAGAGTTTTCTTATAGCAAACCTACGGTTATAATGAGAATTTATGAGTGTGGATAGATAAAGTTTACTACATCATCATTATCATCATCATCATCAGCTCATACACGTCCACTGCTGGACATAGGCCTCCCCCGTACGACGCCACGAATAGCGGTCCTAAGCCGCCTCCATCCATCGACTCCCTGCGACCGCTACGATGTCGTCGGTCCATCGAGTGGATGGTCTCCCATGTAGGGGGGGATTTGCCATAATCACCACGCTTGGCAGGCGGATTGGTGATCGCAGTGTTGGTGTTTAAAAATACTCAGAAGGAAGCTGCTGCCCTTCCTCTGGTTCCCTTAGTCGGCTTTTACGACATCCACGGGTTGAGTTGGAGGGGTCGATATTCGTACGCCGCGACCCCACGGCTTAAGTTTACTACATAAAAGAATAATATTAAATATGTATACTAAAAATACTTAACTACTGTAACGATTCCGTTTGCGGCTCAAATAATTAAACTTTCGCGCCTCTCGCCGCGTCGAACTTCAGCGCGCAGCGCATAAGTTGGCAGCATTGCGTCTATGCATCGCCCGCTTGTCCTTGACGGATGAGAGGTGACCTTTGACTTTCACGGAGACAAAGACTTGCTAACCGAGATTCTTTCTACTTTTATGCCGTAAATAAAACTTTAAATAATTTACCTAAAACTACTGTGAACCCCCATATCGGGTGAGTGTTGTATTATTGTTATTGGTATGTATTTATTGTAATAAGTTCGTGGCACCGGTCGATGACCTATCTAACTGTTATTGTACCATGAATGTTATTACGTATTTCACTTCAATTTATATTTCTAACTAATTACAGATCTGTTCAAAATTAATTAACATTCATGGTACAAATACTCTTTTGCTGCTTTTTGTCAAAAATCACTATAATTTCATTCCATTCTATGTATTCAAAAACTGTATTTTCATTCTGTCTGTCATGTTAAAAATTGCACCATTATTCACTGTACATACATATTTTTCACTGCACTTCTCACTGCTTGTTGTATAGCCTTATAATCCACTCGTTTGACTGCCTCATCACTGATTACTATTCTATGCTAGTTACCATTGCGTTCACCACGAGCATGGGATGTCGCAGTCAAACTTGGGAAGTGGACAATTTCTTAATGGTCGGGAAATGGGTTCCAGGGTTCACCTTACGGGTAGTTCTACTGGACGGATTCCACTGCACACTTGGCGCACGTCTTCACGAGCTGCTTAGCCAACCTGCCCGAGTCTGCACCCATCCTGCCCGAGTCGGCACCCATCTTGTTTACTGCTCCGGACAGACTCCTGCTTTTACTAAGGCCAGTGGTACACTTGTGGGTTACTTAACGCGATTCGGATACGACACCGCTAGACTAAATTCACGACCTTGATATTCTGTTAGATTAATATATATTCTGTAATTGTTACTCTTGTTTTCTTCATACTGTCCTTAGACTAGGAAAAACAGGTAGGACTGTTTCATTGGCGCCCAATAGGTAATAGTCGTATCCGTGTTACGTTGAGTTGCTTATCGCATTTAGTAGTTTTCTTTGGTGTTGGCTTTTTTTTTATTTATTAGTTTTAAGTTTGATTTTCTGCTAAGGCTTATATGTGAGTACATTTTAAATCTTTTTTGTCGACTGTTTAGCATACTACTTCATTTTGTATAATTTATTACGGTATTACTGATACCACATATAAGCTAATCTAGTTTCTGAACTTGTAGATAACATAAGTTAAGCTTCCAATTACTGTCACAACACTTACTCACTATGGCGTATATCATAAAGTTTCTCTCACTTCAAAAGTCAGAACTAGAATACGAGGTTGAGCTTCGCGGTGGTACTAAGGGTTCCGTACAGGAGCTGCGCAAACTTATTGTTAAACTTGCTCCAAACTTACCCTCTGAGGATATTTTAGAATCACATCTCGAGCCAGAACAAGATCTGATAGGGCTTCACGAAAGCTTAACCAAGGCTCAGACCAATTTGGCTGCTCTTAGACAAAAATTCGATAAAAATCTATTTATCAGAACAGAAACCTTGTTACACCACATATATCATAGGGTGAACAGGTTAAGTAGTACCGAATCAATAGTAGGTGGCTATCAAAAATGTTGTTCAAGTTTTGAACTCTTGTATAAGGAGCTATCGGCACTTAGACCTCGAATTCCACAGACTGTGCCTGAAACAACTTCGACTTTCACGTCTACAACCGGTACCGCTTCGGAGTCGAATGTGCCTACCGTCGCTGTCAGTTGTGAGCGAAACGTGTCAGCTGAGATTGGGAAATTGAGGTATTCTGGAAAAACTTGTGTGCGATCCTTTATACAAAAAGTTGAGGAATTCGTTCAATCTAGAAGCATTTCTTACGAGAGAATTTTGTCCTTGGCTTTCGAAATTTTTACTGATGACGCCTTGCACTGGTATCGTTGCAACAGGCATAAGATTTAAAACTGGTATGAGCTTTGCGAGCTACTTAAAGAGGATTTTAGTAGTAGTGATTACGACTACCGTCTTGCTGCAGAAATCAGGTCGCGCACTCAAGGGGAAACGGAAAGCATATCCATCTATCTATCTATCATGCACGGTATGTTTTCTCGCCTTAGTAGGGATCTATCCCAAAATGAGAAACTAGATATCTTACTACATAATATCCGACCCTGTTATGTTAGCACCTTGTTAGCGTCCCCGGAAGTTAAAACAATCGACTCGCTTAAATCGATATGTCGTAGTTACGAAAACATACAGGCGCGCTTTGCTCAGTTTCGCGAACCTCCGAAAGCGTCGGCTAGCACCATAGCTCCCGAGTTCGCCTACAAGGGTTGTGACGGTAGCTCTAATTCCACCGGCGATAAAAAAGTAGGTATTTCCTCTCTAGAGAAGGGGGATGGTGAAATTGTCGCAGCCTTGTCTTCGAAGTCAGCTAGATTCTGTCCGCGATGCAGAACCAATGACCACTCCTTAAGATACTGCAAGGCGGAGCGCTTCCTTATTTGTTTCAAGTGTGGAAAAAAAGGTGTTCGTCGATCAGAATGTCCCGACTGTCAAACAAAGAATTCTGAAGGCACTCCAAAAAACTAATTACTCAGGATTGTACGGATAGTGTGTATTATCATAAAAATTTTGATATTAATGAGTGGAAGAAATGGTTAGGCTTCATATCTTCATTTTCCACTTATAATGCTGTCTCATCAATCCGCGATCACAATCCTAACGTTGATAAGTCTCGACCTTATGTCGCAGTGAACATAGATACAAAACCTTTCATCGGTCTTCTTGATTCCGGCTCCTCTACTACTATTTTAGGTAACGGAAGTCACGAATGCTTACTTAGGGATGGCGTTAAATTGTTAGATTGCGAGAAGATTTTGTTTGTTAGTGCTGGTGGTAACAAGCTGGAGGCCACTGGGGTTCTAGAACTTCCCATAAAATTTCAAAACCAAACCCACACACTTAAGGTATTTGTAGTTCCTGGTATAAAACACTCTCTCATTTTGGGAATGGATTTTTGGAGAACTTATGGTTTGTTTCCTAAATATCTGGACCACATTGCTTACTACAAAGACTCTGATGAAATTTTCACTGCTAATTTTGTTACCCAACAGAATGGTAATCTTTGCTCTTATGACCACTTGTCAGACGAGCAAAGATTAACTGCGGATCAAATGATACAGCGATTTCGGGACATCTCTTATGAGGAACGTGGACTTGGTCGTACTAGCTTGACCACACACGTTATTGACACTGGTGACGCCACTCCTATTCGTCAGCGGTACTATAGAATGTCCCCAGAAAAGCAACGTATTCTAGTAGAACAGTTAGACGAAATGCTTAAGGAGGATGTTGTGGAGCCATGCGAAAGCCCATGGTCATCACCGGTCCTTTTGACACCTAAAAAGAACGGCGAGTTGAGGTTTTGCTTGGATAGCCGGAAACTCAACTCTGTAACCAAAAAGGACGCGTACAGCCTACCATATATTTCCGAAATCCTGGATAATCTTCGGGATGCTAGATACCTTTCAAGCGTTGACCTTTCCAAAAGCTTCTGGCAGATCCTTATTCGGGAGCAGGATAGACAGAAGACAGCATTTTACATACCTTCTCGAGGTACCTTCCAGTTTAAATCAATGCCTTTCGGTTTAACTAATGCTCCAGCCACTCAGCAGAGGTTAGTAGATGCCCTATTTTATGGCCCTGAATTCGAGCACAAGGTTTTCGTCTTCGTTGATGATATCATCATCGTTTCCAATAGCTTTGAACAACACATCGCATTGCTCAATCGTGTCTTAGATAAGCTAAAGCTGGCTAATTTGACGATTAACTCCAAAAAGAGTATTTTTTTTAGAAGCCAGTTAAAATACTTGGGTTATGTCGTAGATTCAAACGGGTTGCAGGCGGATCCAGACAAGGTAAAGTCAATTGTAGAATATCCCGTACCCACTAACCGAAAGGAGGTACGACGTTTCCTTGGAACTGCGTCTTGGTACCGTAGGTTTATACCTAATTTCAGTGCTTTAGCTTCTCCCTTGAATAAACTAACGTCTCAGAAAAAGAACTCACCTCCATTTGCATGGTCTACTGAGGCTGACGACTCTTTCCATAAACTTAAATCCCATCTTGTATCTGCACCTATTTTATCGTGCCCGGACTACCTTAAGCCTTTCGAAGTACATACTGATGCGAGTGATTACGGTATTGGAGCCGTACTCACTCAAAATCTAGATGGTCAGGAGAAGGTTATAGCCTACATGAGCAAGTCACTTACACTGCAGGAACGCAACTACAGTGCCACAGAACGCGAAGCTTTAGCCGTTTTACTAGCGATAGAGCACTGGCGATGCTATCTCGAGAATGGTCTGACCTTTACTGTTTTTACAGACCATTCCTCGCTCAAATGGTTTCTTAATCTTAATAACCCAACAGGTAGACTGGCTAGGTGGGGTGTTCGTCTCTCTGCTTTTAAATTTGAGATTAAGCATAGGAAGGGCGCCGAGAACGTGGTTCCCGACAGTTTATCTCGTGCTGTTCCGGTCATTGCTATTGACTCAGCTCTTTTGATACCTCAAACTAATGATGCTTGGTTCATGAAACTATTTAAAGGTTGCCAAGAGTGCCCTACGTCGTTCTTAAACTATCGCGTGGAGAATAATAGGTTGTTCAGGTACGTTAAATCCTTAAATCCTCTGACAAGAGAATTTGAATGGAAGGAGATAATTCCGTTAGAAAGACGCCAAAGCATAATTTCACAAAATCACTCAGAACCAACATCTGGACATTTTGGAATTTTTAAAACGTTCAAACGCCTTAGTCTCAAATATTTTTGGCCAAAAATGCACCAGGACGTAGCCTGTTTTGTCACTAGCTGTGATGTGTGCCTGTCTCACAAGCATCCTACTCATACTACGCTTGGTATAATGGGTCGTCCTAAAGAGTGTAGCCGCCCATTTCAAATGCTCAGTATGGATTTAGTTGGTCCTCTACCATTCACTAGAAAGCAAAACACATTTCTACTTGTCATTACTTGCTGCTTCTCCAAATATTGTATGCTGTTTCCAATAAGACGAGCAACTGCTCAGATAATCATGCGTATCTTGGAAGAACAAGTCTTCTTAGTGCATGGTATTCCTAGCACTATTCTGATGGATAACGGTAGACAGTTTACTAGCAATGGCATGAAAGCTCTGCTGGCTTGCTATAAAATCCCTAACGTTTGCTTTACCCCGTTATACACTCCGCAGGTTAATACTGTAGAACGGTACAATAAAACCATTATGACAGCTGTCTCAACCTTCATCGAAAATGACCACCGCACTTGGGATACTAACATACCCAAAATACAATTTGCTCTAAATAGCGCCGTAAATGAGGTTACTGGTTTCACTCCTTCATTTCTGGTTTTCGGGCGGGAGTTAGTGAGCTGTGGATCACACTATGTCGACTCCGACTTAGATGGTAGTATTATATTCACACCACGTGACAGTTATGCGGAAAACTTAGGTACACTTCATAAAATCTTCGATAAAGTGCAATTGTCACTACTAAAGGCTCATTCTCGAAATTCTTCGCATTACAATCTAAGGCGCAAAAACGTTGAGTTTAACGTAGGTGATATAGTATGGAAACGAACATTCTACCTCAGTGACAAGGACAAAAGATTCTCTAAGAAATTAGCTCCTAAATTCATAAAATGCCGCATTGTAGCAAAAAAATCTAAGCTCGTTTATGAACTCGAAGATATGACAGGTCAAAACTTAGGAACCTGGCATGTCAAAGATTTTAAGCTGACATGACTATTTCTACCGGATTTTCCTTAGGAAAAATCCAAACCTAAAAAGGGGGGTATGTAACGATTCCGTTTGCGGCTCAAATAATTAAACTTTCGCGCCTCTCGCCGCGTCGAACTTCAGCGCGCAGCGCATAAGTTGGCAGCATTGCGTCTATGCATCGCCCGCTTGTCCTTGACGGATGAGAGGTGACCTTTGACTTTCACGGAGACAAAGACTTGCTAACCGAGATTCTTTCTACTTTTATGCCGTAAATAAAACTTTAAATAATTTACCTAAAACTACTGTGAACCCCCATATCGGGTGAGTGTTGTATTATTGTTATTGGTATGTATTTATTGTAATAAGTTCGTGGCACCGGTCGATGACCTATCTAACTGTTATTGTACCATGAATGTTATTACGTATTTCACTTCAATTTATATTTCTAACTAATTACAGATCTGTTCAAAATTAATTAACATTCATGGTACAAATACTCTTTTGCTGCTTTTTGTCAAAAATCACTATAATTTCATTCCATTCTATGTATTCAAAAACTGTATTTTCATTCTGTCTGTCATGTTAAAAATTGCACCATTATTCACTGTACATACATATTTTTCACTGCACTTCTCACTGCTTGTTGTATAGCCTTATAATCCACTCGTTTGACTGCCTCATCACTGATTACTATTCTATGCTAGTTACCATTGCGTTCACCACGAGCATGGGATGTCGCAGTCAAACTTGGGAAGTGGACAATTTCTTAATGGTCGGGAAATGGGTTCCAGGGTTCACCTTACGGGTAGTTCTACTGGACGGATTCCACTGCACACTTGGCGCACGTCTTCACGAGCTGCTTAGCCAACCTGCCCGAGTCTGCACCCATCCTGCCCGAGTCGGCACCCATCTTGTTTACTGCTCCGGACAGACTCCTGCTTTTACTAAGGCCAGTGGTACACTTGTGGGTTACTTAACGCGATTCGGATACGACACCGCTAGACTAAATTCACGACCTTGATATTCTGTTAGATTAATATATATTCTGTAATTGTTACTCTTGTTTTCTTCATACTGTCCTTAGACTAGGAAAAACAGGTAGGACTGTTTCACTACATACAAAGCTTTCATAAATTACAAGAAAGAAAAATACCTAAAATAAATAAATAAATATGATATACATTATAACTATAAATAATAACCCTATTTATATAATATATATTATATTAAATATGTATTATGTAACTGCTATGACTGTAGTAAGAGATAGTGCTCTTATACTTTTGGCTTAAATACGCTAAATTGGAGAACTAGCTTATATTTGAATGATAATGTGTAGACCGTAGACCAAGAATTTATGCTTACCCGTGTAGTAGAATTTATAACACATAACGTAACACGTTATCAGAGTTATTTGCGCTAACTTACTGATTTAACGCAAATAACGCACCATGTTATTTATAAAGCAAAGGACAAAGAAATTTAGCGCTTATAACGCGTTATCGTCGTTATAAATAACGTGGAGCGTTATTTACGTTAAAATGAGCGCAAATAACGCTGATAACGTGTAACGTTATTTGTAACGTTATGTGATAGAATCAGAAAAAGGTAGGTATAGGTAGATAAGACTTTATTGACAAAGAAAATAACAATCAAATAATATAAAGAAATTAAACTAGTATTTACAATTGAAACAATTGAGCTAACTGCAGACTGTTGCAAACAATCTACAGATAGCTCAACTGGTCCATATCAATACCAGTCGGAAGCGTCCCCAAGACGCTGGCTGCATTGCCCCGCTGTATGGCAATGCTAATGCGCTGCGCCAGATACTCACCAGCTCTCGGGTCACGCGTCGCTTCGACCAGGCGCTCAGATAATTTTTTGAAAACCCGGAGAGCCTCGGTACCCCACGGACCTAGGGTCTCGACTCCAAGGGGAGCAAATGCGTAGGCTCTGTCGAGACCTGCATATTTGCGCCTCTTGAGATTCTCGGCCAAATCTGCCGCCGAACCAGCCCTCACGGATGTCCTTGAAAGATGGGAAGGCGCAAGTGTGTCGGCACATGTAGCGTCCCACACAATAGGCCTGCCCAGCTCCCAAGGGACTAAAGTCATGCCGTCGGGCCTCTTACCATCGTCACGCAACAGACCATTCGGTTCGAGAATAGCTGGTACGTTAGCGGTGACAAAGGCCCGCCGGATGATGTCGTTAAGGCTGGCATGGCGAGATATCCGACCGGCAGCCCTAGTACACGATAATCCGTGATGACCAAGCTGTTCGACAACAGTACCGCACTGGCATTGATGAGGCGCGCAACACCTTGCACCCAACCGAAGACATGTTGCTATACGGAAAGTTACGGGATCCAATAGAGTGCCAGTATTATATGAAGGAAGTGCTTGCAACCAATGTCCTGACTCCCATTTAGAAACGGCCAGGAGACGGGCACGATCTGCAGAGCTGGAGCACGTTTGTAACAAACAATTCCGTGTCAACTCACACAGAGGCCCGTCCCATTGCCGTTGGGACAAAAGAGATTTTGGGGGAGCAGCATCAGGGCAAGCACTATGCCAAGCCATTCGAGCCTCGTCTAAGAACGAAATTTCGAATGAATTTCCAGGTGAGACCAAAGACGGATTTATTTTTAGATAAGTCATTTCCGATCTTATATCTATGTATCACCATAGTTGTATCTTTGTCTATCTCTCGGAGACAAGCTATGAGTAAAAGAGATAGCTGGTGTACGTACAGCTATACTGCCCTGTCAGTCTCAATCGTGTCAGCTTGTAACTGACTAGTTAGTTCAAAGTTGTGGTAAGACTGAGGAACTTTATTAAAATTCTAAGAAATTACTGCTTTTTACCTAAAACTTTGTTGAAAAAGTGAAAATATGTCGTGTTCTGCTGTGTTCTGTCCTTCAAAAAGCACAAAAGGTGGAGTAAAAGTCCCGGATTTGTCATTAAATGCGTAAGTTTTTCGCTCAGTATAAATACTAAAGTAATTATTTTAATATTTATTTTGATCGTAGGTATTTTATTATAGCGGCAAATAAGTCTACCTTTTACGAATCATGAGATACAATATAGCCCGATAGATGGACAGACAGACAGACAGACAGCGGACAGTGGTTAGTATTAGGGTCCCGTTGTTACGCTTTTTCGATTGGTAGAATCATCTTACATTGAATTAGTGTGACATACTCGGTTTGCGATTCCGACACGTACATGGCCAAAATCAGCATCAGCATCAGGTTATGTGTCAAAAAACACTATTAACAACAACCCTGGTTGAAAGTACTAAAACGTGCTTGTTAAATATGGGACGAACCAGGAATGAAATCGGCATTCAAGTGTATTTTCCTGATTGGGACCAGTTTGGGCCGAAGTCAGTTCGGCTCGGCAGCAAAGTCCTTCCCTAGTCATGCACACTAATAAAAACGGACATGCGTAAAACTGAAAGGCGGAGTCCATAAAATTATTGGTACTAGGATAGAATCCATTGTAAGTTGGATGTTGTGTTTTCTAGGGCATCAAGGTTCTCAGCATCATAGAGATGTAACTCACCTTTTTTGTCTATGCTGCTATGGTTTTGTTCGTCCAAGCAAGGGACAATATGACACAGACAACCTCTGAAAAACGGACCTCAAATGCTTTGGGTGATCGCATGGGTTGGCGCGAGATAATTTTTTTTTGTATTATTTAATTTATTCTGCTTTCTTCAAGATAATAAATCTAGCGGAAAAGTAAGTTGACGCAAGTATATAAATTCGTTGGTTGCCGTATTTTTTTTTTCTATTTACATATGAGAAAGCGAACTTCGACTCTAAGTTTTGGAGCATTTTGAAAAAAAAGAGATTTTGGGTTAGAAATCAACATTTTCACAAATACTCTCAAAATAAAATTAAATCGAAGTTGGATTGGTTTTATGATAGTTTCATAGAAAAAGTTCACGATTTGCGCCAAATTACTTTTCCGCTGATTTTATTCTGTGTAAAAGGCAGAAATAATAAAAAGCCACAAAATAATTTGATTCTCGCACCAACCCGTGACGTACGTTGCGACGCGTCGCGTCGTTAGAACTTGGTTAGAACACTAATTGCGAGACACGGATACGTACCTAATAAAGGATGATTGGTAGCCGGGTGCAAAGCTTCAAGGACAAGCCAGAGTGGACCAAGTCTACAAAGTCTCACCAGTCTACGAATTATTTTGGTGTATGGGAAGAAAGCCCAAAATTCAACATTGTAGTTGCGAATACTGGCCAGTTTAAACATAACATATCTAAAAAAACATGTCCGATAGGCAGAAGGCTATCGGACATGTTTTTTTAGATATGTTTATGATTTTTTCAGGGTAGGTTTTAAAATGCTCAATTTTCATGATAATGATGGAAAAAAAATCCTTGGCCTGAAATATCCTGAAAAACCTAAAAAATATACTTTATAAAGAACATTGGTTGTTAAAATAGTTGTAGGTACTATGTATAGGACGTAAAGGATTTTACTGAAAAAATCCTGAATAATACCTACTTAAATATTGACGTAAAAAAAGAATGGTTAGTTAAAAGTAATATTGATATCGGCTCACCAGCTGATGCGATAGCTTCGTGCTAATATTTCGCTAGCACCGATCAAAAAACAGCAAATGACCAGGTACCAAAGTGTGGGTTAGTTATAGCACAACTGATTCACCTAAGCCAATATCCCTGACTATTAATCTGCGGAAAAGTGCTATCACCTTTGTAGATAATCATATTGCCGACACTTCTATAATAAGGAAAAACTAATAGGTACAAACCCTTTGACTCCTACAGGGTTATGCATATTAGGGCAGTATTGACGAATTGAACATTCTCCACTCTCTTCCTGAAAAAAGGAATAACCATTTCGTCAACGTACATAATAAGAGGGCGGTAATTTGCATGAACCCTGTACCTACCAAACAAGTCGACCCGGCATATGAGCTTTTCGGAACTTTAGCCGCGATCCATATACCTAGGACGAAAAAAGCAAGTAGTTAGCAACACAAAACAAATTTCAATAAAGCTAGAATACAGCTATTTAGGTACTATAAAAAAGCGGTAGAGCAGCAAGAGAAACAAGATCTGTCGTCTACCACCGAACTATTATTTCTGTAGTATTACAAACAAAATGCGCATCACAGCGTGACCAGGAACAAGTTTTTGTACTACTGTTGCCAGCAGGTTTATTTTTTTTGCTAGAACCGTGGCGAAAATCCCTTGCATAACGATATCGTAGGCAATGCAACGAGCGCACCTACTCAAAAGTATGTATGTATGTCGGTAATAAAAATAAATGCACTTGTATGGCTGCTGAAATATTTAGAAAAAACTAAATCATAGGTAGGCAACCTATGTTTCGGGCTTCGATAAATGTTGCTAGGTACAAAGCTGACTCTGAGATGCAAGAAGAAAACATTTGTTCCTTCTGTAATTTTGGCTGCATCTATCCAACATTTTGATAAGCTGGCTACACCACCCTGAACCACCCCTGCCTCCCGGCACCGGAAGAAACTCGTCCATCGTCTGTGCCGGTGGCGGGAAAACGGGGAAAACGCGCGCACTGGGGTGGCTCGCCTCTCACTCATTCCGTAGCGAACGCGCGGCGCGGCGCGCTACAAATCAATACGGCAGATTTACACACCAAAAATCATTGAAATACAAACTTACTACAACCAAACATACTTTACAAATGTGTTACTCTATTTATTTTACATATTAGTGTAGAAAACTGTGATGTTTGTGCGATAATTGCGACGCAAATCGGTTTCAGGCGCTAGGTAAGTATATAACTAATAATGATTAGCACGTTGTGATAGGATGACCTAGTTATCGCTGAAGAATATACTAGGTATTGGTTTAATATAGTGTGTACTTATCTAAGGTTCAGTATTGATTTGTTTTGTTTGTAAGTGGTGTTGTTGATAGCTACCACAAAGTAGTTTTATTTATAACAAAATATAGGTTGGTTGGTACAAGGTACAACAATATTGTAGCATAGTAAGAATGTAATAAGTAGGCAGGATTAGCCCCAAGCCCCCATAATATGTCCACTTATCTGTGAAAAGACAACTAAAGCTATAGTAATGCCATTACTTAGGTAAGATTACCATAAGTCCCTAGAGCTGGTACAAAAGTTCTGGTCGCATGGAGTGACAGACAACACGCTTGGGAAACTTCGTTGGCTGTAGGTGGTATCCGAAGCACTTCTCTACTAAAAAAAATCCAGCAAATTTCAATCATATAGGTATGTATGTATGTGTCAACATACTTGGACTTTTCGATGTTATATTGTAGCATATTATGCTAAAACTATTGAACGGATCGGATTGGTTTGCATAGATGTCGGTAGACATATTGTGATAACAAATTGGCTTCTTTTATACCGAAAAAACGAGCGAAGCCGCGGGCAGAGCCTAGTACGTAAATTAATATTAATTGATATCCTACATCCATAATTGAAATGCTAATTCCATTGCCTCTCTACCCACTCTACATAAAGAATAGGTTTAGATTAAGTACCGACTGTAAAGTTAAGTGTACATATTTTTAAAATATCTACATATTATGTACCCAAAATATGACTAATGTTAGTTTTTTGACTATTTGCGAAAAAAACTTTTTTTACGTTTGTCCACGATCACTTGAGAAATTGAAGATTTGGTCAAAGATGGAGCACGGTTTTTCAAAAGGAACTTATTCACTCGGGATTCGCAGACTCCAAGATCATTCTATGATAATTTTATCCATACCTCAGTTCGTTTTCTAGTTGGTTAGTAATATCGCCTTCAGTGTATCTAAGTACTGACCTAAGACGCCGATGAACGCAGAAACAGGCACGTTCCTGAGGTAAGATCAAGATTTACTATACCTAAGGCTCTATCTGCATCATCATATCAGCCCATACACGTCGACTGCTGGACATGGCCTCCCCTATACGACGCCACAAATGGCTGTCCTGAGCCGCCTCCATCCATCGATTCCCTGCGACCGCTACAATGTCGTCGGTCCATCGAGTGGATGGATGGTCTCCCATGTAGGGGGGGATTTGCCATAATCACCACGCTTGGCAGGCGGATTGGTGATCGCAGTGTTGGTGTTGAAAAATACTCAGAAGGAAGCTGCTGCCCTTCCTCTGGTAGGTTCCCTTAGTCGGCTCTTACGACATCCACGGGTTCAGTTGGAGGGGTCGATATTCGTAAGCCGCGGCCCCACGGCATATCTGCATACCTATACCTATATAGTCTTACGCATAATTTATAAACCATTTCTGTCCTGTAACACACACAAAACATATTAATAAATCATAAGCAAGGAGACCTGGACAAAATGGGCTCTTATATAACATTTTTGTATAGGTAACATACGACAAACCTCCCAGCTATTATCATCAGAATAGGTCCAGAAGGGTCATTGACCATGCGGAGCCACCCTACCCTCCCAGTGCAAATCTTTCCGGGTAGCATCCGACTTTAATATTTATCGCCCGTTCCGGATTAAATTTACTCTTGCTGGTAACTTTTCTTGTAGGTCTGCAGCTGCCATTGCGATAAAGTTTAATTAATTGCCTTAAATACCTGCCTAACCTAACTATCGAGTACCGGGTCTGTACTTGTAAAAACGGAAATCTAAGTTTCGTTTTCGTGTAAATGCTATCTTATGTGAGAAAAAGTTTTTTGCGGAACGAATCAGACACAGCCATTTTCGTTTTCCAAGTAGGCCTCCTGTCTTGACGGTGCGGTGGTAGGTAGGTATGACCAAGACCATTCTATGGGATTGCCATAATTTCTGCTAACTACCAAAGAGCTACGTGATGAAATAACTATTCATTCAGGGGTCTTCAACATTTTCGGCCATTCGAAATGCGGGTTAAGAATCGAACATAGGTTCTTCATTGGCCTCAACGTCGAGCGAAGCATCACTCGAGTCGTGTGATTTCGCTTTCAGAGTCCTCCTGGTCTCTCCAAGGCTGTTCATTAGCCGATTGGCTGTGATGGTCATCAAGTGAAATTACTAATAATTTTAGTTCTTACACGTCAAAAGCTTAGTCCTTCCAGCTTGACGATTTTGATGAATAATCTTGACGATATGCTTGTATAAATTAATGGGTCCTTCGAGCCGAAAAAGCACGTTGAGCTTGCTATAAGCTATGCTTTGGTTCGTTAAATAATTTCTTTGGCAAAAAGAGGGCTATGTATCTTACAAAACACGTTCTCAAATTAAAAGGGAATTGAAAGTCATTGAAAGGCGGCGCGGCCCTTTGCTAGTGGAAAGCTGTTTGGCACGACAGTCATCGATGACGCTGCTGTGTGACAAGGTACCTACCACAGAGAGAAAAGCTTCTGTGGTGACCATGATTTTAATGTCAATCAATTTTCTCGTCGGAAACCTTGCAGACTTTATTCTCTACCTAGAGATTACTGAAGTAAGCTCGCTATCTCTAATAGATATTCATCATATCATATCAGCCCATAAACGTCCACTGCTGGACATAGGCCTCCCCCATACGACGCCACAAATAGCGGTCCTGATAGGTCTAATAGGTATTAGGTTAAAAACACCTATATTTTCTTCACTGAACACATACAATTTATTGGAAGCCTGTTATGGTTGTTGTGAAAAAGAGATAAGGTAGATATTGTTTGACTTCGAAACTTTTAGGGAAAAACAATATTTTCCCTATTTACGGTTCACGTTTTACGTTATCTAACAGTCATTTCATTACAAATAGTGTTCGGTCAAACTTACGTAAGTATGGGTTGCCAGTTCAAATTTAAATTGAAAATTGAGTTATTCAGACAAAAAATCCAAAAAAAAACAAATTAAATCTTCGATAAGTTCGTTGAGAAAGAAATCATGGTGTCCCCAAACCATCTACCTGAGGTTACCTACCGCTAAATGTTCGAGGGTCACTTTCACTAGATGTCTGGTCGGCACACGCCTCAAACTGATAACTGTGTTGCTTCACCATTATTGAGTCGATGAGCTCGAGCTTTACTAGTCTCGTACAGTGGGGCCTCTCAGTCTGTCGAGCTATGTTCATGCCCAAGAATTGAGGAGTAGCTGTAGGTGGATAATCATAATCAATCGTTTTTTGCAAGAATACAAAATTAATATAATGGAGCTAACGGCGCTAGAGTCCGTAAGGAAGTCCCAAAGATTTTCGAACCGTGGGGTACTTATTTATTGGCGTAGTTGGTGAGCGCTGTCCCGTATTGAGGGAAAGGTCGCGAGTTCAAGTCCCGCCGAAATCATAGATTTCTGGAATATCATTCCAAAAATTGACGAGGGACTTACGCACTATAGTAAAAATTGTTTTAGGCATGTGTTCTTCAAGAACAAAGGTTCGTACGATTAGGTAAATTAACTTTGACGGTTTTGACTGAAGTTTTCACACGTTAAACGTCCATGTTAACAGACGAAGCTGTTAATTGCCCCATTTGTTCTCAAAGAACGCCGATACATAGATTAACATCGTACCTTATAAGTAAGTACTTACTTTTCGCGAGGAGTGTTTTACCTGCTAAAACGCAATTTTTGTCAGTCATAATATTTTTTTACTAGCCACAAATTATAGTACTAAACGAAAACACCGTCAAGTAAATATTAATAGCCAGCAAAATATTAATCATTTACATTCTACGTAATACGTACGTTTCTTATGCTTGATATTTATTCGCAGTGCAGCTTCTAGTTTATTTTTCCTGTAGGCAAGCGGCAGATCGCCCTGCGTGGAGGGTGTGAGGGTGCAACCCGGTTATGAGATTGCATTGAGGGTTGTTTATGTGTGGGGTGTTAGGGGCTCTTTTAATTTGATTACTATTTTCAAGAGACTATTTCCTTCTCTAAATACTTATATACTCCGTGCACCATCAAAATATTTTACATTCTACAGCAATTTAGAGCTTTGGAATCTATAGATGAGTCACAAGGTTAAACAAATATTTTATGATAGTATCTTTAAAAGGTTTATCGAATCAATAGGATTTAGACAAAAAGCAAGATATTTTTATATGGAAGAGCTGTAAGCGCTGCCTAACTGCCTATTAAGAACAAGAACTACGCATTTATCTTCTTAAGCGAATGCACAAATAATTTATGATAATATCTCAAATCAATTGGATTTATACAAAAACCAAGATATTTTAGTTTAGTTCCTATTAGAACAAGAACTACATACGCATTATCTTCTGACTAAACCGAATACACAAAAAAATTATGATAATATCTTTAGAAGATTTATCTAATCAATAGGATTAAGACAAAAACAAAGATATTTTATTATGGAAGAGCTTTAAGCTGCGCATTATCTTCTGACCAAAGCGAAAGCTTTCTCAGAAGGTCTTGTAAACCTATAGTTCGTTTCGATAGTAAATTTTAGCGAATCTACGGTCACTACCCGGCTACTTACACTTACAAGAGAAATGGAGCGCGACGGTCGATGACAACCGCTACACTGCCATTGTATTATCCAAGTAACAATTGGCTTTCTTGTACGTGATTCATGATACAAATATAGATAAGGCAAGAACACTCCAATGTCGTTTAGATACGTAGGTTTTGCGCTATTAGGGTGTCGTGAGGATCAGCTCGATAAGGCACATAAGGGTGTGTGTTAATGGCTTGGTGGGATTGACATAGTAGGGTACTTTGATAATTATGTTCTTTGATAATTAATTCTGAGTACCTTGTTCATATATGTATATTCAATAACATTTTAAAATTGTGTTTAAAATTAAAAACATAGCATGCAGTAGAAATAAAGTGAAAAATGTTAAAAATACCAATCCATTAATTATACTGTCAAAATAACCTAATAATATAAGTAGGCACGTAGGTAATAGAAAGATTTCCCCATGGACGTTTGAAAAAATATTTTCTTCAGTAATAAAAAGCTACAGGAAAGCTCTTAGACTTTGACCCGTGGACTTGCATCTTGTAATGTGTCAGGCGCTACGTACGTGATGATGTATTGCGGTGGATATACATTTTTGGGGAGTTGGGGTGATCATGGGCTACATTTCTCTGGTAGAATTTATGTACTGAGTTTCATAATCGCTGAGATATGGTTTTTTAAAGTTTATATTTAAATAACCTGTAATCTCGCCTTTAAAGAACATAACCAAAAAATGTCTGCTTCATCATGACCTTAGCAGAAATATAAGGTGTTAGTCAAATTAGTGCACAATATCGCGGGGGGATTTTCTGTTGGTGCCAGAGTATAATATAAAATTAACAAACGGGGCCCAAGGTCAATATTATACCTACCCAAAATTATACAAACCCTTATTTTACAAGTTCTGTATTACGTTATACTACAGTCCCTCCAAACAGATGATTGGCATATATTATGGAGGGCATTGACCGTGCGGCGCGGTCCACTCCACTCGAGCGGAATGAACTCATTGTCAGTCTGTTTCGTGATCACGAATAGCTCTGTCACTTTCGCATGGGGGCGGGGCCAGTGCGGCGACAATGACTGCAAGGTATCAAAGAGCGGTCGCCCTATTTTGAAATGGCTAAGTACGTAGTATACGGCGTTATTTGAGACAAATTAAAAATTCGATAAAAATAAAAAATCGTTTCCGGCCTACTTTGTTTAGTGAAAGCTAATCTGTAGCAGCAGGTGAGTAACCTCCAGCAGTATCGTGCACTAGTTTGCCTAACACCCTGTATATCTTAGTTCGACCACCTTATTTATTACTACGATAATTACCTATATCGGCCGCAAAACCAAACACCCTGCATAAAATAAGCTCCTACAAACAGCAATTACAGGCAAAATGCTGCAAAACCTTTAAAAAACTCTTTTACAGCCATTTTACGAGGCACAGGGTTTATATGTAGGTAACAATTTTACACTGCAGTGGTTCATGCGAGGTGAAGAGCTAGAACAAATGGTGAAGATAATTTACGACGGTATTTTACAAGCTTTATACAATGGAGGCTTTCGATTTAGAGAAGGTACCTACTTATTTCAGAGATCCAATTGCAGGAGAGAGCCTACGCATTTGCTCCCATGGTCGTAGGGTTTTAAAAAAATTATCTGAGCGCTTGGGTACGCTTCCGACTGGTATTCATATGGACCAGTTTAGCTACCTGTAGATTGTTTGCAACAGTCTACAGTTATCTCAATTCTTTCAATTGTAAATACTACTATACTAGTTCTAATTTGGTACTATTATTTGATTGATATTTACTTTAATAAATTGCAGGATGAGATTAAGATCAGTCGATCGATCGAAACTTTATATAAGTGTATGTTTTGTATGTTTTTATAGATAAACATCGATTAATCATTGATCCATAACGATACTTCTGTCTTCGATCCGGACACATTCCAGGTAATAAATTTCTACATTTAATGAAAAAATCAACTACACCGAATTGCCTACTTTGTAATTCTGTAGACGATGTGTACCACATTCTGATGGAGTGTGTCCTGAGCGAATCGTTTAGAGATAGTATTAAGTCATTTAGTTTTAGGGATGTAGGTCACTGCAACACCGTTCTAGCTGAGCCTACTTCGGACGCAGCTAGAATGCTGTACAAACTTGTAATGTTAGATAATTAGGTTAATTTTGTTTTAGGTGTTTTCAGCCAGTTTTTCAACGGTGGGTTTGCTATTCTGAAATAACTAGGATGCAGTTCTTCTTAAAGCTGATGCAAACCAAGCTGAAAACTTTAAGGTGCACTGCACTCTAAAAATTATCCGTGAAAAGTTAAGAATAAAAGCTTTTAGCGAAATTATATTATTTCAAAAATAAACTTCGCCGGAACAAGTTTCCCAATGCAATACTGTTATTTCACCGCAAACATCTAACTGGAAAAGTTTGATCTCCGCTTGGAGTTTCCCAGATATTTTTTGCAGTTATGTTGTTACGGATGGACCATAATGTTGTAATACCAGAAGTTGTGATGGAATTTAGAATTGGAATTTTATCTGGTACCTTGATCATCATCATTAAAAAACTTTTGAAACTATCATAGTTATTCACAAAACTAAAGTAATTTAGGGCTAACTAGGGTAAATGCGTCTTACGAGGCTAAATCTTTTTGAACTTATTCAAAAACTGTTCAATCTACATTTATACATAAACAGTTTTCAAATAAGTTCAAAGTCCAGGGATATACATATATTACCTACCATGATTTGAGTTTTGAGCTTTCCAATATTTTTGCTATGTTACAATGTAGGTCTTAAAATTATAATATGTCCAGCTATATTCTACCTAACATAGGCATGCAAATTGTATTTTTAATTAAATACACTTTATTAAAATTACAATTTCCTAATCCTAATATTTAAAATCTATAAATTAAAAACATTTTTTTATTTAAATATAAATCAATGTCAATGAATATAATATAATTCCTCTAAGTCCTCTAATTCCAAAGTTTCTACAATACATCTATTTCATTTCATTTCTACCGGATAGGTTGGTTTTTTTAATAACCTCGAAGTAACATTGGTCAAATATCATATTTTCCTTACCCCAATTTCTATGGGGAGCGCATAAAATATAGGTACCTAACATACATACTTACACAAATACACTTTTCTTCCACTATCCCATATAAGCCGTTCAGCGAAAGTGTGTCAGAACTTGCTCTATACGTACCTACTTAATAAATACCTAGGAAAAGAATGGTAATAGGAATTTGTTTCGGTGATGCTCCTGATGTTGCTATGACGTAAAGGAATTTTTCCATAGCTAGGCAATTATCTGCCTTATTGATTACTATTGTACTTTTATCAATATTTTAATCAATAATTATTGTATGTCCGAAAAGGATAAAATTGTTCATTTAATTTTAAGACCATTCCATTCCATTCTATTCTGAGACTCATTCAGCCAAGCGGCAAGAGTCACAACACCCACCATAGACTTATCACAGGGTTTCTCTTGCAGGTCTTCGTAGCCAGGATTCGTTGATCAAGATGGCGGCCGCGCCGGCAGCGGCTGCGGCGTCTTGCAACAAGAATGGCTGCGTTGTTTTCGACTGTCTTGTCCACCTGTGGGAATGGTAAGTTGCACGCAATACCTACTGTGAATTAAGGCTACAGATATGTGTTATTTTTACGGTATCATTGCACATGGTCCAAAAATGGTAAGGGAATTAGATTTTTTTTTATTCTGTATTGTAGTTCAATTTTAGATCACTATAGATCCTGCCACATATAGATTCTTCGGTACCTACTTACGAACTACAAATGTCAGTTTATTTTATTTTTTTATTATTTATTATTTTAAAAAGACACCTGGTTTATTCGACTTTCAACCCCAGATCTTAATCCCTGCAACGTAGGTAGGTAAGGTACTTGGGGATTGATTTATACTTCTAGGAACCGAAGTCGGCAATATAAATTCTACGAACTGCCAATATTATTGATCATGCCGAAGTACTGTCTTGCGAGTTTAGATGGTAACACCAGATTAGCCTTCCTTTTGCAAACATAATTACTATTGCTTTAAAAATCAAGAGCTTTATTTTATGTAATAATACACTAGCAGCGTCTTGGGGACGCTTCCGACTGGTATTGATATGGACCAGTTGAGCTACCTGTAGATAGTTTGCAACAGTTTGCAGTTAGCTCAATTGTTTCAATTGTAAATACTAGTTTAATTTGTTTATATTATTTGATTGTTATTTTCATTGTCAATAAAGGTCTTATAAAAAATAGATACCAGCTAGGTTGAGACTCAGACTCTCATATCACAGACGCGCCAATTTTCAACGTCTCACGAAAAGTAATCGCGACCTCTCACGAAAGTCGTAGCAACGTGTTGTCATCATATCAGGCCATGCATCTCCACAGCTGGACATAGCCCTCCCCCATACGACGCCACAAATAGCGGTCCTGAGCCGCATCCATCCATCAACTCTATGTCCTATGACCGCTACGATGTCTTCGGTCCATCAAGTGGATCCAATACTTCGTTTCGCGTTGCATCGTGGCTGCTACTTAGAACTGTAACTACATGATTCATTATTTATTACTTATCTAGTACTAGATGTTCCTGTGAACTTCATAACCTAACATTTTTACCAAGGGTGCTTTAGTAGTGTCAACAAGAAAAAAAAAACAAATATATCAATCCGTTTTTAAATTTTACTATTCGTGAGACTAACTATATGCAAATGTGTTTAAATAGACATTAGTTATCTTTATCTAGTACCCATATAAAAAAAAATGAATTCCGTTGACATCTAAAAAGGTAAGGATAGCAAGCACTTCATAGCTTAAAGCAAAGATTACCTGCGCTTTTGCGATTGCTTTTATCGCTAATTTACAGTCAAGGCTTTAGTTATCTACAAACTGCCATAAAAGATAAAAGGCAGTAAGTATACCGTTTTGATTCGAATGAGAGAGGTAAAACATTTATATTCACCTAGCACGATAGTGTACACGGGTATAAACTTTTTAAGGTGCTCTTTCAAGCTTTTTCAAGGATGCCTATTGTTATTCGTTTCATTAGAAGATTATGTTAGGCAGGTACGAGTATTATTACAAGCTAGGTACGAGTATTATTACAAGCTTTTAATAATACTCGTACAAGCGTTCCAAGCGAGTATTATTATACTTGCTCTGTTAGTTTGTGTGGGACAAAGCATTGTACGTGAATTTTAGACCAGTTATCCTTAACCGATTGAGCTGAAAGGCGGCATACTTATGTAAGTTTGGTTCGGTGACAATGCAATGTTATGGTACCATCGAACTGGTCTGATGATGGAGACCGATGATGGCCATAAGAACTCCTAAACGAAACGACTTAACCACGTCGAGTTTGAGTTCGTTCGATTTGTTTTCCCAAGCAGTCCAATCCAGTCCCAGTCTTGGATGACATAAAGGCACGTTTATAAAAAAAAACGTTTTTTAAATATAACCAAATAATTTTTACTAACTCCAAACGAGGGGGATTCTTAATAAACTGTCTTAGATCTTTAGAATGATAAGGTCATTTTGATAAAATTTAACAGATTTCTTTGATAAAAATATTTTTTTACGTGCGATCTAGCTAATAATGATAAACACGATTAAGTAGGTTATCAAAGAGATATCTTGGTTATAAAGCACGTGTATACATTGAAACGACATCGATATCCGTCCATGAGTCTCACTTTTAAACACCAAAGTACGTTGATTACCTTTTTATGTTGATACTTACCACTCACCGCGGCTTTGCACAGGTAGCACAATTTTAACTCTCTAAAAGGAACATTGTTTTCCTATTAACTCGCCTATTGCTTAACGCGGCGCATGCCAGCAAAGAATCCGTCATGGTAATTTCAGAAATTCAATAATCTACTTCATATCTTAGTCGATTTACACAAAACCTTAAATATTTCATACCTCATAACTTTATTTCTTTAGGCATTCAAAATAAGCACTTAGACAAGTCAAATTTCCAACTATAAATAGCTCTTTAAAGCTATTTATAGTACGTACGTACTACGTATAGTACTTATTTTCTAATAAGAAAGGTGTTATTTATTTTCTCTTCACTTAGATGTTTTATGCAATAATGGAAGAAGAATGATCTAAATACACCTAACCTTACTGATAAATCCACTCAATATCCTAATCCTCTCGGGTTTAGTAGTTTTCAAGTCAATTGCGTTCAGACAAGACAGACTCAGTGGAAATAATAACGTAGTGAAGTTTTACATGTCACATCCGTTGAGAAAACCATGCTAATAGAAGTGAAAACGCTATATAGTTGCGGCTACGAAAGCTGTTTCTCTACAAACTCTTCAGTTTCTCTTTCCGTATAAAAATAAACTTGCAAAGAAACAAGAGTAATGATTCGAAATAAATGTCTTACGTGACTGGTATAAATAAGTCTGAAAGTTAGAGTAAACAACGTTCAAATTGCTTAATGTTTTTGTAACGGGACATAGTGGGACCTAAGAACATTTCAATGAGTTTTATTATTAGTCATCATCAGCCGGTATACGTCCACTGTCGAACAGGGCCAAACGACGCCATGAATAGCAGTGCTGAGCCGCCTCCATCCATTACTCCGATTTTAATGGTATTTTACTATTGTATGGATAACTATCCGGAGATCACCCAAAGAGAGTTTATTAGGCATTAGGGATTGATGGATTAGTAGTTGTCCCCATATCTTAAAAATAGTGAGAATAATAAGTAATTTTAAGTCGGGTTTTCTAAATAATCAAATGATTAGATTAATTTCTGGCTTCTGCAACATGGTATGGTGCTTTATTGGTATCGTGGAATAAAAGCTATATAAAAGCAGTGTAATATTTTCTAACGGAGTTTCAGAGATCAAATCACACTTGGTTATTTATATAAAAAATCCAACAAAGAACTCGCATGAAAAATAACATTTGCCGATAGAAATAAAGTTGGCCATAGAAATAAGCAGCTTCCACCCTCAGACAAAATAGACTTCTTATTTTGTCTGAGCTTCCACCGTGCATAAATAATATTTTAACTTATTAATTCATTTTATCATTTTATGTAGGTAGGTAGGTGGTACTATAGGCCTTGTGCATAAGCTCAAAGTCACCCAGCGAGCTATGGAGAGAGCTATGCTCGGAGTTTCTCTACGCGATAGGGTCCGGAATACGGAAATCCGTAGAAAAACCAAAGTTACCGACATAGCTCTCAGAATTAGAAGGCTGAAATGGCGATGGGCAGGCCATATAGCTCGTAGAATCGATAACCGTTGGAGAGTAAAGGTTCTCGAGTGGCGATGCAATGCGAAACGGAGTGTGGGAAGACCTTCCACTCGATGGACCAACGACATCGTAGCGGTCGCAGGGAGTCGTTGGTTGGAGTCGGCTCAGGACCGCTATTCGTGGCGTCGTTTGGCCTATGTTCAGCAGTAGACGTATACGGGCTGATGATGATGATGATTATAGGTAGGTACATAGTTTTTTCTCAAGAGCATTATCTCGTTTAGGCCTAAGAGGACTCTTGGACACGTCAGAGTTCGGTGTTAGTATAGATACATAGATCCATGTCATAAATGTTTTATGATATAGGCACAATGTTTGTACTGTACAGAAATACAGAGTACTTTCTCATAATACTCTTGCAGCTCATAATTCGCATGTAACATTCAACTGTATGTGAATTGTCCAACATTATTTATGTTATTTATGTATTTATTTATATATAACTTGTTAACAACAAGTCGTATTGCTTCAAATTGCCAGCTCTGAAACAGTAAGCTCTAGCTAGGCAAAGCTCCCAGCAAACTTCCAAGTTCGGATAGACGTATCAGCTGGGCAGTCGCGTTGACAGTGCCAGTACTCTGTGCTATTGTTCCATACACCAGCTGTCAGACTTCTAGACAACGGGAAAGTAGATCCTACTGTATCTGGAAAAAGCTTGTTTTTCAATGGACAATGAAAATGACTATAGAGAGATACCTTTACGTTACGTACTATACGTTACTTTGCGTTACTATTTACGTTATTTTGCGTTACTAAGAGAGGGAGAAGATAGAGTTATTTGTCTCTATATTCGTGTTGATTTACCCGCACTCTTGCATTATTAAACATTAAAAATAGAAACGTTGAGTGTAATTTAATAAATAAGAAACTCATCCCTAACTTTGTCAAAATAATATTATCATCATCATCATCATCAGCCCATACACGTCCACTGCTGGACATAGGCCTCCCCCATACGACGTCACAAATAGCGGTCCTGAGCCGCCTCCATCCATCGACTCCCTGCGACCGCTACGATGTCGTCGGTCCATCGAGTGGATGGTCTCCCATGTAGGGGGGGATTTGCCATAATCACCACGCTTGGCAGGGGGATTGGTGATCGCAGTGTTGGTGTTTAAAAATACTCAGAAGGAAGCTGCTGCCCTTCCTCTGGTAGGTTCCCTTAGTCGGCTTTTACGACATCCACGGGTTGAGTTGGAGGGGTCGATATTCGTATAATATTATCAGGAGAGCTTAATCATAATAAAACTTTTTAAGCTTTCGCGACCATAATTACGACGATGATTAACTTAGTGACGTCAGGAAAACTGTATTCTCTTCTCATCTCAGCCCTTGCAGCGTTTGCGTGAGCAAAATTCATTGCAGTATAATTAAAAATTTATCCGTCCGTACCTACCCATTTGCTTTTGTCTGCCTCAGACAGCCAGCCGGCAGAAAACCCGATCGTAATTTTAGCATCCTTTTTCGGACTTTGTTGTGTAATACCCGCCTTGCTAAAAAGCCTTTTGATGCAGGATTTTTAATCGTGAAACTGGAGAATTTCAGCGTTCAAATGTTTTGTAAACTTTTTAGAAATTTGAACATTAGTTATTTAAAAAAAATCACACAATACACAATTCACACAGCATTATCTAGCCCCAAGCTAAGCAGAGCTTGTGTTATGGGTACTAGATAACTGATATACATAATACAATATATTACATAGATAGATATTTTTTATTATACATAGAAAAACGACCAGAACACCCTGAACAAATATTTGCAGATCGTACAAATATTTGTCCCGAGGCGGGAATCGAACCCGCAACCTCCTGCGTCGCAGGTCGACCTTCGCCCACCGCGCCACATCGGTCGTCGATCATCACAGAAAGGTTTACAGATTGCTTTCAAGATTTTCATTTCCGCTTTGCAAGCCTTATCTGGCATACAATAGCTATATACCAGGCTATCTGGTATGAGAAAGGAGGCTTTCATAGCGCGTTCCATAAAAGAAACCCGACAGCAAGGTGTAATGAAAAGTCTAGACGCATTGTTGCGATGTCTATCCTTCTGCCAAACTATTTTATACGGAAACTTTTAGGCGAGCAATTGGTGGAGCAATTTATGTTGCCTTTCATCATGGAAGTTCTGTTGTGATTACAAATAAACCGTAACCTGTACTGTACTGTGGAAGACTTGTACGGGTCATGGACGAACCAGAAAAGGTGATTAAACAAAATAAATGCAGAGAAAACGTTCTGTATACAAGTGAAGTAAATATATACATAAGTAAAGAAGCATATAAATATAACTAAGTAATGTGTTACTTGATTGCTCCCCTTGGAGTCGAGACCAGGTCCGTGGAATACCGAGGTTCTCCGGGTTTTCAAAAAATTATCTGAGCGCCTGGTCGAAGCTACGCGTGACCCGAGAGCTGGTGAGTATCTGGTGCAGCGCATTAGCATTGCCATACAGCGAGACAATGCAGCCAGCGTCTTGGGGAAGCTTCCGACTGCTATTGATATGGACCAGTTGAGCTATCTGTAGATTGTTTTCAGCAGTCTGCAGTTAGCTCAATTGTTTCATTTGATTGTTATTTTCTTTGTCACTAAAGGTTTAAAAAAAAGGTTATATATAGGTAAGTACTTAAAAATTATGTGCATTGCATTATGATTGAAATAAAATGCAAATTACCCAATTTTCAAACGTTATCAGCCTACATTTTAGCCTCAACAGGTCTTGATATCGGCGTTGAAGTAAAAGTTTTGTCGTTCGTAAAACACTTTACCCAGTTATTTTTACTGACATTTTCTCCGTCAAGCATTTGGCAAGGTTTCAAGATCGAGCGATAACAAACACTCTGCGACATTTAGGAAATATAAATCTGCTGTAAAACATATAATGGAATTGTTTGAGACTTTCTCCTAAAGGTATTTGTGTTGTAGCAATATTTTTCCTGTTAATCGTTAATTTTTCATAATCGCATGACCGTAACACTTTGATAAAGGCATATTTCAAAGTTTATCACCTATTACGGTTGCTAAAGTTATAAATGGTTTCATAAACGAGGTGATAAAGGCAAACCTAGTTCCCAAAGGCTTGGGTGTATTCAAACTGAGGTTGTTGGTAAAGAATAATTTATTGAGATGGGAAAGGAATTTAGTTCGGATACGACGATACGTCAACTGCTGACGTTGTAGACGACGAGACGATGTCACCAAAACCCAAATTCGTACCGGATGCTCTTAAGAATATAAATAATGTATGACGAAGATTGGATCTAGAGCTAGATCTATTAATACAGTTTGAAATATATCACAACGTAGGTGGATCCTCTAAGAATTTAACACTTTCATAAGAAAATATAGTCTCTAATGGAGACAATTCAGGCGAGAAGTTTGTCTGAATGTTGGTATGAAATTAAAATCTAACCCGTTTTGAGAATAAATGGATTAAATGTGTGAGTACATGATACAGGTACACACACATTTGGTAGTTCATTTCAGGTAATATAGTAGATCTACAGAATAGTACATTTGGTAGTACATTTCAGGTAATATAGATCTACAGAATCGCTCCTGAGATGTAAAGTGAAACTCTCGTTAACCCGGTAATCTCGCGGGTAATCTTGAACGTAACGCAACTAACTTCGGTAGTTTCAGGACATGTTATAGAGTGTTAACGCTTTGTAAACATATTGTTATTTAGTACAATTATATTAAAACTGTACCACGTTTAGTCTATAGGAAAAAAATAACAAATAGAAAATAACTGAAAATTAACAATATAACATCTTTCAACTAATTGACAAAGAAAATAACAAAATAAACTAGTATTTACAATTGAAACAATTGCGCTAATGCTGACTGTTGCAAGCAATCTACAGATAGCTCAACTAGTCAACTAATTAAAAAATATATTATATATTAATATCAGAGTAAGTGGACTTTATTGACAAAGAAAATAACAATCAAATAATATAAAGAAATTAAACTAGTATTTACAATTGAAACAATTGAGCTAACTGCAGACTGTTGCAAACAATCTACAGATAGCTCAACTGGTCCATATCAATACCAGTCGGAAGCGTCCCCAAGACGCTGGCTGCATTGCCCCGCTGTATGGCAATGCTAATGCGCTGCGCCAGATACTCACCAGCTCTCGGGTCACGCGTCGCTTCGACCAGGCGCTCAGATAATTTTTTGAAAACCCGGAGAGCCTCGGTACCCCACGGACCTAGGGTCTCGACTCCAAGGGGAGCAAATGCGTAGGCTCTGTCGAGACCTGCATATTTGCGCCTCTTGAGATCCTCGGCCAAATCTGCCGCCGAACCAGCCCTCACGGATGTCCTTGAAAGATGGGAAGGCGCAAGTGTGTCGACACATGTAGCGTCCCACACAATAGGCCTGCCCAGCTCCCAAGGGACTAAAGTCATGCCGTCGGGCCTCTTACCATCGTCACGCAACAGACCATTCGGTTCGAGAATAGCTGGTACGTTAGCGGTGACAAAGGCCCGCCGGATGATGTCGTTAAGGCTGGCGTGGCGAGATATCCGACCGGCAGCCCTAGTACACGATAATCCGTGATGACCAAGCTGTTCGACAACAGTACCGCACTGGCATTGATGAGGCAGTAAGTCTGAGTAAGTTCCTTCAGCTATGCTGAATTCAAAGAAACCGCAATTCCTTCAAAGCACCTCAATTTAAAAGTAAGAGGAAAAATAAGGTTATAATTATAGTGGTGGGTTTTAGTGGCTATTATCCTAGAGTCTGTAGAAGATTGCAAGAGATTTAGGTAACACAGAGTAGTGAATGTAAACTCAGAGGTTTCTATCGCCGACAAGCAAATAATATCGATAGAAACATTTAATAAAAGAATAGTAAATAAAATATAACAAATTAATCACACTTGTATTACAATTGGCAAAATTTAGATGGATGGATTGATGGATAGACGTAGGTACATATGTTTGTTACTTCTTCACGCATAAACGAGTAGATTGTGCTGAAATTTTGCATAGGTGTTCTAGACTTGGAATAAAATAAGCACTTTATTACATAAATCAGTTTCCATGGGATATAGATAACCTTTGAACGTTTTGAACTAGTAAATTAATAATACTGGACATTTTCAATGTCATCATTGGCCCCAAAGTAAGCAGAGCTCGTGTTATGGGTATCAGATGGCTGATAGTGATAACCATATGCATATTGTTGAGACTGGCCGAAGGAATCTTCGGCTAGCCGAATGGCTAGGAGGATCCTAGCCGAATCTTCGGCCAGTCTCAACGAAGACTCGCCAGGTAGCACAGGACATATTATAGCGCACAAGTGTGTAATTACAGGTGCACTCTCTATTCTCCCTCACTCTCGATGACCTTCGGTTACCTGACCGGCGAGAGGTCAGGCGCAAGACCAACGGCTTAACGTGCTTTCCGGGGCACGGGGAAAATCGCCACTTTTAAGTAAATTTTATATTGATCGCTGAAGAGTGGAACAAACTTCCTGCGTCTGTTTTTCCGGTAGAGTAGGAACAATCTTGGAGTCTTCAAATCCCGAGTGTCGCGTGTTTAACCGCTGGCTGATAATGCGGTCCCGACTTCAAATGCATATTATGCATAGTATGTTCAATGTTCTTGCGAACACCCTGTATAACAATCACAGAGCAATATAAACTCAAAGCCTTCTGTCGCCAACAAACAAATATATCGATTAATACATTAGAAGCGAACAAGTTCCTGGCCAGTAACCTACTCTTATAGTAATGATATACCAGCACGCGTTACCCTACAAAAGCCTGATGTGCCTGTAATTGGTATGTACCGTGAACAATGACGAGGTCATTGCTATTCATCGGGCCAATCAGGTCACTTGTATTTCCATTAAACACGATTCTGATCACGTCGTGACATTTGGAGAAAATGCCGTCCGCACCCTTATGGGTAACATCTTGGAAATCTTTTGTACGTTTTATTAGTTCTAATAGGAAGAAATCACAGTTTAAGTAGGTAATTGTAATTACATATTATGTTTGTTTTTTACGAAGCAATCATATTTATAGTAATTATCTCTTATCTCGAGTGGCGACCGCGCTGCAATGCGAAACGGAGTGTGGGAAGACCTCCCACTCGATGGACCGACGACATCGTAGCGGTCGCGGGGAGTCGTTGGATGGAGGCAGCTCAGGACCCCTATTCGTGGCGTCGGCGTCGTTTGGGGGAGGCCTATGTTCAGCAGTGGATGTGTACACTGTACGGGCTGATGATGAATGGATACCTCTTATGGTGCAAATAGCCAAGACCCAACGCTTAACTTCAAGAAGCTGATCGATAAATGAAATGTGATCATAATTACTTTGTATAGTTTAAAAATATTGCCTACTATTAAGAAAAACTCTATGTTCTTAGTCTTGAATGTTGGTTGGGCTTGTTAGATGGAAACTACGTAATATTCGTGTCTAAGCAGCAGGCCTACTCGGAAAAGGAAAAACGAAGTTTCTGATTCGTTTTCGTGCAAAACGAACTCTTATGTCGTTTGTATAAGATTACTGTTTGCTTGAAAACGAATCAGAAACTTCGATTTCCGTTTTGCGAGTAGGCCCTCAGACTTGTTAAATGATAGATTTGTTTAGTTACGAACATAATGGAGCTTTGGCAATCTATCCAATGTTTCAAAGCCAACTGTGCTTTATGGTCTTTATGTACTTCGAAAGCGTCTTGGCAAAACTTTGAACAAAATCCATTGAAAGTTTTTATTCTGCTAATTCAGTTATCTTCTTGACAACTGCCACAATTGTTCACCTATTTAAAAACTGTAAGCAGAACCTCCATTGTTGTGTTCATTCGTGTAAGAATTTATTTAACATCTACGTTATATCCTTTCTATTTAGGTTGTGTTTAGTTTGTCAACATCTTTGACCTACTTCACAGCGTGCCCATTTAATATTTACTGACTTAATCTTCTTACCTCGTTCAGAGGCGTATTTAACTTTAGTTCGCTTTGATACTTAGTTGTTGAAGCTAGAAAATACTAAGAGTATTTTAAAGGCCTGGAACCTTTTAGCAGTACCTTACGTGGTTAGAATCTTAACGCTACAAATGAAAGCTTTCATCTGAACCATTACAATGTGAACACTTATGTGGTACAAATACGAAAGCAAACAAGCTTCACATAAATGCATGTTTACTAAGCTCTAATTATAACAAACCTCTAGGCGGATACTCTTTCACGTATAACAACAAACTCTTGCGAATTATATTTGTTCGCACAGGTGTGATAACTAGAAGTTCCTACGTACGTTACATTTTACTTTGTAGAGAGAGAGAGAGAAAGAGATAATTTATTTACCCAGAAATAAAAGATAAATAACTTATTAACTAGGCAGTACTTAAATCTTAATAGTAGGTAACACAGAAAAAATTATGAGATGGTTATTATATGGGTAAAATGGGTCCCTGCCTCAGCATGTTGCAGTATTGGAGCATTTGCCCAATACTGCGTTGGTTTTCAGGCAGGTCCGTGAGAGTGTTCTAGCGTTTGTGTTACGTTATAGAGATAATTAATGTATCATTATCGTCATGTTGGTTCCTTTCATAACCATCATTTGCATCCGATTTTTTTCCGCCAATGACGGTTAGGTATAAAAGTTATATAGAAGCCCTCCTGAAGTTTGTGTCTCTACCGAGGCAACAGATGCCTCGGTAGAGGCACAAACTTCAGGAGGCCTTTACCCGTCGGTATATAATAGTTCGCGTTTTTCTGCATTATTAACTTTTCCCAAAACAATTAGCCCAATGTTGTTAGTGTAACCAGTCTGATTAGGATTTTCAGTGCTTTCTTCTACAATTTCAACCAATGTTTGTAGCGTGTTTGGCCTGTTTCTGCCAATTGCAGTGGAAAACAACCATGCCGCTTTTATAGCAGCAATCAATCTCCCGAATTTCGTAACTCTGACTCATTGTGACGAAACGTCAAAGTTATTTATCATCCGCAAACCTATTTTCGGAGTCGTCATAGAAACAAAAGAAACTCACAGGTGCATCGAAAGTGTGTCGATTACCAAGTAGATTTTCACTTGTTTTTGGAAACAAAGCATCAGTGTCCATTCATGCGCTGGCAAGATAATTGGTAAAAGTGAGGAGAACTGAGGCTTTTCTTTGTCTATAACAATAAGAAAGGCAAATAGACGAGTAGGCGAGATTTTTTACGGTGACTCATGAAATTTGCGCGTAACATTTTCTCTCGACAAAAAAATATTTCTGCCGTAAACAATTTTTTTAGGTGTAGGAAAGTTTTTTTTTGTATTATTCATATTAATTTTGCCGTAAATACTACGATGTACCTACACCTTGAAAATTCATATTCACAAAATTAAAATAGACATACAACAATACTACGATGTACCTACACCTTGAAAATTCATATTCGCAAAATTAAAATAGACATACAACAATACTACGATGTACCTACACCTTGAAAATTCATATTCACAAAATTAAAATAGACATACAACAATACTACGATGTACCTACACCTTGAAAATTCATATTCGCAAAATTAAAATAGACATACAACAATACTACGATGTACCTACACCTTGAAAATTCATATCCGCAAAATTAAAATAGACATACAACAATACTACGATGTACCTACACCTTGAAAATTCATATTCACAAAATTAAAATAGACATACAACAATACTACGATGTACCTACACCTTGAAAATTCATATTCGCAAAATTAAAATAGACATACAACAATACTACGATGTACCTACACCTTGAAAATTCATATTCGCAAAATTAAAATAGACATACAACAATACTACGATGTACCTACACCTTGAAAATTCATATTCACAAAATTAAAATAGACATACAACAATACTACGATGTACCTACACCTTGAAAATTCATATTCGCAAAATTAAAATAGACATGGAAATAAAGTGATATTTTTTATTTCTGTCGCTTCGATACGCAGACTAAGTAAAAAAGAGATGAAGAAACTTTTATAGTCTTATAATGGTCTTTTAGTTGTGATTTTTCGAGTTGGAGCAAAAGCTGTCCCAAGTTTTTTCCTCTAGCTAGATAATCTGAGATTTTGTTGTAAGCCTTTTTACAGAGAAATGTTTTGACAATTTACTTACTGGATTGCCTGATCGTGCATAGTACAGTACCTATTCGATGGATATTTATACATATGTATACTATGGATATGAAGGCAGCTCAGGACCGCTAGGCGTCGACGTTTGGGGGAGGCCTATGTTCAGCAGTGGTCGTATACGGGCTGATGATGATGATAATATGTATATATTATACTTGTATGTATGTATTTTTGAAATTGTAGTAGGAACCTAATTGTTTGTGTTTGTATATCCAATGATCCATACCAGGTTGTCTTGCAAAGTTCGCTCTTGAGCGATAAGACCGCCAATTGTCGGATAAGTTGTTATTGCCTCATTTGTAAATTGTTTCCTAGTTTAAAGAATGCATAAAAAATATTTTGTATCTATCTATCTATAACAGTACATAGGCTTAACGGCAGTGTAGCCATGAGTTAAAGTTCGTTAGTAATCAATTGTGAAGGCTTGCACAACGAATTGGCGTGCTTTGATTGTCCGAATTTTGGGTGTTTGTTTTCATAATCAACACTTATGGGTAATTTAGAAAGTTATTTGAGCTTAATCTACTTCCGCTGTCAGATTTCAAAGTTAAAAGTAATGCTTTTTTAATGACAACTTCGAGATTCAGTTGTATTTCAATCATGGCTATTTTAGACTTTACAAATTCATTCAATATCAAACGTTTGCTAAACTATTCTTCATGCTTGAAAGCCTTACTAACCTTACCTCTTAACCGTTAACGAACCCAGCATTCAAATTTAATTTATTAACATTTTATTTTTGAACCGTCAAACCTTTTCTAAATACATTTATAGAACCTTCAACGAAAGCCTCCGTCTTTTTCACTCTGCTGGAATTCAAATTACCTTATCGACACGCACCGAACACAGGTAAAACTAGTATTACCTTGGCAAATTTGAGATGCCTAGGTTTAAAGTTGTTTAATAGTTCAGCAGGACTGTTTTTATAAGTTGGTTTGTAATTTACCGGCGATGACGTTTTCTACTGTCTCTTTTTTCCGTGGGTTTAATCTGTATAGCGGTCGCACTCACCTCCCACTCGCTGCTGCCGCGTCGGTGCTAGTACGTTACTACTTCAACAGTCTACGGCGGACGGTCGCTTGCGTTCCTGCTGCATAGCGGTCATAAGAGACAACAAACCGTGGATATTTAAAAAAGTGTATATATAACTTAACTTAAAAAAAAAACTATCGCGTAAGTTTGAACTAAAGTGCATCATAGTTGACATACTTAACGGACAGGAAGAACAGACAAAAAGTTTTGTGATTTATGTGATGGAAAAGTGGTTGGGCAACTTACAAGTGATATTAACAACGGAACTAAGTTAGATGGAACGAGATACCCTGGAGAGGATTTGATGTTGGCAACTAATAAGGTAAAGAAACCTGTATAGATACTTGACCAACTTGTTAAGATCGATTCCGAGAACCTTAATCCCCAGTCTCTAATACGGACTTTCTAGGAAAGTAATTTAAAAGTTTTGCTCGTGCTTAAAGCATCCTAATTTGTATACCAGCATTTTGAATGAATCTCACGCTTCACTCACGCTTTGTATAAATATTTGTAGAGGAGATAAACATAGATAAACACTGGTTTCCTGGTGTGCGCCACCCTAAGCTCTGTTGGTGCCAGGTGTGGTCTTAGGTCAACAGGTGAATGTATCTACATTTTCGTTTGATGTTGATTTGTACCTATAGTTAAGAATTTTAGATTCTAGCGACATTAACGCATCCTTTTATCTTACCTGAATTTAATATGTTCGATGGTTATCCGCTTTATATAGCTTTAGTCTATAAAACTGAGAGTTATAACTACAACGCAATATCATCTCTCGTTGAAACTTTATCCTTACTAAAGTTATTCTAGTTTGAAGTCGTGGTCGTGACATGGTTCTTTTACCTGTAGAACGAAAACAGAAAATACAAGTACATACTCTGAATGCTTTTACAGATTAAGATGTTTTTTTGACATCAAGATGATTTTAAATCAATTTCACGCATAGCAGAAGTTTGAAATTCATCAGGAAAGAACAGCTTGTTGTTCAAAAACCGGACTTTACCGGACATAGGGGAATGGCGCAAAAAGCGTAGACTTTTTTGCAAGTGTCCAAGAATTTATGATTCATTGCACAAAGGTTTTGAGGACAACCACGTTTAAATTACCTTCCTAAACATGCAAATAAACCACGTTTCCCCAATTGTTTACTATGAGTCATTTCACCTGATCAGCTGCTAAAGTATGTACTTATATTAAAGATAAAATTCAAATTGCCGATTTTAGCATGGTGGTCATGTGTCATCGACATCGGTCTGGGCCTCTCGGAGTCGATTCTCTGCCTTCACTCAGGTAGCAGACCTTTTGCATGTTTTTTGCCTGTAGGTAGATGCCTTTATTCTCGTGAAGAGGTTTGAATGGCGTGCCACCGTCCAGTCCATAGTTCACAAGGGCTTATTGTGTGCACTTGTTGCTATTGACGCTATGGTGGGTTCAATACCCACGATTTAATACACACGAGAAAGGGCTTTCTTTATTTCAATTCTTCCAAAAAGCTATTACTGGTGATAGCTTATCTGCTGTTTCGTAAATTACGTGGACAATCACATTCTATTTCGGTGTCTTATCGGCGTTCTTATCAGATTTGATTAAAATGGTCTAGTTATTACGTCTACACACAATTTTTTTCTGTGCATTATTAGGTACTGCCTCTAAATATTTACCTACCTGGTATAGGTACTCTGGGTAATTACGACCCATTTCTCATTTGGTCCTATCATCATCTTTGCATCCGTTCATCAGATGATATAAATTAGTGAGTGGGTACTTCCGTTCCGTACAAAGCTGAGCTATGATCCCCGCATCCCTCTTCCCTCAATACAGTATACTTCACAGTTGCTAAAGCCAAACTCAGGGTGAGTGCCCGACCACACAGCTTTTCTATCATCCACTCAAATCTTTTTCTACTTTTGTTGTGCTCGTTGTAATTCCCTATCCATCTTCCGTGCACGGTTTATTATCCCGCTGGAATTTGGAAGAATTACTTAGTAACCGGTCCTGCAATTTGTAACACCTTTAGTCAAGGACAATTCGGCTATGTTAGGAATGCGCTTGAAGTGGAGTTATTTGTTGTTTGACCTGGACTGGGTGTATTGAGAAGTATAACGATTGCCACTAACTGAGACTTGACACTACCTACACATACTCGTAAATTTAATGATTTAATAAATACAGAATAAATTATCGATGCTAACTTTAGATTGCATTTGCAAATCATGTAGGTACTGTCCTAGCAGTAGCAAATCAATCCGACTATCTAACGGGATCTGCTTCTTAAATTGGAAAAGCATGTTTCGATCACGCTGTGAAAATAAAATTTGCTAGTTTTTTATCTTACGTGTAGGGTTTTTTTCCGAACGTATATATTTTTAAGCGGCTCAGGAACGCTATTTGTGGCATCTGGGGAAGGCCTTTGTCCAGCTTTGGACATGTATGGGCTTATATGATGATGAAATATTTAGTTAGAATGTTGAATTGGAACCTCATAATCTTTAGGTCGTACTAAAGCAATCTCTTCGTCGACATTTAACCGTTGGCTCATTGCAAAATATTGCGAAGCGTGAAAGGAACACCGGAATGCAGCGGATGTAGGCACTGGCTCATCCAATCTCAGAACTTTGATAATACCCAACCACGAACAGGTTACGGCTTACGATCTTTTAGAAGTTCCGTGTTTTAATAATAATGGGATAGGGCTAAGATTGTTTTATAAACATGCTCATAAGTCGATGCTCATAAGGATCTGAGGAGTGACGATTGAAGTTAATCTAAATACAAAACATCTGCTGTATAATATTTATAAGTGTATGTTTAATGTAAGGGGAATTCGTGATTCAATCAAAGCATTAAATGCGTTTCAAGCTGTGGGTAAGGACAAGCGTGCAATAAGTCCGGTCGATAGTATGCAGGCTGCGGTATTCATTGCGTCTTGCGTCACACCTGCTCGTTTATCTCAAAGTACGCTTACAACGCTTACCTTACAAAACAGAACAAATATTTGGGCCTTTTTCGAAGCTAGAGGTTAAACTGTAACTTATACCGCAGGCTGTGAACGACAATCGCGGTCAGTTAGTGTAAGCCACTTATGAATTCAGCAGTGTAGTGTTTCGTGGAAGGGCCCCAAGGATCGCATTACGATACTTATTGATGAAGTTGTCAGTGCTGTTATGGTTATAATATGAGCTTTGGCAGCTCGTATTCCGATAATGACTCTTGTATATTAAAATAAGAAGGTACTGGTTTGCATGAAGTAGGTAAGTCAACTCGCATCGAGAGATTCGATTCTGAGCGTATATTTGTCACCGGATTATAAAATCCAGTTAGAAGTACTACTTAAATCGGGAACAGTTTGCGTCATCGGTAGTTTTGATGGAAATGGTTTTGATTGTGGCAGTTTCCATTTTATTGAACTTTGATCGCTTGGGAGATATACAACTTCGATACAATATTACCTACTATGAATTGTATACAACGGTCCATCGCAGTCGGCCTCTTAAGACTTGGGGACGCTTCCAACTGGTGTTGATATGGATCAGTTGAGCTAATTGTAGATTGTTTGCAACAATCTCTGCAGTGGGCTCTATTGTTTCAGACATAGTAGTTATAATTTGTTTCTATTATTTGATAGTATTTCTTTTTTATTAACTATTGTTTCTTTGAATTATAAGGTACTTTATAGTCAAGTAGGTTGACTATTTATCAACGTTTTCTGACTGGTCTCATTGATGAGTCCAGTCAGAAACACGACAAACGAATTTTTCACAAATAGTTATTTATCCCAAAATATTTTGACCTAGGTACTTACTATGAAGTACCTACTATGGTGTCCATGTTGTTACCTTCTTATAATGTTCGTGGCATTTTGCCATGCCAAGCCACAGCACTTATTCAAACTAAGCAGTGTGACAATAACTTTCTTCTCTCACGACTGTGTCACCGTCTCAGATGTTATCACCACACTTAGAGTTAAATATTTAAATGCAATGCTTTATACGTTCTATATACCTACTTTGATATTGGTACTCTCCATTAAATAACTGGTTAATTTTTTACCGACTTCAAAAGGTGGAGGTTATCAATTCGTCTGTACATTTTTTTTGTATGTATTTTATGCGATATCTCCGCCATTTATAGATCGATTTTGAATGATTCCGAAGGGGTCCCATAAATTTTTATCCCCAGGGGATTAGTATTTATCGTAAAATATAAAATAAGTGTAAAAGTAAGGGAATATGAAGTCGGTTTATCGTTTTTTAAAACACGCCATATTAAAATTATACTTGGTAAATACTTTCTTTTTAAATTTTAATAATTTAATTTGCCTATAACATATACCTATTTTTTGGAAATTTTGTGATCTGTTTAATTAAAGTTACACATTTTTCACTCAACCGTTTATTATGCTTTTCAATATCTTTCAATATGCGTAACTAAATATCCATTACGGCAATTTAACGTTTACCTTTCTATTTACTATTACTGTTGTACCTATTCGCTGTAAAACTAAAGTCAATGATAACGAAAATTACCTTCCCACAATATTAAATTCTTAGGATTATCGCACTAAGGCCTTAATTCGGTTAGGAAAGATTAAAGAGGCCCTAGGAGTGTAAGATAATCTTTGTCACGTGGTTCATCATCGTCATTGTTAGAAATTGCAAGAATGTTACTAGTTAACTTGAAGTCCTTGAACTCGATACAATTCTCCCTCTCTTCCCAGCTACGAGTAGTTATCCCATATGGTGATGGGGTCCGTTTTCCTAATTGATTTCCTTCACTTCGTTCTATCCTCGACAAGAGCCGAATGCTTGACACTCTCTCATGTCCTTTACCATTTTTACCTTTACATCCTTCCATCGTGTCCTTGGTATCCGCCTTGACCTTCGCCCAAATCAACATAATAGAACTATAATGGAGAAAAATATAAGCATAAACATTTCCAAGACTAGCGAAAAGACTAACAAACATTTTCCCTAGCAAATGATGATGAGAAAACCTTCGGCCATTTTATGTTCAAGTAAAAACATAACATTTTACGATTTGACTGTGCGCGATGTTGACTTCTAGCAACAAGATGGATAATTTTAAGAATTTGACCTGTTCTAAGTGTACATTTATTGTATTTACGGAAATAAAGAAACTTTGACTTTGACTTTGATAGAAAATTCTTTATTGCACACATGAGTAAAAAACAAAAATACAAAAAACAACTTTAAAACTAAGTTACAAGTGGCGGTCTTATCGCTCGAGAGCGATCTGTGCCAGACAACCGTGGTACACGTAACAAGACCCTATAGCTTCAAAATACACGATTTGTGATCCCCAACCCAAGTCCTTAGTTTAGGTACTTTAAATGTACTAGGTAGGTGGTACAGATTCTATTACAGACAAGAGACGCAGTTTATACCTATGTATGTATTTTATTTAGGGTTTCGGGGCTTTGCGCCAACTGGGTTAACTATTACTAAATTTCTCGTTACTTTCACATATCATTATAAATTTTCTTTGCCAGCAAGTGTAATTGCAGGTTCTTCATAGTTATTTACGTAAGTACGCGTATCAAATTACTTAATTCACACTTACTACCATTGTTATAGTGCAATAAAGTAGTAAGCATAAAAAGCTTTAATTTCCACGTTTGTAATCACTTTATCTGTATACGAAACAATATCTTTCGTGTGTTTTATATTATAACATTGCTGTGAAGCTGCTTGAAGCAAAACTCGAGTGATTTTAACCTTGATTATTATCTTACGGAATTTCATGTCTTACTTTATTTTAAACTAAGTTTAACTCAGTTATCTTGCAGTTTTCAGACTGATCCTTTACGTAGCCAGTCTTTATCCTTTACGTAGTCTTCCCGCAATTAGATTTGATGTGACGTAAGGAAGAAGACGACGGGGAGTCGTTGGATGGTGGCGGCTCGGGACCGCTATTCGTGGCGTCGTTTGGGGGAGGCCTATGTTCAGCAGTGGACGTGTACGGGCTGATGATGATGATGAAGGAAGACTTGTCAACAACGCTGAGTCCCACGTGATACTTCACACGATCTTGCTCATATGCAATGCCCTTAATGATAATTTATTGTATGTATAGAAAGAAAGTGTTTAGCTTTCTTCACGTATGATGTCAGTTTTTTCTTTTTCAACATCTGGATATATGTATTACGAACGTATGGCCAATGAGCATATAAATTTACACGCGTTTAACACAGTTTCTATTTGTTGTCTAATGTTTTTAAGTTGGAAACACAATCAAAAAAATAAAATAAATAGAAAAACAATCGATTATCTTAAAACCTTATTGGAATCTCAGATATGTTCTACTTAAACTTGACATTTACTTTAAAGCGTATCATAATAATAACTTTTATGATGTAATATTTGATTCAATAGCGAATGTGTGGGAAGAATATTCGTTCGGAACACACACAATCCACAAGAATGGAGCGTAGTAGGTGCCAGTTGGAATTGAAGTTGGTACATATATTCCATGATTGTATGTATGTACAATAGAGTTCTTATCCACTTTGCATATGCATAGGAGTTGGTCTATGAAACCCAGATTCATCGAGTTTGGCTGAAAATTGAATTTCCATATTCTGGTCCCAGAGGATATTTCAAATCACATTTGAATTTTAGAGTCTAGCTTTAGGTTTTACTATGATAAAGTTAGATGCGAGCTTTTTTCTGTGTTCTGTGTGAAAAATTGTGTATAATTTCGAAATTTATCAGGCTTTGTCTGAATAATGCAATAGGTTCTTAATCTCTCTTAGTAATTACTTTATGCACAAGAACTCTGAACCTTCTAAGAACTCATTAGGTTAAAATTAAGTGACTAATCTCTGTGACTTGTCTAATGTCTATATTCTATGAAAGTAAATAAGGATGTTGAAACCACGGTTATGATATAAACCAGTTTTAGTTGTATAAAGACTTTTTGGCATCATCATCATCATCATCATCATCAGCCCATACACGTCCACTGCTGGAAATAGGCCTCCCCCGTACGACGCCACAAATAGCGGTCCTGAGCCGCCTCCATCCATCGACTCCCTTCGACCGCTAAGATGTCGTCGGTCCATCGAGTGGATGGTCTCCCATGTAGGGGGGGATTTGCCATAATCACCACGCTTGGCGGCATGTGTAGCATTAAAATTAAAGAGCAAGATATAATAAGAAAATTGATATGACAACTCTGAACTCTAATTACTATATTAGATCAGTTGATGAAAGTCTTGTCCAAGGTGGACTAGTTTTAATAAACACTGATAGTTATCTGTAAGCACTTGAGAAATGGAGGAAATTCCGAATGACTATGCTGTTTAGTGAGTAATATTATATTGAACAAATTTAAAAGGTCTGATCGGATAGACGTGAGCACAAAAATATGTAAACTATTTTCTATTCATCCTATTTTCAACAAAAAAATAACCTCAAAACATATATGTAGGTATACTGATTTACGAAAATGGAGACGTTAACATTTATGTTTAAATACATCTACCAACTCGCATTGCAGCTATTCAATTTTATGTTTATCTTTCGTTTGATTTGGTTATGGTCATGTCAATAAAGTCCTTGATCTCATCTCAGTAAACGTTCAGAGGCACGAGTTTGTTCCTTTTTTACCTAAAATCTAGGTGCTGAATTATAAATTCTAAGGTTATACTGAGGTAAAAGTTTTTCGAAATAACATTGCACAAAATGCGTTGGGTTCGACCAAAAAGCAATAAAGTTTCACGCCGATCTTCAGTGTTCGACAGTTACCGTATTGTGCAAAACAAACTCGAGAGAAATAAATACAAGTTCACAAATAAAATTATTAGGTTTTAAACTAGATCAACCACAAAGTTACTGTTATCTTCCAATATTGCTCCATTGTCTTTGGTTTAGTGAACTCGGATGCCTTAGTTTTTGTGTAAACTTCCGAACTGTAACGTACGGTAGGTACCTACGTAACTTGAAACCGCGTGCCATTGCCGAGACAACAAAAACAGAAGGTATTGTAGACTCTTTGTAAACTTTTCATGGTCTGCCGACCGCTACGGGCACAGGCAAACTATCTGTTAAATATTTTTCCTGTGAATCCTCGTTGGTAGAAATGCTTTTCTATAGTAACGAACCAACTCGCTGGTTAACCAACTCATCATCATCAGCCGTTTAAAAATGAATGAATGTGAATGAACACTTTATTGTACCTATTAAAATTACATAAAAACTCTTATTAAAATAAATACAGTACAAAAGGCGGCCTTATCGCTGAGAGCGATTACTCCCAGGCAACCTTTTAGTACCGTTTAGTATCCACTGTTGGTCTATGTTATCCTGCCTCTCTATGCTTGCCATTCATCACAGTCCTAAACCAGTCCGGTCTCCTTACCATGATTGAAAAATCTTCTGTTTTTACCTTTTCGCCATGAAGGTAGCAATTAATAATTTACCTTTCCCAGTAGCATTAGGTGCTCTGTTAACTTTAAGCTTCAAAAGGGGTGACAGCACTAATGAAACAGGTGACACCCCCAGCGGGGTTCCCATCGCACCCTCTTCCTGCTGGTAATAACTGGGTGGAACGGTAAAAGGCTGTTGCTTCGTAAATAGTGACCTCGAGGCAGCTCACTTCTGAAATGCGAGATTATACTGCAAAAAAATATTACGATCGCGGATATTTACCATGATTTAGAATGGTAATTTTCGTATCAAAAGAAAGAAGATTTAGGTAGATCGAATCGCTATAATCTGCCAATAAATACTTGTACTTATCTATCTCGGTGACTAATTATATAATATAAGTTGGGTTAGGTATAATCCTCTTTTTGTCGTTTGTTGTTCATATCCACACAAACCGAAGGTCCTTCCTGAAAACCAGCGTTGCTCAACTTTTTGTGGAGCACATTAAGCTGAGGTGGGGCCTTTTGGTTCACTGGGCAGGCACTTGTTATTTTTAAGCTAGAGTTTAAATTATATTTGAAAGCCTTTGTATTGAAGTGTTTGCCTTTGTGTATCAATAAATTAATTTTCTTTCTTTCTTTCTTTCTTTCTTTCTTTATCTCCTAGCTCGGTGGTGGGCGTCTTCATTTATTCCGTGATCATGATGCATGCAACTGTGTCGAAATATAAGAAAACCCAAAACACCCAAATTATGGAAATACATACTTAAACAAGTATCCCGTTTAAAGTGATGTCATCATGACAGCTGTCATTGAAAATTATAATCTTCTTATTTCATCTTTTGCCCACAAAGTATGTCAATAATGAAAAAAAATAGACAAATACTAGATGATGTAGATTGTAAATCGCGACGCTCTAAATTTCGTGAGACGTTGGGAATACTTTTCGTGAGATGTTGCTACTGGGTGCATTTTCGTGAGACGTTGGGAATACTTTTCGTGAGACGTTGCGACTGAGCACGTTCACGCGAGACGTTGAGAATGACTTGATTTTAGAGTAACCATGATACTCGAAGTTTGAAAAGTTTTTATTATAATGTTTCTAAATCTCACTTATTGTACAGTTTAAATTTGCATGTAACTTAATACTTCGGATACCCTCAAAAACAACCAATCTTTTGACGATCGCGCCCTGGTGCCCACGTCACGGGCCATGAGCCTAGTGTGGGGCTGTAGCCAATCTCATTAGACATACCATTAATTATTATACTAGCTTTAAGTTTCTTTGTTTAATATTTAAGAGTGCCTAAATGTAATGTTTTTGATTAAATAAATTATTGTATTGTATTGTAAAAAAAAAAAAATGCTGTCATACCAGTGAGGCCCAGACTTTAAAAAAGTCTACGCAGTAGATAAAGTTAAGCTCTAAATGGGAACCGGACGTAAAAAATAGCATTCTAGAATTTATATTCAGATATTCATAAGGCGAAATATTTGTCTCGTTTTGTAGATCAATCTCATAAACTTGCGAAACTTGTCGGCGAGACTGAGTAGAGTTATAGCCACTTCTTCATGTTGTAAGCCTAACCGGCAAACTAGAGATACTTATTATAATATACTTGACATAAGACCAATATTGTACACCTAGTTCACAACAATAAATTCTTTTATCTTCTTTTTATCTTCTTTTATCTTCAACTATGTACATACATATGTTCAAATATCATCTGAGACAACCCAGTTACTGAGTTCTCCATTGAGGGCAGCTCTGGTTAGGATCGAAGTGATTTCTCAAACAGTTCCATTGAGATGTAGTTTACAAGGCGCATTTTCTGTAGTATTGGTTTTACTATGCGTATTCAGAGACACGTCATTCTATACAGGTTATAGTTTACCACGGACATGTGAACTATCTAAGCACACAAGCCTGTGGTGAGGGCTGTACGGTGCAGGTTTTTAGAAATGTTAAAAACAGCTATAAACGCGTTCGCGTTAGATTGATGATAATGATAGAATAGATTTCCTAAATTGGAAAAATAAAAGTAAGAACTAGAAAAATCACTGGGAAAAAACAGCCTTCAAAAAGTGGGTCGTTGTGGTGTAGTAAATCCTACTAATATTATAAATGTCAAAGTTTGTATGGATGGATGTATGGATATTTGTTACTCTTTCACGCAAAAACTACTGAACCAATTAGGCTGAAATTTGGTATGGGTATAGTTTGGAATAACATATAGGCTATTTTTTATTCCAATAAAACGCGGGCGAAGGCGCTGGCAGCAGCTAGTGATTAATATCTGTTTATTATGAGGATTAGGGAACAGGGGTAAAGTGTCGATTATTTTAGGCACCCGATGAGAACACTGGAAAACACATTTTGCTGTCAATTGTCAATCCTCGCTGGAATATCAGAAAGGAGCTTGTGCACAAACAGACAAAGCCCCACAGTAACCCATATTGGAAGTATAACACAAATCCGTTTGATTCTCGTCTCTCGTATATGAAGTCATAAGTGTCAACCCTCGGAGGTTGTGTCGTAGAAAGGAGCACGCGGCTCCAAGGACGACGGCGTGTGCGCCGGTTGTTAACCTCGTGCGCGGGAAGTCGAACCTTCTTGCGGTCCCGACCGGTCCAGCGCGGCCCCTGCATTCCGATGGTGAATCGTACTTTGCAAGGAGCCAATGAATTTTTAACGGTACGGGTCGAGTGTCAACTTCTAACTAAGAGTTCTTAGAAGTCGTGGAAGTGGAAGAACGCAAGCACTTTTGATTGCATAATGATTGTTTTCTTTATGTAGGTACTCAGATGGATCAGTTCGTTATTGCCTAGTTGAAGATGCTGCTTTTTTTACTCGGTTCCAGTATTCTAGATACTTTTTATAAAAAATGGTGTTAAAAACAAAGAGGTGGGAAATACTTTACGACGACGACGGTAGTATTATCGGAGTACCTAAATCACAGAAGATCAAAACAATTTTTAAAATTTTTTATTCATCATTTTATTTGTCTCTCGTTCGTTATCAAACTCCAATACATACATTATGTATAACCTTACAGGTAAGAAACCTTTTTCGGTTTGCTTGAGCAATTATGTTGAAAATTGAAGTTTGTGTTTTTGTTTGAGTGATCATCTTGATGTTCCCTTGTGGTTTTCTGTAATCCTTTCCTTTAGATTATTTGCAACAGTCTGCAGTTAGCTCAATTGTTTCAATTGTATGTTATAGTTTAATTTTTTTATATAATTTTATTGTTATTTTCTTTGTTAATAACGATTTTTTATTATTTATATAACCTACTATATAACTGATATAACATACTTTATACCCATCCATACCATCACAATAAATAGATTTTTTTTATACATAGAAAACATCCAGAACACCCGGTCCAAATATCTGTAGATTGTACAAGCATTTGTCCCTAGGCGGGAATCGCAACCGCAACCTCCTGTGTCGCAGTCGTCTGAAAAACTGTCACTAGTTACAAACTACATAGGTATTATTGTACATTGTATACAAGATTGACATTCAATGACTTTATTTCTTTAGGCTTACAAAATAAGCACTTAGACAAGTCAAGTATGAAAAAGCCGAAGAAATAGATGTAGAAAACAAATCTTGTTTATGGATGAAACCATGGAAATTACCAGCAGATTAAAAATATCCACCAATTACGGAGTAATTATTACAAAATGAATAAAACAGAAACAATTGAATAATAGAAGGTTACATAATATTTAATCAGTTACAATGACAGTGTGATTTCAATACTTCAGGAAGTGTTGAAAGGCATTCACGTAATAGTGTCAATTACGTTATTTTTGGATAGTTGTCTGGTACTGGCAGATTTGATAACATGAGATGATTGATGTATATATGTATTTATAACGGTCACAATCTGGGATATATTTTTTTATATATTCGATAGACCTTCGTTTGACCGCAATCTCGTCTGATAGAAAGTGACGTTGAATCAGAATCAATAACTTTATTTCTTTAGGCTTACAAAATAAGCACTTAGACAAGTCAAATTGTATACTATAAACATAGTTATTATTATCCAATAAGAAATAAGGTGTTATTGATATTCTCTTCACTTCAATTTTTTGTCCACTAGTGGAAGAAGTTGGCCACAGCCAACGTTGTATCATGAAGGTCTAGAGGACACTATTCACTCTTGTCTTGAAGCGACCCAGATAACATGGGTATAGAATAGACCGTGGGACACTTATGTCCGTATTTTATTATAGATCAAGATCAATCGTCGATCTATGCTTGAGTAACGCTTATGCCATAGAATACTATACTCAAGCATAAAATCAGAATCAGAATCAATAACTTTATCTCTTTATGCTTACAAAATAGTCACATAGACAAGTCAAATTTTATACTATAAACATAGTTATTATTTGTAAATAAGAAATAAGGTGTAATTGATATTCTCTTCACTAAAATTTTTTGTCAACTTGTGGAAGAAGTGAAAATAGATATATGACTGAGCAAGCTTTCATAAGACGGGCTTAAGTCACTCAGGTCATATTTTCTCTTTGCCTCAGTTACCAGGATATCATCAGGGCCTCTTTAATCTTTAAAAGATGATGTAAGCTTCGTAAACGGAGGTTCCGTTTTCGAAGTGCGTACCTAAATAAATAAATAATGCTGGCCAATCCCTACAGCATCATCTAGCCCCAAGCTAAGCAGAGCTTGTGTTATGGGTACTAGATGACTGATATACTTAATACAATACATTAATTCAAAGTTTTGCTTAACGTGCATAACTATTTCTATTTCCCGCGAACCCGCTTCTACAATTATATCTTTGTGAGACATCATTCGCTACCGCAAGTTGTCAGGATGTGGTTTTTTAGTGCACATTTACTGGTTTCCCACCAGTTTGCGTTTTCTTGTGCTTCGATTCTTAGGGTCTTGCTAGGTCTAGGTCCTAATTGTAGGTTAAAGCTACGGAAATATAAACTTACTTTTTGTTGGAATGACTTAGCTGCAATATTATCGTGAGAATAAATGCAACGCTATCGTGTTTTCCGAACATTAGTTTGGTAGGTATTGTTCTATAAATAATCTTCTATTGTTCTCTAATTATCAAAGTGATTTTATTGAAACGTGTCATAGAAAACATGTAAACGAGCATATAATTGGAGAGACGTGCTTGGTTCGTTGTCATTAGGAACAGAATTGTCGTGCGGTTGTCGCACTATATACATAGATCGTGAACGTACAGTCAGCAAGGAAAGTCTTATCATTTAATATTTTTTAAAATTCTTATCATTCAAATAAACTACGGAACTAACTTTTGCTTGCAAGTTGCAAGTAGTAAGCTAAAATACTAGCATGCGTCATAAATATGGGCGAACCAAAATAGTGATTTTGGCATTTGATTCAGTAAGGATTAATTAGGCTTTAAGAAACTGTAACTGTTAATATAATTTCGTTGCTGACTGTACGTTACTCGTACATTTCCTGTTGTCTTCAACCAAAGCCCCGTTTGTATGGTAATATGTATCTAATATAAGACATTGAGAAGGATGTTACTTTCTATATAAAATTAAAACAATTCCTAGTGTCTAAAAGCTTTTATAACTTGAAAGATTATTTAGCACAAACAAGTTAACTTTGTCATTTTAGTTTATTTGAGTCTCTTCTTCTAACTTTTTAAGTTTATTTAAGTATAAGTTTATGTCGTAGCACCCTAACGGGGTTCATGTCTTGATCTCATGATTATTTGATTCTTATTTTGTTTGTCAATAAAAAAAGTCGTAAGACCTATGTCCAGCAGTGGACGTGTATAGGCTGATATGATGATGGTGATGATGTGTCCTAAAACTTTATGCAGTTTGTTAACCGATGAGATAAGCTAGCGAAGCTTACCCATAAATCAACCTAAAGCTCTTAAATCCGTCTAAGAATTTATGTCTCAAGATTCCAACTTAGCGGATCTACACATATTTAAACATACCTATAAATTGTTTTTATTTTACTTTAGCTGATGCCCGCGCCTTCGCCCTCGTATAAAAATTTGCCTATATGTTATTCCAGGTTCCAAACTACACCCATACCAAATTTCAGCCCAATCAGTTTAGTATTCTTTGCGTGAAAGAGCAACAAACATACATACTGGATGGATGGATTTCCATCCATTCTCACAAACTTTGATATCCTACTAATCCTACTTCCTAGTTCCTACTAATATTATAAATGGATGCATGGATGTATGGATATATGTTTCTCTTTCACGCAAAAACTACTGGACTGATTAGGCTGAAATTTGGTATGAGTATAGTTACGAGTAACATATAGACTATATTTATCCTGGTAAAACGCGTGCGAAGGCGCGAGCAGCAGCTAGTCTATAATATTCGTAGGATCTGCTAAGTATTACCTAATTTTGAAAGTAGCATATTCGTGTTTTCTTGAGGTGAAAAGTTATGTATCGTAAAGGTGAAGTGCCTTTCCATTTACGTTATAGGTAACTTGAAGACGCTGTCTCTGCGTGAGTCATTTTGTTACATCAAGCAAAGCTTCTCTCTTTTCGGAAACTGTAAATTATTTGTTTCCTTTATTGTCATTTTAAGCGTAACTTTGGTGAAGTTTACTATCGACTTATTGAAAGATGAAAGCCGTGTTTGCTTAGTAGGAGGTCGTCGGTTAAATCAATATCAAAACTCAAAGTGCTTTATTTCCTTAAAACCTTAAAGGACTCTTGGACAAGTCACAAAATTAAAATTACATAAGTAACACAGGGAAATAAAGTGATCACTTTGATTTTTTGTTCACTTCAATCTTTTAAGGTAATGTATAGAAGCGAACAAGAAACCTTTACCTTGTTAGATTGTTAGTAAGATATCACTGCTGTAAGTCACCAGGACAATTTTCATTTGGTCCTTATAAACATTTTTCCCAACTTCTACATTATGTTAAAATAAAGTGGCACCTGGACAGTGACGTCACAAGAGCCACTACCGGAGGAGCAGACTTTATTTTCTTGGATCATGAGCTTACCTGTATCTAGACAGTTCATCTTAGTGTTAATATAGGTCACATACTAAGATTGACATTGAATGTTAAATCGTCTCGTCCGCGATCTAAAAGCGTTTAACTGGCTTGTAGCCAAGTAGACCATCTGCAGTCTCATTGCGTTCATTATTAGAAATATTATTTTTAAAATGCTAGACTAAACAATTTTGGATGTCTTAATTGATATCGTAAATCAATAAAGACGTTATTGAGCGTCCAAGTTTTCGAATTCCCATAAACATAACCACCCCAGAAACTCGTAAATTACTTAAATGATATATAAAAAGCTATTTAAATTCCTATGCAGCGCAGCGGTGTAGCTATTGCCTGTTTTAGCGGCGAGCATGCCTTTGATGCCCTTGAAACCAATACCGCTGCTGTACCAATAACTCAAGATTAGTTCTCTTTTAGTTCTCTGACTTTCAAAGTTCCGGATGCAACTCAGAATAATCTGCATATTGATTGACGTGACTCATTTATCGTGAGGAAGTGGCAGACAGATGGACGTGTAGTGACGGCTCGGCTTTAGTTAGCGCATCTTCCGGTCATTAGACTAAGCTATTATTTACTCTCCCAGCAGAGGATGCGGCGATGATCGATTGCTTATCATTAGCCATCTAGTTGCTGATAATAGAGGTATCTAATTGTTACTTGGCTCAATTATAGACTCAGTCTAGCGGTAATTGGGTTCTAATTGGTGCTTTGGATCAATTAAGAATAAGTTTTCAATATCCACCGTTTACTTTAGGCCGCGTTGACACGAACAGAGTCTGCTAATCCGAGTGCACTCGGACGATGGCGTCACATGGCGTCCGATCGTAGTAGACTCATAGATCGTATACGATAAGGAAAAAAAAGGGCGTCTAGTAGGTAACAAAAACGATTTAGTAGCAAGATGCCTACTATCAGACTAATAGTTCATTTTTTAATTTTTATTTGTTTCATGACTTTATAGGTGTTGGCTAAGAAAATGATTCAAGTGAACTATGATAATATAAACAGCTATCCTATTACACTCGTATAAAGCTAGTCCTACGAGTTCATTCGGTCCAAGCCTTGTCTGAGTAGACTCTGATCGTGTCAACGCGGCTTTAGTCGTGGTTGGTGCAAAGGTAAGACGAATGTGCAATTTATCAAGAGTAACCCAGTTACATTACAGCTGGCGGAAACGGGTTCGCTCGACCTCAAAGAAACATTTTTCGAGATCTGAACTACGGCTACGTGCCAAATATGGAAGCAGCAATTATACAGCCTTTTGTCGCAATGCAGCTTTCAAAATTTTATTGGTCAAGAGTGCCAAGAAATTCCTTTCAAAAAACTGGCAGCCTTCCCCTTTATTCCCGATTTAATATTTTATATATTTTGGCTCGATTTCTCCGTCGACTCTCTTATAATAAAAGAGACGATACAATCGAAGTGACACGCTTTAATTTTAAATAGAATAATCTTTTACTACAGGAGGTTATCTTTGTAATGATTACCTACAACTTAAATTGGGTCGATACTAACTCAATAAAGGAGATTATTATAGTATTTGTGTTTGATAAGCATGAACGTAAAAGCGTGTGAAAAAATAAATGAGGTAATTGAAACAATATTTATTCAACCAACACATGAACGCAAACGAAGAAAATTCATTATACGAAGTTATGTGAACGTGCTTCAATAAGTAAAGTTGCTAGGTATTGTGGATGAATAAAAGATGTCTCTTGAATTGTAAGGAAATAGTAAAGTTACCTATATAGTTTATGTCCAACTGACAAGTTAAGCCTGATCTACTTCTTCTTACTTATTAAATGTACCTGCGAGTCGATAAGTGATTCGATTAAACGACGCAAATTGAATTGCGTCGGTCTACATATCAACTAGACCGTAATGAAAATACGTTTTACGTGTCCTTACTAACATTAAGACATTTTTCTACAGTACTCAGGTACCTTTTTCTTGTTCCAGGCTTGACCCACCAATACCGCAATCACAATACGAGATGGAGAATAAAAAGCAGCTGCCAGCAACGCAACAGCCCCAAACGCAGCAACATGTGATGGCGCATCACGTGCATCCAGATCAGTTGTACCAGCAACTGCCTCAAATGGCAACGCACCTCACCTCCGCGCAAGCAGGCCAGCTCCAACCCAACGGCGTCATGCACCAGTTACTGCAGAGCCAGTACCACTCCAACATAACAGCTAGGTCGCCACTCCTCGAAAACAGACAAGACCCATACGGCACCGGACATAATCACGACTACGCAAGACATTACGGAGCCAACGACAACTACAACTACCCACAATCACCACCAAGACCCGAACGATCGGAAGTCCACACCGACCACAACGTCAACCAAGAACTGCTCCAAAATATACCAGTAGGATATAACGCGGAGGTCTATCAAGACTATCTAAAACGAAACCCACCGAAAGATACCAACCAAATATACCAAAATCATCAAGCTACGTATAGGCCTAATGTTAATCAGTACGGTTCAAAACCATATCTCCCATACTCCAGTAGAATAGGTCCTCAAAGTAATACAGAGTTGCTGAGGAGACAGTACAGTGAAATACAGCAGATGAAGCTGCAGCAGCAAATGCACTATCAGAACCAAGCTCAGATGCATCAACAACAGAAGTTTGCTGAGCGGCAGTTACTGCAGCAACAAATCTACGGCGTACAGCCTCCACCGAATTTACAGAATAGCATCTACTCAGACAGTTCTTATCGAGACTTAGATCGATATAGCAGTAAAGAATTTAGCCCAGAGACACCAAAAGAAGAGAGATATCCGAAAACAAACGAGTACAGAGAGATAGAGAACCAGAATCGGCATTATCAGGAGCAACAATGGCAAGCAAACCAAGCAGCAGAATTACAAGATCATTACAAAAGATCTGAACAAAGCCACGATAAGAGCCAATCTCCGCCTTCTGATCAACACAATTACAATCAGAAGAACAACATGACCTCTCCAATGAAGTCAAGTGAATCTAGTTCGCCGAGCGTTAAGTCCCCGTCTTCGGAAAGTCGAAGGAGCAGCAGTGGGACGCAAGCTTTAAGATCGCCGGTGGCGCAACGAATGCCATCTGCTCCGGTTGCGATGTCCGGGATTCTTTACAAACAAGGGTCGGATGGACTGAAGGTGTGGAGAAAGAGATGGTTCGTTTTGTCGGAGTATTGCCTGTTCTATTACAAAAGTGAGTATAACTCAGTTTAAGAAAGCTGGCGCGATCGTCTTTTGTTTTTCCATAGAAGTGACAAAGCTGACGTTAAAATCTGTCGGCGGACTATACATACTGAAAACAAAAGATTGTGGCGCTAACTCAGTTTGAGCTACCTGGTTTATTTATAGGTAAACTAGCTGCTGCCCGCGCCTTCGCCCGCGTTTTATCGGGATAAAAAATAGCCTATATATGTAATATTATACAGGTCCCAAACTATACTCGTACATGCCTATACCGAATTTCAGCCCAATCAGTTCAGTATTTTTTGCATGAAAGAGGAACTAACATCTATACATCCCTCCATCCATTCTTACAAACTTTGAAATTTATAATATTAGTAGGTATTTTAATTGCTGGAACCATCCTTTTGTTTTTCATATAATCGAGACATACAATAGTATTATGTATATCAGTTATCTAGTACCCATAACACAAGCTCTGCTTAGCTTGGGGCTAGATAATGCTGTGTGAATTGTCCAGCATTATTTATTTACTTATTTATTTATGGATTTGTGACGTCAGCGTGGATTTTATGAAAAAACAAAATCAACAGACAATCTTGGCAGCTTTTAAAAAATTATCCATCATCCATCTTTAAAATTACAATTACAATTACAAAATTCTTTATTGTACACCACGAAGAAAATATTAAAAATAGACATAAAACATGTACAATGGGCGGCCTTATCGCTTAGAAGCGATCTCTTCCAGGCAACCTTTGGATGGAAAGAATTATACGAATTTAAGAAAGGCAGGGGTGTATCTAAAGTTGTCAGAAATAAATAACATTATAAATATCTAACAACAGAGGATATATGTATATTGTCTATAGCAACTTAACTAAATATATAAATGTAGGTGCAATATACATAAATAGATACCTATTCATTTTTCTAAGAGGAAAATTTCCTTGACACGACCTTTGAAAACCGGTAATGATGCTGATTTTCGAATGGATTCAGGCAGTGCATTCCACAACCTTATGGCCTGGATAGAGAAGGATTTGTCGTAAAAACTGGTTCGGTGAGGTGGTATATTTAATACCAGATTTTCTGACGACCGGAGGACACGAGAAGGATTAGGATGAGAATTGTGGAGGAATTCAAAGCGTTCCTTTAAATAGACGGGAGTTACAGGGTTAAAGAGAATGTTATGAAGAAGAGAAAGGATATGGGCATTTCTGCGGAGACGGACAGGAAGCCATTTAAGTTTAGTGCGGAACTCCGAAACATGGTCATATTTCCGTAAGCCAAAAACAAAACGTATACATACGTTTTGGAGTCGTTCTATCTTGTTAAGCTGCTCCTCAGTAAGATCAAGTTAGCAGACGTCGGCATAGTCAAGAATGGGAAGGATAAGAGATTGAGCGAGTACAATTTTAGTGGCAGTAGGCAGGAAGTTACGGAGTCTTCTGAGTGAGGCGGCGGAGGCAAAGATCTTACGACTCACCGCATCCATTTGTGGAACCCAACTCATATCGCTATCGATCAGAATTCCCAAGTTTTTAACACTTCTGCTAAAAGGAACAGTTACGTTGTATCTTTAGTTAGTAACGTTTTATTTCGTAAATGTCAGACACATATCAAGGATCGAATTACAACACACAACTGCACTGCACTTTATCAGGAATGTGGTCAATAGGTTTACTTAATTACTATCGATGGTTCTCAGACATGAAACAAATAGTTGTCCAAATCACCAAAAATGATACTAATGACGACCGATGTGGCGCGGTGGGTGAAGTGAAGATCCGCCTGCGGTGCAGGAGGTTTCGATTTCCACCTTTGGACAAATGTTTGTAATATCTGTTAATATTTATTCCGGGTGTTCTGGGTATTTTCGACTCGTATAATAAAAAATATCTATCTTATAAGTTTGAAGTTTGAAAGTGGTGCCAGTAACAAAGTAACGAAAAAAGTAACAGCTAACCTGTTACTGTGGTATAGACATGTTATGCGGAGGGAAGAATGTCATTTGACGAGAAGAGTGTTAAATTTAGATGTGGACGGAAAGAAGGGGAGAGGAAGACCGAAGAAAAGATGGATGAATTGTGTGAAAGAGAACATGTTTAAGAAAGCTGTAAGTACAGAGATTACAGCTGATAGAGGAGAGTGGAAGAAAAATACATGTTGTGCCGACCCCACCTAGTGTGGGATAAGGGCAGGAAGAAGAAGAATAATAAATATCTATCTATGTAGTTATATTGTATTAAGTATATTAGTCATCCAGTACCCACAAAACACGCTCTGCTCAGCTTGGGGCTGGATGATGCTGTGTGGATTGTCCAGCATTATTTATTAAATAGATTGCCTGAGTGCGCAGTTCACATTACAATGTTCCTAGTAACGATTAAATTCGGAAATCCAATCAGGCCTGACCTTCAAACCAATCACTTTAATAGGAACATTTTGTTTATATCATTTACCACCTCATACTTGTAATGTTTTTAGCCTTTGACTGCAGTTCTTGCTGAAATTGTTCTATCAGACGACCGTGATGCGGCGGGCGAAGGTCCGCCTGCGACGCAGGAGGTTGCGGGTTCGATTCCCGCCTTGGAACAAATGTTTGTACGATCTGCAAATATTTGTCTCGGGTGTTTTAGGTATCTTTTATGTATAAAAAATATATATCTATGTATGTATTGTATTATGTATATCAGTTATCTAGTACCCATAACACAAGCTCTGCTTAGCTTGAGGCTGGCCAATTTACACAGCATCATCTAGAATATTATTAAATATTATTATCTCAATGGGTAATCAGGTCATGGAATTCTGATCTCTATTGTAATCCTCGTATTGTCGAATATTGAAGATATCTAATATTGTAAAGGCATCAGTTTGCGCAGATGTATTGAACACGGTTCGCTCGCTACAAAGATCTCCAAAATTACTGAACTGAATAGATCTAGATGGAAATGGGTTTATTCTTAGTGTAGGAATAAAAAAGAACTTTGAAAATATGCTTGATCCTCTTCATTCATAAATTATGAAATTATCCGGGACAGAATGAAGCCGCGACTATACTCCGATTTAGAATCAAAGATATTTTATGTCAACAAAGACATTTATGAATGAAAACTTAACAAAAACAAGTAACAATAACAGAAAACAACAAGGTAAAAGCAAAATTATCACTTGAAACTAAAACACAAACTTCTACAACGCAAAATCTCACATGTGTTGCAAAAATGTTTAGAATTCAAAAACGAACGTGAGATCAATTAAATCATGAAAGCTTTCAAAACCAAAATTTGTTTCGAACTCCTCTATGCTTTGCTTCGATGATACCAATGTTGTTAAATATTTTTCACCAATATTCTTTGGGTTTTGTGACCCCCCGAAAAATACATATACAGGTTTTTTTATCGCAGTATAGGAGCTACGATGAAATATGAGACGTTAAAACTTAATTTCAGGTCAAGACGAAGAGAAACTCCTTGGTTCAGTCCTGCTTCCCTCCTACAAAGTGTCTGCCTGTACATCCGAAGACAAGGTACTCCGGAAGTACGCCTTCAAACTGGAGCACGCTAACATGAGGACCTATATCCTTGCCGCGCCTGACCAGGATGCTATGATGAAATGGGTGAAGGCTATGACCATGGCGGCTCTTATGCAGTGTTCCAAGTAAGTTTTCATTACTATAAGCTATTTTTTTTTTATTAATAATTCCTTTATCTATTCCTAAATAAATACATCTTAGTATTACAATCTAGTCTAAGACTAATAAGTAATTTAAATTTGACCTGAACTGCTAAAATACTTATCTAAATAATAAGAATGTGTCCATTAACACTTATCTTAATGTCTCTATTTAAGGCACTCTATGCTATGAAACTAATAAAATTATATGAAACGGCACTTCGTAGAAAGTCCAAATAATTTTGGACTAGTTAGGTACCGGGTAAACGGGATGAATAGCGACTCCATGGTGAATAGAAATGGACGAAATACTGAAGCAAGACATTACCTGGCTTGTAGCAGTGGAAGTATTCTTAGTGACGTGACTGTTCACCTCCTGTGTCAGTGGATCTGACCCCTGAAAAAGGATATTTTGCTCCAGTATTTCTTCCATTTCTATTCACCATGGAGTCGCTATTCACCCTGTTTTACGGTAGTTGGATTGGTGAAATCGGCAACACATTACCATAATTAAAGAGTAGAAAGGTAGCGGGTTCAAGTCCTGCCTGAGTCGCTTGGAATGTATAAATTCTTAGAATATGAACATACTTAAATTCTTAATTTCTTTATTAACAAAAAAAATTACAATCGATCGATCAAATCGAAAAATAGAAACAAATTAGAACTAGAATTTACAGTTGAAACAGTTGAGCTAACTGCAAACTGTAACAAACAATCTACAGTTGTAATTTTCCTTCGTATCCTTACTCTTAAGAATAATAAGGGAGAAGGGGGCACTGAGATCTGCACTGACATCTCGTATGGGAGCGTATTGTGCATTATCCCCCTACCTAACCTAACCTAACCTAACCAGCCCAACTCCTTGAAGTACCGGAACAGGACTTTTGGTGATTGACTGCTTCGTTTTAGCTTCTCTGTGGGTGTGGATGTGGTTTGAGTCTCAATGAGACTCTTCAGTTCATTCTTGTGTCTGGCCTCCTCTATGGCCATACAGTGTACCACAACGTGTTCCACAGTTTCCTCTTTTTGGAAGCAGCCACGACATAGGCTGCTGTTTGTCCAGTCTTAAAAAGATGATGGTTCAGTTTGCAGTGACCTGTGATGATGCCGACCATCATTCTTAAATCCTTGCGGCTCATCTTGAGCATCATGTTAGTGGTTTTCCGATCTTTGGAAGGCAATAATGATTTAGTATGCTTGCAGTCTGTTTGACGCTCCCATAGTTTTTGGTGTTCTTTTTCTGAGTTTACTTTTAGTCTATTTTTGACTTCTGCTGTGGGGGTGTATAATTTTCCTTGTTACTAAAGAAAGAATTACTTTCTACGTAGATAATTGCTTGGCCTGAAATATGTTAGCTTTTAGAATTCCCTGTAAAGGTTACTTCCAACAACAGCTTTGCACATAATGACTGGTTTTGGTCAAAAGTATTTTAAAACTATTTACTTTCAGTGAGCAGACACAATCGCAGAGCAACAGAACAGCTGCGAAAACAGAGGTGTGTATTACAGACCAGTGTATATTATTACTTTCAAGGGAATGTTCTTTTGAATGGCCACGTGGACCAAGATAAGCTTGTATTGTTCCACTTTGATCTTCATTTATATTATGACGATCGTTGAGGCGCGGCGGGTGCTTGTCTGCCTGCGACGCAGGAGGTTGTGGGTTCGATTCTCGTCTTGGGATAATTTTTTGTATGATCTGCTAGTATTTGTTCCGGGTGTTCTGGGTATTTTTTTTATGTATCGTAAAAAGTATCTATAGATGTAATATATTGTATTATGTATAACAGTCATCTACTATCCGTAACACAAGCTCTGCTTAGCTTGGGGCTAGATAATGCTGTGTGGATTGTCCATCATTATTTATTTATTTATTTATTATCTACAGCAGGATTTTACTCACTTAGGTATATTTTATAAATTCCCGGGAGTAATCATACTGAGACAAGCGATACAGTATCATTGATATAATATTTGCTTCCATTCTTGAGATCTTAGATACCATAACTATTTTGCTCATTACTTGCCTTGATTGTGAGAAATCGAAATTCAAGGACGATTTTTATATTGTACTAGCTGCTGCCAGCGCTTTCGCCCGCGTTTTATCGGGATAAAAATAACCTATATCTTATTTCAGGTCCCAAACTATACCCATACCAAATTTCATCCTAATCGGTTCAGTAGTTTTTGCGTGAAATAGTAACAAATATCCATGTATCCATACATACATCCATACAAACTTTCACATTTATAATATTAGTAGGATAAGAAAGGCACAATACTGTTCAATAGAGTCCCCTTGGCTCTTGAAATACTGCTTAGGCTATTTCGGGATCCTGCGACATTATTAATTTACTGAAAACGAAATAACGATTTAATATAAAATTATTGTTTATTTTTTATCTTATGGTTAATTTATTTAGTATTTTTTTTTTTTTTGTATGTGTACAGAAATTATTATGTACTACCTAATTCTAATTGTTGAATAGGTTACATTACAATTCAATTCGTTTATTTATTCGATTCTCATTAAATCTAAGCTAAACATAGAATTGTCCCCTATATAGAACAAACTAGTACTTTAGCACTGTACAGGTGAACAATTACTCCAGTAGAGCGTAACCAAGGACAGCCATTACACGCCGTTATAGCAAATGATAGGATGGGACAGTTGGACGTGATATGATGTACTCATACAAGCTAGACATTATTAAGGTAGTCGACATCGGTATTATTAAGATAACGTCCTGATAGAATATAGTTAAGGCGTTACTACGACTAACACTAGCGAAGACACTATTTTATCTTATTTTTGATTGCGCTGCGTCAATTAATCAGAATTAAAAATAATGTCTATCACAGCTTTTGTTTATTCCTCTGTATTGGTTTTATTTTGTATGGTTTAGGCAGACATAGCAAAACTGAGTTTGATTACCACCTTTGTAGCTCGTTTTTTAGGTACATGGGAATCACAAACTGCCCAAAGAGTAGTTGAAAATTCCTTCGTTTAACGTGATGATGCGAAAAAAAGATAAAATAGTTGGCGGCGCTAGTATAAGTCGGGGTAGCGCCTTAAGACATAGCTAAGAGTAAGAAGTGTTTATAATTAGATGCTGGATATACAATACAATAATTCTTTATTGTACATCAGAAAAACAGCATTACAAAGAGATGTTACATAGGATAAGTACCTACCTACAGTGGGCGGTCAAGCGCGGCAAGCGATCTCTTCCAGGCAACCTTTATACTTTCAAAGTTCACACCTTAGAAGGCAGCTGTTACGGTAGAGATCGGTTATGACCAATGAATTCGGATAGTGAAATCGTTGAATATGACTAATACCTGAGTCACCTTTAGGAACTGATTGATTTCTGTAATAGGAAAAGTCTGCAAGAATATAATTCTTGTCTATGACGGGCACCAGTCTTTTATAAACAGGTATATTTGCTATACTACACCAGACACCTAGCTATAATAATTCTGTAAACAGACCTTTTGTAAAGAGAAAATAAATGAATTTTGTTTTTGTTTGTTTGTTATTGTATATGATAATCGGGTAAAAATAAAATATGAGTTTCGTTTTCAGGATGGAGAAGAAATTCCAACGTATGCCAACGCGCCACCCAAGCCTAGGAGATCCAATGAAGGATATAACTCTCCAAGTCCAGACATGTAATTATAATCCAATAGATGTTGATGTTATCGTTGAAAACAATGATTTCATAGATACTCTACTGTACCACACTTTTCAAATGTTTACCTACCTAACTGTCTTATTCTCACAAACACAGGTACGATCCAAACTACGACCTACTCAAAAAGCCAGCATCCCACTACAGTCAAGGCACCCCTCACAGGTACCCAGAACACGGAAATTTCCCCGCCAGCCCCAACATGGAATACTCACGCAGCCCACAGTCGCCACAGACACAGTACAAACGACCATACGACACGCAACACCTCACTCTACCTTTAAACAACGAAAACCAACCTAGCGCGTACACAAATAATGCTCAATCACCTTACTTTGATAGGACGCGAAATCAACAAGTCCAAGAAACAAACCAAGAGCTGTATGAACGACAGATTCAAAATAAACAAGAATACGAAAGACAGCAACAAAGCAAACCAGAGCTGTACGAAAGAAAGTCGCAACGAAATCCTTTCTTACAAGACACGCCGCCTGAAAACCCACCAAAAGAACTCGAAATAAATCAAGAGAGAACAAACGTTCAAAACCTGAATATTCATAACGAATATTTAGAAACGAGAAACGTAAATGACATAAATGCATACAATAGAGAGGCTGAACAACGAAACCCTAATGAGATGCAAGGGTATAATAGAGATGTGTATGGAGAGCTGAATGCGAGACAAAGTCGGGCTGGTAGTACGGTTAATGACAAACATAATGAAAGGCGTACGCCCGATGCTTATGGCAGATCAACCACTATGTCGCCTTACCACGCTAAAGGGAAGATTGGGGACTACGAAGATGTGTACGGGAGTTATGCGACGGAGAAGGAGTATGGGCAGACATACGCTAAATCTCCCAATCCAACTCAGGCTAGGGATGCCATCAGTATTTCGAGCCAAGGTCATCAGCAGCCACAAGTTGAGCAGCCGAACGTTGTAAACTATGTAAGTATCAATCAAATTCTGTAGGATTTTAGATAGATAGATATATAGAAAATACTTTATTGCACACATAACAAAACAGTTTACAAACAATTTGATACAAAAAAGAAATGTGTCAATTGGCGGTCTTATCGCTCACGAGCGATCTCTTCCAGACAACCTTGATTATTGATTTTAAAACTTTAATAAAATAAGGCGGAACCAATGTGATATGTATATGTTTTTTATTGTTCTAGCCTCAAGAGAAAACCTTTACCGGTCCATCAGTTCTGAGAAGAAAGAAAATGCAGGCTAGTGGCATACAACCGCCAATGCCAAGGCCACACAGCGCTGATTTTCTCGAGTACGAAGCGAAGAACGAGAGTCTAAATAAAACTATGCCAGCACAAAGTGTATACGAGCCGCCTAGACAGCCGCAACGACCCAAATCTAGTCTAGATATAAACTCGTATTATGATCCTAGCTCAGACAGATATTACTCCGAAGAAAGCTACGCAGAAAAAATGCGGCAGTCCGCGCAATACTTACAACAGAAGGGAAGCTTAGGCCCACGCACTATAGACATTCCATTGGCCAAGTATACCAGTGGCTTAGCGCAGAAACAATTAAGCTCAGCGTACTCACAGATCGGCAACAATAATTACGAAACAGAATTCAATGCTAGGAACAAAGATAATGTAAGTTACAGTTCAAAGTATGGAGATTTAGAAGGCTTAAATTCAAACTGGACTTTGAAAGAGAAAAGTATGGAGAGTCAAAAAGATTATTTGAAAAGAAGTGGAAGTGTAATGAGTGATGGGTCCAATGTTAGTGGTTTTGTGAAAGATTTGAGCAAGTACGATCCTAATTCTGATGCGTTTATGAGATCAGCGAGCGCTAGATTACCTTCTACGAACGGTGGTGAAGGCGAGAAAAAGGTTTATCAGGTAACTTTTACAAACCAAAATAACCTAGTTCTAAAACTTGCTAAAACGTGGTATACATTTTTACCAAAATCTGTATTCATTTACAGCGTGAAGAATCAATGAAGAGACTACTGGAGTGGAAGCAAAGGATGCTTCAATCACCACTAACTAGGAAAAGCACGCCAGCTACAATATCCCTAGCGAGGTCATTGAACCAGAGCCGTCAGTCTCTCAGATCTGATCAATACAAGCCTAAAACGTACTCGAATGCAACGTACAACAGCTATTCCTCTGATGATGAAGGTATGTAATATTTTTTGAAGAAAGTATATTTATAGCATGAATTATAAAATATTAAAAGTAAAAAGATTGTGGCACGTTCAACATTTTGTTGCATGAATGATTATCACATTAGGAATTAGTATAACAAGAAGTAAATACATTTTTGTAAAAATTAAAACCGTAATTTATGATAATATTTTCTTAATTTTCCATTCCTCAGAGTATTAGATTGTCAAAGCTTTATTTCAATGACGTATTTAATTATTATATTACAAAATAATACTCATATTTATTTTTGTACTCTCACTATGACTATTATAAGTATTCTATTGATAAAATGCCGTAATATTTATGATTATACTGTTAAGATACCAGAAATAACTGAAGTAGCAACATGATGACTTCGCTTTGCGGGGAACCTTCCTGCCTGCGGGTATATTGTGCCACTAACAGGATGACTTGGTGTTAACCGGTGGTGGGTTTCGATTACTAGAATATAATATACACAGTAGTTTGCATCACTATCTAACATTCAGGGCTACTAACTAAGGTGGTAGGGTATATTGAGTAATTACTATATTTATAGTAATTATCGGTTTCACTTTTGCACCTCAGAGGAAACAACGGGCACTGATCTGCAAATACCCAGAGATATGCAGGCAGGAAGGTCTCATAAAGTGAACCTAACTAGTCCTAACATGCGACCTATTACCCCACACGCGCCCTGTGTCAATCAAGTCATCGATACCAAAGAAAATAGTGTAAAAACCCCTGACACATGCTTAGAAAATACAGAAAGCACTTATGAAAATATATTTTGCACGATATCTGTTCCAAAAGTAAAGCTGGATGATGACAATGAAGACTATGTAGGATTTCAAGGAAGTAAAGAAGAAATTAATATTCAAGAAGAAGTCAAACTTAGTGCTAGTGAAGAGGGATATGAAACCCACGAGAGCGAAGCGGAATCTGAAGGGGCTGATATTGAATACACAGATAATGATTTAGACGAAGTATTGATGGAGACAGACGGTGAAATTAAGACGAATTTAAACAGTGCTCTAGAAAATATTGACAGCTCTACAAATCCAGAACATGGGGAAAATTCTCAGATAAATAGCGAGGATGGAGAAGAAAATACAGTTCCAGAAACTCCAACAATTAATGGGCAGGGTGAAGATCATTATTTGCCAATGAGCCCGCGAAAAGTATCCGTAATAGAGCAAGCTCACAAAGACATAATCAAGAATCTCCGAGTATTCGATCAAACAATTCAGTATGCTACTTATGAAGATAATCCCTACGTCGAAATGAATTTAGGACTTGAAGAAGACACTCAAACTTACGAAGTAGTTTGTGTTAATAACGGAAGAGTAGAACCAGTTTATATGGAATTGTCTGATGTTTCCGATAAAGAAAACACTTCTCAAGAATTATCTAATGCCAAACTATCAGATACGGCTTCAAACTTTGCAGATACCAAAGAACAAACCTTGAAACGAAATTCAAAGAACGAAAATACAGTAAGATATAAATCTGAATGCTCTGATGCTGACGATGAATCTTCAAAGGATACACTATTAGATATGCCATTCAGTAGATTCAGTATATCAGATACATTCAGGCCAGCTTCCTACTATTTGAACGCGAGTCAAAACCATTTGGATGTCCAAGACAGTCATGATAGTGAAATCTTACCTCCCCCGCCAATACCGAATTCCCCACCTCCTTGTGAAGATTTGTCTGACGATGCTCTATCGAAGTATATCTTAGACAAATTGGATAAATCAGACATGTCATCCGATAACTCAATACTAAAAATGTTGACGTCTGAGAATCAGAAGATGAATACAGTGAAGAGAAAAACAACATCACTGATGATTTATGGAAGTCGAACATCCATTCACGATACTCTCTCAAGAGGAGAGAAAATACGGAACAGCAGAGCTAGTCTCAACGAAAGAAATAGGATGTTGGAATCATCTCCTAATTTGTTGAACATAAACTTGCCAGATCCCTACAACTCCAGCAGTATTGAATCAGATTCATTGAGGAGTTTTAATGCAGACAGAGGATCGTCAAGACTATCTCTTGATTCAGACATAAGTAGCAAATTCGATATGGTGCCTTCAAATATTTCCTCAGAAGTCACCAGCTTGAACGAAAATGATACAGCTATAGATTTTAGGCATTCTGGTAGTAGTTACAGAGATTTGGAAATGATGATGAAAAGACGACCGCTTTCGGATGATTCAATATTCGAGTTAGCGGAGTCTACATTTCCAGCAAGTGAACCTACTTCCAACGTAGATCTAGACAGGTATCTTGATAACTTACAGCCAAGCACAAGCAATAATGTCAGCAACAACTACCGTTTTAATGTTTCAACGACAGATATATCTACATATAAAGATAACTTGAACCAAGTTGGCGTACAGGCAGTTTCACACACGCGTTGTTCTAGTTCTCCGGTAGCTGTGAAGAATAAAGCGAATATATGTGGTAGTCGAGTCCATATGGGAATGCCGTTCAAAAATATAAGTGAACAAACTTCAGGATGCACAGGTTCACATAGTTCTTGCAGTTCAATTGGTACGCCTAAATCGCCTATATCTTATTACTGTAAAAATTATAATGAAGAGACAATACTTCACAAAAACTTGAACAACGATTTATTGAATGATAAGATAAAAGAATATGAAAACGAAACAAAACTGGCTCTCAGAACAGGAAATGACACGCATGCCTCTTCGTCATCCACGGGCTTTCATAGCAGAGAAAGTTCTACGGAACATAGTGCCCCGTACTACTACTCCGATCTGTCATCTCAAGAACAAATCAATATTCTGCCCATATCACACTACTTGAAGAACACAAATCTATATCGTAAATTAAACAATCAACGGAGAAGAGGACCATTGCACAAGAAAAATGAGATTTCTCATATTCATAATCCCTTAAGAAATAATCAGGCTATAATACCTGAACCAAGTTTCGAGCTAGCAGCAGCTAGAAGTGTTTCAGTTGAATTTTTGAGCGCTGCTGATAAAGACCCGGAGATAGATTTGAAAAATATTTATGAATCAACGGGCGGAAAAAACTCAAAAATACCAGAATCAATGAATTTATCTGGTTTAGGCTGCAAGAAAAATGTTAGTAATAATAGCAACTATGAAAATTCTTCACTGGATTCTAGTGGTCTTAGTGCGAACGCATTGATAAAATTGTCTTCAACAAGCATGTCTTCTCACTGTAGCGGAAATTCTTCTAATACTGTGTATTATGATGCTGAGGCAGAAGCTAGTGCTTATGAAAATGTTATGTGTCACGGAGAAAAAATATGGGAAGATGAAACATTGTGGAGGGACAACTTACGCAGAGTGTCTCATAGGCATGCAAGATCCATGGATGATTTAGATACAGTGCCTGCGGATAGTTCGACACCTAGAAGAGTGAGTTTTGAGACATACGGCATGAACAGCATCAAACGAGTAAAAAAGGAAGCACCCAAAAAAATCACCAGAAACGTCACTTACGTTAATTGTGACTTCCAAGGTCGAGGACTTATATGCGTGAATAGAGATAAAAACGATGCCATTGGCCAAGCAACACAAGCTAGTCTAAGATATTTTGAAGAAGAACCAAAGATGGATGATAACGATGTTTATGTCAGCCTAGCGGAGAGTACTGATACATCGCTGCCAATAGACGAGGGTGTCTACGAGCAGTTAAGTTTAGAATGTCCTGGAGGTTCTATGAAAATAGTTGAAACTAACTCGGTAAAAAGGAGACGGAAGTTTGAAATAGACAGAGAGAAGCTTAGGCAGTGGGATCTAATGTCAAGTGGTTTGATGAAGAGTGGGCCAGGTCGCGTGCGTGGGAACGGTCCAGGTGTGGGCTTAGGTGACGCTGTCTGTAGCACGGATACGGGGACTGACAGTACAGGCAATGACGGTATCCTCTAACATTCTGGGTCCTGTAAGGTTCACTATGTAAGTTGTATTTCTTTTAAAATATTACGCAAAGCAAAGTCATTATTGTGTATATCTGTAAATAAATTGGCATTTTAAGAACTGAATTTTTAAATGTTATTAAATTGTACATAAAATTCAGCATGAAATTGTAAATGTGTGTGAAAAAGGCACTAAAATGGTGATTCAGACAAATATTACTACAGTTTAAAATTCAACTTATTAATATTTAATAAATCCTGAAAAACCCCCAGCATAATACAGGAACGTTTTATTTCAGCTTCGATGACACTGGCAGCAAATAACACGGAATCTGGTACAAATAATAATTCAAATCAACAACAAACATTGTCAAAGAAAGCTTTCCTCGGAAGCAACACTTCCATCGGTCGTAACAGTAATAGGGAGGGCAATATCCCTGTTAGAGCTGTAAGCCCAAGAGTACGATGGGTAGAGGATAAACAAGGGAATGATCATTATGGATCCCAGAGCATGTCGGCTTCACAGCAAAATGTGAGTAAATATACCTTCTTGTGTTATTGTAATTTGTTTCTTCATTCATGTAAGTACAGAATATTCGAGCTAATGACAAAATTAAACTACAGTTACTTGTTCAGTCAATGTTTGTCATTGTCAGATATGGATAATGATATTTAGGTATGCATTTCATGGCATATAAATTTCTAGCTAAATACAACAGAAGATTCATGGGCAAGATCACCATCCAGAAACTCGCAACAGCCTATCAGAGCTGTCAGTCCAAGGGTGCGAAGGAATACTGAAAACGATGAAATGGTATGTTTTTTCTGCCAGAATTTGTTCAATTTATGTGGGTACAATTTAGATGATAGATGAATTCACAATGTATTGTTTGCATCTTAAACTTTTTGCTAGGTTCCTTATTGATTTAGTAGATATTGTTATTATTTATATATTTGAATGTTGGATTCATGTACAATATATATTACGTTTATTATATTATTGCAATATAGTTTGTGTATCAGCTTTTTCATTGTTATGTTGCATTTTGTCACCAATAGCAAAGGAGACAGCAGAATCATGCTGAGTTGGTTGACATCCCCACCGCTGGGGAGCTCTTGGGTCGGACGCACGAGGAATTGGTGTTACTGTTGATTCAACTGAGGCGGCGGCACACGGCGACTTCTAGAGCTATTGAGCAATGCTGCTCTCAGATTGAGAGCATTGAGGTGTTTAGCATTTTGTCTGCATGTCAATTTTCTCTGCATGGGTGTTGGTGACTAATCCTAAACTTTTCAGGATGCGCGGTTTGAAGAGTATTTTTCTATGTTTAACCAATTTACTTCCTGAGACTACTCTTTGATTAGACTTACTCTATCATTTCTTATTAAGACTCAGATTGTTTTATACTTTGGTGACTAATAAAAGAAAGCTACAACACGATCTTTGACTAGGATACTAATAAACATTTAAACAAAAAGCTGTGATTTAGTTATAATAGATGCTTTGGTTAACAATTTAAATGATCAACAAAATATTTATTGGAGATACTAATACATTTTTAAACGTTACTAAACTCGATATATGACATTGAATCTTTCCGCAAAAAAATCTTCATTTCAAAGCAGTTTCTACCAGCTCATAGAAATTTTAAAACCAATATTTCCCCCAAATTACAGGAATGTCGCAACAGCTCCATCAAAGCAATGGAAAGGGAAGAGCACTTGCAAAGACTCGAACAACTGAAGATGCAACTAATGGAGTTAGAACAACAGTACGAAAAGAGCAAGCCATTGGTGCAGCTGGTGGATAATATGGTGAAATTGGGATCTTTGTACAACAGACCGGGGTCTACTGTTGAACGGTTGGAGAGGAATCAGAGGTTGAGGCAGAAGGTCTTGGCTGAGCATGCGTTGGAGCAGCAAAGGTAAGAACAGAAACGTCTTAGGTCTCTTCTAGCCAAGAGTGAAGGGTTCTAGACCTTCGTGATACACACCACGGTTCGTCGACCACATCGCCACTTTTAATGAGGGGTTTTCGATTTACAATAAAAAAATAAAAATTAGTTCTAAATATCTCGATAGATGGCAGGGCGTCAACTGGAAATTAGGGTAATGCCAAGCCAAAGGAAAACAAACTTTTTCAAGTTTTTATTTGACATTGACATACCTTAATTTCCAGTTGACGCCCCCTGCCACCTATTGAGAGATTTGGAACTAATTTTCTTCTTTATAAAAATGCAAATCGAAAACCGAAAAACATGAGAATGTGGTCAAACGAAGATTTGTTCGCGTGAATAGTTTTTCTCAAGGGGCTCCGTGAGAAATTGCCCAATTCAGTCCTCGTCGTTTCCAAGATGTCTTTAAAACTAATCTAGTATGAGTAATAAAACTAATATCTAAATATTACCAATATCTGATATAAACGATAAAATAATAATTTTATAATATTTTGTGTAGTTTTATCGTAAATCACTGTAGAAAATACAAAAAAGAGTGCGGTGTTTTAACCGTGACAGGAAACAAAAAATTGCAAATGAATAAAAAAAATTAAAACTACTTCTTCAGTATCATATCATATCAATATAGATTTGCGTAATCATTATAAAACTCAATACATTAATAATAAAACCACAAAGATACACAAATTTATATTTTTCCAAAACAATTTTAGTCTTATTTATTGGTCATATTTTGATATGATATTGTTCATATTTTGTAATTTGTTTCATTACGTATGTATATAAGATTCGTTTTAGATAAATATTTTAACAATGCGGAAAAGGTTAGGCAATTTTTCACGGAGCTCCCTTAAACTCTTCCCAAAGATAATAACAGGAAAAGGATTTAAAATTTCTTGCATACTTAGCAAGTTGCAAATAACGCTTAGCTTATAGTTTGTACGTATACAAAGAAACGATAAAGGTAAAAATCGATCAGCTCCAAATTATAGGGACCAAAAGTTTGGATTGTTATAGAGTAGTAACTAGGTGACAATTGAGCTAACTCTAGACAGTTTGCAACAGTTTGTTGTTCAACTCTTAAACTCAAAAGGTTACTTACTTACTCAAAAGCTTCATAAGCAAAAATAAGCTTAGTGACATGAACATCTTACTTATAGGTGGCTAGAAAGCGTAGCAGCCGGCAAGCCTTTAGAAACGGAGGCGGCAAGAGCACGAGTGGCAGAACTATGGGCTTTGGAGCAGGAGTTGGCTGACGAAGCTTCCGTACTGCAAGGGATGAAAACTGACAAGGATACCATCGAATCTCTGCTCACTGGTAAGAAAATATTTTTAACCAGGTTGGAGAATAAGAGAAGTTCAAAACAAAACAAAGCAAGGACGGATACACAAATTTATACACGGACCTAAAGGTTCCTCAGAATTTTCACAGAGCAAAGGTGTTCGATTTTTTTCTTTTTCATTCAAAGGTATAATGCAATTATTATGTACTTACGTAATTATTATTGCACGATAATGTAAAACCATTATATTTAATCACAAATTCTTCTTCCACATCGGCTCAATGAAATCTGTATCAAGTCGGAGAATCTGTACCTACGTGGCTTTCATTTTCAGTTTTACGCATTTATAATACATATCAGGAAGAGCAGAACCAATCCAAATATAATTTATTGAATCTTTAGTAAACTGACCTCTAATTAACATTTTCGTCTTTATTTTTCCCAGGCGTCCGCGGTAAACTAGCGACCGTCCACAAAACCGACCTGCTATCAGAACAACGTCGCGCACCATCAGCTGGTCTCGAGGCGGAGCTGGCGCGCGTACACGCAATGCTGGCGCACAATTCTAAGGTTTATAAGGTTTTATATGCACCGTGCACTTTTTATTTTTATTATAGTTTTATGGTTCGTCATTATAGTTGTAATAATTTCCAGTATTCAAATTATACTTATCATGCATTGCTGGGAATTGATCTACTTCCGCTTTATTGCCAATTCTTAACTGGATCTGTTCAGCTTTGGCGCTGTCTCGCGACAAAGACAAGATCTACACATACATAGTACCTACATCTTCTCCACTTAGGTACATTCGCTTATATAATACATAGATATTGTAGTCTTATTGTTCATCGTTATAGTTATAACATTTTTCAGCTTTCATATTAAATATAAACCCTGATTCTTCCTCCATACAAAAATAAAATGTCTCCTAACCGAACTCAGGCTTCTGATAACTGCTGGGTATTGGGCTACTTTCCTAACCAAGATAATTTTCCACCATTATTGCAAAATTCTCAAAACTCCATATTTTTATTGCAAACATATACCCCATGTATATGTTTGCAATAAAAATATTGAGTTTTCTCAACCCCCTGCTAGGGTAAGGCAACATTTAACTAGGTGCATAATAAACTAACGTCTTATTCTAGGCACAAAAATAATCTTAAAAATCTCAATAATTTGAGCCGTTCTGCTTTCTCGTTGTCTAGTGACACAAACACATCTTAACCTCCATTAAGTACAGCATCTTCACCAACTTTTACTTCAATAATATTTGAAGGATTAAGGTGCAATTCCAAGATGGATCGCAGGCCGCAAACTGCAGCTGCAGGCTGCAAGTGACACTACAAGTTTCTATGCATCTCTATGAAATTTATTCCAAGCGCGGCAGCACTGCGGGCTGCGGCCGCGGTGCGCAACGACCGCAGACTTCAGCGCCAGTGGTGTCAATACCCGCAATGTCACCTGCGGTTGCAGTCATCAACCCATCTCGGACTTGTACCTTTATGGTCTTCACTAGTTTTAATCTTCTTCAGCTTTCATCAGGTTCTTATTTACTACTAAGAATTGGTATTCTTTTGCTTATGTCTGTTACTTTATCGCCAACATTTTAATAATTCTCTTATTTTAACTTTCTCCTAACCAACAACTGTTGTTGACCTTTTCATTCCACTTAAAGTTCATGTACAATTTAAAATTTTCACCGTTATCATTTTCGTTATAATTATTAACATTTATTCTTGCATGGTTTTTAAAGGGTAGAGGTTTTTGCTTATCAGATTAAATTGACTTGGCCTTTATGTCTAGCAAAATAGATTTTCATTTACCTAATCTAAAATGGTTTCAAAATCGTTTGCATTTTGAGACTTACGAAAAGAAGAGAGCATAGTAACTTTGTATATAATTAGGTCTATCACTGAAGATGTCAATGATTTACAGAAACTGGAACAAACAGTAGCAGACAATGCGAGATTGGAGCGCGAGTTGCAGCAACTACGGCGCGCGTTGCAAGCGCGGAGGGCGACGGCGCCCGCGCACCCCACCGCTATGCTGGAAGACGGTAGGTTTATATACAGGGGCCCATAGATACAGAAACGGGGGATAATAGAAACTGATATAGGAACAGAGGACAATAGTTACTGAGACAGGACCTTAGTTACTGAGATATGGGACAATAGATACTGAGATAGGGGACATTAGATACTGAGATAGGGTATAATAAATACTGAGTCAAGGGACCGTAGATACTGAGACAGGGGACCATTGGTACTGAGATATAAACTAGAGCAAACAATAGCAGAAACCGCCCGCGTTTGCCACCTCTATTTTGGAAGGCGGCTTATTTCGTTACGTGCATTATACTTATCCGTCTTTCACTTTGTTTGTTGTGCATTCTAAATGCATTCTGGATGTACCCTGTAACCTCTTCTAAGCACCTCCACTCTAGACGTTCTTGAGTCCTCGACATACAATCTTGGTATGTGTGTTGTCAAATTATCTTTTAGGTAGTCTTTTTCGTGGTCTAGTATGCTGTCGTAATCTCGACCCGAGTGTATGTACCTACCAGAATTTTTGTTAAGCAAAGCTTGTATTATGGAAACCAAACGACTGATACCTATCTACTACTTTTTTTATTATTAGGAACCCCAGGTGAGAAACCAGTATAAATTCAAATCATAATAACATTTTGTGTCCGGGAATCCGAGTAAGTCTCACTTCGGACCACAAACAGTTGAATCGCGCGGGCCCAAGCAAAATTTCAAAATAAATCTATTTGTAGTGGCACTTCGGCCCACTCGTCAAGCCGCAACTTTCGACATCTTAGGCCTAGCTTTTCATACTGCTTCAAATGTGTCATTTGATTAAATGCACTGATAAACTTGTAGCATGTGATGGTAAATTCAATCAGAACTTTTCCATTACAGAGGTATCGAGGGTCCAGCAACTGGTGTCTGCGTTGCAGCGACAAAGGCAGGAACTGAGCCGAGCGGTGCGGCATTTGACGCAGCAGTCACATGCTCTGCAGTCTACACACGATTCTATGCCCAGTAAGAGCAATATATGGCTTCACAAGGATTATGTTTTAAATAAAAAGTAATATTGGACAATTTACACAGCATCATCTAGCTTCAATATTCTAAACTGTGTAAAGCTCCTAGGATTCTTTAGAAACAAAAAATTTAATAGCTGCCGATTTATTTGTCGAAGAAAAACTTTCGCCAGCATAAACTAAATTATCTAGCTCTACATATAGACGATTAAAAATTTTTGTAAATGTCCATTGAAAACATTCTTAATTGAACTTGATTCCAATAAATTAATACTATTCTATTTATAAATTATCTGTTGCTATAGTAACCAAAGCTCGTGTTACACCCAGACACAAAAGTAATGGCTATCTTCAATGATAACAAGTTTGTCAGATTCAATCATTTACCGCTTCTTTCTTTCTACAGGCAAATCCCAACGCGCTCACTCGCAACGCCCCCTATCCGTCTGGTCGGAAACCAACCTAGATACTGGTCATACCATCGACCACGGCTACAGCGACTATGAATACGAAGCAAACAGACCTCAGACCACGCCGGCACATTACAACCAGATGGACGTCCCGCTGTATGTGGACACTAGAGCTGGTGAAGTCACCTCGCCTATGACCAGCGAGGACCATAATGGTGGCTTTGGTAAGTGTAATGTATGTGGTTATACCATCAACTGCGTCTATGAATACGAAGCAACACACCTCTGACCACGCTGGCACATTCCAACCACATGGTCTTAGCGCTGTATGTGGACACTAGAGCTGGTGACGTCATCTCGCCTTTGACCAGCAAGGACCATAACATACAAGGACCATAACATACAAGGACCATAACCATAACTGGCTTTGGTAAGTTAAATGTATGACTCATCGCTGTTGAACATCTTTCAAACAACGGGGGTTTTGCTACAATCACCAGAATCACCAGTCACCATGCTTTGCAGATAGTTGATCGCTGTTGTTGATTTCTAACACTCCAGTGTTAGAAATACACAAAAGCATTGTAACCTTCCACTGTTCCCTTAGTGCCTTCAGGTTCCCATTGTCGGCTCTTCCGACATCCACAGGAAAACTTGGTGGGGCCAATTTACTATGAATGCTGTTAAATCCGCTCTCGCTGTCCACTAAAACCCAGCTTCAAAGATGATTTATCAAACCAAATATTTGAAGTTTTGGACCATTGTCTGCTGATAAGTGTTGCTTTTAGGTTATAGCCTTAAAATTTTTCAAATGTTTAAATGTAGTTAATTTACGCTGGTCTTATCAGATACACCCCTACCTTCATAAGATTGGAATTTGTTTTGAAATATTGGTATTTAAAACCCATACATTTGAATACATTAGAGTCACTCAAAATGGGAAATACAACATTCTTTAGAGGCTTGGCATATATTTCTTCTGATAAAGTTGTAAATAACCACCGCCTATCTATTTATATAGGTTAAAGGTTTATCTTATTTTATGTCCAGTCCATCCCAAGGTTGTCTGGAAGAGATTGATCTTAGCGATATGGCGGCCCTTTGTACTTCCAAGATTCTCGGTCTTTCATTTTTAACTATTATTATTTAATTTAGGGAGAACTTGATAACACTTGAATACAAATTAGGAAAATAAATATTTTAAACTACGTGCTAGCGTTTATAAATTTTGATCCTCTAGAAGTTCTATAGAGATAGGTATTTGGCTACACCACCGGTTGCTTTAATCTTTACTGACTGTCTAATAAATAAATCTATCTAAATAAATAATGTTTGTTACAGCCAACCTCTCAAATGTCGAAAAGCAAGAGATCAAAACAGTCCGCATCGTAAAACGCGAAAGTGAACGCCGGCAACGCGACCGAGATCGTTCCATCCAACCGCTGACCGACTGGCCGTCCAACACAATTACAACCAACCTGGACCAGTTCATAGAAGACGAATTGGTTCAGTCATTTAACAACACCAGGGCATCATCCCTTCCCAGAACTGATTATTACAAAACTCCAAATCCACCAAATTACCTCCAAATCGGAGAGAAGAACTTGGAACTCAGCCCCAAATACATATCAAGTCCTTCTTTGTCATACGACTACTCCCAAAACATGTCTTCTCTAAACAGCAGTTATAACAGAAGCTATCAAAGCTATGATAGGAACTCTCTTTCTGCCCAATACGCTATCAGCCCTACAGAAAGCACTAGAACATTGACGAATGATCCTATGCCAATGTCGATATCGAAAACCAGCAGTATTGTTAGCCTAACAAGGTCTAATATGGAGTTATCGCCAATTTTTAAGAGCGAGGCGGCTAAACAGATTATAACGGAGATGTCGGAGCCTAAGAATGGTTCGTTGCATAGAAGACAGGTCCCGAAAGAGAAGAGACGACATTACACGGCACCGCATCATCTCAGTGCAAAGACCTTGAATGAGCTGCCTAAGGATGCGTATAATCAAGATGTAAGTTTTTATAATTACACGTGTGAATGAAATAAATGGGGCTGGATCTAATAGTTAACCTTAAAAGATTGTACCTAAATGAGAAAGAAAAACGTTGGTGAAACACATCGGTCCTCTATACACATAACCTATGTTTTTTCTGATATTTCCAGGTTTTGTTTGTATTTTTTTTAATACGATCTATAACTTTAACTTCTGGAGAAAAAAAAATGTTTCTGTGTATGTCTACGATTTTTGTCATTTTTTTTTGTCGTTACCACCAGAAACTCGGTCGCTCTCTCGACGACGCGGATATGGAGCGCGCTCTCCGTACGGCGGCCCCGGACGTCGTCCGTTCAGCCTTACCGCCGCAACTGCACAAGTTGGCTGACAACACCATCGACCAGCTGTTAGCAGCGCCGCAGAAGATACTGATTCCTGAGAGATATATCCCAGAGAAGGTAAGTTGTCTGATGCCTGTAGTCTATATAGAGGTACATATACACGTCGCTTCGTCCGTTCAGCCTTACCGCCGCAAGGTAATCAAATGTTGTCAGAAAATCAAATGGTCAAAGAATAAGAAAGCTGAAGTGGCTGTGAGCCAACCTTAGCTCTTAGAACCAACACCCCTGTGGTAAAGGTTTGTTTGAGAGGAGACCGTGACTTGGTAGACGTAGCGTAGGACGCGCTCCGGTCAGATGGGATGACGTCCTGTGAAGAATAGCTGGTAGGTTCTGGATGCAGCTGACAGGGCTAAGGTAATGCTGTCAACCAGTGGACTAGTATTTGCTGATGATGAAAGTGATCCGAATTCGGGGATTAAAAAAAAACAAATTATCAAAACCTAAATGCTGCTGATAGCTTAAGAAAAAAAAATACATTGGATCCTTAGTCACAAATATTTCCTTTGCAGCCACCAGAACTGTCTCCCGAGGAGCAACAAAAAAGACAAGAGAAGGTGGAGTCCATAAAGAAGATGCTAACAGGAACACCAGCGGACCAGGGAAAGGTAACACGCATGCTCCCATTGGTACAATGCTATCTATGCATTACATAACAAAATAGAGTAGGCAGTAATGAATCAAAGAGACAATTTGGCCTTCTAATAAGGTAATTGTATAACATTTTTAAAATTCCCAAGTCAGTTTGTCTTTCCACCATTTTAACAATAAAAATTCTGCACTGATTTTATTCAAAAGTAGTTAAAAACCAAAGTTACGATTATAATTCATTCGTAAAAACTAGATCAAGTCAATTTTAAACAAAAATATACAAAATCTAAATAGACCCCTTTCGGACAGAGTAAAAAAAAATTCACGGGGAACAAAGTTCATATAATATATACAAAGTTCTTACGTCAAAAGAACGGTCATCGGGGTTAGGTACTCAGTTACATAAATTACTTAACATCAACTTTTTACTGAACAGTCACAAACTGGTCGGTTTCCTTAAGGGGCAGGCAAAAACAAAATACGTATGGTCGAACTTATTTCCGCTAACAATGATCTATTACGATCATCTAACATCGCGTGAGAATTAGGTACCTTCTGTTGTGTAAGAAGTAACGTGCACTTGAATTTATTGTAGGTACTGTTCATTCATATCTACGTTATTTTTTCATATAGTATTTATTCCTCAATTTCATGTCGCTTCTGTTACAATTTGGTTGTTGAATGTTTGAGTGAGGCCTACGCTCAGCAGTGGACGAATGCGGGCTATTAAGATTTCTTATTCAATTCTGTGATACGATTTGAAAAAATGAAAATATCAAGTCATATTTTTATTTGTACCAACAATATTCTTTCGCCTAATTTTTAAATCGAGTAAATTAGTTTTAGTTATTTTAGTGAAAGTTTCACCTTCCTTCATTTTCTTATTCATTAATTATTTTATAAAGTTCACTTTCCTATCTAATCTGCTTTCAATGTTGTCTTGAAAAATATGCATGATCATTTTCATCTTAGATACTTACCATTGTGTTTGTAGAAAAAACTATCAGATCTTCATATAAATTGTCGTACTTTATCTTACTATACCTTTTCATTCATGAATAATATAAATATATTCATAAAGTCACGTGTGTTCACAAACCCATCTACAAACACAACCCAGAGAACGATTCAATAGAGCAGCTTCGAATGGCCTACAAAATTATGCTTATCGTTTAGAGTCCCGACGCGGTCGAGAAGCGGCAACGCGAGCACCTGCTCCAAATGAACCAGATATTGGCCAAACAGGTTACCGAGATGAGCAAAATTATCGCTGGTAAGATATCTGCTGATACAATATGCTAGCTGTAACTGTTTGTTAGTTTTTGAAGATCTGATTGAATTTTATAGTGGGAGTCAAATGGTATTTTTATGGGCCTTAGTGCCCTAGTTATTGTTTGGCCTACCTACGGTCCTTAGCCAAATTTTTTACTTGGTACCCTATCCAAAATATGTTTTGATAACAACAAATTAGAATTTCGTTTGAACATGTTTGGAGTAATTTAATTCAAAATTGAAATTCCACTCATTTGTGTTTAAAATTCAGTCAGATTTTTGTTTGTTCGTTTTGATGTTTTTGTCGGCATGTTCAATGTATGTATTGATCAACTTAACTACATATCTGTTGATATTACATATTCGTAGTTTTGATTTTCTATCTACCAAATTTGTTTTTATCAAGAATTTTCAATAATCCACACAAAAAATCTACTTTTCTTCTGTTTACCTAAATTCTTTCACATTTTGATCAATATTTTGAATATGCCTTCGGTTTTGCTAATAAATTAATTAAGAAAGCAACATTCACTTTAATTAAAACTATTTAGTTGTAGATTTTTGTTGTTGCACATTTTATTTGCATAATAGATTCCATTGAATTTGTGGGAGAGATCAAATCACAAACTTATCAAGAAAATAACTAAAGATAATATTAATGCTTTGTTCCGACTTGATCTTTCCCAGTGTTTTGAAGTGACTAATCCACGTGTGTACCCGACACGCATGTAACAACATTATGCTTGATGTCGTTTGTCCCATTTCTGCAGGAACCAACCCTGACGGCCCGTCTACAAACCACTGATTCACATATCTTACTCATATCACTTACCTTCACTGTCTTCCAACACTTTATTCTACACTTTACTCTTCCCAAATATACTTGTTGGCTGAAACAGGACGGTCCGGATGATCCAGCGTGTTGCAGCATGGTTTCGTTTTATGCATTTTGTTGTGAGTAGTCCCTTTATTCTAAAATTCTTACGCGAATAAACATGTTCCATTTTAAAATTCGAAATCTTCCTAAATCTCATCTAACTAATCTTTCCTAAAAGAACAGTAAATAATTAAAGTATGCATGCATTTGAGTTGAGCATATTTATTCGCACTCTCCGTTGGATGCCTTGATTATTTTGCATTTCGAGTTTGACTATCAAGTTTCGATAATACAAAATGAAGGATTAGAAACTAAAGTTTTGTTTCCATAAATAGAGAAAGCGGTAGAGGAGCTGCCTAGAAACATGAATGACGATGAGTGGGACGACCGTTCTCCGGACGTTGAGCTGCCTATATATCAACAAAGGGACAATTTTTTCTCTTAGATTAATAAATACTAAATTATTTTATCCGTTTACTTAGAAATGTTTGGGACTGAATGGTAGAGTTGTTGTTTCAATATTAACCTTTAGTAATTTACTATGTGTTTATGTGGACATGTACCTTTATCGCCATTATTTTCTATAATTATTGAGTGAAAATTATTGACATGTAAATTAATGGCAGAGTCCGTTAAATCAGTACAAAGCACATCATAGATGTAGCTATAATATACCGTGCTACAATATAATTTATAGCAAGCTATCACACACGGAGACGATGCTACGGTATAGCTTGGTGACGTCATAGAAATATTAATTTTAATATATGTAGCTGCGTGTGCGGTCGCTCGAAAATTTGTATAGAAGATATATCGCGCTATGCCTTGCTATGATTCATATAACTATATATTATAGTTACTTTTGTGATGGCCTCATATTTTTAATTGATACGTGAAAAAGTTATTGATTTTGAAACGTACCTATGTATATTGTAGACACCCGTACACTACTTTAATTGATGTAAAGCATATTATTTATTTTATATCGATTTGTTTGCGTATTACAATAAACATAATATTTTGGTAACTTTTAAAGGGGTTTATTTTATACTTTGCTCAATTTATGACTACATTCCTTTAGTCGTAAATATATTTTAAGTGTAGAAACTATTGATATAATATGTAGTTATCTAGTTTTGTTTAAAACTTATACAGAAACCTGATTATTTGTAGCTAGACTAAGGTGTTAAAATTAGAAATAAAGTATCAAATAGAAATTTGTTGATGCCATTTTAAATCATAATGATTAATTCAGAAAATATTAGTATTAACTAATTGTATTAGACGAAAACCAATGCGTTTTAGTATTATTTCGTTGATTTTAAATAATGTAAATATTTTGTTTATAGTAATTTTGTTGCCAGTCAATTATAAACATCAGCTTGGTTCATATGAATACAGTGATGTTATCCCAAAATGTTTGTAGCATATTTACGAGTTCGTGTGTAATTTACGTAGATTGTATTACAAATGATAAAAGATTTTAAGCCTAACAAAAGCTTTAAATATTATTAAATATTTATCTATTCTCCAATTCAATTATTATATCCTTCCAGAGCTTACATGAATATGATATAGTTTTTAATGTTGTATTTATTAGGTTTGTGCCATACCCCTTATTTTCTTATTTATTTCACAGCCATTTATAATGGATACCAAATTATAGGAGTATTATTAGCTTATCAACAACGCGTGTGTGTATATTTCACTTCTTTATTAGCAGTTTAAAATAATATTTATAGAATTTAAACTTCATTATAAAATCATAATGTGTATTTAAAAATTATAGACTGACTTGTTTTTGCCTTAGATTTCAACAATTTGTATTTATTTACTCTATAGTCAATTATATTATACTGTCTCCTTATATGGGTCAAATTTGTATTCCAAGTATACACGATCAAAGTGTTGGTGTGAGAATTTTCATTTGTTTCCTTTAAAAATGCTCAAATATTGAGAAAATCTGATCTAACTTTATATATATATATAAAACGTATATATATATATATATATATATATACGCCTTGTACATTTGGGTCAAGTCGATGCAGGTTGATGATATTCAGATATTTATTTTATAGGTAAAATAATATTTACACGTCAATAAAATCTTTGTCAATATGACTCTTCCAATTCATTTGATCGTGCATGGATGGATCCCCAGAAATTTATGAAACAAGTAGAAATTTAGACTGTTTACAGAATAGCTTCTAATAAATATATTTAACGTTATAGAAACAGTTAGACCTATTTACCTAACATTTCTAATGCCACCAGTTCTATAACTAAATAAGAAAATATTGTAGGAAGTATTTGTAGGGATCTTAATGTATTGATGTACTGCTTATAGTTAAATTTACTAAAATTAATGACTTGGTACTTAAATTTTGAACAAAGTTACTACATCACCCAGTTTTATCTTCCATAATACAGATATTAATGTATTTCTTATATATTATCAAGTAATATTTACATTACCTTTGATATCCAGGGCGGCTTCACTATCCCCATATAATTCATATACTTAACTTAAAAATAAGCTTAAAGCATCATATCCTTGATTATAATAAAATAATACTTATGACTAATTATTAGTATCTATACGTTTATAGTATGGTATTGTTAGTATGACCCCATAGCAATTATTGACTTTATGCCTTATCTGCGTTGTTAGGTAGGTACCTACAGGGAATCGTGCATATTGTTTTATATTTTCTCCTATATTGTATTTCCCTATCCTATACTTATAGTGCGTATATTGTTCACAACAATAAATACTATGCTACTACATATACGTGTTGTTTATTTATTACCTCTGGTATCTTTTCCAGAATTTTTGTTGGTGTTTTTTCAATTCTGTGATATCTTTTTGTATCATGAGAGTCAAGGTGGTTCTATTCTTGATACTATTATAAAGTAAAAAATCTTAAAATAAAGGTCTCAGACATGTTTTCTTGATAAGATAATCTCAACCGAAGTTTTCATCAGAATAATATGCCAAAACTTCTTGATGGATCGGCCTGGAATTTTGCATAGATGTAGTTTTAAAGCTGGTTTAACTGAGACTTTTTATCCCGAAAAAACTTGAGCTGCATTCAGAATCTAATACATTATACGTGAAAGTTAACAGACGCAGCTGCTAATTGACCGATTACCTTTTGAAGAACACCACCCTTGGATTAGGTAGGTATTTAAAAGGTAGGTTACCTTCTTGCTAAAATAAACAGCTCTATCTCTAAAATGAGTTTTTTCACAAACATCGTTCAAATTCAATGACCCAGATGATCTGTTTACGATTTCGGCAAGCTGGCGCTTGACATCGGTTATCAAGACGTCTTCTCACCCTCGTATCCGCGATAAATCGACGTTTACACCCTGCATTCAATGAGGCCTCCTCGTGATTGATTATAGAGTGAAAAATATAAGGAATTTTGCGTGACATCAGAAAAGTGAAGATTCAAATCAGTGTCATCAAAGTTGACCTGGTTTTCGGTGGTTTGAAGTGGTGCTTAGGTAGGTTAATACATTAGTCTGGTAAACAGTCGCACATACTTAGATAGTTACCTACATATATAAGATTTTAGATGACAGTTTTTGAGTAAGGAGTAGATATAGGTATGCGACATCAGCATCTTATCTTTCTAAAAGACCTTCCTTATTATACGTATTGTATGCATGTCTGATCTCCATGGAATTTAGTAGGCTTGTTTCTGTTGATATTATTTGGTGTTTATTCTTAGCGCTATCTAGATTTTGATTTGGGGCAAGAGATTATCCATGAAGTTCTAACATGTAACCTCGAGCAGCATTAGGTACCTACTGGGATAGCCGTTGGGATAAAAGATACAAACAAGTCTTTGTCTTAAGACAAACTAGTAATTAGAATGCGAAGAACGCACCCGCTACGTGTCAGTTCAATGTCGGAAGATGGTACTTCCTTCCGTTATTTTTAAGAGTTATCGACCCATTGGGAATTAGCTCTACAACCACTTGATTCAAACTACTTTATTAACAGTCGTTTCCAGAACCAAAGCTTCCAAGTTCAAAATTTCCTGCGCAGAAGAAACCTATTGCAATTGCACCGATGTCACATCACATCATCAGTCCACATACGTCCACAGGTGAACATAGGCCTCCTCCCAAGGTCACCTGAGGGTTTTGCAATAATTACCTACCAGGCTTGGCAGGCGGACTAGTGATCGTAGTAACGGTGGGTGTAAGATAAAGCTTCGGCCAAAACTGCACGTCAAACGGGCAGCACGCGGGACGCAAAGCAGGAGTGTTGATGACCGCGCGGACGCTGTTTTGGCGATTCAATGGGAAAATATTTTTCCCTTTAAAAGTTCCCGTGACCGAGACGTGAGAATTACGCGTTGTTGACGCTCCCACATTGTCCCACATCCTGCGTGTTTCACACGCAGGTTTGGCCGTAGCTTTATACAGAGAAAGAAGCTGCTGTTCTTCCTCTGGTAGGTTCCCTTAGCCTCAGGGGCTGAGTTGCAGGGGTCGACTTATAAGCCGCAACCAACTTTTCCTACAACAAAAAAATTTAGGCATCACTATCCGTCACTGCTTACAGAGATAAATACCCACCTACAAGACTATTGACAAAGTTGGGCAGATCTTTGATCTAAATCCATAATTACTTTTACATTGTCCTAATTTGTATGCGCCGACATGGCTTTGACAAACACTAATGCGAAGATTGATTTAAACAGATTAAAGGTACCGAATTGACTGACCTACCTATTAACCTAATGCCTTATCAATGTAGGTTAATTTAATACAAAGCCTTAATATTTTATTGACTTACTCACACCGACTTTGTAGTTACGGAATTGTTTTGTCGGGAGACGAATTTGTGTCCATACAATGGTCATGCACTTTTCCGCAAAAAAATTAGCGAGATGTCAAGAATTTCATACTCGCACGGTTTCCGCCCGATCTGTTCAGTAGTTTTGGTTTAGGAGATTTCATGGGGGGGGGGGGGGGGGACCCCCATGAAACCTCTCCTTTTCAGGATCTAGGCAAGTGTCCCACTAATAAGACGGGTTTTTCGAATTTCGAAATATAAAGTAGTTAAATAGGTTTTATGGTAATTTTGATGAAAAGAGTCTTAGTTTACATTATTAATCTTATGTTAAGATAAAATTAAGATAGGTCACTCACTGACTCATCACGAAATCTCTAAACTGCGTGGATTTTTGGAAATGTTCAACCTATTTTGATAATAATATCAAAAACATGTTGGTCTGTCAAAATTGAGAGTGAATCAATTTAAGTAGACATCTGTTTCGGGGTTTCTTGAATTTCGCACCCTAAGGGTCAATGATGAGGGAGGTCATCAAAATTACAAATTATGAAATCGTGCGTTATAAATAATAATATATAATAATAGATAAATAAACTGTTAAAATAATTTGTTTTCTGTTTAGTAGGTACTGTTTATAGATCCCATCGTACCCATAAAAAATAACGAGTCAAAACAGGGATCAAAATGCTTTGTCATCATGACTTACCATGTTAGATGTCTAAAATTTTTAATTCTGCAAAAACGTATGTTAGCCTACTCGAAGTTTGCTTGTTCTATAACGTCTCCCAAATTCACCCCTGATGGGGTGGGGGTGAAATCGGGGCATTTAGTTAATACATTTGACTCAGTAAGTAAATTCACTAATTCCACAGTAAATTCACTTATGCCACAGAATAACTATACCTATAGTACTAACGCTAACTTTTAAAAACTTTGAAGTGATTCTAACTTCAGAGATTTTAATTCTAACTTCAAAATGCAGACTTTTACAGGGTTAATATCTTTCATTAACTACCCGCTAACAAGGGATTATTGGTGGATACGTTTGTTGGTGAATAAATGTATAACCTTTTTTTAACCAGCAACGGCTTGATTCGCTTATGAACCGAGGATACCTTCTATGAATACAAAACAATTTAACATGCAAGGGTTTCATAAACATTAAAAAATACGATACTTTACTTACTCTACCATACTTTCAAAAATAATGTTTTAGCTGATTTCGAGAATCCATTTTACTCTAAAGTCCACGCGAATGAAATCGCGGTCTGGTAAGCTCGTAAAAAATACGTTTATTTGATTTTGGGAGTTGCTGACCTGACTTGCACGCATAGGTATCTACTTAATAGTATATCAGAGCTTCTGACATAATTATGCAAATCCTTTTAGCTATGTTAATAAGAGATTACAGGCTAATTATCACGTAGTAAACAGCAATTCATTTGGGTGAAATTAAATGAGTATTTAAGTAGAGTAATTATAAGATTTAATATCCTTATTTTACGGGATCCTGGCGCCATTATGACCTGGGGTAGAGTGATGAATGGGGCTCTAAGGATATTCGAAATACAAAGTGTTGCTGGATGAGAAGGGTCTGCTATGAGGGCTTGGGCTGCAAATACTCGAAATTTTGCTTTTATCGCTATTTATCGAACTATGTCGACGACCTCGCAGCGTGATGGGCGATGTTGAAGACTGCGCGTTTAATTCCCATCACGGGGCAAATGTTTGTATCTATAATCTAGGATTTTTCTTTCTTTATATAGCCTAATAAGTAGAAAGATATATTAGTCCCCTGGCACCCTTATGGTCTGGCACCACCAGCTCTGATTGAAGGATTAAATGAATTAAACCTAAAATGTCTCATAAACAATTTAAATAATTTAATTAATTAATACACGTTCAAAATAAATAAAAATAGTTTGCGGCCAGACCACACCAGCCAGATCCACAGGATCATGATAACATGATCCTGTGGCAAACTGTCTACTATTATTAATATTAAGGTTTTGGACTTTTCAAGTACGTAGCTATTCAGAACTATACAGATTTACACGTTTCGAATTGTCTCAACATTTTTCTTGGTAACTTTTGCTAGCCCGGTAAACCCCGTCTTCAGGGAGAAGTCCCTGAAGACGGGGTGTATGCACAATATGCATATCTCTGTGGTTGTAATGATAGTGATATAAAACTCAAACCATAAAAGCTCAGCTCATTGTGCATGATGTCAATAACAAACTTCCATAAACTGCAACATCTGAGTCTAACTGTATTTTTGACGATATCGTGGTCAACTCCGAACCAAACTCGCTTCAATACATTACCGAATGGTGCTTTTTGAAGTAGAGTTAGGAAGAGTATAAGGAGTTTATAATAAACAATTCGTATAGTTAGGTATACCTTCACATTGTCTTGCAACTCGTTTTGCTCGCTCTCGATCAGGGGGCCTATTCACTATGGACAATCCAAACGCGTTATACAGATACGATAAAACAGCGGCGTGGAATCGGACAAAATTGTATTCCCTATGACATAAGGCCTATGTCATACTTGCCATTCCTTACCGCGTCTCGGTGCGATTAGAGCACGATTTGAACTGACAAATAAACGCGCTCGTTCCTTGCGTGTTATGGCACAGATTAACGTGTTCCTGCAATAGTTACTACGGCTCGTTTCTTTTTAGTCTCTGTATATGTGAATTTTTGTTTACATTGTGTATTTGTACTGTTATGAAAAAAATTATAAGCTAGATGCATTATACATAGAGTAGATCAAAGAGATGAATCAGGCACCCACAGAATACAATTTATTCGATTGCACACCAAGGCGCGTTTAGGAATCGTGTTTGTGTTTAGAACACGTTGTGACGTCACACGGTTTGGGCAAGGAATCTCCTATGTCATAGAGAATCATGCCCCAGGTCTTGGCTGAAAATCAGTGTTTTTGCTTTTCAGCAAAAAAAATCACTGAGCCATGGCCTTTTTGTCACGCTGCACACACAAAATTACTTGCACTGGATCATAATCAATAGTTTATTTGCAAGCATACAAAATTAATATACAGTATGTCAGATCTTAAAAAAATAGTTTTAAGATCTGACATACTGTATATTAATTTTGTATTGTATTCAGTCTGCACGCAGGCGTGCAAATATTATGTTATTCATACTATAAAGAATATTTGATATGATTTGATTCATAATTAATACCGCCTGTTTGTGCAGTGTGCTTGAGAATATCCTCAAAATTCATCTGTTCCTACCCATAGTAATTCAAGTAAACAGGAGTTTATTACGGTTCGTAATTTTTATCATTGGTACATTATACGAGAATCAGGACTGGTTGTACCGTTGGTCGCCCCAGCACCCACCGATGTTCTCATTGTCTGATACATTGCATTTTTCGGTGGTTGTCATCTCGTACAATCTTTGTTGTCAGTGACTACAGGATGTTCTTTGTCTCAGGTAGAGCATATTGTCGGTAACATGCTTTATGCTCGCGGCTCTCGATGGGTTTCTTTGGAATTCTCATACTAATCTATTTATTCGTCGTAGGAGCACAAGGCACACTTGGTTACGTCTATTTACAATAATGATAGGTATATATTGAGACAAAATAAATAATCAAAGCGAAACAAAATAATTCCTATCATCATCATCATCATATCAGCCCATACACGTCCACTGCTGGACATAGGCCTTCCCCATACGACTAATAATTCAATTCATAATTCCTATATCTGCTGTAAATGGGTATTGTCAAAAATTAAATTAAACAATCACAAGATACAAAGTGGCCTATGTCAATTCCCAGAGTATTATTATATATCTCCCTGACAATCTTATTAAAATCCGTTCAGCTGTTTAGTTAGTTAAAATGTTACAGACAGACAAATCAACAGAGTATTAGTATTTATTTTGCAATCCTAATAGGTACATGCAACGTGAGAGGTCTTAAATATTTCACTTAGGAGCTAGGTATTATGAGCCCTGTTAGGGCGCCAAGTATCACAAATAAAGGCTATTCTATATATTATGTTGCACATAATTCTGTATTATAGCTAATCACATAAGTATCACAACTAAGAGTTATTTTAACATTTATCTTAATGGTATTTACTCAAAATAATTTATTAGAATCAGAATCAATAACTTTATTTCTTTAGGCTTACAAAATAAGCACTTAGACAAGTCAAATTTTATACTATAAACATAGTTATTATTAGCAAATAAGAAATAGGGTGGTATTGATATTCTCTTCACTTCAATTTTTTGTCCACTAGTGGAAGAAGTGAAAAAGAAACCACTAGCACATTATAATATCACTGATGTATCTAATACATGTTTATTTTGCCTATCTAAATCTAAATTTAAAACGATTTAGATACATGTCAATATTTCTATAAAGCTAAACAGAACATTGAATTTCTTACATACATCTGACAGTGCGGAATGATATGAAAAGTACGGATGGATATTGAAAACTTTTGTCCTATTCCGGGAAAAAGTAGCCGAGTTGCCCGGGATACAATCTATATTTTTGCCAAGCATTCAAGTCCGTTAATCCGGTTAGTCTCGAAATAGTAGAAATTATTGGGCGATGATTAAACTTCCTACGATAATTATTTCAATCAAAAATAATACCTACCTTTATTGACATCCACACAAACATTCCTAAAATCTAGCAGGAAAGTCATTAATAATGTCGGTCACAACTCACATAACATCGCACCCTGTGCATATCTGCGCGCGCGCATAAAACGGCCGTGCGTTACCCGCATGGCTCAATCGCACGCCGGCCGCTGTTGACGCACTACGTAACCGTAAGTACAACATACATCTGCAAGTAAACAAATAGATCGGTGAAATTAATACAATAAACTAAATTGTATCGATTAGATTAACCAGGTCCCTACAAAGTACAAAGTAAATAAAGGCAAATCTGTGTATATATTTAGATAGGTATATATGAAAGTGATTTAATAATACCTACGTAGGTAATTTTAAACGGAATACGCGTATAATGTTTATAATGTGAATTGTCCAGTATTATTTATTATCTTATACATAAAATTTCCATGTCACAATGTTAGTTACCGTACTCCTCCGAAACGGCTTTACCGATTTTTACCAAATTTATGCGTATTCAGTAGGTCTGAGAATCGACTACTATCTATTTTCCATACCCCTAAGTGATAAGGGTTGAAGGCAAAACAACGTTTGGCGGGTCAGCTAGTTATTTATAATAATTTAGTACAATAGTTTAGAATAATTTAAAATAAACATGGATCTATTATCAAAACAAATTCAAATCATGGAACTTTAATCAGTTGATTTATGATATAGGTTAGTAGGAAAACATTTGACTTTGAAATTTTAATGAATTAATAATTTCTTAAGTTGGTAGGTATACTTTATAAAGATTTCCGACTAGTCGGCGTCTATTCGGCAAAGAGCGCCGACTATCCGGCTTCTTACTTTGTATGTATTTATCAATAAAATGTATATATATAGAGAAGGTATAACATTAATAAAAACATTTTATTATATGTAAAAATATTATTTTATGTTTCTGTTTGAATCAGTTTTACACATTTTAAAAATGTAAAGCAACCATTCCTATGTTAGTAGTCTCTAAAATTACCTACTTATAAAGAAAATAATATCTGTAATATTTATCAAATAAAACTACATAGTATGTTAAATTCTTAATACCAAACAAAATAACCATAATAATATTATCTCTTCATTAAACCTTTATAAAAAAAAATCAATTAAATAAAAGACTAGAATTTATTAGTAGAATTGTGGCCGAATAGTCGGCCGACTTATCGGCTAGTCGGCCAAAGTCATAGTCGGAACATCTCTAATAATTTATTAGCTCTAGTTTCGCATTATAAATATTTATTACATCCTCCATTTCTTTTGAACTTGAATTATTCTATCAGTAAAAGTATTGATAATGTACAAAATATTGAAATTTTATTGATTGACTCTCAGATTTCATACAGGTGACTCAATAGCACGCCATACTTTTTGGTTGGTGTTACGATAATACTTTCTTATGAATTATGATCATTGGGTAAAAAAATACAGTTTTATTATCAATCTACTCGCAGCTGACCCGCCCGCGCGGTTACGCCCGCCCAAGAAAATACATATTTTCTTGAAGTACTAATCCCGTGCAGACGAAGTCGCGGGCAACAGCTAGTATCTTTATAAATTGTAGCTTATGTACTATTCTGATGTACAAGCTATATTATTGTAAAGTTCTATTAATTTCCATTCAGAGTTTTTGCGTTGAACAGTGATGTACGGAGAGCAGCATCAATTAACGTTTACACTTCTACCGCTAGAGGGTTACCAATTGATGCTCTCTGTACATACAAACTTCCGCTTCCGTTTTATAATATTAGTAAGGATTGTCATTATTAAAAAATATAGATGATGTCCTCCTAGTCGAATATCGACCATGGCAGCTTGTCTCAACGGACTAGCCAGGTGTACAAGTGTGTGCGCAAACACAGGTGCACTCTTCATTCCCTTACTCTCATAATCCGATGGGACGCCAGACCGACACGACCGGGTAGAGGATAGGCGCAGACCAACAGCTTAACGTGCTTTCTGAGGCACGGGGGTCTATCACCGCCAACTTCATGACTCCGGGCTGGTATAGTGAATTTAGTTTTTTCCTTGCAAGATAATTCCCAGTAGTAAACAAATATTAAAAACTAACATCTGACCATTGCTTCGCCCTCGTTCTTTCAGAAAAAGTACCCCTTTTGTTAATCCAAGTCTAGAACTACACTCTATTCAAATTTCAGCCTGATCCGTTCAGTAGTTTTGGAAATCTTAGGTAACATAATAAAATTTACATTTCACAAACTTTCGGCTTTATAATAGTCGGATTTCATTTGGAGCCTCAAGACGAAAGTCTTTAACCAAAGTGTGTTATACCCACAGAAATCGGAATAATAAGTATTTCGATTTCTGTGGTTATACCAGGGGGCCTACTCGGAACAGGAAAATCGAAGTTTCGTTTTCGTTTTCATGCAAAACCAACTCTTATGTCGCTTGCATAAGATTAGCGTTTGCACGAAAAATTATCAGAAACTTCGATTTCAGTTTTACGAGTACGGTCCCTGATGACTTACGGCTCCGAGACGTGGTCGCCGACTATTAGGCCTTGTGCATAAGCTCAAAGCGAGCTATGGAGAGAGCTATGCTCGGAGTTTCTCTACGCGATAGAGTAATACGGAAATCTGTAGAAGAACCAAAGTTACCGGTATAGCTCTCAGAATTAGCAGGTTGAAGTGGCGATGGTCAGACCATATAGCTCGTAGAACCGATAACCGTTGGGGAGTAAAGGTTCTCGAGTGGCGACCGCGATGCAATGCGAAACGGATTGTGGGAAGACCTCCCACTCGATGGACCGACAACATTGTAGTGGTCGCAGGGAGTCGTTGGATGGAGGCGGCTCAGGACCGCTATGCGTGGCGTCGTTTGGGGGAGGCCTATGTTCAGCTGTGGACGTATACGGGCTGGTGATGAATAATCTTTTGATGGATTTTCCACACATACTGCCCGAGACATTTTGCGATGTCTCGCCCGACAAAAACTACGAAAAATAACTAAATCCTTTATGATAACAAATCTGAAAGCTTATTTATTTATTTATTTAGGACTACTAAGGATGGGAGTTATTGGATATTTTGGCTACCGGTTATTAGTTGGGTATTTTGTTTCAATACCGCTAGTACCAACTGGTACCCAATAACGTTACAATACTCTATACCTGTTCTGATTTCTACCCAATATATTTCTAACCGATTTGGTTAGAAATACCATCTAACCGATTTGGTTAGAAATACCATCTAACCGATTTGGTCAGAAATACCAAATACTTGTTGCAGCTACATAACTTTACGGGTGAACGGTCCGCTAGTACCTATGCGTAGATGATAGTTAGGTAAGTATAGGTATTGAAGCGTTGGGTAGTTATGGCTCACGGTCGGTTAGGCGCGATGCTCGCTTTGCACAGTTATTCCCTAACGGTATGCGGATTTTACAATAGCGTTAGATATTTTAGGACCATGCTAACAGGTACTGAGTTAGTTATTGAATACCGGACTCATCTCTAAGGACTACCAACAGAGGATACACTTAAAGCACAAAAAAGAACACTTAAGGCATCACCAAATGTGACCCCCCAATTACAGGTAGTTACAGCTAACATATAATACTACTTATACAAAATGTACAAGCGTATACTCGCTCGGCTCGCCGAATCTCGCCGAAACTCCGCTAACATGTGAACAAACTATTATTTGTGTTATTATTACTCAAATTTCTTTGTTACTTAAACGAATTCCCCCTTTGTAAACAAACAATAATTATTCATTCTACTAAATACCAAACGTATTAACAGTTTCGTAAGCGGTTTTTTCATTGAAATAGACTGTCACGCACAAATCACACGCAACCATATCGATTCACTAAAAAAGCAAAGTGGTAACTACCGGTGTCATCTGATGTTAGTAACTCATTAAAATCTGCTTCTATCCTACCAATATTATAAATGTCAAACTTTATAATTATGGATGTATGGATGTTTGTTCCTCTTTCACGCAAAAACTACTGAACTTATTGGGCTAAAATTTGGTATGGGTGTAGTTTGGGATCTGGAAAAACATAATAGGCTATTTGTTATCCCGATAAAACGTGGGCGAAGGCCGGAGCAGCAGCTAGTGATCATGATAAAAGAGTTTAATTTGTGAACGAATGTTATTTTGCGTGATGGATGACCATGTTTTTTAAGATAGATTTGTAGCAAGATTTTAAATCATCTAGCACAAGAGCTTGGAAAGATAAGTCCAACGAACATAAACAGGACGTGGTTAAGTTGTTTCGTTTAGGTGTTCCTATGGCCACCTTCGGTGTCCATCATCAGACCAGCTCGATGGTACCATGACATTGCATTGTCACCGAACTTACATAAGTATGCCAAATTACAGCTCAATCGATTTAGGATAACTGGTCTAAAATTCAGTTGCAAGATTTGTCTTCAGAATCAATAACTTTATTTCTTTAGGCTTACAAAATAAGCACTTAGACAAGTCAAATTTTTCCTATAAACAGTTAAAAATATAGTAGTAATTATTATCAAAAAACAAACAAGGTGTTTTTATTGATTTTCTCTTCACTTAAATTTTTCTCACGCAAACTAACAGGGCATGTAGAAATAAAAGCTTGTAAAAAATCAACGAGTTATCAAACCACGTGTTATATTTTCACTGCTTATTAATAAAATAAATAAATAATATTAGACAATCCACACAGCATCATCTAGCTCCAAGCTAAGCACTTGTGTTATGTTATGTTGACTGATATACATAGGTACATAATATAATACATACAAAATATAATCTTTTTTTATATATACATAGAACTTTACGAACTATATATAAACTAAAATGTATAAACTTTTAGAATACCCAGAACACCCGGAACAACTATTTTGAGATCGTACAAACATTTGTCCCATGGCGGGAATTGAACACCGCGCCACATCGGCCGTCCTATTGAAAGGCTTATTTTACGAAACAAAGGTTATATCTGATTCGTTCTATTTTCACAGCCAATGAGCGGCAAAAATATTAAGATGCGTGATGCACGAAAACTCGTAAATAAAATGCAAAATTTTACGACAATTTGAGGGTCACCAATGCAACAATGACAAAGTTTTCACTTTCGGGCGGTGACCTTAGTTCCCTGAACGCCTGCAGAAGGCGATGAACTCATCAAACCATCAGTATGCTGTATGCGTCTGCGCATAGGCAGTACAGTCTTTATTGCATTGAACGATAGGTATGCGGAATTTATAGGATTATAATAACGATAGTATATCTATTATACGTAGCGTAGTCTATTAGTACGTAAAACGTTTGAATATAAATGCGAAAGTTTGGATAGATGTTTGTTACGATAGTTTCTAAACGGATTTGGGCTGGCATTTTGCTTAGATGTACTTAGTTCGAATGAGAGAGAGAGAGAGAGAGAGATAATTTACTCTATGAATGATACTTGTTCCGTTCCAAAACGCTTGCGGGCAGAATTAATATTTATTTATATATTATAGTTAGTCATTTCACAAACGTGTTTATAACTTCTTTCTCAATCCTTTTACTCATTCTTTAAGGTACCTTTAAATTAGATATTTTTTTAATCTGGATTTAATCTGGAAACAATAGGAAAAATTTCCTATTGTTTTTCATATACTAGACTATACTAGAGGCCTGGATTTGTGATGCCAGCATATGAAAACAAAAGAAAATTAAGCCAGGTTTAAAAAAGGACCTTTTTTACCTCCTCAAAATCTAGAGTTGACATAGGCCTAGGAATATACGGAAGTGATTTCAAAACGAAGACAAAAAATTACTCACCGAAACGAATGTGATTAATTTCTTTATTCAAAAGCCATTGTGACATCAGTGCATCAAAATTCAAAACATATAACCACAAGCTATTCGGAAATTTAATATAATTAATATTACACAGTAACATTTTATAAACGGTACAAGTTTCGCAAATTTTATACCGTGCAATGGCACTTTTTATGGTTTCTAACGAAGTTGCCAATTGGAGGGTCTCTTGTTTGAGTAATAATCTGCAGGCTGTGAAAATAATTTCACAAGAGTCTAATCTTTTTTAACCGATTTCAAAAAGAGAGAGAGAGAAGTTTCTCAATTCGACTGTATATTTTTTTGTATGTAAGTTACGTGATATTTCCGCCAAATATGACCGATTTAGAAAATTCTTTTACTATTGTATAGAAAATTATCCCGAGGTGAACTCATAAAAATTTTAGATGTATATTCGCTATAGAAGAATCCAAGATGGCATTCTCGAGGGATAAGTATTTTCCCCTCAAAACTATGTTTTCATTTTTATTTTAAATAATCAAGTTATATTATTATTGCGCTAAAATAACAAAAAAATATCTGATAGACGATTAAAGGTTTCCTTCCTACGAGTGTGTTTATTTATTCAGTTCAACCAAAGTAACATTACCTAATTCTGTGTTAACCAACTACAGACATCAAAGGGTTTGCTTACGGTTCAAACCCACAGAATGGCACTACGTCTCTCCCTAGAGATTTACTCCACATTTAACTGCTTTAAGCCTTTGCCAGTTATTTGGTTTTGAATTTTCTGTTCGAGCTCGGCACGGATATGAGAGCCTTTTTGCCAGAACATGTTCATCGATATTAAAGTCAATATAACTTTGTATTGGTGGATGTAAAACAATTTCCCTTTGCGGAAGATATTTTGCGTATATTATGATAAATAGCTGTTTACTGTGGGTTAGGGTATAAGCTCTGTGTTGAGTTGTATTAATAATCTGTATTTTATTTATTGGCTTCTTAGTCATTTTCGAACGATTTATACTTATATATATACATATGTATATAGCTAATACATATAGCTAATGATTATACTATAATCATTAGCCCGTATACGTCCACGTCGCCCACTGCTGAACATACGAAGCCACGAATAACACATTGATAGTAAAACAAAACACTACTATCCTCTAAAAACAATTATAGCTAGTGTAAATTGGTGTTTGAATTTTAGGAATAATCCCGTTCAGGCGTTTAAAATAAAGAGTGGAATAAAGAAACTCAGACACCTACCTAAATTCATGAAAACTTTTCTCTGCTTATTTTGGGCAGTTGCGTACGTAATAGGTAAACGTATGTACCAAATACAGTGCTTTGGTCAAATTACGCCAACACCATAAATTTAATCAAGAAATTGTTAAAAAAAAACACCGAATAGTCGATCATATATTTCCAATATTGTCTTGTAAAAGTTCCAAACATTTGTCTTTGTGAGAAGACAGGAGATTATTTGCATACATTTGCATGGTGAAAAGCTGAGGACCGGTTACTTTGTGGTCCATGAGTAAACACTTTAGGTACCTACCTATGTGTCACAAACAACTTTGCTAAAGACACGGGACTTCAAAACTGTTTGTTGTTGTTGGAAGGCTCTTGTCTGTGTATTGCCCGCATGTAGGTTAGGTACGATGAATTTATAAAATTCAGGTCAGCGTATATTAAAAAAATCGAGATTGTCATTCATGTTTTTAACATATTTCGTAAAAATTGTCCTAAAAAGTTAAAGTTTAGTAGTTAAAGTTTAGTAAGTTTTTTTTTACTTTTTATAACAAAATATTTTTTATGTATTTACTAGTACCTGCCCGCGGCTTCAATACTACTAGATACTAGATTATTATTTAGAATACCATGATTTTCTCCTGTCAAGTAGTCTAGGCAAAATCCGATACCTGTTACGTTACTGTGACTTCAAAATATCTGTGACAAATACCTGTGACAAAATACTAGCTAGTAGTTGGTCACTACCAATCACTTACAAATTCATTGTTTTACTGATTGAATAATATATTTATTGTAGCGATGACTAAGTAGCAGTAGCATGTTGATTAACCGAATACATTTAAACGGTATTTTATTCAACAACTTTGTTACATTGTGGTATACATTTCAAATTTCCAAGGATAAATAAAATACAGGTGTGTCTCATTCTGACTTCGTGATATTATCAAAGAGAGAATATAGAAGCGATATTATCTAGCTGAAGCGATTATTGCGTAGGTACCTAATAAAATAACGACGATATAATATCGTACACTCGTGACACTGGCACTGCCTGTGTGACAGTCACAGATATATTTATTTTCTGTCACTGTGATATACCGCCAATTTTCTATATCTGTGACTTTTATCAGTGACGACAAATACGCATCAAGTCCTTATCTAAAATTAGGTATTTTGCCATTTTCAACTGCCTCAAATCACAAATTGAATGTGAAGAGTTAAATGCGATACTCGTGCCCCTCGGAGCAATTGTTAAACTTCACGAAAATACAAAGTTCATTTCGTAATAAGGCGAAGGCCGCTATTGATTGCCATTCGTACGATATTGAAATGCCAGGGAAATAAAGGGAAACTTAGGATAAACTTGACATTGACAGCTTCCGTTGCCTAGTGGGTCAATAGCAGAGTTCCCATAATAATAAATGGTTTTGATTCCCATAGCAGGACAAATCTTGTTTAGTCTGTAGGTGGGTACTAGGTACAATTTGAAAGCGGGATGAGTTGACCAATCAAAATTATTAAAATAATTCTTCAGTAAACTCATCCCGTGGGATGAGTTTAGAGCGGATACATTATTGTGGCAGAGAAATGTTCCCCAGCTCAGCTTGATGCTACAGTGAGCTACAGCTACGCCATTCTGTAGCGCTGGTATCTTGCGAAGGGCTGCACGATCCGGCGAATGGGACCGCGGTCCCTTTACCTAGTGGTCGCAATCGACGGAAACCTCTGCATTTCTCTCCAAAAATGGTAAAAGAGGTCCATGGAAATGACCACTTCATACAAACGCCACTTCTAACAATAACCATTACTGAAAATGATTTTTTTTAAATGACCGTTAATTCCATTTTTTTATTCAGATTATAAAATACCTAACCTAAATTAATTACTGATTCGCTTTCGTGCAAACGCTTATCTTATGCATTCTAAATAATATTCGGTTTTGCACGAAAAATAAAAGTACATTCCGGGTAGGTCCTCAGGTAAGAACTGCTGACCGATCCTAATCCCTACGACTCTTATAATAAAAACCCACTCTAATAGAATGATGGAAACGATTATCACTCGACAAGACTCGGCTAATATACTGGTAATATAATTTATAGCAATAAACACTATCATTGAGACTGAGAAACAGTATCAGACCTACATGTGGATTCTTACTACAAAATATCAGACTATCTATCTAGAGGATGAAAAAGCTTGGGATGAGTTTTCCTCCAACTCGGAAAAATAACAACCTAACAAGGTAAAGGTTAACACACAGAATTGGGAATAATAATTTACTTATTATTCCCAATTCTGTGAGTTAAATTACCTTAAAAAGATTGAAGTGAACAAAAAATCTAAGTAACCTTATTTACTAGTTTCATTTATGTACTAATTTGAATTTTGTGACGTGTCCAAGAGTCCTGTAAGGTCTAAAGGAAGTAAAGCACTTTAATAATCCTAACTAATATTAAAAATGCGAACGTGTGTTTGTTTGTCCTTCTTTCATGACCTAACTAAGCAACCAATCGACTTGATTTTTGGCATAGAGTTAGTTGAAAGGATGGAGAGTAACATCGGCTTTCTTTTTGTCCTGGTAAAACATCAAGTTCCTATGGGAGATTTACGAGAAAAAGACCTTTTTATCTTGTTAGTAATGAGAAACTCGAATTTAACGCAGATGAAACTGCGGGGAACAGCTAGTTATTTGATATTCGTAAGAGAAGGCGTGTTACACACTAGCAATAGGTTACCGGGTCTGCGAGGTGACACATGTAGAGCATCCCGTTACAACTTGATCAACAACCAATGCCGTTATGATTCTCTATTAGTTTAGAAGGTAGTTATTTTTTTATGTTGCCACGCTCCAGTCGTTTCGCTCTGCCGTCCCATCGGTTTATGATGAGAGTGCACTGTGTTTGCGCACACACTTGTGCACAAAAATATGCTTTGCGTACATAACCTGCCTCTTCGTACAGGCTGCCCCGCTACTGCAGTACGTCAGGGAAGTTTGCGGGGTACCAAGTAGATGGGTTCACTGCTATTCTCCGGAAAAAGACCGCCTCCCTGATGCGCAGAGTCCGGGATAGCTCGAACAGCATCCTGAGAACTATCGCTGATAGACTCTCCTCTCCTATATGGATATGTTTTGTGCGTAGGATAATAGGTGTATGTTTTCCATTATAATTTGTGTGTGTGAGTAGCTGTTACGTACCTTAATTTTTAAGTCTTTTCTATATTTTTTTACTTACTAAATATGGATCTTGTTATTCGAAATAAAATATTTTTATTTTATTTATACTACGATTCAAAAACCTGGATATTTTATGTATACAAAGGGTAACCCCAAAACCCGAGGAATATTGGTGGATAATAACGACATTATTGGTAACATCGAAGCAAAGCATAGAAGCTCGAAACAATTTTTGGTTTTGAAAGCTTTCATACATCATTTAATTGATCTCTCGTTCGGTTTCGAATTCGAATTTAATCAGTCACATGTGAGATAATGCGTTCTTGAAGTTTGTGCTTTAGTTTTTAGTGATAATTTTACTTTTATCTTGTTGTTTTCTGTTATTGTTATCAGTTTTTGTTAAGTTTTCATTCATAAATGTCTTTGTTGACATAAAATATCTTGAGACTGACCGCCGTGGACAAAAAACGACTAGTCCTACTAATATTATAAAGAAAGTAGTCTGTCTGTCTGTCTGTTACCTTTTTACGTCTATCTGTCTGTTACCTTTTTACGTCTATCTGTCTGTTACCTTTTTACGTCTATCTGTCTGTTACCTTTTTACGTCTATCTGTCTGTTACCTTTTTACGTCTATCTGTCTGTTACCTTTTCACGCCTAAACGGCTGAACGGATCCTAATGAAATTTAGCAGGGAGGTACATGGTAGCCCGGGGACGGACATAGGGAACATGAAAAGCGCGTGCGAAGCCGCGGGCAGCAGCTAGTAGGACATAATTTTAGTTTTATTTGTATCTTTTTATGTCGGTTGAGTAGATCAAAAAAGTCGTAAAAGCCGACTAAGGGAACCTACCAGAGGAAGGGCAGCAGCTTCCTTCTGAGTATTTTTAAACACCAACACTGCGATCACCAATCTGCCTGCCAAGCGTGGTGATTATGGCAAATGTGTTCTCCCTACATGGGAGACCACCCACTCGATGGACCGACGACATCGTAGCGGTCGCAAGGAGTCGTTGGACAGAGGCGGCTCAGGACCGCTATTCGTGGCGTCGTATGGGGGAGGCCTATGTCCAGCAGTGGACGTGTATGGGCTGATGATGATGATGATGAGTAGATCAAATTGATATATTCGCAGTTTATTTATTTATTTTAAAATATCAATACAAAATATACTAAATATTCACTATAAAGAATTAATAAGGAACAAGGTCGTGACCAACCCCAATTACAGCTAGCATGGAGTGAAATTTGCTGCTGTCCCAGACAGCTAGCTTTTATCCTTCTGATTTTGGGGGCCCTTAATGTCTATAAAACCGTTAAAATGAACAGTTGAGAAGATCTAAAGAAAGTACGTATAATTTATATGATAAAATTTTCATGATCAAATGCGTGCTGGTCGGAAACCGGCCTTTTCGTCCGGCATGACATTACTTTGAGTTACGCACGCTATTGTTTGATAAATATTTTTGTTCATGAAAAATTCCTGCTTTTAATTTTCCGGTGCGGATCTTTGAGGAATTTTTTAGTAGATATTTCATGTCGTTCTTGTTTGAGATAACATTTTTATACATAATGCAAGACAGTCCTGCAGTGGGTAGCTCCAGGCTAAAATTATTATTAACTAGCTGTTTCCCGCGGCTTCCTCCGCGTTAAACTGTAATTTCACATTTCTAGGGGAATAAAAAGGATTTTTCACCGCAAATCTCACTGGAAATTTGAGGTTTTATCAGGACAAAAAAGCCTATGTTACTTTCCATCCTTTCAAATAACTCTATGCCAAAAATCAAGTCGATTGGTTGCTTAGTTAGGGCGTGAGGGAAGAACAAACAAACACACTTTCGCATTTATAATTAATATTACGTTAGGATTATTATGAAAAATAACTGATTTATAAATAACCAGTCTGGTTGTGAGTAATATTATACAAGCACTTCTCTTTCGGCTGAAAAGACAAGAAGGCCAATTTTGGCAATATATATATCTACTCGATAAATACATATATCAAGAACTGTCAAAATATCGAGTGATTGTTTCGTAGTAAACAAGCGTTTTTACAAAATCTGCAATACGATATTTATTGAGGGCTTTTCTTTGATAGGTTGCATGATAAGTTGCATGAAAATGCAGATTTTGGCGAGACTCGATATTTATAACATGATATTTTATCCCGCTATAATATCACATGATACGCAGAATTGGCCTCCAGCTATTGAAGGAATAAATGTCTCAGCCGATGGAAATTAGGCCTCACCTAAAAATTGCCACAGTGATAAACAAGAAAACTCAATGAAAATTACTTGAGAGATGCTGTGTTGATTGTCCAGCATTATTTATTATTTTTTTATAGTCAATAGACTTTCGTTTGACCTTTATAATAACTGTTGGAAAGTGACGATGTGGCCGACGATGTATCACGAAGGTGTAAAAGACACCTTGTCTAACTCTTGTCTACTCTTTTTTTTTGAAAATACCTAAGTCTTAGATAAGGTATTTAATATTAAACAAATTCGCTTAACGCTGTCTGTCTGTCTGTCTCTATATATGCTTAGATCTTTAAAACTACGCAACGCATTTTTATGAGGTTTTTTAATAGATATAGTGTTTCAAGAGGAAGTTTTATATGTATAATTTAGTATTAGCATTGCTCCCGTGCGATGCCGCGGCGGGTCGCTAGTATGTAAGTAAAGAGTTAAAGACTAAATTTTCTAACTAAATAATAACCAGCGGCAAGCACATCATGTGTTATGAAAAATCAATCAGTTCGATTTTCAACAAAAATTAAACATTGTAAAAAATCTAAATATATATGTATAGTTTTTATTTTCTCACAAATCGAGGTCATAACTCCTTTCACGACTTTTCTCTAACTCTCATAGTTTCGGATTTGGCCATCCAAACCCATATCAAAAAGCCACCCTGTATACTGATGACCCGTTACCCGTAACAGTATCCACATAGAGCGATTATCCAGGGACGTAAATAACAGTAATGTTGCACAATATGCGATTATAATGACGTCATTGCAAGTGTACACTTATTTATCGAGTTAAGGGAACGTGCGATTAAAGTAACAAATCGGCCAAGTGCACGTCGGACACGCACACAAAGGGTTCCGTACCATAATACTAACACGCCGAAAAAAACCACGTTTCTAGCGTAGCCCCTTTTAACTTGAAATGTATTTGTTGTTATATCGACGGAAGAAAGCGATTTTGTCGTATCTCAAAATATCCAATTTCACACAAGAGCCAAAAACTATTTCAAAAAATCATAACTCATAATCGTTGAAATTGAAATTTGGAACATATTTGTTTCAATCCAAACGTTATTTGATACAGTGCATGAGAATGTCATAGAGTTACTGTTTCATTGATTTTTTACTAGTTACAGCAAATGATGTTTCATAATCGAGCAGCGGAAATGCTGTATCTCCAAGGTGAAATATATGACGACTTGAAATAGATACAAATTTTCATGCTATGGATCTGCTGTATCTCAAATATGAACTATACGAAGCATTGACATTTTGCTGTATGAGATTTTAATGAAATTAGATTATAAAAATAAAATGGTTTAAGTACAGTCCGAATTATAGATGTTATAAAATAAAATACTGTATCTTTTACTTAATGCTTTTATTGTATTTTTCAAAATGTAATGACACAAAAAAGTTGCTTAAAGCTAGTTCCTCTTTTAGAATAATAATCAAAAAGACTGAATTGAATAATAATCATAGCAGACTGACTCTGAAGAGGCGTTTCAGCCAGAGTATCTTCTTTTTTGTCATGATTCAATTGCAAATATTCATACGAGTAGCATTTAGGAATTATTTGTTTGTCGACTAATTTTTGAGGGCGTTATATTTTTGTATTGCAACAGGGAGTTTAGTTGAATACAAATTAATCTTTGGTTGAGTATTGTTCAAACCACACAAGGGCACAGAAGTAGTCTCAGAATCTGAGAGCATAGAATTTTTTATGAACATAATATCGGGGTTTGTCTTTTTAAATGTTGCAATGCATAACTTGGAAATTTGAAATTTTTTGTTTTTTAAAAGTTTTGCTCAGAATATCATCAAATCCCAAAAAGTCTTTGCCCACCAAAATAGATACGACTTGCAGATAGTAGATATACTAATAAGTTTTGTGTTGAAAAAATATTTTTCAATACAAGCTTTCAATGGGTAAAGATGAGCTAATTCAAATGAGCCCAAAAACGGATGATCTACTGTCATTTGCTGAGGAGTTGTGCTCAACAGACTCTGGACTTTATCATCAGATCAGCTTACCTCACCTCAACAGCCTATAACGGTCCACTGCTGGACGCAGGCCTCCCGCTTAAAGGCTTTTATCTCATGGGGGGTAATGCCCATAATCCTCACGCTGGGCATGCGGGTTGGAGATCGCAGTTTAGTAGTAGAATTGTTCTACGGGATGCGCTGCTGCCCGCTCTCTGGTGGATATCCCTTAGTCGCCTCTTACGACATCCGCGAGAAGAGGAGCCCAAACACGGATGGTCTATTGTAATTTACTGAGGATTTCTGCTGAACAGACCCCTGATTCTATCATCAGATCAGCTCGCTGTTATTATAATATTACGGGAAAAGATGGACTTAATTAAATGAGCACGAACACGGATGATCTACTGTAATTTGCAGAGGAGTTCTGATGAACAGACCCCTGATTCCATCAGATCAGCTCGCTGTTATCATAATATTACGGGTAAAGATGGACTTATTTAAATGAGCACGAACACGGATGATCTACTTTAATTTGCTGAGGAGTTCTGATGAACAGACCTTGATTCCATCATCAGATCAGCTCGTTGTTACCATAATATTGCATTGTCACCGAGATGTCACCATAGGTAATTTGAATTTGTTTCCTTATTAGTCTAGCTAATAAGGAAACAAATTCAAATCATTACTATGGTATAAATGCTAGGATAGTATCTATACTATCCTAGCATTTATACCATAGTAGGTACCTAGTATGCTAAAATAAACAAACTTTCAATGAAAACTCATTTAACTAAAAATCATCATCATCATCATCATCATCAGCCCATACACGTCCACTACTGGACATAGGCCTCCCCCGTACGACGCCACAAATAGCATTCCTGAGCCGCCTCCATCCATCGACTCCCTGTAACTAAAAATACTTAGGTTAAATTTTAATATATAAGTATACAACTAAACTCTTGAGGTTTTATTTTATTTTTAAACACGAAACCTACAGGACGTAAACAAACTTTTTCAAAGAATATTATAGTCAATAACAAACACGTTTTCTATTATTCAGCGCTTACGCATTACTGCCGTTGCGTCGTACTCAAGGAACACGTCGGCGTCGGAGAAGGGAGTGTGTCTGGCTAGAATAGCGTAAATGATAACTTTACACAAAATAATACTTTTATACAAAATTATACTCTTTTCCTATGTTGTAAGTAAGATTTTCGCTATTATATGAAATGTTTGAAATGTTCGATAAACATACACCAGTCCCGAGCATATTGATGTATCTTGGGCAACGTAAAATTTTGAGTCGCCTGAAATGCTGTATCTCTTTTAAATCAATGTCCGTAATAGAAAAATAATGTCGTAACTATTTTGTATACTGGAAGTATTGTCGTATCTATTTTAGTTTTAAAAGTTGCGATTTTTTCTTTATTTACAGCAATAAGTCGTGTGAGTAGTATAAAAACTTCAATCTTCACAAAATCAAGGGCGTATAATACAATTTTTTCATCGTAGAAGGACGAGACATAGACCATTCGACGCGGCTTTTTTTGCTTATCAACAATAAAGTTATAAGTCATTTAGGCCAATTTTTGAGATACGACAGTTCCGCTTTCTGCCGTCGATATGTAGAACAAATGTTGCAGTGTTCTAGCAGGGTGCATACATACTTGATAACATGTTACTTGAAGATCTATATATGTACGTCTCGCAATAAAGAATCTTCAATCTAACGGAAAAAAAAACTCAAAAAAACTCTATTATTTATGATATAGCATAGTGCTAGACAGACGGACGGACAGAGGCATGTTTAGTACTAAGGCTCTCCTGTCCGTCCGTCCCACGTTTTGTCCTGTTGGTTCTCTTTAGGTACGCGGAACCCTAAAAGTATTAATTTATTATCCTTGACGACAGAGAATTTGTAGTGGAGCGAAGCTAGTGCTCATTATAAAGGAACTACTCACATGAGATGTTAATAATGGCGCCATCATTAAGAGGCGTAGAGTAATTACTGAGACATTACAAAGGTCTAACCAAAATAACTTAGAATATACTTGGTTAAAGCTCTATTTATTTATTTACCTATGTTATGTATTATGTATATCAGACATCTAGTACCGTAAAACACAAACTCTGCTTAGCTTGGGGCTAGATGGTGCTGTGTGGATGGTCCAGTGTGTCCAGTATTATTTATTTTTTATGTATGTTTGATAACAGGTGCAAGATGAGAGCCCTACTAGCGACGTTGGCTGTCCTGGCAGTCTTTACAACCGCAGTTGAATGTGAGTACCTTTATGTATTACTAGTTTCTGTCCGCGATCTCGCACGGGTTTCTCTGAATTACATTAGCGAAATTTATTAAATTTTTTTGCTCCATTAACTGAAAACGAAATCATTTTTAATGCTGTTGTAAGCGTTTAAATTTTTAATGTTGTTGTGTGGTAAGGTATTTTTAATATGTGTGTATTTTTAATGTTGTTTACAATAATTTTAAGCTTGATGATGTTATTAAATAAAAGTAAATAGTGTAATCGGTTTTGTAAAAATCGTCTTAGTATGATAATAAATATATACAAAACAAATTAGGATTAAATTGCGTATGTGCGTGTCTGGTCAGTTTCAGCCACCGCCATTTTTTTTTTTTGATAATGGAATGTTAGCAAACTCTTTTTGGACATAACCTACAATTGCGAGTTTGAGGTATAAAACCTCTTTAAAGCTACGAAATAAGACTTCTTGGTTGGAAGGTTGAACGTCTTTAGTAGCCTCCTTAGATTGTATAAAATTATTTTAGGTCAGAGAAAAAAAGAAAATGGCTGACCAGTAAAGACGTGTATTTTACACAAAACTAAAGAAAATAAAACTAACGTAAGACAAGGTAATATGGCTAATAACGCTATCGCCTGTTTGTACCTAACGACATTGTGCATTTATAAAATGAACAATGTCGTTAGGTCGATGTTTTTTTTGTTGGCACCCATAGGATATTAATAACTATAGTAAGAAAATCTTTATTTGTAGCTAAAATACTTACAGTGACTTCATTTTATGTTTAGTAGATACGCAAAGAGAATAATATAACCAATAAGTACTACGAAGTAGTGATAGTAAGTGATAAATATCGGTTTCCGACAAATTTTACGAAATTATTTATGAAAATGATAATGGACTCGAAGCTTCTTCTCAAACTTCAAGCTAAGCATATTATACTCTCGGCCTTCAAGGTTGGTCATCATTGCAGCCCTTGCTGTTCGCGCTAACTCAGTTCATTTGTGTTATTTTGAAGTTTCATTTTTTTTTATTCCATAACAAAGAATGAGGGTAGATTCGTATATCTGCCTATAGAAACTCACTCGCAGTTACTTCTCTTATTCTGTAATCATTGTCCTCTAACGGCGAGGTCATTGAACTTTGGGGTCGATGACCTGAACAAAAGTTACCCCTTTAGTCACTCCCTCCACCACAAGAAAAAACATGTGTTAATTATGCATAAAAATTCGTCGATATTTTTTAAGACCTAACGTCCCGTAACCTCCATTTCAACCTCGGAACGAAGTATCAAACAAACATTTTCTATTTTGCGATTAATACGTAGAAAAGGCGTTTTATTACTTTTTAATCTGTTTAATGAATAAGTAACTGAGCTCGCAGTTGTTTGTGTTATTCGTTGAATTTTCCGTTTGGAAGCAGTTACAAAGAAAGTTTATAGAAAATTCACTGCATTCGCGAAACCACTCAGCGTTATTGCAGCGGTGGTGGCCAGAATCGCATCAATATAGGTACCGCTATTTATTTTACTATCTACTACAGGGATCCTTATTTATTCGTTTAACTATCTTATCTGTGGGTTTTTTATTTGAAGATAGGTTACCTATAGGTTGGCGTTCACATGTCCAACACTCCTGCCGCACAACATAAAACGCATTAAAATATGGGCCTACATTTAGATGCATGATTATTGTAAGACATCAGACAGCTCGCGGGCGGCATGACACTGTAAAATGTAAAAAGTAAAAGTAAAAGATTTTTATTTGCCAGAACAGATGAGTAATCAAATACAGCAAATTAACCTTAAATATAAAGAAATAAACTGAGAAAATCGGACTCCACTCAGCATGTGCTATGGTAGAGCAGATCATACCATAGCGCTGGTCTTCCGTGGAGACCGTGGTGCTCAAGGCAGCAAATGTATCCAAACGTTAAGAATATAAGCCCATATTTGAATGCACATTTTTGTACCGTGTGCAGTGGTGCGGTCCAGATCTGCGACAACCTTAAGGCAATCCAATTGAAACAAAATTTATCGCTATTGGCTATAGAAAAAATATTTTGTAATCTATCTATACTAAAATTATAAAGAGGAAAGATTTGATTGTTTGTTTGCATTGAATAGACTCCGAAAATACTGAACCGATTTGAAATTTTTCTTCACTGTTGGGAAGCTAAATTATCCCCGGGTGACATAAGCTATATTATAATTTAAAAAAATCATTTTTTTTTGTTAAATACCCGTGCGAAGCCGGGGCGGGCTGTTAGTATTTTATAATTTATAGAGTTGTCAAATGATTGGATACAAATGGGCTCATCTATATTCTGAAAATTAGTAAATTTTGCCTGTCGAACAAGATATACGTACATAAATGTTATAATTTTTCATACGAAGCACACGTTTTTTACGAAAACTAACTTGATCGATGAAATAAGAATTTTTGAAAATAGAAATTTCAAAATTGTGTTGAATTTTTTCCAACTTTTGATAAATGAAGATGGTAGATGTTTGCTGAAAAGTTTTAACACGATAAGCCTTAGAGGGCCTTCAGTTATTAATCATAGAGACTGACATTTGAAGAACAAAAACATGACACCTCTGAAGCTAAAATTTTGATACAGGGTGGCCATAGGTTTGATTAAATTGTGATTAATATGTGTTTTTATTTACTTATGGTTTCATATCCTGATAATATAAATGCGAAAGTGTGATTGTTTGTTTTTCCTTCCTTCAGGCCCTAACTAAGCAACCTATCGACTTGATTTTTGGCATAGACTTAGTTGAAAGCATGTAAAAAACAAGTAGATAGTTTCCTTTCTTGTAAAAACCTAAATGAACTCATCTCAAGTCTCTAAGTGTCAGTTCTCTTTACAGCAGCAGAGGACAGCAAAGCTCGCATAGTCTGCTACTTCAGCAACTGGGCGGTATACCGGCCGGGAGTAGGCCGGTATGGAATCGAAGACATACCCGTGGATCTCTGCACCCATATCATCTACTCCTTCATCGGCGTTACTGAGAAGTCCAGCGAAGTTCTGATTATTGACCCAGAGGTAATGTTCTATTTTGACCTGACTGCCGAAGGACGAGTGTTATGAGTTTGACACCCGATGTATGTATATATGTAGCCAATTTTTATGTTCCCATGTAGCGCTGAATCTACTCCGGTCCGATTTTTCAACAAGATAAATGAGGTGTCGTATGATTCGTCATTATAGCCCGATGGTTATAGGCTATTTTGCAGCTATTTTCGCCAGATCGCCCCAAGGCAACCAAACGACCTTGAAAAGCTTGTTGTACTATGCAAAATAGAAGGGAAAAGACCAAGAGGGCGCTCACCAACCCGCTGGTCTGACCAAATTAAGGCAATAATAGGACTCACTTTGCCTGCAGACCTGAGTCAGGTCGAAGACAGAGTAGTGAGGAAGCGATTCATCAGTGTCTCCGTGAAAGCTTTCCAGGACGGGCCCGAACTTCAGCAATGAAGAACTGAAAAGAACAGGAAGAGACTTACAAAATGCTTTACAAGATGCGTCCGTATCGAGACTACCTTTTGTAGATATCTTAAATCCTACTGTAAATATACTACCTACTAATATTATAAATGTCTAAGTTTGTAAGGATGGATGTATAGATAAGGCTGAGGTATGAGTATAGTTTGGGACCTGGAATAACATATAGGCTATTTTTTATCCCGATAAAACGCGGGCGAAGGCGCGGGCAGCAGCTAGTGTTAGTATAAAACTATGCAAACGAATAAAAAAAAAATCTACTTATTCTATTTACACTAATCGATAATTTTTATGCTCATGGTCCGTTTTCAACAATATTTTTTATTAGATGTATGTATTTTGTATTATGTCCATCAGCCATCAAGTACCCATAACACAAGTTCTGCTTAGCTTGGGGCTAGATGATGCTGTGTGGATTGTCCAACAATATTTATTTATTTTATCCCATATTTCAATCAAAACATCTCCTATTCCAGCTTGACGTAGACCAGGGAGGCTTCAAGAACTTCACATCCCTCCGCTCAAAGCACCCCAATGTCAAGTTCATGGTGGCAGTGGGAGGCTGGGCCGAGGGCGGCTCCAAGTATTCGCACATGGTGGCGCAGAAGAACACGAGAATGTCCTTTGTCAGAAGTGTTGTTGGTGAGTTTACTGATCTGATATACGCACTGGGGTTGCATTCTTTAATGGAGTAATCGCTAGGTATCCGAACCATAAGCCTACGTGCTACAAGTAGCGGGACGTAAGTCTAGCGCTGAGCGATACGCGGAGGTGATAGCTGAATGTACCGCTAGCCCCGCCCAGGTACCTTATTTTTTACTTCTGCGCAATAACGGTCAGTGCTAAAGTTACGTTCCGCTATGTATATCTGCCGTTTTCCACTGTTAAGATTGATTGATTTTATCTGTGATAAAAAAGTAAAAAAGATTTTATTCTGCGAGAATAGAGACGAGTAGTATACATACATTTAACTAAACCTTAAATTAACAGAGCCACCTGCTCCTCTCAACATGTGTGTTGGCGCGAGTTTTTTTTTTGTGATTTTCAATTTGTTAGAATCAGAATCAATAACTTTATTTCTTTAGGCTTACAAAATAAGCACTTAGACTAGTCAAATTTTATACTATAAACATAGTTATTAATATCAAATAAGAAATAAGGTGTTATTGATATTCTCTTCACTTCAATTTTTTGTCCACTAGTGGAAGAAGTGAAAAGAAACTACTAGCACATTTATAATATCACTTAAGTGTCTAATACATACAGCCCTTTTTTGAAGAACAAAGATAGTCTGGATGTCAGCTGCCTTTCCCCAAAGCAAAATACCATAGGACATAATACTATGAAAGTAACTGAAATAAACTAACCTAGCTGTATCATCATCATCAGCCCATACACGTCCACGGCTGGACATAGGCCTCCCCCGTACGACGCCACAAATAGCGGTCCTGAGCCGCCTCCATCCATCGACTCCCTGCGACCGCTACGATGTCGTCGGTCCATCGAGTGGTCTCCCATGTAGGGGGGATTTGCCATAATCACCACGCTTGGCAGGCGGATTGGTGATCGCAGTGTTGGTGTTTAAAAATACTCAGAAGGAAGCTGCTGCCCTTCCTCTGGTAGGTTCCCTTAGTCGGCTTTTACGACATCCACGGGTTGAGTTGGTGGGGTCGATATTCGTACGCCGCGACCCCACGGCCTAGCTGTATCTTCATCGGTAATATATCTAATTGTACGAACTGCATAGGCTACTGAACTAAGTCTGCCTGCGAGAGCATCAATTTGCGGTTTCCATTGAAGAGTGGAATCAATATGTAACCCTAAGAAAACGGTAGAGTCTACAAAGTGAACAATCTCATCCTTTAGCATTATCTTAGTTGGAAATTCTTTTACATTTGGTAACATGAATTTAATGCACTTTGTTTTTTTAGCATTAAGTAAGAGGTTATCGGCGGTGAACCAATCTAGTACGTGTGAAAGCGAATCATTTACATCGTCATAATTACATTTATTTCTGTCAACTTTAAAAATCAGTGAAGTATCATCAGCAAATAAGACGATATCACACAGATCTTTTGCTAAAAAAGGGAGATTATTTACGTACACTAAAAATAAAAAAGGACCTAATATTGATCCTTGCGGGACGCCTAATTCAATTTTTGAGCCCCTAGATCTTTCTTTGCCAATAGCTACTTTTTGAACTCTATCAGATAAATATGATTGCTTAAGGTCCAGTGCCTTGTTTTGAATTCCATAGTGACTCAATTTTTTAATTAATGTACCATGATCCACACTATCAAAAGCCTTAGAAAGGTCACAGAATATACCAATAGCGTTTTTCGCTTTATCCCAGGCAACCAATATATGCTTTAGTAAAACTGTACCAGCATCGGTTGTTGATCTACCTTTGGTGAAGCCAAATTGATTTTTATGGAGTAGCCTATTAAGGACGAAATGAGAGGAAAGCTGTGTGAGAATAATTTTTTCAAATATTTTACTTATAGCTGGAAGTATTGAAATTGGTCTGTAATTGGCCGGATCAGTGTGACTTCCAGATTTAAAAAGAAGAACCTGTTTACTATATTTCATGAGATCAGGAAAAACTCCTGCGTCGATACAACTATTGAAAATATAGGCCAAACAAGGATCCACTTCCTTTATAATTGAACTTAGTACTTTGGTTGAGATTCCCCAGAGATCCTCAGTATTTTTTTAGTTAATGCGACGGACAACATATTTTTCTATGAAAAATAAACATCTTTACACCGATATCTCTGGGTGACACAAAAACTGATTAGATTTGGCCGAAGAAAACTCATTCTGCGTCTGAGGGCCTACTCGGAAAACGGAAATCGAAGTTTCTGATTCGTTTTCAAGCAAACGATAATCTTATGCAAGCGACATAAGAGTTGGTTTTGCACAAAATCGAATCAGAAACTTCGATTTTCCTTTTCCGGGTAGACCTGCTGACTTATTTGTTTTGTTCGTTTTTCTAGTAAAATAGAAGCTGGACGCTAAAAGTATGATGAGCTGAGTTAGTGGTAGTGCTAAAATGTACCTAAATGCTAAAAATCGCCTCTCGTATTGTTAATTTATACCTAAACTCGATCGAACAGCTAAACGGACAAAAGAATAAAGATATTCATATGTTTTTATTATAGGCATAAAAATGAAAATAAAATTCTAAAAATGTAAATAATATTATAAATGTCAACGTTTCTAAGGATGGATGTATGGATGGATATTTGTTACTCTTTCAAGCAAAAACTACTCAACCGATTAGGCTGAAATTTGGTATGGGTATAGTTTGGGACTTTGAATAACATATAAGCTATTTTTTATCCCGATAAAGCAGTAGCTAGTTTAATATAATAAAGAGATTAATAAATTAAAGAGCCAGCTCTTGTCGGTGAAATGATGTAATTTACGCCATTTTTCACCAATACGACCGCATTAGTAAAAAATGGCTTCTTTAATTCTTTCTTCTTAGAAACACTAACATGACAGCACTTAGAAACATAGAAACACTAGCATAAGACACTCGTTATATGTTACATTTGTGATTATATCACACGGTTTATTTACAAAGATGTCTCATTGCATCATACACGTATTAACACTTTTATTGCCCATGGCACATATTATGCCCATCTGCAGTTCTTCGCCGACGATGACGGCGCGTCACGACGGCGGCGGCGGCGGCGGGGCAGCGAGCCTTTGTGGGTCGAACTCGCTTTAAATACGATAAAATAAATAAATATAAATAAGAAATACTGGACAATACAAACAGCATCATCTAGCCCCATTTTTAATTAAACAGAAGATACCTCAACACCCGAGACAACTATTTGCAGATCGTAAAACATTTGTTCCAAGGCGGGAATCGAACCCGCAACCTCCTGCGTCGTAGGCGGTCCTTCATCTTTCATCGGTCGTCATAGAATTTTATTAACTCAACTAACACTATTATTACCCATGATCTGCAGCTACGTGGAGCAACAGTGCACCGCTGCGGCCACTGGGTGTTGCACCTCCGAGGCGGGACAATTAATAAATAAATAATGCTGGTCAATCCACACAGCATCGTCTAGCCCCAAGCTAAGAAGAGCTTGTGTTATGGGTACTAGAGGACTGATATATGTATTTAATAGAATATTATCACATAGATATGCAGATATTTTTTATTATACATACTTAGAAAATATCCAGAACACAAGAAACAAATAATTGCATATCGCACAAACGTTTACCTCAATGTGGGAATCGAACACGCAGCCTCTTGCGTCGCAAGCGGACCTTCGCCCGCCGCGCCACATTGGTCGTCATAGATTTAACTAAACTAACACGTTGAGCAACCGTGGCAGTGAATGTGTTAACATTATGGATATCTTTATAATCCTTTCACGCTAGGCAAGCTAAAACAATGTAGAGATAAAGTAAAGTATGTCATATCCTTACAAAAGCGAGATGGATAACTGACGGTTATGTTATGATAAGGAAAACAATGAATCCGGAAATGGAGAAATTAGATAAGTTTCTTGTTTACCACACTTTATTCAAATAACGTTACAAAAGCAAAAGGTTATAAAAAATATTGTTAACAGATTCAAAGCCTGAAATCCAAAACCCTCCTCCTTCGTTGTTACCCCCATACTGGGGGTCGTGACTTCATCACGGAAGCATCTTCTCCCGTACGATATTACGCCATCTCCTCCGGCTCTCAGCGACATGCACTGCTTCAGACATGAGATCCAAAACAACTGATTAAAAAAAACTAATTTCTAACTTTATACATACTATTTAGAAACGTTAGGTTCAATCGTGGAATTTGTTTCGAAAAATTCAAAATAGCATCAGATTTCATCTAGGCATTTTATGTTATTTCAAACCAAAGGATATATAGGATATATAATGTAACTAGCATCTACCTTAGCCTATATGTTAATCCAGGGCTAGAACTACCCCCATGAAAAATTTCAGCCTGAACCGTTCAGTAGCTTTGGCGTAACGAGGTAACAAACATCCAAATTTTTTTTTCTATTTATTTATAACTAGAACGATTAAGCTTAACCAATTACACTACTTATGTACATACTTAATATTAAAGATTATACAAAAAAGATCACACATATATGACACATACACATTAATAGCTTGAATTAATAAAAACACAAATATACAAAATCAAATTATACACATCACTAGATCCAAATATTTCAAACATACGAACATAACATAATAACAAACCGAGATACCTTGTTCAGAGAGAGAGAGAGAGAGTTTGTCTCCGCTTTTAGTGGAATATTTCCAAAATTAATTAAATTTTTCTTTCTCATCTATGTACGTAGTTCTGATGAAATATGGCGGAATACCACACGCGCTGAATTTAGGGCTATACGTCACCAGGAATTTTTATTTCATCCCTGAAAGCCTTTTGTTTTGAGACTCTGCAAATTATTGCCATATTTCCACGTAATAAATCATTTGTTATGGGAATGGTTTGTCTGTGGCACATTGCGATCTAAGTACGACATAGGCATTAATGATCAGATAAATGTATGTGCTTAGAAATATATTACACTCATAAACCCCCCTTTTATTATTATAATCAAATTAGCACTAACAATAGCAGCAAAAATTACAATTAATAAGTAAAGGTTTTTTGGTCGACTCTTTACTAATATGGGGGTGATTTTGCAATTTTTACCTATTCCTCGAAGGGTAATATTTTCGAGTATTTGAAGTAAAATCGAAAGGAAATAGTATATTGAATAATGAAATTTGGACTTTCTTTTTTGACTATATTTAAAAAAAGTAACAAATAATGATTTGATTTAAAATTGAAGTCGATAATCGCCTATAGCGGAATCGCCCTAAACCCGACAGAAATTATACTTAAATACTTTGTTTTGTGTTTTCTTGACTTGGAGAATTATTCGTTTTTCCAAGAGAAGAATTGATTAGAATTCTTTAATTTGATGTCCGTGTTACAAAAACTAGGCTGTATAAGATGTTACTTGCCTACCTGCTTATCAATTTCTGTTCTGAGCATGTTTATTCCTTGTAAAATCTTTATTACAAAAGAAAATTACAATCAATTAGTAGAAACAAACTATAAAAAGTGAGTATTTATAATTGAAACAATTTAGGCAGGCTACAAACAATCTACAAGTAGCTCAAATGTGAAAGTATATCTGTTAAGGAAACATTGAAAATTACCACCATTTAATAACATGTTATCTGATACCTAAATGCATATCTGATAACAACATAAAAACTCGACTTGGTTCTCCCTTTAATATTTTTTTTACTGAGTGAGACGGTGGCGGACGCCTTCAAAATGCTGAGCTGACAACCACATAGGAGACCAGACTAATATTTTGATAATTCATAAGATCGATCTAGTCGTTTTGATACTTGGAATAGAAGTACTAAAATCGCCGAGCACATAAAACAGACGAAAAACATAACCCACAAAAAGTGTGTTTGTTTGTCCTTCCTTCCGTCACGCCCTAACTAAGCAACCTGCAAGCAATCGATTGATTTTTGACATAGAGTTAGTTGAAAGGATGGAAAGTAACATAGGCAATTTGTCCTCGTAAAACATTCCCATGGGAGATTAACGGCATAATATGGTTTACGAATTTAATGCGGGTGAAACCGCGTCGTATGGGAAGGCCTATGTCCAGCTGTGGACGTATATGGGCTGATATGATGATTATGTAACCGCGGGAAATAGCTAGTTAAAAATAAGTTTGAACAATCTAGTCACTTTAAAAACACTGCCCGAGATTTTAATTTCCTCTGCTTCTTTTCTGTACAATATAAATCGCTTAAAAATAGCTTTATGCTGGTTCATGGGTCAATAGCAAGATGGAAGTCATTCATCACATTAACGACTCACTTGCTCGTTGTCAGTCTGCTACAATTTATCGTTCACTCTTCAAGAAGCATTAAGTAAATTGAAGATATAACAATTATTATGATTGCATTAGGCTCTTCACGCACATAAAACTGAGTCGAAGTAATAACATCGACGGATAATTTGTTAATCAATGTAATTAGCTTTTGAACATATTTTGTTGATGAGAAAGGCACATGAGTATATTTCATAAACGAGAATATAACATTAAAATGATAGAAATATCTTAGACCTTAGTATTTACAATTGAAACAATTGAGCCAATTGCAAACTGTTGCAAAAAATCTACAGATAGCTCAAGTGGTTCATGTCAAAAATTATGAAAATAGATAGGTAGTTTGTATAATTATAAATCTATTTTCATTATTTTTACACTCAGGCCATTCTCAAGGTACAATGTTTGTAAAACTCATACAACACAAAAATTCTCTTTTTGGCGTCGACTTTGAAAAATAATTGTCAGCATTATGAATTGGGAAAGAGTCGAATCGAGTAGTGCAAATTTTGTGTACAAAATGTACAAATCGTGATAGTTATAAACATTGTATCTTGAGTTCGGCTGAAGTATTATAAAGTATTTATTTCAATAATTTCGGTACTCTATGACTCAGAGCATTTTGTCGATTTTTAAAATTAGGCAGGTGATGTTGTTCTTTATGCTCGTAAGAATAGAGGACAAACTCGCTGCTGTCACCGACCAATAATACATACTTTCTTTTAACAATATCACATGCACATCCCACGAATACAGTCCCAGCAGGCATTTTTTTTCATTTGGGCATAAGTGTCCCTCAGCTTACTCACTCCAACTTTCTCGGTCAGGGCTGTAACCACTCAGCAATTTTCCTCGACTTTTACTATCGTCGACCCATCACGCGTTAGAACGACAATACGATATAATACAAATACTCTTTATACTACACCTGCTCGGAAAGTTGCCTATTCCTTTTCCAAATATAAGATAGAAAGTAAGTCATTGCAGGCGTATAGGAATCAGGGAGGAAAAACTCTAGGGAATTTCATTTCTCACGCGTTTTAGAGGGAGGGAAAAGTGTATGGAAATCCATTCCTAGCGTGTAATTTTTTTAATTTCCTAAAAAGTCGGCCGGTAGCTATGTTTATTTTCAGTATAGGTCAAACGACAAAAAGTTTTTACTCCAAGTCCGTTTATGCCTCTTACGATTTCCGAACAATATTTTAAAAAGGACCCAAATATAGGCTGATGCGGGAAGTTCTTCTAAATTTGAATACAGAATGTCGTCGAGTGACAGTGAAAGTTTTATGACACCGCCAGAAAAATAAGATTTATTCTGCTTTTTATTATCCTCGAAGATATAAAGCACTATGTATCACTCAGCAGAAAGTGCGATTCCTACCTCGTGTGTTTTAAGGCTCAAATGACACACTCGATAGGAATTGGGCACTTTCTTGCCTAGGTGTACAATGTACTATTATTGCCCACCAAGACAGAGGAAAACAGAACAGGAAAACACAAACACAAAAACAGTTGCACCATGGGCGGCCTTTGTCGTTAAGAGCGATCTTGATTTTTGGTTCCTACATTGACCGTCATTGTAAAATACGTTTTTTTATTTATTTTATAATTTGATTGTTTTGAATTATTTTAACAATTGTTTAAGTATTACGGTACAAAATAAATTTCTATTCCCTATACTATTAATTATTTTCTATGTAACAGAAAAAAAACCATTAAATATAGGCTAAAACTGACAGAAAAATCGTCAAACTCACATACAACCGAACATAGATCATACCTTTTCTTAAAAACTTTTTTTTCTACAGCCTTTATGAACAAATACAACTTCGATGGTCTGGACCTCGACTGGGAGTACCCTGGCGCAGCAGACAGAGGCGGCTCCTTCTCCGATAAGGATCGCTTCCTGTACTTCGTGCAAGAGCTGAAGAGGGCCTTCATCAGGGAAGACAAGGGATGGGAGCTGACTGCAGCGGTACCCCTCGCTAACTTCAGACTGATGGAAGGGTATCATGTTCCAGAGTTGTGCCAGTGAGTGGAACTAGATAATATTTAAGGAGATTGGCTTGTTCCGTATTTTTGAAATTTCGGTCTTGTCAGACCCTGTTTGTGAAAATTCAGGCAGGAGAGACTGCCTCAGTCAAGTTTATATTTACCGGGGCAGACGGACCTTACTACCTAGTTGTCGACTGCTCTCGCGCAGTTATCTCCGCCCGCGCTCCTCATTCCACGTCGCGCCTGTTTCCCGCCCGCGAGCAGTTGGTATCAACTGCTCCAGTGTCAATCTATGACAGCTTCAACCTGCTGACTGTGTCTGCAAGAGCAGTCCGTATATGTTGATCAATGGCTAACTACTCGAGCAGTCCGTGTATTTATGGCGGCGGCCCTAAGTTTGCCGACGTGGACGTTTGGACGCCCTGTGAGAGGACGATCTGTTAAAGAATGCTGGATGCGAATACAGGGTGGTCTGCTAGGGTAGGCGTATGTCCAGCAGTGGACAAAAACGGGTCCGAAACGTGGCCAGCAAGTTCCCTAACAATAAATTGTTAGTGACGTTTTTAGCATCAGACCCGTAGTTCCAGAGATTATCTTGGATAGGTACTATCTTATAGGTATACTAAGATACAGGTTAAAAATACTGATGTTATTTTTGTGTGTAAGTAAAAATACAAATAAGCTCAGAATTCAGGGACAAGATGTTTTCAGACGGTATGCCATCTGTGAAAAAAATATAAATCAAATGTTGCTCTGGAGAAAAATGGATTACAACGCAGATTCTCCCAGCCCAGAAAAGCCTTTTCACAGACAGTAAATCGAGTGATGTAAATTCAAAAAACTTGTAGCAGCTAGCAATAATAAATAATATTATTATGTGACACGACACAAATCACTCGTATACGGTATTTTTATTATGATCATAAAATCCACACAGAGCCACGGAGTAAGAATGTAGCTTAGTTAGAGTAATAAAGATATACCTATGGATAGACAGTGACGGTATGTAGCGAACGTGCTAATTTTGCAAAAAATCCTTCTTCCTACTTAACATTATAAATGTCAAAGTTTGTAAGGATGGATGTATGGATGGATAATTTGTTACTTTTTCACGCAAAAACTACTGAACTGATTAGGCTGAATGTTTTTAATTAGCAAACAAATTGGTATGGGTATAGTTTGGGATTTGGAATAACATATGGGCTATTTTTATCCCGATAAAACGCGAGTGAAGCCACGGGCAGCAGCTAGTCAAAAATGTTTGATGAAAACATTACTTTGAATTAAATTATCATAACATTTTAAACGGCAGTACCATCGAGCTACATAGATTCACAATTTCTATTAACAACTGTTAAAAAATGTCCGAGCACCGTTCTGCATATCTATACGAGTACATTGTTATTATATAGTTCACAATGAATTAGAGATGACTAGATTGTAGCTCGATGGGCTGCACCAATTTTTTTCAAATATTTTTAGATTATTTATTCAAATTTATCTCTCGATCTCTCTTTCTCTTGATGTAAATTGATCAAGACGCTTTCGCAGACATACATACATACATACAGATGCACGTCTCAAACGTATAGAAACGCTCGTTTTTAATACATACACACGTAGTACGCCTTGGGACAAATGTTGGTACGGTCTGAAAATATTTGTTCTGGGTGTTCTGGGTATTTTCTACGCATTATAAAAAATATCCATCTATAAAATATACCCTTTTAAGTATATCAGTCAACTGGTATCTACCCTTAACAAAAGCACTGCTTAGCTTGGGGTTCTATGCTGCTGTGTGGATTGTCCAGCATTATTTATTTATTATTTAAACAAGGCAAAATGCTACTGTCAATATTGCTACTCTGATAATGTAGCTTTATTCCTGTTGTGAACTTTTATTACCGAATGGATTTGTATGAACCCGTCTTTGTATTAAACGAGGAAAGCGTAGGCGAAGGGCAAGGTTTCCTTAATTTATCTCTTGCTTACTGAAAACCCAGTTTTCTTAGTTCCTAAGAAAATGTTGGGTATAATCCGCAGACTTAAAGAATGGGTTGGAAAATTACGTCATCTCTCCAGCTGTCCCGCTCAGATCAAATTCTAACTCAGTGGGACAGCATTAAAGATGACGTCATTCAATCCTATTCTTTATGTGCGCCGGTTATACCCATAAAATATTTGCTTTGTTAAACCTACGCGCCCTCACAGTTTTAAGAGTTGTTTTAAGGCTTTTAGGAGATTAGATGCTTCCGAAAAGGATTTTCCGAGCTTCGGGATCCCTAGCGCATGGAAAAGCTTTCTTAGGGCCGCCATACACGGACTGCTCGAGCAGTTAGCCATTGATCAACATACACGGACCGCTCTTTTAGAAACGCACGCGACGTGGAATGAAGAGCACGGGTGGAGGTAACTGTGCGAGAGCAGTCGGTGTACGCCTGACGACTGCTTAATTGCACGAACGCCCGAAGCAGTTGAACTGCTCGAGCGATTCCGTGTATGTGTGTACGCACAAGACAGTAGTTTGCTATGAAGTCGGAGCTTGAAGCAGTCGATAATGGCTGCTCTAAGCAGTCCGTGTCCATACACGGAGTGCTTGAAGCAGCGGTCCTTAGTATTATAATATACCAAAGTAAATAATTGGCTAAGCGTATTCGTTTTGGATGGGCTGTTTTTCATTTATCCTCAGTAATATTATCAATGCGAAAGTGTGTTTGTTTGTCCTTCCTCCACGCCCCAACTAAGCAACCAATAGACTGGATTTTTGACATAGAGTTCGTTGAAAGGATGGAGAGTAACATAGGCTTTACTGTACTTTTTTTTATCCGAAATTAACGCGTGTGAACCCGCGGAAACAATTCAGTTTTATCGAGTCTATATGCGATAAAACATTATTTAGGTATAATTTTTTGATCACGAAGGTTGAAAAATCTTAACTATTTTTATTTCACTCACCAGGGAACTTGACGCTATCCATGTGATGTCCTACGATCTCCGAGGCAACTGGGCTGGCTTCGCCGATGTGCACTCACCTCTATACAAACGTCCTCATGACCAGTGGGCTTATGAGAAACTCAATGTGGTAAGTTTCTGGAACATGAACTTTATTCATAAGGTGGAAATCGTAGCCGCGGCCAGATAGAAGCGGCGGCGTGGCGCGCATCGTGTGCGCCACTGGCGCACTACGGGTGCGTATCGGATGCACCCGTGGCACACGCACGAGACGGGACGGTGTGTATCGGTTGTTTGATTTGGGCCAGGTGTGGGCGAGGTGACGAGGGGTGTGCGGCGGCCGGTGCGCGTTTGGTGCGCCCGCGTTGTAATCGTAAACGTGGCGTGCCGTCTCGACGCCTTTACAATGTCATTTCATACAATACGAGTATGTGGGAGAGGGACGTGGTGCAAAACAGATAGAAGAGGTGCGCTGATGGCACGCCTACGCGCGTACCGTTTCTGTCTGGCCTGCGCCTTTCGAAGGTCTTTATGTTCACTTTAGACTTACGATTTAAATAAAAAAGTGCAGTAGAGAGCGGACTCTACGGTGTAGTCAGTACTTATACATTTGAAAGTACCAAACCAATATATGCCATTATATAAAATAATCGTTAAAATCTTACCGCAGCTAGGACGCCGCGGGGTAAGGATGAGAGTTATTGGATAGTTTAGCTACCGGTTATTAGTTGGGTATTTTGTTACAACACCGCTAGTACCAACTGGTACCGAATAACGTTAAAATACCTGTCCTGATTTCTACCCAATATATTTCTAACCGATTTGGTTAGAAATACCAAATACTTGTTGCAGCTACATAACTTTATGGGTGAACGGTCCGCTAGTACTTATGCGTAGATGATAGTTAGGTAAGTATAGGTATTGAAGCGTTGGGTAGTTATGGCTCACGGTCGGTTAGGCGCGGTGCTCGCTTTGCACAGTTATTCCCTAGCGGTATGCGGATTTTACAATAGCGTTAGATATTTTAGGACCATGCTAACAGGTACTGAGTTAGTTATTGAATACCGGACTCATCTCTACCGCGGGGTAACTAAGCTCGTTCAGATGGAGGAGGAAGAGTATCATTTTATACGTTAGTATTGCCGAACATCATGTATAATAATTATTATACAGAGTGTTCGGCAGAACGAGTGCCATATGGAACTGGGCTGGGTAGGAAATAAGTACAAATAGCTTAGCGGCTTTTTTAACCCTGAAAAGCCTCACGGCTATTTTTAAGATTTTTATCGAACTTGGACTTAGTGCTGTAACTTATTTGTACGAAACAAGATGGGTAATAAAATTTTAAGAGGAAAAAAGAAGAAATTTGTTTTGGTTAAAAACCAAAACAAATTTCTTCCACCTTGTTTCGTTTAAATATTTAGTGATGTAACTTTTATGTACAACACAATATGAGTAAAAAAAAAATATCGAGGAAAAATAAATTTGTTTTGGTTAAAAAGCCTTGACTTCCATAAATACAAAAAAAAATTAGTAAGAAGTTTTCTACTTGGTGCCATGAATATAATTTACTTACGATAGGAGAATATTAGACTTTAGAAATTAAATTATTACGTTTTCCAAGTATACGTAATTCCTTATAACAAATTGACTGCAGCTATTGGATTTGTTTCCCTGAATTCATAACATGCTGGCGTGTTTAGTTACGAAACATGTTATGTTCTTCTGTGAATTATTCGGCTCTTTCTACTTCAGCATGCTATTTGTAATTCTAAACATTTACTTGGTATTTCTGAAATTATCGTTAGAATCCAATCCATTACTAAGCATAATGTATGCGTCCTTTTCATTCCAATGCAAAGATTCAAAGATTTATTTGCGTCAAAAATGGTGGTGACGTGAGGGGGAGGCCTATGTTGACGTTTACGGCCTGATGATGATGATGATGATGATGGTAGACATGGTGGTAGATGGGTGAATCAACTTTTAAGGCACTCCTTTTGTGTCCCTGTCATGGAAAAAACGATATGGATAAAATCTGTATTTCAGTTTATAATTACGATTTTTTGCTAACGTGCTAGTTTTCACAGAAATCTAAATAATTATTTAGGTTTCTGTGGTAGTTTCATAGTTTTTTATAATTTGTAGCAAAATTTTCGATTTTCCTATGGTAGTGGTTATTCAATTTGAAACTTGAATGATTTTAACAATTTGTCCATTTCTATATGTACAGTTTGTATTTACGGAAATAAAGAGCTTTAATTTTATTGACAAAGAAAATAACAACCAAATAATATAAAAAAAATTAGTACTACTAGTATTTACAATTGAAACAATTGAGCTAACTGCAGACTGTTGCAAACAATCTACCGATAGCTCAACTGGTCCATATCAATACCAGTCGGAAGGGTCCCCGAGGTTTTGATTCTCGATTCTTGATTCTTGACGTAGGTATCCAAGTACCTTGTAGTCCTTGCGGCGAATAAATAAACATCAGTATTAGGATTTCACAGACTAATTGTATTTGCCTGTTCATACAGAATGATGGTCTCCACCTGTGGGAAGAGAAGGGATGCCCCACCAACAAGCTTGTCGTCGGCATTCCATTCTACGGGCGTTCCTTCACCCTGTCATCCGGAAACAATAACTATGGACTTGGAACTTACATCAACAAGGAGGCTGGTGGTGGGGATCCTGCTCCCTACACCAATGCTACTGGATTCTGGGCTTATTATGAGGTAATTGCTTACCACACATATTGTCGGTCGGATTCATAACTGGAACATTTCTGAAATCACATGTTTTGAGATAACTATGCAGAATGGATATTTTTCCCATATCACTAACGGTACAACTCAAATTTGGTTCTTATAAATTAGAATCAAAATCAGAGTTTTACCGCCAATTGTTTGTGAAATGAACTGTTTGATCTGAATGTCTGATTTCCGTTCCACATTGATTTTTGTTACAACAACAGTTAGCATAATGTTGGGAGCCATCCACTCGATGGACCGACGACATCGTAGTGGTCGCAGGGAGTCGATGGATGGAGGCGGCTCTGAACCGCTATTTGTGGCGTCGTACGGGAGAGGCCTATGTCCAGCAGTGGACGTGTGTGGGCTGATTGTCGTGCAGACTTTTAGGTGCGTTTATATGAATTTCCTTTATTTCCATGTCAGTGTTTAATTTTAACAATTTTTCCTTTTCTAAGTGTACATAGTATATATAGGAATAATGAAATGCAATAATAAAAAAGTTACTAAGCCAGGCAGTAAATCTTCCAATAATTTGCTCAAATTTTTCCATTAACTAAAAACATTTCAGATCTGTACCGTAGTAGACACTGAGAAATCAGAGTGGACTAAGAATTGGGATGACCATGGCAAGTGTCCCTATGCCTACAAGGGCACACAGTGGGTCGGCTACGAAGACCCCAAGAGTGTGGAGATCAAGATGAACTGGATCAAGCAGAAAGGATACCTGGGGGCAATGACCTGGGCTATTGATATGGATGACTTCAGAGGACTCTGTGGAGAAGAAAACCCCCTGATTAAGCTACTGCATAGACACATGAGCAGTTACACTGTGCCTCCACCGAAGTCTGGCAACACTACCCCTACGGTAAGATTGTTGAAGGGTTGAATGTTCAATTTTGGTCACTTGCGCAACCTCTCTTATATTTCTGATAACCTGGTACTTCAGATGAGGAACTCTACGAACTTAAACTGTTGTCATCTTAGCAGTTTAAGTTTATTTATCTGACTGTACAAAAGCTCGTTTATCTTGTGTTCCCGAGTTGAGGACAAGAAAAATAGGTAAAATCGGAAATAAGTAAAAATAGGTAAAACCTGAAACTCGCGAGCACTCGCGAGTTTCAGGCTAGCGAGTTGACGAATGAGTCGAAAGTTATTAAATCAGATCTATAATTTTATCCTAATAATACAAGAATTCCTGTAAAGGTGAGTATAGACTGGAGCATTTGCTAGTACATGTAATGTAAAAATCATGCCAATGCTTTACACTGTGGTCGACGTAATGCTCACGGCGAGTGAGCATTTACCTGTTACATTTCTGTGACTTGCGTACATTTTCCCTCGCCCCGCTCACCTCACTCCCCGCCGTCCCCCGTCACCCTTGCTCGTGCCTTTGCTCGATTAAATGATACACTAAAACGCTCGATGGTTTTAAAATCAGGTTGTAACTACCTATAGAGTGTCTTAATCGAATGTGGTTCGAGTAAATTTAAAAAAAAGCGAATGCTCGATATTCTGTTACGGAGTAATTAATGCTCTAGTCAATACTCACCCTAACATATTCAGGCTGTAACAACCACACATCAATTTAAGCCTATAGCACTTTAAGTTTTTCGTCCCGTTAAGCTTTTAGTGTTAAAATAAGCTAAATCGTGATGCTAAATCGCAACTATAACTAACCTATAAGTAAAGTTTAAGTAAATTCCAAGCACGAATTCGCTCTGTTATTCCGTTGTTTCCCATCAGAATTCCCCAACTCATGAATAAGCGAATGAAGAACCCCAAAAAGCATCATTTCTTAGAAATAAGAATTTCTGAATAAACCTCAAACAAATCACTAATAAAACCGACAAAAATTGAGTCCCAGTTATGTCGGTAATAAATCTCGGGCAAACAAATGTTAGGGCCATTACTCATGTCGGTATCTCCTGTATCAGCCGGAATGGGCGAGGCCGCCGTCGACGCCTTCGGACCTGAGCGAGGGGGCTCCTGTTCCGACCACTACGACGACGCTTAGGCCCTCGACCCAGGCTGTGACCCAAGCGTCGACTCAGACCTTGCGACCCACCACGCAGGCGACCACAGCAGCCACGGTGGAGATTGACAACGATAGTGAGCAGAAGCCGGAAAATCCTGAGGAGCCACCAACGGTAATTTATAGTGGTCTCACTAAATTGGAAGGAAAATAAAAAGCTTAAGCTACAAAAATTTACACTGAAATATATAGATATTTCAAATAATGGATGTACCTACTTACTCCTGTTTGTTTTTCAGGAAAATGAAATTGAAAGCTCAGATGTCTGCAGTTCCGAAGAGGATTACGTGCCCGATAAGAAACATTGCGATAAGGTAAGAATGACTGACTGGCGAATGAACGATCCCGATGTGGTCCTATAAAAAATAAAATTATTCCCGAGGGATTCCCATTAATCCCGCAAAACTAAAAACAGTGTAAAATTAAGTGATTCGAAATCGGTTTTTAGTTTTTTATAACGATCAAATTATTTTGTGACTTTTCAGTACTGGCGATGCGTTAACGGTGAAGGCAAGCAATTCAGCTGTCTTTCAGGTACAGTCTTCAACACAAAGCTCAACGTCTGCGATTGGCCGAACAACGTCGAGCGCCCCGAATGCAGGTCGTGAGTCGCTCGTGTGTACAGGGCCTTATTTGTTCCATTTTTGATGAGCATCAAATGTACGTCTTATTTGATTGCAAAGATCAACAGTAGGTTATACAATTATTTGATCAAATTGTAAGCATTTCGTGTTAGGCTAGGTTTATATACAAAACAAAATTAGAAATAAGGATAAACAATTGTTGTTATCTAGAAAATACGTTTATTATTGATCGGAATAATGTTTATTTAATTGAGATTAGGAACTGAATATTGTCACGTTCTTTTAGATTTATCTAAATAATGTGACAATGTTGATTTGTAGAGCAAAATCATCACTGACAAAACGCCCTGGTTGGAACAGGGTATTATTTAAGGCAGTAGGTATTTAGTTTATAAAAAAACAATGCACGCACAACTTGTTACAAAAAAATCAAGACTGTTGTCAATAAAACCATGTTTACAGTTATCCGTCATGACCTAATTTGTTTACGTTTGATAAGAAAAGGTAGATTTCTGGTTATGTCCGTTCTTATCATACCAATCTGAATTTAAACGTATACTGCTAGGCGATAGTTTAATTTGATTTGTAACAAGTGTTTTAATTAAGTATCTATAAATGCAAACTTTTGTATAGTAAATTCGAGAATAAATAAGAAAATTAAAACAGAAGCTCGAAGTGTCCCGATAAATAAGTTTAGTTACTTCGAGAAAGTTCCGGAAATGTTATTTATTTCAAACTTGCTCGCGCCGGCCAATTAGAGACGAGAGTTTAAATGAATCTCTCGAGTTGTACCATTTCTTATTTATTTTTAAGTTAAATAAATTATTGGAAAGTGTATTATTTTTTATTATATCCTATTTCTTTTAAATTTTTAAACCAGGAGCAATTCATATTTTCGCGTAAAAAAAATTAGGGAAATATGTATATCGAATAAAAAAAAGCCTTACTACCGTTTAAAAAGTATCTACCCTAGATTATTTGCAACAGTCTGAAATTAGCTCATCTGTTTCAATTATGAATACCAGTTCTCATTTTTTTTCAATAAATGAAGATGTAGTTTTCTTTGTTGAAAAAAAATCTATACCTACGTTATATTATATATATATATATATATAACGTAGGTATAAAATTAAATGTTTATATATAAAATTTTACAAATAAATTATCTTGATTGAACCTTATAAAATAAATTAACTATAGTAACTATGTACTAATTAAATCTAGTTTGGCACAATTGGCGGCCTTATCGCTGATAGCGATCTCTTCCAGACAACCTTTGGATGGTTAGGATCGGTTAGTATAAAAATTGACTATGGCGTAAATGCCACAAAAAAGTAGTTCTTTGGCTAGAATAGCATGAAGTATACAAACAAAAATATGGGTCAGCGAAAGTCCAGAAATATACCCGTCCCACGTACCTACCCTAGCTGCATTCAAAAACAAAACTAACATCGCATCGCCTACGCATTTTAAACTTTACGCCTACACCAGATTTGATATTTTCTTTATCTGTTGCTCTTTCGACTTACGTAGGCGTCCTACAAAATGTTATTTGAGCAAATTCAATGCTCAGTTGAGCATAAATAGGTCGAAATTATTTTCGAATGGTAAATGTTTATGGTTTGTAGAAATATTTGACGCAAAATTAATAGTTAAATCTGTGGTAGGTTCCACACTGATAAGCAGAATTCACAGAGAAAAAATACTGATTTCAACTGTTTTAAGTAACTGGTTATTATGAACACTTATAAGGAATGGAGTCTAACAATAACAAGTATTATTAGGGACTCTACCTTTTTATTCTCATAATTTTGCTTTGAATCGATCCACTAAATATAAGCCAAAAGCCTCAATTAAGAAGTAGGTATAGCCGACGACCAATTTAATTTTAACCAGAAATTCTAAAACTGGATCATCTCCAAATGTTATGTTATATACTTTTAGTATTCGCAATTTAAGTTTTCTTCTACATTAGTTGTAAAAATGAAAAAAACAATAAGAGTAGCGAAAACTTTTAAATCTATAAAAATTGGGCTCGTCCGGGATTTGAACCCGGGACCTCTCGCACCCTAAGCGAAAATCATACCCCTAGACCAACGAGCCGATATGTCGTTCGCCGCATTTAAGAAAACATCTCTGCGTTTAAACCTTTCTGTTCAAAAATATTTTAATGATTTGATTAGGTTGATTATTGACACTTAATGGAGCCAGAGAATCAATATCCTACTAATATTATAAATGTCTAAGTTTGTAAGGATGTATGTATGGATATTTGTTACTCTTTCACGCAAAAACTACTGAACCGCTGAAATTTGGTATGGGTATAGTTTAGAACCTGGAAAAACTAATACTATTTTTTATCCCGATAAAACGCGGGCGAAGGCGCGGGCTGTAGCTAGTGTGTATATAAAAATGAACCCATATTTCCGGCTATAACTTGAGAACGACTAATTTAAATGTTTTGAATTTGTGTAATACTTTGTAAAAGGGACCAAAAAAAAAAAGGTTATTGCGCAGAAACTTAGAAAAAATTAAAAAAAAATTAAAGACTACCTTTATTATAAACTTTTTGAATGTAACCTTAGCCCCAGCGTTATATTCTATACACTTTGCTAAGCACGTTTGAAATAACTGTCAGTTGAATTGAATGACAGGACAACGTCTGTCGGGTCAGCTAGTAATGAATAAATCAAACTTTAGATAATATTATCAGTAGGTAGGTGAATCTATGAGTGATTTCTTGTGTAGCAGCCATAGATATTTTTGGCAGGTTGATGACATAAGATGAGCATTATTGAACATTATTGAACCACTAAGCCCTTAGCAATAATTCTTACGATAGTTATTATATACCCATTCGCAATAATTACATAATTACCTTTCACACCACACTACTGGGGTCGAATTCTGCTAACTAATCACTTTACTATGACAATGGTATTGTCGCAGAATCATCCATAGGTGAATAAATATGATTTTACCTCAACTATAAAATTCCGTATCTGACTAAATAGAGCGTATGCTGTCTGCACGGAAAGGTTGATAGAATGGTTTTAACATTGACAATTTTGAAACACGTTCCTCATCTGTATTTCTTTCATCATAGGTAAAATGGCAAAAAGTGTCATTCTGTACAATACCATAGTTATGGTAAAGCGATTATTTCAGTTTAATTCGGCCCTACAAGTAACAATTCACCACACACATACATTCACACACGCACTCACTTATACACAAGCACACACATAAACCAACTATAATGATATAATTCTCAATTGTTCGAGAAGCGAGTATTGAAATATTAGATGTGCGAATTTCAATTGAAAGCAAATATTAGAGTCCGTTGTGAAAACATCGTAATCCGGCTCGAGACACAAAATGTGGGTAGATTCTACATTCAGCTGTGTTTGCATTAATTCTAATGATGATACAGCAGTTTGTGTTTAGTTATCAAGGCATGTTAGGCATTTTTTTTAAAATAGTTATGTCATAAGAAAAATTCTTTAAGTCGGTTTTGGGCACCACACTATAGACAAGAAATCGATCAATGGTGGTTTGTTTTTTGTATGCAGGTTGCAATATTTGGTAGGTAACTTACCTTACCTATATGTTTCAGAGTTTTAATAGGTACTTATTTTCTTTTATAATCAAATAATAGAAAGAACTAGTATTTAGAATTCAAAACAATTGAGCCAACTGCAGACTGTTGCAAACATTTTCAGGTAGCTCACTTAGTCCATATCAAAACCAGTCGGAAGATCCCCAAGACGGACTGGATGCATTGCCCCGTTGTTGTATGGCAATACTGACACGCTGCGCCAGATACTCACCAGCTCTCGGGTCACGCGGCGCAACGACCAAACGCACAGATATTTTTTTTAAACCAGGAGAGTCTCGGTAACCCGCCGACCTCAACTCTAAGGGGGCAAATACAAAGGCTCTATTGAGACTTGCATATTCGCGCCTCTTAAGAGCCTCGGCCAATTCTGCCGCCTCACTCACCAGCCCTCACGGCTCTTCTATATAAGTAAATTACTAATTTATTTTAACATTATATTGGTAATAAATGTTATTGGTGTTGTATTTTATCTAAAATAATGAAACTGAAGTCTAAAATCTGACTGAAGCTGATCCTATTAGAACTCTAAATGCAAAAACTATTTTGAAAAGATGTTTCAAACTAAGAGTTCGCGCATCAAACTGCGCACAAGCTGAGCGGGAGATTTCCCGCTCAAACGCTAGTAAGGCTAAGGTTTTCACGGGCGCAGTTACCCGCCAAACCGCTGGCGATTCCCGCGCAAAACTTCCAAGGAATTCGGAATTTAAATAATGACATTGACAGGTGAAAGTGTGAATTGAGTGCAATTTTTTTCTCTTGGAATAAAAAGTTTCAAGAAAATAGGTTTTATGAAGTCTGATAAAATGAAAACTTAATTTGAAGTTGATCAGTGAAATATGTAGTTTATTGAATGAAAAGTGTTATTAATAGTGAAAGTTACAGTTGGCGGGAGGTGGTTGTTATTATCAGGTCAGTAAATTAATTAATTACTTGTTAGTTAAGTACCAACTAGCAAAATATTATAATAGTCCATTAGGCTATTTACCGCGTTATATTTTATAAATATTTATGAACGCACTTAAATTATTTATTTTGTCTAATTAAATAAGACATATCATTAATAGACCAGATAAAAAATCTTATACTATCATTTGCACCAGTGAGAAAAGCGTAGTAGGTTAGGTACTAATTATTATATTAAGTATTTTTTTAATTTTATTAATATAGTATATTTAAGTATATGCAGCTATAATTTTTTATAGGCAAGGCAGATCTTTACACTCCCACTTCTTTTTTAAATTTTTGTTCATATTATTTTTACGTACGACAAAGGAATTTTCCAAACTGATGAGGATAAATCGAAAGTGGAGCTGGTGTGCCCCACAGTGCCGAAAAATTATCTACCTAATCTACTAGCTGCAAAGCATTATAATGTAGTGTTATAATGTAGAAGTATGGAAGAAGGAAGATACATTATCAATAAGTATATCTGCTGCACGATATAATTTTTATTTGAATGAATATGCAACGTTGTGAGATCCAAGATGGCGCTTAATCTTGTGCAAACCTTGGTGATCTTATTTTTTTTGTCTTATCTACCCTTAATTAAATGAAAGGCAAGTAATTTAAAGAACGTAGGTAATGGAGCGTAGTCTCTTAACGAAATATAATGTATGTAAGTAAATTAAACAAATGCGAATCAAAAAATTGTGATAGGTTAAGCCTAGGTAATTTTTTCAGGCTTATCTAATGAATCAATAATACGGGTCAATGTAGAGGTTAATAACAGTCTAATGATATAGCTTTACAAAAACTCGTTTGAGAATCGTCTGGTCATAATGTTATGGGTCGGAATGCCAGAATATTTAGTCTAATACCCTCGATCAGAATATAGCAAGTATTTTTTGGCTGGGAAATTCTTTCTAAAAAACGTTTCTGTCTAAGTTGTCCATAACAACTGGTTCAGTTTTTCTATGACTTGTATGTATTTTTTTTCTATTTCTTATCATACCACAGTACTATCATAAGCGGAAAGTCTGTATGTTATTGTGTGTGTATGTATGTTTGTTACTCTTTTTGATTTGGATTATAATATTATGTTTTAACTTTTAACACTTAAGCTACTTGGGTTCGAATAAACGCTAATATAATTGCAGAACATTTATTAATAACTTTATTAACTGGAACAGAAACAAACTTACCTTCATATTTAATTATAGGCTATACCAAAACTGCATAAATGGTTACTTGACTGCTGCTTTTACTAGCTCAGTGAATATTTTGACTAATGTAAAAAAAAAACTAACCCTAATTATGAAACTCCTGGGAAATGACATGTAATTTACCTTGTAATAATTAAAATAGTCTAATTGTTTTTTCTTTCTTTGTTCAATGTATCTAATGTGTTTAATTTAATTTAATTTTTTGCTATAACTTATCATGGTAGAACATAATGAACTTATATCTAAATGAAGACCTTATTTTGTATGTACTATGTTTCTTGCAAATAAATATATGACTGACTAGAGCTGCTTGAAATAATCAAATAATCCAAATACAACCGTATTTACCGCTGGCAACACCGTGGGGCGCAGTTTAAAAAACAAATTCGTCAATTTCATCTTTTAATTGAGAAATTTGCGTATTCAACCCTTTAACTTAATAGAGAACCGTTATTCATTGTTGAAAGTAAATGAGAGCGGCGCTAATGTCCTGGATGGTGTCTAATGGGCAAAGTTTGTTCCGAACTGAACGCCATTATATTGCAGTTAGGAACTTCTAGGCACATCAATGTCCTGTCTCCAACTATGATAGGTATTGGCCGGAATAATTAAAGCAGGAATAGACATTTTGCTCGAGTCTCAAGAGACGTACGAGTAAACGTTTGTGATCTACTTTAGTAGAGTAAAATTAATCATATAAAAAAAGTTTTTTTTTTTAAACTTTTAGGCACGTCAATGTCCCAACTTCAGGTATGATAGGTACATATTGGCCGGTATTTTTTTTTAAAGTAAATATTTAATAATGGAAGGAATTGGAAGGAATAATTAAAGCAGGAACAGACATTTTGCTAGAGTCTTAAGAGGCTCTGTACGAGAAAACATTTTTACTCTACTTTTGCGGTGTGAAATTGAGGCAATTTATTGAAATAAAATATGTATTTTCAATTTTGAACCCTCATATGTATATATTCCAGTTATGAGGTTCTAAGGGCGTCAATGTCTCGTCTCTGACTATATACATTATATAATATATGTTTACGAGAGTAGATATATGATTTATGGTCAGGAGTGATGAGAGACGTAAAATACATTTTGCACGAATATTGAGGCTCCACTATGTATAGTTTAAAACGAGGCAATTTATTGAAATATTGTATAATAGGCACTACTTACGTATTTTCCTAAGTATTTTTTATAGCATTTTTTTATTAGCAGAAAATTCCATGGACTGTATAATTATATAGTACATTTTACATAATGTTCAATTTGCCCTTAAAAAAGAACCAAAAAGATAACACTAACAATAAGTGATAGGAAAGCCCACAACTTATCGATCATTAATCCAATAAATATACTTTCGTAACGAATTTGTCCGTGAAAATCTGAGAAGGGTTCTGTCTGTAACCCTAAACGTTATTTTTGCAAGGGTTCGAAAGGAGTTAACTATACGATATTATACCCAGTTAAGTACCTTTATACATCGGTGTATACACGGTTTAACGGTCTTTTTCCCGTAGTTTTATGTATTTTTCTCCTATAGTCGAGCTTTTGCGTATTTTTTTTAAATTAAAATAACGAATCATAACTTAATTTATTTGTGCAAACAGACATACGCACCCGCCGCGATTTCTTCTTCTTTCTGCCCTTATCCCACACTAGGTGTGGTCGGCACAACATGTACATATTTTCTTCCACTCTCCTCTATCAGCCGTCATCTCTGTACTCACACCTTTCTTAAACATGTCCCCTTTCACACAATCCATCCATCTTTTCTTCGATCTTCCTCTCTCCTTATTTCCGTTCGCACACACCGCCAATAAATAACATGAAAATACTTATAAATGTAAGCCCAAAGGACACAAAGGCCTCTGTCTCAGCTTAGGCTGGTTGCTAGTAAGCCAACGCTGGTCTTCTGTCAGAGACATTTAGGTAGCTGGTAGTTCAGTGAGGGATTCTATAAGTACCCGACCTACATAATTCTCTATGAAAGTATAGCAGAAGCTACTACAAGTATCACTATTAACAAAGAAAGAAAATTACGACTTATCCTATCCTGTCAAATTTTGTAAGGATGGATGTATGGATATTTGTTACTCTTTCACGCAAAAACTACGGAACCGATTAGCTTGAAATTTGGTATGGGTATAGTTTGGGATCTGGAATAACATATAGGACTTCATGCCGATAAAAAGCGGGCGAAGGCGCGCGAAGCAGCTAGTAAACTAATAGTATTATCAATTTAAACACCCGAGCTTACTGCAGAGTGTTTCAATCAATCTAGAAGTAGCTCAAATGATCCAAATCAATACCAAATACAGTAGTGTCGTTAGTCTTATCGTAAGATTGTGAAGTGTACTCTTTTTTTCTAGCTTCAGGTATAAATTGGTAACGCAATGTAAATTCTTGTTTAAATTTTGTTCGTGAAATCCCAGTCTACAGATTATCAGATTACAAAAGCTTTGGAAACAAACAATATCCACATAAACTAGGAATAAGCAAAAGCAACAAATGAGCTGTCCTTGCGGAATTTGCTTCAGGCAACACTTTGTTCTCTACCCCTATTCATTTCATCGCAACCAGCAAACATGGAAATGGTTTTGTGCCGTTTTTCCCGCAAAACTAAAAACAGGATTGGTGGCATCGTTTGGTATGGGCAAACGAGCGATTTCGGGCCACTATATTTCTTAATAATTTTTTTACATGTAATGGTTATTTACACTTACCTTAATAGCGGGATATTTGAAGAAGAAAGAAGAAAAAAGAAGATTTAAGTATTTATTTATAGCCACACACATGATGTATTCGCATTGAGTTTTCCAATATTTCGGCACAGTTTCATGCGTGATTCCAGTTTATTTATGCAGCTATTCTGTGATCATGGCACCAAACTCTGCTGAAATATTGGAAAACTTAAAATAACGCCAATAATGGTAAATATCCAACTTTAGTGGCACTATTCCTCAAGTTTTAATTAGGGTAGGTAGGGTAGCACGACACCTGTGGAGTAAACCGGTCCTAACCCTGTCAGTGATTCTGTTTCAAACCTCAAATTGAACGTCATATATCCCAAGTATTAACGACCCTGGCGGGACTTGGAACTCGTGATGTTTGAACCAGTAACCTACTCTGTATGGGAATGGGCCAATTACGCTGTCAATGTACCATGTCGGCCACTCGAATCGGTATATTCTGCTCTTGTGCAAGTGCCTTCAGCCCAAGTGTAGGATAACGTTATAACAAGTAGTTAATTGAAGAGTGTAAAAAAATCCCGGACAATGTAGCTAAAAACTTATCAAAATCGCCTCAGCCTATGAGGATGCGTCAGGGTAATGAGTATCAGATAACCACATATGTAGAAACATTCGAAAAACATAGCCCTCGAAGGTAAAAAACTCGAAGTAAAAAGTTTTTGCTCACAAGTGAAATAGAGGGTATTATTCAACTTGTTGAAAAAAGTAATTTGAATTCAGAATGCTGTACTCAATTTCGATGGTGAGTTATTTATACTCTGTTGTCGACGCTAAAGAAAAGAAAAAACGACGCGGTCTGAACCAGGGGAGGTCAACTTTCTCACTGAAGGCAGCGCCATCTGCTATGTGTACCTTGACAGTAAAGAACATTTTTCTAGGCAAACAGCGCCATCTATAAATAATTTCCCACGAAACAGGTCCGTGAAGTTATAATTATAGGAGTCTCGCTAAACTTATTTTAGCGTATTGAAGGAAAGGAAAGGAGGTAAGACAACGTTCAACCTTATATACATACATATCCTTACTTAATATTATAAATGCGAAAGTAACTCTGTCTGTTTGTCTGTCTGTCACGTTTTCAAGACAAAACTACTGAACCGATTTAAATGAAATTTGGTACACAGATAGGTACTCTAGAGCCTGAGAAAAGGCATAGGCGACACGGCGACATTAATCCGAAAAATGGTTTGCAAGGGGTTCAAAGGTTGTATAGAAGTATCGTCATTTTTAAAGCTAAAACTTGGAATTGATTTTTTCAACTGTTGATGAAAAATACTTTATTGACAAAGAAAATAACAATCAAATAATATAAAGAAATTAAACTAGTATTTACAATTGAAACAATTGAGCTAACTGCAGACTGTTGCAAACAATCTACAGATAGCTCAACTGGTCCATATCAATACCAGTCGGAAGCGTCCCCAAGACGCTGGCTGCATTGCCCCGCTGTATGGCAATGCTAATGCGCTGCGCCAGATACTCACCAGCTCTCGGGTCACGCGTCGCTGTTGATTAGATATAAGTAATAATGTCATTTAAAGTTTCTACAGTACTTTGTATCTACAGTGTCATAACCAGCATGGCTTAAAGTTCCCTGACCCAAACAGCGCCGCCACATATTTTAGTTTATTAATAAGATAAACGAAGGTATTTTCAAAAATCCCTTGGACCGTTTGTGATACATTGTCATGAGCTTTTTTTAAATGCCTCTGTAATAGTTTTATTTTGCGCTTTTTTGGGCCAGGGAACATTAAACGAAATGTTTTCGTGTCTTACATTTAAAGCAGATATACAATTATTTAAAAAAAAAAAATTATTCTAAGTAATAAAATCGGAAGGTGCCCAGCGCAGAAACCAACTTTACTTGAAAACTGTAAAAACTTGGCCATTGGCCACTCGCAAGGCAAGCGGCAAGTTCCCAATTTACAGCTTATCGCCAGATGTTGCTCAATTTAAGTCGCCTGTGAAGTGGATCCTAAAGCGTCCGGGGGCGGCTTGGATCGTTCTAGTTCCCGCTGTGGTATTGTCATTTTAGAATCGCTAATGCTCTTTACTGCAAATGCTGTTTTAGGTAATGTCGCTTAAACTGAGTTAGGAAATGGAATTTGTAAATACAATGTGTATATTTATGTTTTGCTGCGGTTTGTTGTTGTTAACGCTTGGCATTTCAGTCTTGTAATTTTTTTAATCATGTCATTTTGTAAATCGTTTTCAAGTTTGTTTGTTGAATGTTCTACTCATTTCTTTAATTTCTAGAATACTCTTTCTTGCGTATTTACGTGGGTTAACTACGAGCCTAGTTGGTGTTGGAAGAATACCAACGTTTCATCTCTTAATGAGGCACATGATCAGGATGATTTTAATGAATTCGTCTTATTTAAAATTATTTTTATAGTATACTAACTAGCTGACCCGGCAAACGTTGTTTTGCCATCGACCACTGAGGGTTAAAGATTATTACAGTCATCATCATATCAGCTAATACACGTCAACTGCTGGACATAATAATACTAACTAATATCGCTGTTAAAAAATGGGGGTTGGTGTTAGAAAGATTAAAATTGAGGGTTAAATGTATTTTTAATGCCAAACAAAAAAAAGTATTCCAGAAAATACAAAAAAACTTTTGGGGTGGGTTACCCTTATCATTTAGGGGTATAAAAAGTAGTTGGTCGTTAACTATTCTCAGACCTACCGAAAAAAATGACAATCGTCAATTATGTTTGTCAGATCAGTCAAAAAACAGCGTTAGTTAAACACAGCGTTAGTCAATGTGATAAATAATTGGTAAATACAAAACCACAGCTTTATCAGATTTATCATCATCATCATCATCATCATCAGCCCATACACGTCCACTGCTGGACATAGGCCTCCCCCGTACGACGCCACAAATAGCGGTCCTGAGCCGCCTCCATCCATCGACTCCCTGCGACCGCTACGATGTCGTCGGTCCATCCAGTAGATGGTCTCCCCTGTAGGGGGGGATTTGCCATAATCACCACGCTTGGCAGGCGGATTGGTGATCGCAGTGTTGGTGTTTAAAAATACTCAGATGGAAGCTGCTGCCCTTCCTGTGGTAGGTTCCCTTAGTCGGCTCTTACGACATCCACGGGTTGAGTTGGAGGGGTCGATATTCGTACGCCGCGGCCCCACGGCTCATCAGATTTATACAGGTTAGGTATTACATTAAAAAAAAAAATCATAAAAATAGGTGAAGCCGTTTTGGAGGAGTTTGGTTACAAACACTGACATTATGATATATGTACATATATAATATAGTAAAGTAAAGTAAAGTAAAGTAAGTTTTATTGCAACAAATACATGTAAATAGGTACATAGGTGGTATATGCTTAAATATGAAACAATGTATTTCTACCAGTGTGGCGTGCAATATTTAGGTACAAACAATGTCAATAAATTAATAAAATTAACTAAAATAAATAAACACTAAATCGAGACAATAACCAATACGAAATATATATTAAAGAAAATTAAATTAAAATAAATATGTACCTACAGATATTACAGTTAGGCGCCATTATTTCCTATTTTCCAAAAAAACATTTGTCCGTCATAAAATCATTTACTTCGTAATAGCATTTTCTTTCCAAAGTGGCTTTCAACTTTCTCTGAAACAATGAGCGTGGTAGTTCTCTAATTGATTTTAGTAAGTAGTTTGTATAGTATCAGTGCTGCAGTGCACAGTAGCATATGTAGCGTAAAAGATAGATAAATAGATAACTCTATATTGTACCACACAAACACAAAAGATACCGACCCATACACACGCTGTTTTATCAGTTAATCACATAGCAGTAAAGTAAAAGTATATTTATTGCGTTGATGTGTAACAATTACCCTTCTGGGCGTGCAATCTTATGTTAAATAACATGCTTAAACAATTAGGTTGTTTAATAACTTTAATAAGGTTGTTTATAAGGTGATTGTTTTGTATTCTTAGGCTGAAAACACCCCTTAATAACATTACAGAATAATCTCACGCGAAGATATATTCCTGTTAGGGTGTCACCCCAGATATAGAGTCATCGGTATGTATGCGAGCCGGTTCAGCGTTGGCAAAATGCCAAATTATTTTTTGCCAATTTTTGTCGTTCTAAGGAATAAATCAAACGGGAGGTCAGATCTCAACACTATTGCATAAAATAACAATATCGCAGTTCGGTTCCCTATGATTTAAAGGGTGTGTGTACTGTGTATGAAAACAGGACGGCTCTTCCGTCCTGACGCTCGCTGGATGTTGTTTACGATGTTTTTATGAGAGCTGACGATATATTGCCTTTGTGCATGCACGTACATGGCCGAAGGAATAGAAAAAAATAGAAAAAATCACTTTACTTATTTGCGTCACAAAAAATACAAACAAAGGAGTGAATAAGTGTCTTCTAGACCTTCCTGATACAACCAACGTCGGCCACATCGTCACTTTCCATCAGGTGAGATTGTGATCAAGCGAAGGACGATTATAAAAACAAAGGTTATTGGTCATTCCCTTTTCCACAGTAGAAAAGGAATCCATAGCTATAGGGTCTTTGGGAACTTACACAGACACCAAAGGAATCCATGGTTATAGGGTTTTTGGCGAGCGTATACAGAGACTAAAGGAATCCATGGCTATTGGGGTTTAGTGGGCCTATACAGACACCTAGTTAATATATAGGGCACCTAAATAAATATAAATTACAATTGAATCTGCTTTTATAGTTTAAGAAACCTAATCGTAATTTGCTTGGATTTGGCAACCTTATCGCATAACAGAGATAAACCGCCCATTGTAACTTTATGATTTTTATTAATGTCCGTCTATGCTGTGTTTTATTTATTTATTTATTTATTAAGGAAACATACAGCTTACATATTACATAATTGTTTTGGTTACTTATTAAATATAGCCATAATTTGTTTCTAATGATGGGTTATTACAGAGTGAAGGTCGAAAGTACTTAATTTACTAAACAATGAAAATATTCTAACTAAATGACAATGTTCTAAACAAATGACAAGGTGTACTTAATTTACTAAAATGACAATCTTTAATATTTAAAGAAGCAGGTAATTTAAAATATTATTTATCTATAATACTAAATATATTTACTTTCTTAACATTTGACAAAAATCTGTTTATTTTACAGTTAAATATATCGATGTGGTGGTAACGATCATTATGTGTTTTGCAAGATCTGATCAAAAACCTATTCCTTGCGTAGTTAGTACTGCAAAAAGGCACTGCGAATAATGCTGTGTTGGAGCGACTATTAACCCTAGGACATTTCAATGAAATACAACTCATAAGAAAGGAGAATCAACAATGTTATTTATAATCTTAAACAGAAACATTTGATCCCTGTGTTCGCGTCTTAATTCTAATGATTGAAGTTGAAGCGTTTAGCCCTTAAATCTATAGCTCTTATCTTAAGCCTAGTCTTCTTAAAAACTTATTTTGAATAGTTTCTACCTGATCTATATGTGTAGCATAATGAGGGCTCCATACTGTAGATGCATATTCTAGATAACTTCTGACTAAGGAGTTCATCATCATCATCATCAGCCCATACACGTCCACTGCTGGACATAGGCCTCCCCTATACGACGCCACGAATAGCGGTCCTGAGCCGCCTCTATCCAACGACTCCTTGCGACCGCTACGATGTCGTCGGTCCATCGAGTGGGTGGTCTCCCATGTAGGGGGGGATTTGCCATAATCACCACGCTTGGCAGGCGGATTGGTGATCGCAGTGTTGGTGTTTAAAAATACTCAGAAGGAAGCTGCTGCCCTTCCTCTGGTAGGTTCCCTTAGTCGGCTTTTACGACATCCACGGGTTGAGTTGGAGGGGTCGATATTCGTACGCCGCGACCCCACGGCTTTCTTTGGCGACTAAGGAGTTATATAGCATTATATAAGTGTTCACATTCTTGAAGTCTTTACACTGCCGAAAGACAAAACCTAGCATTTTGTAAGCCTTGTCTGTAGCCTGGTTAATATGCGAACCAAATAGCAGTTTGCTATTTGTGTTGTACAAGAGTTGTATTGTATTGTAATTTACCAAAGCTGTGTTGTCGATAAATAATTAGAAAAGGAATTTCTTCGCTTGAAAATCTGTTTCACTATGAAAAACCGACTAACGAACCAAATGATTACTGAAAACTGTCCTACAAAATCATATTTGTTCCTCGAAAATACATATTTTCAGCGAAAAGGTCAAACGTGCAATGTTTTACAAGGACTCTATAACTCACTATTCTACACAATTGAATATTCTTCTCGTAACTCAAATATATGTATATGGTCCAGGGTGGGAGTTGCAGCGCGTTGGATTGTGACAGCTAGAGATATGAGGACATTAGCAGGAATGCAGTGGCAACAAGTAACTGTAATGCTGTTTTTGGCTGTAAAGTTATGTTTAGCTTTAAAGTTGTTTATTTCTCATAAGACCAAAAAAGTTCTTTTTAAATGAGTTAATCAACAATGCTTATAAAATAATGTTTATGATTTTTATGTTATGGCTCCGGGTTCGTTTTCTAGGGTTGGGTTTTATAAACCAATTAACCCCACCATGGACTACTCCCGTCGCGTCTTCGAGAAGCACATCAGTTTCATTGGAACATAATTAGGGAACAGTTTTATGTTTGACAAGGCCTCTCTACAACCGATAATTTTGATATGTTATAATATGTGTGATCCAAGAAAACAGGTCTGCTCCTCCGGGAGTGTCTCCGGGTGACGTTATAGTCCAGTTGCCCCTATATTTAAAAAAAATTATTACAACAAAATAGGAGTTGGGAAACAAATGTGATAAGGGTCAATTAAAAAATCAATAAAAAAAATGTACAATTATGTTTGTCAGATCGGTCAAAATAGCAATACTATTATAGTATATATATGTAGTGTAAACACTACACAAGTCAATGTGATAAATAATGGGTAAACACAAAACCACATAGTTTTATCAGATTCATACAAGAGTTCGGGGAATTATGATTTTACGCTACTGGTAACACCAGGAAACAGAGTCGTCTTCTCATTCGCCGATGGCGATGATGACGTACCCACGTGTCTCGGAAGAGTATACCTTGTTTTCTCATACCATTATACTGTACCATGTATCTTTTATTTCTACAATATCCTGTTTATTATGATTACTTATGTTTGTACTTAAATTTGATAATTCCATGTGTTCTGTATGTTCCCATGGTATCTTATATCTGTAAACGAGCAATTTTTGTATGTATATATAATCTGAATCTCTTTACTCTCTACTTATTATTAGAATCTATTCTCCGAACTCGCTTAAAGCTAGCTTCTCGAACACTGATTAAATAACATAAAAGCAAAATATTATGCTTGATTATTTATCAATGGTGTGGGTCGATATTGAACGATGATGAGATGACCAGTCTAACAATGACTTGTCTGACGATTTAACAGGCTGTCTTGTCTACGAGCTTTTTTGTAAATCTAAAGAAATAATTTTTGATTGTAGTATATAGACCTTCGTTTGACCACAATCTCACCTGATGGAAAGTGATGATGTGTAAGTTAGTGATTTTGTAATCAAATAGAACAAAACGACTCGTGTGATGGTCAACAAGTAGAAAAATCATTATTTTTCAGGTGTCATGTTTGAAATTGCTTGGTTTTGAGCTACCACTACTATAAATAAAATTCCGGTACCTAGTTGACAGCTTGTTTAATTACAACAAACCGCCTCAGTACGAATATTTAGTCAATTTTGTATAGAAAACACATTACGTAGCTCGTAAATCGTGACAAAGGCGTCGAAAATATTAAAATAGGTACCTAATGGAAGAAAAATATTTTCTCATTTTAGCTTTGGAGATCCAAAGTCGGGGTAAAATTGTCTCGTATTGTTCCCTAAAACAATGCGGATCCTGTGTTGTTTTAAATTTTGTGTCACTTTGCCAAGAGTTTGAACTTTATTTTGATTTTTCTCGGATAAATATGTTGCTGTTTTTTGTACGTTGATTAATTAATAATGTAATCAGTGATCAAATCCCATGTCAGATAGTTCTTTCTCTTCTTGAATTAAACATTTATATATAATAAATAACAATACATATAGATAGATATTTTTTATTATTCTTAAAAATTGCTAGAACACCCGGAACAAATATTTGCAGATCGTACAAACATTTGTCCCAAAGCGGGAATTGAACCTGCAACCTCCTGCCTCGCATGCGGACCTTCACCTGCCGCGCCACATCGGTCGTCACTACATCATCAGTAGATTGCCTGTGATTGTCGTCACTGGACAAAAAATTGAAAATATTTTACGAAATTACTTATTTCTTCTTTTATAAGTTTTTGTAGTCGGACAAGGAGAAACTCTCCGAACCATGTTCAAAAATTAAAATTATTTGAATAATAATTTGGCATATTTTTTAAACGATAAACCGACTTCAAATTCCTGATCCTACCTTTACTTTACGCCCGTTGCCATGGAAACTGTAACTGTAATTGTGATAATTCGATTGTTTTCAAAAACCTATTATAGGTACCTAATTATAATCCATTACGTTTACATTATTAAAGATTTTATTTACCGGATATTCGCGCAACTTTTGTTATATTTTCCCCTACGTTACAAAAGCCAGTAGTCTACAAAGTTGACTGCAGCTGTGGTCGCTCATACATAGGGCAAACTAAAAGAAATATTGCCGAACGGGTGAAAGAGCACTTAGCAGCAGTCAAAAATAGGCAACTGAACAAGTTGGCGATAACGGAGCATTTGCTAGACTCAGGAAGTAACCACTGGATTGAGCTACATGACCCTAAAGTTCTATCCTGTGAACGCCACTACTACAAAAGGATGGTTCGAGAGGCGATTGAGATCACAAAATACCAGAATTTTAATCGTGAAGATGGTTTTCTTCTCTCTCTTTGTGGAATCCTGTGCTTAATAAGTGTGTGCGTCGTGATCCGCCTGTACTGCAGTCAGACACGGTCAGTGTAGTGGGTCGTAATATGAACTTGGACATTCCTGATTCTGCATACGAATTGAGGGTAGTCGTGGATACTGCCTTTACTTGTCGGCGGTAGCTCCGTATACTCATACATCCAGTCGCCCCGTGACCACGATCACTGTAACGCGATGGAAACGTAGGGGAAAATATAACAAAAGGTACGCGATAAATACCCGATAAATAAAATCTTTAATTATGTTAAAACTAATCGCGAAAATTTAAAAAGTTTTACTTTTACATTGTTTTCAAGTTATGTAGAAAAATAATACTAATCCCCTGCGGATACAATTTTTATGAATGATATTGATTATCAGGATCATTTTCTATACAATAGTGAAAGAATTTTCAAAATCGGTCCATAATTGGCGGAAATACCGATTAACATACATACAAAAATAAACTCGTTATGTTGTCGGTTAAAAATAATTTTTAGTAACATACTAAATATAGCATAGAGCAACTCTTATAATGAAGGTTACGGATGCTATCTAAAATAAAATTACTTAAGTATTCGAGTTCTTGCCTTCATCACATTTGAACTTTGCACATACAATTACCCACAAGCATTGCCAGCTTTATCTACGAAGGGGATTTTCTTTGTAATTTCCAGCAAAATCGGGTCAATGAGGTTTAATTTGAGAAAACCGCTTTTATTTCTTACTACGAGTCTTGTTTAAAACAGAAGCTATTTCTTCATTTCATGTAACATAATGTCATCATGGAATCAATCATAAATGAAATAAAAACGTCAAGAGCGAGTTAGACTCGCGTACAGAGGGTTCCGTAATTATAAGACTTTGTTTCTTGCCAAATTTCATGATTGAATTGAAAGAAGGAACTCGTTGAACTAGTAACGGGATGTAGGTATCCATAGGCACGTAACTTTAAATTTACACTTTTTGGATTTGCCCTTAACTTATGTTGTAAGGCCTTACTTTTTGCCAAATTTCATGATTCTAGGTCAACAGAAATTACCCTTATGTTTTGTATACATGATTCCCTTGGAAATTTTAACAAAATTGGGCATAAACGGTTGTAACTTTTGATTGCGTTGACTTAGAAGTTTGATTTATATTGCGGCTTCAAGAGGTTACGGACGGTGAGCATTTGATATTAATTTAAACTTTATAGCTCCACGCGTTTCTGACAAAAGAGGCCGAACAAAGTGATCCTATAAGCACGTATCACTTTGTTGTCCGTCAACCCTCTTTTTAGTATAAGGGTTCCTTTTTCCTTTTGAAGTAAGGAACCCTAAAAATTACCTAAAGTTTTCTCCATACAATTCTGTTGACTTTACAAAAATGGGTCTCTAAAGTAAAGATTTTTCGTGATTTCAAGAAGTTATATGGTGACATTGGTAACATAAAGTATAATATAATAGCATATAATATAATAGATAAAGTATAAAATAATAGCATAACAGAAAGTAGGTAAGCCACACTGATTCTCTAACAGATGTTTGAAATTTAAGAGAAAAGATAATATCCGAATGTTTGTAATTCATTATAATTCATAATATTTATTCATTCACAATAATAAAAACATATTTGAATATTTTATAAATAATTACATGATGACCTTAATTAATTTAATGAAATAACACATGTCATACAAAATATACGTTAAAATTACACGCTTACAAAACATGTTAATCAAATAAATACATACATGACATGAAAATATATACGATATATTTAGGTATTAGATAATATTGGTACATACATACATATGTATGTCCGGGAATCGAACCCGATAGATAAATAAATTCTTTTTTTGCATACATACTCTCTCACACACACAGAAAATACAACAATTATACAGTACTAGCTGCTGCCCGCGCCTTCGCCCGCGTTTTATCGGTATGAAAAATAGCCTATATGTTATTCCAGGTCCCAAACTATACCCATACCAAATTTCAGCCTTATCAGTTCGGTACTTTCACGCAAAAACTGCTGAACCGATTGGGCTGAAATTTAGTGTACAAATATCCATACATCCATCCTTACAAACTTTCACGTTTATAATATTAGTAGGACGGACTAATAAAAGCAAACAATACAATGAATTTAACGAATGTTCGAAATAAAACCTTACTACAATACAAATAAGATTAACTGGTCTCAAATCATCATTTTACATCGTAAAAAGGCCTTACACATCAATTTAATGGATCAATCACTTAGCGGGGTCTAATGAAGCGCGAAAGTATCCTTGGAGGTAACAATATCGCTTTAAGGTGGTTCCCTGATTCAAACTAGCGCCGCCGTCACCTATTTTATCGTATTATTACGTTAAAAAAAGGAATTTTCAAAAATCCCTTGTCCGGCTTATGATACCTATCATAAGTTTTTTTTAAATGCCTCTGTAATAGTTTTATTTTGTATAGCTTAGGAAGAGATGCGAAGTTGCACTTTTTGGCCACAAAACTCGGTTTTCGCATCTTTTCCTAAACTATACAAAACAAAACTATTACAGAGGTATTAAAAAAAGCATACAGTCACAACAGGCCAAGGGATTTTTGAAAATTCCTTTGTTTGACGTAATAATACGATAAAATATGTGGCGGCGCTGTTTGGGTCAGGGAAGCCCCTTAAATAGAACACGAACCTTCACAGAATATCTACTCTTATGTAACCTTCACACTTCTGTTAACTGCGTGTATAGCTTGTAAGTATCTTAACACATTCATGCATATACCTACTACCACAGAATAACTTGGTATACAGGGTGTATTTTATAGAAGGGACAGTAAGTGGAGGACTCCGGTGTACCTAGCTACTAGAAAATGATCTTAGGAGACTATCCATATTCTCAATCGACTTCAAAGACGGGTTCTCAAATCGACTGTATGTTTTTTTGTTTATGTGTTACGCGATATTTCCGTCAATTATGGACCGATTTTGAATATTATTTCACTATTCTATATAAAATGATCCCGAGGTGATCCCATAAAAATTTTATCCCCAGAGGATTAGTCTTAATCCCGCAAAACTTTAAAAACAGTGTAAATACTAAGAAACTTGAAGTATTTGTTAGTTTTTCTGTAGATTGTTTGCAACAGTCTGCAGTTCGCTCAAGTGTTTAAACATTATAAATACTTGTTTAATTTGTTTATATTATTTGATTATTTTTTCTTTGTCTATAAAGTTTTTTCAAAACAATCAAATTATTTAGACAAATATTCACCATCATTCGCAGATTAAAAAAAAAACCATTAGAAAAATATAGCATTTTACACGAAAACTTTTTTGATACCACTAGATCCTGTTCCAAAACTTATATCGGACCAACTTAAGTTGGACTAAAAAGTCAGAAATCGCAAAAAACTACTCCCTCGCTGTCTCGTCTCAAAAATCCATCCTGTATAGTTGCTACTACTTTTATGTAACTAATTTAGCTACTTATGCGTTTAAGTAGAGAAATTAGTAGCCGTTAAACGGTTATCATTTAAATGGTCAGCAAATTAAAGAGGTTATGGTCAGCTGAAAAATGGGTTTTGTCAGCAGAAAATTCGAATTGAGCTGCATTTACATAGTTGTCAGAAAAAATGAGTATAGGTACTGGTAATGTAACATTGGGCTGTCTTGTCTGTTCTTGTCTGTTAATGTATATTTCTGCAATACAGGGTGCCACATAACACGTTTACGTTTACTAAGCCGGGTGATTGGGACCCCAAAGGGATCAACTTGTGACCATATTGGGACTCGTCTCCTTTTCTTTGAAGTCGTTTAACAAGTAATTAACCTTAGCACATTAATGCTTATAGGGTTATCTAATTTGTATATAATGTATAACATAAAACCTAATAATATACTAATCCTACTAATATACTAATCCTACTAATATTATAATATATTCTACTAAAATTATAAATGTCAAAGTTTGTATGAATGGATGTATGGATATTTGTTACTCTTTCACGCAAAAACTACTGAACCAATTAGACTGAAATTTGGTATGGGTATAATTTGGGACCTGGAATAACATATAGGCTATTTTTTATTCCGATAAAACAGGGACGAAGGCGCGGGCAGTAGCTAGTATTATAAATGTGAAAGTTTATGAGTATGGATGTTTCTTCCTCTTTCACTCAAAATCTATTGAACTGATTGGGCTGAAACTTGGTATAGGTATATTTTGAGACCTGGAATAACATAATAGGCTATTTTTTATCCCGATAAAATGCGGGCGAAGGCGCGGGCAGCAGCTAGTTCTAACTAAATGTTTCAGTTAAATTACCTACACGCGTTTTAATGCTGGGGCCCTAAATGAAGGTGATAATGATAACACTTTTTAGATTTTACTTCACATTTGTTACTTTGTTACGAAGTCTCTTTTAGAAGTAAATATTTTTTTGTAATAAAAAATACTTTTAAGTAAAAGCTTTTATATACTCGTACTCTAGGACGAAAGTGCTTGGGAAGACAAATCTAACGAACCCAAACTCGACGTGGTTAAGTCATTTTGTTTATGAGACCCTATAGCCACCTTGGGTTTCCATCATCAGACCAGCTCGATGGTACCATGACTTTACATTGTCACTGAACTTTCATGAGTATGCCAAATTTCAGCTCAATCGGTTGAGGATAACTGGTCTAAAATTGAGTTGCAAGATTTGACCCGAACAAACTTCCATCATCATCATATCAGCCCATACACGTCCACTGCTGGCCACTGACATAGGCCTCCCCCATACGAAGCCACAAATAGCGGTCCTGAGCTGCCTCCATCCATCGACTCCCTGCGACCGCTACGATGTCGTCGGTCCATCGAGTGGATGGTCTCCCATGTAGGGGGCGTACCATACAGTTGGTTAGCAAAGTGGCTGAAGGGTAATCATCACGCTTAGCCCGAACAAACATACATTGCAAGTTAAATAAAAGCTTGTAAAACAGTTTTATGATAGCATAGTCATAAGCTTAACCAGACACTACGAACATCAGTAAAGACAATTTAGTTTTTACTGCCATTCTTTATTGTCTTTTTGGTCTTCTTTATTGTATGTCTGGGCATGTTGACGATCCGTTTCTGTACTTTCACGAGGAGACAATAAACTTCATTTGAATTTAAATGCGAAATCAGAAAATGTTTGAAATGTTTTGTTGTTTCCGACAACAGGAGCTGATGACCTTCGACAAAAGGAAACAGTAGGTAGATAAAAGCTCTTTTTTACCGGCTTAGAAAAAAGGAGGAGGTTTTTTGTTCGGCGATCCTAAGGTAGATCCATAATTAAGACTTATTTTATATTATTTAAGGTGAAGTCATACTTGAGTCCTGTTTCAGTGAAAGTAAATGTGTTCGTTTGGAAATATAAGAAAAAATATCCAAAGTTATAATAAAACAATATCTGGCGCAGCGCATTAGCATTGCCATACAGCGGGGCAATGCAGCCAGCGTCTTGGGGACGCTTCCGACTGGTATTGATATGGACCAGTTGAGCTATCTGTAGATTGTTTGCAACAGTCTGCAGTTAGCTCAATTGTTTCAATTGTAAATACTAGTTTAATTTCTTTATATTATTTGATTAAAAAACAATTGTTAATTAAGGGCAATAATTATGTAATGGTTCCTGTGATTGTAGATATTTTCAAAAAAAATTAGTATTTATTTTAAATTAAGTAACTAAGAAGATAGTTTGCAGTTAGTTCAATTGTTTCAAATGTAAACACTAGTTCTAATTAGATTTTATTGTTTGATTGTTATTTTCTTTGCTAGTAACTAAACATTTCAATTATTTATCGCTAGGGACACTATACTGTCATACCACGGACATACATAAATATATTTACTGGTCGAAGCGACGCGTGACGCAAGGGCTGGTGAGTATCTGGCGCAGCGCATTAGTAGCGGGGCAGTGCAGCCAGCGTCTTGGGGACGCTTGCGAATGGTATTGATATGGATCAGTTGAGCTACCTGTAGATTGTTTGCAACAATCTGCAGTTAGCTTAATTATTTCAATTGTGAATACCTAGTTTAATTTATTTACTGGTGGTATCAGACTCCATAATAATTCCATCTAATCCCGGTATCTGTGTTCACAAACCCATAAAAGTGTTACCCCGTGACATAAGTATTTTCCCGCAGAACTTAAAAATTCGAAATACAGGGTGGGCCATGAATTTGTTAACATAGAAAAAAATATATTAACAAAACTAGTGCATAATAATGGGAAATTATTTTTGTAAAATAACATCTTCTAGATAATCATGGTCTTGACTTTTGCATTTTTCTAAGCGCAATTTTCGAATTCTCGGCTGAAAAGAGACTGTGGGATCGCAGACATTACTTAGCAATTTTTCTTTAAGTTGAGTCTGTGTCTTTTGTTTATTGATGTAGACACTGCTCTTTAAATAAGCTGACAAAAATAAGTCTGCTGGGGATAAATCTGGACTCCTCGGTGGCCATGGAATGTCACCTCAGCTTTTCAGGAAAAAATCCTTTTAACACCGAAACTCGTCAGATATGAGAAATGTGGCTCCATCTTGCTAAAACCACGTATTACGATAGTAGACAGCAAATTACAGTGGCTGTGGTCTCAAGAACCCCTGGATCACGTCTAATCTGGATCACGTCGAACTGACGCGGAAATTTTTCTGCAATATCTCTTCGCTCGGAGAAGACCATGGGCCACCGGTTTGCTTCACATTTAGTGTCGATCCCATCTCTTGGAACTTCTTCATCCATTTCTTTATCAAAGGAGCATTTGGACACTGATTCTAGTCACGAAAATCCTTATTCAACGCGAAAGAAGCGTCTCACAGTATTGAGAAAACTATGGTTTAATTAAAATTGTTTTACACAAAAGGCACGCTACTGTCCCGTAAAGTGATCCATTGCTAAAAAAATCCCTGAAACAAGCTAGCGATAAGATCCCTCTTCCTATCCCGCACGGCTTGCGTTCGCACGGGATATAAGATTTAAATGCTAACTAATTCATGGCCCACCCTGTAGGTTTCATTTTTTTCATGATTATCATATTACAGCTGTTTTGATTTCCAAAAATTAACATGACATTATTATACTTTCCGCCAATTGTAACTAAGTTTTAAAGTTGTTTTTGTATTTTTATTTTTTACCATTAAGTATGCAATACAGAATTTTCTATCTATCTATCTACTTTTCCAGTAAGAACATCAGAGGAGTCCTTCAGATGACGAAAATAAGATTATCTTAACCGAGATAACTTAGAGGTATTTTAGCCGTTCTTGGTGGAATCTCTTAGTCCTTGGGGGGTATGTCCCAGTTGATCACACGGAAACTGATCACGTTTCATATGATCACGCCAAGTTCGTTTGATAACGTAATCAACCGGGGCACATGTATAAAGATCTTGTAACATGTATCAGCCCGGAGTTAGAAAGTTGGCGGTGTTACACCCCCGTGCCTCGGAAAGCGAGTAAAGCCGTTGGTCCTGCGCCGGATTACTCCCTGGTCGTATCGGTCTGCTGTTTCATCGGATTATGAGAGTGAGGGAATAGAGAGTGAACCTGTGTTTGTGTACACACTTGGGCACTATAATACGACTACGTCCTGCGCACCTTCCGTGGCCGAAGATTCGGCTGGGATATCATATCATAAGATCCAAACTTTTCATAGAGTCTGCAGGTGATCGGAATGCTTGCTTCTATGTATTTCGGCCAATGAATTAGCATTGCCATGCAACGTGGCAATGCTGCCAGCATTCTGGGAACTCTGCCTTTTAACATGACGGCTTTGATTAGAGATAAATTGTGTTAAGTTTACTTATGTAAGGTATATATACACATATAAGTTCTTTTTCATATTGTCTTGATTTTAAATAAAGAAATTGACTTGACTTGGTATCAAGAAGGTTAGGTACCCCCTTCGAGCAATCTCTCTCGTCTAATTCTCTGATCAAAAAACGTTTTCCCAAAGCTGAAACCAACGTTCTCGACTGCAAATAAAATTACAGTCACAGTACCTAAATTACCTCTACAAACGTAAGACCACATACAACTTTGTCAAAGCAAACTTTACCTCAAGCTCGTGTTGCTTTGAAAAGGTCGAACTCCTTGATTAGCTTGCTGTTAAACTTTCAACGACAGATCAAACAACACTGTTGGTTTAACCAATACCAAACAAAAATTGAACTTTTGATGAAAAGATTATTTCGTTTAAACCTGTGCGGGATAAGAATGGAGTGTATCCATTTTACGACCGATGTGGCGCGGTGGGCAACGGTCCGCCTGCGACGCAGGAGGTTGCGGGTTCGATTCCCGACTTGGGACAAATATTTGTACGATCTGCAAATATTTGTTCAGGGTGTTTTGGTCGTTTTTCTATGTTTAATAAAAAAATCTATCTAAGTAATATATTGTACTATGTATATCAGTTATCTAGTACCGATAACACAAGCTCTGCTTAGCTTGGGGCTGGATAATGCTGTGTGAATTATCCAGCATTATTTATTTATTATTATTTTATTTATTTTGAAGTGAAACAAATGCGGTCGGATATTAGAAGTTTCCATCCGACTTTGATGATTCGCGGATTGTACCTACCAGAAATTAAAAGGGTATTGTTAGAAGTGGGTATGGTAAGAAATGGTGCTAGAACTGCTAATTTACTGTAACGCCAATTATTAATATTCGTTATTTATAATTGTGGTCCTAATCCACCGAAAGGATCTAGGTAAGGTTCCATGAAAATCAAACTCAATAACTGTTATTTCTTTAGTGCAAAGTAAGCTCATAGCCAAGTTATGTTTTAAATTAAATGAATAACTGACTAAGTAAAAAATCCACCTCACGATCACCAATCCGCCTGCCAAGCGTGGTGATTATGGCAAATCCCCCCCTACATGGGAGACCATCCACTCGATGGACCGGCGACATCGTAGCGGTCGCAGGGAGTCGATGGATGGAGGCGGCTCAGGACCGCTATTTGTGGCTTCGTACGGGGGAGGCCTATATCCAGCAGTGGAGGTGTATGGGCTGATGATGAAGTAAAAAATTAAAACAACTAAGTAAATAATGACTAAATAAAAAAAAATATTGCATTATATATCGTGTTTTCCGCGAATAATAATCAGAATATACTTAACTGTAGCCCTCAAATGTTTAATTATACAGATGAGACTGAATACCCTCAATAGAGGTTAGGTACTACGCTGCCGGACACGACACGACGTTTTGGTGGAAGGTTCAAGTTGCCCGACAACTTTTTCTCCATGTCCAATGAGCCCATATTAGAAATGAACACTGGTCAATGCCGGATTTACTATAGAAGCTGAAAGAGCTGAAGCTTAGGACGGCAAAATTAGGGGGGTGGCCAAATTGGCCCAAAAAAAATCCTTAAATTGCTTAGCACCAGTGTAACTGGTGCTTAGAAGCACAGCCACGCACAGATAATGAATACATATGAAATGAGGTCTAGTTAAACCATATCACATGGATATTTATATATATATATGATATCCATATTTTTCAGTAATCCCTTGTCCTAAGCACGAAGCATGAAGCGATGCTCTTATTTTTGTATCTTTTTCCCCTTGCTCTAAGTTTTATTTTATTTTTATTTATTTGGGAAACAAAAAGCTTATGATTAAGTTACAATAAAACGATAAATTATAAAAAATGAAGCTAAAGACAGTTTCCACTCATATTTAGCAAAAATAACTGGACTAATAATTGAATGATAAGTCTTGATTTGATATATTTACTTTATTCCAACACGCTACGACTAATGATGATAATGATAATGATATGAACCACGCGCCCGGTTTGAATGGCTAACGTGAATTGATGAGAGCGCGCGCGTTGATATTGCTACAATGAAGGAAAAATGCTGACGTGAGAGCATACTCGTAGTGCGGTTTCACCGTACACCTAACGAAGAAGATTTTACACGCAAAGTTCATATTATTGAAGTCGGGTGAACTTAACCATCAGCATAAATTGGTAACAACAAAAGTACACTAATCTACAGTAAATAAATATTTATGTTTACAAAAATATCAACTCAAATACCAGGTCTACCATATTGGTTCAAAACACACGCTCGGCTTCTTTTGAGTCTTCAATTTAATCACACACTTGATGTTGATTTGCTTATATAACATCAGAAGTGTAATCTCTAATATTTTCTTTCAACATTTACTCTACCTTATGTAAAGCATTGGCTTCGATAAATAGAAAAAAAAATTACCATTGAGTTTTATAATGAACCGAATAGAAGTGGAACTTCAAATAAATTGAAATGAAATCGAGAAATCAAACCCATCGAGATGACTGCCGGTTTTACCAAAGACCGCAAGTTTGTACAAGAAAAATCATCATCATTATAATATAAATCGATCGACGTCCACTGCTGGACATAGGTCTCCCCTAAGGATCTCCACAATTATCGATATTGCTCAGCCCGCATTCGACGATTTCCGACCTTCACTAGGTCGTCGGTCCATCGCCTGGGGGGTCTGCACACACTGCGCCTTCCGGTACGTGGTCGTCACTCAAGAGCCTTGCACGATCCTACAAACTGTGTCCTGCCCACTGCCACTAAATACTTATTTTAGAGGCTTAGAAATTGTAAATTTTTATATATATTGTTTTTGAACGCTCCCTTAGCTATTTCTAATAATAAAAAGTTTTTATATTTTTTTATTTTTGGAAAAAACAATAGGTGCCATATGGCACCGCTAGGCCAATACGTAAGCTTTACATCTCTCTAATAGATACGTATTAACTTTTTAGTAGCTAACTATTTTAACCGTATATTTCTAAAATTACGTAGATTTTATGTAATGTACGAATTAATAATTAAAAAACAGCATTTATTTTATCAATTTTTGTAATAGTACACAGGCTCCGGCTTCAGGTTGTATATCTGGTACCACCCAAGCTTTTCCGCAACTAGTGGAGCGTGATTGACGTGGTGACAGAGACGTAGACGCCAATGCCACTCACACTCAGCGTTGAGTTGCCAACCTGTCAGGTTATATATAAAACCACCCCCTTCTTCGTCGCCCGAATCTTGATCATAGTCGATTGCAGGTTCTGGAGGTTCAATGTATAGCAACCGCAGCTCAATTCCCTCATCTTCTTCTAGCAGGGCTAGTGCCTCATGGAGTGTACAACCCCTATCAAGACAAAAAACCACTGTTAACCAACGCAGAAACTAAAAATAAATATTGTACAAATTATTGGAATATACTACATATCAGCCTAGAGGTGCCATACGGCACCCGTAAATTTTGAAGTACTATAAAACAAACAAGCAAACCAAACTAAATTATATTACAATATAATCTAGTCATACAAGTATATAGGAATAAAACAAAATGCCTTTAAGTGATAGATTCCACGATATATATAAATTATAACCCACTTACTTAAGTTTTAAATCAATTTTCTGCAATAATTTCACAACGCTGACTTTGTGACGCTCTTGCCGGTCTCAAGAAGTTCACCAGTTAAAACAATGTACTGAAACTGATAGCTATCTCAATCTAGCACCGCATAGATAGCAAATTGCTGGACTTCACTGAACGTGAGGCGCTTATGGCGCGAATATATGAACGCCTTGAACTGGGTGCCAAACGGCACCGCTAAGTTATAATGGGTTAAAGTAGGCACAGCTTATGTTATGACTACTTACCATATGACTTATATACATAATGAAATGACATACTATGTATAAGCCCATAACCGGAACAAATAAGTCCCTACAGATTATACAAACATTGGTAAGTGAATCGCGGCGAAGGTCTGCCTGCGACTCAGGGGGTTCCCCTACGTCTCAGGCAGACCTTCGCCGCTGAGGTCGTGAAATAACATTGGAAATTCCGTATAAAATAGTACAAAGAAATGTCATAAATAGAGGGTTGAAGGACCATTTTTCACACAGAACATCATACATCAAGCTAAATGCATTAGTGAAACGGACGCTCATTTACATTTCGCTTCGCGGCTGTTATTAACCGGGATGCAAATGCTCCGAGAGCATGAACTAAGGGTATACAGGGTGGATTTTTGGGACGGGACAGCAAGGACAGGTACTTTAACCCGTGTACGGACACAGGAAAATGGTCCTAAGATCTTATCCATACTGCCGTCCTTATCAAAATGCAATAACTCTGTTTTCTCGCCAAAAATTAATATACATATTCGTGATCAATAAAACGAGCTCTATACATATTTTCTTCTAAGACAGATTTTACGTATCTATAGGCGATCCAGTTTTTTTTATAAGCATAACCGCAATATACCTTTAAGTGATTTGGTAAAATAAAATCTTTATTTGCGTTTTTCTGGAAAGTAGCTCGGACCGAGTTATTGCACTTTTGATAAGGACGGCAGCATAGCTCTAAAAAAATTCATTCTCATTCACAGTATATCAGAAAAATATAGAGTTAAAATGGTCATTATACCTGAACTAAAACGTTTTTGATCCCGTTTATTACTGATCAAAAACTTATATTTTACCAACGGAGTTTGTAGAAATGTTTCCTTTCAGTAAAACTTCCTTCTTCAATATTTCTGCTACTTACCCTCCACATCCACTGGCCGTGGGACATGGGACACACTGTATATTGCTCGGGAGTTATATACTAAGGGTACACGATTGATGTGGAATTGCAGGGTTCAAGCGTACCAGGCTGCGGGAATTTTAATTTTCCGAAAATTTGGAACGTATCTCAAGTACTGAAAACTACCGTGAATGCCATTAAAGCACCATAGTGCTATAAAAGCACTCACGGTAGCTTTCAGAGGCATACCTCTACTGCACTTTTGGGAAAGGAATACCCGAGATTAACTAGTAAGGGCCAGACTCCAGACCAGTCAGCTTTGGTGGAGACACCCTAACTGAACGTCGCGTCTTGTCTCCGCTACGGAACATCTCCGCTTTGGTAGAGTCCAGGCCTAAGGTTGGTTTACATCAAATGAAGGTTATCGTTAAAACAGATTTCGTACAAAAGATTTAATCAAAATAAATCTGTTTTTAAAAAGCAAAGTTAGCGAAGTTAGGGGTTGTTGATCTAGAGCTCAGCTAAGTTTGATTATTAGCTAAGCTTGTCAATTCTGTATTCAAGTGAGCTTAGCTTTGGTACCTACAGTCTTTAAGATAGATAAGTATATAACTAAGGTCAAAACTTACTAAGTTTCACCCAACAACATCAAATAATTTTGAAATTACATTCTAAATAGAATACAGAAATAAAATTGTAAGAAAAAATATTATTTTTGGAAGAAACAAATTAAATGTAGAAGGAAAAATGTTAAATTAAGGGTGCAATCCCAGCTGGATGAAATTAAAATTAGCCAATAGAAGGAACAATGTTGACTTTTTAAAGGAAAAGCGTAAAAAAATATTTATCAAAGTGACAAAGTTTCGGAACGTCCTCCGCCTCACCGCCCACGATATCGCTTAAATTGATTTTTCTTTCCAACGACAATACTTTCTCGCTTCAATCAAATCAAAAATCATTTGGTTGATTATTTGGCTACAACCACGATCATCATCATCAGCCCTTGTATACCCACAACTGGGCATTATGTCTCGGTGTTTATACCATTCACCGCGATTCTGTTCTATTCTGGGCCAGGTGATCCCCTTTTGTTGTCTGTAATTAAATTTAAATAATTTTGAGAACTATTTACTGGTATTATATTTTTGGCTCAGGACTGCTATTTGTGGCGTCGTATAGGAGAGGCCTATGTCCAGCAGTGGACATGTATGGGCTGATATGATGATAATGATTATATTTTTAGATAGATATTAACTTATAGATACGCCAGCGGCTTATCACAGTTATTTTCAAGATAAGTAGCTTAGGTTTATACTATTCTAGTAAAATTTTAGTCCAATCTGTTCAGTAATTTCGCCATGAACAAATCACAAACCACAAGGCATTATTAGATTTATATTATATAACGAGAGAGAGCCCAAGAGCTGTTTTATAATTATATGATAGGCAATAACTATTCTGTAAATTGCATATATAACACACGAAAATTCACATGGGGTATCAATAAAACAGTCAGCAAATTAGAGGTTTTGGTAAGCCGAAAAATGGATTTTACCAGCAGAAAACTTGAACTGAGCTGCTAGTGGTCGGCCAAAATTACTAAATTGGTCAGCAGGTATTATGACACTAGCTGCTGCCCGCGACTTCACCCGCGTTTTATCAGTCTAAAAAGTAGCCTATATGTTATTCCAGGTCCCAAACTATACACATACTAAATTTCAGCCCAATCAGTTCTGCAGTTTTTGCATGAAAGAGTAACAAATATCCATACATCCGTCAATACAAACTTTGACATTTATAATATTAGTAGGATTGGGCAGCCTGTACAATATTTCTGCAACAATATTAGTAAAGCAGTAGGAAATCGTGGTCCGGATTTAACAACATTTGAAAAGCAATAAAAATAATTTTGATTAGCTACACTTAATAAACCTACCAAGCAAGGGTACCTGCATGGCTGCACCAAATTTTATAGAAAATATTTTAAATATAAATAATAGATTCAGGCGTTACTTTGCGGAAATCCATTGCACAATATTAGAATGAAGAAATATTTAGTAACAATTCCGCGTATAACCTTCTCTGATAGTATTCATCAAAGTAAGTTGTCTACTAGTTTCGTCTCTCCACGAGACATCTTCAGGACACCACAATACTCGACCTTGACATTGAGATTGGTAAGCACAAAAAGAAAATATTTTTTTGCAGTTTTTTTCGCTGACAGAATGACAGACCTATTTCAAATAATTGTCCCTTATGAAGGTGACTACTGTGCTTATTAAATTTTAAAGTTTTCTTTGCTTTATCCACTTCTCTGTCGAGGGCTCAAAATCTACGCCAACAACTAGGCTTATCTAACGAAGTTCATTCGCTTCGTCAAAGAGTTCGCAACAAAGGAGACATTGTTTTTGTTTGTTCGTAAGCTCTCTATTAGTCAATGAGATACCAATAAGTTAATTATAAAATTGAGAGATATTTGAATTTATCCAACAATTTTAGAAACTCGAACAAAAGTGTTTTTGTTGTATGATAACAAACCTGTTTATTTGAATGTTTGAACGTAAAACACAAAGTTCATTGCGTTTTCTGAAAATACAATATTTATCCAACACTCAGTTAACTAGGATTTTGATAAGAGTACTAGAAACTTCAGCAAAAGCTTTCGTACATTCCAAAAAATCCGTTGTATGCATCATGGTATTTAAAAATTATTTACCGTCTGCCCACGATTTCTCGTGTGTTATATCTAAAGTTTTGCAATCATTCTTCTCAAAATTTAAATTTCATCATTGAAGCCGTTGTCTTGGAAAGCTTAAAAACAGTTACTTTCGAATGTACATATAAACACATGATATGCATACAATTTACAACAGTATTAGTATTTAAGACCTTTCCTATGGATGTTTTACACAATTTTACAATTTCTTATCTTATACGAATTCTTATTCTTATAAAACTACATCCATTTTGCATCAAATTTATATTTGTATAGTTCTGTGTAGTTACCCAAGATTTTATCTATGGAGTTCACAAACCCAAAAAATTCCATTTCACAAAATTCTTTTCATTTCCAGTCATTATCCATAGTCTGTATTCTAATTGAAAAACCCCAAGTGCTCGTCCTTGGAAGTTTTTCGAATTTGTTGGCTTTGACTTGGACAATTTGAATTTAAAATTACGCATTTAGCTGGATGAAATCTATTTTTACCGACTTCAAAAGAAGGAGGTTATCAATTCGTCTGTATGTATTTTTTTGTATGTATGTTACGCGATATCTTCGCCAATTATAGACAGATTTTGAAAATTCTTTCACTGTTGTATAGGTAACAATTTTTATCCCCAGGAGATTAGTATTTATCTCGCAAAACTTAAAATAAGTGAAAAAGTAAGGGAGATGAAGTCGATTTATCTTTTTTTAAAACACGCCATATTATAGTATATCTAGTCTGAGATGTACTCAGACGATGTATTAGAATAAATTGACTCTTCACGTGGCGCCAGACGCACTGAGTTAAATTGACTTTGTTTTAGTTAATAAAGTTTTCATTTGATGAAAGAAGTGAACTGACTGTGTAGTGGTCGTCCATAAAATGTTTTCGCTGTTTTGTGTGATGCTTTCAAGAATTTAGAACAACTGAAGTTGAAATACATGAACGAACGCTGAACTCGTTTTAGTGGTAGAGTCAAAGTCAAGTTGAAATGTACGGAAATTGTGGTTTTTTCTCTTCCATTGAGTAAAGATCATCAAATAATACGATTGAATGAACACTTTACTGTACCTACTAAAAATTACACAAAAACTCTTATATCTAAAATACAAATAAAGACAGTACAAAAGGCGACCTTATCGCTGAGAGCGATTTCTCCCAGACAACCTTATTAGTAATAATAATACTTCATTCCTCATTAATTTTAGATTAAAATCGACGTGCGACGAACCGGAGTATACCTTTCCAACGTATTTTAATCTTCTGAATAAAAATTAAGATACTTTGTACCATTTTTAACGTTAATGAAGTGTTTGAAACTTGTTGGCGTTAAAAAAATGAGGGCTAAATACGTTACTTGCGCATTTTTCGCTATATTATGTATACGAGTTCTGCCGGTCCTGGATCCGTTTTTTTGTTCCTACGGTGTTAATACGTCTAACCCAATGGTATAAAAAACAAAGTATGCTCTTCCGAGACACGATGGTCACGTGGGTGGCTCTTGTGACGGCATCATCGCCATCAGCGAATGAGAAGCCGAATCTGTTTCCGTAACTCCCCGAACTCTTGTATGAATCTGATAAAACTATGTGGTTTTGTATTTACCAATTATTTATCTCACTGACTCGTGTTTAACTAACGCTGTTTTGACTGATTTAGCAAACATAATTGACGATTGTATTTTTTTATTGATTTATCAATTGACCATTATCACATTTGTTTCCCAACATCTACATTTTGTTGAAATAAAGTGGCAACTGGATACTGACGTCACCTTGAGCCACTCTCGGAAGAGCAAACCTTGTTTTCTTGGGTTACGGTCTAACCTTATGTTAATATCTAAGTATAATAAAGCCAGTATATTCATATGTCTTTATTCTCGTTTAGCATCTACATCGCTTTAGGGGGGCTAAAGCTATCAGTAGACGCCAAACGAGAATAAAGACGTATTTATTATCAAAAACATTGTACACAGGATCGTAATTTCGACTTCGAATATCGATTCAGCAGCTCAAAATACATCGGAAACGTATAGTCCGATTCTTCGTACAACCAAATTTTTTTGCGTGACTGTTTAATCGTTATTGATTCTAAAATCATTAATCATAACTTCCAGTAACACATGAACATTGGTAACATACGAAAACTTAATCAATAAAGTGCCCAATTTTATGATGACTTTGCAAGCAAGTTACTCGTACCTACTAATAAACCGGCCAAGCGTGAGTCACCCTTCCACATCACATAAAAATATAACTGACGTGCTATTAGCCTCGATACATTATTTGTGCATTGCAAATAGACATATATGCGGTTTTGCTTATTTATTTTTGGCTTAGCTTACATAGTTGACGCAGTTTTTCATACGTGGCGCGGGGGGCGAAAGTCTGACTGCGACGGAAGAGGTTGCGGGTTAGATTCCCGCCCTTTGGGACAAATGTCTGTACAATCTGCTAAAATTTGTCTCCGGTGTTCTGGGTGTTTTCTATGTATAAAAGACATAAATAAATAATAAATAAATAATGTTGGACAATCCACACAGTATCATCTAGCCCCAAGCTAAGCAGAGCTTGTGTTATGTTATATTATAAGTGTTATATATACTACGTACTATAATGCTTGTGTGTCGCGGTTATTAACAACAAGAATAATGCATTTTCCCGTATTAAAAAGTAAGTTAGTAATGTCATCCTGGCACTTGTGGGTTTGTAACCCTAAAAATGTAACCCAGCAGTATTAATATTTCGACTGCGTTCCAACATGACCGGAAGCCAATGAAACACAGAACGCCGAACTAGCAGTTACAGGGGTGTTAACAAGCCGGTGAGCCATAAACTTTTCGGTTTCGACCACATTAAAACTGGAGCAATGTGAAACGCGCTTTTTAAGGTAGTTCTACATGTGCTGAATGAACGTCCAACCGAACTTAGTTTAACACCTCCATAGCCCACGACGCACATATACGTCTGCTTCTGCGATAGCCAGTGAATGCGTTAGAGAAATATAAAAACGTTTAATAGTAACGCAGACACATAATATTTATTTAGGCTTACAAAATAACCACTTAAACAAATCAAATTTTAATTTTTAATAAAAGAAAATTAACATATACCATAATTGTTTCACTATAAAGATAGGCAACTATTCTTTTTTCTTGGTTGCCTAGAAGAAATCGTTTTAAGCGATAAGACCGTCGATTTCAATGCCTTAGTATAATTTTAATAATTTATGTACCTACTGAATGTATTGTAATAAATGACTATCTATCTATCTTTCTTTCTATATTCTTTGCTTTATCTTCATTTTACATTAAAATCTATTAATTTAAATCCAACACAAAAAACATATCGACTTAAGCAAATTTATTTTGACTGGGTCAGTCTGAAAACCAGCGCTGTTTTGTACCCTGATGCAAAACAGCATAAAGCTGAGACTGATCGATTTTGGCTCACCTTGGCAGCACTGATATACCTACTTAGAGACTTGCCCACGTGTAGGTAGGTACCTACCCTCCGTTTAAAATTTAGTTTTCATGCGTAAGTGTACTTTTGTAATATTTGATGTTTCTTTCTTCTTTTTTATATTGTTTGTGTGTTTTACCTACCTAAAAATACCTATGTTATTGATACGTATATTTTAATTATACCTACCTACTACAATGTCTATTTTAGTTTTTTGTTTTGTGCTGTCTATGTTTGTGAACCATATATCTATCTATCTATTTTAGTTTCGTCTATAGGTAATATGTTCTTAGATACATTTCTAAACAGTAAACCTGAAAACAATGCATTGCTCAGAAATAGTTACTGAAATGGAAGCACATAATATTAAGAGTAGAACTATAATTTGAAGTAGGGTTTGCCTTTGCCATTTATAGCTTTTTAAGGCGCGATTGAATCCGGATTACGGAAATCCGTAGAAGAACCAAAGTTACCGACATAGCTTCAAAATTACCAGGCTGATGGGCAGGCCATATAGCTCGTAGGACCAATAAATGTTGAGGAGTTAAGGTTCTCGAGTGGCTACCGCGATGCAATGCGAAATGCAGTGTGGGAAGACCTCGCACACGATGGACCGACGACATTGTAGCGGTCGCAGGGAGTCGTTGGATGGAGGCGGCTCAGGACCGATATTCGTGGCGTCATTTGGGGAGGCTTATGTTCAGCAGTGGACGTATACGGGCTGATAATAAATAAATAATGCTGGACAATTCACACAGCATTATCTAGCCCCAAGCTAAGCAGAGTTTGTGTTATGGGTACTAGATAACTGATATACATAATACAATATATTACATAGATCCATATTTTTTCCGTAAAAACATTTGTCCCAAGGCGGGAATCGAACCCGCAACCTCCTGCGTCGCAGGCGGACCTTCGCCCACCGCACCACATCGGTCGTCTTCATAATGATGATGATGATGATCATTTTATGGTTTACGCACACGACTTTCGTTTCCGCCGCGTTTTTCCCGTCTATGTGGCTTTACCTTTACCAATGAAAAACTGAGCCGCGCCCCCGAACCATCTCACTCGCCATTCTGTTGTACTCGATCGTTTCGACAGACATTAAGTAGAATTTACGACCGACCAATTTTAGGCAAGATTTAAGTACTGCCCTTAATGGCTTGCCTCCCCTTAAGTGATTTGTGAAACATATTTTTACTAGCTTTTGATCCCAAAGGTGCTTACTATGTTCAAACGGCTTGGCATTTTAAAAAGTAAGATAAAACAGGTAATAATTAAAACGGGACATAAAGTCTTTATTGACAAAGAAAATAACAATCAAATAATATAAAGAAATTAAACGAGTATTTACAATTGAAACAATTGAGCTAACTGCAGACTGTTGCAAACAATCTACAGATAGCTCAACTGGTCCATATCAATACAGTTAGGTAGGTATATATAAGGTAATAATGCAGTTTTTTTTAAAAGTTGTGTAAGGTAAACTTTGCAATTATATAATGAAAAAGATTTATGTAATCGTAAAAATAAATAACATATGTAATATACAGGATGTCGCGTAAAGAGTGGGTAATCTTTTACGTACAGCCACAGTACGGCACAGATCTATTAATCATAAAAAGTAAGATAAAACAGGTACCTAACAATGTATTGTTTTTTTTAACAAGTGTAAGGTAAATTTCATAACGAAAAAGATTTATGTAAAAGAAAAAATAAATAACATGATATACAGGATGTAGCGTAAAGAGTGGATAATGTTTTATATACAGCACAGATCTATTAATAATATTGTAAATTGACAAAATTGCAATTGTAAATACTAGTTTTAATTTGTTTATATTATTTGATTGTTATTTCTTTGTCAATAAAGATATGAAAAGATATTCAATATTCAATAATATACTAGTACTTTAGGGTAGCGTACATCATCAGTGCTCAGAAGAGAAAAATTACCGGTAAAAGTTTCAAGGTTTTCAAGTTATTAGACATTTTAGTTTTATTTTTTATTTTCCAGTCTTTTGGATGTATACAGGGTGGATTTTAAGGGGAGCACCATACTGCTTCGTCAAAAAAATCGACTCTGTGTACAAAATTGTAAGAGTCAAATTGTTTTTATTTTAATAATCGTCACTCTCCATCCATAAACGAAGGTCTATCCAATATACAAAAAAAAAATTGACTGAGTCATTAATTATTTAATTTAATCGATGTTAATCTATAATTTAAAGAATACTAGCTGTTCCCCTCGGTTTTACCCACGTTAAATTAATAAGCCGTGTATGCTGTACAGCAAGGAGGGAATTCGATGTTTTACCAAGACAAAAAGTAGCCTATGTTACTCTCCATCCTTTCAACTAACTCTGTACCAAAATCAACTCGATTGGTTGCTTAGTTAGGGCGTGAAGGAAGGACAAACAAACAAACAGACTTTCGCATTCATAATATTAGTTAGGATAATTCGTAGACCAGTCGTAGAGGCTCTACGCCGTAGCAGCGTAGGCGTAGCGTACTGAACTGTTCATAATTCATCATCATAGATAGATAGAAATCTCTTTATTGTACCACACAACACAAAATACATACAGAAGGAAATGTTGACAACAATGAAGTACAAAGGGCGGCCTTATCGCTTTGAGCGATCTCTTCCAGGTAACTTTGGGATGGACTGAACATAAAAGAACAATAAAGACGGTGGCGTTAAGAGTTACTTATAAGAAATAAAACAATAATAGTTACACCTACACTACGTACTATAATACCTACTTATCATAAACTTACATAAACATAAGGTTATTCTAATTGTTACACGGATAATAAATAATGTTGATGAAGCAGTTTTTTAAAGATAGGGAGAGATTTTGCACGTCTGATATTCAGGGGAAGACTTTATTAATTCACAATAAAAAAATCGTGTTGAATGTTTTTATAAACACATGCATTACATTGAAACCTTAATATATGTACCAACCCATGTCATACATAATAAATTTCCAAACAAACAATAAAAACAACTTCATTTCGAGATGTTGCAAGATTCAATTGCTTTTTGTGATATTTAGTTTTTTTTTCTGAGTTCTATAAGGAATAAAATTCAGCAGAAAAGTAATTTGACGCAAATAGTTCAACATTTTCTACAAACTAACTTCTATTCACATATATTTTTTGAGCATTTAGCATAAGAGATTTTGGGCTGAAATCAACATTTCACAAATGCTCCCTTAATAAAATTTGATCGAAGATGGTTGTGAACTTAGGAGTTCATAGAAAATGGTTTACGATTTGTGGCAATTTATTTTTCTATTTTCAAGTAATATTTTAAAGTATTTTATTTAGGAACGAATGTTGAGAAGGCAATGTGTCACTGACACCATTGCCTTCTCATAGACAGGGTGTTCCATTACATATTTTTTAGTATAACAATAAGACGCGGATTTCCATAACTTTTATTCCTTTTAGAATGCAGAAAAAAACGGAATTAGCAAAAAAATTGAATTACGCGTCAACATGAAACGAACAACCCAAATGTTACTTGCGGAGTTTATAAAAAACTCACGAACAATTTATGTTCCTTGTAACTTCGCAAGTAACATAGTTCGTCGACGGCTATGCCGCTAGGGCGTAGACCCTTTACGACTGCTCTACGAATTAATTCGTGTATATTAGCACCTACAATAAATTATTAGAAAATCGCTAGACTTTCGATGGGATTGCTGTTTCCAACTTAGATTTGATGGTAGTAAGATCTTTAATGTCTTTATAACATGTCCAACGAATCAAGCTTTAGAATTCATCCGACCGCACTTTATCGGCGAGTTGGACGAATTGTCAGTTTATTTGTTTCTATTTGATTCCTCAACGCAATCATTTCAGTTATATGTGCGTTGAGTGTGCCGACGAATTCTACATCCCAGGGGGACTCAGTTCAGCCCCGAGCCGTTTTGTGGTATACCTAAAGCCTAGCTTAAAGAGTCCTTTTGAATTCCTGCTACGAAGAATCGACTAAGCGCTGGAAGAATTGTTCGGGCATGAGTCATTCAACGGGCAAGCACCTGCTCAGCCTTTAGATACAACCTACAATATAATATTGCCTGAGAATATATGAAACCGGGTAACGGAAGACCAGCGCTATGGTATGATCTGCTGTACCATAGCAAATGCTGAGTGGAGTCCGATTTTGTCAGTTTTTTATTTAAGGTTAATTTGCTGTACATTACTCATCTGTTCTGGTTCTGGCAAATAAAAATCTCTTTACTTTTAAATAAAATATTCCATTCGAGATAAAGCTTGACTAGGTTACTAGAAGGGGTTGTCTAGAAATAGGTTATCATCGCCCTAAATCTATATAGAATCTTAAATATTAAATCTATGAAGATTTTAACAAGGTTACAGCGAAATGTAAAGCTCAGTTGTGGACGACAGGGCAAAGCGGCCTGTTACCCAACCTTATTGGCAATTTACGACGGCAGGTGTTCGGCAAAATATATAGGTCTAGGTTTGAGACGTTAAAGGTTTTTAAAAATTCGACGCTAGACGAAAATCTTACTTTAAACAATGATAAATAGTAGTGAGCGTTGAATCCACGAACCGTTTCTTAAACAGTTTTTCGACGCTTAACGAGTTAATCGTCTTCATTCTGTTTATCGCAAAACTTATTTTATCAACGGGTTAATTCATACATCGACAAAAGTAATTAAACGTCAACTGGTTTTTTACCATTATTTATTATTTATTCAATTTTATTCGTTGGCGAGTTGATATTAAAACATTTGACGCCCAAATCAGGTAAACGTCAACTGGTTTTTAAAACAGTTAAACCTCAACTGAATTTTAAAACAGTTAAACGTCAACTGGTATTTAAAACAGTTAGCGTCAACTGGTTTTTAAAACAGTTAAACGTCAACTGGTTTTTAAAACAGTTAAATATCAACTGGTTTTTAAACCAGCTAAACGTCAACTGATTTTTCAACTAGTTGACCGTTTATAGAAAACGGATTTGTTTCGATAGATAGAAAATACTTTTATTGCAAACTTAAAACTAGGAAACATTTAGTATATGTATGTATAATAAATAATGCAAAAACAGTCAACGACCCACTCAAAATTTTACTTGTCTAACGCCCGAATACTCAAACGCAACTCAGATTAAAGCACGTCTCAAGTGACGAATTTTTGACACATTTTCATTGAAAACTGTCAAAAAATCACGACTTGACGTCTGAGACGAATCTGAGTTGCGTTTGAGTATTCGGGCGTAAATGTTTATTTTGTAAGCCTAAAGAAGTTGAGTTTTGAAAACTACTAAATTGATTATGTAGTTTAAAGTATTAAGTATGTGTATATCAGTCTTCTAGTAACCATAACACAAGCTCTGCTTAGCTTGGGGCTAGATGATGGTGCTCCAAGCTGAATTTGCAGATAGCTTTTTGAAAAATTGTGATGTTCACAATAGAAATACAAGAAACAAGAACAAATTACACATCCCAGCATATAGATTACGAAAGGTAGGGAAATCATTTATGGGCAATTGCGTGCGGTTCTATAATAAGCTTCCATCTGAAGCAACTGAACTCTATACGTAAATTTAAACAGTACATTAAACAAAATCTTATCAGGAAGGCCTTTTACTCCATAGATGATTACGTCAATGATGTTAATGCTTGGCCAGATGTCGCTCCGTTCCGCACTGACAGTAGTATGTAAGAAATTCAATGTTCTGTTTAGTTTTATGGAAATATTTGACATGTAACTAAATCGTATTAAATTTAGATTTAGAAAACATGTATTAGACACATAAGTGATATTATAATGTGCTAGTGGTTTCTTTTTCACTTCTTCCACTAGTGGACAAAAAATTGAAGTGAAGAGAATATCAATAACACCTTATTTCTTATTTGATATTAATAACTATGTTTATAGTATAAATTTGACTTGTCTAAATGCTTATTTTGTAAGCCTAAAGAAATAAAGTTATTGATTCTGATTCTGATTCTGATTGCTTAACTGATGTGAATTGTTCAGCATATTTATTACTAGTTGCTGCCCGCACCTTCACCCGCTATTTATCGGTATAAAAAATTACCAATATGTTATTCCAGGTCCCAAATTATACCCATACCAAATTTCAACCTAATCGGTTCAGTAATTTTTGCGTGAAAGAGTAACAAATATCCATACAAACTTTGAGATTTATAATATTAGTAGGATTCCTAAAATTACATTCAGGTATCCAGATTAGAGTTACAACATTTAATAAAAACAATTTAATTAAAAACATTGATCTTAAAACAAGACCATTCTTTATTACGTTAATTGTTCAAACAAAGAAAAAAACTGTGTCCAAACTGAATTACCTGTTTTGGAGCTACAATGTACACACATAAGTCAAACTGAGTTATTCCGGATTCGTCCCACTGGCTTCGGCCCAATAGCACTCCTCTTTCGGTCGGGGATTAAAAATGGCTCAGATGACTCAGTGGTTAGCCTGCTTTACGACCGATGTAAACTATAACTTTGAAGTATATAAACCGTATAATCACTGCGCGCCACTTTGCACGCCTGTTCTCGGAATAAAAGTAACCATGATAATTATTGCCGTGGGGTCGCGGCGTACGAATATCGACCCCTCCAACTCAACCCGTGGATGTCGTAAAAGCCGACTAAGGGAACCTACCAGAGGAAGGGCCGCAGCTTCCTTCTGAGTATTTTTAAACACCAACACTGCGATCACCAATCCGCCTGCCAAGCGTGGTGATTATGACAAACCCCCCCCCCCCTACATGGGAGACCATCCACTCGATGGACCGACGACATCGTAGCGGTCGCAGGGAGTCGATGGATGGAGGCGGCTCAAGACCGCTATTTGTGGCGTCGTACGGGGGAGGCCTATGTCCAGCAGTGGACGTGTATGGGCTGATGATGATGATGATGATGATGATAATTATTCTAGATCTAGAACTACATCTATGCAAATTTTCAGAACGATTAATTCAATAGTTTTAGTGGTAAGAGGTAACAATTATCTATACTGGCATTTATAATATTAGTGTGATGATGCTATAGTTTATAGCTGTCGTTCCGTGAGTATCGTAAATTGAATGCTAGACAGGCGGAGTGGCGTTTTGATCATTATATCTATGGTATCAGAGGATTGTCTAAATGTCTAGATGATAATAAGGTAACAGCAAAATAATCACTAAACATAAAAACACCAACTTCAACAACGCATAATTACAAACGCGCAGCGAAACAGATTCAAATGCGACTTCGAAAATAGACGAGAGACGAGTGAAATGATGAATTTATCCTTTCAAAACCGAAATTTGTATAGAACTTTGCGGTTTGCTAGATGATATCAGTGTCATAAGATATTTTCCATTAAAAATATTAATTCCTTGGTTTACAAAAAGTATTTATTTATTTGAAAGACATCATAACATATGTTCGATACATCGATCACGTAGGGAAATTAGCAGCATCAGCAGTTTGACCTAAGTAGGCTACACGTGCCGCGAGCGCGGACCGGGTGCCTACGGAGGTCAGTGCATCAGCAACAATTATCCAAACCGCACTCATATATTGCATAATTAGTCGTAGTTTTATACAATATAGCTTTTGTACTATAATTCGACAGGTTTTTTTAACCGGCGATGGTATATGTACCTATGTAGGTATATAATACAATAATTAGTATTGGTGCAAAAAGTAGGTACTATTATATTCTAAGTACTAATCTAACTAAACATTTTGTTTCTATAAGTACCTGTACCATTTGTAAAAGTTTCGGCAGGTTATTGTAAAAAATATCCACGCTATTCGCAGACAACATATTGAGCAGATAGATAGCGAGTGACATGGGGGCAAACGTAAGACGAAGTGCGCTCGGTTTTGCGAGACAAGGATGAGCGAGCACCACGCGGCGCGCGGGTAAGGTGAGAGAGGAAGGCAAGAGCCGCGGAATGGCAGGCCCGTACGCAAATTTTGCGATATTTATTTTTAAATTTGGTTTTGTTCTCAAATAATACTTTTTTGCAATTAAATAAAACCATAATCCTCTAAAGAATTTATTAGGGAACACGTTGACGAAATTTCATCGAAATGTGTTGAATAATCACCAAATGAAATTGGTTTTTCCTTAGGAGTATCTCTGTAAATGGGGGGTGGCGCTGCGGTGCTAATGTAAACATCGTCTGCGTGTTTATTGTGATTTTAAAAATTAAAAAGAGACATATACCCAGTGAAAAGTAGAACAAGTGAAAAATAAACTATCAGTTTCTAACGAAAAGTGTGGACGAAACAATTAACAAGTGATTAAGTGCTGAATTGGTGGATATACTGTTGTACAAAAAACCGTTGCTATTCAAAATCAACTTCACTAAAAAAAGAGAAAATCAGTGTGTCAACAGGACAGTCTAAAAACAGTTCAAGTGTGCTGGACTATTACAAAGTGGCGAACCTTTTTGTAATTATTACAAAAAATATAACCTATTACGCTAAATGACTTTGCAAAAGTCTGTTAGCCTGCTCATAGACTCCATCTGTTGAAAGGCGCCATCTGTTGAAAAACGTGCGTACCACAACGACTAAGATCAAGTGCAAACCTCATATTTGAACGATCGCTCTGCGGCCTAACAGACAGCGCAAGAGCTTCACTTCTCTATCAAGAGAGGGCGCTACTAGTGACATAATCTTACACGACTCGAGCAATCACAAAAAATACTCACAAATATGGAAGAAGTTATGAATGCACTTATGAAGATTCAAAGCGAACTGGACGACCAAAAAATACGATCCTAAAAAACGGAGAAAGAGTTACCGAAAAAGTGACCCAAAATATTAACTGCATTTTAGAAGAAAAGTTCAAAATATTAGACGAAAAATACGAAAACCTTAAGGAAAAACAAGACAATCAAGAAAAGAGACTCAATTTTCTAGAAAAACAGATAAGAAAGAATAACATTGTCTTTTTTGGACTGGAAGAAACCGAAACGTCATATTCAAATCTAGAAAAAATTATGATCAACTTTGTAAAAGATCGATTCTCTTGGGACCTGGATCGTAGAGATATACAAGAAATTAAAAGAATAGGAAATAAAGGAGACAGACCTCGACCAATAATAGTTACCTTTTCTACATTCGGTACAAAAATAAACATACTCAAAAGGAGCAGTTCGTTGAAAGATACCACGTGCTACATTACAGAAGATTATCCACAACACATTCTGGAAAAGAGGAAAGAACTACAGGAGCTAGCTCGAATTGAGAAAGAGAAAGGAAAATCAGTATTAATAAAATACGATAACTTAATAATACGAGACAAAAAGAACACAAAAACCACTAATAAAAGAACGCTCCCAACGTCTCCAGAAGGCAACCCTGCTGGACGCGATGAAAATAAAATCCAGGCTAAAAAGAAGGATAAAACCCAGAACACGGATACCCAGTCATCACTCAGGAGATCTTCCAGCCTATCAGAAGGGATCTTAAAGCCAGGGATCCTGAACTATCTGACTAGAAACCCAAATAGTGCGTCGGGAAGCCAGCAAAATAACAGCGAGCAAATCTAGCAACTACAGCACCCCTCTCACACGGAAAAGATACAACATTCGACAGTAAGAAACTATTCAAATCTTCCAAGCCGGCTGGTTACCGTGGAAAACTACGACCACAACCCTCCGAAGAAACAAACAACAACAACAATTACATCTAATAAAACTACTGCAACGACGGCATCAAGAAAGCTCTACATAATAACATATAACGTCAAAACACTCTCATCATATGAACGTTTGATAGAATTAAATGAATCTATATCAGACATTAAATACGATATAATCGGACTGGCAGAAACAAGACGTATGGGTAACAAAATAGAAGAGTATGAAAACTTTATACTATGCCACACCGGTCAAACGCCTGGTTTATATGGAGTAGGTTTTTTAGTGAACTAATGCTACAAAAACAACATCGAAAGCTACATCGGCATGACCGAAAGAGTAGCAATTCTAAACATAGTATTCGAAGACATACGGCTATCAACCATACAAGTTTACGCCCCAACGGAAAAAACAAACCAAGAGGAAATCGACAACTTCTACTCTATTCTTAACAAGGCAATCGATATCTCATATAAAGACCACATATTGATGGGAGATTGGAATGCAAAAATCGGGACACCTAAAACTGAAGAATATCTATTTATGAAACCGAACGGTTACGGTGAAAGAAATGAGAGAAGACAGCGACTGATCGACTTCGCGACTGAAAACAATCTATCGATTATAAACACATTTTATAAGAAAAAGACTAAAAATAAATGGACGTGGATCTCACCCGATAAAAAATACAAAAACGAAATCGATTTGGTGCTATCAAATCGACCACGATTATTTCAAAACATGGAAGTCCTAGATATAAACTACCCCTCTGATCGCAGGCCAGTAAGGGCAACGATTACATATACACAATCAAGAAAAAGTAGAACTAAATTCAATAATCAACAAATAAAAACAATAACTAACGAAGAAGACATTACGAAACTTAACGATCAGATAAACCACCTACTGAAGCCAAGATTATACGAGTCAGTCCAGATATATTACGATACTATAATCAAATCCATAACTAGAAGCCTGCAAACAATTCGAAACGTAAACAAAGATCAGAAACACCAAAAAATTTTGTCAGAGCGCACACTACGACTTCTGAAGAGACGTCAAGATCTACAGAGAATAAAAAATAAATCCAGAGCAACGAAAAACGAGATCTCGGCACTCTACAAGCTTGTAAGCAAATACATTAAAAAGGACTACGCAAACCATAGGTACAACACTATCGAAAAACACGTAATTCAAACAGTAGGGTACAAGAAAAGCTTACAAAGAGCTCAGCTCTTTGTAAGCTTTTCTTGTACGAGCAAAACATGGATCGATGGACTGAGACAGGGTGAAAAAATACTTAACAACCGCAATGAGATCATCACTGTATCAACAGATTTCTATAAGAATTTATACAGCGCTAAAGAAAAAAATAGTATAGGTAGTGGAGATCAATATGTAAGTTACAACGGCAACAGCCTAAATGTACCACAGATTGAAATAAATGAAGTAAAAGGAGCAATAAAAGCTCTAAAGACAGAGAAAAGCCCAGGTTCGGATGGAATAAGAAACGAAATATTAAAGACTGGTTCATCATCACTTACCACCCACCTAACTAAATTATTCAACCTAATTATTGAAAGTGGAGAGTGGAGATCCAGTGGTCAGAATCGGACATTATTCTTATTTACAAAAAGGCGACCCAAACGATATAGGAAACTACAGACCAATAAGCCTGCTACGTACTATATACAAGCTCTTCTCTTCAATCTATATATATAAAAATGAATTGCTGTTCGTTAGTCTCACTAAAACTCGAGAACGGCTGGGCCGATTTAGCTGATTTTGGTTTTGAAATGTTTGTCGTAGTCCAGGGAAGGTTTAAACGGTGGGAAAATATGGAAAAATTGCGAGGAAGATAGTAAAAACAACAATTTAATTTCCCATACAAACTGTTAAAGTTTTACCGCCCAACGAAGTGGGCATGGGTCAACTAGTAATAAATAAAAGAATAAACTCTACACTAGAAACACATCAACCCATCGAGCAAGCAGGGTTCAGGAAAGGATACTCAACAACTGATCATATACACACACTAGAGCTTCTCATTGAGAAATATAGAGAAAAAAACAGACCACTCTACATAGCATATATAGACTACCAAAAAGCCTTCGATTGCATATCACATAAAAGCATATGGGGAACACTAATATCGCAAAAGGTAGAAAAACAATACATTAGTGTGATCCAGAGTATCTACAATAACTGTAAGAGTAGAGTAAAATTAGACACAGCGGGGCCATGGTTTCCGGTTGAAAGAGGAGTAAGACAAGGCGATCCGCTGTCACCAGCGCTATTTATAGCCACATTAGAATCGACTATCAGCCAGCTAAAATGGGAAGGATGCGGGATAAAGATCAAAGAAGGATACCTTAGCCACCTAAGGTTCGCAGATGACCTAGTCCTCCTATCAGAAACAGGAACATAACTTGAATACATGATAAAATCACTAAAAGACGCCAGTAAACTAGTAGGCTTAGAAATGAACCGACTCAAAACAATGTTGATGACTAACAGCAGCAAGAGAACACTATATATTGGCAGTGAACCTCTTAAATACACGGATACCTACATATACCTAGGCAAGCAAATTAGCTTTGACCGGAAAAGCAACGACCAAGAAGTGGAACGCAGAGCACAGTTGACGTGGAACAAATACTGGAAAATGAAGGACATATTTAAAAGCACCATGTCGACAAAAATTAAACCAAAAGTACTGAACTCTTGCCTTATACCATGCCTAACATATTTGGCAGGCATATGCCTGCCAAACGTGGAAGTTCCACAAAAAAACAAGAAACAAAATAATTTCATGCCAACGCGGAATAGAACGTAGTATGCTAAACATTTAAAAAATAGAAAAAATTAGACACACAAAAATAAGAAAATTAACTAAGGCAATAGACGGACTATAACACATGCCCAATCACTAAAATGGAAGTGGGCTGGACATGTAGCGCGCCTACAAGACCAGAGATGGACCAAAAGGGTGACCACGTGGTTAGGCCCTCAAGGAAAAAGGAAGAGAGGTAGACCTTTAGCTAGATGGGAAGACGAGCTCAAAAAAACAGCTGGCCCTGACTGGATTCGAACAGCTCAATCTAGAGAACACTGGCTATCTTTGGAGGAGGCCTTCACCTGCAGATAACTAAACAAACAATAATAGTATATACTTAAGTTAAAATTTTGTATTAATACTTAAAATTACGTAATTACTAACATAAAATATAAATAGATACTACTAACATAGACTTAAAAAAAAAACTTTTGATAATCTGTCAATCAATTCACTGCAAAGAAATAAAAGGTTTTTTTATTTTTTTTATTTATCTCTGTAAAAATGAAGTTTTAGAGGGAACTTCGCGATTTTTTTTATCGAGTCAAGTTTAGTCAATCGTGTTTCGGCTCCCATAAGTCACTAACTAGAATCCTAAACTTTAGATGCTAATCACAAAATTCAATGATTTCTTGCCTTAAAATTGATTTTTCGTACAGTCAAAACGTGGGTTTTGGGACTCACTTCACCTTAAGCAGGATGGTCTTACAGTGAGGCACTTCAAGCATGGCAGGGCGGGGGCGCGCGCCTAAGTAGTTGTTGCAATATCTCATATTCAAATTCAAATTATTTATTGCATAGGCACATGTTTTTACATAAAGATCTTACAAAATTTGGCCGAGGATCTCAAGAGGCGCATATATGCAGGTCTCGTCAGAGCCTACGCATTTGCTTCCCTTGGAGTCGAGACCCTAGGTCCGTGGGGTACCGAGGATCTCCGGGTTTTCAAAAAATTATAGCTGGTGAGTGTCTGGCGCAGCGCATTAGCATTGCGATACAGCGGGGCAATGCAGCCAGCGTCTTGGGGACGCTTCCGACTGGTATTGATATGGACCAGTTGAGCTATCTGTAGATTGTTTGCAACAGTCTGCAGTTAGCGCAATTGTTTCAATTGTAAATACATACTAGTTTAATTTCTTTATATTATTTGATTGTTATTTTCTTTGTCAATCTTACAAAATTGTTGTTAACCGACATGAACCATTCTAAAACCGAGTAGAATTACGTAAAATTGATCTATCTAAAATAACGTTTCACCATGTCAACCTCTCTTTTGAATATACCATTCGCTTTTCACCCTTTTACAATGTACTCACCTTTCATATTTCAATATTCACTCCATTATAATACCTAGTTCGTAGCGCCATATTGTAATAAAGAAAAATACAGCGCCGTTTGGCCCAAATCGTTTCGAGAATCGACAAAAAATATACATTTCGAGTGAAACGAACGGTTTTACGAGTGATTTTTCCATCATTCTGCTTTGTTTTAGAATCGTTGGACAAAAAGTGGGTAGTTTTTTCGGGATTCCTAATCGGTTCTTTGAAAAAGTATATAAAATCGCTTTATGATGACCTCTGCGGCGCGGTGGGCGAAGGTCTGCCTGCGACGCAGGAGGTTGCGGGTTCGATTCCCGCCTCGGGACAAATGTTTACGATCTACAAATATTTGTTCAGGGTGTTCTGGTCGTTTTCTATGTCTAATAAAAAATATCTATTTATGTAATATATTATATAATGTATATCAGTTAACTAGTACCCATAACACAAGTTCTGCTTAGCTTCGGTGGGGCCTAGAGAATGCCATGTGATTTGTCCAGTAATATTTATTTATTTGTTTATTATCCATCTAGCTGTTTATTCCGTTATCATAAGTATTTATTTACAAAGAAAAGTCCATTAAAGAATAGAAACAAATTAGAACAAGTATTTACAATTGGAACAAACAATCTAGGTAGCTCAACATATCCATCGGAAGCGTCCCTATGACGCTGGCTGCATGGCTCCGACAGGCCTCCTTGCAAGGTTCATGCTACGTAGTATATAGAACAAAAATGTAAAAAAAAATCAAAAGATTTTGTTAGATTTCTCTGATAAGATGTCTACATTATTTGTTTAACAATACACAATTCCTAATCCTTGTAAACTATACTTGCTCTAAATACTTTTATATATATATATAATAACGATAATTTGATAAAGTTATGTATTATGCTAATATTATAAAGAGGAAAGATTTAATTGTTTGTTTGCATTGAATAGGCGCCGATACTACTGAACTGATTTGAAAAATTATTTCACTGTTGGGAAGCTACACTATCCCCGGGTGACAGGCTATATTATATTTTCTAAAGAATAAGGGTCTCAGGATTTTTTTGTTATAATTAAACCCGTGCGGAGCCGGGGCAGCCCGCTAGTAATGAATAAGGGTAAGGTCATTTGATTCATTGCCAATTAATAATCTGTTTGGTCATTATTCAAAGTAAAATACTCCGAGGACCGTAGAAAATCCTTTCACAATAACGGTAATTAAAATAGAACCATTTTGTTTATGTAAACTTTAGACTAAATTAACATGTAAGATTTTAACGCCAGATGAAGCGGTGCATATCTAAATAAAAAATATAACGTCAAGTGCGAGTTGGACTCGCGCACCGACATTCCCAAATATCATGATTCTAGGTGGTTCATCTCCAGCATTATTTATTGATTTTTATTTATTTATTCTAGGTCAACGGGAAGTAGGTACATAGGTATATAGGTTTTGCGTGCATGTTATTGCCTAGGAAATTTAAAAATATTCGGTTATAAACGGCTGTAACTTTTGATTGCGTTGACTTAGGAGTTTGATTTATATCACGGCTTCACGGCTGTTACGCACTTGAGTATTTGATGTTAATTTCAAAACGATATCTCCACGTTTTTCCGAGAAAAGGCAGTTGACAGACGGAAAGACAGAAAACAAATGATCCTCAACAAGGTTCCCTTTTCTTTTTGAGGTACGGAACCCTCAAAACAACTGATCTGCCTCAGTTAAGCACGTGTTACAGAGATATATAGAGAGAATAATTTCGTAGTATCTACATGACTATTTCTTGTTTTTTTTTTAAATGTTTATACGTAATAAAGTAATTCATTTATAAATTAAAAAAAAAAACATTCTTTTGACTTTACTGGTCGACGCTCTAGTAAAGCTCTCACTCAAAGTCTGAGTGTAGGTATGATTTTATCTTTCATCTTTATCAGGCACCTTTTAGTCAATTTACACCAAATTAGCTTTAGTCTTCCTCAGAAATCACACCGTCTATTAGTGAAAATCGCATGAAAACCTGTAATTTATTTTTGATTTTATTACGTTCAGACAGAGAGACCTTAACCTTTCTCATGAAGTCACGAACCTCTCCGTCTATATTGGTGAAATTCATATGATAATCGGTTCGACAGTTTTTGAGTTTATCGCGTTCAGACAGACAGACGCGGTTGCGGGTGACTTTGCGACATATTAGTATTACACCCTCCGCCATGGTGGAAAACGTTTCCAGTGGTAGTGTGGAAGCTGCATCGATTAACATTATCAGTAAAAAACGGTTTATCATTATTTTTGCGCGCGGGGTACTAAAATTGCAAAAAAAAAAACACTCCAAAGTGGTGCTATGGTGTGGGAGTGTACTCAACGAAGGAAGCTAAAGTGCTCAGGAGTGTAAAAAATACTTGTAAGTACATAGATCCATTAGTTTACATTATTCAATAAATAGTAATAATAATAACAATAACCTTGGGGCCGCGGCATATGAATATCGACCCCTCCAACTCAACCCGTGGATGTCGTAAGAGCCGACTAAGGGAACCTACCAGAGGAAGGGCAGCAGCTTCCTTCTGAGTATTTTTAAACACCAACACTGCGATCACCAATCCGCCTGCCAACCGTGGTGATTATGGCAAATCCCCCCCTACATGGAAGACCATCCACTCGATGGACCGACGACATCGTAGCGGTCGCAGGGAGTCGATGGATGGCGGTGGCTCAGGACTGCTATTTGTGGCGTCATACGGGGGAGGCCTATGTCCAGCAGTGGACGTGTACGGGATGATGATGATGATGATTCAATAAATACCAAATTATAAAAAAACATAAATGACGACTTTTACTTCTTATACCCTTACACTTAATTTTTGCATGGTAGGTTCATAATTAGGCTTATTCCCAGAGGTCCACGACTCCATTGTCTTCAAAAAAATTAGGTTCATACATTGATTCCCAACGGGTCCACGACATTTTAAAATTAATAATATTTCTTTTCCTAGCGGGTCCATAGAATTGTTTGGTACAGTTGGCAGCAATAAATAAAGACTTCGGTAAGATAGAAGAAATGTTTGTTTATTCATGAAATAAAAAACAACAAATAGATAAATCAAGGCTTGGATCACAAAAATTATTAAAGAACGTTTAATAAAATCAATCTTATTGATATTTATGTTAATTATCTCACCATTTACAGGACAACAACATAATTGGCGAAACAAGTCACAAATGTACGCCTGACTCAATTAGAAATTATTTGGAAATAGTTATTAAGATGATATATACTATAATTGAATGAAACTATTTTTTATCATGTTGATTTTTTGTTTACAATGTTTGGTTAAAATAATAGATTAAAGTTAATTACAAAACATAGTATGATTTTATTCTATTATTCTCATATTATTTTAGTGGGGCCGAACGCTACAAAAACTTCCCGATGGTCGATGGATGGACAACGCGTGGGGACGAGCGGGAATAACCCTATAATATTATCTAAACTCCGATTTAAAAACCTGGATATTTTTTGTATGCAAGGGGTTACAAAACCCAAGGAATCATCATCATCATCATCAGCCCATACACGTCCACTGCTGGACATAGGCCTCCCCCGTACGACCCCACAAATAGCGGTCCTGAGCCGCCTCCATCCATCGACTCCCTGCGACCGCTACGATGTCGTCGGTCCATCGAGTGGATGGTCTCCCATGTAGGGAGAAGGAATATTGGTGGAAAATATTTAACGACATTGGTATCTTTGAGGTTAAGCATAGAAGCTCGAAACAATTGTTTGTTTTGAAAGCTTTCATACATCGTATAGTTGATCTCTCATTTAGATTTACCATATAAACGAATTTCTGACTTTAAAATGTATCTAAATATATAATTTTAGGTTAATAATATTCTATTTTTATGTAATCAATTATCGATTTCATTTATTTATCATAATATTATGTAATAATATTAATTGATACCTAGGTTACCTAGGGTACTAAGTTTCTGCCAGAAAACCAGCGTTGCTCAACTTTCTGTTGAGCCACATAAGCTGAGGCAGGACCTTTTTGGTTGACATGGAGGGGTTTGCTGGAGGCACCTTGTTAGAATTAATTATATATTTTTATCTTGTAGGTTTCATAAATGTGTTTATTTCTAATGTGTCTTTATTTTGTACCAGTAAACTTATTTTCTTTCTCTCTTTGTTTTACTGTAATGTGACCTGATAATTGTTATAAATAAAAAACTATGAACTATTATAGTTCATCATTAGTTTTCGAATACAAATTTAAAAATGTTTTGCTACAAACACGACGACAGTACGACGAACAACAGTATGTGATGGCTACTGTACACATTGGCCCAATGCGCTGGGCCAACAACGTGTGGAGACCTACTTGGCACATGTTGGAAGTTGGCAGCCAATGTTGGCCGCCAACTCCCAACATCCGACAAAATCCGACTAGCGTCGGTTTTTCGTGCACACATCAAAGGACCTTTGTTGTAGCACCAATGGTGAACGCAATCCGATCAGTTGGCCCAACATGCTGGCTCAGCGCATTGGGCCAATGTGTACAGGAGATTATAAGTTTTTGTGTTTTAGTGTTTGGTGATAATTTTGCCCTTAGAGTCTATTAAGTTTTCATTAATAAATGTCTTTATTGACATAAAATATCTTAGATTCTAAATCGAGATATAGTGATGTTTTATTTGCATGACTACAAAATTTAGATAAGTAATAGATTCAGGCGTTACTTTGCGGAAATCCATTGCACAATATTAGAATGAAGAAATATTTAGTCACACTCTGTCGGTGTTGCTGTGCTTACCAATCTCAATGTCAAGGTCGAGTATTGTGGTGTCCTGAAGATGTCTCGTGGAGAGACGAAACTAGTAGACAACTTACTTTGATGAATACTATCAGAGAAGGTTATACGCGGAATTGTTACTAAATATTTCTTCATTCTAATATTGTACAAAATTTAGTTTTACGTGCAATACTGTAAAAGCAACTTCTCGTTTACGTCTGACTTGAAACTTTCGTAGTTTATGGGGTTTATGGGGGGGCTTCTGCTCATAACTATACGATACAATCCACACTCTCTATGATCACTTTTATTGCTTTAGTGCTTGATAGTGATGCACACACATTTAACTCTGCATGATCTTACTTTGGCGTATCACGGCTATGTTAGCGTAAATTTCAGATATAACTTGATTATATGGGGCAACTCTAATGAAATTCAATCATTTATTATACAAAAAATGCTTTTGAACATTATTCAACAAACGGAACCAGACAGTATCTTGTAGACCACTCGTAGGTACATTTAAAACCTCTTAAATATTACCTTTGTGCTGTCTCTACATTTATGATATATGTTTATTCGTCAAAAAATATGAAAATGTTTATTTAAAAAAAACCTGAATTTAAAAGTGCAAGAATTCTTGAGCGTTTTGGGAACAAATTGGTTAGGCTATCTAGCTTGTTTTCGCAAAACATATTTTCTAAATGTCAGTCAAAATTTATATTAATATACCGAAGGGAATAACTTCCTTGCCCTTCCAGAAGTTAAAAACAAAACTATTTATTTGGCTTTTGGAAAATTGTTTTTATGACATTAAATATTTTTTAAGGGATATACTAAAATTATATATAATTATTTTAGAATTATTATAATTGTGATTTATGAAAAAAAAAAATGATAATTAATGATTTTTGTGACCATATTAAGCTGTTTTCATTATAAATTTAGTTTTTAGTATGAATTAAAGTTAATTTTACAATTATGGAATTGAATTAACAATTTATTTATACAATTTATGACTGCACGCTATTTAAAATCGAATTATAAAATATTTGTGCGCTCGAAAGAGTAGATTCTGTGGACTAAAAATTATATTTAATACCTGATGTATTACGTACCACATTCACAATGAACATAAGTTTCAATGGTCTCTCTACACGGTCTAATTCTACACAGTTTACCTATTATTTTAAATTTCCCAAAATTTTAGGTAAAATGTTTCAATGTGAACGTAAAATACACGACGCAAACACGCTTGTTTGTGTTACAATACGAGCTTGGGAACTCTTCGTATGTATATCTCGCTCTTAATAGCATTATTTTTGGCCCTAAAAGCCCGAATATTTTGTTTTTGTAAAGCTGTTTGTACATTAACAGAATCACCGTCATTAACGGCGTACGCGTACCGCCTATCAGCCCGTGTAATATCATAAGGAAAATGTTAATAGGCATTGCGACTTTGTTTACTTAAGCGGAGCGGGGACGAATATGTAAGGCCTCTTATAAAGTGCTTATAAATCATCATCATCATCTATTGAAATATTTGACGTGTTTATGTGGGTTGTTTTACATCTGCCACAAAGTAAATTCGTCACAAAAAAGTTTGTGTATATTCGCCACAATTATATTTTATTATTTGTGGTTATTTTAAATTCGTCACATAGTCTTTTCCGTAGAGACAGCAGAAAAATCAAATAGTAAGTAGAATAAAACAAAACAAATGCTTTCACATTCATAGGTAAAATTCAAAATAAAAACGTTATTATTTTTTATAATCAGGATTTCAAAAAAATTCTCTAATAAAATCATAGTTGACAAATGGCTGACTTGCCAATAACATCAGAAATAAAAAACAAAATTGAAAAAAAAAACACAGTACAAAATAATGTCCCATCCCATCTATTCGAAAAAGACGACTTTGTTCGCCTTTATGTGCACCCAAAGGTGGTGTTTTCTTTAAGGAACTTTTAGCGGGCAGAAAAGAACTTTTATTCCTCTTTATAAATTACTAATTCAAAAAATGCGTGGAAAAGTGTATTGCCGCGCAGTTATTGAATTCGGAACGTCTTAGTTTTCAGCGCCAACAAAATCGAACGCAAATATTGTTTTAATAAATACTGGCTGGTAAGACGCGACGGAACATATTGCGCCGCCGCCGCCGCGTCGGCTGAATGAAAAAAAGAAATCAAATTAAAAACGCGCGAACTACAGCCCGCGGTTTCGTAAATTTTCACGGATTCGGTTTTGTTTTGAAAAATGAGTTCAAGTGACAGTGAAATAGAATTAACTCCTGAAAGTATTCGAACTGAGGCAAGAAATGTGATAGATAATCTATTACCTGCAAAATCCCGGGAGAAATATATGAAAGCCTATGGTAATTTTATTGAATGGAGAAATGCAAGAGGCGCCAAGAATTTTTCAGAATCAGTATTTTTGGCCTACTTCCAGTAGGTACTTAGCCAAAACTAAACAACCGACAAACGTACTCTTTGGAGTACCTACTCAATGCTAAAATCAACAGTCAGTTCTAATAACGACAAAAAACTGGACACATATTCGAAATTAATAGCGTATGTGAAGAGGATTTCTGATGGATTTAAACCTAAAAAATCCAAAGTGTTCTCAGTCAAAAACGTGGAGACTTTCCTTAATGAGGCACCGACAAAGTATTTCTTGCCGTAAAAGTAAGTGACTATGTATGGTGGATTAGTAAAGTATAACCATAGTGTTTTAAAATGTGCATTTTATTGTAAACTTTACTTCGATAGATACTTGTCTTATTCACATTCGGTTTTGTTACAGGTGGCTTTAATTTTCGGAGTACATGGAGCGTCGTGGCAATGAACTTATAAACATAACTGTTGATGATGTCGAAAATCACTCGGATGATTTACTGTTAGTAAAGCTGACAGAAAGAAAACAAAAATTGACCGATCCTTCGTAATCCAAGGAAAATACAAAACTATGGTACAGAAATACCTGGACCTGCGTCCTGCTGATATGAAGACCAATCAGTTTTTCATCCGTTATCAAAATGGCAAATGCTTCAAACAAGTTATGGGAAAAAATAAAATTTCTATCATGCCACAAGAAATCGCTACTTATTTCAAGTTGCCAGATATCAAGCTGTATACAGGACATTGTTTTCGTCGTACTTCTGCTACCCTTTTGGCAGATTCAGGAGCGGACTTAACTGTTCTCAAGCGACATGGAGGATGGAAGTCGAGTGCTGTAGCAGAGGGGTATATAGAAGATTCCATTGAGAACAAGGCGAAAACATGTGAACGTATGTGCAACACATTAAACTGCAACCTTCAGTTAATCCATCCATGCCATTGTCGCCGCGCCCATCTACATCCAAAAAACGAGATTCACCGTTACATTTTCCTCAATGCCAAAGTCGGACATAATTTCAAACACGCAGAATATGAAATCTACAACAATCTCTCATCCTAATAAAACTGTTACAATAAATTTTCACAATTGCGAAAATGTCTCAAATGTAAATATAAGCATTTAGTTGATTTATTATTATGTACTAGTTAATTTCATTTAGTTGTTATGTACTTACATTATATATTAAATAATAATATTAGAATAAAATATGAGGCACCTTTTATTTTCTCATAGAGGGTAATGAAAAGTAGAGTGTATCACTCGGGCGCAAAATATATTTTTGGGTCGGGCGACATACTTTGAATCCCTCGCTACATTCATGATTCTACTAAAGAATCCCTCGCTCGCTCGGGATTCTACTGCAGAAACCCTCACTTCGCTCTGGATTCAAAAAAGCGCCCTCGCCGTAAAAATATTATTTTGCTCCCTTATGATACAATCTACTATTAAACCTTACGTTTTCGTAAATTTCACGGTTCTCAAGTGACTGATTTGCATATAAACACTTACAATTATATAAAAAATATAATACCCTGAACGATCTAAAGGAAACAAAGCAATTTGATGTTTGAATTTAATAGATAAATTATTACTGTATTGCACCATCATAAGTATAAAGTTTAATTAATTGTTTTAGTTAATTGTTTTACGTAAAACAATTAACAAGAACTTTATACTAACTATATCTAGTGTGGCACTATTGGTGGTCTTATCGCTAACAGCGATCTCTTCTAGGCAACCTTTGGGTGGATAGGATCGATATTAGGTACTCATACCAACTGCCGAGTTGAGACCTCCCAAAGGATACATGCCATTGTTTTCAAAAATTACATTATTATTTAATTGTTTTGTAAAAACTAAAACTGACTTCGACTCTCTTAATTTTAAACTGTTTTTAAGTTTTGCGGGACAAAAACTTACCCTCGGGAATAACATTTTAATGAGACTATGTCGGGATTATTATATTCTATACAATTGCGAAATAATTTTGAAACTCGCTTAATTGACGGAGAAATCGACGAACATACATAAAAATATATATGTACATACAGCCGAACATAGAACCTCCTCCTTTTCGCAAAATCAGTTAAAAATGGTAGTAAATTACAATTTTACTAGCTGGAGTCTTGCTAGAGACACAGTTAATTTTATTTTACCCCGAGTAAGTCTAGAGTCTATAAAAATTTAAGTAACACTACAATGCAATTGTCATATGTGATAAATTGATAATTTTTAGCGACCTCTGAGGCTTAGCGGCTGCGACGCAGGAGGTTGGGGTTTGCATTCTCGTCTCGAGACAAATGTTTGTGCGATCTGCAGATATTTGTTCTACTGTGTGTGTTCTATGTTAACAAAAAAAATATGTATTCCCTGTCATAATAGGTAGGTTAGGTAACCATAACACAGGCTCTGCTTATTTCGAGGCTACATATTGCCGTTTTGGACTGTCCAGCATTATTTATCACATAATTTTGGATATTTAGATGAATATATGAATGTTTGTTACCTCTCCACGACAAAACCACTGCACGGATCGAGCTGTCATTTTTCATAGAGGTACTTCTAGGTCTGTAATAAAATATAGACTACTTTTTATTTCATAAATCAACACAGGTGAAACCGCAGGCAGAAGCTAGATTTTAATATTTATTTCACTCTACTGAACCCACAGAAGTTTACACATTCTTCCTTATTCTTCCTGCCCTTATCCCACACTAGGTGGGGTCGGTAAACATGTATTTTTCTTCCACTCTCCTCTATCAGCCTCTCTGTACGTTCACCTCATCATAGAAGTTTACACATCATCGTTGAAAATTTACCTCTTCCTCATGATCCAAGAAAACAAGGTCTGCTCTTCCGGGAGTGGCTCAAGGTGACGTCAGTGTCCAGTTGCTACTTTATTTCAACAAAATGTAGATGTTGGGAAACAAACGTGATAAGATTCAATTGAAAAATCAATTAAAAATGACAATCGTCAATTATGTTTGTTAAATCAGTCACAACAGCGTTAAACACGAGTTAATGTGATAAATAAATTGGTAGATAAAAAATCACATAGTTTTATCAGATTCATACAGGAGCTCGGGGAGTAACGATTTTACGCTACTGGTATCACCAGGAAACAAACAGATTCGTCTGCTCATTCGCCGATGGTGCCGATGACGTAGCCTTAAGCCACCCACGTGAACATCGTATCATAAGAGCATACCTTGTTTTCTTATACTATGCCCATCCTGGTGTAGCTAGCCGCTCGGTCACCCGCTGTCCGCCCCGCTCCTCGCTTTCCTTATCCACTAGAAACTCTCCCCACTTCCTCTTATGAATTATGAAAGCGCACCGATAAGCAGTAAGTAGTATATAATGCTCCGTACAGACTTATGAAATGTACCACGCAATGTGAACGGAGCATTTCATCAGTATGGACGCATTTTGAGCACGAATCGAACTCCACGAGCTTCTGAATAGAATTGAACAGAAAAACATTTACTGTCTTATAAAATAACGATCAGACTTACTATTCAATAATAAAATAAAAACTAAGGCAAAAGGAGTAAATTCAGCTATTGCTGCATGCATTATAATCATATGCATGTAGCGCTGTTTTTCAATTTACTCCTCTGTTCTGTTTGTCCTCTTCTATTTCTGTGCTCACGAACGTAGAGTCAGTAAAGTAAGCCACTATCTGACTATCTGGGAAAGTATTTGGATGCGATTTAATACCGTAAAATGCAAAGACTTTGGCCCGGAGGCTAGTCAGGATGCTCCGGCCTACAGAATAAGAAACGATAAGATTTAAATCAAACAATATCTTGCTCGCAAAGCTTTGCAAAGTTTAGTCGTATTCACGCTCGTCTCAACATAACCCGTTCACATTGACGAACCGAGCATACCTACTGCGAGCTTTGTTCGTCGCCAAGCGCAACTTGATGTGCTCGTAGCGTGCTCAATGCTTTGTTTGAAGAGAGCCAATTCTATAGTGTGGACGCATGCGAGCACGATCGCAATGCGTCCACACTATAGAATTGGCTTACATTGCATGTTATCTTGCGTGATTATATTAAACTAGTGTGGACGGCTCGGAGTCTCTCTGCGAGATCGAATCAGAAATGAGGAGAGAGAACCAAGGTAACCGACATAGCTCTCAGAGTTGCGAAACTCAAGTGGCAGTGGGTATAGGGCACATAGCTCGTAGGACCGACGGCTACTGAGGCTGCGTGCGAGGCTCTAAAGTGGCAAAGCTCAGTGTGGATAGGCCCCACGCGATGGACCGACGACCTAGTGAAGGTCGCGGAAAACCGCGGCGCAATACGGTTATTGTGGATCCTTTGGAGAAGCCTATGTCCAGCAGTGGACGTCGATCAGCGGATATGATGATGATGAATGTGAACGGCGAATTCTTTTATTTTATGGTAAATTTTATGTCAACTTGCGTAAGTGTGTACACAGCACAAGGTAACATGTGTAATGGAGCAACAGTGTTATCGTATAGCACTTCCCATCAATGAACCTTTTTTTATGGGAACCTACATTATAAGCTAATCGTAACGGTTACTTTGTTGGCACAAAGATAAACCTCTGTTGTAACATGCCTCCTCTGACTTTTTAACCGACTTCGAAAAATGGTGAGGTTATTATGTTCGACTGATGTATGTCCTTCTATTTAACTGTCGTTAATGGAGCGACGTGAATGATTTTTTTTGTAGGTGTATAGAAGATGTCGTCGGTCCATCGAGTGGATGGTCTCCCTTGTAGGGAGCCGCAGGGAGTCGATGGATGGAGGCGGCTCAGGACCGCTATTTGTGGCGTCATACGGGGGAGGCCTATGTCCAGCAGTGGACGTGTATGGGCTGATGATGATGATGATGATGAGTTATAGAAGATGATTAGGAGGTGGTCCCATAAAAATTTTATTCCAGAGGAAATAGTATTTATCCCGCAAAACTAACAAAAAAAAAACCAGATTAAAACTATGGGTTTTTGACGATAGACGAAGACGGTTATTAGTTTTTATAAAAAAAAAACAAACATTATTATTTTAACAAATCTACAAAATCTCCTCGTTGTGAGAGGAATAATTTTTGTAAAATACCATCTGCACAGGATGTTATTTTTTTTTTGACAATTTTTTTAGGTTTTCGACGGAGCTGTAATTAGACCTCCCGTACTTACCGCCCCGTCGAAAACCTTAACTGGTGTAGCTAAAGGAAAATGGTGTTAGTAGACTATACATAATTTTTAGATGAATTTTCATCTCCATTCAGAAAAAAATTACGGTTAGTAAAAACATATTTTACACAAAATCTTTTTTGATTCTAATAAACCCTGTTTCTTATACCGATCAAACACTTCTATGGGACCAACTTATGATGGAGTACTGAAGAAGCCAGAAACGCCAAAAAAACATTTTGTACGAAATCATCGTAGCTTCGAAAACCTTGTGAACCTAAAATACTAAAAAACATATAACACCAATGACAAACTAATAGGTAGATATGTATGTAGTTCCTAAAATCTGATAAATTTTATTACCTACCCCTAATATTTTTCGTTTTCCACATCAGAAAACACAAATCATTCGGAAATATCCTTTGTTTTTTATTCGTTATCAGAAAGCAGCCAGTGAGCGACGAAAATAGTGAATGATAATTATATTCACGAACGAATATCTGAATCGATCGCCTGTTCAAAATATTGACTTTTACGTACGCCTGAAAAGTTTACGTCAACACGTTCTATGTCGTGTTTGCCATGAACACATCGTAATTATGTCGATCGATAAGTCCATACTCAAACTGCTGATTAATCCATAAATTATAATCTGATAAAGTAGCAATGGTAAACAGCCATGTCCCGATAACATAAAAATAGAATTTAGATGAACCTTTGCTTGGTATTTTGAATTCACCATTAAAAGTTTGGATATTTTCAATAATTGATAAAACAAGTCACTCTCATAATTTCATAAGAGATACAAATTTTAATAAGTAATAATAAAATACATACGATCCCAATTTTTTATAATTTTACACTAATTCTGAATTATTTATCCTACATTTCTATCATCTAATTTCGAATCAGTGGTTTATTATTTTAGCCTCTATTAAAAATGGCATAGTAGCTTTTCAACAACGAATGAAAATAAAATCCCTCTACAGGTTACCTACCTTATTTTAACCTTTACCGTTAACCTACCTTATGTTATTGTATCAATGCACGAAATGCTACCAACAAATCCAAACGAACCCGCGGACATCAGTAGTTATGCAAATAATACCCGCCCTCGGCGTGTGTAGCCACCGAATATTCATATTGCCGAGCTAGTCAAAGCATGAAGCGATCGCGTGCATAGGATCAGTGTGCACGGGTCAGTAATGTTACGCTGTAGAGCGCTAACTCTGTAGAGTGCTAACTCTGTAGAGTGCTAACTCTATTTTTTTATTATTATTAACTTCAAAAGGAAGCGGTTCTCAATTCGTCTGTATGTTTCTTTTTTGTATGTATGGTCCGCGATATCTCCGCCAATTATGGACCGATTTTGAAAATTCTTTTGCTTATTTATAGAAAATGATCCCGAAGGGGTCCCATAACATTTATTATTATCCCCAGGGGATTAGTATTCATCCCGCAAAACTTAAAATAAGTGTTAAAGTAAGGGTTTTTTATAACACGCCTATTGTTTTTATTATCATAACAAGCAGATTTTTCTTAACTTTGAAAGCCCTCAATGACAACGTAATGTCTTAACAAAAGAAGCGACATACGAATATAAAAAAAAAATGCACGGACTCTAGCAGGTATGCAAATAGAGCCCGCTCTCAGCGGCGTGTGTGGCCGTGAATATTGCCGAACTAGCGAAGCAAGCTAGCCGACAAAGCATAAAGTGATCGCGTATACAGGGTCACTGTGCACGGGTCAGTTAAGTTACGCTGCATTGAGCTTGTTGCTTTATTTAAAATTGAAGAAAAACACACTATAACTCAAAGTTAGTTTCTTTAGACTTTCGGGACTCGTGGACACGAAGAAATAAAGTCAATTTATTGTTTCAAAAATAAAAACAACTTGCAATCACTCCTACTAATATTCTCTCATTATTTCAAATCAATTACTCAATTAATCCTACTAATATTATAAATGTCAAAGTTTGTATGGATGGATGTATGGATATTTGTTACTCTTTCACGCAAAAACTGCTCTACTGTTTCGGCTGAAATGATAAATTGGTATGGGTATAGTTACGGACCTGGAATAAAATATATAATACTTTTTAGCCCGATAAAACGCGGGCGAAGTCGCGGGCAGCAGCTAGTATCTGCATAAATATCGTATAACTAAGTAGGTAATTTGATAATTAACGCTCAGTTAAAAGAAGATAATATGATAGATAATACATAGGATATAAATTAATTACTATTTAATTACTATTTCCTTAAAAATAAATAAATAAATTACGTTTATAAACGAGATGTTACTACAATAAAAAAGTTTTGGTCGTAATATTCTAATTTGAATATTGCTCAAAACGACATTTCTCAATAAGCTATATTTTTCAGGCCTTCTTAGCACGTGAAGGGATATCTGTCAGCATTTATAAAGAAAGAAACCTACACGAAATAAAAATAGTTCAGATACACTAGACCTTTTGGAAACCGCCATGTCAGTGGGGAATCCAAGAGAGTTACACTCCCCAATATAACGGTATTCCCGAAGGTTGAACTATTGATAGTGTTTCCAACTGTTGACCAAACCCGCGGTCCGGCCACTGGTCTGTAGGGAGCAATTTTGTTATTACGAGTTGATCGAAAATCAGTCAAGAAAGCAATTTACTAGTTATACTTTCATAAGTCCAGCAGGAATATTCACATCACACTAATGTATAAAAAATCTTTATTGAAAAAGATAATAATGATCAAATAATATAAACAAATTAACCTAGAATTTACAATTGAAACAATTGAGCTAACTGTAGACTGTTGCAAACAATCTACAGGTAACTCAACTGGACCATATCAATACCAGTCGTCCCTAAGACGCTGGCTGCATTGCGCTGTAAGGCAATGCTAATGCGGTGCACCAGATACTCACCAGCTCACGGGTTACGCGTCGCCCAGGTCGACCAGGCGTCGGTCGCTCAGAAATGTACATATATTCTACTAATATTATAAATGTCAAAGTTTGTATGGAGGGATGTATGGATGTATATTTATTTGTTACTCTTTCATGCAAAAACTACTGAACCGATTAGGCTGAAATTTGGTATTGGTATAGTTTGGGACCTGGAATAACATTTAGGCAATTTTTTATCCCGATAAAATGCGGGCGAAGGCGCGGGCAGCAGCTAGTTAATTATAAATGCGAAATTTGGTATGATGGTGTTGGCTACACCTTAACGAAAAAACTACAAAACCAAAAGGGTTGTATTTTTGCTTACATGTAGTTTTAAAAGTGGAAAAGTCTAAGTATATAAACGTATCTACTGCTTCTTTGATCGCAAAAAACTCGACGCTAGTAAATAATAAATAAACAACTTCCTTCTGAGTATTTTTGAACACTTACACTGCGATCACCAATCCACCTGTCAAGCGTGGTGATTATGGCAAATACCCACATGCGAGACCATCCACTCGATGGACCGACGAAGTCGTAGCGGTCGCAGGGAGTCGATGGATGGAGGCGGCTCAGGACCTCTATTTGTGGCGTCGTATGGGGGAGGCCTATATCCAGCAGTAGACGTGTATGGGCTGATATGATGATGATGATGAGACATTTACAAATCCGTAAGAGAAAATAGAAGAGCGATAAAGGTACTCCTTTAGTGGTATTATCCGTAAATAGATACTGGTATGCCTATTACGTAAGGATCCCGTATTCTTACAAATAGGAAGCCGTCTGATAGCTCACTTCGTATTATAATGAGGCCCCGAAGGATTGCGATTCTAACGTTGAGAAACGGAATTGTTTAGAATAAGGTCACGACGACGTCCCACGGGATTAAATTTTGGGCTTTTTGCTAGAAATGCTTGGGACTTCATTTGAAAATCCCTGTTTGCTAACATACTATTTGTAGCATTGTGGTCCATAATAAATCCTACTATAATATAATAAACGTCAAAGTTTGTAAGGATGGATGTATGGATATTTTTTACTCTTTCACGCAAAAACTACTGAACCGATTAGGCTGAAATTTGGTCTGGGTATAGTTTGGGACCTGGAATAACATATGTATAGGCTATTTTTTATCTCGATAAAATGCGGGCGAAGGCGCGGGAAGCAGCTAGTTGAGAAATAAGGGGTAAATGTTCGGCTTAATACAAAGGTCCTTCAGCATCCACTTCAGTGAATTATCGGCCTATTGAGTGACCAAAGGGAACCCTTAATCCTATTCCATACCTAATGCAAGTTACAAAATACACTATACAAAATACTGCGCTTACAAAAGTAAATCAATCACGCTTTCTCCAGGATCCCTTTATAAACGAATTGACACATTCATTCGCGTGGCACAGTAACGCCACTTCCTCAGTAAAAGTTGACAAGTTACGGCATTTATGTTAGAAATGTCTCATATGAAAATTGGTTGCCCTATTTCTCCGCACGCAAAGCAACGTTTGTCACCCAAAGTGTGGCGTGTTCTACGTATTTTTTTCCAACAAAAGCGAGGGAAAATAGTTAGGAAGTTTATCGGTTTGGCAGATGAAACTTATTTTCAGTAGGGCCATTAACCTTGATCAAAGAAGGGCAAAAGTCGTGTGGACGCTCGAAGTATGTCGTTCCACGTAAATGGGGTTGTTGTGGTGCATTTCCTCCGGGCGAGGTAGGAATGTGACCAGAATGAATATCGATAGTTACGTTCCAAGTTCTGTCGGAATAATTAATCGAATAAGTTTCAATGTGGTATTCCGTTACCTTGGTAGTCACGTGCGGAGAGAAGCTGCAAGAATCGAATTATGCAGAGGGGTATTGGCAATGCCAAACGATTTTTGGATTAATATTAATTTAATTCTAGTACGTTCTCTTGTGCGGAAGATTAGTAAGATAATCCCTGCTCTTTCCCTCAACTTTCTGATCATAAATCACCGGCTGGTAATAGAAAGCCGTCAGTTTTTTCACGGCACGTTTACTTGGAAAATTAGGGAGTTATTAAAATATTGAAGCTCCGTAATTTCCTCTGAACGAAGATTGTAATATTTTAATCGACGACCTCTGTGGCGCGGTGGGCGAAGGTCCGCCTGCGACGCAGGAGGTTGCGGGTTCGATTCCCGCCTCGGGACAAATATTTGTACGATCTGCAGATATTTGTTCAGGGTGTTCTGGTCGTTTTATATGTATAATAAAAAATATCTATATATGTACATATGTATTGTATTATGTATATCAGTCATCTAGTACCCATAACACAAGCTCTGCTTAGCTTGGGGCTAGATGATGCTGCGTGGATTGTCCAGCATTATTTATTTTTATTTATTTAAGTGTTTGGGTGCGATAGCTAAAATCCTACTAATAGTTTTTACGGATCACGTATTGCATCGATTGGATATTTATTGAAATAGATGTGCTTACCTATTGCTTGATTTAAAAGTAATAATGTGAAAATTATAAATGATTAATTATGGCCCGTGGTTTTGCACGTTTTTTTGGGATAAAAAGTTAGACCAGGCCCCGATCTACTATGTTAGTTATACCAGGCCCTGAGCTTTAGTGAAAATTTCAGCTCGATCCAAAAATTTATATTAAAATTCAAAATCGATTAACTTTATTTACGTAAATACAATAAATGTACACCTAGAAAAGGTTAAATTCTTAAAATTAAACACTTTTAAATTTCATTTTGAATTCTGTCATCGTTACAACGGTACAAAATTTTGGGTTTATAATATTAGTAGGTAGAAAATATAATTGTAAATCCAAAAACTAAAATATGGAGCATTTGGAAAAAACTTTAAGTAAATCAAGTTAGCGACTGGAAAAATACCTCGCTTCGTTGCGCGTCCAGCATGTAATGCGTCGATCAAACGGGCATTCAATAGGGTTGTCCATTATGAATGTAAGCAGGTTAACTACGAACCTGTTCTTCCAACACAAACTAGGTTCGTAGTTAACGCGCTTACATTCACAATGAATTCGCCAAACTACGAAAGGTTTTATAGTAAAACAATAGGGTCAAAATTGAGGCTCTGATTACCTATGTTTAGGATTCGCTTTGTTTTTAACCCCTAACACAAAAGGGGGTTACAAGTTAATGTGTCTTGAGTTATCTTAGTTCCTAAAAGGAAGAACATTTTCACTGAAAAGTTAATTATGTAATGGAGGTTACACACCAAAGCCGGTGACACAGTCAGTTTTTTTGTCAACTTGTCGCCAACCCGCCGACTTTGGTGTGAATTACGTAAAAAGTGACGACTTTATGAGAACTTTATGACGAGAGTTCTAAGTGATGAGAGTTCGTGCAGCCGTTCAAATGTTAGATATAGGTACTTAGCAGTAATCTGTAGTTATCTTCACGTAGTAAAATGACAAAGATTCACTCTCATTTGACAATTATATTAGCATAATTAAAAACATAACCATCTTTGACGCGGAGTCGCGTAAAAAAATAAATATTTTTGTCATAAAAGTCTGTAGGAAATCGCTTGTGAACGATACATTGAAAAGAAAATATCATGTATAGAGGCGCCAGGTGGACAGGAATGGAACTAGACTGGGGACGTCGTCGGAAAATGAAAAGAAGTGTCGGAGGGTGGATTTTTAAAAAAAAGGGAAGGAAAGTTGCTAAGGGGATTTGGAAAAAGTAGGTACGTGTTCTAATTACCATTAAAGTTATTGTAATACTTGATACCAGTGTTTGTACTGATTTGTCTTTCAAATCAGAAGTGCGACACACGCGCCCGATGCAGTGATGGTATGTAGACTTTATTATAAATGACGTCTGATGACCAATGGTCCCGCACATGGTGTACAACCTGGTAAATGTTAAGTAAGTTGATTACTTACTTACATAAGTAAGGTTCCGACTTACCACCCACTCACAATTCAATTCTCAACAAGTAAACAATGCGTCAAGGTCAATTCATCCCGAACCCGTCTGTTGTTTTTGGTTGACTATCTTCGCAACCACTTGTAGATTCTTTTAACTAACAATCTTACATACCTATATTGTTTCGTGTTCTAAGTAAACACAGGTACACGAGTCGGTCCCTATCCTAAGTCCAACTTGGACGCAATGCAAAGAAACAACAGAGTAAGCTATGTACCTACTTACCTATAGGTATATACTCCAGCCTTACATAATCTCTCAATATATACCATCCAGCAGTATGAATATGCCATGACAATAACTATCTAGGCATCAAATAATATTTTGAACTTCAAAATGTACCTACCTACCAATTATTAGTTAGTTTACTGAGAACATATTTTAACCAAAAATTGAAATCTTTGAGTTGAATAATTTGCTAATAGCAATCCTACGGCTAATCCAGTCTGGCCATCAAAATAATTATTTTGTACATCTAAGTTTTCAAGAGCTCGGATAACACAATGTTTTATATTTTCCTATTGTGTGATGCAAAGTTAATATAATATAACCCAATTATTCACATAAACAGTTTTTCTAGTTATCTACCTAAATTCAGCCAATTTTAGCAGGCACCAGAGGATCTAAAAATTCACTACGGATAAAAATATTTTGTTTAATTGTTATAAATAAGAGACTTGTGAGAAACATGCATATTAGGTCAGGACTTAATCTTGTGTTAAATGTGTGATATGTGAAATTGGGCAGTAGGCCCTAAACTTAAGTTTGGTTTTACTCGGGCAGTGATCAAGCTCAAATTAATTTTACAGTTGTCATAATGATAGGTAAATAAGCAAGTACTTATGTATATGTACATAAGTACTAATACATAGTACATACCTAAGGACACATTTGTCGTTTCCACACGTTCAAACAAATTATTGCAATATATTGCACATAATATAATTTTAGTTAAAATATGTTGTTATGCCAAAGATCATCAATTGTTTCCAAACCGTTACCCCTATTTTATTCATGGAACAGAGTCCGTTGATGCTCACTTGAATTTTTGAATTAATTCTGTCTAATATTATAATAGGTAACAAACATTTTAAAATTGTCTAAAGTTCATGTTTCCTATATATGCTCAATTTCCTATAATTTAACAGAAAAATTATAATCAGGTATGGAAACAAATTGGAACTATACTCCGGTGTAGAATTCAAGATATTTTATGTCAACAAAGACATTTATGAATGACAACTTAGCAAAAACTTGTGACAATATCAGAAAACAACAAGTAAATTTATCACTAAAAACTAAAACACAAACCTCAATAACGCATAATCTATCTTGTGCTTCTGTTAAGCTTTGGTGCTTTGTTTCAATGATAATGTTGTTAAACATTTTCCAACAATATTCCTTGGGTTTTGTAACCCTGTTGTATAAAATAATATCCATGTTTTTTAATTGGAGTATAGTAATTAGAATTGACATAATTTAGTTGCAGACTGTTCCCAACAATCTAGAGGCTCAGCTAATCTATCTTAATACTGGTCGAAAATGTCCTCAGACACTGGCTACATTAGTCCGCTGTAGGGCAATGCCGATGCGCTGTGCCAGATATTTACTCACCACTATACTAGATGCATGATATACAGCATGTAGGAATATATTATCTACTTCTTCAAAACTTGATACATGGCATCACTAAAGTACTAACTATGTTTTGTTTAACCCTTCCTCTTCCTATCCTTTTATCTATATTTTAACCCCTAATGGTGACCTATGTTATTTATTTAACTATGTACATTATTGTGAACATTTAACCATACACTATATTTTAACCTTTAATGATGACACCAATTATGCACATCATTTTAACCCCTAATGATAACTTATAATTGAGCACATTGTTGTAACCCTTAACCATAAATATATAAAAAAATTGTAAAAAAATATTATACCGTTTAATAATTACATATTTATAAAATGTTTATGTAAGGACCCGATTGATACAAACAAAACTAAAAATTAAAAAAAAAACACAATTGATTGAAATTTAATTGCACTAGTTAGAAGAAATTTTGAAAAGCAAATATGTCTGAAGTCGGAGCTCTAACACCCCCACTTGATACTGAAAGGCAGGAATACATAGCCAACTACAGGGAAAGAAAGCGACATAAGTCAGCATCTCTACGTAAGACTCGTAGTCGAACCAGATCACCTAGCCCTAAACGGGCCCGACGTCATCGACGACGTCACACACTATCTAAACAGCGCACACAAAGGAGGAGCCGACGCAGATCTCGCTCGCGTTCTACCTCGTCGTCAAGTTTTTTGAGGAGTAGAGACCGCAGACCGCATACACGCGAAAGGAAGACAAAGTCCAGACGCCGAACATACTATTATACATCTGTGTCAAGCGAGTCCAATTCATCAAGCTCTAATTCTAGATCCAAGGAAGGCTATGGAAATCGTGGATCCAATCGAGTAAATGATAAACGACAAGACCGATATTCAATATTTAATAAGTTTATTGATGTGATTGGACAACACGAAAATACTTCCTTTTCTGGCGCTCAAGACGTTATTCCGAAGTTTGACCCTAGCCAAAAATCTCAAACAACTCAATTATGGCTAAAGAAAGTGAACGAAACATCACAGATATATCAATGGAGCGAAAAACAAATAATTTTTCACGCCTTACCAAAGCTCGACGGATTAGCACGTAGATGGTATGAAGGCTTGACCTCCGTTAAATTGACTTGGAAAGAATGGCAAAGAAAACTCTTGAAAAATTTTCCAGACGATAGAAACTATGCTGATCGTTTAATAGAAATGCTTGACAGGAAAAGCCGTAGCGAAGAGACACTTGAAGAGTACTTCTATGACAAAGCCAAACTGGTTAATCACTGCAACATAAAAGGAAGAGAAGCAGTCCAGTGTATTATCCATGGTATTTTTGACCATAACATAAGATTAAATGCTCAAGGTGCTAATTTCAAAAGCCCAACTAAGCTTTTGCGTTATCTTCGCAGCATAACAGTTAGACCATTTAAAAGAAGTACCACATTGCAAAAGTCAATACAACCCACTTCTGTCAAATTCAAAGACAACAATAAAATGCAAAAATCTAACAATACGAATACGAAGTCTACACGGAAAGTACAATGTTACAATTGCGCTGAAATTGGACACATAACACACAAATGCACTAAAGAACGACAACAATGCTCTCATTGTAATCGTTACGGTCACATAGTTGACTTCTGCAGAGAAAAACAGCAAAGCCGAAACACTAATACACCTAAGCAGTCAGTAAGTGTCCAAAACGGAAGCGGTAAAAATGAAGTTAACTGCATTATATCTCATAAAAGTGCCACGGACCATAATATATATTACAAAAACGTTAAGATCAACGATATTAATAAAACAGCTTTTATTGATTTTGGCAGCCAGTGCACAATAATTAAGCAAACCGTTGCTACCGAAATGAGTTTAAAATTGGACAAAAATGATTTACCAGCAATGAAAGGCTTTGCATTTGGTGTCACACAACCCATAGGACGTGTGCATATTGCGGTTGCAGTAGACTTCGTGAATGCATATATAGAAGCATATGTGGTACCTGACGAATTTTTGAATACTGATATATTAATAGGACAAAATCTCACTGAAAAACCGGAAATTATTGTATGCAAAACGAATACCAGCTTAGTTTTGTACTCGGAAAATCTTGAAATGAATAAAACCCAAGTATTTTGTACGACCGATACTTCATTTAAGGGAATGTACGTTGTCAATGTGAAATGCGAAGTTGACTATACAGGATACATGTATATCCCTGGAAATTCATGTTTCAAAGAAGGCGAAGAGATGATTGTCTTACAGGGAGTGTACTATGTGAAGGAAGGTGTGGGGCAGATTGTTGTCATAAATTTCTCTGGAGAAGAAGCTACATTAAAGGCTAATAAGTTACTTGCACGCGCACGCCTGCTACCAACGGAGAAAGACATGGTAGTCTCCAAACCACCAGCTGAAATTCAGGTTAATAAAGTTCATAAAGAACATTGTTTAGTTAATAAAACCCTACCTAAAAGTAAAATTACCATTGATATGGTTAACATAGGGTCAGATATCAAGGACATCCAAAAGCAAAACCTTTTAGATCTTATCAATGAATATCGTAACTGTTTTGCGCTAAGCACTAACGAATTAGGGACAACATCGATCACAGAAATGCATATAAAAACATCGGACGATGCTCCTGTTTCATACAAACCTTATCGTTTACCATACAGTGAGAGGACAGTCGTAAGAAATTTAGTAAACGAGCTTTTAGAAAACAATATAGTACAAGAATCGAATTCTTCATTTGCAAGTCCAGTCGTCTTGGTAAAAAAGAAAAACAGTGACTATAGATTGTGTGTGGATTATAGAGCACTGAATAAGAAAACCATTAAAGACTCTTATCCGATGCCAGTAATAGATGATCTTCTAGACCGTCTTAATGGGCATAAATATTTTACAAGCCTAGATTTGAAATCTGGCTATCACCAGATACCTATGGCAATAGATTCGAGACATATGACAGCTTTCGTTACTCCTGATGGGCATTACGAGTATACACGCATGCCTTTTGGGCTAGTGAACGCCCCTGCTGTCTTCCAGCATATGATAAATAAGGCGTTAGGAGAAAACCGATACAAATTAGCAATACCATATATGGACGATCTGCTTTCTCCTGCAATAAATTTTAACGAAGGAATGACTAAATTGCGTGAAATATTTGAATCATTACGAAAAGCAGGTTTAACGTTAAATATAAAAAAATGTTTCTTTTTTGAGACTTCATTAGATTATTTGGGATATGAGGTTTCTAATGAGGGATTAAAGCCAGGTTCCCGAAAGACAGAAGCAGTAGCGGTATTCCCAACTCCGTCCAATGTACATCAGGTACGTCAATTTGTTGGACTAGCTAGCTTCTTCCGTAGGTTTGTGCTGAATTTTGCTAGCATTATCAAACCATTGACTATCCTTACTAAGGCAAATACACCCTGGATATGGGGAAATGAACAAGATGAGGCATTTAAAACAATAAAAGCTAAATTGACGGAAAGACCTCTATTAGCGCTTTATGATCACAAGGACTCAAATACCTGTTTGTGAGATTTGCCCGATTACGAGGACTCAAAACAGCGTAATAAGTTTGCCCGACCACGATGTCTCAAATACCTGTTTGTGAGATTTGCCCGATTACGAGGACTCAAAACAGCGTAATAAGTTTGCCCGATCACGAGGACTTAAATACCTGTTTGTGAGATTTGCCCGATTACGAGGACTCAAAACAGCGTAATAAGTTTGCCCGATCACGATGACTCAAATACCTGTTTGTGAGATTTGCCCGATTACGAGGACTCAAAACAGCGTAATAAGTTTGCCCGATCACGATGACTCAAATACTGTTTGTGAGATTTGCCCGATTACGAGGACTCAAAACAGCTTAATGAATCTGGATGATCACGAGGACTCAAATGGTGGTAATGTAAAATAATAGTAATAACAGTATATAATTTTACTATTCAATACACTAAATGAGAACTCACAATTTTTTATAATAATTCCCGATTTAACTTTAAATATATTACATAAAAGAGTTATTTAATTCATTATGAAATTTATTCACGTGTCCTTTTCTTCCAGCATTACGTACATTTATTTATTTATTTATGTATTTTTTAAACCAATTTTTTTTCTCTCCTTCACGCAGATGCTGTTTCGAAATGACCTCTTTGATCGTCTGCCTACACTCTCATCACGTTACTCATGATGGTCATGGTGAAGAAGAAGACATTCTTAGGATTTTTATTTTTATTAATTTTTTGTTTTTCTCTTTCAGTTTTCCAATGATTCATATATTTTGATTTGTTAAGCTAGCTAATATTTGTATGAGTAGTATAGTGAGAATAGTGTAGTTAGGTATAAAGGAAACTTAAGTGAACATGTTATACATTTTATTCATTGGTAAAACTATCGTTTCTTTATGCTGTTTTGTCTTTGAGATAATTAATTAGTTCTTGTGTTAAGACGTATGAGGACATACCTACAATAGTTTTAATGGCCGGATCGGACTGGGGACATTCCTGTTCTAGGACAGCCGACTATTAGCATAATTAAAAACATAACCATCTTTGACGCGGAGTCGCGTAAAAAAATAAATATTTTTGTCATAAAAGTCTGTAGGAAATCGCTTGTGAACGATACATTGAAAAGAAAATATCATGTATAGAGGCGCCAGGTGGACAGGAATGGAACTAGACTGGGGACGTCGTCGGAAAATGAAAAGAAGTGTCGGAGGGTGGATTTTTAAAAAAAAGGGAAGGAAAGTTGCTAAGGGGATTTGGAAAAAGTAGGTACGTGTTCTAATTACCATTAAAGTTATTGTAATACTTGATACCAGTGTTTGTACTGATTTGTCTTTCAATTAGATTATTACCAACAAAACTTAGAGTTAACCAGTGCTATATTATAAATAGTTATTATATACAGCTAATTTAAAAATTGAGACTCGGCATTTAACAAAAAACATACATAATATGTAGGTTTTGTATTGTTTTCAAATATTGTTGTCTCTAATGAATTCTACGCTCCAAAGTCGGAGACACAGCGACAGCGGGTTGGTGCGACATTTTGGCGTACATATCGAAGTGACAGAAAAAACATAATATCACCTTATTTCCATGTTATATGTAAGTGTACTGTATTTAAGGAAATAAATATTTTTTTATTTGATATGTAATTATACTTTCGGCTCTTGATATGTTGTGCAGACCGTGTTTTGTCAACTTGACGGTTTTTGTGGTGCAGACTCCATAAACTTTAAGTCCTATATATAATTTAGATACAATTAAACTAACTAGATTTAAGATTTACTTAATTTTCTTCCATCGACACACCCCTAATCGGGGTATCAACCTCAGCTTAGCTCACGAGATTGCTAAAATCGTTTCAACGAATGAAAAGGTCAACGGGATATCTCTGTCTAGTGAAAAATGATCTTCAAAAATAAAACCTTCCATTCTCAAAAGAGAATGGAAGGTTGTATTTAGTTATGTTATATAAATCCAATATGAAGGAGTTATCCGGAATAGTTTTCTATTTATATGTATACTACATACAGGATAGGTTTTTGAGATGGGTGTGTATGATCGTTTAAAAGAAAATAATAACTATATATTTACTAAATATATGGTTTTTAATTGATTTTAAATCGAGGTCATTACTCACTCCTTTCACGACTTTTCTTAAAATCTCATGGTTTCCAAACCGATCGATTTTTCAAAATATACGACAAACTCTATTTTTGCGACACCGGAATCGGTTGCTGATAAGACTCAATGTTTGAAAAGAAATTAAAGAGAAAGCTAATTTTTACAATTTTATTTGTTGTTTGATTAATGGGAAAATTTTAAATAATATCAATCTAAATTTGGTAGATAAACGTTATAACGCGGCTGACATAACACGGTTTTCCAGAGAAAACAACGCGTAAACATGCTCATAAGTCACTCCAATTATCTAGAATTTACTTTCTCAAGGTGCCTTGTGCTAAATAATAACGTAAACGTTGTCATCGCAAAATAACACGTCCTCTAAGACCTTTCTCACGCTTGTAACTACCTTATAATGTTTGGTATTTAAGTAATATAAGAATCGACTTTTATAGCAATTTAGGTGTCGGTACATAGTTAAAATAAAAGATTTTCTATCTTGACTGTATGCGATTAGCTAAGATTTTCAACAGACTTCAAAAAAAGGAGGAGGTTCTATGTTTTGCTTCTTGTATTTTTTTTTTATGTATGCCCGTCGATTTTCTCCGTCGATCCCGAGGTGGTGCGATAAAAATTGTATTCACGAGGGTTTGCCCCGCGAAACTTCAAAACCGTGTATAATTAAGATATGGTCGGTTTTTAGTTTTTTCAAAAGAATCCATTTATAGCATTAACGATTAACTGTCTTCTTGTCAGTCTATAACACTTACGCAGAAAAACTCGGGGCAAGTTTGTTAAAAGAATGAGAGGCGATGAAAATACTGGTCTCTGACATCATTAAAGAAAATGAAATTGAAATTGCTCCGATGGTTATCAGAAAAATGTAAATCGATCCGACGTAGGGTCGTCCTATATTTACGATCTTCGAAATCCCATCGCCGCCACAGCTCCATTTTATGTAGGTAAAGTGGATTTCATAAGTCGATATTTATTTGATTGGCAATCCTGGTTGAACTTCCTTTGAAATAATCGTTTATATTCTTCCCGGAATATTCTTCAAAAGATTTTAGCTCTATACAAAAGATTTTAGCTCTATACGTAATGAGATCATTTTGTTTGCCCTACACTTTCAACGATACGACTATTGGTTTCTGATCTTACATTAGTGTAATGAAAGTTATGGTAAATTGTACAATTATAATGAATTTCAGCCAGATGGTGATCGATAAAAAGACTGTAAAGGCTTTCTTTCCTTCTTTGAAGAAAAAGTTCATCGTTAGGGTAAAAGCATTCTTTATTTTTTACTTCGTCTTTTTGCTCCAAGATCTCTGTACGAATAAATGTTTCCGTTACCTAATGAGACAGGGTTAATTGCATTAAATGGGGTATCCAAATAATAAGGGGTTTCTAAATAATAAGGGGTACCTACCCCAAGTGCTAACTTAAAAAGCTAGTTTTAAGAAACCTTATATAAGTAGGTTCGTGTTTTTTCAAGTTTTTTGTAATTATTGTTCAAGAAATAGGCTTTTTATTTTATTTTAATTTTATTATTTATTAATTGTTTTAAAGTCATTTATAACAGGATAATTTACCATGATTTGATAGTAGTTTTTGGTATTCTCATAGTAGTTTTTAGCAAAAAAAAGAATGAGGGTAGATCGGTATATCTGCCAATAAAAACTAACTCGCTGTGACTTCAGTTGTTCCGTGATCATTGCATATGAAACTGTGCCAAATATCGGAGTGATCAAAACTCAAATCATAGTAAACTAGCTGCTGCCACCGCCTTCGCCTGCGTTTTATAGGGATAAATAATGACCTATATGTCTAGGTTCCAAAGTATACCCATACCGTTTCAGCCCAATCAATTCAGTAGTTTTTGCGTGAAAGAGTAACAAAAATCCTTACATCCATATTCTCTCACAAATTTTTACATTTATAATATTAGTAGTAATGATTTTAGTGTCTTGAATACCCATGATAGTTTGAAAAGTTTAATGGCTAACTGTATTAAGGAAAACTGTTTTTTCGAACTTTTCTTGTATCATGCATAACTCAAAAGTCCTTTAACTTATTAAGAATAAAAACTACGTAGACTAATAACGTAATTTAAAGTTGTACAAACTTTAATAGGACATAAAAGAATAGCTGGCTTGAAAAATGGTCTGTTTTGAAAAGCTGCAGAGTTTTTCCGAATTAATTTTGGAAACGTCGAGATTCCTGTGATTTATACCGGCTTAAATTAATCGGGACATTCGGAGGCCGTCTTTTGCTTTTTCGTATTTGTAGATTATTTGTAAAATTCGCGAGTATTATTATATTATTTCCATTTGAGATGGTTTCTTCATATTTGTGGGAGATATATTTAAGTTGCGAGTGTTTATTAATTGAATGAATGATATTTATTTGGTATATAAAAAAAACATGAAATTTGCCTTAAAGCCTAAGTAAGGTTTATCTAGGCCCTCGTTCTCACCTAATTGAATTGGTTTTACAATATATTATGTTAACAAACTGTATAAGTAATTAAAATACTAATAAATAATAATAATAATTGATGATACCCGCTATGTGTAGCTCTCGCCTTTACATTAATTCTCATAAAGTGTCTCTGTGCTGTTGGCTTCGGCTCCACGCATGCCTCCCAAAGGACCGGGTCACTATATGGCCCGTGATCATGGAAATGAAATAATAATAATAATTGCATTTGAGATTGAAAGACTATTCTAACTTTACATTGTATACAGACGCAGGCATTGATTTTGAAGTAGATTTCCATGAGATAATTATCTTACGATAAGAAAGGATCTAACGTTTCTGATCGAAAAATAAAAAAGTATAAAATATTTGTTTATTTCAATAAATCAATCAATAAAATCGTTTATTTCAGCACCAATGGTACCAGATACATACATACATATAAATAAAAAAAAAATATGTATAAAAATTAATACAGCGCATTTAAATATACATAAAATTTAACATTAACATAATTTAACATCATAACAATTTACCGAGACTAAATAAACATTAAAATTCAATTACAAAGCTAGCTAAAAATTTATAATAAGATTCATCAAAAATAAAATTAATGTCAAAATAAAAGGAAAGAAACTGTCCAAGTATGTCGACTGTCCAATAAAAAAAATACAACAAACATTACAAAAAAGAAAAATTTAAATTATCTCGACTATTTATATGTAGAGCAGTCATCCAACAGAGTCTTACTGCTAAACCTAAGTCCACACTAATAGGGTGACCACGAGTCTTACTATTGATATTATAGCTTACTATTGATCACACCACACACGGTATGACCACGAGTAAAATAAATTACTGCTACCACCAGTGCACCAGTGTGTTAATCTGGTGTGACCACGAGTCCGAAGTCATCTAAAGACCTAGGACTGTATAATAGGCGAAGCAACTTGCTGCTGTAGGATGGTGTTAATACTGATCCCTGTGCTGCACAGCTTTTAGTCTGGAACCAATTTCTGTGTCTATAAAACAAAGTTAGTTTAGCGTGATATAATCTATGTTTGTTTTTTATTAGCTAAACACGTAAACCACACCCCGTTCGTGACAAGTGTCGTCACGAATACTATTTTTATTTCCCTGCACTCGCGACTACAAAACCAAATAAAGAGAACACTCTGTATATTTATGTCAGCAATTTCGTGAATTCCGTTTTGTTTATAGCCTTTTAGTTTTAGTGCAGATTTTGTCTCCAATAAAATCTAATGTATTCTACGTTTTCTAGACTTACCTACGTTTTGGAAGTATAATGTGATTCATCATACAGCTTCCGATCTACGTCTGGATCGGAAGCTGTAAAGCCTGCGCGGTGAAAGATCCGTGTTTTGAACACTGGCGTCGATGGCGCTACTCGCTGCATGCCCGTGACTTTGTCGCGTCCTGCTCGCTGCGAAGTCGCGGCCAGCTCGCTGTGCAATCGCCTCGCTTTTAAATCGCTCACAAATCGCCAGTGTGATAGATAAGGCCAGTGTAAACGCTTTGAATGATTATAGTTTTGAATGATTATAAATTTGAATGATTATAATAAAATTTAAAAATGATTTTGGAAGATCAGAAGAAATTAGTGATTGTAAACAAAACTTTTTCGTTTTGACATTGTGCAAACTCACACTTACCATTCGGAGCAATATCTAGTCCAGTGATTTTAGTGTTTCTCCTATTATATCTCAAATACACTCCGGTACAGTAACTGTTAGACACCTACCTACTGTTTCTATCACCAATCAGCGCCGGATATTAATTTCCTCCATTGAGTGTACGGGTGCCGTCAAGTCGACTCAATCAGAATATACGAGTAGACCATTAGAATAACTAGAAATATATTTATGTTATTTTCCTAAACAACATAATAAATAGTAGGCCTTAAGAATAACTAGAAATATATTTTTGAAAACCTAAAGGACATAATCGTACCTACTACACTACTGTGAATAAAGACAAGGATGGTGTGGCCAACTTCGTTCAATAGTTTACCTCAGTGAAAAAGATTAAAAAATAGTTCAGAAAAATCAAACACTCATAGCAGTGTGCACGATAAATTTACTCGTAAACACATTATCTGTTTCAATTCAAGTAAAACTTTTAAAAACTTCACAGTATAAAAGAAATAGATCTAAAACGTTGGCTTACACTTCGCAGAAGAAATTATCCAAATGTTTAAATAGTTTTCAAAGTCGTGACTCTTATCTAAGAACATATTTCTCAGCCACCAATGTGACCAAACGTTTAGCGTATAGTTCACACACGAGATATTCACTAACAGATACGAATGGAATCTTCGTGATAATGTGGAGGTTCAAGTTGGAAAACTTAATACTTTAACTTTTAAGAATTATTTGTTTGGTTGGTGGACGTGTTTATAATATTTGAAATATCAGACGTGTTCAAGAGTGCTGTGAGGTGTAAAGGAAATAATGCAATGATTTATATAGTTATTCTGTGGTTTGAGTATGGTTCTGTTTTTAACCGACTTCAAAAGGAGGAGGTTCTCAATTCGTCTGTATTTTTTTATGTGGGTTACAGAGTAACAGTAAAGGTTCTCGAGTGGCGACCGCGATGCAATGCGAAACGGAGTGTGGTAAGACCTCCCACTCGATGGACCGACGACATCGTAGCGGTCGCAGGGAGTCGTTGGATGGAGGCGGCTCAGGACCGCTATTCGTGGCGTCGTTTGGGGGAGGCCTATGTTCGGCAGTGGACGTGTACGGGCTGATGATGATGAATGTGTGTTACGCGATATTTCCGCCAATTATGGGCCGATTTTGAAAATTCTTTCACTATTGTACAGAAAATGATCGCCAAAGGTAACTTGAAGTCGGTTTATCATTTTAAACACGCCATATTTACATTCGCATAAGGCCCGCGCAGGCACGTTTTTGTATGGATTGATGAGTCATCCTGGTCGAAAGGTTATTATGAGTGATATTGACAATAAAATCATTTAGGTTAGTTTAAGAATTAATTTAGTGACAAGTAGTAAAAAAAACGGGACCGACGTAGTCAAATCAATGTCTCAAAGTCCTTAAAATTCTTAGGGCTTCAAAATTAAATAAAATATATTTTAAAATTTAATAATAATACATTTGGTAGTTTTTTTTTAAAATAGGAAACCTTGTCTGGTAACTGGTCTTTATCTTTTCTCACCTTTACACACAGTTTGCAATATTTTATGAATCCTTATTTACAAGTAAGTTTGTATGGTTACTTAGGTGTTTACTTACCTACAAACCAGGGGTTGGTCACAGATTAACTGTTCGTAGCTTTCTTTGTTTTAAGTTTATAGACTTTCACATTACGGGGGGCAAACTGCTACAGTGTAGAAACAAAAGTCTTTCGGGTCTTGTTCACTTCTTGATTTGGTTGGGGTACATACAAAAGCCACACCGCTATGGCACAGCACAAAAAATACATATGGGCAAAATTAAATATGGGCTCGGCGGCGACTCTGTTGTAAATGAAAGCATGAAATAGCAGACAACGCACAAGAAGTGAACTGGCGTGAACCTTGGCGAGGTTCATTGGTTTCCTCCTCAGCACACCAACGTCTATTGCTGAAGGTGTCCCCTAAACAAGGATTAGGTATTCTAATAGGTACCGGCCCTAATCACCACACTTATTGGTTTTAATTTAACCCAAACGTGAAGCAGCTCGCGAGTCGCGAGATGCGTAATTTTCGAAATGATTTCAACGCTATTGGCTGTAGATGTCCATGACAGCTTTACCGGACTTTTGGCGGGCGCAGAGGGCGCCTCACCGCGTCGGTAAAGTTAGGGTGGGGCAAAACGAAAAAGGACCACCACTTAGGTGCGGACCTCGGTTTGGACTGTTGCCAGATGCTATAAGATCACATGAAGGTTTTGCCTAGGCAAGAGGCACGAGGTGGACCTAAGGGCGTAAGCAAGGAATTCTTTGACCCCGCATCCGGCGGGATCGTGGTCGGGTGTGTAGTGTGCGGAAGCGAATCGGGATTGGTTGCCGTCACCTCCGGGTTAGCGGCAGTGATTGTGTCAACAGGGTCATCGACAACGTGTCTCGGTCTACGGAGGAGATAGACCGCTCGCTTGATGCAAGTTGTACAAACATACAGCACTTTGCTGACCCTGAATGGACAACGTGTAATGAGCACGGTTTGAGACGAAGGCGTGTGGGAGTTGTGCAGTAGCAGTGTTTTACAGATGTGCTTGGTCCTTAACACTCTTTTCTACAACCCAGGATAAGAGTCCTAAAAAAAGAAGAAAATAAGAAGTGTAAGAAAATTTATATACCTACAAATATGTTAAAATGCACAATTCGGAGAAATTTCGCTTGAAATTCTTGTTGTAGAGACGGAACCGGTGCATTGGCCTGTAAATGAACGAGTGCGCAACTGCGAAAACTATAGAAAAATGTATTGCTGTTAAGAGGAATGCTTTCCAAGCGGAATTTTCTTATTGTGAAGCAAGCGGGTTTCTTAGCCCCCTTTTTTTAAACGTCTCGTTCTCGAAAACTAAAAGATAGAATGTGATTCCAAAATCAAACTGTAGACAATATTATGACAAATATTACGTTTATAGATTAATACCTCTATAAGAGTAGATTAATTTTAATTAGTAATTACTTTGTTAAAAATTTAAAAAAAATTAACAGAAACATTATTTTCTTTGCTATTATTAGCAAGTTCTGACAGAGTGACCACTTTCAAAAAAATATGAAAAATAGCACTTACAGTATAGATTTTATTGTTATAAGTTTCATCGAAATCGGATGCCTGCAACATATTTAAAATATATATGTATATATATTTCTCAGGTACTTGAAAAACCCCAAATTAAAGTAATTTGAGTCGAATAGTAATATAAAAAATCGGTTTTCAGTTTTTTACTTTTATTTTGTTTCAATCATTATCACTATCTGAATGTATAACAACAGATACATTGTCTTCATCGAAAATTTGAGTTAAAATCTCTGCTGGCTTAGGTATCTCCAGTAGGTATTATTCACAGGATCAAACCAACTATCTCAAGCTATTTCATATCTGGAAGGGTTAACTAGAGATCAAGAAAGTCCTCAAATACAATATTTAAAACATTAATCAAATATTCTTAAAATTGATAAGAAAAGTTAAAAGGTCATTGTTATGTTGATTATGTTCCACATGGAAAAAGTTACACTGACATTAAACGCTATACGTGTGATTGTCCAAATGGTAAAAGGACAATGGGTTGTTGTTCGCATTTAGGGTCTATAATTTATTATCTATCGTATGGTAGATATCTCACTCGTATATTTAAGCCAGTAGAGATATTAACAAAAATTTTCGACATAGACAATGTATCTGTTGTTATAAAGTCAGATAGTGTCGATGATTGAAACAAAATAAACGTAAAGAACTGAAAACCGATTCTTTTATATTACTATTCGACTCAAATTACTTTATTTTGGGGTTTGTCAAGTACCTGAGAAATATATATATTTTTTTTTTTGAATATGTTGCATGCATCCGATTTCGATGAAACTTGTAACAATAAAATCTATGCACTACGTCCTATTTTTTTTGAAAGTGGTCACTCTGCTCAGCTCAGTGTCACCTTGCTAATAATAGCAAAGAAAATAATATTTCTGTTAAAAAAATTATTTATTTTTACCAAAATAATTACTATCCGTCTACAGTTTGGTTTTGGAATCACATAGCTAGCTCTTTTAGTTTAGTTTGAGAACTAGACGTTTAAAAAATTTTCTGTAATAAGGTCATTTTTCAAGGTTACTCAATGACAGTAAGAGATAGGCAGTCAAAAACTATATAAATAGTAATGCAGATGAGCAACGTACATAACAATATGATATTCATTACATTTGGCTCTGGGGGCACATTCTCAATACCTAACCTGCCTTTATCAATGAAACTAAACAGTTTTCAATACGATTTTTGTTATCTGTTCTCTATCACTCAAATACATACATACACACAACGTACAATGTGTGTACAATGGGTTTGATGGTACGCTTGATAGATAATTAAAAAAAATATAACAAGGTGTCTGAAATAGCCCGTCGGGATAAACAACTTTTACTACGACTCGCGGTAAAAGTTTTTTATCGTTGCCTACGAGGTAGCAATATTGCTTGTTGTACATATCTTATGATGAGATAACCTTTATTATCAAAGAAAATTACAATCAAATAATAGAAAAAAATAATTAATTAGTATTTACAATTGAAACAATTGAGCTAACTGCAGACTTTTGAGTTTTATGTTTTGAATGCGCTGCGCCAGAAACTCACCAGCTCTCGGGTCACGCGTCGTCGCTTCGACCAGGCGCTCAGATAATTTTTGAAAAACCTGTAGCCTCGTTACCCCACGGACCTCGACTCCAAAGGGAAAATACGTAGGCTTTGTCAAGACCTGCATATTTGCGACTCTTATTATTATTTTGTTATTGTTATGGACTTTTTCGAAAGTGCACAATGTCCGCTGGATGTACTCTCAAAACATGAGATCCCGGAGTAAATACTACGAGAATTGTCGCAAACACATTCGCTAGAAGTTTGTGTAATATTCATTTCTTTCAATTTGAGTGTACGACGTTGCGGTAAATCTCCTTCAGATTCTTTTCAGCTACAAAATATGCAATATTTTCTAGACAAGTCTTAAGCCTTGTGTTTATACTTCCTTTTATATACGTTACCTTTAAGTATTTATAACTGGCTGTTTCCTAACTGACTGCAACTCAGAGCTCTATAGTTCTGAAGTGGCACACGTATATCTGAATTCAGAAAGAAATTAACTTAGATTAACTTAGCATAGATTATTGTCTGCTTTTAGGAAGATTTTTAATGTAAATCAGGCAAAAGCCTCTCGCGTGGCGCGTGGCCCCAACGAAAACCAAAATCAACCAACCAAACTCGACGTGGTTAAGTAGTTTCGTTTAGGAGTCCCTATGGCCACCGTCAGTCTCCCTCATCAGACCAGCTCGATGGTACTATGACATTATTGTCACCGAACTTCATAAGTATGCCAATTTTCAGCTCAATCGGTTGAGGATAACTGTTCTAAAAATCAGTTGCATGATTTGTCCCACAGAAACTAACAAAGTGAGTAGAATAAAAGCTTGTAGAAATAGCGATTCGGCCGCTTAATTTGGTTCAGAATTATTATGCTAGACGTCATAATAGAATTTTTTTATTTCTTTAAAATATAACTCTCCATTCTAAACCGTTTTAGGACATGCTTTTGAGCATCTACTGAGTTACAAAGAGTGATAAAACGCTTGTGTCGTAACTTGTACAGGATTAAACGTCCTTTTTGTAGGACAAAGGTCGAGGGCAACAAAAACTGACAGCCAGACTTATGTAGATACATTGTGTATTGAAGGTTGGGCTCGATGCTACAGAAAGATATGTTAGAATTTATTCTTATGGAGCACTGGTAGGTTAGGTTAGTTTATCGAGCCCTAAATTATACCGTTGAAAAATAATGCAAGACGACAGAGCACCAAAGCGTCGCCTGCGTGACAAACCAATAGTACACCCCATGGAAGACCAAAACTTAGGTGACTCTATGGGATTCAACAAGATCTAAATTCAATTGGAGTGACCGACTGATAGGAAAAAGCCAAGAATTGGAGCGAATGGAGAACTTGGCCATCATGATAAAGTGCTACCGTTGATCCTGCACCTGACCTCTCCTAGATCGCTCCGTCCGTGCAACCTAGTCAAACCTTAATAATAGAATGAAAAAAATATTTTGTAACAATTCCGCGTATAACATTCTCTGATAGTATTCATCAAAGTACAGTAAGTAGTAGTAGGCTATACGCGGAATTGTTACTAAATATTTTGTAATTCTAATTTTATGCAATGGATTTCCGCAAAGTACCGCCTGAAACTATTATATTATTTAAGGCAAACCTTTGTAATTTATTTTTAACCCCTAATACAAAAAGTTTTAGTATTGGTATTAGTTATAAATAGAACGTAAGTTTGTTTCTACGTGTCCGTGGTATTGTTTCTAACCAAACTAACTACAAACGGATAAATCCATTTGTAGTTCGTTTTTTTTTTGATAATAAGAGTAATTCTTAGTTTCGTTGGATGAATATCAGGACAGCCTTTTAAATGTTGTGAACATAATTTAAAGTATTCGTTGTTTTCTAAAATCAGATTTCAATAACTTAAACTTAACTTTTTTCTTTAGGCTTTATTTGCTTGTCCACAAGTATTTTGTCGACAAGCAAATAAACGACGACATCGTAGCGGTCGCAGGGAGTCGATGGATGGAGGCGGCTCAGGACCGCTATTTCTCGTACGGGGGAGGGCTATGTCCAGCAGTGGACGTGTATAGGCTGATGATGATGATAATGAAGTATTTTGTCAGTTATTTAAATAACATATTGAAATAAAATCATTTTCCTCAGACCCTTCATGCAGTGAATGGTAAATCTGTAGGGTGAGTCTATTGATAATAACGAGACGAGATCGTGACGCCTCCTTTTACCATAAAATTTGGTACAGCGCTTCTATCGTGCGGGCGTGGAACTACGCTCTCGATCGCTTCACGTTACTATCGTAAGGAGATGTCGATTTTTGACGTGAATTTAACTGCGAGTCCGAATGATACGTGACTAACGTAAAAATATTTTTTTCTATATAATAGGCAAATGTTGCAAACATTGTTCAATGAGTCGAGAAAGTAGCCAATTTATAGGCTGTGTGTCTTTTGAGGCCCGAGGCACCGCGGAGAGCCTTTACGGCCTTCGGCTGGACACACGAGGTAGGAATCGAACTTTCTTCCGAGTGGTGCATAGTGATTTATACTACAGGTTATTTGTATAATTTAGTATAAGCATTTCACCCGTGCGAAGCCGGGGCGGGTCGCTAGTTCCAGATAAGAACCATGTTTAAACCCTGGTCTATAGCTACTCGACACGTCCACCTACCGGACTAGCAACAGTCGAGATGTAATCGAGACGTCCACGTCTCGATCACGCCTTGCCAGACTTATTCCTCAGTATTGCTTGAGGCCGACGACACTTGAATAATAAAAACAACGTCCGTCGAAATCATTTTTATGTTGTAGGCATTGGATCCAATTTCGTCGTCGTAACTTCTGAGTTGAAACTTACTGTTTGCTGAAATATCGTTATGTGTTATTGTGTGTGGTTATGCACATATTACCTCGATTATCGGTATTTATCTATAAGTTTATTTTATTTACTTTCTTTTACATTTTATTAACTTTGTAAGTACCTAATTCAAAAAATAATAGACCTATTTAGATAACTCACTATCTTTTTAATATAATTTTTTACTTATGCCTCGCAAGACTTTCTGTATGAGTAATACAGATTAGATAATGTTCCTTCGTAGAGAAAGCTAAGAAAATAATAAAGTTGTTATTTCATATCGACGGTTTTGATAGCTGTCAACTGTAACGTAATATCAACGCCACCGGAAATGGAACTAAATTCGACTCTCATTGTCAGTACCTAGCTGTTGATTCCTGAAAAAGAAGTATTAAATTACAGTAAAGGTTCCTGAGAAGTCATCGCTAGAGGTTAAACTCTTTAGGTCGCTTACTCTCTTTAGGTCTCTGACTCCCTTTAGGTCTCTGACTCTCTTTAGGTCTCTGACTCTCTTTAGGTCTCTTACTCTCTTTAGGTCGGAACCAGGGACGGGCAAATAAAAAAAAATTCTTGATATAATTATATTGTATCGATATTTATTATTAGTATCGATATATGCCTGGTAAAAATTATCGATATTTCGATATATCGATATTTTTGGCCATCATCGTTGTGCAGGCAAAACGGAGCGTGTAGCCGGGCCATAGATCAATGAAACTAACCCTAAGCTACGGAAAGTAGGCTAGTAGGATCTTTGACCCCATGAAGAAGGAAGGAAGACCAACATATCGACCACAACTGATACGTCCCATAATAAATTGGCCTAGCTATGAAAAAATAAAGAAAATTAAATGAAACCTGTTTTATTTTTCAATATAATCACCACCATATAAAAATATTCAGAATCTTTGTCTTAAAAATTACTAAAAACGGCCACCTGGAACTCTTCATCGCTGGAAAATTTTCTTACCCTATTACTTATTAAAAATTTGAGATTAAATAATAATCGGACGTGGCCATATCTGGACTATAAGGTGGATGGTCCATTTCTGTGAACCCTCACTGATGAATTGCATGCTTCGAAACACCGGCGGTATGGTACAGGGGCGTTGTCGTGAAGCAACAAAACGCCTTTAGACAGCTTGCCTCTGCGTTTCTTCTTTATCACGACTCGTAGTTTATATATCAATGAAGCATAATATTCGCCGTTTATGACTGTATTGCGTTCTTTGAAATCTAGCATCAAAATATCTTGAAAATCCTAAAAGATTGTGCGCGTTACTTTTTTGGTGGATTTTTGCACCTTTGCCTTTCTGAGTGGCTGTTCACCCCTATAAAGCCATTCCATTGTGTCGCGCTTGCTTTCTGGATCGTAATACAAAACCATAGTTTCATCACCAGTAACCAATCGCTTGATAACATGCTTTGGGTGTTCTCCACAAAGAGATAAAAACTCGGATGCACAACGCAATCTCTCCTGTCTCTACACAGCGGAAAGAAGTCTCGGAACCCATCTTGCACTGACTGTTTTCATATGAAGGTGTTCATGGATTGCTCGATGGACGGTACTTTTAGAGAGCCCGTCAAGCTGCAAATTCTTTTATCTTTAAACGGCGGTCACTCAAAACCTCCTCTTCGATTTGAGCAATAGTTTCAGGAGTGAGCACTTCTACCGGTTGACCGTCATGGCCGATGTCTTCGATGGTTTCTCTCTCAAGGCGAAACTCTGTCATCCAATTTTTTACTGTGCTGTAGGAGGGTAAAGACTCCTTATACACGCCATCTAATCGTTATTTTATTAGGGGCCGGAGATAAGCCTTCTTTTAACAAAAACTTTACGACGATTCGATACTCCGTTTTCAAAATTTCGAAAAATCGCGCACCTCTTTTGTTCAAATTACTGCTAAACTGAGACTACGCTTTTTATGTCGATGCATGTTTGTATATAAAGTATAAGATAAACGTACTATCCGATGCAACAGAGCGTGTATCGATATGTCGCGTAGAACTATATCAGGCCAGTTCATTCTGGCACCACCTACGTAGTTGTCTACAATTAAACCGGAAATAGATAGTTGTCTACAATTAAAGAATATCGATTTTGATATGAATGTTGATACCCTGAAATAAATATCGAAAATCGACATATCGCTTTTCAAAATATTGACTAATGATATTGATTAATTTCTGAAATAATATCGATATTTTGATATATCGATATTTTTTACCCATCCCTATCCGGAACGTGTTTATATGATCGCAAAATAAATATTATTGCACTCATTCGTTTTTGAAACTCTTAAGAAAATGGCATCAGAATTCAACATACCTATTGGTAGATAAATACGTACTTGTTTATGAATAAATTCAAATGAATTTATGTATAAATTCTGAAACATCTCATGGGGTTAAAATTATATTATGTAAACGAGGTTAATTGTCTACATGCTGAAAATTATCTTCGTAAATTGGCTATAAAAGCCTTTTGAAAGGGATATTTTACCAGTGAACGACTACTTTTAATCTAGCTTCACCCCGCGGCTTTGCGCGCTTTATTCTTCGATATCAAGTAGCTTCTTATGTTAGTTTATGTTCAGAAATTTCGTGCGCGCAAAATTTCAGTAGTTTTCACTTTGTGTCATGAAACATGTCTTGCTATACAAACATCCTTATAAACTTTTTGTAGATATAAGATGATTTGGACGCTTCCGACTGGTATTGATATGGACCAGTTGAGCTATCTGTAGATTGTTTTCAACAGTATGCAGTTAGCTCAATTGTTTCAATTGTAAATACTAGTTTAATTTGTTTATATTATTTGATTGTTATTTTCTTTGTAGATGATTTAGTATATCGCATTCACTGCCCAGTCTCTGCGGTACGACCCGCAGTTGCGGGCCGCAGTTACTAGAACTCGTAGAACTACATATGCGTCGTTGGCAATGAAAGTGTTAAGAGCTGAAAAAACAGAAATTGGTTTATGGACCACATAATATCCAATTCTGTTTTTAAGGTTTAAAGGTTCTCGAGTGGCGGCCACGATGCAACTCGAGTGTTGGGAGACCTTCCACTCGGTGGACCGACGACATTGTAGCGGTCGCAGAGGGAGTCGACGGATGGAGGCGAACCAGAACCGCTGTTTAAGGCGTCGTATGAGGCCTATGTCCAGCAGTGGACGTGTATGATTATGAATTATAAAAATTTGCTAGCGGATGGGGTGACATCATGGCGGACAAAGGGATCTCGCATTATTAATGTAAGGATTCACACACAGTAAAATATCATAACAACCTAAAGTTACAAAGTTAAATCGAAAATGTGTGACGGCAATCTGACTTTAAGCCACCAGAATGTTCTATAGTACAACATTTTTTTTTCAAACCTTAAAACACAGTGAATTTAAACACCTTTCTGCCAAAAGAAATTCAAATCGGTTTATCCGATTGAGAGCTACAATATCACAAACAGACAAACAATCCACACGTCACTTATTTTATGGATATTATTATTAATTAACGACCAATGTGGCGCGGCGGGCGAAGTTCCGCCTGCGACGCAGAAGGTCGCGGGTTCGATTCCCGCCTTGGAACAAATGTTTGTACAATCTGCATATGTCTTGGATGTTCTGGGTATTTTCTATGTATATCTGTGTAATATATTATATTATCTATATCAGTCATCTAGTACCCATAACAGAAGCTCTGCTTACCTTCGGGCTAGACGATGCTGTGTGAATTGTCCAACATTATTTATTTGTTATAAGTATAACATTTTTATGGTAGAATAGATTATTATCACTCACATTTCTTTCATATTTCATTTATTTTGCTTACATGTACATTTATACAGCTTAGATCTAAGTAGGTAGCTTATGTCAATAGGTACATGCACCCTGTAAGGGCACTGCAAAAGAGACTTTCTTCACACTCTTTTTTTTTCTTTCTTGGGAACACCAAATTCAATTCATTCGTCGAAATGGCTAAGCACTTTCATCTAGCTACATACATATATAGTTTAGCATTGTTTCGGCGTTCGTTCAATGATCGGCCAAGTCATATAATTAACAGAAGCCGTTTCGTAAACGGCCTAGCCATTCTACAAACGGGATGATTTTACGATCTGGCAGCGACACTTGTTCGATTACGTCTTTTTTTCGGGTTTAACCGGAAAAAACACAATACAAAAAGCAAAGTAAGCACCTAAACGCGGCGTATCGCAAAACAAAATCCAAATAAACTTGAAGGACCGGAAGTCAACATTATCCCCACTTGTACCGGAAAGAAGCGGGCAGCCATTACAGTGGCAAACACTTAGCTGCTGTTTGGACGAGGCTTATCAAACCCTTGGTTTTATTTAACCAACTTCAAAAAAGGGTGCTCTACTTTTCATGTACACCTACGTTTTTGTTAATTTATTGGAAAATCTGTTATCGGATTTAGGTTAGCGTGGTACTAAGAGGAGTAAATTGAAAAACAGCGCTACATGCATATTTATTTATTGCATGTAGCAAAAGCTGAATTTACTCCTTTTGCCTTATTTTCTATTTTATTTGTGTCTTTAAAGTAAGTCGGATTGTAATAAGTATTTATAAGGCAATAAATCCTACTAATATTATAAATGTCTAAGTTTGTATGGATGGATGTATGGATGTATGGATATTTGTTACTCTATCATGCAAAAACTACTAAAACGATTAGGCTGAAATTAGGTATGGATATAATTTGTTACCTGGAATAACATATAGGTTATTTTTTATCCCAATAAAACGGCGTAGGCGCGGGCAGCAGCTAGTTTTTAATACGTTCCTTGTATCCGATGAATGGCGAAGTGTCGGCAACTTCGCCACTTCTTAGAATATCATCGGTCGTCGTGGCGCCTATCGATCTATTGGCCACATGAAAATATTGAAAGTTGGGTGTTTTCGCTTAGTGCCAGTAGTTCGGTACAGAAGTACAGGGATATTAGTTCAGTAACTTTATACATCCTTTTCTAAGTGTACATCTATTGTATTTACGGAAATAAAGGATTTTTGACTTTTGACTTTTGATGGACTGTATGAATGATGACATGACTGAGAAAGGCGTTGAGTGTTCAGATGACGGCTGATTTATATAATGTTTAAATAATGCTGCACGATTCATACAACATTTACTCGTATCTAGCCCCAAGCTCACCAGAGTTTGAGTTATGGGTACTAGATAACCGATATATTTAATAAATAAACTAATTAGATAGATATTTTTTACTATCCATAGAAAACATGCAGAAAACCCAGAACAAATATCTGCAGATCGTACAAACATTTGTCCAGAAGCGGGAATCGAACCCGTAATCTCCTGCGTTGCAGGCGGACCTTCGCCCGCCGGGCCATAGAGGTCGTCGATAGAAGTGAATATAAAAGAAAACTTGTTAGTATCTGATATGGGATTAATTCTATAAAATCCTACGACTGGGGTTCTAGAATATAATAAACTAGCTGCTGCCCGCGCCTTCGCCCGCGTTTTATCGGGATAAATACAATACAATACAATATATTTATTGATAACACTGAGTTATAAATCGGGTACTTAAGTACAATAGTAGGTTATTTTTAAATAACATTATTTGATATCATAATTAATAAAGAATAAAAAGTATTATAACATAATAAAAATTAATTACTTGTTACTTCAAAATTATTATATTATACTGTTATATACAGAGGGACCCATGACGTACACGGACCTCTCCGATTTACACAGTTTATGAGTTGGTGCGACTAAAATATGTGCTAGTTTATTGCTGCGGAGAGCTCGGGTGGTGTTCAAACCTTTACGTTTGAAAACATCAATGTTTTTGTGAGTGAACATCGCCACCTGGTGGATTAGTTCGCAAGCGAGCGTCATTATCCCTAATTGTTTAAAATATTCGCGGCACAACACGTCGTCTGGCACGCCAACGATGGCGCGCACAGCACGCTTCTGCATAACGAAGACTCTGTCTACGTCAGCAGCGCGCGCCCAAAGCTCCACGCCGTATGTGATGGTAAAAAATAGCCTATAATGTTATTCCAGGTCCCAAACTATACCCATACCAAATTTCAGCCTAATCGGTTCAGTAGCGTGAAAGAGTAACAAATATCCATACATCCATCCATACAAACTATCACATTTATAATATTATTAGGACGTCTAATTATAGAACTAATAAAAGTAACAGCAATAATTCAGTTTTTGTATTTTCTTTTAAATAATTGTGTGGTGTAAAGTTTTTGATACGGGCCAGTAGCAAACTTGTTGAAAAATAGACCACAAAATAAGAACTGAACTGAACCAACTCATTGGTTTCATTTAGAAATGTTCGTTTGAATGCTACGGTAGCTGTGTACAGAATCTTTTGTTATGCAAATCCGAGTATACTCCAATAATATGCAAATGTTTTGCAATGTTTTCACGGATTCACGATTCGGTTAAAATTATATTATGTAAACGAGGTTAATTGTCTACATGCTGAAAATTATCTTCGTAAATTGGCTATAAAAGCCTTTTGAAAGGGATATTTTACCAGTGAACGACTACTTTTAATCTAGCTTCACCCCGCGGCTTTGCGCGCTTTATTCTTCGATATCAAGTAGCTTCTTATGTTAGTTTATGTTCAGAAATTTCGTGCGCGCAAAATTTCAGTAGTTTTCACTTTGTGTCATGAAACATGTCTTGCTATACAAACATCCTTATAAACTTTTTGTAGATATAAGATGATTTGGACGCTTCCGACTGGTATTGATATGGACCAGTTGAGCTATCTGTAGATTGTTTTCAACAGTATGCAGTTAGCTCAATTGTTTCAATTGTAAATACTAGTTTAATTTGTTTATATTATTTGATTGTTATTTTCTTTGTAGATGATTTAGTATATCGCATTCACTGCCCAGTCTCTGCGGTACGACCCGCAGTTGCGGGCCGCAGTTACTAGAACTCGTAGAACTACATATGCGTCGTTGGCAATGAAAGTGTTAAGAGCTGAAAAAACAGAAATTGGTTTATGGACCACATAATATCCAATTCTGTTTTTAAGGTTTAAAGGTTCTCGAGTGGCGGCCACGATGCAACTCGAGTGTTGGGAGACCTTCCACTCGGTGGACCGACGACATTGTAGCGGTCGCAGAGGGAGTCGACGGATGGAGGCGAACCAGAACCGCTGTTTAAGGCGTCGTATGAGGCCTATGTCCAGCAGTGGACGTGTATGATTATGAATTATAAAAATTTGCTAGCGGATGGGGTGACATCATGGCGGACAAAGGGATCTCGCATTATTAATGTAAGGATTCACACACAGTAAAATATCATAACAACCTAAAGTTACAAAGTTAAATCGAAAATGTGTGACGGCAATCTGACTTTAAGCCACCAGAATGTTCTATAGTACAACATTTTTTTTTCAAACCTTAAAACACAGTGAATTTAAACACCTTTCTGCCAAAAGAAATTCAAATCGGTTTATCCGATTGAGAGCTACAATATCACAAACAGACAAACAATCCACACGTCACTTATTTTATGGATATTATTATTAATTAACGACCAATGTGGCGCGGCGGGCGAAGTTCCGCCTGCGACGCAGAAGGTCGCGGGTTCGATTCCCGCCTTGGAACAAATGTTTGTACAATCTGCATATGTCTTGGATGTTCTGGGTATTTTCTATGTATATCTGTGTAATATATTATATTATCTATATCAGTCATCTAGTACCCATAACAGAAGCTCTGCTTACCTTCGGGCTAGACGATGCTGTGTGAATTGTCCAACATTATTTATTTGTTATAAGTATAACATTTTTATGGTAGAATAGATTATTATCACTCACATTTCTTTCATATTTCATTTATTTTGCTTACATGTACATTTATACAGCTTAGATCTAAGTAGGTAGCTTATGTCAATAGGTACATGCACCCTGTAAGGGCACTGCAAAAGAGACTTTCTTCACACTCTTTTTTTTTCTTTCTTGGGAACACCAAATTCAATTCATTCGTCGAAATGGCTAAGCACTTTCATCTAGCTACATACATATATAGTTTAGCATTGTTTCGGCGTTCGTTCAATGATCGGCCAAGTCATATAATTAACAGAAGCCGTTTCGTAAACGGCCTAGCCATTCTACAAACGGGATGATTTTACGATCTGGCAGCGACACTTGTTCGATTACGTCTTTTTTTCGGGTTTAACCGGAAAAAACACAATACAAAAAGCAAAGTAAGCACCTAAACGCGGCGTATCGCAAAACAAAATCCAAATAAACTTGAAGGACCGGAAGTCAACATTATCCCCACTTGTACCGGAAAGAAGCGGGCAGCCATTACAGCGGCAAACACTTAGCTGCTGTTTGGACGAGGCTTATCAAACCCTTGGTTTTATTTAACCAACTTCAAAAAAGGGTGCTCTACTTTTCATGTACACCTACGTTTTTGTTAATTTATTGGAAAATCTGTTATCGGATTTAGGTTAGCGTGGTACTAAGAGGAGTAAATTGAAAAACAGCGCTACATGCATATTTATTTATTGCATGTAGCAAAAGCTGAATTTACTCCTTTTGCCTTATTTTCTATTTTATTTGTGTCTTTAAAGTAAGTCGGATTGTAATAAGTATTTATAAGGCAATAAATCCTACTAATATTATAAATGTCTAAGTTTGTATGGATGGATGTATGGATGTATGGATATTTGTTACTCTATCATGCAAAAACTACTAAAACGATTAGGCTGAAATTAGGTATGGATATAATTTGTTACCTGGAATAACATATAGGTTATTTTTTATCCCAATAAAACGGCGTAGGCGCGGGCAGCAGCTAGTTTTTAATACGTTCCTTGTATCCGATGAATGGCGAAGTGTCGGCAACTTCGCCACTTCTTAGAATATCATCGGTCGTCGTGGCGCCTATCGATCTATTGGCCACATGAAAATATTGAAAGTTGGGTGTTTTCGCTTAGTGCCAGTAGTTCGGTACAGAAGTACAGGGATATTAGTTCAGTAACTTTATACATCCTTTTCTAAGTGTACATCTATTGTATTTACGGAAATAAAGGATTTTTGACTTTTGACTTTTGATGGACTGTATGAATGATGACATGACTGAGAAAGGCGTTGAGTGTTCAGATGACGGCTGATTTATATAATGTTTAAATAATGCTGCACGATTCATACAACATTTACTCGTATCTAGCCCCAAGCTCACCAGAGTTTGAGTTATGGGTACTAGATAACCGATATATTTAATAAATAAACTAATTAGATAGATATTTTTTACTATCCATAGAAAACATGCAGAAAACCCAGAACAAATATCTGCAGATCGTACAAACATTTGTCCAGAAGCGGGAATCGAACCCGTAATCTCCTGCGTTGCAGGCGGACCTTCGCCCGCCGGGCCATAGAGGTCGTCGATAGAAGTGAATATAAAAGAAAACTTGTTAGTATCTGATATGGGATTAATTCTATAAAATCCTACGACTGGGGTTCTAGAATATAATAAACTAGCTGCTGCCCGCGCCTTCGCCCGCGTTTTATCGGGATAAATACAATACAATACAATATATTTATTGATAACACTGAGTTATAAATCGGGTACTTAAGTACAATAGTAGGTTATTTTTAAATAACATTATTTGATATCATAATTAATAAAGAATAAAAAGTATTATAACATAATAAAAATTAATTACTTGTTACTTCAAAATTATTATATTATACTGTTATATACAGAGGGACCCATGACGTACACGGACCTCTCCGATTTACACAGTTTATGAGTTGGTGCGACTAAAATATGTGCTAGTTTATTGCTGCGGAGAGCTCGGGTGGTGTTCAAACCTTTACGTTTGAAAACATCAATGTTTTTGTGAGTGAACATCGCCACCTGGTGGATTAGTTCGCAAGCGAGCGTCATTATCCCTAATTGTTTAAAATATTCGCGGCACAACACGTCGTCTGGCACGCCAACGATGGCGCGCACAGCACGCTTCTGCATAACGAAGACTCTGTCTACGTCAGCAGCGCGCGCCCAAAGCTCCACGCCGTATGTGATGGTAAAAAATAGCCTATAATGTTATTCCAGGTCCCAAACTATACCCATACCAAATTTCAGCCTAATCGGTTCAGTAGCGTGAAAGAGTAACAAATATCCATACATCCATCCATACAAACTATCACATTTATAATATTATTAGGACGTCTAATTATAGAACTAATAAAAGTAACAGCAATAATTCAGTTTTTGTATTTTCTTTTAAATAATTGTGTGGTGTAAAGTTTTTGATACGGGCCAGTAGCAAACTTGTTGAAAAATAGACCACAAAATAAGAACTGAACTGAACCAACTCATTGGTTTCATTTAGAAATGTTCGTTTGAATGCTACAGTAGCTGTGTACAGAATCTTTTGTTATGCAAATCCGAGTATACTCCAATAATATGCAAATGTTTTGCAATGTTTTCACGGATTCACGATCGCATGACATCACCTTGACAGATTGATAAAGTCAGACAATTTCTATATGCATTATTAATATAACATTTCTTTCAAATAATGCCTCACATCATCTGACAGGATTATATTATTATGCATGATCTAAAATCTCTATGAATATTACATTCGACTTTTATGAAATAGGTACTACACAGTACGAGTCTATATATATAGTCTAAGTGTGGTCGCAGGGAGTCGTTGGATGGAGGCGGCTCAGGACCGCTATTCGTGGCGTCGTTTGGGGGATGCCTATGTTCAGTAGTGGACGTGTACGGGCTGATAATGATGATGATAAAGCAAAGTCGGTTCCCGCTGTCTGTCTGTCCCTATATATGCATAGATCTTTAAAACTACGCAACGGATTTTGATGCGGTTTTTTTAAAAACAAAGAGTGATTCAAAATATTTCCAAATCTATTAAGAGAGGCATTAGACCATTTGTACAAATATTGGTCAGACATTTAAAAGTTATGAAGGAAAAAATTAACTCTGGTACGCTTAGCATGATAAGTAAATTGATAAAAATATTTCATGTAAATTATATTTTACTAGCGACCTGCCCCGGCTTCGCCCGGTTCAATGCTGATACTAAATTATACATGTAAACTTTCCTCTTGAATAACTCTATCTATTTAAAAAAAACTGCATCAAAATCTGTTCCGTAGTTTTAATGATCTAAGTAAGCATTTAAAGGGACGGACAGCAGAAAGTGACTTTTTTATACTATGTAGTGTTTTACATGAAACATATTTTTTACCCTGAAAACTGCCGACTACATCAAAGTCTAGTTACAGACTCCAGAAATTTTACACCAAGTAATAGTCAACTTAACAAGGTACCTCAAATCAGAAGTAACACAAAACTGTGAATCACAGAGCAGTTAGAACCAGTCCCTACACCAATAAAATTGTTTATTGACGTCGAATAAAAAAAAGGAAAATTCCGATCGTTGAGGTCCACGTTTTCTTGTGAAAATAAAGACAGTCATAAAAACAAATTTATCGCCCGCCGTAAATAAGGCGTAACATATTGCGCTTTCGAGTTGTAAAAAGATATCAGAGCGCATAGGCATTTTAGTTACTTTATCAATGCGGTCTGTAAAGGTTCATCTGGATTATGATTGAGTGGTAGACTCCAAATTACAAGAGTAGATTTAGTAGATCGATCGGTTCCCTAAAAATTGCGACATACATAGGCAATGTAAATACTAGAAATAAGAATAAACTCGCTTTGCCCAAAACTAGGCTACACAAGATTAATGTATCTTTTAAATGGCAATGTATACGCTTCTGCAACAAAACTCCAAGTGAGTTGCAAAAATTATCATTATATAAATTTTTTTTTCACTATGAATTCTTTATTGACAAAGAAAATAACAATCAAATAATATAAAGAAATTAAACTAGTATTTACAATTGAAACAATTGAGCTAACTGCAGACTGTTGCAAACAATCTACAGATAGCTCAACTGGTCCATATCAATACCAGTCGGAAGCGTCCCCAAGACGCTGGCTGCATTGCCCCGCTGTATGGCAATGCTAATGCGCTGCGCCAGATACTCACCAGCTCTCGGGTCACGCGTCGCTTCGACCAGGCGCTCAGATAATTTTTTGAAAACCCGGAGAGCCTCGGTACCCCACGGACCTAGGGTCTCGACTCCAAGGGGAGCAAATGCGTAGGCTCTGTCGAGACCTGCATATTTGCGCCTCTTGAGATCCTCGGCCAAATACCAATTATATAAATTCAAAAAAATTGTCAAACATATCCTTTGTAAAAGGCTTATTACAAAAAATCTGATACATATCTAGAGGATAAAAAAGCTTGGGATGAGTTTTGCTCCAACTCGAAAACTAACAACCTAACAAGGGAAAGGTTTCTTGTTCGCTTCTTTTCATTGCCTTAAAAAGATTGAAGTGAACAAAAAATCAAATTGATCACTGTATTTCCCTGTTTTACTTATGTTATCCTGTAAGGTCTAATAAAGGAAATAAAGCACTTTGAGTTTGAGTTACGAGACTAACTCGGACTGAAAATCAACGCGTGCGCCATCAAAATTAAACCTGAAAATTACTTTTACTTGTGCAACAAAAGAAACATAAAGAAGTTTCTATTCAAAATTCAAAAGTAAAGGCTACATACATTTACTCTCGGATGTGTACATGCACTTTCTAAGTTTATCCAAACCAAAATAACTAATATCAGATATTAAAAGGGTTATAAAAACTCCCTCAGGGCATGTTGCCAACAGACACTCGTTTGTCTATGAAAATATATTTTAAGCCATCAAATTTAGTAGCGGCCACTGGCTAATAAATAACTGTTCTGTCCTTTGCAATTACTATAATGGCAGTTAAAAAATAATGATGGTGATTAACAGGTTATTTTGTTCGTAAATATGTTATAATAAATAATAAGTTTAAATATAATTTAGGTAATGTAGTCAGGAATTATATTAACAAAGAAAATTACGATCAATAAAAAAAACAAATTAGAACTAGTATTTACAATTGAGCTGCCTGTTAAACAATCTACAGATAGCTTAACTAATCCAATCAGTGGGAAGCGTCCCCAAGAAACTGGCTGCATTGCCCCACTGTATGGCACTGCTGATGCGCTGCGCCAGATACTCACCAGCTCACGGGTCACGCCGTCACGCGTCGCTTCGACCAGACGCTCAGATAATTTTGCATAAAAACCCGGAGAGCCTCGGTACACCACGGACCTATATAAGGTCTCGACTCCAAGTGATGCAAATGTGTAGGCTCTTTCGAGACCTACCCTAAAAACTAACTAAGGCGTCTGATAGAGAAGAGAGGAAGTAAAAATACGTATTCATTATGCCGTACCTACCTAGAGTGGGTTAAGGATCAAAAGAAGAAATATCAAACCATAGAAGTTGGAAACCATGTAGGTGGCCGAAGTTAAATAAAAAATTACTACTGTCATTTTCCAGAAGCAGACGGAAAAAACGAATAACGCCTTGTCTGATAAAGAAGAGAAGAAGTAAAAATACTTATTCGTTATACCGATCTTACTTAGTAGCAGTAGGTTAAGGATCGAAAGAAGAAATATCTAACCAGAGGTTGCAAGCTAAAAAGCTGGCACGAAGCTAAAAAAACTAAGTCTGTCATTCTCCAAAATAAGACAGAATAAAACATCTGAGCCTCAAGTTAATCCTAAGCTTAATATCAGTAGGTTCAATGTATCATTTAATTTAACAGTAACAGCGTAGTATTTAATCATCCCCGACATGAAATTAATAATAAACAATACTAAGTTGACGTTTCGGAGGGATGGGTTAAGCCCGCAATACGCACATTGCGGTAGTGGGGTTGAGACTGCGGTCGCGTTTAGGGGAGATACCCGGGCCATAGTGTCCTCACAATCAGAAGTATTGTCCTTCGAAGGTTTTATTAAAGGGACATTCCAGAGAAATTTACACGGCAGGTCAGATAAAAAAAATATATAATTTGTACATGAATCTATGATTACAACAAACCAGATATGATTCAACAGGTATCAACCTTTAATAATATTTTTACGATTTTCGACATTTTTATTGATTTTCGTGGGAAAGGGCAGATTTTCGTGGAAACATCAGGAAATTAACAAAAAAAACGTGACAAATATAAGTTAATACTAATATTTAGATATGGACTAACAAGTTATTTAGAAACTAATAGCATTGGTAGTTTTAGAGAAATAGCAAAAAGGAGTTGGAATGTCCCGTCACAGTGGAATTATTCTAAAGCCAATTGTAATTCGAATTAAACTTAAATAAATAAAACAAAGTTATGGATTTCATTTAAGGAGGTGTAAAGAGAAAAAAAGAATACATTATCAGACAGCAAAATCTGGCCCCAAAATAAAGAGAGCTCGTGTAATGTCAAAAAAAGTTCAGTAGTCGGAATCGAACCCGCAGCCTCCAATTTCAATTTTTTTTGTGTGTGGGGGAATGTGTGAGGAGGAGGGCTTAGAATCATTGCTCTGAGTTCGGTTTGACGATATCGAGACGTCATCGTGACGTCCTATACAGAAAGACAGATTTTTTTATTTACCCAAATAAACTATAACTACTAAGAATTAAAATTATAAGATTATTAGACTTATTGAGGGTAAAATGGGTCCCTATCTCAGCATGTTGCAGTATTAAAGCATTTTGCCCTTATTGCACTGGTTTTGAGGCAGGGCCCGTGAGAGGTTACATAGTAATGAGATAACCAGTCTGCTTATTTACTAACTTTGTAAATGATGGGTAACATTATCCATTATGATAACTTAAGTTCAAGTTCTTTATTGGTAAAGAATGTGTTACAATGTCAGATAAACAATCAATATTTTACAAGTAAAATACAATTTAAAATAAATATTTGTAAAGTTGAATAAGTCCGCTTCTTTGTCAAGTAGACGAGAGGCGTCGGCGCCATTTCCTTACAAAGGCCAGCAATGTGATGTTCCCATGTAAGACTTTTGTCTATAACAAACCCTAAGAAGGAAGTGTTATCGACTTGTCTAACAACTTCATTGCCAAGGCTTATCACCATCGGTGTCGTTAGGTACCTACACACTACAAGTATACTAAAGGATCAATTGAAATACCCTATGTAGAATTACAAATAATACACTTAACTATACAAATTTGAATATAATAGTTAATCTTATCTATGTTATGTATATCTAATGTTATGTACAATTAATTAATTTAGACATGCATGCCATACTCTCTAATTCTTTTGCACACCAATGTATATTGGTCAAACATGTTGGATCAAAAAAATTATTTGACATCTTTTTTTACATGTGTTTTGCAAATAAATAACTTTTACTTTACTTATCAACTAGTTTCGTTTTTCTATGGGACTGGAACTAAGCAAATCCTATACAAAAAGAGGCCTCACGATATCGATTCGATACTATCGTCAAACCGGACTGAGGGTTCAGATCCTATACTAAATTTAGTGGTACCTAAGTGGGCAGCAGTTAACTGTGTGTTCATAATTAACCATGCATTAACACACAGTTACCATTTGTTTGATAATTTTAAAAAATGTTTTTAATTAATACGCGTCCTACTAGATCGCTTTGGGAGGGTCCGCTGGCTTTATTATACTTACGAAAATATTTATATATTCACATAATGTTAAATTAGAAGTATTAACATCGCAGGAACCAAAAAAAAAATGGATAAAGTCCCGATGGAGCTCGTATATTTAGCGAAAACTGTGCAATAAATGTATTTTGCGCTCATTTTTATAACGCCAACACGTTTCAAACACTTGATTTACTTACTTTTTTTACACAGGATCTTAATTTTGAAAACCGATTCAGCAGCTCAAAATACGTCGGAAAAGTATAGCACGATTCGTCGCACAACCAACTTTTTTTTTGTCTGGCTGTTTAATTGACTTTAAGCGAGATTTCTCTTTTTTGTGTTAGTTTAAATAGTTAATTGTGAACACACAGTTAACTGCTGCCTACTTAGGTACTACTAAATTTAGTACGGACCCTCACTTCGGTTTGATGATAGTATCGAGTCGATATCGTGACGCGTCATTTGCAAAGGATTTGCTTAGTTCCAGTCCCACAACCAACTTATTATTTTTTGTGTGGCTATTTTATTTGTTACTCGACATCTTTTGATAAAGAATAAAATAGTTGTCTTGACCCCGCAGAACTAAACAACGGGAAAATAGACAAAACTAATGCTGTAAGTTTTTCGCTATGATAGTAATGTACAAGATAAAGGTGAATGACTGCCATGTTTATTGCCCTGTGTCCTTGCCTCGTCTGAAGGCAAACTCAGACGAACTAACCAACTGTCGATTTACTTTGCAAATGCTCTGACGTTATAGTTTTAATAAAGTCTTCATGAGCCGTAGCCACGGTTGCGGCCGTCTTTAGGTTAGGGCGAAATTACTTCACATAGCACAAATATTAAAAAAAGGTTTCATTTATATGCCAACGATCTTCATTACTGAATCGTAGCAGGCTATAGGCAGACAGAATGTCGAAATAATAAAAGTGGTTTGTTCTACAAGTTACGCACTTATAAATACTCAGACGTAAGTTGGTAGGTAGGTCTTCTTTAGTTTCATTTAAAGTTCACAGATGAATTTTGGCAAATAGGTTTAGACCTAAATTTTTCAAAGTGCGAGCTTTTTATTTCGCACTCTTGTGTAGACAAAACCAATATCATAATAAAATTCAATAGTTTGGCTCCCAACATTACAGTTGTAGATAAATGTTCACTTCGCCTCCTTGGTTCACCAATTTTTGATGAGTCTTTTCAGTCATTTGTAGATGAGAAAATTCAAAATTTCAACAAAACCTCGGACAGACTTCTCAAAATTAATAGCCTTAATGGCTTTTACAATTATTCGGTTTTGCTTGGTTGTACCTAAATTTACGTATTCTTTGAGATGTTGTCAACTGTGGAAACACAGCGAGCTCTCAGACAACATAATAAAGAATACTTTATCATCGGTTTTGAATATCTGTTTCGATGACAAGGCATGGTCGCAGGCCTCCCTGCCTGTGAAATTGGGAGGCTTAGGTATCCGCAAAATTTCAAGTGTCGCCCTGCCAGCGTTCTTGTCTTCTGTCTACAGCACTAGTTCTTTAGTGGAAACAATTTTAAAGCCGTCTTTGGTATCAACTGGAAATTCATTAAAAATTTCGTTTTTAGACGAGGCTCGAATGGCTTGGCATAGTGCTTGCCCTGATGCTGCTCCCCCAAAATCTCTTTTGCCCCAACGGCAATGGGACGGGCCTCTGAGTGAGTTGACACGGAATTGTTTGTTACAAACGTGCTCCAGCTCTCCAGATCGTGCCCGTCTCCTGGCCGTTTCTAAATGGGAGTCAGGACATTGGTTGCAAGCACTTCCTTCATATAATACTGGCACTCTATTGGATCCCGTAATTTTCCGTATAGCAACATGTCTTCGGCTGGGTGCAAGGTGTTGCGCGCCTCATCAATGCCAGTGCGGTACTGTTGTCGAACAGCTTGGTCATCACGGATTATCGTGTACTAGGGCTGCCGGTCGGATATCTCGCCATGCCAGCCTTAACGACATCATCCGACGGGCCTTTGTCACCTCTAGCGTACCAGCTATTCTCGAACCGAATGGTCTGTTGCGTGACTATGGTAAGAGGCCCGACGGCATGACTTTAGTCCCTTGGGAGCTGGGAAGGCCTATTGTGTGGGACGCTACATGTGTCCACACACTTGCGCCTTCCCATCTTTCAAGGACATCCGTGAGGGCTGGTTCGGCGGTAGATTTGGCCGAGGATCTCAAGAGGCGCAAATATGCAGGTCTCGACAGAGCCTACGCATTTGCTCCCCTTGGAGTCGAGACCCTAGGTCCGTGGGGTACCGAGGCTCTGCGGGTTTTCAAAAAATTATCTGAGCGCCTGGTCGAAGCGACGCGTGACCCGAGAGCTGGTGAGTATCTGGCGCAGCGCATTAGCATTGCCATACAGCGGGGCAATGCAGCCAGCGTCTTGGGGACGCTTCCGACTGGTATTGATACGGACCAGTTGAGCTATCTGTAGATGGTTTGCAACAGTCTGCAGTTAGCTCAATTGTTTCAATTGTAAATACTAGTTTAATTTCTTTATATTATTTGATTGTTATTTTCTTTGTCAATAAAGAATTTAAAGTTTAAGGTGACAGGAATTTAATCTTAGAGGTGTTCTAGAAACATTACCTAGACAAAGGAGGTCAAAGTTCTTCTCAGTAGTATACGAGTATTTGTGTGCATTTGGTCGAGAGCCAAAAGAGATTCAAGTAACTACGTTTTCATAATACGAGAAATAAAATTACTGAAATGGTGCTTGTCGTTTAGGGTTCGGTATTTTGAATCAAATATATTATAATTATAACCCAAGATTTCCTTAGTACGGGGCTAGATGATGCTGTGTGACTGGTCCAGCATTATTTAAATCAAATCAGATCATATATTTGCACGAATACATAAATATTATACAATGTCAGGACTTATAACTATTTAGGTAATTGTATTCAGCCTGCACGCACGCGTGCAAATGTTGTGCGAGTCATATTATTATAGGAACTATTAAATTTATGTTACAATTCAACTTTCCAGATATTCTTTTACATTATAGAAACAATTTTCCAGTAACCATCCACTTAACTTTTTCCTAAAGATATTACCATGAAGTTCTTTTAAATCTTCAGGTTATTTATTGTAAATGATGATGACACACATGTTATAAGCATTTCTTTTATACATATGTATATATCTTTAAGGCACAGGGGTTTGTAAACCAAATTGTTAAATTTCTTTCGTTTTTGCCGATTATCTAATCACAACGCTACGTTTCTTTAAATAAGTTGGGTGTTGATTTAACAAAAAAACAGATTTCCCTAATATACATGCAGGCGAGCGGTAGGATCTTACAGTTCTTGAAGAGAGGCTTGCAACTATCAAGGAACCAAGACATGTTTATAGGGCATATTATCTTTATGTTTTTCAAGCGACTTCAAAAGGAGGAGGTTCTCAATTCGTCTGTATGTTTTCTTTTTGTATGTATGTTACGCGATATTTCCGCTACTTAAGGATCGGTTTTGAAATTTTTTTCGCTATTGTATAGAAAATGATCCCGAAGGGGTCCCGTAATTGTTGTATCCCCACGAGATTTGTATTTATCCCGCGAAACTTAAAATAAGTGTAGAGAATTTTAAGTCGGTTTATCGTTTTTTAAAACACGCCAAACTATTTTTTTTCATTCATCATCAGCCCATACACGTCCACTGCTGGACATAGGCCTCCCGTACGACGCCACAAATAGCGGTCCTGAGCCGCCTCCATCCATCAACTCCCTGCGACCGCTACGATGTCGTCGGTCCATCGAGTGGATGGTCTCCCATGTAGGGGGGGATTTGCCATAATCACCACGCTTGGCAGGCGGATTGGTGATCGCAGTGTTGGTGTTTAAAAAATACTCAGAAGGAAGCTGCTGCCCAAACTATTACAAGAAGACAATTGGTTTGCTAACAATTGACAACGGATTGAAATTCAGAAAATACGGCCGGATAGATCAATTCAGGCATCACGCTGCCATACTGGTCGTATTTCAAAGGATTGCCGGAACAGCTGTTGTAGTTTGCTGCAATTCTATTGGAAAACGGAAAACTCAGTTCTACAATACTCTCACTTTTTTATTCGAGAGCTTTTCAACTTGGTTGTGGAAATGCTCAGGTTTCTATTGAAATAAAATCAGGGAAGCAATGCAGTATTCCAATATTGTTTTAGTTAACTGCATTTTTCTTGCTGTAGCACAGATAATCAGCTTAGCTACGGAATATAATATTCCGTCTCGTTTTTTAGGCATTTCATCATCATCATCATCAGCCCATACACGTCCACTGCTGGACACAGGCCTCCCCCGCACGACGCCACAAATAGCGGTCCTGAGCCGCCTCCATCCATCGACCCCCCGCGACCGCTACGACGTCGTCGGTCCATCGAGTGGATGGTCCCCCATGTAGGGGGGGGATTTGCCATAATCACCACGCTTCGCAGGCGGATTGGTGATCGCAATGTTGGTGTTTAAAAATACTCAGACGGAAGCTGCTGCCCTTCCTCTTGTAGGCTTTAGGCATTTGTCGATAAAAATTATACTAGTTTTTTTAGAACTGGAAAACACCACACAGCGTCACCTAGCCCCAAGCTAAGCATAACTTTTGATATGGGTACATGATAACTGATAAATTTAATGGGTACAATACATTACACAGATATATATTTTCCCATTGCAACCGAAACAAATATTTATAAATCGTACAAAAATTTGTCCCAAGGCGGGAATAGAACCCTCAATCTCCTGCGTCGCAGATGGACCGTCGCCCGGCGCGCCACATTTAATCGTCTTGTTTTTAGGGCAAGTTCTAGTTCTAAGGCTATTTTTTGAAATCGCTCTATCTCCAACATACGAGTAAATTTACTTTCTACACAATTCTATAAACAAAAATAAAATTTCTAAGGGATTAATATTATTGTTATAGAATACTCCGAGGTGAGAGTAAATTCGTCTCTCACCTAAACGAACCTCTAACATTGAAAGTTCCCCCGGGAAATCATCTCACTCCAACAGAGGGAAGTAAAAACAAAACGCAATGTCATCACAAAAGGTGTAAACTTATTAACAGAATGTAGTATTTTTAATAAACGACTCCATTGATACCAAATAAATATTTATTTGGTATCTATGATACATATTTAGTAACAGTATTGTAGAGTTATAATTATGTATATTGTAGAGAGTGTATATACATAAAATAACCTGTTCATATATGTATGTATATATTTCATGCAATAAACGATATTTACTTTACTTTATTGTGGTGACCTGATGATGTCTCGACGAAACTATAATTACTTTGATGGGGTTTTTCACTGTGTTATCATAGACAATTAAGTTTGTGTGTGTGCTTTAGTTAGAGATAAGTGACTTAGCAATTTCATATGGTGTAAGGCTGTGTCTTTACCTTCTCTGATTGCACGGCATGTTGATTTGTGGGAGAGGGCTGTGCATACGTATGCATTTTATAGAAATCATTCCAAACAACAAATCCTTACGCTCTGTATGCTCCGGTATCGGCACAGGTTCGGCCCCGCGGACGCGTAAATCAATCTTAAATCAAAGATTATCGATATTAATAGATGATAACTAGCCTATCGAAGTAAAGTAACCATGTTTTTTTTTAATTCACTTAAAATACTAGTGTTCGGTAAACGCTACCATTAAATTAATCGTCTTTAACAGTGAACGTATTTTATTATCGGTTGGACCTGTTTTCCGAGAAACCCATGCAATTGATTATTGATTTAAACATGTTCTGCGTTTCCAAGAAATTGACATAGAGTTCAAGTATATAGGATTATTAGCTGCTACCCGCGTTTTATCGTGATAAAAATAGCCTATATCTTATTCCAGGTCCCAAACTATACCAATTTCAGCCTAATTGGTTCAGTAGTTTTTGCGTGAAAGGGTAACAAATATCCATACATTCATCCATACAAACTTTCACATTTATAATATTAGTAGGATGAGAGTGCGAGAATAGAGAGCATAATGTACTTATATCTCCTACGCACATTGAAGTGAAGAGAAAAATCTATTGATTTTCTTACTTTGTTTCGTTTTTGATAATAATAACTATATTTAACTGTTTAGGTATAAAATATGACTTGTCTATGTGCTTATTTTGTAAGCCTTAAGAAATAAAGTTATTGATTCTGATTCAGATGGCTAGTCCCGTTGAGACTGGCCGCCGTGGCCAAAATTCACCATCCAAGGTCACCATCATCATTATGTTTACATTTATGAGTGTTATATCGACTTATAATTTTCGATCAAACAACCTTTAGCGCTCATGGTTCATTGTCATAATACTATCAAAACTAAGTTAATTTAGCATTTAACTAGGTTTTAACGTCCTTTTCTTCCAGACTCAATTGGGGCATTAAGGTTGTTGCATATCAACATAGGCCGCACGGTGCTCGCCTATAACAACTCGAGCGGTGCGGCCCGTACCCCTCGAGTTGTTTTAAGCGAGCGGTTTGAAGCTGTTTACGTTAGTAGACCAAGGAGTGGCTAGGTTGGTTCGACAGGCTAGCTTACCACGCACTGGCTGGTATTTTATGCTGTCACTTTCAAATGTATCTATAAAAGATTCTAAAAATTTGGCAGAGTTGCTTCAATCCAGACTTAGAGCCATCTCGCAAGAAATTTTAAAGATTATGAGTTTGATTATTATTTGAGTGCCCACGTTTGTGTATGGTAGGTAGCGTTTAGAGATACGTGTGTTATGTCCTTTAGTAGGGCGTATATATGTATATTGTTTTTTGTAAAACCGGCATTCATCTTAGTTTTATTCACCCACACTGATGTACGATTCTACTTTGATCGATGTTACGATTTAGCGTGCACGAAGCACCTGTAGGTACACACCACAATCTATCTTAACATGACCTTAGTGTATACCGCAGATCAAATAAAGCTCCTATTCACCGGCAATACTGTTGAAATTACAATGAAGAAACGGACCATATTAAAACCTTACAAAATCGCTGGTGGTCTACATATTTGATAGATGGCCTCCTGGAATTGGTAGTACCCTAACCTTCTTCGGAGGTTCGGAATATTTTATTTCAATTGGAACAAAGGGATTCATCAAGCCACAACACGCAATGATGACCTGCGTTTTCCATTCTGAGTACATTTTCGAATTCGGTTGGGGTGGCATAAAGTTTTTACAACCACTCAGCACTCGGTATATACTTGTGTAGAACTGTAAACGAACAACGAAACTGTAGAGGGTAGGTACTTCTAATGTATGGACGCTCTCGTAATGAAGTGACATTGTACAAAAGAGGGGATGCAAAAACCGAGTTTGGTGGCCAAAAAGTGCAAGATCGCATCTCTTCGTCTTCGTCACCTGTTACCAATAAATATTAGTTTTTATCCATAAGACGTATACTTTTGTAATATTTGTTTTTTTTAATTGATTGTGTGTTTGACCTCTCTAAAAATACGTATGTTATTGTCATATTTTACTGATACCTGTTTTAATGTCTATGTTTGTTTTGTGCTGTCTATTTTTGTGAACCAGATAAACCATTTAGACATGTGTAGTGACACAGTTTAGCATATAGTACGCGTCGCATTTGCGTTTCTGCAATTAAGCATTTTCATTAGCTAGCCGTGTTCACTTCAGTCACTTCTAAAGCCTCCGATCAATGTACAGTACACGTACCCAAATATTCTTTTAATACCAACCGCACACCCACAATAATATAAATAATCTATAGACTAAATAACAAAACATGTATCTATCTATCAGATGAGATCTGATATAAGTAGATGAGTTCGCAACCCATAACATTAGTCTTTGCCATAAGCCTTGGCGAATACAGTCTTCGAAAGATTTTTGATTGCGTATGAGTTACGAAGTAACATTACCTAATCTGTAGTGGCAATACCTATAAGTAATCGGAAACCTTATACATATGCCTGAAATATCGCAACTATTAAATATATATCACCTTGTAAGCAATTAATTTGCATAGACAGAGATAAAATATGCAGAAATGCTCTGTATAGAGGGGCTGCAGTGGAGTTAATAGGACCGTCATCCGAGCGCCACGTTATCGCTGGTGTGGAGGCTGGCTGACGTCATCCAATACAGGCTCTGATGCTATATCGATTATTACTATTGAAGATTATTAATTTGTATGTTTATTAATTCAAAACATTAGGTACATCTATAGTTCTATACAAATGTCCTCAAGCATAATATGGCGTGTTTTAAAAAACGATAAATCGACTTCAAATTCCCTTGCTTTTACATTTAAGTTTTGCGGGATAAATTCTCATCTCCTGGGGATAAAAATCATAATAGTATTTATCCCCCTCGGGATCATTTTCTATACAATAGTAAAATAATTTCCAAAATCGGTCCATGATTGGCGGAGATATCGCGTAACATACAACCAAAAAAATATATAATTTTAGATACTTTTTTATAGAATTTTATACACTGCTGAGTAAATCTAGCCGAGCCACCGTATCTTGGTCAGTATATGTATCTTCAGAAATAATAAAATCTTACACTGCGATTGCCACGCACGAAGATTAAGTTTCAAATTCATACAAATCCTACTAATGTTATAAATGTTTGTATGGATGTTTGTTCCTCATTCACGCAATAACTGAACTGATTTGGCTGAAATTTGATATGACCTGGAATAACATATAGGCTATTTTTATCCCGATAAAACGCGGCGAAGGCGCGAGCTGCAGTTAGTATACGTATGTATATTAATAAAGAAAGTAACTTTCTTTCTGTCTGTTAGATTCTCATGCCTAAACGGCAGATCGTGTCAGGGAGATAGACGATATCCCAGGGGGAAACATAGGCAACTTGAATATGCGTGCGAAGTCACAGGCAGAAGCCATTGACTTATAATTATTAATCGCCTAATGCCATTATAACGGAAACGTTTCCGGAAAAATTTATAGTCTTATAGAATACTTATAGGAAACTTGTTCGTAGAACTTTTTAAATGCGTCAAGCGGGGAAAGTACGGGTAGGTACTAACTTAATCCGATTTCTGCGTAGAGCGTTTTTACATTATCCGATCCGATTTCAGTATCGGACACGAGTAGCCGATATCCGACATCCAATATTATGTGTTATCTTCACATATCGTCCCTGTAGAAGGAAAATTAAATAACTAACACATTTTGTGAAATTGACTTTATTGCATTTTCATAAAGTCCAATTCAAGCTGCATCTTTCTGTGTCACTAAAGTTTCGATATCATAATTTATCAAAAAGTTATAAGTTAATGAATCACGCAAGTCGTCAAATATGGAAAAATAGATAAAGGTGAATTTAGTTAAAAGTAGCGAAGGAAAAGTAAATAACTCGGCAAAAAATAAATAAGTGACATCATATTGTCACTATGAAAGCGAGAAAAGTCAATAACGTCCTTTTGTTCAGTTTTCCCTGAACTCATTTATGCTCGACCAGGACCAAATTGCAGTCGGGATAGTTAAATAAAGTGAATTATTGAATTTTACGTGTGTGAAATAAAATTGAATTGGTAAATTGTGTGCCGCCAACATATCGGTGTCTGCTCCGAAATCCGATATCGGTATAGAGAGTGTGAACGGCAAGTGCATATTTCATACATTTTACTTGCCCCGACATTGTATCGGGGTCCCATACCGATATCGGATCGGATAATGTGGAAACGATCTTATTCGCCTTCGGTATTTTAGCAGCATGTAAAAGAACTCTCAACGAAGGAATAGTGACTTCATGTGAAAGCGAAGAAGGTTCATATTCACTTATATGTATGCGGCACTCTTGCAAGTACTATGAATGAGGTATGCACACAGCTAAGTATAATGAGGTATGTAAACAGCTAAGTCTGGTTTTCTACGTACAAATCAAATATTATAAAAAGAAGCCAAGTACTCATGGTGCATGGTCGTGGAAGATGGGTGATACATGGCCACGGCACTTACGTCACAGACTTATTGATAAGGTAGTAATATTTGTATAATAAAAAATATCTATCTAAGTAATATATTGTATTATGTATATCACTTATCTAGTACCCATAACACAAACTCTGCTTAGCTTAGGGCTAGATAATGCTGTGTGAATTATCCAACATTATTTATTTATTTTCTTTTTATTAGATAACATTTCCGTAGCCACCACTCAAATGCTTTAAATTTTTATACAATTAGTTTATTCAATACGGGCTAAGACCCTTTTCATATGCATACGATCACGGTCGCCTTGTCGTATAAAGAAATGTATAAGCTAAAAAGACAGCTTTCACAAGACACAAAGGCCAGGCTGGGCGTCGCCCGTCTCTTAAATTTCTACTTTGCACGGCACGCCGCCGCCGCGCCGTTATGTGCATGTGGAAAGGACCTTAGCCTATGAACAAAGCAACAAAACAATTAATAATGCTATCAATATATAATGCTAGCTGTCTGCAATTATCATAATCATCATCATCACCCCAGCTGTGGACGTTACTGCTAAACATAGGCCTCCCCCAAACGACGACACAAAACTTTTCTATACGTTAATAATTTAGTGACTATAACACGCATCTTTTACTGAAATAAATACTTTTCTTGGGCTTTCTGACAGGGCCAACCTTTACTATTATAAATGACCCGTTGTCATAATAGATCTATGGTTCCCCTGGTACTACCCCTATCTACCCGTCCGTATTGATTAACGATGATTACCCTTCGCCAAGCCCAGTTGATAGTAAAACATCTGTTCTCAGAATAATGCATGCAATCTAGCCACAGGTATGGGGGCTTCCCCTAATTGAACCTGTTTTTGAGGTAATGCACCTAAACCTCACATAAATATGCTAAATACTAAAGTTTGGTTAGATGTACTATGTTATTTTTTCACACCGAAACTACTGAACGATTGGAAAAAAACTTTGCATATATGAAGGTCTACCTGGATTAGAATTTGACGGTACTTTATTATATAAAATATCTGCTACTTAGTACCAGAATAAATGTTGTAGTTTACGAAAACTATAAAAATTCTCGTTTCCTTCTAAACATTTAGAGCCTTGCAGCGTCGCCGCCGGATCGATAACATAAAATAAAATAATTCTGGACAATACACACAGCATTATCTATCCCCAAGCTAAGCAGAGCTTGTGTTATGTATGTGTGTGTGTTGGGTGTCCCATATCACACTATATAGAAATATATTTTTTTATTATACATACATAGAAAACATCCAGAACAACCTGAACAAAACATCTGCAAATCGTAAAAACATTTGTCCCGAGACGGGAGTTGAACCTGCAGCCTCCTGCGTCGCAGGCGGACCTTCGCCCACCGCGCCACTCAGGTCGTCGATAGAGAAGGAACTCCTTTTCGTTCTAATAACACACGTAATTCTTTCTTATAAAATATAACGATAACTTTTCCTATTTTATATTGTATAATCTCATACTAGCCACTCACTACTTTTTACTTTACTTACCATATTTTTACCTGTTTAAAGGTTATTAATATTTTATGGAAAACCTGTAGGACGTTTGGTTAGGCTTGCCAACAAAACCTACACAAATAATTCCCCTTTAATAAAGCTATTACAATATTAATGTGCAATTTGAGCTGGAAGCAACATTGTGGCCACATTAAATGCAATGTAAGCAATAATTATAAAAGCCAGTGTTATAGCTACCGCAATTTTCCGAGACGACTTTATATAGGAAGCAGATTGAAAGAAAGAAAATGTTTTTGTACCTTAAAACTACTACACAAAAGCCTTAAAACTACGTTAGTTAATACTACTTAAGCTAGCGAAAGGAAGCAGATTGAAAGAAAGAAAGAAAATTAATACTACGCTAACGAAAATAATTTATTTTTGTGCGTGCTTAAGGCAAATATGGCCTTCACTCATCATTGTGATGGGTGCACACTGCTATGTTCATCCAACGATGATTTTCAGTGAAGACCAGAAGGATCGTGTCACGTCACGATCGTCAGGTTGAGGTCTTCTCTTCTACAGTTAATACTTTTAGTGCCCATGATGCAAACCTCCATACTCATCGGAATGAAGGAGCAGCTAGTGGCAAATCGCTCCGCTGGGGCTGCGCAGTGCCCTTTCGTTGCCCATTAAGAGCATTTCCACATTTCATAGTACTTTCACATATTGGCGTAGGATATTATGTGCCTAAGTATGTGCGCAAACACGTAAACACATTCTAATAGGAAAATCAGATCAGGACACCAATATCACATAGAACAGAATTACTTTAATGATTACTCTATCATCATCATCATCATCAGCCCGCACACGTCCACTGCTGAACATAGGCCTCCCCCAAACGACGCCACGAATAGCGGTCCTGACCCTGATTACTCTATACCATACCATATTAAAAAATATATTTTTAATTCCCCCTTTATACCGTTTTATCCACAATATTCTAATATCTTTTTTCTCCGTTCGCCAGGGACACTGAGTATATTTACGCTCCCTCATTTTGTGACATTTTTGACTTTGACAGCTCAACGAATTGTCCACAGACCAATACTAAACCGACTTCAGGAAAAAGATATATACTTATTGTTTTTATTGATGCTAATAATTCCCTCTCTCTCACAATCCGATGAGACGGCAGACCGACAAGAACAGGAGAACAGGGAGAGGTCAGGCGGAGGACCAACGGCTCAACGTGCTTTTCGACGCACGGGGGTGTAACACCGCCAACTGACTCCAGGCTATTACAGTGAATTTTCCATGCAAGAAAAATCCCAATTCAGCGTGTACGTCTCCGTCTAATAGCTAACAGCAAATTGTATTCAGTTGTTTTATGTGTACATGTCAAATATATAGTGAGATCGAGTTATTCCGTGTTCGTCCCACTCGCTTCGGACTAAAGTGGGACGTAGGCGGAAAATCTAATTCAGAAGTGTTTCCATTCCACATTCGTCCCACTTTTCAAATATAAGCTTTAGTACTATCAGTCACACACTGCAAATGTCAGAAACGGACCCCATATAAGATAAGATACATTTATTTGGCCATAAAGAGCATTATACAATAATAACTTATCAACATAACTTCAGCTTGCTTTATACAAACTCAAAAACAATGAAACTCAGCTTTGTGCTGAATCACGCTGGCGCGCGGGTCAGTGTTTCGCCATATAACTCCCATTATACATATGCATATTCGAGTCATTGCGTGTTCGTCCCACTGGCTTCGGCCCAATCTAGTCCCCACACAGAAAATCAGTGGTGATTTCCTTCCGCATTCGTCCCACTTTTTAAAGGCAGGCTTTAGTACTCTCAACCACACACTACCATTAAACCCCGTTGGGGCGCTACAACATAAAATTAAGGATTAGTGCGTCAGCCCTAGCACTCGGAATAATCTCAAAGAAATTAAATGATATCCCAAAATGTACGATTTCGACGGGACTTGAACCAGCGACCTTCCCCTCAATACGTGACTGCGCTAACCAACTGCGCTACGAAATCGTATCATCATCGATGTCGTAGCGTAGTCCCGCCGAAATCGTAAATTTTTGGGATATCATTTAATTTCTTTAAGGCGTTTCAGCAGAAAATGGTTTTTTTGCGTTTGGTGGCCACCAAACCCAATAAACCATTTTCTGCTAATACTAAATGAAACAAAACTGTTACAGAGGCATCGAAAAATAGTTTATACTGGGTATTATCAATTGGCGGTGAGAACTTTTGTTAACTCTTTTCCATAACGTAATAGAAGAAAAAATAAGAGTGGCGCTAGTGTTGCATTACTATGCGCTTTAACATAAAATTATACCGAGACTTAAAACCCAGTTAGCTAGCTAACGTGCTAACCGGTGTAAAACCAGTATAAGTTCGTTGGCATACTGTATGCTGCTCAGAATTACATTTTGCATCAGAACAGGTAAGCCATGCTAAGCGCACTGAGCTGACAGCACATCCCGTCTTTCGAGGATACGTAAACATTATGCGAAGTAGAAAATGCTATTTTAAGAGAATAGTACCACGAAGATGGTAGGTACCTACAAAAACACACATCGAGGTTTGAAATTAAAGTTCGTATTTGTTTCATTTTAATTAGTATTTTTTTGTAGTTTGTGTTTTTTTTCGTAGTTATTAATTTGTCTAAGTATTTAGTTACGTAAAATTTCGATATTTTTTTATGAATTAAAATTTGAATCATGCAAACATTTTTTTATAATATAAATAATACAAAATAAGAAAATTTTGAAAAAATTGCATATTTGGGTAAAATCTAGTTCGTAACAACAATATATTTACTTTATTTTTATAAGTATCTTACTTACTCTATTTTGTGAACGAATAAATATATAAATAAAAAATCTTATTTGTCCGGAGCTGCTCTGAATCGTGCCGCACTGTACACCTCACGTCGACGCCTAAAACAACCTAATAAACTTGTTTATAGAAGGAAAGTCAATTCCCACGCCCCTTCAATACAACCATTTACGAGAATATTCAAGAAAAATCACGCGCGCTGTCTTTTATGTAACGCAACACGCGAGTTTGTTACTTTTCTTTTCTAGCTCCACTTTTCACTGAAACATTTGGTATAACAAAGTTCTTTTTAGATGGTAGTTTGATACCTACCAGACTTTCGGGACAAAGGCGAAACAATTCTTTAACTATGTAAGAAAAACAAAAGAATAAACAAAGATTTTAGCATTTATTACTAGTTTAAAATACCAAATGAATTAAATAAACTCGACAATTCACACAACATAATTGATTTTGTGTCTAAACTAAGCAGAGCTTGTGTTAGGAGCCTATCTCACCCGGACGTCACGGTGAAGTCGATAGTAACGTATTCAAATTATTGTATGGCAGACGACTTTGACAAACCTTATGCTGCCATACAATAAATAAATAATGCTGGACATTCCACACAGCATCGTCTAGCCCCAAGCTAAGCAGAGAGCTTGTTTTATGGATACTAGATAACTGATATACATAGATAATACAATACATACATATAGAGGTGATAAATGATTAAGGTGATAATAGTGAATGAAAAGTTTTGATACGTTACCAGCTACGTCGCCGTGGCATCCCAGTGCGGTAGAGCCTTTATGAGTAACTGACTAATGAACATAGAGATACTGATATCTGTTTTTATTTTTAAATTACATTACATAGACATATTAAGCCTCGGGGTCGCGGCGTACGAATATCGACCCCTCAAACTCAACCCGTGGATGTCGTAAAAGCCGACTAAGGGAACCTACCAGAGGAAGGGCAGCAGCTTCCTTCTGAGTATTTTTAAACACCAACACTGCGATTACCAATCCGCCTGCCAAGCGTGGTGATTATGGCAAATCCCCCCCTACATGGGAGACCATCCACTCGATGGACCGACTACATCGTAGCGGTCGCAGGGAGTCGATGGATGGAGGCGGCTCAGGACCGCTATTTGTTTCGTCGTACGGGGGAGGCCTATGTCCAGCAGTGGACGTGTATGGGCTGATGATGATGATGATGAGACATATTTATTTACAAAATTTTGGGAAAACTTACAGCTAGATTCAGAAAATACAGGGGAAAATTTAAGAACATGCCTGGGCCAGTGCATATTTGCTGATGGCCAATTAAAAGTTTCCACAGACAGGTATACTATATATAGCATAGTACAAAGTAAGTTGACGACATAAAAATAATAAAATAGAAAAAATTATGAATAAGTAACCACGGAGAATTCTTACACTTGAACAAATTTATCACTAAGTAGCGTTTCAGCTTGCTTGTACTGGTGTTGAATAAGTCTACCTCACTGTTTTCATACACTAAACCTCCTATTCTAGCATCCTACGCCATAACACGATATCTCATAGCAGCCTACGCCACGCCATAGCACGTTGTCTCGTAGCAGCCTACACCGTAGCACGTAATCTCGTGCCAGCCTACACCGTAGCACGTAATCTCATTCCAGCCTACGCCGTAGCACGTAATCTCATGCCAGCCTACGCCGTAGCACGTAATCTCATGCCAGCCTACGCCGTAGTAAGACTGCTACGACAAAATATGTTATGTCGGAGCAGGATACGAAGTCCTTGTATAAGTACATAGTTTTATCGAATTATAAGCTTATAAACTAAATTACATAAAAGAAACTATATACATATGTATGTTTGAATCTACTATCTTCTTTAGTGCTTGTTATAAACGAAAGTAGCTACTTCATATCACTAACTTAGTAAAAGCGAAAGTTTAAAGGTTTGTATTATATTTATTACCTAGTCACCCACAAAGTACAGCATAAATAAAACATTTATTGACAAAGAAAATAACAATCAAATAATATAAAGAAATTAAACTAGTATTTACAATTGAAACAATTGAGCTAACTGCAGACTGTTGCAAACAATCTACAGATAGCTCAACTGGTCCATATCAATACCAGTCGGAAGCGTCCCCAAGACGCTGGCTGCATTGCCCCGCTGTATGGCAATGCTAATGCGCTGCGCCAGATACTCACCAGCTCTCGGGTCACGCGTCGCTTCGACCAGGCGCTCAGATAATTAAAATAAAGTGAATTAGGCTTATGAATTAGGTTACAATTTCGCATTGAATGTAAGACCTGTTGGAATAGCTAAATTTTATATTGATAAGAAAAGGTGAATCCTCAGGCAGAAATTGGTATAAAAACAGTCTATTTGCAATGATATCTTTTCGTTCATGACCTAAAGCAAAGTTAGAATACGTATCAATCAAGCTAAAGTTATATTACCAATAAATCTAAGAAAAAATGCCTACTTTATCTTCCTAAATCAAATAGACAATCTTTCTGAATCGAATCAAAAGTTAGAGAGATTTATTCCTAGTGCCGGAAAAATAAGGCATCAAATAATTTTATTCCACTTTCTATTGTGGCTGAAATATAGGGGTTGGAACTTTTGTTCGAGTAAAAGGAGAAAGTGAAATTAAATTTTGTTGCGAGAAAGTAATGGCTTAAAAGTGACAAAAGTGGCTCTTTGTCCGTAGCCTAAGGTTGTAGCATACATGGTCCACACACTCTAACAGGGCTCCTAATACCTGGCCCCTAAGTGAAATATTTATCTCACACTGTATGTATTAGGATTGCAAAATAATACTTGAATACTCTGCACAGTTCCAAAATAAGCATTCAAACATGGGCGTAATATCCTTAAAAGGTTCGGATCGGGGTTACGAAGTGTAATGTAACTTGTTACACAGCGAGCGAACATGTAGTCGGTACGGAGAAAGAAGACGCTTACAACGAATAACAAGACGGATTTTAGTACTTGGCTTAACTTATCATGCTCATTGCGAATCTTACATTATGCTCCATAACACCGATCAGTGCCTGACTTTCGTGACAGTATAAAATAGCAGAGAGCGCGCGGTAAGTGAACTTGTCGCAACAGTTCCCAGTTTTCCTCGTCAAGGGGATTTATCAAGGGCAAAACTGGAATAACCCCAATCTAGCGATACGTTAGATTTTGCGTGGATAGCGCATGGACAAAGTGCAATTAGCCCGATTTAAGGCGGCGGCGGCAGAGGCCTATTGGAACTATTAGCGGCATTGTGCTTTATGGATATGCTTGGACCTTTAGCAGTTTTACGGTCGGAAGTCGTCTAAACCTATTTAGGTCTAAGCACCCATAATTTTACTAAACTAGCCTGGATTAAGGCAATATCATTTCACATTACAACTCGACTTGACTTTTAGTACAGTTTATTTGAATGTTCTATTTCAAATGATCAATGACAAAGCACTATACAAATTATTGCCTTTATCGACAAAAATATAAAATTTTTATTCACGCTGAAAATACCACAGACATATCAGCTAGTGTCATGTCTGTGGTATACGTACTAAAAATGTCATATGCAAATACAATGCAAAATATTTTATAGCGATATTGTTTGTGCACTAACGGAAAATTAATATTTTATTCTGGTTATTGCTATAATAACAATAAAGCATTTATTTGCTGGACATAATGCAAAGTGCACATTTGCAAAATAATTTTGGGATTATATACATATGTATTGTAGTGTTCACCAATCCGCATATCAAGCGTGGTTTTGAGGCAAACCCCTTAGCCCTACAGGTGGGGGATATGTTCAGCAGTGGACATATGGACGTATGTGTTCTGTAAAGGTATACCGAATTCAAATATTTATTGACAAAGAAAATAACAATAAAATAATAAAAAGAAATTAACCTAGTATTTACAATTGAAACAATTGAGCTAACTGCAGACTGTTGCAAACAATGTACAGATAGCTCAACTGGTCCATATCAATACCAGTCGGAAGCGTCCCCAAGACGCTGGCTGCATTGCCCTGCTGTATGGCAATGCTAATGCGATGCGCCAGATACTCACCAGGTCTCGGGTCACGCGTCGCTTCGACCAGGCGCTCAGATAATTTTTGAAAACCCGGAGAGCCTCGGTACCCCACGGACCTAGGGTCTCGACTCCAAGGGGAGCACATGCGTAGGCTCTGTCGAGACCAGAATTAAAATTAATCAATTAAAATTATTATAGAGGTCACACGTTAATATATAAATTTTATTATAAATGCGAAAAAGTGTTTGTTAGTTTGTTTGTCCTTCCTTCACGCACTAACTAAGCAACCATACGACTTGATTTTTGGCATAGAGTTAGTTGAAAGGATGGAAAGTACATAGTCTACTTTTTGTCCTGGTAAAACATCAAATAGAAATGTGAAATTCGAATTTAACTCGGGTGAAACCGCGGGGAACAGCTAGTATACCATAAAGGAGTATACCATCAATAACACCTTATTTCTTATTTGATATTAATAACTATGTTTATAGTATAAAATTTGACTTGTCTAAGTGCTTATTTTGTAAGCCTAAAGAAATAAAGTTATTGATTCTGATTCTGATTCTGACTGAGTTGAAACAAGAAGCTACTTTGACGACCCATGTGGCGCGGCAGGCGCAAGTCCGCCTGCGACGCAGGGGGTTGCGGTCGATTCCCGCCTTGAGACAAATGTTTGTACTATCTACAAATATTTTTCTCGGGTGTTCTGGGTATTTTCTATGTATATAAAAAAATATCTATCTAAGTAATATATTGTATTATGTATATCAGTTATCTAGTACCCATAACACAAGCTCTGCTTAGCTTGGGGCTAGATGATGCTGTGTGCATTGTCCAACATTATTATTATTATTTACTGAGGTTATTAGTGTGTGTTATTAAAATACTGACGCGTCACAATCCATCCTATCAGCTTTATTTCCAAAACCATTAAAACTGTACCCTTTAACCATATACCTAGTTTTCTCTTTTCATCGAAATCAGTGCATTATAACCGTTTGATGAAAGTCTAGCATTACAGTACAGTACAAAGTTGATTCGGTCACGTAACTTTTGTTGGCTTTTGTAAGCTCTAAAAGCCGGTGTGTAACAAAGCGGAGCAAATTGTCGAGCGCGCTGCACATTCCTATTGGGCAGTGCTATTTTAATAGTCCCAGCGAATACTGAAGCAGTGTGTGCGTTATTAATTTAATGGGTCGGTTTCCGAGATTTAATACTGGATTTCACTCGTTATTACTAAAAGCTTCTACACGCTTCTACAACGTTACAGTACAAATTTGAGATTTGGGAATATATCTAAGTGTTAAATTAAGGCGATTCCCTGACCCAAACTAGCGCCGCCACCTAGGCCAGTTCGTGCTACCTATCATAAGCTTTTTTAAAGCAGCTGTAATAGATTTATTTTGTATAGTTTAGGAAGAGATGCGAAGTTGCACTTTTTGGCCACCAAACTTGGTTTTCGTATCGTATCCTACGCTATACAATATAAAACTATTATAGAGGCATTAAAAATAATAATATGATAGGTATCAAACGGACGGATATTTGAAAATTGCTTTGTTTAACGTAATAATACGATAAAATAGGTGGCAACGCTGATTTGGGTTGGGGTAGCCCCTTAATTTATGTATTTGAAGGAAAATTATTTAATTTGAAGCTCTTAAATATAAGAAATTGGGAACCATGTCTACTACGTCTGTTTCTCGAGAGGAGGCGCGCGAACGTAATACGATGGAACCTTTTCGAATTGAAAAAAAAATTGGTCGGATATAGACTTTGACAAGGTTTCATCTCACAGCTGCGAAAGGGAAAAGGATATTTAGAAACCCCAGCACCAATAAGCAGAATAAAAATATTTCATAGTTTTCCTGACCTGAAAACTCTGCTGCATAAAAATTATCTACAATTTGCATCCAAATTGCTCTCATTCATACAATTTATTTTGTATTCTGAAAAACTGCTTTCATTCCATAAATTAAAATTCTACTTTAAAATATTTTGTCTCTATCTATGAATATTTATACTCAGATTAATTTAGTTGAATCAAATAGAGATGCAAATTGATCAACTTCATTCAAATACAGTTTTAGGTTTATTATGTTTATTACTATGAGTACTATGAACCACAAGAAATAGAGATCAGACAAACTTTCGATAGAATTATTGATAAATCCCCCTTAGGGGGGAAAACTGGAAAATAATGATGATGTTGTTGATGAGTATTCACAGAAGCCTTTAATTATCTTTTAACCGGTCAAAGCAGAAGCCACTGAGCAAAAAAATGACTGCAAAATCGACGGCACTATTAATCCAATTAAAGTTTTAATTTATTCTGCTTGCAGTGCCGTTGACAGTTTCTTGAAGACTCACCGGCCACTCGAACTTGTTTGAAAACTCGTTTAACTTAAAGGTTAAAGACAAGTTATACGTCCATTTATATCGACAGACACTGAGCGTGCCAGAAACGTGAAAGAGGACATGTTTAAGAAAGATGTTAGTATAGAGAGGACGGCTGATAGAGGAGAGTGGAAGGAAAATACATGTTGTGCCGACCTCACCCAGTGTGGGATATGGGCAGGAAGAAGAATAAGACTGAGCGTGCCAAAAACGTGCCGTAGTAGTCGAAATTAAAAATATCACTTTATTTCCGTGTCAGTGTTAAATTTTAAGAATTTGACCTTGACTTTGACTTAGATCCTCGTGATACACCTTCGGCTACATCGTCATTTTCCATCACGTGAGATTGTGGTGAGACGTTGGGAATACTTATCATGAGACGTTGGCCCTAGGTGCGTTTCCGTGAGACGTTGATAATACTTTTCGAAAGACGTTGCGACTGAGCAAGTCTCACGAGAGACGTTGAGAATAACTCCGATGAGGTAATCGATATTATAAAAAATACCTAGGTATACCCTATTCTTGAACCGAATGGTCTGTTGCATGACGATGGTAAGAGGCCCGACGGCATGACTTTAGTCCCTTGGGAGCTGGGAAGGCCTATTGTGTGGGACGCTACATGTATCGACACACTGTTGCCTACCCATCTTTCAAGGACATCCGTGAGGGCTGGTTCGGCGGCAGATTTGGCCGAGGATCTCAAAAGGCGCAAATATGCAGGTCTCGACAGAGCCTACGCAGTTGCTCCCCTTGGAGTCGAGACCCTAGGTCCGTGGGAGTACCGAGGCTCTACGGGTTTTAAAAAAATTATCTGAGCTCCTGGTCGAAGCGACGCGTGACCCGAGAGCTGGTGAGTATCTGGCGCAGCGCATTAGCATTGCCATACAGCGGGGCAATGCAGCCAGCGTCTTGGGGATGCTTCCGACTGGTATTGATATGGATCGGTTAAGCTATCTGTACATTGTTTGCAACAGTCTGCAGTTAGCTCAATTATTTCAATTGTAAATACTTGTTTAATTTGTTTTTATTATTTGATTGTTATTTTATTTTAATTTATTTTTTAATCTATAAATAACTAATGTAATTGTTTAATTTAAAGCGTATTAGCTGCTCAATAAAAGTAATAATAATTATAATATCGTAGTCCATAGTTTCCCCATAGCCCAATTACCCAGTCCATCCATTCATCACATTGACATGTTTTAATTTCATTTTAGAATCAGGATCAGAATCAGAAACAATAACTTTATTTCTTTAGGCTTACAAAATAAGCACTTAGACAAGTCAAATTTTATACTATAAACATAGTTATTATTATCAAATAAGAAATAAGGTGTTATAGATATTCTCTTCACTTAAATTTTTTGTCCACTAGTGGAAGAATTTTCCTTTGCAATAGTCTCTACACCTGCCGGATATCATCTTCGGGTGTATCATATTGTGCAACCAAGGATGATACCCGCTATGTGTAAGCTCTCGCCTTTACATTAATTCTCATAAAGGACCTATTGGCTTCGGCTCCACGCATGCCTCCCAAAGGACCAGGTATATGGCCCGTGATCATGGAAATGAGAAACATAATAAAATATTAGTAAATACTTAGTTTAATTTGAAACATAATAATTTATAATATTAGTTAGGATTAGGATAATCTTTATTCTCAGGATTACACTGCACTTTGTTCTAGGATTATATATTTTTGATAACAAAGAAGTAATAATGAAAAATATTTTTTGACAATGGATACAATCGCAGAAGTTCTTAGCAATTTTTAATTTTAAAAGCTTTCATTTGTTACGCATTTCCTTCGTCTGTCGTGCGTGTATAGACTTGAATGTGAACCTTTTACTCGTGCAGAGTCGTTGAAATTATCTTGCTTTTTTTACCCGACTACCGGAGGGTTATGATTTTAGCACCCTATGTAGGCGTATGTAGCCGATTTCTTTGTTTCCACGTAGCGCTGAAACTACTACTTCGATTTCAACAAGTGAGGTATCGATTGATTCGTCTCATTACCCCGATGGTTATAGGCTATATGGTGTCCGACAAAACTGAGGGTCTTAAGAGATAGCTGGGTCTAAATTACACCTGGAACACTTCGATAGCGCGATAAAATTTTGCAAGAGACGACATCTAGTTACAGTTCGAGTCTAATTTAGTTTGATGTGATGAGTGAAGGATGACACACCCGTCGCCATGGAGACCTATTGTTTACAGCTGTTGGCATGGAAACTATTTATTTGTTACCATGGCAACGGGTTATCTAGGGATGGGCAAATGAAAAAATGTATCGATATACATTATATTGTATCGATATATGTATGGTAAAAAAAATTTGTTAAAACTAAAACCCGACTACATAAAAGTCTTAAACAAGCATTCACCTATTGTCCATAGCATTTTCTTTTGATACTTAGGTAGTCGGAGGTCTTTGTTACTAATTGTACCCTAGGTACATGGGGTGGGTGCCTCCGACTACCTAAGTATCAAAAGAAAATGCTATGGACAATAGGTGAACGCTTGTTTAAGACTTTTATGTAGTCGGGTTTTAGTTTTTAACTATATTTTATAACCTTGTTGTTTTATGTTATTTTTACCAGTTTTTGAAGTTTTCTTTTAAAATATCTTGTATTCTAGAACCTTTTGGTCACCCTTTGATACACTTTTTGGTAAAAACATATTTAGGAAAATTCTAAAACCCAAAGAAAATCTTTCTTTGAACCGTCATGATATTTGAAAGGCAGCACCGATTTTCTTCAATCATAGCTAAGAACACGCTCGATTAAGGTACCATTATATACAAAACTAATTTCAAATCGGTTTATCCGTTTGGGAGCCCACAGACAGACACACAAATACATAGACACAAAGACACATACGCCCTACAACCTCTTTTTTGTGGGAGGTTAACAGTCATTTGCATACAAAAACGCGCAAGTCTTATACGAATGAAGTTAGAATTCATATTGTCAAAATTAAAGTCCATTACATGCCAGTTGACTCTAAGGACATGTATCGGTACAAACTAGAAGCTATAAGTTTCAACGTTGTTTCAAACGGACAGCATGATTGATGAACTGAACTTCGGGCGTTGATTAAACAACCGTCATTCTAAACAAAGCAACGATAAGACTGAAGGGCGAAGGTTCTGACACAATACAGCACTGATTGGGTTTTATTCATTAAGGTGGTTCGTCACGGGTTGGCGCGAGTTTTTTTTTGTAGTTTTTAATTTATTCTTCTTTCTTCAAGGAATAAATCTAGCGGAAAAGTAACTTGGGCAAATTGTAAACCATTTTCTATTTACATATAAAAAACGAACTTCGACTCATTGCTAGTTTTGGAGCATTTGAGAAAATAAGAGATTTTGGGTTAAAAATCAACATTTTCCCAAATTCACCCAAAATAAAATTATATTGAAGTTGGTTTCATGATGGGTTCATAGAAAATAGTTCACTATTTGCGCCAAATTACTTTTCTATAAATTTTATTCTTTGTAAAACGCAGAAAAAATTAAGAATCACAAAATAATTTGAATCTCTTGCCAACCCGTGACGATCATCCTTAACCGTGTTCACGCACATTGTTTTCGTGTCACTACGTTCATTTTTTAAACGACGAAAAACAAAAGAGAAGGAGTTTATAGGTATATATTATTTGTATGTTTGTCGATTTCTCCGTCAATTTGGAAAATTGTTTCACTATTGTATGGAGAATGATCCCGAAGTGATCCCATAAAAACTTTACTTCAGAGGGATAAACTATTTTCTGAAAAACTTAAAAAACAGTGTAATTACTAAGGAATTTGAAGTCAGATTTAGTTGTATCAAAACAATCCAATTATTCTAAAACAGAAACATTACGTGTTTCTATTTTTATAATCAAATTATTAAAAACGGAAACGTCACGTGTTTCTGTTTTTATTAATTTGTTTGTTTCATATTTTGTTTTTTTTTTTATTATTTTTTTATTCTTATTTATTATTAAGGACTTTTGTTAAGCTTTTGTTAAGCTTTTGTCGGAAACGTCACGTGTTTCTGTTTTTATTAATTTGTTTGTTTCATATTTTGTTTTTTTTTTATTATTTTTTTATTCTTATTTATTATTAAGGACTTTTGTTAAGCTTTTGTTAAGCTTTTGTCGGAAACGTCACGTGTTTCTGTTTTTATTAATTTGTTTGTTTCATATTTTGTTTTTTTTTTATTATTTTTTTATTCTTATTTATTATTAAGGACTTTTGTTAAGCTTTTGTTAAGCTTTTGTCGGAAACGTCACGTGTTTCTGTTTTTATTAATTTGTTTGTTTCATATTTTGTTTTTTTTTTATTATTTTTTTATTCTTATTTATTATTAAGGACTTTTGTTAAGCTTTTGTTAAGCTTTTGTCGGAAACGTCACGTGTTTCTGTTTTTATTAATTTGTTTGTTTCATATTTTGTTTTTTTTTTATTATTTTTTTATTCTTATTTATTATTAAGGACTTTTGTTAAGCTTTTGTTAAGCTTTTGTTAAGCTTTTGTGGACTTTTGTTTAACAAACATGTCAGTCCTGTTTTATACACGGTAAAATACATTTTAAATATAAGTTTAACAAATGAAAATATACAACAAAAAATTTAAATACATCTAACAAACAAAACTAATCTCAAGCTTACTTATCTATAAGTACACTGAAGGTGTACCTATAATATATATATATTATACCTACTTGTGATGGCTAACGGCCTTAAACAGCTGTATAGCTGAATCAGTTGTCGGATGCGATAAGACTGTATGAAAAATACCTGTTCATATTTCGTGATCCAAAAATACAGAAATTTCCATCTGAATGAAAGAACAGGAAGTATCATATTCTTAAATTAGAAAAAGAGTAGCAAATAAATTAAATTGATTGAAAAGCCTTCTTCTGTATTAAGTAAAATCCAATTACGGTCAATAAAGACTATTTTCGAAGCACGCTCGAAGCTGAGATAAGCTAAGGACTGTTTAACTAAATACACCTGTGGGTTATTTGATTTCAGACTCTATAAACATTTAAATAAACGGCTGGTTTCACCAGATTTACTTGCGGTGATTGCGGGATTAGGATCCAGAGATCAAAGTGTCGGAAAAACGAAAATTGTATATCTCCGGAATTACTGACTTTCAAAGGAAAAATATAGTCACTTTGGTTCCAAGTTAAAGCGTTATTTTCCCCGGAATAACGTTCATTTACTGATGCGAAAAGAAGCGTGATAAAATAACAGAACTCTGCGATAAACTAACGTAAAAGAAGTCGTTTATTAACCTTGTTAGTTCTTCCATAGTTATAAATCAAGCGAGTGGGCAGCCGCGCCAAAACCGCTGAATTTGTTACTGTCAGCGGATGAAAGGACTAAGATAAGCGCGTAAAAAGACTGAGCGTAAAATGACTGAGTGTAAAAAGACTGTAATAAGTCATGATATTGCACTTTGGCCTTTACCCGGAAGTTTAATTGAAGTGACTTGCGGTTCGGTTCTCAGTTTAATGGAATAGACTTGTTTGATGAGCGTATTTGGTACTTTGTATTCAGTTTTACATAAAGGGATCTGAGTAACCGCGGAAAAACCGCTTTACAAATTGTTTCTAACGAGCTCGTTGAAGTCTTAAAATCAGAGCAGACTGAGATACGAATTCCGCATTCCGCTAGGTACGGGATTTTCTTTTTTTGATTTATGAGATATTTGAACCTATTCGTAACTTGACTCTCACTGCAAAAAACATTGTGGTATCATCATTTCATTGAAATATGGATGTGCGTTTTTTTGTGTTAGTTTGTTGATGACATTGTTTTGGCATGAGAAAATAATGGCGTGCAAAACAGCGCACAAGAATTTTAGCTCAGGCCTTTCTACACTCGCTCGCAAATCACGCGCGCCTTGCAAACCGACTGTCGCTGTACAAAAAACCGACAAAAAACGGAACAAGGCCCGAATTTGACTTGTCTAAGTGCTTATTTTGTAAGCCTAAAGAAATAAAGTTATTGATTCTGATTCTGATTTGACGCGAAGCCGCGAAGGATTGCAAATCGGATCCACTCCCATGAATCGTGGATGGATCGCGGCTTCGTGCGTGTTCCGTGCGCGAGTGTGGAGAGGCTTTAAATTCACCTACTGATGTATCCTTTAATCCGTGTAATATGTTTTTTACTTTCGTAACAACCCAACACCCTTTCGGACTCTGATTAATGAATAATATGGCGTGTTTAAAAAAAATTATGACTTCAAATTCTCTTACTTTTACTTATTTGAATTTTTGCGGGATAAATACTAATCCCCTAGATATAACCCCCTCCCCCCTCCCTCGGGATCATTTTCTATACAATAGTGAGATCTTTCAAAATCGGTCTATAATTGGCGGAGATATCGCGTAACATACATACAAAAAAAACATACAGTCGAATTGAGAACCTCCTCCTTTTGAAGGCGGTTAAAAACAACGAAATACGACGACATAGTTTTCCAGGGTAATTTTATGAGGATAGTGTTTTGATGAAACGAATAATATAATATCCGGAACTTATAGTCCATTAACCAGGTTAATTGCTTCGAAATATATACCCATTTATACTGCTTTATTTCTTTCCTTATGATTTGTGATGTCGGAAAAGTAACGATTACTTACTACAAACATACAATATTTTATTACATCCAATGATTTCCACCATATGTTGGGGATTGCTTACATTCCATTTTGAGCTCTTTCGAAGTAAGCGGATATTTTCTCATAAATCATTAATATTTTGCAACTTACAACATTTATTTATTTTATGGGACATCGATTTATCTATGTTTGCAACACTAATCATGTTATGTTCACATTTAGGCCTACTATCTGGGGAAAAACCTGTTTTTCAATATTTTTGGATGTATAGTAATTGTAACCTGCTTTGTAAAATTATTACAAAAAAATATATAAATTTTCTCCACCACTTTTTTTTGCAACTTTTAAACACTGTTTCATAGTCCAGTTATTTAGCGATCAACCTCGGAATGAGAGATAATCAGCTGAATTTTCGTATATAACTTCATTTTAGTGTTCTAAAAGTTGTCTCAAAAGTCTCAAAAAATCTCGTGTCTGCGTAGTAAGTTATTAAAGGTCAAAGGTAAAGAAAAAAACAGATGGAGGTAAGCCTCTATCGCAAAAGCATGTAGGCTCATAATTATTCTCAAATAAAATTTGACGCAAATTGTATGCTCTTTATCTCCAGGGGATTAGTATTTATCCCGCCCCTACTACTACTATTTAAAATAAGTATAAAAGTAAGGGAATTTGAAGTATGTTTATCGTTTTTTAAAACATGCCATATTATTAACATATATGTTAACTTCGTTGGAGCAACAGAAACCGATATAATCGCAAAAAATTGTTGCCATAGATCAGATGTTTTTAGTAATTAACTACGAAAGGAGAAAAATATTCGATTACAAAAACAGAAAAGAATTTCTTGTTTGACAGTTAATTACGAAACAGTGAAAAATAATTCTTTTTTCACAGTCAATTGTGAAACTACAATTGCGAAAACGGACTAAACCCAGATTTCAATAACTTTATTTCTTTAGGCTTACAAAATAAGTCATCTATTCGCCGCTTGCCCCTTTTATGATTTCGTCTATTATTTGTAGCCATCAAAACTAGTTGATTCTATAAACTGGTTAATGTTGAATGAACGACATTAACGAAAACTGATTTTTCAACAGGTGTGTTGGTTTTACAACGTTTAACGCATGGCTCTTTCTATTACAGTTTACGTTTCTACGAACCAAACCAGATAAACGTCAACTGCTTTTTAAACCCGTTAAACGTCAACTGCTTTTTAAACCAATTAAACGACAACTGGTTTTTCAACTAGTTGACCGTTTATAGAAAACAGTCAGCGACACAGTCGTACGTACTGTAATGCAAGGTCAGGTAATTAGTGGTTCCCAACTCTGGTTGTCTGATTACATGGTGATCCTAAGTAGTCTTCCAAGTTCTTAAGTAGCTAAGTAGGCTAAGTTTCCCAGCGTACTTAAGCCGAGGTTAACTCTTAAATCGTGCCGGAGTCACGAGCACACGATAAAATAAATCTTAGCACTGCCAATATAGAAGTTATTTGACGTTTTAGTTGATTTAGATAGGAACCGTGTGTTCGGCATTTCTATTTTAAAAGAATTATTACTCTCAGATGATAATGTTGGAAATTCAGTCCGAATTTAATACCAAAATTTCGAGTATAATATTTATAGATCAGTTGAGCGACCTCTACATTGTTTGCAACAGTCTACATTTAGCTCAACTGTTTCAATTATAAATACAAGATATTAATATTGCAGATGATCTCCAAATTTATACGCAAGCCCCGGTAGATCAACTCCGCAATAAACGAAGACCTCGACTGGAGCAAACGCTTTGGTCTCAAAGTCAATCCCACAAAAACGTAGGTGATCACTGTAGGAAGGTCCCGGATGATAGCCCGGGTGAACTGGGGTAGTCTTCCGATTGACGTCCACTGCTGGACATAGGCCTCCCCTAAGGATCTCCACAATGACCGATTTTAAGCCGCGCGCTTCCAGCGATTTCCTGCGACCTTCACTAGGTCGTCGGGCCATCGCGTGGGGGCTACCCAAACTGCGCCTTCCGGTACGTGGTCGCCACTCTAGACTCTAGAGCTTTGCGGCCCAATACAGACTGCACGTATTATAATATAAGCCTTTTATTTCAAACTGTTTACAAGTTTTGCATACTATTGTATTAACAAAATGTTTGAGAACACTTCTAATTTGTTTGCCGCTTGGCAAACGCCTCCCTCAGCCTGCTCCACTCCTTCCTCTCTTGGGTTTTCCTTGTCCACAACACTGTCTTATAGACAAAGAGACTGCACGTATAAAATATATTAAAAGCCGAAAGGTATAAATAGTTTTACATTTTTGGATTATTACAATTTACTTTTATTACGCGTTAGAGATCTTGAAAAGTCGCAAATAAAAGCCACCACGGCTTGGATAAAAAATTAAATTGAATTAATCCAAAAATAAATATTTTAACGGACGTTAATGATATTTTTAATGAAAAAGGAAAGAAATCTTTTATCGTCCTCAGCATTCAACGTTTCTCTATTCGTTTTTATTAATTAGCAGTAAGTACAGACATTGAAAAGAATTTGTGTCGGAAAAAAATGGACGAAAAAAACGGCTTCGAATTATTTAACCATAGTTTGTTCACTCAGCATAGGTAAATAATTTATTTTCATGGTAATTTAAAAGGTCTAGTTTTATTTCATATGGGCTTTCAGTGAATTATAAAAAATATCTCACAGAATCGCGACAAAATCTGACCAACTGTCAGCCGTCTGGGCTTCAGTACAATTAATAACTCCGAAAACTGAAAAGGTAAATTTAAGGCTCGTAAAATATTTTTTTTTTAGCTTTGTTTTATTCTAACGTTTAGTAGGTTAACTTTTTTATCATTATTATTCTCTCTGATTTTTGTGCAATTTGCTGTGCATCTCGCGGCGACCCTATAGCAGGGTCTTTCTTCCATAGCTTCAGCTGAGTGTTGACTATTTTTGTTGTAACAATAATTGATTTGTTCTTATTTATATTGTTTGAATTGTGCAACAAAATAAACTAAATTTAACTTTTATAATGAACAATTATGTTTTCGAATAAACGTCCGCTTTAGATTTTTTTGAACTAGGAGTACTACAGTCCCTACAATACTATCAAAAATAAGGAATTTGCCAAATAAATTGCTTCCCATCAGCGGGCCGCATGCTAATTTGCCATCTTGATATATAAAAAAAATAACTGAGTGGCTAGCTAGTCCAAAACTAAACCCATACCAATCAGCCCAATTTGCGACTGAGAACGTCTCACGTGAGATGTTGGGAATAACCCAGTAGTTTTTGCGTGAAAGAGGACCAAATAAATATAATATTAGTAGGATATAGGAATCATTATTTAAACATAAACAACACAATATCAAAAATATCATCCAAACCGATCCACAAGTACTTAATCATCTTAATCTAAATCAGTTATCATAATAAAAAAGTTGAAAAAAACATAAGTCCTCTTCCTTTTTTTAAAGTCGGCTTAAAAATATTTCCTCCCAGTATCTGCTAGGGGCGCCGCAAGACGCCTAATGTATGGAAGCAAAGATCCTAGTAGCCTGGAAGGAAATAAAAACTTGTATAGTTTTCTTAATCTATAAAAAACACATCGTAAGCCTTCTGTTGTTCCTAAATAGCTTCCCTTCTCAAAATCCTTCCCTCAAGTGGTCGTAAACATACCACAATGTTTACAAACACAAGTATTCTGTCAATATAAACTCACTACATCTTACCACAGCTGACCACAAGTGCTCATATTAATTATATCATGTAATCACGTGGCTTAATTAGAATTTCCGCAACGTGGTCGTCAATGTCCCAACGACGTTGCCCCCCAGAATTGGGCACAATTAATCACCTGGGACGGGATGGTAGCGTGGGATACGGAGCTGGTTTACTTTGTGCTGTTCAGAGGGGTGAGTCTATTTGACGTTCGTAACGAGACGTGATCGTGACGTCTCCTTTTTAACAGACTTCAAACAGAGGAGGTTCTCAATTCGTCTATGTTTTTTTTGTATGTATGTTACGCTATATCTCCGCCAATTATGGACCGATATTGAAAATTCTTTCACTGTTGTTTAGAACAGAGAAAGAATAGAAAATATTTATCCCCAAGGGTGTCGTATTAATCCCGCAAAACTTAAAATAAGTGTAAAAGTAAAGGAATTTGAAGTCGGTTTATCGTTTTATAAAACACGCCATAATATTCAATTTGGTAAAGCGCCTCTATCGTGCGGATGTGGAACTATGCAAATCCATATAAAAATGACACGTCACGATCACGTCTCGTTACTAACCTCAAATAGACTCACCCCCCAGATGTCGACGACCTCCGTGGCGCAGCACCGTTCGATTCCCACCATGAGACAACATTTGTCTCAATGCGGGAATCGAACCCGCAATCTCTTGCGTCACAGATGGACCTTCGCCCGACGCGCCAAAATGGTCTTCCATTATAAAATCGTACACCAACATTTTCAGGATGTCGATGCGGCTATTTGACTTTTGTATGTGCGCGGAGGCGCGCACGGATGGCTTTCACGCGATCATTCGCAAAACAGTCGCTTTACTGGCTCGCGCAAGCTGGAGTGGGGACTCCAGCTTGCGCGAGCCAGTAACAATGGCATCCTGAAAATGATTGATTCGCGTCTGGACTGTCCCATCCAAAATAAATGAATGAAGATTTGATGTGGGGATATTATCTCTATTTAAAATACAATTGAGACATGGGAGACTCGATGGACCGACGTCATAGTTAGCAGGCGCATAGTAGGGAGTCGATGGATGGAGGCGGCTCAGGATCGCTATTTGTAGCGTCGTATGGGGGAGGCCTATGTCCAGCAGTGGATGTGTATGGGCTGATAAGATGATTAAATTATAAATAGGTTAGTATTAGTAGGTATTACATACATACATACATACCGATATACCTCTCAGAATTTGTAGGCTGAAGTGGCAGTGCTACCCACTGCCACTTCAGCCTACAAATTCTGTCATATAGTAGCTCGCAGAACTAATAACCGGTGGGGAGTAAAGGTTCTCGAGTGGCGGCTACGATGCAATGCGAAACAGAGTGTTGGGAGATCATCCACTCGATGGACCGACGACATCGTCGTGGTCGCAGGGATTCCGTGGGTGGAGGCGGCTCAGCACGGCTATTCTAACCTGATCGAAAAGTTTCCTTGACTCGAAATGTGACATAAATCTGCGCGAAATTCAAATATATAGGTGTTTTTAATATTTTCTGCGTTCTACAAACAATATTAATAGCAGAAAAGTAGCTTAACGTAAAGTGCAAAACATTTTCTATGAACCGATGTTTTAACTAATTTGGTTTTGACTCGACTTTTGGTGAAATCAATAATGAATGAGATTTATTACTAAAATCAACATTATTACCAAAAGCCCCATTAATCGTAGTTCATTGAAAAATAAGCTCATAGAAAATGGTCAGCACTTTATGAAAAACTATTTTTTAGGTAGTTTTGTTCCTTGTAGAACGCAGAAAATAATAAAAACCACATAAAAACCGCTAAAATATTTGAATTTCGCGCGGATATGTGTCAGATTCCGAGTCGCGGAAACATTTGGATCGAGTTAGTAAAGTCCTGCAGGAGTGATATTTATGGCGTCGTATGGGGGAGGCCTATGTCCAGCAGTGGAAGTGTATGGCCTGATTATATTTACTTATTATTAGTATTTTTGTTTTGTGGACGAGGTAAAACCTTATCTTATCTTATATTATGATTCTGATTCAGAGAAAAAAATTAGTGAAAAATAGAACCTCCTTCTCTTTTTCGTCGGAAAAAAAATAGACATGTTCTAATGACACAGCCATCCTCACGGAGACTGTGGCTAGCATGAAATGAGAACTCATCTCAGCTCCAGAGATCTTTTTTCCTGATAAGCCCTTTGTAGATTGCTAATCTGAATTTGAATAAAGAAATAATTACTTCCATCCGTCCCGTGAATGATGGTAATGAGTTTCTATTATTCGTATGAAAGAAGGGCTAACAAGGCAGACTTTACTATAATAAACAATATGTTATTTTATAAATAAATAATACAGGACCATTCACACAGCATTACCCAGCCCCAAGCTCAGCAGAGCTTGTGTTAGGGGTACTAGATAACTGATATATATAATAGAATATAGAATATATTACATAACTAGATATTTTTTATTTTACACGTAAAACGACCAGAACACCCTGAACAAATATATGCAGATCGTATAAACATTTGTCCCGAGGCGGGAAACGAACCCTCCTGCGTCGCAGGCAGACGTTAGCCCACCACGTCACAGAAGTCGTTATTTTTAGGGATGTGATATTTTGAAATGTAATAAAATAAAGTATGCCATCATTTTGTACTATTATTAAATTGAGAAAAATACCATAAGCCTTTCATTTACTCTCAATAATATTAGAATGAAAAAATGTTTGGTAAATTTTTTTTTAATTCTATTATTTTGCAATGAATTTCCGCGAACGCCTGAATCTATTATTTACTCTCATTAATATGTGGTTGGTTGTTCTTTTGATGATGTTTGCTGGTTAGTTATTTGAAGATTAATTCACGCGCGATAGAATTGTGATTTTTAGAGTTCAAGAAATTCGTTAGTTTATCGATGCCACTCGCGCGCGCTACTCAAATTATTTAACTGGCTTCAAAAAAAGGATTAAATTCTATGTTAGACTGGATGTATGTTTTTTATGTATTTTTTGTCGATTTCTGTGTCAATTATGGACGGAAAATTATTTCACGGAGGAGTCATTCCGTTTTCGTCCCACTGGCTTCGGACCAAAGTGGGACGAACATGGAAAATCAAATTCAGCAGAATGATCTCAAGATGATCTCATAAACATGCACACAACAGGCTGTAAATAAATACTAAATCCAAATAAAAGTAACCAGTAAAAAAATTAAGAATTTTTTATCTACAGCCAGTAATTGGATTACATGGTAAAATAAAACGCCATCTGTTACATTTCTCCTGAACCCTGCCGCGGACGTACCAAAGGTTCCCAGGGTGTCTCAGTGATTGATAGTACATCGTGACTGTTCAGATTGCCGCCACACATGCCCCAGATCTTTGTTCTTATAGGTCGGTAAAGGATGTCAGTCTCGTCTGTGTTGATATGTAACTACATAACTATATTGGTAGGAAGGAATTGTAGGTATATAGATATCATAATCACAAACAAAATAAAGGAAAATATTATATCCAGTGAAAACGAATGAGACAGCCGGAATCTCTCTTGAATGAATAAAATTTCGATTATAAAATTATATTGGGGTTCCTGCTGATATTGCTATAAACTAAATTAAGTTAGGCTAAATAAGTTAATGTTAATGTCAAGCAGAAACGTAAACAAACTAGTTAAGCATTTTATAAATTAGTAATAAGTGAAACAATCAAAGAAAAACTAGTTATGTGACGTAGTAATTAATAATATTAGCTTATCTAATATTATTACTCAAAAACAATGTAAAGTAGGTAATTAGTAGGAAATAAAGGCTTTTTTATGTATTTATTTATATATTATTTATTTATAAAATTATTGGCCATGGGGACCACTAAAATTCTACGTCTTTTATACTTTTTGCACAAAAAAGTATTTTCTGATTTCAGGTGATTCAACTAATATTTTTTTAATGTCTTCATCTAAAAAGATACTGTGGCTATTCAATTTATATGTATATATGTCCACTGTTGAACATAATTAGACCTCCCCCAACCGACGACGCCACTAATAGCGGTCCTGAGCCGCCTCCATCCAACGACTCCTTGCGACCGCTACAATGTCATCGGTCCATCGAGTGGGAGGTCTTCCCACATTCCATTTCGCATTGCATCGCGGTCATCACTCGAGAACCTTTACTCCCCTATTTGTTTCTACCAGCTATATGGATGTAACATGTATTATCACTCAGAACAGCAGCATGGCGGCCACGAGGCCCCAAAGTGTCTTTGTGATGGATAGTACGCCATGATTGTTCAAAATGGGACACTGGGTCATTCGTCGATCAGAATGGCACTACGTGACTTTATTATTTTATCTTTCCGAATTTACCCAATGTTGACATAATTTTTTGGACCAGTGAACGTTGTAGATGGAATCTGTTGGAAGAAGGAAACAGTGAAAAATTAAGGTGGTTCCGTGATCCAACTAGCTTAGCCGCCAATTTTTATTGTATTATTACGTTAAATAAAGGAATTTCAAAAATCCCTTGGCCAGTTTGTGATACCTATCATAAGCTTATTTTTAATGCCACTGTAAAAGTTTTATTTCGTATATTTTAGTAAAAAATGCGAAGTTGAACTTTGTGGACACTAAACTCGGTTTTGAGATCTCCTACTAAGCTATACAACGTAAAACTAATATGATAAAAATAGGTGACGGCGTTAGTTGGGTCAGAGAAAGTGAATCTTTATGATTGTTGAGTTTTCATTTTCATCAACGATATTTTCAGTTTAGCACAGAGTTTGTAACTATCCACGAGTTAGTACAAGTTATAGACCCAGATATAACCTGAATAACATAGGTTTTGTCATACCTTCTTTCTTATGATGTAGTTTCTTCTGTTGATATATTCAAAATAATGAAAAATACTCCATAACCATTGCTTTAAAGTTCTTCTTTATAAGTTTTTATAATTATGTATGTCAGTCTCTAAATTTCATTTTCAAATCATTTACTTAGCTTAGGTGTAAATATCAAATATCAAAATGCTTTATTTCCTTTAGACCTTACAGGACTCATGGACACGTCATAAAATTGAAATTACATAAGTAAAACAGGGAAAATAAATGATCAATATGATTTTTTGTTCACTTCGATCTTTTTAAGGTAAAGTAAAGAAGCGAACAAGAAACCTTTACTTTGTTAGGTTGTTAGTTTTCGAGTTGAAGCAAAACACATCCCAAGCTTTTTTATCCTCTAGATAATCAGATTTTTTGTAATAAGCCTTTTTACAAAGGATATGTTTGACAATTTGTTTGAATTTATTTATTGATAATTTTTGCAACTCAGAGTTTTGTTATAGAAGCGTATACATTGCCCTTTAAAAGATACACTAATCTTGTGTAGCCTAGTCGTCCCATGCTTTTTTATTCTCTGGTTAATCTGATATTTTAAATACGACGGCTGATCTATTTAGCAGTGATTCAAACATTATTATTATGCAAAAGTTGGTGAAGCTATTATGAAATCATCAACAAAATTGCCAGTAACAAAAAGTAAACAACCTTGTCTCGGCAATTAATTTCCTTACATCTCCAACTACCCACAAATAGAGAAACAAACGATGGAACATATTTCTTCGAGTTCAGTCCGCTGTGACGTGACATTTTTCACGTAATATACGTGTCTCGGTCGTTGTATGCTAAGATTAATGTGCAGGCGACAGCTTTGTGCTTCAGGGAACTTTGAGAAAAGTGAATTTTGATAACGTTGGACTTTTGAGATATCTCAAAATGATTCACTAGTGGGTTTTAACACGTTGACCGCCAAGCCTAAAAACTGTGATTTGAATTTTTTGGGTTATGCAATATTTTCCTAATTCGTCGAAAAACTTATTCATTGACCGCGTGTCAATGAAAATCGTTTGGGAAACATTACAAATTACAGTTTTATTTTATTGTTAGCCAAGTTTATTTGTTATTTGTACAAAGATATTGCACACCGTAAAGGTAGGATATGTCAACATACATTGACACACATAGACATAAAAACACCTGTACCTACATGTATTTCATGCAATAAACGATACTTTACCTTACTTTACTTAACTTTAAAACTTTACTTTTCTTTGTTTTCTTAATTATTTCAATTTAATAGAAGAATCACAAGCTCCAAATAAAGCACTACCTGTTTTAAATAAGGAGAAGGTTTTATGTTCGGCTGTAGGTATGATTTTTTTTGTATGGTAGCCGATTTCCCCCTCAATTGCTGGCCGATTTTGAGGGATCTTTTGGTTGTATTGAAAATGATCCCAGGAATAATGGGACCCAATAATTTTACTTGACACATAGTTCCCAAGGGTTATGTAACTATTGTCAAGTAAAACTTTAGTTTATTTATATAAGGGCTTTATCGCAAAACAAAATAACAAAACTTAAACTTAACTTTCAAGCAAAACTTTAAAATACAGTCAATAATAAAATATCCGTTATCGACTTTTTAGTTTTTTCATCAAATAATCTAATGGATATCGGACTATACCATTAAGCGTGGTAATTTCAAAAGATTATTGGGAAACTAGCAGCGTCGTAGCTTTGACGTATAAATAACTAGCTGTGCCCGCGACTTCGTCCGCGTGGAATAGTGACAGTGTGATTTTCATACAAACTTTCATCCCCTATTCCCTTTGTTCTATATTACCCCCTTGAGAGTAACATTTATAGAAAATTTAAATGAAATTTTTATTTATATCTAATCAACAGCCTAAAAATAAATACCAAGCTTTTAGCTTTAAAAATGACGATACTTCTATACAACCTTTCAACCCCTTACAACCCTTTTTTCGTATTAAAAAGTAGCCTATGTCCTTTTTTAAGCTCTGAAGTATCTGTGTACCAAATTTCATTTAAATAGGTTCAGTAGTTTTGGCGTGAAAACGTGACAGACAAACAGAGTTACTTTCGCATTTACATATAATATTGGTAAGGATAAGGATGGTTGAAAGCATTTGTCAAACATCAATTATTATAATTATTATTATCCGAATATATTATCGATGAACACATGCCTTAAATTATGATGTTTATGCAGAAGCTTTCTAAATCGCGTCAAAGTTGCTAAAAGCCTAATTTAGTTCAATTCTCTAAAATACACAATCGACTGTTTTGTTTCGCTTTTTTTGTACAAATTGATACTCTAATCCAGTGTATTAGAGTACACCAAGAGGCCGAAACGAAACACGACATTTCTTGATTGAGAATGAAAATAAGCTCCATGGTAGACCAATTTATCTTTCAGGGAATACGTACCTACTATCCATAGACACTTGTGCTTATACAAACATACTAAAAAAGTCAAACAAATTTTTCGCATATTTAGTACTTCATTCTCAGTTGGTAAAAAGAGTTTCCGTGGAAAATACTCATATTCTTGTTCACTGTATTTTTTTTTCTTTTTGAATGGTGTTAAAAAATATGGATATTCTCCTAAAGACCATTTTCCTGTACTCAGACCTGTTAAGGTGCCATCCCTCGGTTACATATAAAGAATAACTAATAACTAAACCTGTTGTACCTATTCTACTTTCGAAATAACTATATCTATTGACTCTATCTAACTATAACTATATATAGGTCGATTCACATAATGTTCATAATGCTTAATGGCCGACTCAAGTAATGTTTAAGTTAATATTACGGCGCGAATATGCAGGTGTCGACAGAGCCTACGCGTTTGCTCCCCTTAGAGTCGAGACCCCAGGTCCGTGGGGTACCGAGGCTATCCGGGTTTTCAAAAAATTATCTGAGCGTCTCGTCGAAGCGACGCGTGTCCTGAGAGCTGGTGAGTATCTGGCGCAGCGCATTAGCATTGCCATAGAGCGGGGCAATGCAGCCAGCGTCTTGGGGACGCTTGCGACTGTATTGATGCCAAAACACACCTTCTAGAATTCGAAAGAGCTCAAAGAGCCGTTTTAAAGGTCAGCGCGGGTTTTCCATGGCGGTTCCCCACAACAGAGCTCTACCAAAAATGGAAAGTTCTCTTTGTACTGTACACTGTTCTCTACCAACTCTCCAAACTAGTCTACGATCCTAATCATGAAGAATAAACGCAGGAAAGGAGCTGTCTGCCCGTCTAGAACTTTTAACAAAACACTCACAAACAAATTCAGCTGCTTCCTAGGTCCCTTCCTATAAAATAAAGTTAATACTATACTATCTATTTACTCCTTAACAAAAACCCAATGTAAAACAGAAATTACTAAATGGTTAATGTCATTAGATTACCAAGAAGCAGAAAACTTGCTCTCCTACCAAAAATAGGCTTTTATTCTTCGTAGATTGGTAGAATATTGATTCCTTCCGTAATCCGCTGCGTGACGTGATACTTGTTTTGTATAGAGTCCTCTATTTAACCTTCAGCCACTTGATCGGACCTCCATCCACCGTGCCGTTTTAATGTCGTTATATTCGCACCAGAGTCCGCCATGCGGATGTTCTGCGGAAACAATGGCCCGTGTAGAGTTCCGGATTTGGTAAATTTAGATAAGTGGCAATATCTTTAGGCATGTTACCAAATTTATTTTTGCCTATGACTTGCCTTGTGCATTTACCATTTTGATAATTTAGAAAAAATCTTCTCGTTGAAACATTAGTGGGACGTAACTCCTGATAGGCTTTAACTATATTAAGGTATTCTCCACTGATGACAAATTTACGCTCTTTGTTTATTTTCGTGTTCGGCAGACTCACAGCTTGTAGGTTTGTATCCGTTTCTACGTCTTCTAGCGCTATATTGGCAAGCTCTATTCCTCTGCATGCACCGCTGATTCCATAAATTAAAGCAACCTGTTGTACAAAAAAAATAAGTGTGTTAATAATCGTAATAACCTAGGTACATAATTTAGGTATGTAGGTAGATATCTATTTGTTTAGTTTGAGTAGAGTACATAAGTAGGTTACCTTTGTTGCCAAGTATTGTTTATTTGGAGCGTTATTTAAAAATGTTTCGATTTCTTGTGTCGTCAAGACTTTAGATTTTTTTGCCTTGTATCCAGTGGACAATTTCTTCAGTAAAGCCGTTATATTTACATATTTTTTAATATCGACGTCGTGTTTCGTTTGTAAGGTCATTCTTAACATTGAATATGTGGTCCAAAGAGTCGACGATATAAATTTTTTCGATAATTCATCAAAATAAGTGAGAAAAACCCGTTCTATAAAAGAATCCACACGTTTCTCATCTCTCCATTTCATAAAATTTTTGTAACTCTTTAAATATATTCCACATGATTTTGTCTGCAACAGATTCATAATTATTTCTTTGCCCTCTTCTTCCATTTGCATATTAGCATCTTCACTATCACTTGATGACATTTTTCACGTTCACAATTTGGAAGTAAAAGTCAGGAAGTTAACGTAAAAGTTTGTGATTTGGAATGAAGAAAATTCTAGAGATTTAGCGTCAATAACATCTTTTTTTTAAATCTCTATTTAACCTGCAACGAAACTGTTCGCAATCTACCGTGAAGGGAAGAATCTACCTTCATAAAACATCGCCAAGACGGTTCTATTTAAAAAAAAAAGATTGACGGGGCACCAAGAAGTCGAGTTTTTATGTAAGAGAACGAATGCTTTGTACGGGCTGATGATTTTAGACAAAAATTAAAAAGAAAAAATACTTTTTAGCCCGAGGTATTAAACTCGAGTTTTAGGACCGCTAAGCTACACTATTATGATACACTTTTTGAGCAAGAGAAGTGAAAATAAATTTACTATCAGAGAATAGAAACAAATTAGAACTAGAATTTAAATAATCCTTAAATATATTTACTATTGTATTGTAATCTGCTAATCACTTTTTCTTAGTTATACCTATTGTGTAAGATCCGCAGAGCGAGAGCGCTGGTGACCTGTAATACAGGTTTTTAATACCCTCTTCAGGCACCAGTCTCTCACAAAGCAGGTTAATATTAGAGTAAATAATATAACACGTCATGTCCCTAACAAAACTTTCATTACATATAACCTTTGTGAGAGAAAATAAATGATTATTTTATTTTATTTATTTGTTTTATTGATATGTTGTTTTTGAGGCAGTTGAGTTACCTGTAGATTGTTTACAAAAGTCTGCAGTTGGCTCAATTGTTTCAATTGTAAATACTAGTATAATTTGTTTATATTATTTGATTGTTATATTCTTTGTCAATAAAGACTATGTTCCGGTAAAAAAACAAAAACTTAATTTTTATTCAACTAAAATTATCTGTTTTTCTATTATATATAAGTTTATATATAAGTAGATACGTATCTACATCGTTCCCAAATTCGTAGCTAAGCATGCCGGCACTCGTAGATCAAACGTTTTCTGTAGTTAATCAACTTCATTAATATAAATATACCACAAAATGAGATCCAAATATCTAGAAGCTCTATTCTCTGAGAAAACAATCAGTTTAAAAATAATTAAAACCGTTTATTTTACTAAACTTTATGAATTAACCTTGTCTGTCGGTTTGTAAAGGTTAGTCACGGATTGTGTGCATAGTATAATAATCCGATATCATAAAATTCCATTGAACAAAAGCCTCAGGGCTCTTTGGATTTTATCGTAGGATAATAACGTTAGGTCTTCTAACAAATAACAAGGGATTACATTTTATTTTGTTGTTTTTGTAGAAGCTATTAAAATATGTCTCATTTTAACTTTATAACTAGAGAAACTTAAAGTGAAATGTTTGTACACAAACCACGAGAGAAAAAACTAAAACTTCAAGTCAGGCTTTGGCGTCTAGTTTCAGACAATTTATTATAAGCAATATTTATATTATAAGCAATATTTATTGAAAGAAGGATCTAATTTTTTTTTCTTTTTATTTTCGATAGTTTTTCGTTTGCTCACAATCCCATCTGATGGAAAATGACTGAATGAATGAGGTGAATATTGTTTTAAATCGTAGGTGTTCCAACTTTATTAAAAAAGACAATTACAATCAAAGAATGGAAGCAAATTAGAACAAGTATTTACAATTGAAACAGTTGAGCTAACTGCAGACTGTTGCAAACAAGCTAGAGGTAATTGAATTAATCCATATCAATACCAGTTGGAAGCGTCCCGAAGACGCTGACTGCCTTACCCCGCTGGCTTTATGGCAATGCTGATACATAGATACTTGTATTCTATAGCTCTTTTTCACTTCTTCCACTAGTGGACAAAAAATTGAAGTGAAGAGAATATCAATAACACCTTATTTCTTATTTGATAATAATAACTATGTTTATAGTATACAACTTGACTTGTCTAAGTGCTTATTTTGTAAGCCTAAAGAAATAAAGTTATTGATTCTGATTATGATTCTGATTCTTGCTAATTATATACTTTAATTCAAATATAATTTAAGATGTTGTCTCAGAACTGATAATTTTGGTAAAAATCGTAAAATTTGTAAATAAATTGTCAATTATAACTTTGAATATTTCGCCTTTTCAACTTTTGATAGAGTTTTGATTGATTAAGAATTATTGTCAAGACACAATTTCAAAATCTATAACCTAATTCGCGTGGCTTTCAATAAGTATTTTCAACTCATAAAAACTTAACCCGGATTTCATTTTAGTAGTGAACGAAAGAACGAATACTGGAAAATCTTTACTTTTTACACGAAAATCAACTTAGGCCGTTTGTATGAGACAGAGGGGCCTAAAGGGGTGCGGGGGCAGGGTACACTGATGGTACAGAATAGGAGGCAGTTACTTCTCCGACGCCGTCATGCGGAGGAACCGATCACGGCCCATAGCACACAATTTGTTTGATCTCGTGTGCTGCTCTCTCGCTATTTATGGCGAAGGCCACCTGATGACGACCGCATCTACCCTGGCAATGACATACAGCTTGAACACTAGCTTAAAATAGAGTTAGGATTACGTGGGAGGGACGCAAGTCAGGATGTAGGTAAGAAAACACCCACTGTCAACCGTGTAGCGTTTATAATTGTGTGAAGTTAGTGCGCGAGTTCTTCAGTTCAGGTTCATTTAAATAATGATTGGAAATCCGTTTATTCAGTGAGTTAGGAATGTCAGAAGGAATCCTACAGAATTAGTTCAGCAAACTGATTGTAAAAAAATATCTTTACAAAGCCGCAAAATAGCTAGAGAACCTAATTACACAAAACTACGGTACCATTATCATCATCAGTCTATAATAGTCATGTATTAGACTTTATTAGACATATATTAGTCTATATTAGACATAGGTCTCCACTAATGAGCGGCATAGTGCCACCAAACTACGGTACCGTCCGAAAAAAACTTCGAATAGCAACGCTTAGTTGACGAAGTTGTAAATGTATGTACGTACGTCAACAGTATTTCAAAAATTTCTTTTTGTTTTGTTGCAGAAGGCTGCTGAGTACCCGCTGGCTACTACAAAGTATGCCAACGAAACATGTGCCAAAAAGACAAGCACTGGAATACAATGCCTGCCAAGAACGTCATATCGAAATGGCTGCGGGCAAAACAAGGAAAACATAAACACTCACCATGGCGCTAGCGGGCTAACCATATGAATATGAACGCTACGGACCCCGACATACGAGTGGCAAGCGGCCAACAGGACTACCGGGGGCCGGAGTACACGCTGGAATCCTCTAGCTTTTACAACTCTGTTATCGAATTCAACATCACCTTCGAAAACGGCACCTACAACGCGACAGACAACACTGAACTCTGGGACGACTACATAAAACTGCTACAAGACCGAGCGGTTCTAGTCGCGTTCCTTCTCCTGTTTTCTCTGACGACCGTTTTTGGCAACATGCTGGTGATCCTCGCTGTGGTTCGAGAGCGCTACCTCCACACTTCAACCAACTACTTCGTGACGTCGCTAGCGGTCGCTGACTGCCTGGTCGGATTGGTCGTGATGCCATTCTCAGCGATGTATGAAGTGCTGGAACACACCTGGTTCTTCGGTGTAGATTGGTGCGATGTGTGGCGATCGCTTGACGTTTTGTTCAGTACGGCTTCGATCCTCAATTTGTGCGTAATATCACTAGACAGGTACTGGGCTATAACGGATCCTATAACGTATCCGATGCGAATGAGCGGACGCAAAGCCGCCTTCCTCATTTGCGCGGTGTGGGTCTGTTCCGGAGCCATATCCTTCCCGGCCATCGCGTGGTGGCGCGCTGTACGCACCGAAGAAGTGCCAGACCTAAAGTGCCCGTTCACAGAAAACTTGGAGTACATTATATTTTCTTCGACAATATCTTTTTATTTACCTCTTTTTGTGATGGTGTTCACGTATTACCGTATTTATCGTGCAGCGACTATACAGACGCGGTCCCTGAAGATTGGGACAAAACAAGTGATGAGACCTAGTGGGGAGTTAGAGCTGACTCTTAGGATACATAGAGGTGGGACGATGCGGCAGCGCAGTGCGGACGTTTGCCAGGGAGTGTGCACGCCCGAGGAGGCGGACCAAGAGCCTCTGACGGCGTTGCAGAACAATGGGCTCTCGCGGTCTTCCACGAGACTGACTAATGTGACTCACGGGAAGAATTTACCAAAGAATTTTTCGTTGTCTCGAAAGCTTGCGAAGTTTGCGAAAGAGAAGAAGGCAGCGAAGACGTTGGGGATTGTGATGGGTGTGTTTATAGTGTGCTGGCTGCCGTTCTTCGTGGTGAATTTGCTGTCGGGTATATGCTCGGCCTGCATCGCGCACGAGGAGATCGTGAACACGGTGGTCACGTGGCTTGGCTGGGTCAACTCCTCTATGAACCCAGTCATCTACGCCTGCTGGAGTAGAGATTTTAGAAGGTAAGATAAATGTAATCCCTATATAATTCCAAGGCCCGTATTAAAAATAAAAACCTTATGCTAGAGTAACGTTTTTCTATGGGATAAATGTCACTCAAACAGGTGAGTGAGAATTTTAAACATTTTAAAATTAAGTTTCCGGATTTCCCCCCTACAGGGGATTTATCAAGGGGGAAAACTGGAATAACCACATCTATGACTGAGAAAACTTATAATATGGGCCTTAGGTAGGTAGTGTAAGTTTACACACACGATACTACATGCAATAGGCTGGTCTTTTTTATAATTCTTGTAGAAAAAAGAAATTACAATAGATTTTTTTTTTGCTGTATGCAGATTTAAATTACGATGAATTAGTAAATTCAGTCCCTCTTTAAGACAGCACAAATGTTTAAAAATAACAGTCTTGTAAAATATTAATAATAATATAATATTAATATAACTTATATTTGTCACCAGGCTAACAAAGCCTAAAAAACCACCTAATACTAGATCATATTAGGTAATTCTTTTTTATATTCGCAATAACCGAAAGCTTTCATGCTAAAAGCGGGCACTCTCATAAATCAACTTTTATTTGGCTTATTTTAAAACGTTTATTACTGAACTTTGCTTTGTTAAGCGTGAATTTGTTTTCATAAATTTCAGTTTTCCTCATTCATGAATGACAGATTGTGAAAAATTTTCAACCACCATTTTAGAAGCGCTTCCATTAATAATATGGCGTGATTTAAAAAACGATAAACCGACTTCAAATTCCCTTACTTTTACGATTATTTTAAGTTTTGCGGGATAAATACTAATCCCCTGGAGATAAAAATAGAGATTAGATAATCTTCTATACAATAGTGAAAGAATTTTTAATATCGGTCTATAACTGGCGGAGATATCGCGTAACATAAATAAAAAAACATACAAACGAATTGAGAACTTCCTCCTATTTGAAACCGGTAAAAAAATATAAATAATGCTGGAAAAGTCACACAGCCTCATCTAGCCCCGTACTAAGGAAATATTCGGTTATAATTATAATATATTTGATTCAAAATACCGAACCCTAAATGACAAGCACCATTTCAGTAATTTTTTTATTTTCTTTTTTCTCGTATTATGGAAAAGTAGTTACTTGAATCTCTTTGCTCTCGACCAAATGCACACAAATACTCGTATACTACTGAGAAGAACTTTGACCTCCTTTGTCTAGGTAATGTTTCTAGAAAACCTCTGAGATTAATTTCCTGTCACCTTAAACTTTGAATGAAACTAAAGAAGACCTACCTACCAACTTGTCAAAACTTAACTTTTCATCCATATTTACAAAAGTTGCGAGCGTTAGCGAATGCTATCTCTATTGCGGCTTGGGGACGCTTCCGACTGGTATTGATATGGACCAGTTGAGCTACATGTAGATGGTACAAATGTATAACTCTTAAATTTTATGACAAAAAATTGAAGTGAAGAGAATATCAATAACACCTTATTTCTTATTTGATAATAATAACTATGTATATAGTATACAATTTGCCTAAAGAAATAAAGTTATTGATTCTGATTCTGATTCTATGACCTGTAATGTAATCCATTAGGTTTATGTAAATGAACTGAACTGAATTGTTTCCAACAGTCTGCAGTAAACTCATGTGTTTCAATTGTAAATACTAGTTTAATTTGTTTATATTATTTGATCGTTATAAAGATTATTGCAAATACATTCTCAAACTCGTCTATTTGAAAATAAAATTTCATAAACTTTGATGGCTGGAAGTCAAACGTTTACCTATTGCAAAGTTTTAGGTTTTGTATCTTAGCTTTGTTGTTTTTTAAACTCTCTCTCAGTTTCCACAGTTCTAGCTCCATTGTAGGTATCGAATACTTTTATTCCAAATCCTACTTCCTACTAATATTATAAATGTCAAAGTTTATATGGATGGATGTATGGATGTTTGTTACTCTTTCACGCAAAAACTACTGAACCGATTAGGCTGCAATTTGGTATGGGTATAGTTTGGAACCTGGAATAACATATAGGCTATTTTTATCTCGATATAATGCGGGCGAAGGCGCGGGCAGCAGCTTGTACCTAATAATTCATTGAAATTTTCCATTCTCCAAGTATCGTGCGTGGGAGTTAAGTTTTGTTCATAAAAAAGGTTTTTTTTTTTCATTTTTTTTTTCACACAAAATAATCAGATTACAATCCAAATTAAACTTCTTTTAATTTCATTTAAAGTACTAAAAATATTGTTGCATGCATGCGTGTAAGTTTATTAAACCTGCACGAAGGGAAAATTCACGATTCTGATGGATTCTTAATTGCACTCTATATAAAAATTTTGGTTCATGTTTTTTTTTTAAACAATTTATTATACATGCATGCCATTCATAAGTGCTTTACTGGACGCTAAAGGTTGTCGTACACATAGGAACATTATAACAGATCAGCAATGCTGCAACTACAGTGGTTCAGTATTTTTTTAAACTTCATGTAAGATTCAACGCATTTCTTGTTATTGTATCGTTCAATATTCGGCATAGGAATTGAATTGAATGGCACCGTTTTTCAAAGAGCCTAGCCATTCTACAAGGGCTGAAAGTAAGGTCCTGCGGCGATAACGATAAAAAATCGACAGAAGTCGTAGTAATAATTTTAAGAACGTTTGGTAGAGCTACTCTATCTTTGATTAAAAAAAATAATAAATATCCATACATCCACACATCCAAATATCCTAACTTTCGCATTTATAATATTAGTTGGATTCAGTTTTCTACGGCCAAGCAAAATAATTAATCATCTAATCAGCAGCGTTCGATACAATAAATGTTTTTATTTCTTGATGGCAACGACGTCAGCGCAGCAAGGCAATGCCCAACCGTTTCCAAGTTAATAACTATATAAAATAATAATAAATAATGAATAATCATCATCTAGTTCCAAGCTAAGCCGGACTTGTGTTATGGGTAGGGTAGGGCGGGGCTAGTTGAGCAATTTTTCACTTGAGTGGTTATAGCTCTTCAACGATAAGTCTCAAGGACTTGTTATGCTACTGATGGATTAGCAATTTATCCCTTTACAAAAATGTCCATAATCATTTTTTTCTAACAAGTCGGATTTAAGAGCTACAACTGCTTGAATGTAGAAAGTCGAGTACGCTCAACGTACCCCATAGATGAGGTTAGTTGAGCAAGGGTATGGGGCAAATTGAGCACCTAGAAAGCCTAGCCAAAACATGGGTTCAATATTAACTAGACATTAAATAAAATGTATGTCAGACAATCAACTTTTTATTTATAGTCTTTTACTGACAAAACAACAAAACTAAAAGTTCTTTGAATAATGAACTGAAAATAGAATCAACAAAACATCAAAGTATCTTAAGCTTAACTATAGGATTAAATTCAGTCCATCTGTACAAAATCAGACTGGAATATTTATGTAATTATCAAAATAGGATAAGTAATATAAAAGTAAATATTAATAAGATGGATGAATCACCACCTTCATTAAATTTCTTCAAAAATCTTGTCAAAGTCATCCACTTGATACCGAATCCTTTGGCCGCGGCACTTTTCCCCTCATCGTCGACAGTCTTTGCAGCATCATTAAAGTCTTAAATAGAGTAAAAACATCTTGTAGTTATAATTTTATAAGTTCGCGTCAAAAAAAACATGATATATGATTTTTGTTCGTAGGGTTAGCTGACCAACTACAGCTCAACTAATCCCGACCCGAATATTTTAAATAAAAATGAGTTTCTGAAATAGCTGTCATAATTATCCCTAGAGCCTTTATACATATCAAAAGTACAATAAATTTATGGAAACTTATCACTTACCTCATTGAAAACGGATAACATTTAACTATTATAGACGAAATATTCCAGTTTATGATTATTTTACTTTTTGGTCACAAAATAAACAATGCGAGCTCGACTTCACTCACTTGGCGAGTCGCCACAGCCGGTCGCGCGATGAGTTGCCCTCCCGCGTCCCCTTCTTTCGGCTATTTGATGCCTACGCGTTTGGTGAATAGTTTTCGGGATATTTCGATTGCCCAACTTGCCCCTATGCTCAACTAGCCCCGCTCTACCCTACTAGATGACTGATATATGTACACTGAGACAGATATTTTTTATTATACATAGAAAGTACCCAAAACACCAACAAATATTTGCAGATCGTACAAACATTTGGCCCAAGGCGGGAATCGGACCCGCAACCTTCTGCGTCGCAGGCCGACCTGCGCCCGCCGCGCCACCTCGATCCTCGTGATAAATAGATATACGTACACCTTTAGACAACAAAACTGTTGGTCGTAGCACAGATTAGGTAATGGTCGTAGGCTGTCAATAACGTAGATCCGGGCGGTCCTTCGTCCTCGCGTGGAAACGTGCCCTGCCCTACAACGCCCCGCGATAAATCAGATAAAACAGATTTCGCTGATAAAGCCCTAAATCATCTCTGTTTTACAGATAAAAAGGGCAAAAACTTGATTGACTGGGATTTACATACCGACAACTGTTTTATGAATGTGTTCTTAAGTGGGGATTGCGTATCGGAAACGTAGTGTAGGAAACCCATTGGGCACATTCGTAGACGAGCTGCGAAAGACAGCTGATGTGGCAAGCTGAAGAAGGCCTCTAATGCTCATTAGAGGACGCTTATGACCAGAAGTAGATCGCCTAGGCTGTTATTTCGTTAAAAAGATCGCAAGTTCGGGATGTTATTTTGGCAGATAATTACAATTCATGAATATAGTAAATCCTACTAATATTATAAATGTCAAAGTTTGTATGGATGGATGTATGGATATTTGTTACTCTTTCGCGCAAAAACTACTGAACCAATTAATTTGCTTTGGCTGAAATTTGGTATGGGTATAGTTTGGGACCTGGAATAACGCATAGGCTATTATTTATCCCGGTAAAACGCAGGCGAAGGCGCGGGCAGCAGCTAGTAAATACATATTAACAAAGTAGAAACATCCGAAAGACAAGATAGAGCCCTGCTTTGGGTTAACATTGACTTTATAGATTTATAGCGAAGCGAAAATTCAAAATTTACATTATCACCAGAAATACGCATAAAGATATACGCATAGAATACGCATAAAGGCTTCTGGAAAACTAGCCATAACGCAAATGTCTTTTATCTTGTAAGGTAATATTTCGTAGGTATTTATTCAGAATGTTTGGATTGGATATGATATAATACAAAATATGAGATACATAACAATCTGAGGGAAAACGGAACAAACACCCTAAAAAAATAGGAGTATCAGACCTTCTCTCTATTACGAAAGTATTAAGTTACGACAGTCAAGTTATTTTTCTTTTTGATTGTTTCTCATAAATTCAAAGCCAGTTTTAGAAATATTAAACACAATTTCCGTCGCAAGCCCATCAAATTCTAATTATTCTAACCGATATTTAACCAAATTAATATTTAGCCGAGCTTCATCCTCCCTTTTCTTTGTAAAGCTTATTATGTTCGCAAAATTATAATTTTGAATAAACTACGGTTGGTTAAGCGGACGGCTTTCGTCTCATAACGATGTCCCAGTTTAAGTAAATACTTCCTGTACCTGATGTTATTCAGTTTTATTTAATTCTATTCATATTCATTCATTTATATAAGATTTCAGGTTACATTGATCTTCAATTTATTCTTATAGCACTACTAAAACCTGGATAGTAAAGTATTTTGCCATAAAATTCGCGACTTGTCACGCGGCAGTTGCAGTCGTAGGTAATGTAGGTATGTATACATACGTACATAATGTCGTAATTGATCTCATACAAAATACCTACTGCTACGTAATGCCGTCTACATATTAATAACTAGCTGCTGCCCGCGCCTTCGCTCGCGTTTTATCGGGATAAAAAATTGCCTATACGTATGTTATTCCAGGTCCCAAACTATACCCATAACAAATTACAGCCTAATCAGTTTAGTAGTTTTTGCGTGAAAGATTAACAAATATCCATCCATACAGCCATCCTTACAAACTTTAACATTTATCATATTACTAGCTGCTGCTCGCGCCTTCTCCCGCGTTTTATCAGGATAAATAATAGCTTATGTTATTCCAGGTCCCAAACTATACCCATACCAAATTTCAGCTCAATCAGTTAAGTAGTTTTTGCGTGAGAGTAACAAATATCCATACATTCATACTTACAAACTTTGACATTTATATATTTCTGTGGTAGGTAGGTACTCTGTTCCCATTGAATCCCCGCTATGGGCAGCAGTGCACTCCTCTCGACATAACGAAATTCGCTCGACTTTATTGAGTTTATTTCGCTGCTAAAACTTTGTTTTTGTTTGATGAAATTGCAGAAAGTTTTTTCTGGGTACGATTAATGGGGGCTTTGATTTCTTAAAATAAGGGCTATAAAAATAATGGGAATGTAATAAAAACTTATGATTGTACCTAATATAAATGGGGTTATAAAAATTTTAGCATTGTAGGTAGGTATTTTATGGACCAATTCAATAATCAAGGATTTCTTTACACTCCGGGTTTTCAAAAAATTATCTGAACGCCGGGTCGAAGGGACGCGTGACCCGAGAACTGGTGAGTATTCGGCGCAGCGCGTTAGCATTGCCATACAGCAGCAGGGCAATGCAGCAAGCGTCTTGTGGACGCTTCCAACTGGTATTGAAATGAACTAGTTGAGCTACTTGTAGATTGTTTGCAACAGTCTGCAGTTAGCTCAATTGTTTCAATTGTAAATACTAGTTCTAAGTTTCTATTATTTGATTGTAATTTTCTTTGTTAATAATAAAGTATGTTATCATTACAAAACACATTTCATAGATAGATATATTTTATAACTCAGAACAACCGGAACACATATTTGCAGATCGTACAAACATTTGTCCCACGACGTGAATCGAACCCATAGCCTCCTGCGTTGTAAGCGGACGTTTTCCGCGCCTCATGGATCGTTTACCTAAATAGAGTTGAATAAATTTCATAGTAGAAGGTTGAAAAGCTCTAATGAGTTTTAAATATTAAATTCGGTACGTTTAACCCTTAACTCTATGTTTGATCTAATCTAAATGAATAAGCTTTCGCGCAAGCCCGCTTGGATAAACCCACCATATTACTAAATACCTACGCTCTAAATTAGGGTTAACAGTTAGATATTAATTTCACAATAAGCACTCGGGTTAAATTCGGATAGTTTCTAAATTTTCAGCTGCAGGTTCTAAACCTCTGTGCAAATGTTATGTCGGACGCGACTTTTGATCGCAATATAATAATATAATAGAACTCATGGTATAATACTAATATATGTAAAGGCCGTGGCGCCGCGGCTTAAGAATATCGACCCCTCCAATTCAACCCGTGGATGTCGTAAGAGCCGACTAAGGGAACCTACCAGAGGAAGGGCAGCAGCTTCCTTCTGAGTATTTTTCGCGCCAATACTGCGATCACCAATCCGCCTGCCAAGTGTGGTGATTATGCCTGACTTTTTTCACATTTGTTTCCCAACTTCTACGATTGGTTGAAATATGGTGGCAACTGGATAGAGACGACACCTTATGTCACTGCACCACATTTACCTCGCAACATATAACGCGCCACATGAAGCGACCTAACAATATGTACAAACTGCACCCGCTACAATAGTGTCCTTGGTGCTACTCGTACTTGCACGCAAATATTTATATGGGTGACACATTTATGGATTTGTCGCGTTTCAAATGTGGCGCTACAATTTGTCGTATTACAAGCGGTGGGCTCCACTTAAGTTTCTGTCCACGGATTCCAATTTTACAAAAATGCAAAATCTCGACGTAAATTTTACGTCAAGAACATTTGAACGACGACGAAACCGATTTGCTTTAAACAAAGCTTTGCACACTCATCCAAGTCACCTTCCAAACAAACAAACCAATCCAAAACAGTTTATTTGTGAGCTACGATGCCACAAACGCATAAAAACACACGTGTAATTACACTATTGCAAATGTTTTCCATGAAATATTATAAGCGCAGCAGCTCGATTCAGATTGTATTCGTTAATGTATTACTATCACCCATTCTATTTTCGCCGCTCATTGGTTAATTTAACGCAGCCAATCAGCGGCGAAAATCCAACAGGCCATAAAAGTCGCGTCGCACTCTCTAGTTTAGGGTTATTCATTCCATAATGAAATCTTGCGACAGCCCTACGAGTAGGGTTGCAATAAAAGCTATTTTATTATTTTACAGTATGATGGAAATTGCTAAAAATACGGGGTTTTAATCGGTTCCTTAGGTTTATGTAATGGTGAGGACAATAAATTATTATAGGCATTCTTTACTTGCATTTTTTTATGACGTATGTATGTCTTTGAATTTAATTGTTTGAAATAAATGGAATAGTCATTCCCGGTCGGTAACACCCCGTCGTCCACTGTTGACGATTGGGAAATTAAAAGTTCCAAACGTTCACAGTGTGGACGAACGCTACTTTTTATTTCCCGATCGTATCCATCTGGTACAAGAGCCAATATGTGTAGATTTAAACGGTGTTATTCAAATGTTAACTAATGACTTTTAAAGCAAAATTCTTACTGAGAAAGAGTTTCCTTCCTCGTCATCATCATACAGTACAATACAAAACTCTTTATTGTACACCACAAAGACAAATAAAACACATAGACATTAACATAAACAAGTAGAATGTTCTTTCGATTTCGATTTCTTCCAGGCAACCTTTGGATGGATAGAAAATTTTCAATTTAAGAAAGGCAAGTCATCATCATCAGCCCATACACGTCCACTACTGGACATAGGCCTAAGAGTTTCCTTATAAGTATTAAAATATTGTTGTTAATGTTTTTCAATTTGAATATGGTGGCTTGAACTATAATTTGGTAGCCTAATTATGCAAAATAGACTATTTCATGATATTTCAAAATGAACACTACAGCTTAGCTTGGGGCTAAACGACGCTGTGTGGATTGTCCAACATTATTTATTTATTATTAAAGTGCAACAGATTTAGGCCCCAGTATGAAGGATAGTCGGTTGTGGAAATTTAAGCTTTTTTACTGTCTTTAGTCCCAGGCTAGGTAGATACTATGAAAAGAAATTTGATTAATCTACCTATTTCGCAGGAGTCGATCAGATAAATAATGTCTTAAATTATCGTTCTCAGTTTAGAGGTTAGAGATCCCAATCTAAACTTTAACTTGCTATAAATTAGAATTGCTTCCGAGCCCTTGAATTAAACTTAAATTAATCTGTTTTGGGCTGTAACTCCGAAATGAAATGGGTGTCAGTATCACGCGCAATGTCACGCAGAATTTCAAATATCTTGTAATAAAATTTAAAAGGGCTCCATTTAAAATAAGTTAGGGATCAAGAACTTTATAATAATTATGACAGTAAAAAATACTGGTCTTTCCAATTATTCTATACGGACCTGAGACGTGGACTTTGAGACAATAAGAGTAGAGGAAAATAGATTCACAAGAGATGTGTTGTCGGAGACGTCTACTGAGGATTCCGTGGACCACGCATCGGACTAATGTCTCCATCCTCGTAGAACTTCGTATAAAGGAGAGATTATCGACGACTATGCAAATACGAATACTAAAGTTCTGTGGGCACGAGGCACGGAATGAAGGCTCGATGGAGCTTCTGATGTTACAAGGCAGACTCCATTCTGCCTAAAAATGTCCTGGAAAATGTCCCGTAGTCGGTCTCCTACTAGATGGTCGGACCTCATCACCTCCATAACACAATCCATGATGACCGATTACACCCACAACGTAACCAATAGAGAACGATAGCGGTGCATTGCACGGGCAGCCGTTCATCAGGACCCCCATTATAACCACGACCACTCTGCCAAGAGTACCTTGACTAGGTCGTCGGTTCATCGCGTGGGGGGCCTACGTATACTGCGCCTTCCGGTACGTGGTCACCACTCTAGAGCCTTTCAGCCCCAGTGCACGTCAGTCCCTGCCCACTGCCACTAGAGTGTCGCAACTCTGAGAGCTATGTCGGCCTTGGTACCTTGGTTCTTCAGTGGATCTTCCCTTTTCTGAATTGATCTTGCAGAGATACTCCGAGCATAGCCCTCGCCATTGCTCTCAGTGCGACCTGGAGCTTTCTGGCGAGGCCCATAGTGAAGGTCCACTAAAAAACCTACAGTTACGTAATTACCTTCTGTGTAGAATTCAGGTAGTATCAGGCATTATTTAATAGAATTAAAGAAAGACAATGAAAGACTCTGTAAGTCTCCTAAGTAGATCTACTTAGGAGACTTGAGTCTTACATGATGGTTATCTATCATTCAGATACATTTCACATTAATATAATGTCCATACTAATTTTAGGAGACCGCTTTGATTAATATAATGACTAATATAATATCTATATATTTGACTTGAATAGATAATATAAATGGAATGACGTATATAATGGCTGAACATAGGCCTTCCCCAAACGACGACACAAATAGCGGTCCTGAGCCGCCTCCATCTATCGACTCCCTGCGACCGCTACGATGTCGTCGGTCCATCGAGTGGGAGGTCTTCCCACACTCCGTTTCGCATTGCATCGCGGTCGCCACTCGAGAACCTTTACTCCCCAACAGTTATCGGTTCTACGAGGTATATGGCCTGCTCATCGCCACTTCAGCCTGCTAATTCTGAGAGCAGATTAGTAATAAATCTACGAGAAAACTTAAGTGACAAAAAATATGGATGCCTTCTCTATGTTACTTGTGAATTAATAAATTGATTTATTTTCTTTCTTTCTATTCTATTAATTTACTGCATTTTAAAATTGATGCAAAGATTTCTTAAACATGCGTTCTAAAACTGAGAATCATAGGTAAAAGATAAAATTACAGAAAACATCCATTTCAATAATTCATTTAAGTGAAGATATCTAAATTATTCCAAGTGACAAAGCATAATTAGATGAAAGCTCTAGCTCTATTTTACGGGCAAAGTTTCCAGTTGTGTTAATTACAGTCAGTGCTAATATCTTGATGCTTTTATTATAATTATGTTCTGAGACAGCAAAAATTAGGCTTCAAGTTCTGTAAACAAAATCATGGCTTAAAAAGTTTCTAGACGTATGTAGACAAATGAATACCTACCTCCCCAAACATAAACTTCTATACCTGAAGCTGTTTATTGTACAAAGTTTATCTTGTCTTAGTGCTTATTTTGTAAGCCTAAAGAAACAAAGTTATTGAAATCTGAAAATCAGAAAGAATCTAGATACTGTAATACCGTTATTAACAGTCCAAAATTGCTTGCCGCTTGATGTTTTATAGGATACATTTCGGTGAATGCTCACAGGAACTGCATGACCTGATCCCGCCATCTCTATTCCACTCCAAGACAAGCAGACGTATGGCGCATTACCATCATTATCCTATGGATATTTCTTCCTTTCTACCTTTATCATTCGTACCGCAAGGTTGCCTGGGACAAATCGCTCTCAGCGATAAGGCCGCCTTTTGTACTCTCTTTATTAGTATTTTGGAAATAAGTGTTTTTGTGTAATTTTTAGTCGGTTCAATCATTGATTCGTACCGCTAAGGTTTGGGATTCGTTCCATACTTGCTTTTTTTTCGACCTCAACCTGGGTCTCTTCAAGACAAGAGTTAAAAGGTAGTCTTCTTAAGCTTCATGATACATCGTCGACCACATCGTGAGAAGTGTGTGGCTGATAGTACTAAAGCCTGCCTTTGAAAAGTGAGACTAATGCGGTATGAAATCACCTCTGAATTTGATTTTCCGTGTTCGTCCCACTTTGGTCCCAAGCCAGTGAGACGAACACGGAATGAATCCATCACGGAATGACCACATCAGATTGTGGTCAAACCAAGGTCCATTCACGACCAATAAACCGAAATGTAATCGTAAGATGATTAGCTAAGGTACCTAACCAATACAATGATAATAAATACCTTCCTACGTATAAAAACGGCGTAACAAACACAAAGCTCTTAGGGCTGCCATACACGGACTGCTTGGAGCAGCCCTTATCGACTGCTTCAAGCTGCGACTGCATAGCAAACTACTTTCTTGTGCATACACACATACACGGAAACGCTCGAGCAGTTCAACTGCTTTGGGTGGCAGGCATACACTGACTGCTCGAGCTGTTGAATGCTCTCGCGCATTTACCTCCGCCCGCGCTCTTCATTCCACGTCGTACGCATTTCCCGCCCGAATGAATGACGAGCAGTTGGTATCAACTGCTCCAAGCAGTTATCAATGGCAGCTTCAAGCTGACTATGACTGCAAGAGCGGTCCGTGTATGTTGATCATACACGGACTGCTCGAGCAATTAGCCAAATTGCTCGAGCAGTCCGTGTATGGCGGCCCTTAATCCCTAAACCAAAGCTTTCATCCTAAATTCGTTCCGAGTGATTTCATTATTTTTGGTTCGTTTGAAATACTCTTAATCCCTAATTTGATACAATTTCTAAACAGGACCCATGTCACACTCAGTAGAAATAATCTGATCCGAACATATTTAAACATTGACAGTTTTTAGGCTTTCGTACCCAAAGGGTGAAAACGGGAACCTATCACTAAGCCTCCGCTGTCTGTCTGTCTGTCCATCCGTATGTCAGCAGACTGTATCTCAAGAACCGTAACAGGTTGACAGTTGAAATATTCATCACTAAATATTATCAAGCAAAGTCCTCCGCCGCGTCTGTCTCTCTGTTCGCGATAAACTCTTAAACTATTGAACAGATTTTAATGCGGTTTTCATTAATCGATAGAGTAATTTATTAGGAAAGTTTTGGTATATAATTTGACAAGGTTTTGTGTAAATTGGTTGAACTAATTACGATAATAATTGGATGTGTCGGAAAAAGTCAAGCCGCTCTCATCGAAAACGCTGTCCATAGATAACGTTTTCGCTTCATAGGTAAACTTCATCCATAGACTTAGGATTTTTCACTACGATCAACTCAAGGAATTTATATACTAACGGATCAACTACAAAAAGTGCACGATGGAATTTGTTGGAGGTTTTATTAATCCTTACCAAAACGATAAATTCTAGTAAGTGTCGGAAAAAGTCAAGCCGCTCTCGCGCCCGGGAGCTTTCATCGAAAACGCTCCCTAATCCCATTGAGATATAACAAAACAATGCATGGTGCGATATTTCTTCTTAGTCCACGCGGGCGTAGCCGCGAGCGGGTCAATTAGTACAAAAATTAAATGAATATTAAAATCTTACTCTATGTACGTATTTTACATAAGTCGAGGTTAGTAGTATCTCTAAAACCATAATCTTCTTTATCTTCTTCGTTACACTCTTGTCAGAGCGGTCGTGGCCATTCTATTCACTCTGGTTGCATTTATTATTACAACAGCCACCCGTTGTAATTCACCTCACGATGTCTCGCCATCTCTCTATATTTTTGTGTGCCTACTGCACTCATGTAAGGGATCGCCCACTGCGGATTTTATCTGGTCGGTCCATCGCATGGGAGATCTTCCGTTCGGTCTAGTGCCTTAACTCTGCCCTGCACGACAAAACGCTCAATAGAGTCACCGTCCCGCCTTGAGACGTATCCGAAGTATTTGAGGATGCGATTCTGGACCAAGACAGATAGACGCTGTTTGATGCCGAGTTCTTGGAGTATAGAGACATTCGTTTGAAACTCCGTCGATGATACCCCAAGCATTCTTCTCCAGCACTACATCTCCAGAGCGTCTATTTTCTATATCTCGATTTCTTGCAGTGTCCACGTCAAAACCATAATAGGTAGAAATTGAAATATTAGGAGGAATATTAGGACGTGTATTGCGGCTATAGCAAAAAATTAATTGAAGTGAAGAAAAAATCAATAACACCTTGTTTCTTTTTTGATAATAATAACTATATTTATAACTGTATAAAGTATATTTTACTTGCCTGAGTGATTTTGTAAGCCTAAAGAAATAAAGTTATTGATCCTGATTCGAATCGTTTTTAAAAATTGGCGTGTTTTAAAAACGATAAACCGACTTCAAATTCCCTTACTTTTACATTTATTTTAAGTTTTTCGGGATAAATACTAATACACTAGGGATAAAAGGTAATTTTCTATACAATAGTGAAAGAATTTTCAGAATCGGTCCATAATTGGCGGAGATTTCGCGTAACATACATACAAAAAATTAAATACAGACGAATTGAGAACCTCCTCATTTTGAAGCCAGTTAAAAATAAAATTAAAAAGACCGGGGTTTTGCCCAAAATTTAAATGAAATATGAGAATCTTCGACAAGCAAACATTTTCAGATTCAAATTCAGTCTGATTCTTGCCGTAGATAAGTAAAACTCCACTCAACTAGACGGCTGTAAAACCCTAATCAGACTCAAGTGACGCTTTTGTTTGACTACGATCGACTAGACGAGATACGTCTCTTGTTAACATTCCTTTTCGTAGAGTTTACCGGTCCTTCAAAATAAAATAATATGAGAAGTTTTATAGAGTATTTTGAAAAAGATATTAAGAGCCTTATCATATCACAGCTATTTCGAACCCCTTCATATTACATTGTTTTTAAGTTTTGCGGGATAAATACTGATCTCTCGGCAGCCAAATTTATGGGACAACCTCAGGATTATTTTCAATACAATAGCGAAAGAATTTTCAAAATCAGTCCATAAACGGAAAAATCGACGAACAAACATAAATACGGCCGAACATAAAACCTTCTCCTTTTTTCGAATTCGTTAAATAATATGGTACTGGCATATTCTACACGCATCAAATACAACCTTAAACTGTTTTGTAAAGAGGTGGGTGTGGCTTGGCCAGACCTCAAAGAAGCTCGAGTGGCTCACGCCTTCTGAAAAACAATGCTTCGAGTGTTCTTTTAAATCTAGCTAAGCACTTCACAGACAAAAGGCTACACTTTTCTATCAACGTGTAGCTAACTTAATGTAGATAGGTAAGTCTTTTTGTTTTGAGGTTTTCAGTTTGGAGATTGGAGACTCAAATTATTGGTGCACCTGCTGGTCAATTCTTATAAATCTAAAAAAAATAATATGGCGTGTTAAAAAACGATAAACCGACTTCAAATTCCCTAACTTCTACACTTATTTGAACGGGTAGTTTTATTAGATAAATACTAATCCCCTAGGGATAAAAATTTATGGGGCCCCCACGGGATCATCTTCTATACAATAGTGAAAGAGTTTTTAAAATCGGTCCATAATTGGCGGAGATATCGCATAACATAAATAAAAAAAAACCGTAGAGACGACTTGAGAACCTCCTCCTTTTGAAGTCGGTTGAAAAATGTAGATGTGTTATGTTCTTCCAGCGCTTATTCGACTGAAAAAATTAAAGAAATAAATTGTTAGGTGCTGTGTACATTGGTAATCAACCAGTTATTGTTTTTTTATTCGTATCATATCAAAGTTAAGAAAATAAGCGGCGAAAATTGTTTAAGATGGTCACCCACAAATATCATGTAAAAAGATACAAATCATTGATAGAATCAGGGATTAATGACATATGGCCGTGAATCCAATATTTGTTTACACAGAACTGCTCTGTATAAATGATGCTGTGTACCCATACATACCTACTTACTATACAATCTAGATCTTAATATTGTGTCTTTCTATTTTGTTATATTTTGATTGTGTTCCGTTTTGTGCGCCAAATAAATAAATAAATACCATCTGAATAGATATAGGTAATTATCATCTGAATAGATAGACCAGCAGATTTCTAATAAAGATGATACATTCACGAATATCTTTAGGACTTTTTATAGAATCAGAATCAATAACTGATTTATATAGTGATATCTACATAAAAAAATAATTTGATTGTTTTGAAAAAAACCTAAAATCTATTTCGGATCCCTTAATTTCACACTGCTGATAAATACTAATCCCTGAGGAATAACATTTATATAGGATCATTCTCCGTACGAAAGATTTTTTGTTTATTTGGGATGCAAAAAGCTTAGACTACTTCAATAACAATACATTTCAAAACTAGAACAAAAAAAGCTAGAACAGCTTCCGCTTATAGAACGAAAATAATAACTGTACTAATTTATAATAATTACTAGGTAGGTACTCTCTATGACTCATTTGCTAGAAGGCTACGAACCTCTCCCAAACGGAATCGGATCGGCCCTTGCGGATTTGTTGTTGTTTCACGTCGAATTAAATGGGGCACGCTATTAGTGAGAAAGCGCGTCTAACCATCAAATACGAAGCTGTCATGTGGCTGTGTGCGTCGTACTTTCCGATTAATTTTGAATAAACGATTGATTTCAGAAATATTTGGATTATTTATAATGTTGAATAATATTTAGGATGTTTGCAACGCGACCGATTTTCGAATAAAGGTGTCTATCATGCATAAACAATCGATTGAAAATGACTCGATTTGTTGGTCAAAATTAGTTTCGCTCTCGCGCTTCGCTATGTTTTTCCAAAAACTAAACCGCTGCAAATATTACTCATTTGCTATTTATCATCCAATTACGTATGGAAAATTTAAATAAGATCGGGGCATACAGGGAACATAGTTTCCAAATGAAGCGGAAAGTACGTTTGTATGGGGAATAAGGCTATCCGTTCCGTTCTTAAGTTTATTAAAAGATAAATAGCAAATGAGTAATGTGCATATTTATTAAATCAAATAGGTTCATAATTGACGGATAAAAAAACGAAAATACATAAAAAAACATAAATACAGCCCATCACAGAACCTCCACCTTTTTCGAAGTCGTATAATGAGATAAAGCTTTTTATTTATTTATTTTAGGGGATATTTCAGCACAATATATATTATTAGACATTTGTAAAGATAACAGGAGGAAACAAAATACATTTTGCTTCATTCAATGACCTTGCCGAGTTTAATCCTTCGCGTAACCTGTTTATTCATTATTTCCTAAGAAAAATAATTTTCTTACCGTTTTATCCGGGGCTCATATCCGTAATGTCAACGATAAAGATTATTTTCCGGTCCACTTGTCACGGAAATTGACGATCTACTTTCGCTTATCAATATCGGATAGAGGATTTTGCAGCTGACTAATCTATCCTATAAGGTACAACGTTCGTAGATACACTGGGAATATAATGGGAAGTCTGGGAATGGGAAAGCAATTTATGTATATTGGTCGTTTCTAATTGTAGCCATAATCTGCCGAAAGGAATATTATAACGGTGGTACCTACCCTACATACTTCGACTTTTTTAACAAATCTTCCAATCAATTCTTGTAATTCCTGGTGACCTGTAACACAATTCTTAGATCCTACTTCAGGTACCAATCTTCACAAAACAGGTTTTGCCATAGACATAAGGCATGGAAAAAAATCTAGGTCTATGGGTTTTGCCAATATATAACTACTAAAATCCCTAACCGTAGTCCATCCATTGTTATTATTGTCAATACTTTTGTGAAGAAAAATAAAGTTTTTTTTAAATTATGTGTGGAAACAAAGCTGTGAATCCGCGCGCAATAAAAACCACTATAAACTTCAACTTCTTGACGAATAGCTCTACGTCTGGTTTGACACGATTCTGCCAACAAAGCACTTTATCCCCGTAATATACCCACATAGCTCACCTGAAATCAATTCACTCACATCGAGCAGCGTTAATCCTACCTCCGCAATAAGCCAGGCACCGTTGCTGGCGCTAATTTGAGCATTTCCGCAGTGAATATGGCAAATATGGCGTATCTCGCTATACTTGGATTTGAATATAGCTACATCAAATCACTGCTTATTGCCTTGGCAATTCAATGTTTGCCTCTAAGGCACGATTTTCCAATGTGCCTTTATAGGCAATGCCTCTTATGAAAAGCATGACTGCGCTCTAAACAGCAGATGAACTGTTTAAAACCCATTGTTTACCTATGTTTCTGTTGTTTTAGCTAGTAGTAGACCATACTTACTCAGTCTCACTCTATTCTACCTGTTATATTCTATATTTTATTGTAAATTTAGTAGGTACTTATAGTTATTGTATTATCTATAGATGTGTGTACTTGCACTGTCTAATAAACTAGGTATTTCATTTTAGTTTAGATATATTTTGGTTCTCGCTCGAGTGGTAACCGCGATGCAATGCAAAACGGATTGTGGGAAGACCTCCCACTTGATGGACCGACATTGTAGCGGTCACAAGGAGTCGTTGGATGGAGGCGGTTCAGGACTGCTATTCATGACGTCGTTTGGGGGAGGCCTATGTTCAGCAGTGGACGTATATGTACGTGCTCATGATAATGATTTTGCGATATATTTTGGCCGTGTCGAGTTCAGTGAGATAGCGAGCAGAGAAGACTAGGGTAAAGTCTATAATAGTCCCGGACATACTGGGCCGATAATTAACAAGCCTTTATTTAACTTGCAATATGACGTGTTTGTTCGGGTCAAATCTTGCAACTCAATTTTAGACCAGTTATCCTCAACTACGCTTATGTCAATCTTCTGTCAGTGTCGCGACGTGAAGTAGCAAAGCAAAGCAACGAATACAAGAAGTCAAGTCAGTTGGTTGAGTGAACAATGTTCTTGGATATGCTTGGATTTCTTATGTGTGTTCAATGTGTAAATATATAGAGTACCATCCTAGTCTTAATTATGTATCGTGTTTAAATAATAAATGTACTTCCTAATAATAATAATTATATACTTGTTAGGCACTCTGCCGTCGTCACTCCACAAGGGCCCTACTGAAAACCAGCGCAGTATTGGACAATTATTTGCCCAATACTGCATAATGCTGAGATAGGGACCCTTTTTACCCCTTTTTTTAATAATTGTTAGTTAATAGAATTCTATGTATATATGTCTCCTATGTTAATTTTAAGCTGTCTATTTGTTGTTCTTGTTATTTAATTTGTTGGGTAAATAAATAAATTTTATCTTTTTTTATCTTTATCAACCGATTGAGCTGAAATTTGGCATTCTTATATATGTTTGGTTACAATGCAATGTTATGGTGCCATCGAGCTAGTCTGATGATGGATACCGGAGGTGGCCATAGGAACTCCTAAAAAAATCCTTGTCCTGATGATATAAAAGCTCGTATTTAAAAGTTTTATTACTATCTACATCCGTTATCCTAATCAGTTTTCAATTTTGTTTAATGGAAGTCAAAAGCAAAGTTTCTGCGCTTTGTGAACATTCAATTCAATAAAACAATAACAGCCTACAACAGCGAAACTGATAAGAATAAAGGTTAATTAAATCATACAGTCAATATTTCATTAACCTTACAGTCGTTTCTCGGAATGCTGAATACTGAATATCTAATTTGTTTTCGTTAATCGGTAAATCGGCTCGTAGAAGCTGACGAACTCAGTTAGCGTGGGGCGCTGGCGGTACGAGGAAACACGCTGATCCGTAGGTTCGCGCGTTATTCAGTTTATGTAAAGGTGATACAGAAATTTTCGCAAACGAATACGTCCTTGCGTCAAGAAAGTTAACTATTGGCTGCTCCGAGAAGTTACGACGCTAATTTTATAGGGCCGTAGAAAGTGACGAAGATATCTAGGTAAAAGCTACGTAAGCGACAGATAATAAAAACATAGGTTATTCCAAATCTGCAAAATATTTTGAAATTTTAATCCTTAATTTGTTTCGATATTATAATTGTCCACCTTATTAACCATAATTTTAATGTTTTATAAGTAGGTAGCTAAACTTAGAAATAAATCGAAAAAAGGTATAAGTCGAGCGATCTTTAAAAAATAATTCTATCGAGTGAATTTTCATCAATCATGTTTCAGCTCTATAATTAATTTAATCATCATCATCATCAGCCGTATACGTCCACTGCTGGACAAAGGCGTCCCCCAAACGACGCCACGAATAGCCTGAGTCGCCTCCATCCAACGACTCCCTGCGACCGCTACGATGTCGTCGGTCCATCGAGTGGGAGGTCTTCCCACACTCCGTTTCGCATTGCATCGCGATCGCCACTCGAGAACCTTTACTCCACAACGGTTATCGGTTCTACGAGCTATATGGCCTGCCCATCACCACTTCAGCCTGCTAATTCTGAGAGCTATGTCGGTTACTTTGGTTCTTCTACGGATTTCCGTATTCCGGACCCTATCGCGTAGAGAAACTTCGAGCATAGCTCTCTCCATAGCTCACTGGGTGACTTTGAGCTTATGCACAAGGCCTATAGTGAGCGACCACGTCTCGGATCCGTAAGTCATCACTGGTACTCGTACGTAACACACATTTGTTGTGGCAAGTTTTTATCTATATTACATTTTAACACTGTAATCTATGGATCTGTGTGTTGTCTGAATCAATAAACGAATTTAATTTATCGTTTCACGAGATCATCTTTCCGAGATCTTTCCTATTATATTTTATGTTTATGTTTATTTGAATCACATCACACTATCACCATTAATATAAATATATTTTTATTTATTTGATTAAATGTCAAACTAGGACGATGGATGTACTTAAGTATGTTACTTGTTCACGCCAAAACTACTGAACGGATCGGACTGAAATTTTGCATAAATGGTTTAGACCTTATAAAAACGGTAAAAAAGATCTGAGAATAGGTCGGTATAAAAACGACCTATTCTCAGATCTTTCGAATACAAACAAAATATCATAAAAATGGGTCAAGCCGTTTATATGTATTTAAAGAAATCTCGTGTCACAGTATTTGTAACCAAACTCCTCCGAAACGGCTATATACACCACACGCATAGAACCACTAAAAACAAATGAATCTCATTAAATTCCTAATAAACTCGCAATGATGACGAAAAGGTGTTATTTGATACAAAAACAAGCAGCACAGGTGTTAAGCCGGTTATTAAATTACAAGTATACCGACCCTACTATTTTTGTGAAAACATAAATTCTTTTTGGGCCTAAGTCGCGTTCAAGGGCAAAAATAGTCACTTTACATTTTTACTCGCGTCGTAAGCCCACAGATAAAATACCCTGACGGCTACCCTAGTCACAGCCTGGGACCGGGCTTGTTTCTAACCCGACCTAGTTTATTTTTGTTTCTTTATTTCATGAGTCATGTCCTTACCGTCACAATCCTTACCGATCCTTACATGCTTTACCGATTCGAATTTTTGTGACAATCTATTTTGTTTATGAAGAAATCTTTTTTTTTTAATTTAACTCAACGTTTTCAATTTTTTCACACAAATACCCAGGCGTTTAAACTAAATGATATTTGAGAATCCGAATATTGAACAGAATAAAATTAATTTTGTAGTTTTATTTGTTACCTACGCTTTTTTCACGGAAAAAAATGAGATAGTCTGGTAAACTATAATTAAGCTAAGTAAACTATAATTTTTACAGTATTTTCAATACATTTTCATTAAAAATAATCAACTATATAATATTGGTTACGTAATAGGTCGGCTCGATACATTTCTAAGCTACCGTTAGTCTCGATATGTTTCGAGTTGACAGATTCACGTCATTGTTTTTAAAAAGAAACACAGTCTATGAAATATTTCTTTCTTTCATTCAGTATTAATTTACTCACTTGTCAACACTTAGGGAATTTCTTTCAAAGGCGTGCGTATTTCAAAAAGAAAATAAACGTGTATAATTATTGTATGATATTTATAATTGTTTACTTATATTTATAGCAGTAGTAGGTATAAGTAGATACCTCACCTAAACCTCTATCTATACATACATACATACATATGAATATAAGTAATGTGTTCAAGGCTCAAATAAACATGTTGAAGGGTAGTGTTGGGTTAGGAATAAACCTTACGCGAGGCGTCTTGAGCAAACGACAGCGTTTTGTCATCCCACAATACCGCAAATTGTTGGGTATACGACAAAAACCTTTATCCGTTTCTATAACTCATTCACCACTCTACGATTGTTTTTTTTTATATAAGCGAAGTAAACCTTTACCAACGTTGTGCCATAATGATATGTACATCTCTTACGAAAATGGGAAATTAAAATAGATAGATAGATAATGCTTTATTCAGAAGAACCTAAAACTAAACAGTTTGGTAAAAAGCTAAAAGAATTGGCGGCCTTATCGCTTACAGCGATTTATTCCAGGCTACCAAAATAAAATAATAAACAATAATAATAAAATTGTCGTTTAATACAGTGAGTGGAGTCAGAATTAATTTCAGTTCGTACGTTAGTTGAATTTTTTAAAAGTCTGTATTTGTAACGTCGCACAGAGTCCAAAATTACCAAAAAAAAATCCCTATGCGGTTTATAGCATTAATCGACTAATACCTAGCCCTGAAGTGAAATATTTAAGACCTCTCACACTGTATGTATTAGGTTTGCAAAATAAATACTTAATAACTTGAATACTACCTTTATCTTATTGCTTATTTGGTTGGAGGGAGGGGACTAGTTCAACCGTGAACTTATTGAAGAAAAGCTGCTACCCGCACCTTCGCCCGCGTTTTATCGGAATGAGAAATAGTCTTTATGTTATTCCAGGTCCCAAACTATACCCATACACAAACAGCCTAATAGGTCAATCAAATCAAATCATTTATTTGCAAGAATACATAAATATTATACAATATCAGGTCTTATAACTATTTAGGTAATTGTATTCAGCCTGCACGCACGCGTCCAAATATTGTCTGAGTCATATTGTTATAGGTATAGCTCATAGCTCATCCGACATAGCTCTCAGAATCAGCAGGCTGAAGTGGCGATGGGCAAGCCATATAGCTCGTAGAACCGATAACCGTTGGGGAGTAAAGGTTCTCGAGTGGCGACCGCGATGCAATGCGAAACGGAGTGCGGGAAGACCTCCCAGTCGATGGACCGACGACATCGTAGCGGTCGCAGGGAGTCGTTGGATGGAGGCGGCTCAAGACCGCTATTCGTGGCGTCGTTTGGGGAAGGCCTATGTTCAGCAGTGGACGTATACGGGCTGATGATGATGATGATTATTATAGGTAGGTACTATTAAATTTATGTTGCAATTAAACTTTCCAGATATTCTTTTATATTATAGAAACAATTTTCCAGTAACCATCCACTTAACTTTTTCCTAAAGATATTAAGAAGACATGAAGTTCTTTTAAATCTTTTGGTAATTTATTGTAAATGATGATACACATGTTATAAACATTTATTTTATATATCTTTACAGCACTGGGGTTTGTAAAGCACATTTTTAATCATCAAACATCCATACATCCATCCTTACAAACGTTTCAACATTTATAGGTAATATTATAAGGATTATTTATCGGGTATTTATCGCATAACACAACCAAACTCAAAAACTTTAAACTCAAAGTGCTTTATTTCCTTAAGAAATCACAAGACTCGTCACAAAATTAAAATTACTTAAGTAAATACCGAATTAATATTACCTAATCTGTGGTAAAACTGGGAAATAAAGTGATATCTTTGATTTTCGTTAACTTCAATATTTTTAAGGTAAGCAAAGTAGCGAAGAAGAAACCTTTACCTTGTTAAGTTGTTAGTTTTTGAGTTGGAACGAACTCGTCACAAGCTTTTATATCCTCTAGATCAGGGCTGTTCAAAGCGCGGTCCGCAGGCAATATTTGTGCGGCCTTCTAATCCACTATTACGGAAATTTTAGATTTGATTTACTTTGATACTTTTTGGATATTTCTTTTTATTTCTATGGTATTCTAATTTTCCATATTTTATTATACACTCATAAAATCTCGTTAGACCAAAGCAGGCCAAGCACCCCTCGCTTCATCTCTCTTGCAATTAATAGATAAAAGCTAACAAGCCGTAGCTAGCGTGCACTAGCGAACGAGAAGAGTCGGTGATCGGTAGCGCGCGATATAAGAAAAAATCAGTTTTTTTTGCATTTTTTGTATTTTACATACCAGTAATCATACGATTTACGCAAAACTACTTCTCTTAATTTTATAACTTGTAAAACGCACAAAATACCAAAAACCCGTGTTTTTTATTTCGCTGGCAACCGACGATCATTCACCTTAACGGTGGGCACAGACAGGGGCTACGCGAAGGCTGACAAACGGACCGGTTGTGGGCGTCAGGGTGAAAGCAAGTTAAATCAAACGAACGGTTTGTCCGTATCTTGCTTTCGTTATGATGCCCGGGCATGATGAATGGACACGAGTCCGTTGGTCAACCTTCGCTCGCCTTCGTTCGCACGGTCTGTACCCACCCTAAAGTCGGGGGATTCCCGAACTGTTATTGTCTTTCATTTGTCATTCGATGTGAAAGCTATGAGGTAGGTATTTGTTTTTATTCGGAAAGCCAGCAGTGGCTAAGATCCGGCTGTGGATGATGATGATGATGATTTATCGACCCAAACCAAAGCTAATCACGATATACAGTGATTGGTTTTGGCACGCGGTCGTGTCTGGACTGGGCGGGAGCCCTGCTCTAGATAAATAATATTTAATATTTCACTACATTGTGAAAATCTGGTAGGAAAATGGCGAGAATGGCGTACATATCTGATCTAAATTGAACTTATCACGTAATACAAGTTCCTCCGCAAATCAGTTTTCAGTGAATAGGCTTTATTTCAGACTATCGTCAGCCTACCTATAGGGAAAAAAATAAGGAGGAAAGAAAAAATATTTTTACCAGTATGAGAAACACATACATACACAGACCAGATTTTAAAAAATACACAAAAAATTGGAGGAAGAAACGGGTAGGTACTAATAAAATAGGGTAATGAGCACGGGGTTAATGATATCCGCATGCACTAGGATTCGATTCCTATCTCGGTACAAATTTTTGTACGATCTGCAGATATTTGTTCTGGGTTTTTCTATGTCTCTAAAAATACCAATCTACGTAAACAAGTAGACTTAAATCCCACGTAACGACATGTAATAGTCTACCAAACGGACCGCGACAGTCACATCGTTATAAAATCTGGACCTCAAATAAAAGTAATTGGTGATCCCTGCTATATCATGTAAAATACCAAAAAGAAAACCTAAGAATTGATCTCTTGTTTATTGTTAATGTATCCAAATACACACATCAACATCGTCTAGGGATATTTTGTATAAAGTTCTTGAACTCTAAAAATACCGGCCGGGTTTAAAATCTTTTGAAGAAACCTTATTTTTTAGGCCTTTTTGAATGATTCCAAATTTAAATTTGAACAAATTAATAAAAAACAAAAGATTTGCGCGGCATTGCTATAGCGAAGGTCGAAAGTTACAATTTATCTTCCATAGTTTATGGTAATTTTTTGTGTCAAATTGAAGTTTTAAAACACGTTATTAATTAATTTCGATTTTATACTACTAAATGCATCATGCGGCGGCGCCATTTAACTAGAGATAAAATGTTAAGGGCAGTAGGTATGCTCCAAGCTGGGGCTACTCAGCTGAGTGTTGCTGAGGAGATTGGAACAAAACAAAACGTGATCTCAAGGTTATGGTCACGTTATCGTGCTACCGGTGAAGTGGCTGAAAGACACCAAGGCGGGAAGCGCATAACCACCCAGCGACAAGACCGATTTTTGCAAGTTTCCGCTAGAAGACAACCAAATGTTACGGCAATGCAGTTGGTTCAAAGGCTCCAGTCAGAGCACCAGTTGCTGGTGAGTGACCAAACTGTGAGGAGAAGACTGCATGAAGCCAACCTTCATGATCGCAGACCGCTTCGTACTCCAGCACTACGCCGAGGAAATCGTGGACGAAGATTAGAGTGGGCTCTTGAACATTTGCTCTGGGAAGAGAACCAGTGGTCTGCGGTGCTGTTTACCGATGAGTCCCGATTCGGTTTCCATCCCGATTCAAGAAGAGTACGTGTATGGCGAGTTCCTGGTCGTGAGAGCCGTCTGCAACACCCTCAGGAAGTCCATCGATACCGCGGTGGGACAGTTATGGTTTGGGCGGGAATACGTATTGGTGGAAGAACAGATCTCGTTTGGATCAGAAACACCATGACCGCTGAAAAATACCGTAACCAGGTGCTAGTACCAATAGTCTACCCCCATCGACTACAAATGGGCCAAGAATTCACGCTCATGCACGACAATGCCCGTCCGCACACAGCGCGAGTGGTGACCAGCTGGCTACAGGAGCACGACGTGTCGGTCTTAAACTGGCCTGCGCAATCGCCAGACATAAACCCCATAGAGCATGTATGGGACATGCTCCAAAGAAGGGCTATGAACCATTTTCCTGCAAACATCGCGACTGAAGAGCAACTTTTTTTGCATCTTAGCAGGACCTGGGACAATATCCCGCAGCAAGACTTTGATAACTTGATTCAAAGCATGAAAACCCGTTGCAGGACCGTTTGTAACGTCACGGGTGGTTTTACTGACTACTGATTTTTCGTATAATTGCAAAAAACATGAAATTTCGCATAATTTTGCATTTTTCTTTAAAAACACAACATCCTAAATGTAAATTTTTTTCATATTTTGTTTTTTATTGAATAAAATTTTATTTACACAGTAAAAATATTTCTATTGTATTCGAAGGTCTAGTCTACTAAACGGGCTTTTCAAAAATATGTATATACATGTTGCATGTTATTTATAACAAATTTTGAGTAAATTGAGAAAATATAAAATATCCCTAGACGATGTTGATGTGTGTAAACATCACTGTTACTGAAAGTACCTAGGTTTTATTTGTGACGTTCTTCGTCGATGTTGAGGAATAGGTATAATAATGGACAGTCGTAGCCCCCTAGTGAAAGCACTAGGGGGCTACGACTGTCACCCCTCACAATAGTGTTATCGCGTCACCTACAGGGCATTGTTTTAGAATTGAACCTCACCTGACTCTGTATTTCCACTGTCTCACTGCTGGCAATTAGAAACATCGACAGACCGCGTAGAATATCTACAAAGGTTTTGCTTGATGTCGCTTGGAGTATTGTGTTAAATTCAAGCTGTATTTCTGAGTTCAAAGTCAAACCAATTCATAGTTACATCTGAGTGACTGGTACGTATGAGTTAGCAGTTAGCGCAATGGCAAAACGGAAAGGTTTTCGTTCTATATCGCTGTCTTGTGGAAGTTTTACTGTTAAAATGCAATAAAGTAATTAAAATATTTTGAAAACGTTATTTCAATTCTCAGGATACTATTGGATCGCTGTCATTTTATGGAAAGTAGTCTCTCTTCGTATCAAGGCGTTAAATATACAGGCTGATAGTCAAATTAGTGCACAATAACGCTGGAGGTTACTCACCTGCTGCTACAGATTAACTTTCACTAAACAAAGTAAGCCGCAAACTTACTATTTTTTATTTTTGCAGAATTTTTAATTTGTCTCTAATATTTATCCCAACTAACGCCTTATACTGCGTACTTAGCCATCCCAAAATAAGGCGACCACTCTTTCATACCTCGCGGTCATTGTTGCCGCAACGGCACCGCCCCCATGAGAAAGTGACAGAGCTATACGTGATCACGAAATAGACTGACAATGAGTTCATTCCGCGCGAGTGGACCGCGCCGCACGGTCAAAGCCCTCCATAATGTATGCCAATCATCTGTTTGGAGGGACTGTAGTATAACGTAATACAGGACTTGCAAAATAAAGGTTTGTATATTTTTGGGTAGGTATAATATTGACCTTGTACCCCGTTTGTTAATTTTATATTATACTGTGGCACCAACAGAATATCCCCCCGCGATATTGTGCACTAATTTGACTAACACCTATATAGTAGGAACCTAAAGCACTTATAGTTTTCGTAAACTCGAAAGTTGTCATAAAGCCTTTGTCTGTCTCGTCGTATTTTTCACCGTCTCACTGTCTGCAATTAGAAACATCGATCTCGTAGAATACAAAGGCACCTTGGTAACCTGGTTTGGTTGATGGTTTCAGGCAATTTCAAGCTGTATTTCATACATGCTTATACCTTTACCTCTACCTCACCGATAGGGAAATTTCTACAAGCTGGGCGTGATTTTTTGTTTCATATAATAATTATCCACGCTGACGTCACAAATCCAGGCCTCCACTATACGAAAAACAAAAAAGGATCGCTCCAGCTTTTTTCTTTCTTATATCTGTCTTTGACGACATCATGTATCATGTAGCAGGGAGTCAATGGATGGAGGCGGCTCAGGACCGCTTTTTGTAGCGTCATATGGGGGAGGTCTATGTCCAGCTGTGGACGTGTATGGGCTGATATGATGGTCTATCTTACCATATTATGATCCGGTGTTTAAATTATCCAGTGTCTCATTCTACCAGGAACTATAGACGTCGATCGCCTATAGAGAGTGCCTTCCTAAAGGTAGCTGAAGTCTCCTAAAGTTTCTGCATAATGTCGCCTACTTAACCTTACCTATCTTACCATATTATGATCCGGTGTTTAAATTATCCAGTGTCTCATTCTACCAGGAACTATAGACGTCGATCGCCTATAGAGAGTGCCTTCCTAAAGGTAGCTGAAGTCTCCTAAAGTTTCTGCATAATGTCGCCTACTTAACCTTACCTATCTGTCTTGCCGTATTTCCACGGCCTCGCTGTTGGCAATTAGAAACATCAACTACGTAGAAATACAAAGGACCTGGTTTGTTTGATGTGACAGCATCGTCTGAGGTTCAAGATGTATTTCTAGTATAGTTCAATCCACTACATACCTCATCTATCTTCTCGCCTATTTCCACTGTATCCACTGTCTCGCTGTTGGCAATTAGATATCGACCGCCTGGAATACAAAGGTACGTTCTCAATTGTGCATGATGTTGCTTGCAATTCATAATATTTATTCATTCACAATTATTCATTCACAAAAAATATTTGAATTTTTTATAAATAATTACATGGTGACCTTAGTTAATATAATGAAATAACACATGTCATACAAAATAAACGTTAAAATTACACGCTTACAAAACATGTTAATCAATAAAATATATTCATGACAAGAAAAAAAAAAATATTTATTAGACAATATATACATCATCGTTCAAGCTGTTTTCAATTCAATTCAATATGTTTAGCAGATAAGTAAATATATACTTCCGCCATAGACAAATTAATTAGGTAATTTGTCTATGTCTATACAGCGGGGCAATGCAGCTAGCGACTTAGGGACGCTTCCGACTGGTATTGATATGGACCAGTTGAGCTACCTGTAGATTATTTGCAACAGTCTGCAGTACGCTCAATCGTAAATACAAGTGCTAATTTTGTTATTAAAAAAAAACAAATAAATTTGAAAAGACACACACTGTGCCCTTACATTTTATAATTTGAAAATGTTGGCGGCACAATTATTCAGGATATCATCATCCTCTAAGTTCAAAGTTCAAATGCATTTTATTTGCTAAGTAATTTACGTACATAATAGGTACTTTTTAAGCTGAATATATTTTCAAGATTCACATATTATGGCGTATTTTAAAAAACGATAAACCGACTTCAAAGTCCTTTACTTTTACACTTATTTTAAGTTTTGCTAATCCCCTGAGGATAAAATTTATGGGACCCCTTCGGAATCATTTTCTATACAATAGTAAAAGAATTTTCAAAATCGGTCCATAATTGCCACAGATATCGCGTAATACACATACAAAAAAAAACATACAGACGAATTGATAACCTCCTCCTTTAGAAGACCATTAAAAATGCAACACTATTTTATATTGAAGGAAAATTGAGAGAATTATTTGATGCGCATTCTGTATCCAGCTGCATCCAATCTGTCTCAATCTCAACTTGATTTACGGATACTTTATTTCTCCTAATGCAACCTGCTTTGGTACTCCTTATCTGAGAATATACATTATGCAAGAAAGTTCAACAATATGGAAAAGTCGATAATATATTCCATAGTACAGAATAGTTAGTAGTCTTAAGAACTTAAGGACAAAAAATTGAAGTAAAGAGAATATCAATAACACCTTATTTCTTATTTGATAATAATAATAATAATGTGTATCATATTGTGCAACCAAGGATGATACCCGCTATGTGTAGCTCTCGCCTTTAGATTAATTCTCATAAAGGGCCTCTGTGCTGTTGGCTTCGGCTCCACGCATGCCTCCCAAAGGACCGGGTCACTATATGGCCCGTGATCATGGAAATGTTTATAGTATAAAATTTGACTTGTCTAAGTGCTTATTTTGTAAACCTAAAGAAATAAAGTTATTGATTCTGATTCTGATTCTGAACTGACTGTCATATTACCTGATTCACAAACAATAAATGAATTATGGATTGTATAGAGTACTTCATCATCATCAGCCCGTATGCGTCCACTGCTGAACATAGGCCTCCAAACGACGCCACGAACAGCGGTCCCGAGCCGCCTCCATCCAACGACTCCCTGCGACCGCTACGATGTCGTCGGTCCATCGAGTGGGAGGTCTTCCCACACTCCGTTTCGCATTACATCGCGGTCGGCACTCGATGGACCGACGACATCGTAGCTAGTAAATAAATTTACTCCCCAATGGAGATAGACATATAGAGATACATAATATAGAGTACTTAGGTACTTTTAACTCCGCTACACCTTTCAAAATCATACCAAACTATACCTATAGGTACTTCCTAGTGGATATACACGTAGCATTACCTAATCTATGGAAACTGTTTTGAATACTCTATAACCATTGCTGGAATCGCAGCCACGATTGCATCCAGTACTTTGCGTGTTCCATTAATCGACTACCTATTGGAATAGGCATGACGAATGATTTTGAGAAACTACACGGTGATATAATTTAGACATTTACTGAACGCAAAATAAATCATATTTATGCAAAAAAAATGGACATTGAAGGAAAAATACAGCTTTTAAAAATACATTTTCAATTTCGCTAAAAAACGCGACAATACTCGTGGCGGCTGTCTATGACGTCATAGATGCATGAACATCTGATGATACAGAATGATCATAATATTTTCAAGAGCAGCTTTACCAGCTATTCTGTGCCTTTACATTACATATTGTGACTACATGACGTCACATTTGTGTATTCTCTGATTGGTATTCGATGTGTCATGGCGGATTGCTGTATTTTGTAGTTTTATTTTATAGAATAATAATTAATCTTGATCAAAACATAAAATATAATACGTGTTTTTTAATCTATGGCTCAGGTAAATACATAATTATCGTGATTTTTAGTTACTGTCGTCATCCCTATTCACCACTTTTCAGACAGAATTTCGTGCGAGAAGTCACTAAGTCCACGTGAAGTACCACGGAGCTGTAGGTACTTAGTGCACTTCATTGTATGTATATTATTTTAATTTCGTTGAATTTTAATTGTTATTTTCTAAATCCTCTTCGTTTTAGTTATAAGGAACATAATATTGTAGTGCCCTAGCCGTGTCCGTCCATGTTTGGAACTACTTTCTATCATAAGACCAAGAAACAACATAATAACAATAAAATTTTTGAATTTAAGCTTGAATTTACCTAAATGTCACTTAGTGACTTCTCACACTACGACGACGATATGTGGATTTACTAGCTGTTCGAAATTAGAATTTCACATTTCTAGGAGGATAAAAGGTACCTATTATATTAATAATTATTAATAATTCAATAATCCTGTAACTCTTCCTTGGGAATTTGGTGGTTTTTCCAGTTTCTAAAGGAGCCTACTTCACGTCCTTTCAACTGTCGCTATGCTAAAAATCAAGTCGGTTGATTGCTTTGCTTAGTTAGGGCGTGAAGGAAGGACAAACAAACAAATACACTTTCGCACTTAGAATACTAGCTGTTCCCCGCGGTTTCACCCGCGTTGAATTCGAATTTCACATTTCTAGTGGGATAAAAGGTATTTATTCCCGTAAACCTCTCATGGAAATGGTTTTACCAGAACAAAAAGTAACCTACTATACTCTCCATCCTTTCAACTAACTCTATGCTACAAATCAAGTCGATTGGTTGCTTAATTAGGGCGTGAAGGCTGCACGAACAAACAAACAAACACTTTCGCATTTATAATATTAGTTAGGATGCGTTAGGATAGAGCCCAACATAAATTTCAAAACAGACAGTTTACGCATAGGCTTCCAATTTATTCCATAGGAACTTCATATTTAGTGCTAATTTCACGTCATAACCAATTTCAAATTCCGAACTTTCTAAAATGGCAATAAAGCATCCGTTGAACATGTTGGTACTCATCAGCTTCCGGTTCCGGTTGGCAAGTGAACTTCGCTTGTCGGAACTGGCAAGTTTGCCGCAGTGTTGCCAACATTAGGTCTATGCTATTGTCGTCGCACGTTTTTGTTCCCATTGTTCTAGTTTTGCAATAAAATGCAGAACCACTTAATTTAGCAATGCCGCCGTTGCAAACAATTACCCTGCTTTGTTGCCCCTGTTAGCGAAAATAATTACCCTGCTTTGCAGATTTCAATAGAGTTACCTACTTCAACGGAGTTTTTTTACAGGCTATTGAAAAAGCGGAACCGCAGAGCTGTTAAAACCAGTACCTATTGAAAAAACGTTATTAATCACTGGGTGGGAAGGAATACTCGTTACAATTTCACAGTTGAGCTTTTAGGTACATGGGTAATGGGGCTGCAAATTAAAAGCTTGCATGCGTGGCTTTCGCTAACGTGAACATTAAATCTGAAAATAAAAAGACAAAGATCATTATGGGCAAAGAATTAGAATGGCGTTGAACCTACAAACCCTATAAAGAAAGAAGTCAAAAGACAAAGCATTCTAAATTTAAATGGAATGAATACAATATGGCGGCCATTGAATCGACGCAAATAGGTACGACAATAATAAACAGAGATAAAAAGTAAAGGAACCTTCCTCACAATAAATTGTGATCGCAAAGCACAATTTATTCGGTGTTATTTCTGACCGTACCTTTATAGCTTAAAATAGTTAACTGGGCAACTTCTCACCGTGTTTTTATAAGTAGGGTAAATGCGACTATCGGCTTATTACTTCTTGTTCCGTTGGGGATAAAAGGTTCTCAAGTGGCGACCGCGATGCAATGCGAAACGGAGTGTAAAAGACCTCCCACTCGATGGACGGACGACATCGTAGCGGTCGCAGTGAGTCGTTGCATGGAGGCGGCTCAGGACCGCTATACGTGGCGTCGTTTGGGGGAGGCCTATGTTCAGCAGTGGACGTATACGGGCGGATGATGATGATGATGACTTCTTATTCGACAACCTTTCATCTACAATAATGTACATTGAACAGTTTTCGAATGTATTTTTAAACTTATTCGAAAAATGTTCAATCTGTATTATTGTAGACGAACAGTTGAAAAGTTTTCAAATTAGATCAAAAAGACGCATTAGCCCCGTAATACACATTTACTCTAGTTGACCTTAAATGAAAGGTTCCCGATTTTAAGGGAAGTAATTTACATAAAATAGTTTTGTTTTTATATAAAAATCACCCAGGACACCGTCTGTACATACAATTAAATCATATTAATGGAAAAAATAAAGACAACGAACTCACCAGCTATTTCATTTGGTTTGTCTTGGAACGTGCGAGCTCCTGCAAAAGCGGTCGAGTGAAAAATTGCGTTTGTTCTCCAACTCTCCTGATACTTAATGTCTTGGAAATTAGCACTAATGTCGTTAGTTTTATGGAGCCATTTGTATTCATTCAACTATTATTGATCGTGCCGAATTAGATAGAGCTATGCATATTTTGGCAAATTGGATCATTGGACTTTTGAGTAAAGCCGCTGTCCCACCGCCGCGCACGGAGAGACTACGCACGTGAGTCTAGCTTCGCTTTGCAAGAAAATGTACAATATGTGATAATGATAACGTCCAACAAGCAAGTCACGAACACGCTACGCATGAATGCACGATTCATGACGTCATTGCTACACAGTAGTTAGCTCGAATATGGTGCCCACACAGCTCAATGCTGTCGAACGCTATGCACACGATACACAACGTGGAATGCACGTGTGTACTACGTGCATTCCACGTTGTCGAATCGACGAACCCTCGCAGCTAAAATGCGCCGCGTGACCGTACACAGCGTGCGTGTGTAGTGTGTGATGCAGTGAAAATGTAGACCTACGTTGTCAAACAATTGAACCCACGATACTAAAATTTGCCGCGTGGCCGCGGCCGTGCGCAGCGTGCGCAGCGGTGGGACAGCGGCTTAAGGTTGTTTGAGTTTTAATAGCTCACTATTATCTAGTTATTCTGGTAAGACTTTTCATAAACCCTTTGTTATTACCTAACCCGTTTTAGGTAATTTTTTGGTTGCAGGTTGTCTGGCAGAGATCGCTCTTGAGCGATAAGACCGCACATTGTCACTTATGTTGTTTTTGTCTCATTTGTAAACTGTTTTCTAGTTTTAAGTGTGCGATAAAAGTATTTCTTATCTATTTCTATCTAAAAGTTTGACTGTCATATAAACTGAGGTGTGTTATCTATGCATACCTAGGTACTATTAATATAAATAACTAGCTGTTATCCGCTTCTTCATTAGCTTGGCTACTCAACCTATTTACAATGACCAGGATTCCTTATATCGTTTTTTTATTTTACTACCACTGTATCAAAAAAGTCGTTTTGAGTTTTAGCGAAAGTAAAGAATAGCATTTTTTTTGTATACAGATTTGATTGGTTCGATAAAACTTAAAACTGACTTCGAATCCTTTAGTTTTAAACTGTTTTGTTAAGTTTTGCGGGATTAATACTAATCCCTCGGGATTAGTAAAGTAGGTATATAAAAAATTTGGGATCACCTTGGAATCATCCTCTAGGTATAGAACAGAAAAATAATCGTCCAAATAGTACACGTGACGGAACAATCGAAAAATCTAAATAGAGCCGAACATAGGACCTTCTCCTTTTTTCAAAGTTGGTTAAAAAGTAAGGGGATTTCTAGATTTTTTGTCTAACAATCAAATGCAGAATAATCTGATTGCATGGGGATTTTGGAACAAAAAGTCTTAAAATCCCCTTTGCAGGGAATTTTTAGACCAAGCCAAATCTGTCCGTCTGTTAGCTTTTCACGTCTAAACAGCGTACAACGTATCTTGGTGGCGGTAAACGGTATCCCAGGGACGGGCAAAGGCTACTTGAAGAATGCGTGCGAGGCCGTAGGCAAAATCTAGTATAGGTAATTTATTAAAAACTCAAGCGATTATCTTTTGTTGTTCCTATACTGATGGCATGGATTTGAGACGTCATCGTGGATTCATGAATTAAAAAAGCTAGGAATATTACCACTCCCTTGCCTCTACATCAAACAGGCTATTTTATTTGTAAAGTCTCAGCCCACTTATTTTAAAACGACCAAAGATATTAAACTTTCTCGTAAAAATCTATATGGTTGTGAAAGACAGTTAAGAAACAAGTCCTATAATAAGCTTTTTTACCCCGGGTTTAATCTGGCAATCACTAGAAGGAATGCATTCTGTATGAGTATTAACATATGTATATAACGCTCTACCTGATGGATTCAAGGAGCTACCCTTCAATAGCCTGAAACTAAAGCTGCATAAATAGTTACTTGACTGCTGCTTTTACTCAGCCAGTGAATATTTTGAGTACTGTAAAAAAAAAGCTGACCCGAATTATGAACCTCCTGGGAAATGACATGTAATTAACCTATTAATAATAAAAATTGAATAATTTAATTGAAACTCGTTTTTTCTTTCTTTGTTCAATATATTACTTATGTTTAATTTAATTTTTGCTTGCCAACTTATCATGGTAAAACATAATGGACCTGTATCTAAATTGAGACCTTATTTTGTATGCACATATGCTTCTTGCAAATAAATATATGACAATGAAAAAAAAAGTAACAAAAGAAAATCGCGCCAGCCTCTAAAAATTCTAATTTTAGTGACATGCAGCAAAATAGTTTGAATCAAGAATGCGTTTACAATCACGGAACGAACAAAGAAAATCTTTTAAGCGTGTCATAAAACAGGGTTAATGGGTGGACTTTATCTCAGTGGGTCTCTTAAATTACACATTCAATCTTCGTTGTGGCATGGTTGAGTCAAATTGACGGGCAATAAATCACAGAGTAAAATAAAGGATCTTTTAGATGTCGGACTTTCCAGCTTTTTGCTTTAGAGCTTAGCACGTTTCAGAAACGTGCCCAGTCTTTCCAGGTTCTAGAGCAAATCCTCCTTAACTATCATTGTGGCACGTGTAGAATCGTGTGAGCACGAAAACTTTTACCTAACTTCTCACAATAAAATGAAAGTCGTGAAAATGGAAACCTCGACACAAAATGCACTTCAAATAAGTTTTTAATTATTGTGTGTTTGCTTTGTTTTATCCTAGTTGATTGCAAAAACAAAGAGTGACAAATAAAACTTATGCGTTTTCAGAAAACTTATGTAGAAAGCTGTATTATTGTGTGACCTACTCTAAGTAATAAACTAAGTTGTAAAAACCGGTGTTACTCGGGTCATAAACCTATGCACTTAAGGTATTAGTTGACGCACTCGCGTTTTCAGAATTCAAAATCTTTATTTCTTCAGTTTTACAAAATAAGCACTTAGAGAAGTAAAATTTTATACTATAAACAGCTTGAAATATAGTAATTATTATCAACTAGCTGACCCGTGCCCACTTCGTTGGGTGTTAAACACACCCAAGTTTATATGGGAAAATGAAATTATTGTTTTTCTCTTTTTATCTTCCTCACTATTTTTCCATATTTTCTCACCGTTAAAACCTTCCCTGGACTTCGACAAACATTTCAAAACCAAAACCAGCTAAATCGGCCCAGCCGTTCTCGAGTTTTAGCGAGTTACGAACTAAGATGTTTTTGATTTTCTCTTCACTGAATTTTTTTTAAGCATGCATTCTCTAGTTTACTCGATTTAGCCTCAAACCTACACGTATGGCTGTATTAATAAATCGACTTTGTGACCACTCGTTGTTTATCTGAAAACTGTTAGAGCTATAATCCGTTTCAGCTCACCAACAGTTTGTTCATCCGCGTTCACAAAATACTGCATGGCTGGAAATTATTCGTAACTGTGGAAAAGGTTTACAGTTAACGATTCTCATCCCGCAAACGTGGGATCACGCAAATGCGGGATTCGGCACCATTTTTGCGTGATCAGACATGCGAGATCCGTGAGATTTGCAGGACGGTTTTTATTTTTAATTCCCAGACTTCCTTCTTAGATATTTATTCGTCCAGACCTCATTAATAATCGATTTTAACTAAGGATGGGAGTTATTGGATATTTTGGCTACCGGTTATTAGTTGGGTATTTTGTTTCAATACGGCTAGTACCAACTGGTACCCAATAACGTTACAATACTCTATACCTGTCTTGATTTCTACCCAAAATATTTCTAACCGATTTGGTTAGAAATACCAAATACTTGTTGCAGCTACATAACTTTACGGGTGAACGGTCCGCTAGTACCTAAGCGTAGATGATAGTTAGGTAAGTATATGTATTGAAACGTTGGGTAGTTAGGGCTCACGGTCGGTTAGGCACGATGCTCGCTTTGCACAGTTATTCCCTAGCGGTATGCGGATTTTACAGTAGCGTTAGATATTTTAGGACCATGCTAACAGGTACTGAGTTAGTTATTTTTGGCAAAGAATGTGTAGAAAAGATGGAGAGTAACATAGGCTACTTTTTGTCCTGGTAAAACATCAAATCCCCATCGGAGATTTACGGGAAAAAATAACATTTTATCCCCCTGGAAATGTGAAATTCGAATTTAACGCGGGTGAAACCGCGGGGAACAGCTAGTAAATTATAATTATTGTTATTAGCAATCGTCGTTCAATCGTGGCAATATTTTTTATCAAACATGCCAATCAAAAATACTCTCTATAAACTCATCTCTTTGGGGAGTCCGTTTCTACACAGTGAAGTAGTGCATTGGATCGGGGAGCTATTCTAAATCCTGGTCCCCGAGAATTCTCGAAAATGTTGTCCATTATTATTCCTTATAACTGATTTATGGTACCTAAACGATAATAGTTGGAAGTGTCGGAAAAAGTCAAGTAGCCTGGGAGCTTTCATCGAAAAAGATGCCCCTTAACTTTGAGATAGTTATAACAAAACAATGCATGGTGAGATATTTTTTCTTAGTCCACGCGGGCATAGCCGCGGGCGGGTCAGCTAGTAACAATAGTACATTGTACACCTAGGCGAGAAAGTGCCCATTTCCTAGTGTGTCACGAGGTAGGAATCGCACTTTTGCCGAGTGATACATAGTGCTTTATACTACACCTTCGAGGAAAATAAAGATGCGCGACTGCGAATTATCTGTCTAGTCGAATGATATACAACTACTAATTTCCTCATTCGACTTGAATATTAGTAATATACTAATCTTCAAAGTCGAATGAAACTACTAATAAGTAATTACTAATGTCTCTACGAATGGATCATTCATGGCTCCGATTCGACTTTGTTAGTCGACCGATGGTTCTGAGTGATGAATGAATTATTCGTCGCTCCTGCGGGGATTGAATGGAATAGATTAGTAACTAATTTTATCATTCCTGTGCGGTTGATAAGATGTGTAGTTTTTCAAGTATAATATTTTAGTTTTTAATAATAAAATATGGTTTTAGAGTAAATGTTATAGTGTGGTGGACAGCTGGTGAGTCTAATGTTGAATCCGGTAATGTAACTAAAACAGATAACCAGCTATCTACCACTGTGAGTTCAATAATACATTTTATATGTTAACTTTGTTAAAATATTTTATGTTAAGGTGGTTCCCTGACCCAAACTAGCGCCGCCACCTATATTATCGTATTATTACGTAAAATAAACGAATTTTCATAAATCCCTTTGCCAGTTTGTGATACCTATCATAAGCTTTTTTTAATACCTCTGTAATAGTTTTATTTAGTATAGTTTTTGAAGAGATGCGAAGTTGCACTTTTTGGCCATCAAACTCGGTTTTCGCGTCTCCTCCTTCCTCGTAAACTTTTACATGTGAAGCATTGGGTGGTGGCAGCGAAAGAACCCGGAGTCGAATGAAATATAGGTATAATACTATCTCTCTCTAACTTCGAGTGGGGGCGACTATCCACGTCGAATAACGAATCGAAACCGACTCAGGCAGTCGAAAGATTGACTCGCGATTACTAACCAAATTAGTTACTAATTTGCTCTAGTCATTCGAATCGTTCGAATGACTTGTCAAGTCGAATAATTCGAATGAAATCATTCACAGTCGCGCATGTTTAGAGGAAAATAAAAAGCAGAATAAATTATTAATTGATATTTATATTCAAATTATTACAGTTATTGAAACTCAATGCTATATTTTTTTCAAAGAAATTAATAATATCCCAAAAATTTACGACTCCCGGGCGGGACTTGAACCCGCGACCTTCCCCTGAATACGGGACTGCGCTAACCAACTGCAATTTTAATTACTTTGAGATTACCCCAAGTTCGGACTTAAGCACTATAATAACAAAAACCTTATATTTTTTACTACGGAATCCTTCCGATTTTCGTTTCAAAAATGCAATTAACAGCATTTTTGAAACGTTTTGTAGTCCATGATATTGATGTCGTTTCGTGCCAAAAGCGTACTTTTCAACATAGAATACAAAAACCACAAGGGACTTGGCTTGTATTTTTTCGCTTTTTCACTAAAGTAGGACAGCAAAACATTTTCAGAAAAAGAACTTACTTTTCTCGTTTTTCCAAGACACAAAATCTTCATAAGTCTTGATGTATTCATTTCTCGGGCAATAGGTTCTCAATCACTGTTTGAGCAGTTCCTTTATTTCTGGCGGTGTCATAAAACTTTCAGTATCACTCGACGACATTCTGTAGAATTAATAAAATTGCCTACACCAAATTCAAATTTAGAAGAACTTCCCGCGCCAGCCTTTATCACTTGGGTTCTTTTTTCAAAATATTATTAGGAAATCGGAAGAGGTATAAGCGTACTTGGAGTAAACACTTTTTGTCGTATGACCTATAACGAAAATAACCATAGCTACCGGCCGATCTTTAAGGAAATTAAAAAAATAACACGTTAGAAATGGATTTCCATACGCTTTTCTCTCCCGCTAAAACGCGTGAGAAATGAAATTCCATAGAGTTTTTCCTCCTGGATTCCTATACGCCTGCAATGACTTACTTTCTATCTTATATTTGGAAAAGGAATAGGCAACTTTCCGAGCAGGTGTAGTATGAATAAATAGAATTAATATCGGTTCATAGCTTTTGGAACGACGATGCCACAGACTGTACTTACAATAAAGTTTTGCACAAAATAAAGTGTAATAACGTGCAAGTAATAAAGCCTACGATAATTAAATAAAATAGAAGTTAAAAATAAACTATTACAGCGGTTAGTGCACTAAACCTTTAATGGATCACGGAATGGCTGTCATAATTGCAGTTGCGAACACACGTCAGTGACCGCACGCTACCTGGCTGGACTGACAAGCACACCGTGTAGTAGGATCTTGCTGGGCTTAGTACGGTACAACAACTTATTTTTGCTTGGTTTTCGACGATACGTGTTTAACGTCTGAAATTTAAAAGTTTCTCACACGCTGACGAAAATATTGTTACATTGAAATTTTTCGCTAGTCCTGCTTTTTTGTAATATCACACTCATACGTGTAACTATAGCAAACATAGGAGAAATGTGTAGATAGGTAACACTTACAATACAACACATAAAACTATACGTGGTAGGTAGGTACGAATCTCTATAAAGATGTTAAAATCAAAATAAATATACAAAAATAAAAACGTCAAGTGCGAGTTGGACTCGTGCGCCGAGAGTTCCGTAATTATAAGACCTTGTTTCTAGCCAAATTTCATGATTCTAGGTCAACGGGATGTAGGTTTCGGTCACTTGCAAAAACCATTTTTTTGTGAATAGACTACTATTTATGGTTTTCGGATTTTTCCCTTTACTTGTGCTATAAGGCCTTGCTTCTTGCCGAATTACATGATTCTAGGTCAACGGGAAGTACCCTATAGGATTTGTGTGCATTTGATTCACATACAAATTTCCAAAAAATTGGGTATAAACGGCTGTAACTTTTGATTGCGTTGACTTAGAAGTTTGATTTATATTACGGCTCCAAGAAGTTACTGACTTGAGTATTTTATGTTAATTTCAACTCGATAGCTCCACGCGTTTCTGAGAAAAGAGGGTTAACAGACGAACAGACGGACAAGAAAGTGATCCTACAAGGGTTCCGTTTTTCCTTCTTAGGTACGGAACCCTAAAAATCAATCAACTCAAAAAAACAGCACTGACCTTATTTATGTTTACGGTACTAAACAACGTTACCATTTGAAATCAAAATATTTTTGATGTCAAACATTTAGTAACAGTTATTATTCTAATTTGCGGAATTGTTTCACAATATTTTACATTTTCATAATTTAGCCTGAATCTAATCAGTAAAATATTTACTTTTACAAGGTTCCGTCCTATTCTATTTGCGGGCGGATGATACCCACTTCTTTATAACGAGTAATGAAGGTGACCCCGCTTACGGGTCTACATAAATAAACACGCACTCGGGCTTGTTACAATATTTACTAAGCATTACGTTGGCGCGCCTCAAAGTTACTTTACGAGAGATGCTTAGGTAAGCTTAGCTCAATTTAAATATCGTTATAAGAAGCAAAATGAGTAAGAATAAATAAATATATAAATAAATAATTTTGGACAATTCACACAACATTCATTTAAAATAGATAATAATAAGAATCATTTATAGCTCGTTCGCACGACAGCTTTTTTAACATCCGTTAAAAAGCGTTCAAATAAAAACATGTTCACACGGCAGCGTTTTTAAAACGCGATGCTTTTTTTTCGCGCTCTGATCTATTTTCAACGCTGAGCGTTTGGGCGCTAAGTCGATTATACCGTATGAAACTTCCTTAACCGTATTGGACCCAGCATCATATTATGTTGCTGGGTGCCAATTTCCAACATTTCGCAAAGCTTACAAGTATAGAGATAAAAGCCTGCTAGATAATCTCTTATTATTTTACTACATCCTGTACTAAATGTTCAAAATCCCTGGATATCTACAAGCTGAGAGTCTTCTCAAATTATACTCAGTCATAAAATTTGCTCAGAACGGAATAATCCTCGAGATACCAGCCTCAGTCGTAAAACGAGACCATTTGCTGTTCATCATTACACGACACTCCTTCTTAACCGTGTTACGCCCAAAACTGGTTCAAATTAATTAAATCAAGAAAAACCAAGAATTTAGAAAGATTTTTGCTCCACTGAACTTGAAAGGAATCGTGAAAACTAGGCATCTAATAAATGGTTTCAATAATTATGAATTTAGTCATTTGCAGATGAATGTTTCTAACATAAATATTAATCCAGATTTTCTTAGATAAAGCCTTTTTAAAGCCTTCTGCCAATCATTCTACACGGGGAGCTTTTGGGCTAGCTTTGCAACCAAAAGATCGCGCAATGCCCTTCGTGTGCAATTAACGCCTTTAGGATGTTGTTGGGACTGCCCCGCTTCTGAAGCGCATCTCTCATTTTTGCGGAAGCTCATGTTGATGGCTTTCACGCCATCATCCATAAGAAAATAGTCTCGTTGCTGCGCAGAATATGAGGCAATACTAACACAGGTGGTGGTAAGTTCGGTTCGCCGATCAAGCAATCTTTCAACAGGGTCCTAACTCTCTAGACTCGTGTCCAGAGGTCACTCATGAATAGCTGCATAAACTAAATTTATTTGTAAACTATATTGTGTACCTACCTATTAATTAAAGATATGATTTCTTATTAATTTTATTCTAATTTTGATTCTTATTTTAATTCAAATTTGCTTTTATCTTTGAATTTTATTGTAATGATTGGTGTATGTACTTAATTATGGACAGACGTCTGAATAAACAAACTTTTTGTTTTTTTTTAAATTTTATAAATCAACAAAAGCAATACTTCGGTATGTGAAAGAAGTCATCAAGATATGTAGATAGGTTCTATTATTAGAGGTGCCTTACAAAATTTACTACAAAGTTATCAATTAAACTTCCTGCGTAGAGGTCTAATTTCAAATTATCTTTTCACCAACCTCAAACCGAATTCCAACAACAAATTAGAAAACAAATCGAAATCTTAACAAAAACAATTTGCTAAACTTAACAAGTTAAAAGCTGTGTCTTAGCTTATTAAAGAAAACCCGTAATCGAGTCTTTGAAGGCGGCAACAGAATTACAATGCTAATGAACTCTGCTCGACAATTTCAACCTGGGTGATAATTTCCAATCAAGATCGGTTTTTTCCTTTATAAAAGTTTCCTTGGATCCTTTATTGCGGAATATTAAGTAGTTTGGTACTTTAGAAATGCTGATATTTTGCAACGTTTGATACCTACGTAGTTTTTTGTGCTCTGAAAACTAGTAGGTAGTCATTCTAATTTGAGGACGTTTTGCTGTCAGGGCATTTTATATTACAGTCGATGTGCACCGAACAACATTTACCTTCTAAAACCTTTCAGATCCTAAATGTTTTTTTAATGTACATACCTAGGTAAGAACAGGAAAGGTTTTCTGGCATTTCCTTTATCCAAAGCACAGAAGCTTAAACTAAACTAACTTCCCTCTTACGTAAACCAGACTGGTAATATAATTTGATATTTTTCATGAACAATGAAACAAGATGTTAAAATACGGCTAGCAAAATATATACAAATAAACGTTGTAAACATTTTCCTTCTGAAAAACAACGTAATTACGAAATACCTTACTTATAAAAATGCTTCGTTAGCTTCTATAAATAATAGATTCAGGCGTTACTTTGCGGAAATCCATTGCACAATATTAGAATGAAGAAATATTTAGTAACAATTCCGCGTATAACCTTCTCTGATAGTATTCATCAAAGTAAGTTGTCTACTAGTTTCGTCTCTCCACGAGACATCTTCAGGACACCACAATACTCGACCTTGACATTGAGATTGGTAAGCACAGCAACACCGACAGAGTCCCGCCAGTGATGTTGCCTCTCCGAGCTCCGCGCGCCAAGTGAAGCAATGCCCGCAAAACCCCCCTTTATATAGTCACGGATCAAACAGTGCGCACACAAAGTTCATAGTGTGTGTGTGGCAGTACTATTGTTTGAAAAGATTCGTAATAACGGTGACCGAGGCAAACCTGTACTAAGTTCATTCAACAGTGTATTATTACTATATTTTGTAATTTCTAAATTTTCTAAGACTGACATCCTAAATCCCTTATCACAAGTATGTAAAATAGAAAAACAATGATTTTGACTTAAAGAATGACCAGATTCCAATAAATGTTTTGCAAAGTTAGATTTTTCTGGATAATTGTTTCTATAAGCAGCTAAATGTTCTTTATACCTAACCTGAAAACTACGACCCGTTTGACCTACATAAATACCATTACATTCGTCACATACCAACTTATAAACACCCGATTTTTTATTGTTATCTAACCTATCTTTACCGTTACAAATCTGTTTTAATAAATTGTTTGTTTTGAACGCTGCGTGTACTTTATGTTTAGACAAAACTCTTGAAACTCCGTCACTCAATGGACCTAAATAAGTTAAACTGCCCACAAATTTGTCTATCCTTTCTGGAGCTACGGGATACAATAAGGAACGGATAATGTTTTGTTGTTTACTTCTTATTAAACCATCAACCATCTTTCTACTATATCCATTACTTTCAGCCGTGTGGTAAATAATAGATAGCTCTCTGTTAAAGTTCTCCTGAGATAAGGGGACTGACATCATTCTATGGACAAAACTACGGTAAGCTGATAGCTTATGTTGGAATGGATGACAAGATGAATTTGGTATTGTAATATCTGTGTAAGTAGGTTTTCTGTAAATTTGAAAATCATGCCTATTGTTTAACCTAGTTATTGTCAAATCTAAAAAGTTCAGCGAACCACCAATTTCTAATTCAAGTTTAAATTTTATTTTTGGATGAATTGCATTAAGTTTGTTAACGAACAGTTCTATTTGACGCAAACTTCCAGTCCAGCATATGATAATGTCATCTACATAACGATAATAATATAAAATGTTTGATTCCCCTATAATGTTTTTATTCTCAAAACTGTCCATGAAAATGTCTGCCATAAGTGGACTTAGTGGTGAACCCATAGCTAACCCTTCTTTCTGTTTGTAATATTGATTGCCAAATTGGAAGTAATTTTGTTGCATACAAGTTCTAGTCAAAGATATTAACTCCTCCTTTTCTGCCGGAAGTACTCGTTGTCGCTCAAGATGTCCTTCCAATATTATCAAACTCTCCTCATAAGGTACGTTTGTAAATAAACTTTCTACATCCAGCGATAATAACTTTGCATTGTGAGGCAGGCTAACATCTTTAACTTTGTTGACCAAATCCATACTATTCTTTAAGCTATACTTTGGATTGAATCTAGATCTACTTTTTAATTCGTAATTTAAATATTTTGATAAACCATATGCTGGTGCTCCTATGTAAGAGACAACGGGCCGGATTGGAATATTATTTTTATGTATTTTAGGTAAACCATACAACATTGGTGTTCTTGGATTCATAGGAATTAAATATTTAAGAGAGTTTGGAGAAATAAAGCATGAGTTTTTTGTCATTTCTTTCAATTCCTGTGTGAAAACTTTGGTTGGGTCGGAATTCAATAATTCAAAATCATTGCCCTGTATAACCTCATTAACCTTCTGCACATAAGTACCCCTTTCTAAGATAACTACAGTATTACCCTTATCTGCTTTTGTTATCACTAAGCTATTTTGATCTACCTTATTCCTTAAAGATTTAAAAACATTTAATTCCCTTGGTAAACTTGGAACTATAGCTGAACTAATTGGTTTCTTTATTAAAGAGGCTACCTCATGTTTAACCCCTTCGTCAGCTTTACCCCTAACAATTGCCATCTCTGAATCAACAGCCAAAATCTCCAAAGTTTTCTTATTTAAAACTGGTTGTAAGTTGTATTTAAGACCCTTTTCTAACAGTGATAATTCTGAAGTTGTGAACTGGACGCCACTATGATTTTCTACGCGTTGATAGAACGTATGAGGACATGGTTGCTGCACAGTATTACTATTCCCCCTTAGTCGGTCTACCCTCTGTTTGTCTCTAACTAATCGATCTAATTTCCCTGTCTGAATTATATATTTCCTGTGGGCTAACTCAGCAGCGTATTCCCTAGCTTTATTATCTAGTAAATCAAATTCTATGTTGTGTAAGGAATAAGCTAACTCCATGTGTAAAACTCCCAAGTGAGTTTTATAGTTGTCTCTGATAGTAAACCAATGTTTTATTTCCTCATTTAACCAAGTATTCCTAGCCCTTATCAAAGCAACATTAGCTGCCCTACTATTTGTATTACTTCTAATTTTAATGTAAGATGGAATAACCCCCAAATGTTTACACTGTTGATTGAACCATACATTTTGAGCTGCAATACGATGTGACTGAGTGAGTTTGATGTATAATTTTGCCTGTTCAGCTGTACCTGCTGATCTAAGATAAATAATAGATTCAGGCGTTACTTTGCGGAAATCCATTGCACAATATTAGAATGAAGAAATATTTAGTAACAATTCCGCGTATAACCTTCTCTGATAGTATTCATCAAAGTAAGTTGTCTACTAGTTTCGTCTCTCCACGAGACATCTTCAGGACACCACAATACTCGACCTTGACATTGAGATTGGTAAGCACAGCAACACCGACAGAGTCCCGCCAGTGATGTTGCCTCTCCGAGCTCCGCGCGCCAAGTGAAGCAATGCCCGCAAAACCCCCCTTTATATAGTCACGGATCAAACAGTGCGCACACAAAGTTCATAGTGTGTGTGTGGCAGTACTATTGTTTGAAAAGATTCGTAATAACGGTGACCGAGGCAAACCTGTACTAAGTTCATTCAACAGTGTATTATTACTATATTTTGTAATTTCTAAATTTTCTAAGACTGACATCCTAAATCCCTTATCACAAGTATGTAAAATAGAAAAACAATGATTTTGACTTAAAGAATGACCAGATTCCAATAAATGTTTTGCAAAGTTAGATTTTTCTGGATAATTGTTTCTATAAGCAGCTAAATGTTCTTTATACCTAACCTGAAAACTACGACCCGTTTGACCTACATAAATACCATTACATTCGTCACATACCAACTTATAAACACCCGATTTTTTATTGTTATCTAACCTATCTTTACCGTTACAAATCTGTTTTAATAAATTGTTTGTTTTGAACGCTGCGTGTACTTTATGTTTAGACAAAACTCTTGAAACTCCGTCACTCAATGGACCTAAATAAGTTAAACTGCCCACAAATTTGTCTATCCTTTCTGGAGCTACGGGATACAATAAGGAACGGATAATGTTTTGTTGTTTACTTCTTATTAAACCATCAACCATCTTTCTACTATATCCATTACTTTCAGCCGTGTGGTAAATAATAGATAGCTCTCTGTTAAAGTTCTCCTGAGATAAGGGGACTGACATCATTCTATGGACAAAACTACGGTAAGCTGATAGCTTATGTTGGAATGGATGACAAGATGAATTTGGTATTGTAATATCTGTGTAAGTAGGTTTTCTGTAAATTTGAAAATCATGCCTATTGTTTAACCTAGTTATTGTCAAATCTAAAAAGTTCAGCGAACCACCAATTTCTAATTCAAGTTTAAATTTTATTTTTGGATGAATTGCATTAAGTTTGTTAACGAACAGTTCTATTTGACGCAAACTTCCAGTCCAGCATATGATAATGTCATCTACATAACGATAATAATATAAAATGTTTGATTCCCCTATAATGTTTTTATTCTCAAAACTGTCCATGAAAATGTCTGCCATAAGTGGACTTAGTGGTGAACCCATAGCTAACCCTTCTTTCTGTTTGTAATATTGATTGCCAAATTGGAAGTAATTTTGTTGCATACAAGTTCTAGTCAAAGATATTAACTCCTCCTTTTCTGCCGGAAGTACTCGTTGTCGCTCAAGATGTCCTTCCAATATTATCAAACTCTCCTCATAAGGTACGTTTGTAAATAAACTTTCTACATCCAGCGATAATAACTTTGCATTGTGAGGCAGGCTAACATCTTTAACTTTGTTGACCAAATCCATACTATTCTTTAAGCTATACTTTGGATTGAATCTAGATCTACTTTTTAATTCGTAATTTAAATATTTTGATAAACCATATGCTGGTGCTCCTATGTAAGAGACAACGGGCCGGATTGGAATATTATTTTTATGTATTTTAGGTAAACCATACAACATTGGTGTTCTTGGATTCATAGGAATTAAATATTTAAGAGAGTTTGGAGAAATAAAGCATGAGTTTTTTGTCATTTCTTTCAATTCCTGTGTGAAAACTTTGGTTGGGTCGGAATTCAATAATTCAAAATCATTGCCCTGTATAACCTCATTAACCTTCTGCACATAAGTACCCCTTTCTAAGATAACTACAGTATTACCCTTATCTGCTTTTGTTATCACTAAGCTATTTTGATCTACCTTATTCCTTAAAGATTTAAAAACATTTAATTCCCTTGGTAAACTTGGAACTATAGCTGAACTAATTGGTTTCTTTATTAAAGAGGCTACCTCATGTTTAACCCCTTCGTCAGCTTTACCCCTAACAATTGCCATCTCTGAATCAACAGCCAAAATCTCCAAAGTTTTCTTATTTAAAACTGGTTGTAAGTTGTATTTAAGACCCTTTTCTAACAGTGATAATTCTGAAGTTGTGAACTGGACGCCACTATGATTTTCTACGCGTTGATAGAACGTATGAGGACATGGTTGCTGCACAGTATTACTATTCCCCCTTAGTCGGTCTACCCTCTGTTTGTCTCTAACTAATCGATCTAATTTCCCTGTCTGAATTATATATTTCCTGTGGGCTAACTCAGCAGCGTATTCCCTAGCTTTATTATCTAGTAAATCAAATTCTATGTTGTGTAAGGAATAAGCTAACTCCATGTGTAAAACTCCCAAGTGAGTTTTATAGTTGTCTCTGATAGTAAACCAATGTTTTATTTCCTCATTTAACCAAGTATTCCTAGCCCTTATCAAAGCAACATTAGCTGCCCTACTATTTGTATTACTTCTAATTTTAATGTAAGATGGAATAACCCCCAAATGTTTACACTGTTGATTGAACCATACATTTTGAGCTGCAATACGATGTGACTGAGTGAGTTTGATGTATAATTTTGCCTGTTCAGCTGTACCTGCTGATCTAAGATAAATAATAGATTCAGGCGTTACTTTGCGGAAATCCATTGCACAATATTAGAATGAAGAAATATTTAGTAACAATTCCGCGTATAACCTTCTCTGATAGTATTCATCAAAGTAAGTTGTCTACTAGTTTCGTCTCTCCACGAGACATCTTCAGGACACCACAATACTCGACCTTGACATTGAGATTGGTAAGCACAGCAACACCGACAGAGTCCCGCCAGTGATGTTGCCTCTCCGAGCTCCGCGCGCCAAGTGAAGCAATGCCCGCAAAACCCCCCTTTATATAGTCACGGATCAAACAGTGCGCACACAAAGTTCATAGTGTGTGTGTGGCAGTACTATTGTTTGAAAAGATTCGTAATAACGGTGACCGAGGCAAACCTGTACTAAGTTCATTCAACAGTGTATTATTACTATATTTTGTAATTTCTAAATTTTCTAAGACTGACATCCTAAATCCCTTATCACAAGTATGTAAAATAGAAAAACAATGATTTTGACTTAAAGAATGACCAGATTCCAATAAATGTTTTGCAAAGTTAGATTTTTCTGGATAATTGTTTCTATAAGCAGCTAAATGTTCTTTATACCTAACCTGAAAACTACGACCCGTTTGACCTACATAAATACCATTACATTCGTCACATACCAACTTATAAACACCCGATTTTTTATTGTTATCTAACCTATCTTTACCGTTACAAATCTGTTTTAATAAATTGTTTGTTTTGAACGCTGCGTGTACTTTATGTTTAGACAAAACTCTTGAAACTCCGTCACTCAATGGACCTAAATAAGTTAAACTGCCCACAAATTTGTCTATCCTTTCTGGAGCTACGGGATACAATAAGGAACGGATAATGTTTTGTTGTTTACTTCTTATTAAACCATCAACCATCTTTCTACTATATCCATTACTTTCAGCCGTGTGGTAAATAATAGATAGCTCTCTGTTAAAGTTCTCCTGAGATAAGGGGACTGACATCATTCTATGGACAAAACTACGGTAAGCTGATAGCTTATGTTGGAATGGATGACAAGATGAATTTGGTATTGTAATATCTGTGTAAGTAGGTTTTCTGTAAATTTGAAAATCATGCCTATTGTTTAACCTAGTTATTGTCAAATCTAAAAAGTTCAGCGAACCACCAATTTCTAATTCAAGTTTAAATTTTATTTTTGGATGAATTGCATTAAGTTTGTTAACGAACAGTTCTATTTGACGCAAACTTCCAGTCCAGCATATGATAATGTCATCTACATAACGATAATAATATAAAATGTTTGATTCCCCTATAATGTTTTTATTCTCAAAACTGTCCATGAAAATGTCTGCCATAAGTGGACTTAGTGGTGAACCCATAGCTAACCCTTCTTTCTGTTTGTAATATTGATTGCCAAATTGGAAGTAATTTTGTTGCATACAAGTTCTAGTCAAAGATATTAACTCCTCCTTTTCTGCCGGAAGTACTCGTTGTCGCTCAAGATGTCCTTCCAATATTATCAAACTCTCCTCATAAGGTACGTTTGTAAATAAACTTTCTACATCCAGCGATAATAACTTTGCATTGTGAGGCAGGCTAACATCTTTAACTTTGTTGACCAAATCCATACTATTCTTTAAGCTATACTTTGGATTGAATCTAGATCTACTTTTTAATTCGTAATTTAAATATTTTGATAAACCATATGCTGGTGCTCCTATGTAAGAGACAACGGGCCGGATTGGAATATTATTTTTATGTATTTTAGGTAAACCATACAACATTGGTGTTCTTGGATTCATAGGAATTAAATATTTAAGAGAGTTTGGAGAAATAAAGCATGAGTTTTTTGTCATTTCTTTCAATTCCTGTGTGAAAACTTTGGTTGGGTCGGAATTCAATAATTCAAAATCATTGCCCTGTATAACCTCATTAACCTTCTGCACATAAGTACCCCTTTCTAAGATAACTACAGTATTACCCTTATCTGCTTTTGTTATCACTAAGCTATTTTGATCTACCTTATTCCTTAAAGATTTAAAAACATTTAATTCCCTTGGTAAACTTGGAACTATAGCTGAACTAATTGGTTTCTTTATTAAAGAGGCTACCTCATGTTTAACCCCTTCGTCAGCTTTACCCCTAACAATTGCCATCTCTGAATCAACAGCCAAAATCTCCAAAGTTTTCTTATTTAAAACTGGTTGTAAGTTGTATTTAAGACCCTTTTCTAACAGTGATAATTCTGAAGTTGTGAACTGGACGCCACTATGATTTTCTACGCGTTGATAGAACGTATGAGGACATGGTTGCTGCACAGTATTACTATTCCCCCTTAGTCGGTCTACCCTCTGTTTGTCTCTAACTAATCGATCTAATTTCCCTGTCTGAATTATATATTTCCTGTGGGCTAACTCAGCAGCGTATTCCCTAGCTTTATTATCTAGTAAATCAAATTCTATGTTGTGTAAGGAATAAGCTAACTCCATGTGTAAAACTCCCAAGTGAGTTTTATAGTTGTCTCTGATAGTAAACCAATGTTTTATTTCCTCATTTAACCAAGTATTCCTAGCCCTTATCAAAGCAACATTAGCTGCCCTACTATTTGTATTACTTCTAATTTTAATGTAAGATGGAATAACCCCCAAATGTTTACACTGTTGATTGAACCATACATTTTGAGCTGCAATACGATGTGACTGAGTGAGTTTGATGTATAATTTTGCCTGTTCAGCTGTACCTGCTGATCTAAGATAAATAATAGATTCAGGCGTTACTTTGCGGAAATCCATTGCACAATATTAGATTCGAGATGCACAACGTTAGCTTCTCCTTTCTACAAATTTAATATTACCAGTTTACAGCAATAATAATCTAACTTTAGCTCAAATGAATCGACCAGAATCCGGTTGAAATGTTTAGATACGAGCTTGTCAGAATCATGGGCTTTATCTACCTACCTTTTTATATTTTTAGATAGAATCATGGAATTGCCTACCCTACAATGCAACCTAACAATTTGGTAATTGGGAATAATGAAATCAGAACTCAGAATTCAATACCTTTATTTCTTAGGCTTATAGTTAAGCACAGACAGGTCATACATCGAAACCATAAATTATTAGGTATCAAATAAGAAATAAAGTGTTATTGATATTCTCTTCACTTCAATCTTTTGTCCACTAGCGGAAGAAGCGAAAAAGAAACCACTAGCACGTTTCACAAGACTTATATGTCTAATACAGTTATATTTATCACCTGTGTATTATATCTAAAAGAATAGATAACCTTCTAATTAAAATAACAATCAAATAATATAAAGAAATTAAACTAGTATTTACAATTGAAACAATTGAGCTAACTGCAGACTGTTGCAAACAATCTACAGATAGCTCAACTGGTCCATATCAATACCAGTCGGAAGCGTCCCCAAGACGCTGGCTGCATTGCCCCGCTGTATACTCACCAGCTCTCGGGTCACGCGTCGCTTCGACCAGGCGCTCAGATAATTTTTTGAAAACCCGGAGAGCCTCGGTACCCCACGGACCTAGGGTCTCGACTCCAAGGGGAGCAAATGCGTAGGCTCTGTCGAGACCTGCATATTTGCGCCTCTTGAGATCCTCGGCCAAATCTGCCGCCGAACCAGCCCTCACGGATGTCCTTGAAAGATGGGAAGGCGCAAGTGTGTCGACACATGTAGCGTCCCACACAATAGGCCTGCCCAGCTCCCAAGGGACTAAAGTCATGCCGTCGGGCCTCTTACCATCGTCACGCAACAGACCATTCGGTTCGAGAATAGCTGGTACGTTAGCGGTGACAAAGGTCTTCTAATTTAAACTTGACACTCAAAAATATCGATGCTAAAACAAACTAGGACACATCTAGAAAAAGGTTCTATAATGTACAACAGCTTACCATACTGAGAGATGGTTTCAGTTCACAGTTCCAGATCGGAGTGGCAGGGCCAGCTCACCGTCTGTCTTATATAAAATTAGTTGAAACAACCGTCGCATCGTCGGTTGTCATTATGCCTCGCGCCAATTTGCCAAACACCGGCGAGTGTTCGTTTCATAACTAGTTACATTGATATATCTTCTTATATGATAGATAATTTATCCATGACAAATGTTCTTAAATATTAAATAAACAATTAAGATACTGATTACATCGATTAAAAGACATTATGAAATAGCATATTCATTATACAAAACTAATTTGTCTAGTATTTGAATTTTAGCGGAAAACATGTAGGAAATCAAGCCTATTACATTTTATCATTGAATATCTTTTGAAATCTTATTGTTTACCACAACATACACTTGTTACACTATATATTTATAACTAAACAAATTAAAATATCTTACAAGCTCATCAATTCGACCCGTTTAAATAACTAAACAACAATCTGGCAGAGTTGGTTATATACATTACCAGACTATTTTGGTGTTATATGTAACCAGCTCCGCTAGATTGTTCCGATCGATATATGAAGGTACACAATTATAGTACGAAATTGAGAAAAATACCCGAGATATCCAGAAGAATGTCAAAGAAAATTTAACGGGGTATCGAACTGTCTTTGTGTCTTCTATATTAAACGCAAACGAAAACCCAGGATTAAAACATTACATTGATCCATGTTTTCTTAAATGTGTCATGTTTTATTTGAATGACTTGCCCCTAGCACGGGAATTGTTCCTTACGGTAGAAAAGAGAAAAATTACGTCATTTTGTCATCGAATGCGTAAATTATTTGTAATTCATTCCTTCAACTTTAATAATACGTACGTCTATTCTACCCTAGAGAACAATACTCGTGCTAGGATAGGAGGCTGCTCTTGTTTTCTTCAAACAAAGTTTAGACCACTCAATCAAGGAGCATTACGTATACTTTCCTAAGTTGTCATTGAACTAATTTTACTGTAGTTTACGCATTAAATTCATCCAATTTCCGTTCGTCATCTGTTAATCTCCAATTTGGTAAAGAATGGTGACAGTGCTTGAATTAAAATAACAGACCGGATATGTTCGTAAGCAAGATATAGATATATGTAGATGCGAGATTTTTTAATTCAAATCGATTCATCAGTTTTGGAGGAACTCGATCGTCTAACTCGACTAACCTCGTCAGGGGTAATTTTTTTTTTTATTTATCCACAAAAAGTACGAATATTTTTACATGGGCACCCAATGCAATAGTGTACCTACCTTGTCTTATTGAAATTTATCATTATTCCATTTAAAATATCTCAACACTCATAATACTAAAATGTCATAAAATTAAAATCAAAATTTGCTACAAATCAATCGATTATTATAATAATAACATAAAAAGACACAATTAATAAATCCTACCATAAATATTAGTCAGCAATAAAAAATTTCAAAATAAAATAATAATCACAAATTGAAATACAAAATAATCACATGAGTATCTTAGGATCCATAAGCTCTCATAACCCACGTAGATGATCGTCACAGAATAGTTGTTGTAGCGCAAAGACGTCTTTAATTAACCCGAGCTTAGGTAAATGTTTAAGCAACCTACACAGAAACACTGTACTGTGCACTGTACACGGCCCTTCTAGCACGCTCTATGCAATCTAACTTCACCTGTAACTGTTATGGTGAAAGTAAGAAGTGAAGATACATGTTAAATTATTATGACGACCGATGTGGCGCGGCAAGGTCCGCCTGCGATGCATGAGGTTGCGGGTTCGATTCCCGCCTTGGGACAAATGTTTGTACGATCTGCAAATATTTGTCTCGGGTGTTCTGGGTACCTATTTTAAATGTATCTATGATAAATAAAATTATCTATGTAATATATTTCATTCAGTATATCAGAAATCTAGTACCCATAACACAAGCTCGGCTTAGCTTGGGGCTTGAGGATGATGTGTGCATTGTCCAGCATTAGTCTTAAAAAAGGAGGCAGTGATCAACTCAATCCGTATGTTGAATAAGGGAAAAAAGAAGGAAGATAAGCTCAATTCTCGACATCTACAGCTGGATGGCCCACCAAGGCCAATATTTGTGTCAGAATCTCTATCACAAAAAGCGAGGAAGCTGCTCTACCTGGCCCGTGACTTCGCAAAAACGAATGATTTTCGATTCTGTTGGAGTAATAATGGGATTGTTTGCCTAAGAAAGGCAGAGAACACACCCATTATTCGCGTACTGGATGAGAAAGTCCTTGAAAAGCTGCGGAAAAATAAGTGACTATATAATGTCAAACTCAAACTAATCGTACCTAGTTATTTATTTATCTTTTCTGTTCTGTTAGTCTGCTCACTTTATTATTGTAGCACTTTTGAGGTAACAAGTATAATCCTAGGTTGTGTCTCTCAAAATCGGTTAAACAGTAAACTAATAATAAGTCTTAATGTTAAGAGGGCGTGCTGTATTATTTTGGTTTTTAAAATAATTGTTATTTTATGCTCAGTGTTAATCTACACCACAAACACATCTCATGTGAAATTAATATACACATGCGGGTTTATATCAATGTATGAAAACATTTCGGTTCCTCCAAGTCACCGCTTGTTTTTAATTTTCAAAATATGATGAATAGCTCATTAAAAAAGTATTTAACTTTAGGATTTTTGAACGTGAGGTCTCTTAACACCGGAAGGGATGAGCTAGAGGCAGCCATTGAAAGACATAAACCAGATATTTTAGCACTAAATGAAACTTGGATTAAAGAAGGAGAAGAAATGATAGCTCCCTCTATAACAGGGTACATTTTAAAGCACAGAGCCCGCAAGAATAGGAGGGGAGGGGGTGTTGGATTTTACATTAGACGAGGTGTACCTGCACGGGTGCGTGGACATCCCGAATCACAGCTAAAGCAACTATGGCTAGAAGTGTCGCTGCCTGGATCGCGTATGGCAATTGGTACAGCCTATAGGCCTGAGGCAGTCAGCGTCACCACAGCGTTAGATGCTCTCAGTGAGTCTTTTAACGTCTTTGCCAAATGTGATTACGTCTGCTTACTTACTGACCTTAATATTGACTTACTAACATCAAACACCCCAAAAGCTCGAGAACTTCTTAACTTTCTTCACCAACGGAATCTTTCTCAATTAGTTAACGAACCAACAAGGGTTACTGATGTAACGAATTTCTTGATCGACTTGATAATAACTGATTTACCACTATAGCGATGTAAAAAAGTTCAAGCCATCCATAACAAAGACCTGAGTGATCGCCTTAATTTTAACTGATTTTAACATAAAAGTAGATAAAATAAAACCACATATCCATACAAAACGATCAATTGGCAGTATAGACATTCAAAAATTAAATGAGGACCTTAAGTCAACGGATTGGAATACCATCACCAAACTGAATAATGTCCAGTCAATGATAAATGAGTTCAACTGTCAGATTCTCAAGATTTTAAATAAACATGCTCCTCTAAGGCAAATTAAAGTCAGGGACAGTTCGAAACCATGGATCACTAGCATCTGTAAATTCATGATGACACTAAGAGATAAGGCTTTATCAAAGGCTCATACTAGAAAAACGGAATCAGCAAGGTTTTACTATAAAAGTCTATTTTGTGACGGGAGCAATAGAAAGGGAAAAAGGAGCTTTTTATAATTATTATATAAATAAAAACATGAATAACTCGAAAAAGCTTCCTTTTCAGGATATTTTCAATTATATCCGTCACTCCTTTCACATACGGCGATGGGTTGTCTGCTGACCTCGAGCGTTCTTCGACTTCTCCGCTTCATGTCTCATATCCGTTCTGTTTATGTACCTTCTGAATATGACTAAGTTCCTCTTCCAGATTATTCAGGGTCACAGAGAGCATGGACCTAGGAAGGTTAAATTAAGTTTTTCACGGCTAAAGCTTGATAATATAGCCAGAAATATCTCCTTAAGAACGCTCAGACAGATATACATAATTCGGACCCAATAAATTGAATCTAACATTCTGCTATAAAATAAACTTTATTTCGGAAAAAATATACAAAATATTCATTCGGTCTCATGTCTTCTGCAACGACGACATTACTTCAAAATGGTCAGTATTTTTAATTAATTCAACTTATGGACCAGTTGAGCTACCTTTAGATTGTTTGCAATAGTCTGCAGTTAGCTCAATTGTTTCAATTGTAAATACTAGTTTAATCTGTATTATTTGATTGTTATTTTCTTTCTCAATAAAGTATCTATTAATTCAAGTAAAAAATAATCATTTATTCAGCATTTATTATACAAATAAGAAAAAAAAATATAAATAATAATAATAATAAAAAAAAAAAAAAAAATTAAAATAATTAAAAAAAAAAAAAAAAAAAAATGGCACCGCCAGTTACATACGTCTCCTTGAGAATTTTTTTATTTTATTTGTATTTTTATTCAAATAATCATGTGAATAATTAAAAATGATCACAAGAGCACGTGCGAGGGCGGCACAACAAGCGCTCAAAACAATACCACCGCAGCCCGCCTCGGCTAGCTCCACATCCTCGTCCTCGGATGAAGAGGAATTCCAAACGCCGCCTGAGACGAGTGATGTGTTGAGCAGCGAAGACGAGCTGCCGCCGTCGCCTCGACCGCCGCGAACACCTGTGCGGCGAGGCCGACCCCCACTGTCAGCTGGCTTGGGACCTGCAGGGCGCACTGCCCAGCGACCGGTCCCCGCCGCTGACGGAAGAGCGCAGCGCATGAAGTGGACACAGAAGATAAATGAAAATGTCATGCGCGCGTTCTATAGGGCTACTGAGGGAGGTGCTAACCTGACCGCGTACCGGTCTAAGATGCTGCCTTTGTTTCAGGCCCTTGAACCAACAGTCGCGGTTAACGAGCAGCGACTATCTGATCAGGTACGGGTCATCCAGCGCTCAAAATTGTTGAATGACACTGTGCTTGATCAACTCCTACGTGAAGTGCTCAGTGATCAAGTGGTGGACCATCCGCCGTGTAACCAGGCTGTGGCGTTGCCACCGCAACACATCATATCAACACCAGTGATTTCCCAGCCTGATTACGCTGTGGAAGAGGTTAGTCATGAGAGCATTGAGGTAAGTACCCAGAATAATGAGCAATTGAGGAGGGCTTTGGAAGATGCGCTTCTAAATTATAGAAATTCGACTGTAAAGCCACGTCTGCCTCGCTTCCCCACTCATAGACGTGCTTTGGCTATAGTGGGGGCCTTGAATCCACTACTAGTCCCATATCTGCAGACCAGTAGTTGTAATATCGCTTATAACGAAACGCAACATGTGGCGAGGGAAGAACGGAACGTAGGCAGGGACCGGGACAACATGGCGGCACATACAGAAAAGCAGCAAAGGCTAACAAATTGTAAAACCAAACTAAAAGATTAATAAAAGTGTTATTGCCCAAATCGGCGTATTATTTACTAAACAATACATGGCGCAGCCGACGGAAGAACCAAGCAAGAAGAAATAAACCAAATATCAAAAGGAATTGCATCAATATAAAATCTTCACGTAGCGTGGTTATGACCACGCCATTGACGTCAAACGACACGATAAGAGAATCATCACCAAGCCGTGCAGAGGAATTTGATACGATGGCAGGGGTTGAGTATCGAATGCCGACAGCCCTCCTGCTGGATTCGCACCACGATTTATTGCCACAATGGGTGAGATTCAAACAACAGTTCCAGATTTTTCTTACGGCGGCGGGCTTCGACAGACTGTCAGACAGCAGAAAGGTGGCCATATTACTCAATTGTGTGGGGTCCGAGGCGCAAGATCTTTATTGCAACGTGTTGCGGAACGACGACTCAGCTAAATATGAACAAATAATTCAACTTTTCGACGAGTATTTCGCTCCAAAACAAAACGAGCTACTGAACACATATAACTTTCACCAGAGAACACAGGACGAAGGGGAGATGTTCGATTTGTTCTACACAGCAGTTAAAAAACTACTAAAAAACTGTAACTTCAAGGACCAAGAAGATAGAATGCTTCGTGACAGAATCGTGCTAGGAGTTTATGATAAAAATCTTCAGCGGAAACTATTGGAGGCCAATGATATAACTCTACAGAAAGCGGTGAACATGTGCAGAGCTTCAGAAATGTCCCGAGATCAAAGCATCCGGATACAGCAAGCTAGCCAGTCAGCAGCGGTAGATGCAGTCCAACGGCCAACAGCGCAACTCTTTGCAGACCCACGAACAAAAGCTAAGTACTCGTTCAATAGTAGGGAGTATAATTGTAAAAAATGTGGCACATGGCACAAGCCTAGAAGTTGCCCAGCTTATGGAAAAACATGCTCTAACTGTCATAAGCCCAACCACTTTAAAAAAGGGTGTAAATTCATCAATGAAGTAAATCAGGTCAACGAAGACAACCATGCACATAATTTATGACTAGTAAAAATATGTCACAGCATTGGTAATATCAAAATTAATAACAATGAGTGGATTCTTACCGTAAGAATAGAAAATAAGATGGTGGACTTTAAATGTGATACCGGGGCTCAAGTTAATGTTTTGTCCTTAATGGATCTTAAGAAAATTGTCGATGATGATACACCTAAGTGGTCTGAGACAAAAATAATTTTAGAAGCTTTTGGAGGAACACATTTATTTCCTTTAGGGAAAATAACACTAAAAGTAATAATGAATGGAAAGATTTGTAATACTGAATTTATAATCATAAAAGAAAAGGTTCGACCGATCCTGGGCTTAAGCTCATTAAGAGATCTTAATATTCTGAAAAACGTAAATAACATTGTTCACACTAACAAAGACGTAATTATTAATAAATATTACAAACTGTTTCAGGGTGTTGGCCAGTTTGAAAAACCGCTAGAGCTACGCACTCAGCCTGGGGCTAAGCCTGTAGTGAGACCTCCTCGCAGAGTTCCTCATGGACTAATGGAGCGACTCGCTTCAAAGTTGCGCAGCTTGGAAGATCAACAGATTATTGAGAAAGTCGAACAGCCGGACAGTTTTGTAAGCAATTTAGTAATAGTAGAAAAAGCGGATAAAAGTTTAAGAATATGTTTGGATCCTAAGGAACTTAATATGGTATTGTTGAGAAATTATCACTTAATTCCAACTTTAGAAGAAATTCTCACCAAGATGTGTAATAAGTCTGTATTTTCAGTGTTAGACTTATCAGACGGGTTTTATAATATAAAATTAACAGAGGAATCAGCAAAGTTATGCACTTTTTCGAGCCCCTATGGCTGCTATTCCTTTAAAAGGCTCCCGTTTGGTTTATCCATAGCTCCAGAAATATTCCAAAAATACAGTGAAAATACATTTGGAGACATTCCAGGAGTAGTAATTTACTGTGATGACTTGTTGATTTGTGCTGATAATGAGGAGCAACATGACCAAATATTAACGCAAGTATTTGAACGGGCTCAAAAATGTAATGTAAAGTTTAATTTAAAAAAATTTCAATATAAATTAGATGAAGTTAAATACTTTGGTCACATATTTTCTAAAAAAGGCATGAGAATAGATCCAGACAGAATAAAAGCAATAGTAAGTTTAAAAAGCCCAAAAAATAAAAAAGAATTGCAAAGAATATTAGGTATGATAAATTATTTGCGAAGGTTTGTAGCAGGATTAGCAGAAATTGCCACACCATTACAAATGTTACTGAAAAAAGATGTTGAATGGCTGTGGACCCAATTACATGAAAATGCTTTTGTGAAAATAAAAAATTGTATAAGTAAAGCACCTGTATTACAAAACTTTAATAGTAATTTAACTGTGACTATTCAGTGTGATGCATCTAAAGAGGGGTTAGGGTGTTGTTTGATGCAGGATGGTATGCCAGTAAGCTATGCTTCAAGAAGTTTAACTTCAGCAGAGAAAAATTTCTCACAAATTGAAAAAGAATTGTTGAGTGTAGTATGGGCTGTTAAAAAGTTTCACTACTATATTTATGGCAGGAAATGTATTGTAGTAAATGATCATAAACCTCTGGAATCATTATTAAAAAAGGGTGTTCACGAAATACCATCCACTCGATTACAAAGATTAAAATTAAAACTATTAATGTATAACATTGAATTTAAATACCAAAAAGGGAAATTAATGTATGTCGCCGATTTACTCTCTCGTTCTTACTTGGATGAAACTGATGATGATGATTCCTATATGTATGAGGTAGTTCACTGTGTAGGTTTATCTTCGTATTTACAATGTACCGGGGAACAGAAAATCGAAATATTAAAAGAAACATTGAAAGATGAGGAATTGGTACAGTTATCAGATTATGTACAAAAAGGGTGGCCAGAAAAGGTTTGCAAAGTACCAGATTCTATTCAATATTATTTCAAGTTTAGAGAGAATATCACAGTTGATCAGAATTTCATTTTTGTAAATAATAAACTCATAGTTCCTAAGACTCTTAGATTGTCAATAATTAAAAAACTACATGAAGGTCATGTAGGAATCACGAAAATGAAACAAATGGCTAGGAACTTGTATTATTGGCCAAAGATGGATGTACACATTGAAGATTTTGTAAGAAAATGTTTTGTTTGCCAGACTTATCAAAATAATAATGCAAAAGAGCCTTTAATCTCACATGACATTCCAGAACTACCATTTTCAAAGCTAGGGGTAGATATTATGGACTTTAAGAAAAAATCTTACTTAGTAATTTATGATTATACAACAAAATGGTTAGATGTTAAAGGAATTCCAAGTAAATCTGCCAATAGTATAGTCAGTACCTTATTAGAAATATTTTCTCAATTTGGGGTTCCTTCAGAAATTGTGTCAGATCATGTACCCTTTGATTCCAGAGAATGTAATAACTTTGCAAAAGAATGGGGGTTTAAGTTTACCTTTTCAAGTCCTAGGTATCCTCAATCAAATGGAATGGCAGAGCGGGGTGTTCAAATTGCAAAGAAAATGTTAAACAAATGTTATGAAGATAAAACAGATTTTAGAATAGCTTTACTACAATATAGGGCATCACCCGTTTCTGGAACAAACTTTTCACCAGCCCAATTGTTAATGAATAGAAATTTAAGAACCAAATTACCTGTAACTTATCAATATTTGAAACCTACAATGAATGTAAATGTTCCGGCAGAATTTATAAAAGTTAAAAATAGAAATGAAAAAGCTTATAATAGAAATGTAAAATGTAAAGAATCTTTTTCAATAGGGCAAGATGTATGGTTCAAAAAAGACCCTAATAGCCAGAAATGGCTAAAAGGCCTAATAGTAAGCAACAATAATTTTAGATCCTATGATGTAATTGATCAGGAAGGAAGTAGATATACTAGAACCTCATATCATATTCGATCTCAATAATGTGTTGATCTGTCCAGGAAGGCTGAGTGTGAGGTTTTTCTAGGTTTAATGTAAGTAGTTAAGTACACTTAAATAAGTAGTTATGTTTTATGTACTTAGTTCCAGCATATTATTGGTTTTGGTACTTTATTAAATTGTATTGTAAAGCACTAATGGTAAAAAAAATAAAAAAAAAAATACATAAGGCAGTTTTTTTTTTTATTTTTTTTATTTTTTTTTAAAGGGATAGATGTAATATCGCTTATAACGAAACGCAACATGTGGCGAGGGAAGAACGGAACGTAGGCAGGGACCGGGACAACATGGCGGCACATACAGAAAAGCAGCAAAGGCTAACAAATTGTAAAACCAAACTAAAAGATTAATAAAAGTGTTATTGCCCAAATCGGCGTATTATTTACTAAACAATACAGTAGTGATCTTACTGATACGCACTCTATTCTCTATTGTGGGGCTATTGCGGCTTGCCGAGTTGCACGGGTAAAGTTCCCGGACGATAACCGTGCCCCACGCCGGGCCTGCAGTACCCCCACTTGGCAACAGAGAATAGAGAGGCGTATTAGTAGGTTCAGGACCCTCATAGCTAAGCTAATTTGCTTTAGGGAGGGCAACCATAGACCTCGTGTTATGCGTTTTGTGACACAGGCTTTTGACGGAACTGAAGTTCAACCTCGGGAGTATTTAGCCTGTGCCACAGAGCGCATAGACTACCTAAAGCAAAAAGACTATGCGTGGGCAAGTCGCATAAAACGATATAAGAAGCGAGTTGACAGATTTTGGCAGAATCGCATTTTTCAAAGTGACCAAAGGAAAGTTTACCGCTAATGGGATAAACCCGATCTACGTGTGTCCGACGGTCAGGTACCGGATGCCGAAACTGGAAATATATTTTGGCGAGGCATCTGGTCCACACCGGTCGAACACACGGAGGCGGACTGGATGAATGTGGTAAGAGCTGAATGTGAAAACATCGAAACCATGGACGCCATTACTATCTCTTCGTTAGATGTGAGTAATGCAATCCGCTCGGCCCAAAATTGGAAAAGTCCTGGCCCGGACGGATTGCATAACTTTTGGCTGAAATGGTTTCGATGCTCACATTCGGTTCTGGCCGCACAATTCCAAGAAGCAATTGAGATCGGGTCACTCCCACGTTTTATGACGACGGGTGTAACTTTCCTGCTCCATAAGTCTGGTAGTACTGCGGAACCAAAAAATTATAGACCTATAACATGCTTACCTACCATCTACAAGCTGCTTACATCCATTCTGACTACAAAAATTAACACACATATTGTTACAAACAATATTTTGGCACCTGCTCAGAATGGATGTAGGGTTGGGTCCCGTGGTACTAAGGAGCTCCTCCTCATTGACATGGCCATTAGTCAACAGGTCAAACGTGGCAGAGGGAACTTGTCGGCTGCATGGATTGACTATAAGAAGGCTTATGATTCGGTGCCTCATACTTGGCTTGAGAGGGTCTTAGAGATTTATAAAATAGATAATACTCTAAGATCATTCTTGGGATCATGTATGAGACAGTGGACCACTGTCCTTCGTCATCCAGGCAGCCGAATGGATCCATCTGCCACCAATGATCTGATAAGGATAGAGAGGGGTATATTCCAGGGCGACAGCCTGAGTCCCTTGTGGTTCTGCCTAGCTCTGAATCCACTCAGTACTCTACTGAAAGATTCAGAGATAGGCTATCGCCTTCGAAGAGATGGTGAGGTTATTTCTCACTTGATGTATATGGATGATCTCAAACTATTTGCGCCGAATAAAACACAGTTAATGGCCCTCCTGAATATCACACAGATATTCAGTAGTGCTATTAACATGGAGTTCGGCGTTGATAAGTGTGCGGTCATACAAATACATCGGGGGAAAGTTGTAAATTCTAGTAATTTACAACTTTCAGAGATAATTTCCCTCAAATCTCTCTCAGAAGGTGAAACTTACAAGTACCTTGGTATGCCAGAAGCGTTGGGTATAGTGGACAGGGACATGAAGCAGTCGGTGAAGGAACGTTTCTTTTGTCGCCTTACAAAAGTGCTAAATAGCCTTTTGTCAGGTGGCAACAAGGTGCGCGCTTTCAACGGCTGGGTTATGCCACTGCTCACTTATACTTTTGGCATACTAAGATGGACTCAGACTGAACTAGACGCCTTGGACTGTAAGGTTCGTCAACTTTTAACCACTCATCGCATGCGACATCCCCGATCTTCGGTTATGAGATTGTATATCCCGCGGAAATGTGGTGGTCGAGGCTTTTTAAACGCCAAGACCCTACACAACCGTGAGGTATGCAATCTCAGAAATTACTTCCTTCAAGCCGAATACCAGATGCATCGCGATGTGGTTGCAGTTGATAAGAACCTTACCCCTCTCTCCTTAGCTAACGAGAACTGGCGCAAACCTACGGTGATGAGCATTCAGGATAGGAAGGCTATATGGGAGAGCAAAGAGCTACACGGGAGATTCTACAAGGTTCTCACCGGACCTGATGTAGATCTCCCGAGTTCAGTAAATTGGCTACGCTTCGGTGACCTCTTTGGGGAAACCGAAGGTTTTGTCTGTGCAATTATGGATGAGGTGGTAAAGACGAACAACTACCGGAAGTATATTATGAAAGATGGCACGATCGATATCTGTCGAGCGTGTCATCTTCCTGGGGAGACCCTCCGTCATATACTTTCGGGTTGTTCGCACCTTGCTAACTCTCAGTACTTGCACAGACACAATCAAGTAGCCAAAATTATACACCAGCAACTTGCTCTCCGATACGGCCTTACCGGTCCTGAAGTTCCGTATTATAAGTACACACCGGCGCCAGTTCTCGAAAACGGCCGTGCCACGCTCTATTGGGACCGATCTATCATTACAGACAGGACTATTCTCGCGATCGATCGGTTAGAACGGAGGGCGGTGCTCGCTGATGTCACCATACCACATGATGCTAACCTCGTTAAAGCTGAGAAAGATAAACTCAGTAAATATCTTGACTTGGCTAACGAGGTTGTCAGCATGTGGGATGTTGATTCAGCGACCATCGTTCCGATAGTCGTTTCAGTTAATGGCGTAATAGCGAAGAGCCTCGATCAACATCTTATGAGACTCTCGCTAGGAAGTTGGATCAAGGGTCAGATTCAAAAGGCGGTACTCCTGGACTCGGCGCGTATCGTCAGGAAGTTCCTCTCTCTGCAGCCCTAGTCACCGGCCGCTTGAGCCTAGCTTCGCGGCCGGTGATCCACCGTTTTGATATATTTTTTACTGTAGATTAGTTTTATATGTTACCTATTGTATTTTCTATAGTAAAAAATGTATTTTAATGAGATTTAAAATAAATGAAGAGGAATAATAATAATATAATAAAATTCGTTTATTTCAGGCAAAAAACCCATATCACAAAATAGAAATTACACAGTATAAAAACAAACAAATATAAAATAATATAGTATAAAATACGGCACAAGCTACCGCACGTCACTTTCTGTTTCCCTTCATGTGAAGGGAAGTCCAGTACATATAAATAGGATTCATGTAAACCTGGTCAGAGACAGCCTTCAAAATGCTATTTTTGGAGCGGACCAACCCACCCCAGAACGATGCGACGCGAGAACGGACGATGGCGAAGAAGTCGGGCACTCCCGCTTCAGAGAACATACTTGACGCACTGCAGCATCTCGGTAACTTCATGAGTGCCCGGTACGCGTTGTTGTACTGGACTCTGATGGTGTTTATGGCCTTCCTGGTGAAATTTGACCACAGCTGGCATGTATACATGCCCAGACAATACGCACGGAAAAGGGTGTTCTTGACGTCCGTGCTGCAGTTCGTGAACCGGCGTGCGAGCATGTTACTCCTCACCGCGAGCGCCCTTCATTCCCGCTCAATATCCTCATCGTCCCTCAGCGTCCCCGTCAGCCAGTGCCCTAGGTACCTGAACCGCTCTACCACCTTAATGGTAGAGCCGCTCATGCGAACCTCTGGCACCCTATCTGGACCTCGACCCGACCTAAATACCATCATTTCGGTTTTCACTACATTGTATTTTAACCCGTGACCAATGGCATATTGCTCACAGGTTAACAGCAGCTTCCTTAACCCTTTAACCGACGGGCTGAGGAGCACCATGTCATCGGCATAACTCAGGTTATTTACGCAGACGTTGCCTAAATAACAGCCGGTTCTGGAGCTCCTCAGCTCCTCGATCAAGCTATTAACATAGAGGTTAAAAAGGTCAGGTGAGGTCAATCCACCTTGGCGAACTCCGCATTCTAGTATGTACTCCCTAGAAGTCGTGTCACCCCATCTTACACAGTTTGTTTGGTTTCCGTACCAGTACCTCAACAGATTGACCACGTGTACAGGCACATTAGCAGCTGTTAATTTAGCCCATAAGATGTCATAGTTCACGAGGTCAAAAGCACGGCTGAGATCTAGGAAACACGCGTAGACGGAGGTGTTCTGTGAGGTGTAGTAATTCACCGTGCCTTTAAGGCTCATTATGGCCGAATCCGTCGAAAGACCTGGACGGAAACCAAACTGTGCGTCTTCTATGTTCAAGTTCTCCTTTAGCATAGGGTAGATTAGTCGCTCCAACACCTTCCCGATAACAGTTCCCAATGATATAGGGCGGTAGTTTGTTGAAGAGCTAAGATCACCCGTTTTGTTTTTCACCACGGGAACTACGGTAGTTTTCATCAAACCAGGCGGTAGGTAGCTATATTTATAACACATATTGTAAAGATTACATAAATGTTCAATAAGTTTATCGCTCCCGTAGAGAATGTGCTCGATGCTGAGACCATCGTGGCCAGGTGACTTGCCACGTTTCATATTTCTAACGGCCTTCCTGACGTCCTCTTGTGAAAAAGTGCAAGGGTTATCATTATCACACAGTACCGTCTCAGCAGCGCGCACACTCTGCACTGGTTGTGGGCTTATTTTAAACTTTTGTGCGAAAACCTCTGCTATTAGCCTTGGTTCCTGCAAGCCGTCAATAGATACCAGTAAATTTTGCTTATATTTTAGTTTTCTAGTAGCATTCCAAAACTTACCAAAATTTCTATCCTTGCGATGTGTAGCTAAAATATTCATTTTTATCTTGTCCTCATTCTTTTGGCACCATTTTAATTTATTTTTAAATTCAGAACGGGATTTACACATTTTACTAAATAAATCACCTCCCGACGGCTTGCCGGCCAGTACCCAGCAGTTAAAATGTAACCTTGCGTTTTGGTGGCTGTCCCTGACATGGTAGTTCCATCCTATGACTTTCTTCCTATTATGACGACTATTTAAAACACGCGCATTCCTAATAGAAGCAGTTTGTAAAACATTCACAATACAATCATAATATTCATCTAATAATTTAAAATATTCATTAAAATGTAAACATACTAAAATTGTATCACACTCACAAATAGAGTTAAAATTATTATTATAATTAAAGTTAAGATTTTCGTAGCAATATTTGCTAAAACCTTTCTTTTGCGCTTCATTTCGATCCCCCCATCTAACTTATAATAGACCGAAGTAGTAAAAACTGTATTTCAGGATTTAGTTTAATGTTGCGAAAACATTTAAAGGTCAAATACGGGAAGGTTACATAGCTAAGTTACGAGTATAACTTTCAAAGAACGCCGCAGTACCCAATGGTCCAAGATTGTCATAATATTGAGTAGGCAAACTATGAATTTTGATGAACTTGGTATTTACTCTATTTCAACAAAGTTTTGATCAAAGGTATTTCATATCCATTCAATCGCAACCGTCGTGTTTAAACGCTAAGTTAAATAGAGTAATATAATATTTACCATCACCATCATCATATCAGCCCATACACAACCACGGCTGGACATAGGCCTCCCCCATACGACGCCACAAAAAGCGGTCCTGAGCCGCCTCCATCCATTGACTCCCTGCGACCGCTACGATGTCGTCGGTCCATTGAGTGGATGGTCTCCCATGTAGGGGGGGTTTTCGCCATAATCGCCACGCTTGGCAGGCGGATTGGTGATCGCAGTGTTGATGTTGAAAAATACTCAGAAGGAAGCTGCTGCCCTTCCTCTCTGGTAGGTTCCCTTAGTCGGCTCTTACGACATCCACGAGTTGAGTTGGAGGGGTCGATATTCGTACACCGCGGCCCCACGGCCATATTAGTATAATATTTATACTAATAATCAATTACATTATGAATGTAAGCGGGTTAACTACGAACCTAGTTTGTGTTGGAAGAACACCAAAAGTTTCATCCCTTAACGAGGGACTTCTTCAGGGTGAGTGCGGTTCGCGTCGCGCTCGTTCATAATGAATTTATCAAACTACGAAAGTTTTTATAGTATAATAATCAATTATGATACTTTAGGGGTAGGTTAATATTTCATGCAAATCCATACGAATTTTATAAAAGTGAGTCTTGCTGTAATAATTAATTTAAAATAAGAAATAATTAATTTAAATTAAGAAATAATTAATCATCATCATATCAGCCCATACACGTCCGACATAGGCCTCCCCCGTACGACGCCACAAATAGCGGTCCTCAGCCGCCGCCATCCATCGACTCCCTGCGACCGCTACGAAAATAATTAATTTAAAATAAGAAATTCTCTGTATTATATTTTGAAGTCTAAACGGCTAGGCTGAACGAATCTTATTGCTGCAATCTTAATAAAATTTGGTAGAAAGGTAGCCTTTATCCCGGGCAATGTCGTAGGCTACTTTTTATCCCGATAACGCGTACGAAGTAATGGTAAATTTAGTAAATACATAAAATGTCTTTACATGGACTAACCGTGGATTTAACTACTTGATACATAATTATATATTTTAATTTAAACTGAATTTTTTCATTTTATATAAATTATTTTGCAGTGCCCTACAGGGTGCATTTACTATAGACCTAAGCCAACAGTAAGACCTAAGCTGTATACATGTACATATCTATAAGCAAAATAAATAAATAAATCTAAATCTAACTTTTCAGAAATCGAAACATAACATTATCATATTGTTGCAGGGCGTTCCTGAGAATTATTTGCGCTTGCTGCCCGCGGAAGTTGAGACGGAAATATCAGCCCCAACTTAGATTCAACAAACAGTCACAGGTGAGTTTCACAACTTAGACTATATAACATAATACACATTAGGTATTATGAAGGGCTTTTGTAACGCGCGTTTTAAGAACCAATCAAATTTTGGTCATTTCTTTCTCCTTGTACTCCGTGCACGCTGAACCTGTATTTGTAGAACGCTCGTAAGCGCACGCTCACTATCGTTCCTTAAATACAGGTTCGATATACGTACGATATTCGACCAGCGTTACGGAGGACATAATAGGGAGCGTTCGCTACGCCAGTGCGGGTAAAGAAGGCGCAACGAGAAGAATACGATACACGACGTAACGTATGATGCTCGCTGTGAATGGTACAACACGCTCCGGAACACCTGTCAGTACCAGGCTTCAGGTTACTTATCACGCCATAGATATTGTTTGTTATTTTATAAACGTGTCTCGAGCAAGTCTGGAGTTCGATGTCACTCCAGAACAGGCGTCGCATAAAGCTGTCATAATGTCAGCCTCAGCTTTACTATCATTGTTTTAGGATAATAACTTAGTATAGATAGCCTTGGCGTGAAAGTTGCGAGCGAGCGGGGATGTAACAAAAATACTGAGCACGAAAAAATCTGTATGAACAGGGCATTCGTTTTCATATGGCTACAAATAAAGCTAGTATTTGACGTCCTTGATCCCTTCTCGCCACTGGCCATACCTTTTGCGCATAGGTGACTAGATTTAGTGCAGGGCATACAGCCCTAGCTTGTTCTTACGGTGATTATCAAATGAATGATCAAATCTCTTATCAAAATAGTTCTATATACACACACCTGCTCGGAAAGCGTCTTTTGGAATAAGCCACTTTCCGAGCCGATTCCAAACCTGAGGTACGTTATTGCAGGCATACTCGGGACAGAAGACTCTGGATTTCAGATAAAAGTGTATGAAAATCAATTTCTAACGCGTAATTTTTTGAGTTTTCTGAAATATTAGCCGATAGCGGTTATTCAATATAGGTCAAATGACAAAAAGTTTTTACTCCAAGTCCGCCATTGATATTGGCCTCTTTTGTCTTCGGAAAAATTATTCAAAAAAATAAACCAAAAGAGAATCACATGTGTGCAGTATTTATTAGGTACAACTTGAATGATTCTAAAACGATGACTTTCCTCGTAGGTAAAGCATAAAGTCAGCATAAAGCACTGTTTATCGCTCGGGACTTATCGTAAATGAGATTCCTAACTCGTGTGTTTTCTGGCCCTCGGTGCACTAGCATCGGTGATGAAGGTACCTACTATTTTCATACTGAATGGACGATGACATGAGTTTTAATCATTGATTTAGATAATCAGCCTACGAACAACCTGCTAGTATTACAGTTATGTTAATCATGTTATGTCGACTGCAAGTAAATATTTAAAACTTTAAGTTGCAAAGCTTTTTACTTAGATTTTGTAATTTTTTTACATTTCAGTTGCGTACAACACGTCGTTATTACTCGTCGAGTGAGCTGGTGGGCATTCAGCAAGTCAGGTCGAACTCCTGCGAACAGACCTACATCTAGCAAAATATTTATGTCCCCTCGAATGGCAACCTTTCCAAGTGCCTTCAAGATATCTCAATTCTTCCATGCCTCCAACTAGAGAATATCAATTGTATTTAAGAGATATGTCACCAAATATCTTCAATCAACAAAAAGATCAATAAAAATTACAAATAATGATCAAAAGGTATGTGGACTTGTATTCATTGCACCCATTTGTGTGCTCCTGTCCGCTGTCTTATGCACTTGATCATCTACTCGGTCTTCAAAATGTCATATCTGACACATTTATGTCCACGCATGATATGCCCTTCAAGTTCTAACATAAGTGTCTTTTGTCCAGCTTTACTCTTTTTGTGTTGTCTTTGAATTATAACCACTCAACAGTGCAGAGGTCCATTTAGGGACTCACTGTCTACGCCATTTTTAAAATTTCTGCTGCACTGTTTGTTGAGTGGATATGAATTCCTATGTGTATATTATATGCCAAGAATCTTTGATGAGTATGGATTTTTTAAGTATATGTTTTCGTCTAGTACACTAAAACTTACTTGATATGTTTAGCTACATTTGAAACTAACCCTGTTCAGATATCAGATTTCAATAACTTTATTTCTTTAGGCTTACAAAATAATCACTTAGACAAGTAAAATTTTATACTATAAACAATTATTTTTAAATATTATTGTTTAAATATAGTAATTATTATCAAATAAGAAATAAGGTGTTATTGATTTTCTCTACACTGTTAACCCCAGTTTTGCATGATTCGAATTTATGAATATGTATAAATTCTATTAATATATTCCATGAATATTTATCTGACAATGTAAAATAACTTCAAAAAGCTTTAGGCCAAAGATTACCTGCGTTAAATACTCATGTACATATTTAACAATAATACTCGTATGCATAACCGTAGTCACTATAGATTTCGCGTGGTATTGCCCGCTGTATTCATAAAACACAAAAAATACATTTCTTCATAAATCCATGTCAACCTTCTTTTGTATTCTTGTAAAGACATATCTCAGTATTTTACTAACGCTTCCCAACCATTTTCGAAATAGGATGTCACTAAACTGAATGGAATGTAAATTCTCCGCGATATTAATTTTAGATTTGCCCGTTTTTGAAATAATATATTCCGCGATTGGTCTTGCTGGTTTAGATTTAAATCTAATTGCTTTGATTAAAATCAAGGGCCCAGAACAGCCCATTTTATAACTAACTAAGCAAGTTTGGGAAAATAAGCGGAGTGTGAAATCTCTTTGATAAAGGGCCGTATGATAAACTACGTAAACTATGCGTAAAGTAGACCGGCCAGTCTGTGACCACTGGGTTCTAAAGTTGATCCATTGCTACAGTTGGAAAGAGGCGAGTGCCTTAGTAGATCCATTTTATTTTCGGTTATGGGCCATCTCGCCCGCACAAAAACTGGCCCGTAGGCAAGATGTCCATAATATTTATATTTAAACTTATGCGATCGCACTCATTTTTTTAAACAATTTTTTTGAAGGGTCGCAAATAATATTTACATAACGCGATAAATACCAGTTAAACTGTACTTATAATTATTTCCACTCTTTTACTTGAATTTTCTAGCATTCACTGTCATCAGGATTTCGTGATATAAATTTAAGGAAATCTACAAATACTTCCATTTATGGCCATCTGATTGCCTTTAGATCTTCAATTTATACATGAGAACGTGTTTGTTCTTGTATTAATCTAGTATAATTATCTTTCCAGTACCCAGTATCAGCGATGATGTACTCCTCAGTATCTTCACACGAGATGTGTCGCTTGTGACATCACGCCCGCGCGGGCACGTTCCGAGGTCCGCGCGGCCGCTGCTCCTGATGCCGCAGCCGCTCGCTCCGCTGTAGGCGGGCGGGCGGCGAGCGCAGCGACTCTTACAGAATGCGCCACCTCAACCACCCCTCCTTCGAAGAACAGATCCACTGCGTAGACAGACACCTCTGCTGTCAAGACTCTGAATCCGTCAGTGAGATTAGCCTTGAAAGCGAGAGTAGGAACCCCTCGATCAAACGTAATAGTAAGAAAAAGGTTACGTATAAAACTAATGCCGAAGTGAACTCAAATTAGTCAGAAGTTTATCAACTTAGTTATCTTCAAATTATGTCAGCAAATCTAAATAAAACTGAAATTCACATGCTTGAAAACATAAAGATATTGCATAATATTTATTATTATTTATATTATATTAATATTTATTAGTGTATAATATTTATTAAAAATGATCTCAAATCGATATGTGCTTTCAGTTGTAAAAATCAACAACAAGAAAGTTAATTCTAGGTTAAGAAGGTAGTGTGTGATTGTTTATGTTTTTTGCAAATGATTTAATTATCGAGTATAGTCACTTATATACAATAAATATGCGAAAGCGATCTCAAGTCTAGTCCTCTATCGGGAGCTGTGATTTTCTTAGTGTAATGATTTGTAAATATGTAATATTGATGCTTTTCTTGATATTGTATATTATGTATATATTTTGTTGATATGGGAAGTATAATACGATTCATAAATGTTCATAGTTTAGGTCATCTTCGAATTTGTTTATAGTTCAACTAATCCAGATAGTTCTTGTTATTTTCATATTTTTATGTAAACTTTAATAAAATAAAGTCAATTATTGAATATATTTATTTACGTATCCTAAGATTTACATTGTTTGTTTGTTCTATTTATTTTTTGATAAATGAGACTTTAATAACTAGTTGTTTTGAAAACATTCTTAGCTTATTTCTTTGCTCATCTAAGTGTATCCAATGAAAATCCGAAAACCTTATCTATTCTTCTATACTTATGATTGGAATTCCTTCCATATGATGGTTGGGTCTGCCATTATTCCTGCTATGTTAATTATTATTCTTGTAAAATAATACACTGAAATATGTTATTTATAGATACCAAACTATTTTATTAATTAAATATTGAGTAATTTGAATCATCAAAATAAATTAATTGTGATAATCGTAAAGGTCTAAGCATTCCTTCCATTGAATTGATCCATTCTTAATTTTGACTGTTTTGTACATAATAACGACATTCCCTTAAAAAATATAAGAGTGTATAGAATCACTATTTACTGTGTTAGTTTATGAATTTTAACTAAATATATAAGGACTTCTTTTAAAAGTACATTGGAATCATTCTATATTATAACATAAATAAATAAATACACTGTCTTGACTGATATCTTTCTATAAAATAACTATTTCTGTAAAAGTTAGAGTTTCCATAAAAAAATCTATAATCCATAGATTAGAGAGTTCGAAAAATATATTTTTATAAGAAAACTTGTTACCAAAATTTACTTTATCTTCGCAATATGTATAAAATAATTAAATATCAACATATTCATTGAATGTAAAGTCTTAATATAAAAAGAGTTTCAATTAAAAATAACAATTATTATAAGCGTGTGCCAGTGTGCCTGGTTTTTAATGATAAGAGATAAAAAGTGTATTTTAAGTCATCTTCCTCAAAGACTAACCTGATAAATTCTCATCAATTGAATAAATTAATCTATTTATATAAAGTTATTCATACAAAAACTAACGTCTAGATTTGCAAGTTTTCTATTCTGTGGTTAAAATCCATCATTAGTTAATAATTACACTAGATTGTAAATAAATAATAAAACTATTTATCTATACTGTACCTATGTTGAATTGTCTTAAATTATTTGAAATAGGTTGTCGTTTATATATCAAAGTAATATTTTCAATATAAAATTATTTTAATTTCACCAATACCAACATACGAGTACGGGTTCAACTAGGATGAGATTGAATCATATTTTTTGGCAGGGCCGAGGGAAAATTCTACCTTAAAATATTTTAAATCCTAAATATTTTACTCGTCCCCGGTTTTTAGCTTATATTTTCTTCTTCTTTTTCTTTTTAGCCTTTATCGAATATTAGACTGGTATAGGCCTCTTCCATACTCAATTTCCGTCTACTTAGGGCCTATGATGGATTGTGATGTCTTTTTAGCTGAATTTTCAGCCACAGGAGCACTATACTAACACTACTATATCATTCTTGTCTCTGTTATGACTGTGACGGAGACAAGCAGGACAGAGTATAGTGCACGAGTGTCTGCGCAAACACAGGTGCACTCTCTATGTCCTTACTCATAAATCGGCCGGCAAACTGACCTGATCGGTGAGAGGCTGCGCGTAGGACCATCAGCTTAACGTGATTCCGAGGTACGTGTAACGTAACTGTTGAAAATAAACCGAAGGAGGGCTACTCCCTTTCCTCTGTTAGGTTCCTTTATCGGTTCTTACGACATCCTGTCTGTGGTGGTGGGTCGATTCTAACGCCGCGATAGTCACGTCCACAACCATACGTCAAAACATTCTTAGTAACTTGCTATGAAATATAAAACTACAAGTTGTTCGTAGCAATTTGCTACTAAGCTACAAGATGTTCGTAACAGCTTGCTACGAGAAATTCGTAGCAACTTGCTACAAGAAATTCATAGTAAATTTTTACGTGAAATTCGTAGCAAGTTGAGATAAAACGATTGTTTATGTTTTTTGGCAGTAAACCATGGATGACCATTCATAGAAGTAGTAAAGGCCAATGATGGTGATGAGGTAAAAGCTGCTTTATAGCCCTCTACGCATTACTCGCTGCTAAACTGCTAAATAGAGTGGAGCGAAATAAGACAACATTAGGCATCCTAGCAAAAAGACGTATTGCATACAACAGCGTTGGCCACACTGCAAGCGATTAATATTGGTACCGTGTTGCACACGCTGTTTTTCATCCTAAAGCATGAGAAAAATTTATCATACGAAAAATATAAGAGATGCACAGACATGGTAGAGCTGCGCCTAATTTTATTTGCCAATTAATTGAACGCTTGTTTACAACTTTTACGTAGTGGGGTTTTACTTTTTAACTCTATTTTATTTGCCCCTTTTTAGTTAGGTAGTGAGTAGACAGCTGTGCGAAGAACGTGTGAAGAGATGCTTTTAGTAGTGACGAACATTACCCATATTTAGGAACATATTATTTTTTAAAATAAAATAGTGTTCCTAATTCGAAAATAATTTCGTCACTGTTATTAATTGTCTAGAATGACTCACTTTGTTCGCACCATGATCAAAGAAAACAAGGTCTGTTCGGGAGTGGCTCAAGGTGACGTTACTGTCCAGTTGCCACTTTATTTCAACAAAATGTAGAAGTTGGGAAACATATGTGATAAGAGTCAATTGAAAAATCAATAAAAAATTACAATCGTCAATATTGTTTGTTAGATCAGTCAAAACAGCGTTAGTTAAATACTAGGCATAGTGATAAATAATGGGTAAATACGAAACCACATAGTTTTATCAGATTTATACAGGTAATACAAGGAGTTCGGGGAGTTACAATTTACGCTACTGGTAACACCAGAAAGCAGATTATTCTCTGATAGCGTCGATGACGTAGCCTTGAATCACCCACGTGACCATCTTCTCTCTGAAGAGCATACCTTGTTTTCTTATACCATGGTTCGCACTTATCGAGGAATATTTCTGTTTTTCCTGCCAATTACAATCTTCAAGACAATAGTGAATAGGTATCTTCTAGAACTTCAAGCTACACCGTCGGCCACATCGTCACTTTCCATCAGGTGAGATTGTGGTCAAACGAAGGTCTATTGTCCATAAAAAAAAACCCTTTGTCTCTTTTTTGATACCTTGGTGGGTTAAACTATCGTCGCAATTAGCTTATGAAGATTCAAAATTTGAATTTTCATAAGCTAATTGTGACGATAGTTTGTTCTATTAAGTTCTCTTCATTAAATAAATAGAACTAAATAGAACTTTCTCATTAAGTAAGACTCTCAGAAGTAAACGATTTAATATAGTCTTACATACACAATGTAATGTAAAACCTTATTCCAAATTCACGTGGAGGAAGCTAAGTGGTCTCAATCAAAGCCTAAAAAGCTACGTACAATACGCCCGAAGGATCCAAAGTACGTCTCCCAAAGTAAAACACATGGAATAAAATTAACATGACGTATCCATTCAATCAGATAAATGGATATATGTGAAGCAGTGATCCTTTAGGTGCGGGAAGCGTAGTGTCTATTAGCACACGGCCGCACTGTAGAGCGGTAGGTGGTTGGCGTTGGCTGGTTTCTTAGCAGGTGGCCTAAATCCAAAGGGGGGTTATTCCAGTTTTCCCCTTAATAAATCCCCTTAGGGAGGAAAACTGGAAACTTAACTTTATAATGTCCCGAGGGGGGGCCCTCAACGATTCAGATGCCTATCAGAATTGCGTACTTCAAAATCCGAAAACAGACGTCGCTACATCCGGTGGCTACAGGCAGAGAAGAGATTTTATTAATACTAATATAGAATGGAAACTCGCGAGCTTCCTCATCCCAGAAAATACCCTTTGCTCTTTTGCCCTTCAAGCCATAGTATCTCCGTATCTAGTGGATATTGGCTCATTATGTGAGGTGTCTACGTGATCAGCAGGTGCTCTACAATTGGTTCCAAGGGACCGTCATTGAGACAGACCCACGTTTTTAGGTCTCCAAGAGATCAGAAGAAAAAGCTCTACCATATGGAGCAATAAACTTGCAACACCCTCTCCCCCAAGTAGATACTTATAGGCAGAACTTATTACGGGAAGTCTACGTGATCACTTTGTTGAATTCAAAAAGGAACCTGTTAGTTTGAATCCCCTAAATTAGTTCCCTAAGAGAAAGCAATACCGTAAAATGTTATCAATGAAATAATTCCTTCATATAAGGCTGATTTTAGTGTCACGCTGACCATCGGCGCTGACAGGTCGGCGCGTAGCAATCTGTATGGACGCTATAGAAACCTTTTAAAACAACGCTGACCGTTCAGCGCTGACTTGGGTCAGCGCTGACAGTACGCGCTTCTTACGAGCCGCGCGTCAGCGACGCTGAGCGGCCAGCGCTCGCGCGATTCTGTCTTCAGTGAGCGTTTAAGTGTCGCGCTAAGCGCACGCTACGGCGAGGTACAATCATGACAAGGCAATTTCTTTCTTATGTAGTACACAACAATCGTTATTTACACCTTTCTCATTGTTTGCGTCTGTTCTTAGCGGCGATCAGCAAGACACTAAAACGACTCACACTGACGGTTGGCGCTGACCAGCTATGCGCCGATGATCAGCGTGACACTAACACAACAGCCTACAATATACAATCTTACAGTGCGGCGTTGACACGTGCGAAGTATCTGATAAGGTTCGTTTCTGACGGCGCAGAATAAGTAAATCAGAGCTTTGAATTATTCACGAACAAATGTCAGAACTCAATTTCTATGACAACGTTACGGGGCGGTCCCATGTTCTGTGTATTTTGTTTTAGATGCTTCTTTGAAGGTAGGTGATGCGTTTATATCTCTTCAATTTCAGTTCTTTCGTTTAGGAATCACCTTATAAAAATATATTCTAGGTGGGTGTTACAGGGTGGCATTTTGAGATGGCAGTGAATGGCTAAATTTGGAACCATGAGAGTTAGAGAATAGTCGCGAATGGAGTCATGGGCTCAATTTATGAGAAAAGAATAACTACACACTTATTTTTTTTGTCGGATATTTTCGGTATAACATAAAAAGAACGTCTATCTATGTAAATATAAATTTATCAGTAATCTAGTACATATCCGAACACAAGCTCTGCTTAGGTTAGGACTAGATGATGCTGATGTGTGAATTGTCCAGCAATATTTATTTACTATCTATACGCGCGGCATCGCCCCCGTTGAATTTAAATTTTTGCGCGGAACCCTAATTTTTTTAGTTATCCTCGTATTCCGGATGATCATTAAAATCGGTTCAGCTCTTCTCGAGTTATAAGTGGTGTAACTAACAAAACTTTTTTTATATAGATAAGATCCTACTTATAATATTATAAATTTGAAAGTAACTCTGTCTATCTGTCTGTGTGTTACCTTTTCATGCCTAAACGGCTGAACAAATCTTAATAAAATTTGGCAGGGAGGTAGATCGTATCCCGAGGATGGACATATAGGACATGCCGCGGGCAGCAGCTAGTATTATATGTATAATATGTCCTCCGCACCTGGCTAGTCTTCGTTGAGACTAGTCGCCGTGGCAGCCGCGAGGAGCTTTTTTTTTTTTTTGCTTGAGGATATCCTTCATGGATAATCTTCCGTCCCCGGGTGGAAGATTATGTCAGACTCCTACTGAGTAAAACCTCACGGTGCTCCACCTTGCACATGGGTTAGGGAAAGCGGGAACTTTCGGGAGTGCTTCCGCGAACCCCAACAGTGACGCTCCACATACTGCGGAACCCTTCGAGAAGTGGGGAAACACAGGGTTTTTAGTGGCGTATCGGGACGCACATCGCCTACGACCAGATGTTAGGTCATTTCATTATGGGTGAACAAGGGCACCAAAAGCCCTTATTCTTCGCCCGTTTCTCCTTCGGCGGATCGGATCAGTGGAGGAATCCTCCCTTTCCCTTTCCGCTGCTTCCTTCTGCAGGAGAACTTCCTTCTGCAGCCGTGAGGAGCTAGGGCAACATCACCAAATGTCACATCCGTCCGTCTCACACATGCAAGCACCAATCGCGTTAATTATTACCCAACTAGCGACCCGCCCCGGCTTCGCACGGGTACAATGCTGATACTAAATTATACATATAAACATTCCTTTTGAATCGCTCTATCTGAGTCTATCTATTAAAAAAACTGCATAAAAATCCTTTGCGTAGTTTTAAAGATCTAAGCATACATAGGAACAGACAGACAGCGAGAAACGACTTTGTTTTATGCTATGTAGTAATAAACAATTTCTAAAGTAGGTAGGCCAATACATCCGATTCGGCTTAGCATACTGACGCAAAGAATCATTTATACCTTCTCTATGTACGCATACTAATAAACATTAAATTTGATTGCTAATGCAACAGTATGCTTTTGTTAGTAACTCTGTTAATTGCTAGTTAATGAATATTCTGTAAAATGTAATAGATTTAATGTAGAAACTGTGTACAAAAAAGATCTTAAAAGCTAGGTGGAACAACAGTTTATCCATTAACTATGGAAGTCCAATATTTTACATATATAACTTGGCATTTTAATTAATAAATATTTCTTTAATGTCATAAGAACATTTGTCTACGGAGTTTTGTCTTAAAACAAGTAGTCTTATGTCTCTAGGAATTTTGGTAAATACTTTTACAGTCATGGTAGAGCAATTTTTTCAACAATTGTTTTTTTTTGTGTAGATGTTTATTCCATTATTAATGCATCAGAACACGGAATTGTTCTGATGCATTATTATAAAGTACGAATTTCTGTCTGTTGCTTCTCACGTTTCTGGAATAAAAATAATTCTTATTTAAAAGCAATCCCGATATTTTGCAAAATGACTATAAAAAAACATACAGTTGAATTATTGAGAACGTCCTCCTTGAAGACGGTTGATAAGGTACAAGTGACCTTCAAAAACCTGGTCCACATTTACGGTTTTCCCTAAATCACGTTAAAATAAAGTTCTTTAGTCATGAATCCCGTTTCTTAGCAGTAAATCAAACTTCGATAGTAAAATCAGAGCGTCCCATACTATTGTCCGGAAAGGTAACCGTCAAATGGCCTCAAAGTTTTTTACGATGCTATAAAGTTCTTATCTTCATACTCTATTAGTTCATGCTATTGGGCATGCATATTAATAAAATACCAATAAAGGACAAAGCTCACACATCCCATCCCATTACTACACACACAGCACATAAATATGTATCCTACTAATTCGTACTAATAATTATAAATGTCAAAGTTTGTGAGTATGGATGTTTGTTCCTCTTGCACGTAAAAACTACTGAACTGATTGGGCTGAAATTTGGTAAGGGTGTAGTTTAGGATCTGGAATAACATAAAGACAGTTTTTATCACAATAAAACGCGGGTGAAGGCGCGGGCAGCATCTAGTAGATAAATAATATTGGCCAAGGACATACATAAGGATAAATTTGGCAAACTAAGCAGAGCTTGTGTTAAGTAAGTGTACTAGATAATTGATATACTATAATGAGGTTCAACTCACCTTAAGATACATTTTATTATGACAGTATAGAAAACCAGCCAGCGCGCAGTAAGCGAGCTTGGCCTACTTGACCTTGCCACTTGTTGGTTGATGCCTTGCTTACCGTAAACTATAAGCAAGTAGCCGAAACGCTGTCGCCGAGTGAACATCTCTGTGCGACCTTTCAGACAAGGCCCACGTTTCAGTGCTGGACATATTATAGTGCACAAATGTGCACAAATAGAAGTGTACTCTCTTTGCTGTTACTCTGATTATCCGGAACCCTGCTACAGCTTCATTGAATAAACACGCGACTTAGAGAGAAAAGATGAAGTTGAGCGAAATAAAAATGAGACGAGAAAGTAATTAAGAAAATTAAAATAGTAGATAAAAGTCATTAAATTGAGGATGCCGACTTAACAGAAACGAGTAAAAAGCTTTACTTAATCATCTGATTTTGCAGTGGAGGAATATTTTCTTGACTGAAAGTCAATTAGTAACGGTAGAGTGGAGATGCTGAAAAATCAAATTATAGAATCGAGTCTAGTTGTATCCGGCTCGAAGGACCATGTAGGAATGCGGCTAATTCTTCCCGGGATGCTGATATAAAAGTCGAATATAAAATCAATAGCTATATTGTATAAAACTACGACTAATATGATGATAATGAGTGCGGTTTGGATGATTGCTGCTGATGCACTGACCTCCGTAGGCACCCGGTCCGCGCTCGCGGCACGCGTAGCCTACTTAGATCAAACTGCTGATGCTGCTAATTTCCCTACGTGATCGATGTATCGAACAATAAACAAAAATGGGCATCTTTTCATTTTTCATGTCAATTAGGACATTAAAAACAAATAACGAATGGTCACTATTTGAGACTTACCTTTAGATGACCGACCTACCATTAGACTGTATGCCACAATCTGCAGTTTACCTCTTCTCTGTTTTAATCTATATATGTATATTAAAATCAAATGCTGTTCGCTAAAACTCGAGAACGGCTGGGCAGAATTAGTTGATTTTGGTTTTGAAATGTTTGTCGTAATCCAGGAAAAGTTTAAACGGTGAGAAAATATGGAAAAATTGCGAGGAAGATAGTAAAAACAACAATTTCATTTTCACATACAAACTGTTCAATGTTTACCGCCCAACGAAGCGGGCACAGGTCAGCTAGTTGTAAATAGAATTATAGTTCTAAATTATTTATATTATACAAGATGCTTCTTATTGTGTGTACTAAGCAAAAATGGAAAACTAAGTGTTCAGGGAAAAGTGATGTTAGTTATCAGTTATAAGCAAAATTAACTATTTCCGCTGACACAAATCAAGTGTTTACTAGCTATAAATTATAAAAACAATAAGAAACAAAATTATTTTCCTATTACTTTGGGTCCAAACTAAAATTTAATTCGTTTTAGTTTTTATGCAGTGCACTTCCTACTTATATTACATATGTGAAAGTTTGTATGTTTGATACTCTTTCACGCAAAACTACTGAACCTATTAGGCTGAAATTTCGTAGGGGTACAGTTTGGGACCTGGAATAACATACAGGCTATTTTTTATCCCGATAAAACGCAGGCGAAGGTGTGGGCAGCAGCTAGTTTGTAATATTTGATGTTTCTTTCTTTTTATGAATTGTTTGGTGTGTTCTACCCATGTTATTGTTATACTTTATTTACTGATACTTACCTACTACATATATGTCCATACTTGTTTTATGTTTTGTGCTGCCTTTGTTTGTGAACCAAATAAACCATCTATCTAATTTCATTCGGAACCAGTAAATGCCAGAACCAAGTAGTTTGCGATTACAGAGAAGCACTCATGAAAGAACTCACTAATTTGAATCTTAAATACTTCCATTCAACTGAGTTAAAGTTTCATCGCTCCAAAGTTTCCGAGACGGTCTGTTGAAGGAAGATACCTACTATAAATTACAAGAACTTTGAAACCTCAATTTATGTTAAACTGACAAACCAAAGTGGCTGGAGCTTGCTACGTCTCATGTTTAATAGTTATTAGCATGGATAGAGGTCTCTTCTGAGAATATCCGGTTCAATGTTACCCTTATACATCCTATCTCATAAATACTACTCATAACCAGTTCCAATATACCTACTCCCATACCATTATCCGACTTCCTACTATAATAATATTATAAACTAGCTGACCCGTGCCCACTTCGTTGAGCGGTAAACATTTTTAGTTGTTAATATATATAGCCTATAACACTCGCAAATAACGTGGTTTTCAATAGGTGAAAGAATTTTCAAAATTGGCTCAGTAGATTCAGAGATTACTCCCTACAACCTCACAAACCTTTCTTATTTTTATTAATATTAATATAATTAAAGTGCCAGGTGGGCAACTTGAAACGTTACGCAATAAGAGCCTTGATTGCTTGATTTGAGGTGATTTAACGACTGGTTTCTTGATGAGGGATAATCTCCCGGGCCGCGGGAATTCCGACTTTAGAGGTTGAAAATCACCTACATAATCTAAGCGATTATGTCTGGCCTCAAAACAAACCTATCGCGATTCTATACAATGGATGGAAGGTTTCTTGAGTGGTGCTTAGGCGTCACACAATGCGCCGCAGTAAACCCCCAGATGAGTATTAGACTAGCTTAAACTTTGGGTGATGTATGTATACCCTGTCATACTAAAGAGTGCTTATTTACAGTTGGAAAGCGGCCATCGAGCAAGAAAACTTTTAAACAAGATACGTCAAGTGCGAGTGACTCGCGCGCGGAGGTTTCAAACTTATTTGCTATCTGAATAACTACAAACATGTAGATTTCAAATGTATTGTTCTGAGAACTTCAGAGATAAGGGGGAAAATTGATTTTGTAAGCCGATAAGTTTCAAGTTTAATTTTATATAATAATTATCATGATTCAAGAAAATAGGTCTGCTCTTCCGGGAGTGACTCCAGGTGACGTCACTATCCAGTTGCAACTTTATTTCAACAAAATGTAGAAGTTGGGAAACAAACGTGATAGGAGTTAATTGATTAAATCAATAAACAAATGACAATCGTCAATTCTGTTTGTTAAATCAGTCAAAACAGGGTTAGTTAAACACGAGTCAATGTGATAAATAATGGGTAAATACAACACCACATAGTTTTATCAGATTCATACAGGAGCTCGGGGAGTTACGATTTAACGCTACTGGTAACACCAGGAAACAAATTCGTCTACTCATTCGCCGATGGCGATGATGACGTAAATTGGAGACACCTACGTGACCATCGTGTCTCGGAAGAGCATATCTGTTTTCTTATACCATGATAATTATAACACATAAGAACTTTGTTTTGCATCTGTCATATAAGTATGGAAATGTCTCACGTAGTTAAGTATATAAGTGTCAATCTAGGTAAATTAAGAGATTAGTTTAAGTAAAGAATTTAATAATATCCCAAAAATTTACGACCCCGGCGGGACTTGAACCCGCGACCCTCCTCTGAATACGAGGATGCGCTAACCAACTGCGCCACGGAGGCAAGTACCCGCCCTGTCGAAAATTTTTGCGATATTATTAAATTCTTTAAGATTACCCAAAGTGTGGGTATAAGCACTATAATAACAAAAATCTTTAGTTTAAGTAGTTAAGTCAATTGTGTCCTACTGCCGACAAACTGTTGTACTTGTACAGTTTGGCAAGAACAATTTATTGTAATGTAGGTTAGGTTACTTTTAAGATGGAAAAAATAAACAAATACAAATATTCCACTCGATGTAACATAAGGTTTTCAAAAATTTGAGTCTCTGGTCGATGCGACGACGCGTGACCCGAAAGCTGGTGAGTATAATGGCATAGTGCATCACAGCATTACCATACAGGTGTATGGCAATGCTGTGCTGCAGGTGCAGGCGCTGCAGGTGCAGCGGGGCAATGCAGGAGGCCTCTTGGGGATGATTTCGATATGGTTCTGTTGAGCTACCTCTAGTTTGCTTGCAACAGTCTGCAGTTAAGTCAACTGTTTCAAATGTAAAATACAAGTTCTCATTTGTTTCATATTGTTTATATTTTCTGGCCGTAAGGTCGCGGCGTACGAATCTCGACCCCTCCAACTCAACCCGCGGATGTCGTAAGAGCCGACTAAGGGAACCTACCAGAGGAAGGGTAGCAGCTTCCTTCTGAGTATTTTTCAACACTAACACTGCGATCACCAATCCGCCTGCCAAGCGTGGTGATTATGGCAAAAACCCCCCTCCCTGGGAGACCATCCACTCGATGGACCGATGACATCGTAGCGGTCGCAGGGAGTCGATGGATGGACGATATTCAAAACTAGACAGACTATATAGCGTGTTAGAAATTTAAAGTGACTGCAACATTTTGTAATATAAAGTGCCGAGGAGCACAATCTTTGTAGACTCACGAGCATAATTACGTTGTGTAAATTGTGCTCTTCATACTGAGGCTAGCGATCATTTATCAAGTGACTTGACAAACTTTATACGAAACAAGTTTGTTTTGTTTTTTATCGTGGGGTTTTTTTACTAAATAATTGAAATTTTAGTATGTTAATGACACAAAACGTAATTTTGTGGAGCTTTTAAATTGGCTCTCATGGTTTTGAACCCAAAACAAGTTTAAATTTGCTTAAAAGCCTGCCTGCATTGTGCTGTTGTACCTACCTAGGTGGTTCTAGAATCCAAGACATTTTTGGAAACAAAAGACACCATGTATAACATTTAACAAAAATCATCACTAAAACAAGAACAAAAACATCAAGCCTGTACAGATTGCACATGCGCAACGAAAAAGGTGCAAAATTGAGTTCGAAAACGGGTGAAAGCCATAATTGCGCAGGATTCTAGGAACGAGTATAATCTTAGTTAAAGCTTTGTAAACTTTTTTATTATAATCAACAAGTACTACCAATGTACCTTTAATAAAGCATCCATCGGTTTGAAGATTATCGCATATACTCCCTGCGTCATCGAAACAGAGTCGATATTCGCATATCAAGCTGTGTTGCATATTGCGTTTCAAATATGCAAGTAATTGTTGGGAAGCACTCAAATCTTCGTCGCAACTTGAAGAGGGCTGACACAGGGTAACGAAAACAGCTTTATCACAAGCAAGACATAATTTGAGTGTGTTACCTAAGATGGGTTCCCAACCAGTCACACCAAATCCAGCCACAGTGTGACTCGTGAGTTTTTTTCCCATCGAGTTACACTGTAATACGTTGGGATCTTTTTTGTAAAACAAAGTTGCAACGAGTAACAGTGAGACTCAATGGGAGGAAAAAAATCCCAACGAGTCATACCAATTTTTTCCTAGATCAATATTACTCTTTACAGATTTTTTTCACACAAAATTAATATTTACGTAGCTAGGTTTGTTTTTATATTAGTACCCGTTACTTGAATTATCACAAGTAGATAAATAAGAAAGAAAAAAGTGATTCGCTGGAATCAATTATTTATATTGATATAGCGATAACGAACCAAAAATAGTTATTATTAATTGTTATTAAAAGTTAAAAAACACGCATGGTCATCAAACTTAGTGCTGTTTTACCTCTGCTACCTGAACAAGAAGGAATAAAAGATTCTGATTCTGATTCTATCTCCAAACACACACCAAATTTTCATAAAATAATCTGGCAGCCATTTGGTATCCATATATTCAATAAATGATTTTGTATCTACATACAAAACGTGTCTTGCATAAAATAAACGAACACAAAAGTCAATTACAAAAGACGAATTAATTCAAGAAGCACAGCTGGAGTTCATTCAAGGTCATAGAGCGGTGGGTCATTTCCTAGAAACTTTACGGAATTAGGTAGATTCGAAGACCTTCGAAAAGCGTAACACAGAATACCACGTCCCTGTAAGCTTACCAATATGCCACGAAACACTTGACGCCGAAGCCATGCAATCTCGAATAACCAAAACTAGTTTAAATTTGTCAAAGTTACGTGCATTTTTGAACATTGAACCATTTATAGCCCGACCGGCGGCGCGGCGAGCCGACGAGCGGGAATAACCTATTTATGTATTTCTGTGTATTATTCTTCTAGTTCAGGTTAAGTTTAAAGGCAGTATACATGATTTTTTTATTTATTTAAGTTTTATTGACAAAGAAAATAACAATCAAATTATATAAACAAATTAAACTAGTATTTACTATTGAAACAATTGAGCTAACTGCAGACTGTTGCAAACAATGTACAGGTAGTTCAACTGGTCCATATCAATACCAGTCGGAAGCGTCCCCAAGACGCTGGCTGCATTGCCTCTCTGTATGGCAATGCTAATGCGCTGCGCCAGGTACTCACCAGCTCTCGGGTCACGCGTCATCATTATTTAAGTCAAGCCAATGTTCTAGCTGTTTACTTTCAGCTACATCTCTCATGGCCCGACGCAGTGTTTACTCCCGGTGCACAAATCCCTAAGCCTTGATCGGAGCGGGCTTACAACTTCCCTTACTTGATCATAAGTGGGAATCTTTGAGGTATGAGATATTATGGAAGTTTCCAGTAACTTTAAATTGCTTGATGTAGTTTGATTGAGATATTGCTGGACGGAATTGGCGGTATTACACCCCCGGGCCATCGGTCCTGCGCCTTACCTCTGTGCGGTCGTATTGCCGTCCCCACGGATTATGAGAGTGTGGGAATAGAGAGTGCACCTGTGTTTGCGCACACCCTTATGCACTATAATATGTCCTGCGCATCTGGCTAATCTTCATTGAGATTGACCACCGTGGTCGAAATTCGGCCAGGAGGATATTAAATAGGCTCCAGTGTAAGTTCCAAGTACCTGCCATGCCATGTACCTTGTAACAGAACCACTAGTACGGCCGCGTCATGGTTTAATAGACCTTGATGCGCAGAACTCGATTTTTAGATTATTACAACGCTTTACACCTGCGCAGAACCCCCCTCTACTTTCGACGAGCGCTATTAAACCGTGACGAGACGTGTAACTACCATCGTAGGTGTAGGTACGCCACTTGGACGCAAAAGCAACACAATTTCAATTGGTTCCGTACCATAGGTATTAATAATAGATTTTGAATTATTTATTTCCTCACCCACATCAAGAACACTGACGTAGGTTGAGTATTGATCGCGAAGAACGGCTTAGCATATCAAGCGCTACTTATCTTCTCTCGAATTAATCCCGACTCACCCCGGTGACTTTAAGGTCGTCTACTTCGACGTTAACGTCGTATAGCCCCAATTCCAACATATGCTTATTAAAGCCATGATCCAAGAAAACAGGTCAACTCTTCCGGGATTGTCTCCAGATGACGTCACTGTCCAGTTGCCACTTTATTTCAACAAAATGTAGAAGTTGGGAAACAAATGTGATAAATGTAAATTGAAAAATCAATAAAAAAATGTGAATCGTCAATTATGTTTGTTAGATCAATCAAAACAGTGTTAGTTAAACACGAGTCAACCACATAGTTTTATCAGATTTATGCAGGTTATACAAGGAATTCAGGGAGTTACGATTTTACGCTATTGGTAACACCGGGAAACAGATTCGTCTTCTCGATCGCCGATGGCGATGATGACGTAAACTGGAGACACCCACGTGACCATCGTGTCTCGGAAGAGCATACCTTGTTTTCAGCTATGGTTAAAGCGACAGTGTCCGCTTAGGGATCTCGTTATAATTCGAAGATTAAAATATAAAAAATATAACTAAAACCTGACTACATAAAAGTCTCAAACAAGCGTTCACCTATTGTCCTTATCATTTTCTTTTGATACTCAGGTAGTCGGGGTTTAGTTTTTAACTATATTTAGAATCGTTAACCTCTCAAAAGTTTAAAAAACGGTTTCGGAAAGTACAAACATAGACCTTTGCAACGATACCACACACGAGCATATTTACTAACATTGAAATTTTCGATCCTTACTTAGACCCCCGCTATCTCGTTAGACCCCCATTTTTATCTGACGTCACATATCCTATAACTATCGGGCTATTAAGATGAATCATAAGACACCTCATTTGTTGAAATCGGACCAGTAGTTTCAGCGCTACGTTGCAACATAAAAATACATACATACATAGGGTGTCAAAATCATAACCCTCGTCCTTCGGTAGTCGGGTAAAAAAAAGTAGGTTCCGTGCCAAATGCAGACAAGTAAAGTGCGTACAAAAACGGACTCGAAAACGTAACGCCTACGCTTGTTAGAAAGTTAACCCTGGACCGTCCTGTTAACCCGCTGGCTTGTAAAATGGGACCTTATAATGTCCTCATTTACATAATGACTGTTCAACATTACTGCCTACTTGTCACATATTGAGTGGATGGCCGCTGTCTGGGTACTTTATTAAAATTATGAGTGTTGTTCGCTGCTTAGAGAAGGGTTGCGTACCAAGTCAATTTAGGGCACATATTGGCAACCCTTTGTAAGTCCCGGGACAAACTTTGAAATGATAAACCATTTTATTGATGAGGTGTTTTTATTTTAAAGAAAATTGTTTGTGAACCATCCTTCTTAACAAAGGAAATGACAATCAGAAACAAATTAGAACTAGTATTTACAATAGAAACAATTGAGCTAACTGCAGACTGTTGCAAACAATGTACAGGTAACTCAACTGGTCCATATCAATACCAGTTGGAAGCGTCCCCAAGATGCTGGCTGCATTGCCTCGCTGTATGGCAATGCTAATGCGCTGCGCCAGATACTCACCAGCTCTCGGGTCACGCGTCGCTTCGACCGGGCGCTCAGATAATTTTTTGAACACCCAGAGAGCCTCGGTACCCCACGGACCTAGTGTCTCGACTCCAAGGGGAGCAAATGCGTAGGCTCTGTCGAGACCTGCATATTTACGCCTCTTGAGATCTTCAACCATCCTTCTTGCCTATAGTCAGGTAAAATCATAGAGTTATTATGGTCAAAATAGATTAATCAGACTGAAAAGAGGGAATTTTGACGTGGTTTTACCGGGTCTGAAAATTAAAACGGCATTAGACCCTGCACTGACGATGTAGTTGTAGACCCACCATCTATAGAGTTCTAAGGAGGAGGCGTTTTTTTTGAAAAACGCCTCCTTCTCCTTTTTAACGTAAACCAAACCATTTTTCTAACTTGATTTGAAAAATAAATACACGTGTGGAATCTAAATACCAAAGTCAGTGCCACAGACAGCGTGGCGGGTTGCCTCGACATTTCAGTGTATAAAAGTTGTTGTTACCATTGCCTTTCTTAAATCTAGTAAATTTTCTATCCCTCCACAGGTTGACTGGAAGAAATCGCTTGTAAGCGATAAGGCCGCCCATTGTACTTGTTCATATTAATGTCTGAGTTTTATTATATTGTAGGCAGCCGACGGTGTTTTGTCAACTTGTCGGCGACCCGTTTTCCAATAAAGTACCTGTTAGCGTTGCCAACTATGATAATTTAAAAAATATTCAACTAAGTTTCCTTCTGTAGCTTACATTTTTACGAGCAACAGCTATATCAGTAACAGCTGAGTGAATCGAAAATGCAATATTAACGAGCTTTTGGTTCTCGAATCTCGTAATCACTGATGAGTTGGTGAAAGCAATGATTCGTACAATTTTTTATAAATTCATGGTTGATTTTATACGTACACTAGCAACCCGCCCCGGCTTCACACAGGTTTGAGCATATATCTCAAAGGGATTAGGCAGCGTTTTCGATGAAAGCTACCAGGAGGCTTGACTTTTTCCGACACTTCCAACAAATTATCATTACAATTTCAACTAATTTACACAAGACTGACGAATTCCCGTGAATCACTCTATCGATTGGTGAAAACCGCACATAAATCCGTTCATTAGTTTTTGATTTTATTGCGAATAGACAGACAGACGCGGCGGGTGACTTTGTTTTATAATATGTTTAGTAATATACATAAATATATGGTAAAAATATCACATCATCCGCCTTTTCCGGCCGTTGGTTGGTTAAAATATATTTACGGAATTAATTATAATGTTTCTCGTACATATAAGAAATATTAAACATTTTCAGTTTCTTATTGATCTGAAAATAAAACCCAATCTGAAAATCAAGTAAAGTCCTCGAAGAAGCTTACTGTTCTCCTGCGGTATGCGGGCGGCAAGAGGGTGGTGTGTGAATAAATACTGGCAGTTTTACGAAAAATAAATGGAACCCTTTTGCTCGGATAGTTTTAACTCAAGATTTAGGTGATTTAGAACGAGTGGTATATAATATTCACATTCTATATAATGTACCATGCTACTGGCTATTTTTAATATAGTTACTCTACCTTACAAGAGTTACGACTTACAATGTAAGCGGGTTAACTACGAACCTAGTTTGTGTTGGAAGAACACCAACGTTTCATCCCTTAACGAGGGACTTCTTCAGGGTTAGTGCGGTTCGCGTCGCGCTCGTTCAGCGTCGCGGCGCACACTGCGGACGAGAGCCCGCTGCGCGCGCGCCGTAAGCACTGGTTGCGGGGGTGGCGGGGGGCATGCTGCTCGGTGATGATGTCGAGTAGGAGAGTCATCTTCTGGTGGAGATCCCAGCGTGACGGGCAGTGTAGGTATCCTTCGTGTACATTCGTAGTTTGATAAATTCATTATGAATATAATGAATTTATCAAACTACGAAAGTTTTATAGTAAAGTAACAATACCAACCTAAAATTATTCATATTGGGGCATTTATTTACGTACTAACTGCTGCCCGCGCCTTCGCTCGCGGTTTATCGGGATAACAAATAGCCTATATGTTACTCCAGGTCCCAAACTATACCCATTCCAAATTTAATTTCAGACCAATCAGTTCAGTTGTTTTTGCGTGAAAGAGGAACAAACATCCATCCTCAAAAACTCTGACATTTACATAAAATATTATATGGATCATGTTTTGTGTTGTTTTGAGTTTTCTTAAAGCTTATAACACAAATAATGGTAAGAATCTCGTTCTCACATGTGATTTTGTGTTGATTTTGGCTTTAGCTCGTGTATTTGTAATATTTTCATTACCTACCTGCACTAATTCCCTTTTTAGGCCAACTATAACTTGGGTCTCTTTAAGACAAGAATTTCGAAATATGAAGAGTGAATAGGTGTCTTCAAAACCTACGTGATGCATCCTCAGCCACATCAGGTAAGTTTATAGTCAAACGAAGTTATATTCGCGATGAAAAAATAGCACACGGTACATAGATCCCACACCACACAACACAGCCTATTTACCCACCTTTGTTCACACCGCAAAGCGTAGCAACTTCAGATGACTGCTGCGCCCGCGGCCGGTACGACACCCTGCGAGATTACCCTACAAAACGCGGCGAGAGACGCAATCGCAGAATTCCATAACCGCGACCTCGCGATACACCTAGTTTTCAAAAACATTGTTAAACTGTATTTATAAAACACCAATAAACCCGAACCAATTAGCTTTGAGTCTTTCTGTACAAGACAACCAATGTCATTGTCATTATTTGTTATCAAGGAATTTATATACTTTGTTATGTATTTATTGTCATTCATTAATTCATTTGTCATTCAATTTACATAATATTTACGCGTTTTTACGTCTTGGCAGCTACACATGTAGAAAATACTTGTCATGTATTAATTATAGCATAGAAATAAATAATGTTTGTTTACGTCGAAAGTACTTGAAATACGAATACAAAATTGCCCTTTTGCGAATATTACAAATAGTTGGGTGTAGGCACAAATGTTGTAAGCTGATTGATGATACAGGGTCCCGAATCAATGGGGCAATGTATCGCATGCCCCATTTGGGAGGCTGAATTTTAGGTACCTACATGGACCTCTGTTTCTCTCCCTTCCTAGTTATTTATCGTATATGGTGCTGGGGTCAGCTTTCTTTATAATTTTCCTTCGAACGGGTTATTCCAGTTTTGCCCCTTAATATACCGGTTTTGCCCGTTAATAAGATAAATAGATAACTCTTTATTGTTCCACGCAAATACAAAATACAATATAGAAGGAAAAGTTGACAGCAATGAAGTACAAAGGGCGGCCTTATCGCTTTGAGCGATCTCTTCCAGGCAACCTTGTGATGGTCTGGACATAAAAGAGCAATATAGACGGAGGCGTTAAGAGTTACATAAGAAATAAAAACTATAATAGTTATACTTACTACTATAATATATACCTACTTATCATAAACTTACATAAACATAAAAAATAAGGTTGTTCTAATTGTTACACGGATAATAAATAATGTTGATGAAGCTGTTTTTAAAGATATTGAGAGATTTTGCACGTCTGATATCCAGACAGAATAAATACCCCTTACTTTGGGATACCTAGGGGTAGAATCAGGTAGGATTACTAGGGGGAAACAGGAATCTTAATTTTAAAATGTCCAGAATTCACCCTCAATGATTTTTCTTGTTCGATTTTTCCCCCTTGAACGAGGAAAACCAAACAAACAGTGTCTATAATCATTTTAGTTTTTATTTTGTGTATGCCTAATGATGTGGCATTGTTTGCCAGATTTGAACTGCAAAAATCCATATTTGAATTGAAATTATTTTTAATCTATAAAGGTGGTTTGTTGTAGCTTATGGAGAAAAAAAATTGTGATTCACATTCAATAAATTTCAAATTTCAAAGGGGCCGTGAGGCCGCGGCGTACGAATATCGACCCCTCCAACTCAACCCGTGGATATCGTAAGAGCCGACTAAGGGAACCTACCAGAGGAAGGGCAGCAGCTTCCGTCTGAGTATTTTTAAACACCAACACTGCGATCACCAATCCGCCTGCCAAGCGTGGTGATTATGGCAAATCCCCCCCTACATGGGAGACCATCCACTCGATGGACCGGCGACATCGTAGCGGTCGCAGGGAGTCGATAGATGGAGGCGGCTCAGGACCGCTATTTGTGGCGTCGTACGGTGGAGGCCTATGTCCAGCAGTGGACGTGTATGGGCTGATGATGATGATGATGAAATTTCAAATATGATCCGTCGTCTCCATTTCCATTCTCAATAAATAAAAATATGCAACTAGGTATACCTGCCCCCATATCGCTGGGCTATGCCTCTATGCTAACGTATAAAAGCTAGTTTAATTGGTTTGGTAAAAATCGTCTTAGTTACATTATAAATAAATGAATAAATAATCCATTTTTTTATACAGTAGAGAAGTATAATTCAAAGGGTATTTTACAGTTAGCTCCATATTTTGATTTTGCCCCGGATCAACTGACAAACGGGCCTCTTCCTAATCCGGCCCTTCCCATAAGTGTCCACTTACTGAGGGTTGCCAACTATTTACATAAATGGGCCGTGATGCTGCTATGTCGGTATTTTATTAGCCGATGCTGATTCCTTTCTTTGATTATTGCCTCGGAGTTTCTGAATTATTTATCTTCCATAGATCTAGGTATTTTATTAAATGCTAGATTAAGACATCGTTTGTAAATACTACGCCTTAGCTGATAAAATTCTGAATTAACTAAAGCTAACATCAGTATGATAAATAACAATATATAAATAACAACATACGAATAATATATATAACAATTATTCCGAATTAATAACAAAAATTCTGAAATAAATAAAAACAATCATCTTTTTACTTATTTCAGAAGTTTTGTTATTAATTCATAATAATTGTTATAATAAAATGTGAAAGGAATAAATAACAATTATTCTGAATTAACTAAAGCTAACATCAGTATGATAAATAACAATATATAAATAACAATATACAAATAATATAAATAACAATATGATAAATAACACCCATGACAGGTGAAATAAAACCTTCTTCTGAATGATAATTCTTAATATTCAAATATATAGCATCGTATTATATATTAAAAAAAAATCTAGCGTTATACTAAGTATATTCATTGTTTTAACTTCCTCTATCTGTACCATAAAATAAGCGCTCTATATAACTATCAGTGAAGTAGGTAGTGTTTCCGCCTACGAAGCGATACGAACTAGAATGAATGTAAAAACAGAGTAGTTACGTCACGAGTAACCTAGCGTGGGCTGTAAATAAGTAGATGAATGGAAGCGTAGTCGAAACGGGAGCACCAGGACGCGGCCTTGGACTTATTTCTAGCTTAAGTTGTGATGGAACTAGTTACAAAGGATTTAGTCTTGCGTTCATCAAGAAATACGCACGTATTTCTTATAGCCCGGCTACACGTTCAAACATTTGTGCATACAGATTGCACAAACATAGTTTGCGCAAGATGGAGCATGTGGCCGGGCTTAAACCAGTTTGCGCAAGGAAGATGGAACGTGTGGACGGGCTCATCTTGGTTGCGCAAACTGGTTTGTGCAATCATGTATGCACAAATGTTTGAGCGTGTAGCCGGGCTATGACTAACAAACGTCACGACACGTCTCGGTGCATTCCGAATTACGCTAAAATCAATATCATCGTGCTCACACGCGTTCCGTATTATCGTGAGCGCGACAACGTTGTCCCGTGTGACGTCATAGATGACATCATTACATGCGCCATTTTGCGATATCAACGACCATGCTACAAACTGAAATCTTTGTGAGCGTGCTGTCAAATCTGACAATTGGGTTTGTTTACTAACGGTATTTTCTTTGGGTTTTTTCAACAAAACGTTCGTTTGCAAATTTTTACAAAGAAATGGAAATAAATATAGAAGACCAAATCAACGGTCGGAGAATAACTTTGATGCTCTCTTTTTGTATTGCAATGATATATTGACATTGACACCACGAAACGACACGTGACCGTGAGCGCGCTCATAAGTGTTCCGAATTAATGTTAGCACTCAACTGTCAATATCGTGATATCTAATTTGGAACGCAAAATATTTTTGTGATCGCTATCAGCGCTGTAATCGTAATTTGGAATGCACCATTTAGTAGCATTGTTAGTAAGAGTTTCATAGGTAAATTTTTATTGACGAAGAAAATAACAATCAAATAATATAAACAAATTAAACCAGTATTTACAATATAAACAATTGAGCTATCTGCAGACTATTGCAAACAATCTACAGGTAGCTCAACTGGTTCATATCAATACCAGTCGGATGCGTCCCCAAGACGCTGGCTGTGAGATATATTCATATATTAGATAAATAAATTGATAAATTGATATTTTTACATAACTAAAAACGGGATTCACACTATTTAATATTTACTGATATTCAAAGATCCTAATTTTGTCACTTACCATGAGGTGAGTTTGTGGTCAAACGAAGAATTCTCGAGAAAAAACACAGTTTATTGTTTTTTTTTAAGAAGAAAGGTAATCCATCGGAAACAAAACTTTGCTGGGACCACCTAAGAATATCATCAAAAAGCGAATTAATCATCAAAATTCAAGATATCGAGTAACACACATGCATTAAAATAACAGACGAACTGAGACTTTCTCCTTTTTTTAAGTCGGTTGAAAACAAGATTGAAAATCACTATTTTTTTCATCAAATGGAGTTTTGTCACACTGTGATTCCCTCCTATCTTAAGCTTCGTCATCACAATCGATGAGGAGGATTGTAAAATACATATTTAAATAACTTGTAGATACAGCTTGACTAGCATTTTGGCTTCCTCGGAGTACGGGGAAGACAAAATGCCATTACAAGTACCTACGCTGTAACAATATGAACACCTAAAATCATGTCGTTGTGGACACACTCCATCAGAACATGATGTACATCTTCTATAATATTGCACTCTGGGTAATTTGGAGAATCAGAAATTCTCATTAGGTACTTGAACTTATTCGACGGGATGTGTCCGGAGCGTAGCCTCATAATTGTCACAATATCTTTCCTAGTCATTATCTTCATCAAACCACAGGCAACGGGCACGGCAACTTTAAAGATTACCATTTGATCCAAACTCATAAAAAACAACCGTAACCTTAACAGGTACTTTGTTTACCAAGTATCGCTGTTATCGCAGAATGATATCGAAATAGCAAAATCTTATATAAATAAATCAACGTTTAATAAGAGAACATTCATAAGTCTTATAAATCTTACTAATAAATTAGTAGCTTAGCTATACGTTAAACGAAATACATTATTTATCTCATAAAAATAAAGGTTGGAATTGAGGAGCAAGCGTTTGAAGGGAGAACAGCCACCTATTATTAGATTTTCGTTTGTGCCTACAGAATTTTCTCATTAAATGAACAATAGCGTTCCCAATTTTGTATCATAAATAAATAAATAATAAATGAATAATTCTAGACAATTCACACAGCATTATCTAGCCCCAAGCTAAGCAGAGCTTGTGTTATGGGTACTAGATAATTGATATACATAATACAATATTACTTAAATAGAAATATTTTTATTATACATAGAAAACGACCAGAACACCCTGAACAAATATCTGCAGATCGTACAAATATTTGTCCCGAGGCGGGAATCGAAACCGCAACCTCCTGCGTCATATACATATATGCTTCATTATTTATATTTATGTTTTGATTTAATTTGTGTGTATCTTTAATTTGTGTGTATCTGTATATTGCTCCGCTGTAGGGCAATGCTGCTGCGCTGTGGAGCAGCATTGCCCTACAGCGGAGCAATGCAGCCAGCAACTTGGAGATATAGATCAGTTGAGTTACCTCTAGATTGCTTGCAACAGTCTGCAGTTTGCTCAACTGTTTCAAGTGTAAATACTAGTTGCAATTTGTTTCTATACTTTATTTATAATTTTCTAGTAATTTTAATCATGGTTGGCTTCGATTAATTTCGATTTATTTGTACCTCCAAAAAAAAGGCGCAAATCACAAAAATAGGAAGCGATGCGACCTGCAGCAGTAAAATACTGTGTCGTAGAGGTGGGCGTTGCGACCTACGACTCGTAGGTCGCAACGCCCACCTCCGCTCCGCGATTAGCGTTAAATGAGTTTCAACAAAGTGTAGGTACGTATCTAATTTTTTTCAGAAATTAACAAATATATTAGGTTATCTTTATTACCACACAATATTACCATGATTTATTATTGCAAATATTTTTCGTAACTACTAACCGCAGTTGCATGGGTCATTCTGAGAGTGTCTGAAATTCTAGAGTGATATTTGGCGAATAACGCGTAATGTTGGTTTTGAAAAAAGTCATCATCATCAAATCAACCGATCGACGTGGGGAGTATCCCACGACGGGATAAGGAGCTCCAACGACCGATTATGCGCTGTCCACATCCAGCGATTCCGAGAAAAAGGTCTAAAAAAGTACCTCTAACTAAATGAATCACCCGTTGTGAACCGAAAATTCGTTAGAAAATTCATGTTGTTAAAATGCAAGTTACAAAATACGACAAAAGTTCACTGGTTGTAAAGAATTTTCATTTTGTGACGACCCCATTTCATTTTTTATTGAGCCCTTAAAAAGTTTGCAACGTTTGGTCATTATTACAATATTAGGAGACAAGTTACTTTGAGCTCTGTTAACTTTTGAGATGAATTTTGTGTTTGATAGACTTAGAAAACATTTCTCGTTTGTGGCATTTTTAAGCACCCTTTTTCTTTAAATTTGCGCAACGTTAAAACAGACCTTTTGCTAACCAACCTTCTCAAAAATATAAAATCTATTTCAAAAGAATGTAAACGAGTTTCAGAGCTTTTTATGGGTACGTATCATTTTGGACCAATGTTACCTTTTCACGCCTAAACGGCTGAACGGATCTTAGTGAAATTTGCCACGGAGGTAGATGGTATCCCGGGGACGGACATAGGCATACATGAAAAGCGCGTGCAAAGCCGCGGGCACCAGCGATTTCTGAATAAACTATTCTTTCTAGTATACGAATATCTTCGGCACATTCGTCGGTTGTTACTATTTTCGACCTAACATTTTGTACTCTGAATCAGGAACCATCGATATTTAGATAGATACTAGCTGATCCAGCAAACGTTTTGCCATCCACCAATGAGGATTGAAGATTATTACAGTACTAATTTAAAAAATGGGGGTTGGTGTTAATGAAAGATGAAATTTGAGATTATTTATTTTTTAAAACCTTATCTTTTTTTTAAAAGGTAAAATTTATTGACAAAGAAAATTACAATCAAATAATATAAAGAAATTAAACTAGTATTTACAATTGAAACAATTGAGCTAACTGCAGACTGTTGCAAACAATCTACAGATAGCTCAACTGGTCCATATCCAGTCGGAAGCGTCCCCAAGACGCTGGCTGCATTGCCCCGCTGTATGGCAATGCTAATGCGCTGCGCCAGATACTCACCAGCTCTCGGGTCACGCGTCGCTTCGACCAAATCTTATCTTAAAAAAAAATTGGGTTGGGCCACCCTTAGGGGTAAACAATCGAAATATTCTCAGACTCAGGTAGGTCTGAAAATATTTCGATACACACAAAAATATCATAAAAATCAGTCAAGCCGTTACGGAGGAGTTTGGTTACAAACTGTTTGTGACAACAAGATTTTGATAATAGATATAAGATAAGATTTTTCTTTCCGTTGCTGTGTCCATTTAGGCTCAGCGTCATGGATACTTACCATAACTTAGACTAAGCCTATCTGCGACCCTGAATTGTTTGGCAAGGTGCCCGATTCCCGAAGGAATGTGCGCAATAAATTGGCACTAATAAATATGTTTTCAGAGTTATTTTTACCGCAAATAGTTGCGGTTTTGAATAGTTTATGATACGCTATTGATGTTTGTTTATTGACAGTTATCATAAAAACTTGCCGCAGCTATAAGTTCTTATTATTTGTCGTTTTAGTGTTCATCGATCCCATCCCACGTAAAGTGGTTGCGTCTAAAAAATATCGTAATAACGCAGAAACTTTTATGGTATGTATTGTGAAAAACACGCAATAACTCAGACGACCGATGTGGCGCGGTGGGCGAAAGTTCGTCTGCGACGCAGGAGGTTGCGGGTTCGATTCCCGCCTCGGGACAAATGTTTGTACCATCTGCAGATATTTGTTCAGGTTGTCTGGATGTTTTCCATTTATAATAAAAAAATATCTATCTATGTAGTGTATTATAATAAGTATATCAGTTATCTAGTACCCATAACACAAGATCTGCTTAGCTTGTGGCTAGATAATGCTCTGTGAATCTTCCAGCATTATTTATTTATTTATTTAATCACTCGTTTCTCGACTCTATCTTTACTACAACACTTGATGATAATTCCTTCATCGTAAAACGCCTCGAAATTAGCGTTACGTCTAGGAAATGTGTAGTTTCTCGCAGCCCCAATCAACTTTTATAGTGATGATGTGTCTTGCGTTTTGGCAGCCTGTTTGAACGTTAAATCGCCTTCGAAATTTCATTATAGCCCTCGCGTTCCTTTCGAGGGAAAGGTTTCGATTTATTTGACGCAAACGACTGGGCTAATCTTTATTTCTTAGGGAAACACTTTAGTCCGCACTTTCTTAACGGGCTTACGATCAAAACAAGGAACTATTGTCTATGGTCTAGGGTTATAGAGAAGAAATTAAAAAATAAGTCTGTTCTCAATGGACAGGTGATTTTGTTTTTGTTTTTTATGGCAAAAGGGTATGACATTCTGCCATCAGAATATTATGTAGTCTGCATCCTACATTATGAATTTAGGGGTTAATTTGTGGAGTTTTCTTTTTATATCGTTTTTGTGGGATATTCCTTCGTATTTTTTTGGAATTTTAGACTTCGGGAGGAGTCAATACTGGAGTTAAGGTAATATAACTTCACTTTCTTAGGATACATAGACAAATATCACTGCTGGCTGCCAACCTTTGCCTGTTATTGTGGTGGGTATCTGGACACAGAGGTTGACATTCGCGTTTCAAACTGCGTCTATCCTGTCTGTGTCCCAATCGGGGGGAGGAAACGTGATGCATCGCCCCACCGTTCCACTCACTCGCCGACCCCATTCGGTCGGCGAGTGAGTGGAACGGTGGGCTCGTCGGCCAAATATGGGAGGAAGAGGGGATGTCAGTCGGGCCGCGGAAGGTTTAAATGTTCCCGTGGTTCGGTGAAAATGGCGAGACAGGATCACCGGAGAGGTTTTAGTGGGTATTACATCCTTGTCAGGGCGTCGAGTACCACATAATTCTGGTGCCCCAGACCAGTTTACTGGTAAAAGAATTTCCTCGCCGAATAAAAAAAGGTACCCCAAGATAACGACGAAGTCAAACCGTTGGTCCAGCGCCTGATCTCTGCCCGGTCGCGTCAGTCTTCTATCCCATCGGATTATGAAAGTGAGGAAATAGAGTGTCCCAGTGTTATATTATATAACTAGCTAACCCGCCCGCGGCTACGCCCGCGTGGACTAAGAAGAACATCCCACAGCGTTTTCGATGAAAGCTCCTAGGCGGCTTGACTTTTTACGACACTTCCAACGATTATAGTTATATTTCAAAAAAATTACACAAAACCTAGACAAACTATATACTTAAACCTTTCTAATGAATCACTCCATCTATTCGTGAAAACTGCATGAAAATTAGTTTTGTAGTTTTTAAGTTTATTGCAAACAGACAGACAGAAAGACAGACGCGGCTGAGGCCTTGGTTTTATTATATGTAGTGATATTCCCTTCCCCGCATAGTTGGCTATTCACAGTAGCTGATATTCAGTACCTACCTATAAGAACATCTTTTTTATTGTTACGTACTACCGGCAAACACGAATCTATTAAAAATTACACATACAATCAAAATATCAAAGTTAAACTTAGAACTTATCAAGTTAAACAAGGAAGTGAACGATATAAAACGTAGCTTAACAACAAATGCTCCAGAGAACAGAAGCAGTATTTGTAACAAAGCTGGCAACACAAAGATAATGCCAGTAAACGTAATTTGGCCGGCTACCTTGCGTCTAATGAAGCCAAGCTTACCTATCTGCAAACACCACATTTCGTTACGTAGAAATAGTGATGTGCAACTTGTGCAAGCAAGAAGAAGGAAGACGAATTCAAGTAAAGAAGGAAATAATTCTTAAGAGTCATTGCTTATTTATCAGATACTAGCTGCGCCCTGCGGCTTCGCCCGCGTATCAAGTTTTGAGCAAATCGAATATAAGGAATAAAATCTATGATTTTATAATAACTTTACGGACCCTGTTCAACCCTCTTAAAAAATAAAAAACACATGAGTACATAATTAAATGGGCACATAATATGATTTTTAGTTTATTTATACCGCGTTTTCAGTGAATCGAACTAAGGAATAATAATTTTCCATGCAATTTTTATCACCTTTTCAAAATTAGATAAGCCTTGTGTTATTCTAGAACTTAAACTACCTACATAGGTACCAAATTTCATCTAAATAAATTAAGTAGTTACGGAGATACGAAACGTTCACACAAAGTTTCACATTTATTATATTAACTAGCTGCTGCCCGCGCCTTCGTCCGCGTTTTATCCGGATAAGAAATAGCCTATATGTTATTCCAGGTATATACCTATAACTATACCCATACCAAATTTCAGCCTAATCGGTTCAGTAGTTTTTGCGTGAAAGAGTAACAAATATCCATACATCCATCCATACAAACTATCACATTTATAATATTAGTAGGAAGTAGGATAGGATAGTAGGATTTATCGCGTACCTTTTGCTACTATTTCCCCCACGTTGCTATCGTGCTACAGCGATTGTGATCACGGGGTGTCTATGCGGATGTACTCAGAGTTATAGCCGAGAATTGACGGCAGTATCCACGACTACCCTCTACAACAACATTGACACATTGCTGTACAAAAAATCCGCGCGCGATCTCGATTGTTACTTATTGTTCTATCTAATTTAGAAAAAAATTATTATTTTTTTGGTTAATTCCCAAAAATAGTGAATATTTAGAGTGTTTCAGTTCCTGGTAGAAAGATCATGGATATAAAGTTTTATATTATAACACCTTGATATTTCTATATTGCCTGGAACTACAAATCACGAGGGTTTTGAGTTTTCGAAATGACTCAAATATGAGTAACCTATTCGTTATTAATTCGAGAGGGTAATATTTAGTTTATTTGCGCAAACGCGTACAAGGACGGCTCGAAGGACCATATGTTGGAGCAGTGACGGACAGTATATAAGCTGATAGCTAGAATTGAGCTGAGTAGAAGCTAAGGGTTGCTCCCCTATAGTTTCGAGCTGAGAAGGGTTGATCTACGGAGAGAATAATACAAGCGTTAGATTAATTATTGTAGGTAAGTGTTTAATCGATACGTGAGTTAAAACTAAGTAATAGTACATTATGGTACAAGTGTGTAACATTGGTGATTACCGCCGAGGCGCCATTGAGACCCGAGCCGTAGGCGAGGGTCTTAAGAGAGCCGAGGACGGTAATCGTCAATACACACGTGTATCATACGACGTTTTTCAACACACTTGTGAATAAAATAACAATAAAAACTCAGTGAAAACGAGTTGTGAAAAATGTTTCGCTACAGCGGGAAAAATTAATCAGTTTTCCTATGCGCGCGCATTGCGATCGGCCACAGACTAAAGGCATGACGTTTTTTTTATTTTCCGCGCATAGGCTTTGCGCCTATTCTACCACGTACAAAATGGGGAATTTAAAGTTTTCTTTTTTTACAGAGAAAACAAAAGTTTTATTTATTAAACACGTGCGAGTTAAAAGTATCTATTTAAATAAGAAGTTGCATGAAATGAGCAAGCAATAGGAACATTAATTAATTTGTTCTATTGAACACGATCTTTTTTTTGAATAAAACCTTTTTTGAGAACAAAGCAATACAACCAATAAATTTAAAAAAGAAATCTCACTAGTGAGTTATAGCAATGAAAAAGTCACAGTTTGATTATTAACCTAATTGCGGTGACCATAAAGCCACTTTATGAGCAAGTGTGTTGAAAAATACATTATCACGTATCTACGTGCTGTCGAAATTTTCCGCATTCTTTCTAGCTAACTAAATCTGTACGGCTCGTACATCGTGGATAGATCGTTACGTCCATAAAAAATCTCATTATCTCTACTTTCCAATTGAAGTATATTATTGTAAATTTCCTTCGTTACTTAAGTAGTTACGTTATAACCGCGGGAAAAAACAATCAGTAGTAAATTAGGATTATTCTTGAAAAATAGGTATTGCGTAATAAATATGAAAAAATTAGAAATGTGGCATAAGTAATTATCACATTTCTAAATCACAAGATACATCATACAAGCAATCAGAGGAATTCATTTGTTAATTTCAGCTGATCAGTTTATGATGTGATTTGTGACATATGTATATCACTCATACAATTGTTTCTGCTCATTGGTTTATTTTATCAAAATGCAACCTATGAGCGGCTGTTAAAAATGTGCGAAGACAAAGAGGTCTGAATTGACCAGCTAAACCCGTCTTTTTCTGAGGCTTGCGTAGTTTTATTTATTTAATTATATTTCTTTACGAAATCGATGACTGAGTTTACTATTTTCTTATTTATTATTAGAAGTATTTAAAGTGATGTCCTTGTAGCCAAATTTCGACAAAGAAAAGCCACGTGTGCAGGACATATTAAGCTAATCTAAACTCTGCTTAGCTAGATGTCGCAAGAAATCAGAAGTTAATAACTTAAACTTGATATTATAGTGCACAAGTTTGTGTGCAAACACAGGTGCACTCTCTATTCTATCTCTTTCACACTCTCATAATCCGTTGGGACTGTAGACCGACACGACCTGATAGACTATTTATATTATACATATAATAAAAATAAAAATCATTTATTCGACACAATTAGTGTTTCAATAAATATTATGAATCCATAGGATCCTAAACTAGCCTAGGCCACGGTAATTTTATATCATCATCATCATATCAGCCCATACACGTCCACTGCTGGACATAGGCCTCACCCATACGACGCCACAAATAGCGGTCCTGAGCCATCGTCTCCCTGCGACCGCTACAATGTCGTCGGTCCATCGAGTGGATGGTCTCCCATGTAGGGGGGGATTTGCCATAATCACCACGCTTAGCAGGCGGATTGGTGATCGCAGTGTTGGTGTTGAAAAATACTCAGAAAGAAGCTGCTGCCCTTCCTCTGGTAGATTCCCTTAGTCGGCTCTTACGACATCCACGGGTTGAGTTGGAGGGGTCGGTATTCGTAAGCCGCGGCCCCTTTATATACCTAGGCTGTATTTCAAGATCCAGGGCTTCTCCTTTAATATTTTACACATGTGTTTCAAGTAAAAAATTTAATATCAACTGAATCTAAGTAAAAGTAGTATTTACAATTGAAACAATTGAGCTAACTGCAGACTGTCGCAAACAATCTACAGATAGCTCAACTGGTCCATATCAATACCAGTCGGAAGCGTCCCCAAGACGCTGGCTGCATTGCCCCGCTGTATGGCAATGCTAATGCGCTGCGCCAGATACTCACCAGCTCTCGAGTCACGCGTCGCCTCGATCAGGCGCTCAGATAATAAAAAAGTGAAAATAAATAATTATAGAAGATCTCTTCCCATCACTAGTCCCTCCTTACCCTCCGTGTTTGACTTACATGTTTCCTCTTTGTGCTAAAATAACAATGAATGGATACTTCCCGGCATCTGTACTTAGAATCTCGTTAAAAAGGTCCCTGTAAAGGTTAAAAAAGGTTTAACCTTTATATAAACGCTACAAGCTTAATAAAATCCGTCTCAAAAACGTCTTCATTAGACTTTAAGTTAGAATAGGTTCTTTATAATTGTTGGTGCTTTAATTTTTTTTTAAATATAATTAATTTGGACAATTCACACAGTATTATCTAGCCCCAAGCTAAGCAGAGCTTGTGTTATGGGTACTAGATAACTGATATATATATAATAGAATACACAACATATGTAGATAGATATTTTTTATTATACATAGAAAACATCTAGAACACCCTGAACAAATATCTGCAGATCGTACAAACATTTGTCCCGAGGCGAGAATCGGACCCGTAACCTCCTGCGTCGCAGGTGGACCCTCGCCCACCGCGCCACAGAGGTCGTCAAAATAAATTTGGTCAGAATCAGAATCAATAACTTTATTTCTTTAGGCTTACAAAATAAGCACTTAGACAAGTCAAATTGTATACTATAAACATAGTTATTATTATCAAATAAGAAATAAGGTGTTATTGATATTCTCTTCACTTCAATTTTTTTTCCACTAGTGGAAGAAGTGAAAAAGAAACCACTAGCACATTATAATATCACTTATGTGTCTAATACATGTTTATTTTGCCTATCTAAATATAAACTTAATGCAATTTAGATACATGTCAATATTTCTCTAAAGCTAAACAGAACATTGAATTTCTTACATACTACTGACAGTGCGGAACGGAGCGACACCTGGCCAAGCATTAACATCATTGATGTAATCATCTATGGAGTAAAAGGCCTTCCTGATAAGACCTTGTTTAATGTACTGTTTAAATTTACGAATAGGGAGTTCAGTTGCATATTGCATATTTGTATTCTCTTATAATCGCAAAAAGGCGATTTTAGGAGAAATTGATGAGATTGAAAGAATGGTCTCTTTATGAAGTATGAAGTTGCAGCGAATATGGAAAAATCATGAAGACGTGAAACGTAATTTTTCATATTTTTTTCTCGCTGTGCGCCATGTGCTGGAATCCGTATATCTCAAACAAAATGCATGCAAAGCCACGAGCGGAAACGTGTATCTAATGAACCTCATCTATATATGACTATATTAGAATAAATCGAACACCTAGTTGTCCATCCGGAGCGGTTAGCTAGTTAGAATATTGATAGAGGCGGTAATTCAGGCCTTGTGATCTATATAGATCGGTGAATGAGCTCGTGAATTGCCCCTGGGTATTGTGTTCGGAACCCTAATCACTGGATGGCGCAAACTCAGGGCTTACCTGCTCCCAGAGCTAATGTAGTAACGTTCAAGAAATCTAAATTCTCGCATTCGGTCCACGGCATTGAGCAAGAATTCAGATTCAATACCTTTATTGCTTCAGGCTTATAAAACAAGCACTTAGACAAGACAAATTTTATAATTTAAACAGTTATAAATATAATCATCATCTTTATCATATCAGCCCATACACGTCCACTGCTGGACATAGGCCTCCCCATACGATGCCACAAATAGCGGTCCTGAGCCGCCTCTATCCATCGAATCCCTGCGATCGTTATCATCATCGCTCCATCGAGTGGATGGTCTCCCATGTTTTGCCATAATTTTTTTTGCCAGAAAACTTGGCACTTGGCTGAAAATATTAATAAAATGTCAACAGTATAAATATAATAATTACTATCAAATAAGAAATAAGGTTAGTAACCCTTTATTGACAAAGAAAATAACAATCAAATAATATAAAGAAATTAAACTAGTATTTACAATTGAAACAATTGAGCTAACTGCAGACTGTTGCAAACAATCTACAGATAGCTCAACTGGTCCATATTAATACCAGTCGGAAGCGTCCCCAAGACGCTGGCTGCATTGCCCCGCTGTATGGCAATGCTAATGCGCTGCGCCAGATACTCACCAGCTCTTGGGTCACGCGTCGCTTCGACCAGGCGCTCAGATAATTTTTTGAAAACCCGGAGAGCCTCGGTACCCCACGGACCTAGGGTCTCGCCTCCAAGGGGAGCAAATGCGTAGGCTCTGTCGAGACCTGCATATTTGCGCCTCTTGAGATCCTCGGCCAAATCTGCCGCCGAACCAGCCCTCACGGATGTCCTTGAAAGATGGGAAGGCGCAAGTGTGTCGACACATGTAGCGTCCCACACAATAGGCCTGCCCAGCTCCCAAGGGACTAAAGTCATGCCGTCGGGCCTCTTACCATCGTCACGCAACAGACCATTCGGTTCGAGAATAGCTGGTACGTTAGCGGTGACAAAGGCCCGCCGGATGATGTCGTTAAGGCTGGCATGGCGAGATATCCGACCGGCAGCCCTAGTACACGATAATCCGTGATGACCAAGCTGTTCGACAACAGTACCGCACTGGCATTGATGAGACGCGCAACACCTTGCACCCAACCGAAGACATGTTGCTATACGGAAAGTTACGGGATCCAATAGAGTGCCAGTATTATATGAAGGAAGTGCTTGCAACCAATGTCCTGACTCCCATTTAGAAACGGCCAGGAGACGGGCACGATCTGCAGAGCTGGAGCACGTTTGTAACAAATAATTCCGTGTCAACTCACACAGAGGCCCGTCCCATTGCCGTTGGGACAAAAGAGATTTAGGGGGAGCAGCATCAGGGCAAGCACTATGCCAAGCCATTCGAGCCTCGTCTAAGAACGAAATTTCGAATGAATTTCCAGGTGAGACCAAAGACGGATTAAAAATTTTTTCCACTAAAGAACTAGTGCTGTAGACGGAAGACAAGAACGCTGGCAGGGCTACACTTGAAATTTTGCGGATACCTAAGCCTCCCAATTTGACAGGCAGGGAGGCCTGCGACCATGCCTTGTCATCGAAACAGATATTCAAAACCGATGATAAAGTATTCTTTATTATGTTGTCTAAGCCTTCCAAGAGCTCGCTGTGTTTCCACAGTTGACAACATCTCAAAGAATACGTAAATTTAGGTACAAACAAGCAAAACCGAATAATTGTAAAAGCCATATGGCTATTAATTTTGAGAAGTCTGTTCGAGGTTTTGTTGAAATTTTGAATTTTCTCATCTACAAATGACTGAAAAGACTCATCAAAAATTGGTGAACCAAGGAGGCGAAGTGAACATTTATCTACAACTGTAATGTTGGGAGCCAAACTATTGAATTTTATTATGATATTGTTTTTGTCTACACAAGAGTCCGAAATAAAAAGCTCGCACTTTGAAAAATTTAGTTCTAAACCTATTTGCCGAAATTCATCTGTGATGATTTTTAGGTCATTAAAAACTGTGTCCACGTCTCCCCCTATCGTTCCGTCATCTAAATACCAAACATTAAGTTTGGATTTAAGACGTTGAATTACTGGTTGGAAATAAAGTGTTAATGACTAATAAGAAATAAGGTGTTAGTGACTAAAAATTGAAGTGAAGAGAACTTCACTTCAATTTTTTGTCCTGATTGCTTCAATTAACAATGGTAGCACATCATAAATTCAGATGGTACAATAAAGCATGATAACGTTCCTTTCTTATCGATCGAAATTAAAAGATACACTATTTTTTAGTTATTTCAAATAAGTTTTCTTTAGTTTTTGCTTGTGCAATCGAATTAACACCTTATTTTGCTTGCAGCCTGTAAAGGATCTACAAGTTAAATTGTTGGTAATTGTTACCCACATTATCCGATCAGAACATCTCACAAATTCTTTTTATCTTATTTACGCTCAACTATCCAATTTCTATGGATTCTCAGTACTAACACGTACTTTGTACGTCACAATGAAGGGAGCACATTAAGATTCACAAACCGCCAGGACCGATAACGGTACGTGTCGCAAGAATACAAATCTCTTATCACTTCGTTGCAATTGAATACATAAACTTTGCTTCCCTTAGCCCTCGCTTCATCCGCCTTTGAACCTTACGTGGTTTATGTAACAAACCCAGCGCAAGAAACCTAAGATCTATGCTAGATTGGGTTTTTGTTTTCCATTCATATGTTGGCCGATTTTACCGCCTTTACATAAGCGAGTCATAGCCATAGCAATAATCTGCTTGCTGAGTTGGCTAATTAGTACATCCCAAAGCTTACCTACTTATGTCGGTGCTTAATTTATGTTCACCTGTCTTTTTTCTGTCTACGTGTTATTTAGTACACAAGTACTAAGTAGTCTTTTATTTCTGTAAGATAGTTTGTGTGTTGTATCTCATAAAATAAATCTTTCTTACTTTCAATGAGCCAACCAGTATGTGAAAGGATAATATAAGTTACAACAATCACACTTGACACTTATATTATAAATGCGAAAGTATGGACGTTTGTTACCTCTTCACGCAATACTAGTGAATGAATTGGGCTGAAAATCTGCACACAAATAGTTCGAGACCTGGATTAACATATAACTACTTTTATCCCCAAAACACGAATGGGAAGCTGCAGGCTAAATCTAGTTATTACGTTTTACACAAGTTCGATCACATCAATTTTACCAAAATATACAGCAGCCATCCACTTAATACCTATATTCACTATATTTACACAATTTTTCACAATATTTATTTCCACTTTCACCATCAAAACAAAAGATTTGGACTAATGCCAAGTTTACTAAATTAAAACGTACCACGCTCAGCACCATTTATCTTATAACTTGGTACCACGGCACGATTCGGTACTAAATATTTCGGAAGTCAGAATGCATAAGACATGATTTGAAGCAGAAAGATAGAACTGGGTTAACATCGAGCACAAAGCTCCATCTTATTGTTTTCAAGACAATGCAACATCTTGGTCAGATTGGATCGCAGCGCCGCGGTTGGCTAGGTTGATTTATATCTTCAGACATTGAGCGTGCCATGAACGTATCAGACACGTGCCGTGGCAGACAAAAAAATATTCTTCCATACAGTGTGTATGAACGTATTCATATCTATCGTAAGACGGCCGCGCAGATGCCGTCAGACGCCGTCAGATACGGACCGTGCCCGGCCAGCATTCACGGATAGAATATTTTGTCTGCGCGGTTCATGTCGATACGTCTGTGGCGAAGAAAAGTATTTGCATCGTCAAATCTAGTACGTAGTACATCAATGGCAAATGTCGTCTTTCACCCTCCTGCTCTATTTATATTGTATAGGTGTACGGATTGCTTTAGTGTGACATTCACGCAGCGTGGGCGCGTATGGAGCCGCGCTATTATGAAAATCCTATGTTAAGTGTGAATCTGGACGTCAATAACGAGAAATACCAATTCAGTAGTCGAGTAGGTAAAATTAGTTGTTGTATTATGTAAACAAATAAGTAATAATATCGTAATACCACAACAGATAGAAATAATTCTTCGGAAATATGCACGCCATTACTATCATAGAATAAAACATGCAGATTTTCCATTTCAAAACCGGTTGTTGGTATAAATATGTGATTGATGGATGGGATGACAGACAGGACTTGGTGTTTTTAGTGCTAAAAACACCGCGTGAATGTCGAAGCCACACTAAAGGTAAGATGTACGGATTGCAGTACAGTTCAGTCAAAGCAAATGAGTGTTTGCACCGGCAAATCTAGTGCGTATTACATATAAATCAATGGATGCCGGACGGTGTCTGTCTTTGTCTGACGCGGCACGCTCCTGTTACGTTAGATGTGAATAAACGGTGTCGGTCGGTGTCTGCCACGGCACGTGTCTGATACGCTCCATGCCGGTAGATATAAACGGACCTCGCAAATGTTACGGATTACGTAGTGCCTCTACGGAACTCGTAGAGCCTCTACGGCGAACGAATGAATATACTATAGAACTATCATAGTTTAACGAATTCGTTATTGAATAATTGAACTACGAACCTTCGAAGTATTTATAAATATACCATCATCATATCAACCCATACACGTCCACTCGACATAGGCCTCCCCCATACGACGCCACAAATAGCGGTCCTGAGCCGCCACCATCCATCGACTCCCTGCGACCGCTACGATGTCGTCGGTCCATCGAGTGGATGGTCTCCCAACACTCCGTTTCGCATTGCATCTTGGCCGCCACTCGAGAACCTTAAAAACCAAATCTTTTTTATAATTATTTATAAAAAAATAATTCTTATACCATTATCCTACATATCCTGCTAGTATTATAAATCTGAATATTTATCTGTTTGTGTTGTATTATCATCAGTAATCAAGTAGTAACACAGCTCTGTTTAGCTTGGAGCTGGATGATGCTCTATGGATTGTCCAACATTATTTTAACCATTGTTATGGTCAAAGTTTCTGATGACGCAAAGTTATGGGATGTTTGTTCGAAGACAACAACATGGACAACGTTACCTCGTCTCTAAAATATTTTACTGATTTGTTTTTGAATCTGGAATAACATCTAGGCAACTTTGTATCTCGGGAAAACGCGCGTTATGGTGGCAGAAGATAGTAAAAAATTATAAAATTCGTGTGAAATATTAAAGAAGGAATATTTTATGTCAATTTCCAATTACAAATTAAAATAAGAGGCATTAATCATTTTATATATGAGCCATTTTGCCCGCTCGCGAATAAAACAAGAGCAATTGTAGTAAATCATGGACTTGGGAAAACTTTTGTCGATTATTTGTTCGCTTTGCCTTCTTTTTACAATGACACGAATAGCAGAGGTTATTTTAAAAGTCGAAACGGCTCGATTGGTGACCAAGGGATGAAAGCAGCTTTGGATTTGATCTACTGCGCTCTGTTTTGCCCGGGGCATAGACCGTGGTATGAATAAGGAATAATTCCATGACAGTAATGACTTTCTGATAACTTTTTACTATAAAATATTTATTTGGTTTACCAAATAACGTTGCAATCCTAACATACCTAAAACAAAGCCAATACCGTGTTATTAACTGCTATTCCTGAAAGATCACCTAGCCCAAAGTTCACAATTATGTAAATAACTAGATCAACATAGAAAACTGCAATTAATGAATAGAAACAAGTAAGAAATAGTCATTATAATTGAATCAGTTGAGCTAACTGTAGACTGTTGCAAAACTATCTATGTAGATGTAGCTTAACTGATTCATATCAATAACAATCAGAAGCATCCCCAATACATACCTATAGACCTGTCCTGTAGGTAGGTACCTACTCTGTTATATTTATATAATAGTTTATAACTACTATATTTGGGTCGTAAGTTTAAATTTTAGTTTTTATGCGTAAGTGTACTTTTGTAATATTTAATGTTTCTTTTTTCTTTTTTATATTGTTTGTGTGTTTTACCTACCTAAAAATATGTACCAATGCTATTGTTATGTATATTTTACTGATACCTACCTAGTACAATGTCTAAGTTTGTTTTTTGTTTTGTGCTTTCTATGTTTGTGAACCAAATAAATTATCTATCTATCTATCAATAACATTTAAAATTGAAGTGAAGAGAATATCAATAACACCTTATTTCTTATTTGATAATAATAACTATGTTTATAGTATACAATTTGACTTGTCTAAGTGCTTATTTTGTAAGCCTAAAGAAATAATGTTATTGATTCTGATTCTGTTTCTATTATTAGAACCTTATTATTTATTTTCTATTTTGCGGACAAACGATTTCCCTATAAAATTCATAGATAAACAAATAACCGTTATTGAAAATGGCGGCGGGAAATGGGAAATCCACGTCGACCGGATCTCGCCCCGGATTCGCATTGGCGCGTGTCTGCTGGAGCTGTCATAACTTTTGAACTTTGTTTTAGTTTGTATCGAATTTAAATTACTGACTGACATTTATCGACAATCGCCGTTTAGGATAAAAATCTCAAATTTCTTTCCAAAGGTGTATATGAAATCCAACAAGACCTAAAGGCAAATGGAGTGACCGGCTGGCAGGAAAAAGCCAAGAATAGGATCGAATAGAAAAATTTACTGGACCAGACCAAGGACCAACCGCGGCTGTAGCGTCAGAAAGATGATGATGAAAGTATCAGAACAACTCCGCCAGTAGGCCAGCAGTAGCTGGACAAAATAACTTTACTTTATTCGCCGCAATCAAGTGTCCAAAAAAATATAGTTTCAAGATTTTACTATAACCTCATAATGCTACTCGTAGGACGATTCATACAACATCTAGCCCTCAAGCTAAGGAGACCTGGTGTATGGGTACTATACTAGATGACTGGACACATAACACAATACAGCCATAGATATATATTTTTTATTATAAAAAGAAATTACATAACATCCGGAATAAATATTTGCAGAACTTAGAAACATTTATACCAGGGCGGGAATCGAACCCGCAATCTCCTGCGTCGCAAGCGGACATTCGCCCGCCACATCAGTCGTCACTCGAATGTTACGTGTAGCAGCTATACGTAGCAATGGATGAACGACACGAGGGTTGGGACATAAAGTTTGAAAAACACTAAAAAACTTCTTGCGTTACAAAATTTACATAACACTTATGGTTAAAAGGATGGCTAATACGTTCTTATAGTTCGTATAAAGTCAACCAAAAACAGCTCTCATAAAAACAGCTCTCATAAAAACAGCTCTCATAAAAAATGTCAATTTAATATACAAAATAACAAATACAAATGAAGAGCTTTGCAATAACATTTTAATAAACTCAACCATCCCCCAATTTGTATGCTGAATCTAAGTAGGGTCTCACGATTCCAGAATTTCCGGGCGAAATTAAACAGATTACTTATAAAGACTAGCTTGTTCCCGCAGCTTCAAATGCATTTTTCCAGGATTTAAATTGCTTATTAGTTATTCCAGGTTCAAAACTACAGGCACGCAAAATTTCAGTCCGATCACATCAGTAGATTTGCCGTGAGGAGGTAACAAACTTCAATCCATCTGCTATACTATGCTATCTGTCAATTCAAACTTTTGCATTTAGATCCTCCTTGTTTATAGCCGCGACTTCGCCTGCCATGTTTACGGAAAAAAGTCCGTAACGTACGTTATAACGTCATACGTTATTAAGCCAATTATTGTTCCATGGAATCGTTTTGAGGTTATCTCTATCCTATGGGATAGTTCCCATAAATCAGTATTTATTAAGTACTTGCTGACCTGACGGACGTTGTATTGTCATACAATTCAAACTTTAACTGACAGACTGTAAATAGAACAATTATTGACTTAATAATGTATGACGTAATAACGTACGTAACGGACTTTTTGATAGTTATTTCAAACGTGCTTAGCAAAGAGTATATAACCCTAAGGTTACATTAAAAAAGTTTATAATAAAGTAATATGTTAACTTTCTTAAATTTTCTAAGTTTCTGGGCAATTTTCTTATTTTTTTTTTATACATAACAACCTTCTGCTAAGTATTAGAAAAGATTTAAAAAAATGATGAATTAAATCGGTAAAGATGTTCTCAAGTTATAGCCGTTCCAGGAGAAATAGGGTTCTGTATATATGTAGATTTGTGCAAAATTTTAGCCTGATCCGTTCAGTAGTTTTGATGTGAAAATATATCAAACAACCATTCATCCATCCAAACTTTTGCATTTATAATATTAGTGTGATGGTGGCAGCGATCGTCAGGATAAGTATTGCCGACAACTGCAACGCAGGAGGTTGCGGGTTCGATTCCCGCCTGTGACAAATTTCTATACGATCTGCAAATATTTATTCAGGGTGTTCTGGATGTTTTATATGTATAATAAAAAATATCTATCTATGTAATATATAGTTTATAGGCAAGGCTCAAGAGTGGCGACCAAGTACCGGAAAGCGCGGTGTAGGTAGACCCCCACGCGATGGACCGACGACCTAGTGAAGGTCGCGGGAAATCGCTGGATGCGGGCAGCGCAAAATCGGTCATTGTGGAGATCCTTAGGGGAGGCCTATGTCCAGCAGTGGACGTCGATCGGCTGATATGATGATGATGATGACGTAATATATTGTATGATGTATATCAATCATCTAGTACCCATAACACAAGCTCTGCTTAGCTTGGGACTAGATAATGCTGTGTGAATTGTCCAGCATTATTTATTTATATAAATTCATTACGTTCTGTATTTTCTACAATGAAAATTGCCTGTTAACATTAAACTTGGCCAATTAACATTAATCTACAAGTAATGTAAGGTTTCAGGGGTTGAAAACATGAATGGCCAGATGTCGCTCCGTTCCGCACTGACAGTAGTATGTAAGAAATTCAATGTTCTGTTTAGCTTTAAAGAAATATTGACATGTATCTAAATCGCATTAAATTTTGATTTAGATAGGCAAAATAAACATGTATTAGACAATTAAGTGATATTATAATGTGCTAGTGGTTTCTTTTTCACTTCTTCCACTAGTGGAAAAAAAATTGAAGTGAAGAGAATATCAATAACTTATTTGATAATAATAACTATGTATATAGTATACAATTTGACTTGTCTAAGTGCTTATTTTGTAAGCCTAAAGAAATAAAGTTATTGATTCTGATTCTGAAATAGGATATACCTGTAGAATATACTCGTTTTCTACAAATTTTCGAATAATTTAATTTAATCTGCAATAACCAGGGCCCATGTTATTAAATCCCTCAACAGATATGAAAAGGATAGACTTTCGTCCATCATGTTTACAGCTTTATAGCATTTGTGTATCAGAAACCACAATCATGTGAATTGACCTCATTCAGGAACTAACTCAGGCAAATTATCCTCTTCCAAGGGTCAGCATTAAATCAAGGTTTAGGCGCGGTTTAAGCGCTTAGTCTCAAAGTGGCTACTTACCCGCCCATTAAGTACTCAAGGGTTTTTGTCTCAAGCAGAAGTTAATTTAATTTGAACAAATTGAACAATTATATATTTATAGTATAGGGGGTAAGTCTATTAACCTTAGTAACGAGACGTGATCGTGACGTCTCATTTTTCTATAGGATTTGGTATACCGCCTCTATCGTGCGGATGTGGAACTACGCAAATCCTACTAACTACTGCTTCTTCACCTCGCGAACGGGATCACCAATCGGCCTGCCACGCGTGGCGATTACAGAAAAATCCCTTTTTTTGGGGGAGGCACAGTTCAGCTGTGGACATGTGTGTGCTGTTGAAAGACATTAATACAAGCGTCCCAGAAATGAATGAATGAACAATTTATTGTACACTAGCTGCTGCCCACGGCTTCCCACGCGCTTTTCATGTACCTTATGTCCGTCCCCGGGATACCATCTGCCTCCCTGCCAAATTTTATTAATATCCGTTCAGCCGATTAAGCGTGAAAAGGTATCAGATAGACAGAGTTACTTTAAAATTTATAATACCTATTGGTAGGGTACTAAAAATTTACATTCATACAAAAGGTCGCTGAGAGCGAGTTTTCTAAGGCAACCCACCGTGGATTGCCTGCGAAAAATCACAACCTGTGTAAGAGTAACTAACGCAAGGCTGTTGGGAGCGTGGACAACTACGATCCCTTTAACGCAGCACTTGGAAAGAGGGTCAAAAGTCAAAAATTCTTTATTTCCGTAAATACAATAAATGTATATTTAGAAAAGGTCAACATTTAACAACTGTTAAAATTAAACACTGACATGTTAATAAAGTGATATTTGGATTTCGGTCGCTTTGGTGTGTAGACTAAAGTAAAGAAGCTACGAAGAAACCTTTAGCCTGCTAGGTGTTATTTTTCGAGTTGGAGCAAAATTCGTCCCAAGCGTTTTTATCTTCTAGATAGTCTGATATTTTGCAATAAGCCTTTTTACAAAGGATATGTTTGACAATTTGTTTGAATTTATTTATTGAAAGTTTTTGCAACTCGCTAGGAGTTTTGTTGTAAAAGCGTACACATTATCCTATAAAAGATACACTAATCTTGTGTAACTTAGTTTTGGGCACAGCGAGTTTATTCTTATTTCTAGTATTTACATTATATATGTCGCAAAACGGGGGTGGATGAAGATGATAAATAATGTTGGACAATCCACACAGCAACGTCTAGCCCCATGCTAAGCAGAGCTTGTGTTATGGGTACTAGATGACTGATGTAGATATATTTTGGAATATATTACATAGACAGATATTTTTTGATTAAATAATAGAAAAATAAAGAACACCCGAAAAAATATTTTCAGATCGTACAAACATTTCTCCTAAGGCGGGAATCGAACCCGTAACCTCCTGCGTCCCAGGCGATTCTTCGCTCACCGCGCCACATTGGCCGTACAAATAATGATGATCATGATAAATTTATCAATTTGCCTTTGGTTTTTGGATTAGCCAAAAATACATTTCCCGTCCGTAATTTTTAGAAAACGGGACATTTAATTAAAATTGTTTTCACCCACGTCCTGCGATAAAATTATGTAAGTTGGGTGATTACCCGACTACCAACGGAGGAGGGTTATGAATTTGGCAGCCAAAACTCTAAACTCAACTCAAAGTCTAGTTTTTATTGACAATCAAATAATATAAACAAATTAAACTAGTATTTACAATTGAGCTAACTGCAGACTGTTGCAAACAATCTACAGAAAGCTCAAATGGTCCATATCAATATCAGTCGGAAGCGTCCCCAAGCCGCAGGCTGCATTGCCTCGCTGTATGGCAATGCTAATGCGCTGCGCCAGATACTCACCAGCTCTCGGGTCACGCGTCGCTTCGACCAGGCGCTCAGAAAATTTTTTGAAAACCCGGAGATCCTCGTTACCCCACGGACCTAGGGTCTCGACTCCAAGGGGATCAAATGCGTAGGCTCTGTCGAGACCTGCATATTTGCGCCTCTTGAGATCCTCGACCAAATCTGCCGCCGAACCAGCCCTCACGAATGTCCCTGGAAGTCTAGTTACATAAGTACCTAATTAAATAACGTACATACGAGTATGTAATATAATCCACAAATGAAAATTTTATTCCCGAGGGACAAGTTCCTATTTATCCCGAAAAACTTACAACTACTGACCTACTATACATGTGACCTACATTTCACCAAATAAAGTAATATGATCATGGAGACTTAAAATAGACCCCCGGGTCGTCGAATAGCACCCCTAATATCCTTGGAAGCGGTGATTGGGTAGCAGCAAAGTGGCGGTTGATTCGATAACAACCCTGTTCGACTGCAGCTCCGCTTTGCGGATAATGGAGTTTCAATGTGGCTCGTTTGATTGCCTTGCACCGATTGCATAGTATGTGAGTTTACTATTCGGAGGCAGAGGCGGGTACCTTCATTAAGGTTGTAGCATATCAAAGCCACACCGCAAAAGAACAGCAAAAGTGCATTTAAAGTGATTTAAGTCTAATATTTAGATACACTTCGTACTTTGATGAATTCATTATGAATGTAAGAGGGTGTTCTTCCAACATGTTGGAACTAAATATAGACAAAATTCATTTGTAGTGCGAGCGAGTAGAAATTTCAATGAATTCAGCAGGAGGTTGAACATTGACTATGAATGCTGGTATTGAAAGGCAATACCAGCATTCATAGGGCAAGACGATGCATGATGACTCTTGACGTCTTTTGCACAAGTTGTTATACTCATAATTTTTATGTGTTGTTTTGTTTTACTTTTAATTAACATAATTTTAATACATTATTATGAACGCAATTGTTAACGATAGAAATTTTAGTGTTCACACTTATGTATGATTATTAGTGAATGCCTATTATTTTAGCTTTCTGTGTTTATTTTAAATTCTATTGTAATTAGTTAAGCTGATGGCAATCCGAATTAAATAAATAAATAAACTAGGTTCGTAGTTAACCCGCTTACATTTATAATGAATACTTTACAGTAGCATAAAATAGCAGTAAGCAAGCTTGCCGCAGCCTAGCCAATTGTTGACTTACGCCTTGCTTACCTTAAGCTTCAATCGTGTACCAGCGGGCTGGCGCGTGGACGGCTTAAAGCAAGTAGCACGATCAAGGTCAGGTACGGCCAAATGAGCGTGGACAGCAGACTGGCTGCTAGCTGTAACCGAGTGATACATATGTGCTATGCCTTTAGGATTCCTTACCCGAAGCATAGATTAGGTAATGTTACTTCGTAACCCGAAGGGCCGTAAAAAATAATGATGATATTTTGTTTATCGACTGTTCTAAGACTCCACTTATACTACTATAAAACGGAGAATGATTTTTCTTTTAGAACCGACTTCGAAAAAATTAGGAGGATCTATGTATGTTCGCCATTCTGTAGGTATGTTTTTTATATAAGTTTAAAGATTTATCCGTCTATTGTCGAAAAATATTAATGATTCTTTTGGTTTTTATAGAGAATGTTCCCGGGGTGGTCCTATATCAGTTATTTCTGAGGGACAAGGATTCGCCACGTCCACAAAAATAAAAAAACAGTGTAAACATTCGAATCCGAAGTCGGTTTTTGTAAGAACATTATATTATTTTTCTACTCTCCTCTATGCATAAAAGTTACATATAGGGCGTAACGTAAAGAGGAGATAAACTGAGAAATCCTGTAACTTTATCGGGGGCATCGAACATTTAAAATTTCGAAAATTTCCAATTTCTCAAGAGCTGTGAGACTTTTACTGAGTACATTTTTTTCTGATCAGTTAAGATGCTCCCTACCCGTAGGGAAATTCTCTTTACCCAAAACCCTGCGTAAGTCTGAAAACAAAACTTATGCCTATTCAAAATAGGATAGATGCCCAAAATACCTCGAGCCTAGTGAAACTCTAAAAGCGTAAAACAATTTGATAAATTACCTCTAATGAGGGGCACGTATCACAACAAACATGGTTAGGATGGGGTTTGGACTAGAGACGCACCTAGTTTGGTCTATTGGGCCTATCAACTGTAGTCCTAAAGATTTAAATGAAACAAAAAAAAATAGTTTTTAAGACAATACAAAGTACACACATAAAGTTGGTACAATAACTATAAGAATAAGAATAGAATAAATAATAAGAATAATAATGTTGTTCCTTTACCGGCATTTACGCCAACATTTTGAGGAACCCATCCAGCATTCGGCAAGCCACCGTCTGCCGCTTGTAACAGTATTGAGTAGAGATGAGTCCGGTATTCAATAACTAACTCAGTACCTGTTAGCATGGTCCTAAAATAGCTAACGCTATTGTAAAATCCGCATACCGATAAGGAATAACTGTGCAAAGCGAGCATCGCGCCTAACCGACCCTGAGCCATAACTACCCAACGCTTCAATACCTATACTTACCTAATTATCATCTACGCATAGGTACTAGCGGATCGTTCACCCATAAAGTTATGTAGCTGCAACAAGTATTTGGTATTTCTAACCAAATCGGTTAGAAATATATTAGGTAGAAATCAGAACAGGTATAGGGTATTGTAACGTTATTGGGTACCAGTTCGTACTACCGGTTATTAGTTAGGTATATTGAAACAAAATACCTAACTAATAACCGGTAGCCAAAATATCCAATAACTCCCATCCTTAGTATTGAGAGTATGTTTATGGCAGGCGTCCATAGTTTTCCCCATAGCCCAATTACCCAGTCCATCCATTCACCACAATAACATGGCTTTTTTGTTATTTTCATTTTCCTTTGTAATAGTCTCTACACCTGGCGGTATCATCATCTTCGGGTGTATCATATTGTGCAACCAAGGATGATACCCGCTATCTGTAGCTCTCGCCTTTACATTAATTCTCATAAAGGGCCTCTGTGCTGTTGGCTTCGGCTCCACGCATGCCTCCCAAAGGACCGGGTCACTATATGGCCCGTGATCATGGAAATGAGAAACAGAATAATAAATATATCTTTATTTTGTAAACAGAACTTAGGTAGGTACTACAATTACTAAACTTACAATATACTTAATTTAGAAAAGAAACATATTCTGTACCTTACTATAACTAAATACACTGAAACAGAATATACCAGGTAGAATACACAGAGAGTCTTGAATAGAATTGAATATTTCTTTAGTGCACCATCAATACATGAAATACTAACTATATCTAGTGTGGTACTATCTGCGGCCTTATCGCTAACAGCGATCTCTTCCAGTTAACCTTTGGATGGATAGGATTAGTACGTATTTAAGCTGACTGGAAAAAATGACATATCTTGTCTATGTCTAAGTACTAAAGTATGGTCTACTAGCTAAAACAATAGAAACTTAGGTCAACAGCGGGTCAGTTTTAGATATATTTATGATAGAACAGATAGTTTTCTGTTTATTTTGTGTTCGTAGAATACAAGCGGAAACAGAAAATTATTGGATCATTCATGAAAGACTAGCTGCTGCCCGCTTCTACGCGCGCGTTTTATCTGGATAAAAAATAGCCTATATGTTATTCCAGGTCCCAAACTATATCTATACCAAATATCAGCCTAATCGGTTCAATAGTATTTGCGTGAAAGAGTAACAAATATCCATACATCCATACATTCATGTCATCCCTTTGGCGTTTATAATATGTATGACGACCTCTGTGGCGCGGCAGGCGAAGGTTCGCCTGCGACGTAGGAGGTTGCGGGTTCGATTCCCGCCTCGGGACAAATGTTTGTACGATCTGCAAATATTTGTTCAGGGTGTTCTGGATGTTTTCTATGTATAATAAAAAATATCTACATATCTATTTATTATATTATATTATGTATATCAGTTATCTAGTACCCATAACACAAGCTCTGCTTAGCTTGGGGCTTGTGTGAATGTGTGAATTATCCAGTATTATTTATTTATTAATATTAGTAGAACTAAAGGAATTGCTTTAATAGTTCCTATAACAATATGACTCAGACAATATTTGCACGCGTGCGTGCAGGCTGAATACAATTACCTAAATAGTTATAAGACCTAATATTGTATAATATTTATGTATTCTTGCAAATATATGATCTGATTTGATTTGATTCCTTATTTTATTACATTACCTACCAACAATCAACAACGAAACGATAAAATTACTTATCTGAACACTATAAATTCACGCCATTAATAACTGGTCAAGTCTACAATATTATAAACAAGCTCGTAATATTATGTCGCCAGCCTATAATCCATAAATTTCTGAACACGCTAACTTTTATTGGAAAGGTTTCTTTCATTTCTGTTATATTATTTAAAAAATAAAAATAAACAGCAGTAAATTATATAGCTTCTTTTTATATCTGAGTGACACAGGCTACAATTTATACAGGTGAGCGAACCTCTGGCAAAATCTAGTACAATAAACATAGATAATTTATTGGTTCATTAATTCTAAAGCTATCCTCAAGTTGATAGCATCCCTAGTTTATATCAATCACTTTAGAGCAGTGGGCCGCCCGCCGTCCCGAAGGTCCCTCGATGCGGCTCACGTCGGGACGCTTGTCGGGACGCGCGTGACCTCACCGCGACACATAATAAGTGGGCCAGACAGGACCTCGGCCCCGTGAGATCACCTATTGATACCTCGCCGATAATATACGCGTGTGCCAAATTAAGATGCCTTTAAGGGTCGCTTTACATTGCGCGGGTGATTCAAATTATGCGGTTTATAAGTTTTTTCTGCGTTAAGAAATAAAACATGAGAATAAGCAGCTTTTCGGTCTGGTAGGTTCTCTTCGCACCTCTTCTGGTAGGTTCTCTTTGCACCTCCTCTAGTAGGTTCTCTTAGTCTAATCACGATATCCACGGGTTGAGTTGAAGGAGTCGATTCTTATGTTCTCGGTTAGGCACCAGAACGTCACTTTCTACAATAATACCAAGTTTAACTTCATTTTATAACTACATCATGTAAAACAGATCTAAGTGTAATGCATTACATAGCTTATAACGAAACGTAACATTTTGGCTAGGGAAGAACGGAACGTACCCACAAGATGGCGGGGTCACATAGAAAACAGCAGCAACGACTAATCTAACAAATTGTAATAATTTATCTAAGAATAATAAAGGTCATCACCATCATCATCAGCCCATACACGTCCACTGCCGGACATAGGCCTCCCCCGTCGCCACAAATAGCGGTCCTGAGCCGCCTCCATCCATCGACTCCCTGCGACCGCTACGATGTAGTCGTTCCATCGAGTGGACGGTCTCCCATGTAGGGGGGAGTGATAATAAAAGTGTTCCTGCCTAAATCGGCGTATTATTTACAAACAAAATACTGACTATCTGTAATCATGGACAATTGATGCGTCTTGCAGATAAGGTTAAGAATGCAAGATATATTACAGAAACGCTCACAAACAAAACGATATATGAGGCATTGACACTGAACTCTTTTTGGAACAACGCCAACAGATTCAACTAAGCTATAAGATACTTAGGAACACACTTTCTTTGACCTCGTTTGTATCAGCAACGACGTAATTTAGTTGAGGCTACAATACGAGTGACTTCAAAATTATCATGAAGCTCTCATATATACAGTTTTAAAACTTGTAGGAACCTTTATTTTCTGACTAAGTCGGGGCTTGAAGTATAAATAAATAAATCAATAATAAATAAATAATGCTGGACAATTCACACAACTTTATCTAGCCCCAAGCTAAGCAGAGATTGTGTTATGGATACTAGATAACTGATATACATAATACTATATATTAAATATATAGATAATTTTTATTATACATAGAAAACGACCAGAACACCCTGAACAAATATTTGCAGATATTTGTTATATTATTTTTTATAGTATGCCTGTCGTTAATGATTCTTACAAAATGTTCAGATTTTAAGGGCACTGTAAGGCGCTAAATGTATAGAGGGTAACGAAAACTTTTATAGTTTTCGTAAACTGTGCACAACTCATACTAAGGATTTTGATAGATGCTTAAGCCTACTATAACTTTTATGTCTAGAGTTTATTAGAAATCAATTTTATTTTAAACTTGCATCCCTTTTAAGAACCAAGGGCTTAGCTCCCAAACCTCTAACTCAGGTAGAACCAATAACAATCAAAGATATTTAATTAAACGCCATAAAAAGTAATGTGACACTTGAAATGGGGGTTGAATGGAATCTAACATCTAAGACAGAGCGATTAGCTCCGCGTTGGAATTCATTTCACAGTCACCTTGCGGCTGGAGACGATTTATAGGGGTACTCGGTAGAGCTAGGATCTGCTCTATACTAGAGGCAACAACCCCCGAATTCTCAAATTCAACTTAATTTTAAGCACGTCTGAAGTCAAGTTTGGTTGGAGACGGTGCAGGATAGAAGCCGGTGATGATCTACGAGTATTGTGTCGGAAGCGAAGACCCACTTTGAGGTTGATGCGCCAATATAGTGAGTGAATGAGTTGACGTCTCAAGTGACGAATTTTCGACAGATTTTCTAGTGTGGTCTTCTTCAAATGATAGTCAGGGAGCGAACTAGGAAAACGAATAATTTGGCATGTTTTGAATAAACCGACCTCAAATTCCTGATCTCTTGTTTACGCTCGTTGCCATGGAAACTGTTTGTTACCAGTAATTGTGATAATTTGATTGTTGACAAAAACCTAATAATCGATTTCGAGTTCCTTAATTTTACACTGCATCAAATTTATGAGATCACCTCGGGATCATTTCCTATACAATAGAGAAAGAATGATCAAAACCGGTCCATAATTGGCAGAAAGATCGCGTAACATACATACAAAAAAGCAGTCGAAGAGAAGCTTCGACGATACACCAAACAACCCCCCGGTGGTGGCCGGCCTCAGTGCATGATCAATTCTCGTAATTCTGTAATTCTTTATTGTACACAGTTATACATTGTATCAACTTATCTAATAAGATTATTATTATATAGGCGAGCTTAACCCTGAAATAAAGTTTTCTTCCAGCAAACCTTACAGTTATAGGAGAGGCGATGGAAAAGGTCGAGGAAGTGTACAAAAAAATCACAAATTAATGGACCTGGGAATTTCGTAGACCAAGCCTACTTCTAAGGAATTTCATAAGATCCCTAAGTTTTGCGACTTCGACGGGACTTGAACTGGCATCCCTCCCTCAGTACGGGATGCGCTACCAATTGCGCCACGAGGTTATGTGACGTAGAATTCGAAAAACTCTGGGACTTCCTGGACTTGGGAATTAAAGGATCTTATTAAATTTCTTAGAAATTATCCTCAGTGTGAGGCTTACGCACTATCATAGCAAAAACCTCAAGCCTACTTCCTAACCTACTTATATCAACTATTTCAGCTCTAGACCAGCTCTAGAACTTGAAGTTACAGACTCTGTGGTGTAGATAAGACCCGTTTAAATAAGTAGGTACTGCACGCATGATGCCCGAGGCGATTAAAACTTCATTTGCAGTTTTATCAGCTTCGTTATTGTCTATTCACGTTAGAAAAAGATATTAACAAAGTTAAATTTTACTTTGCCTGGGGCTTCGAAATGTTGAGCAAAATAATAAATTTTATTGGATGAGAAGAGTGATAACCTCGCAGTCGTAAATGAAGCTTACTATAGTCTAGTTTATGTACCTAGATCACGTTGTTATGATAACCAATCAAACCTAATAATATGTCAAAGGTGAAGTCTTCTGAAGATGTACAGTCAGCGTCAAACTGATATGAGCGTCTAGAGTAGTCGAAATGATCTGAAAAACATTAAAGCGATTCGATATACGCAGTTCGAATAATCAGATAAGCACCTAAGGTTTCCAAAATATCTTACTACTCATTGTTTCATATTTTATGAGCATTCAGGGTGTTCAAAATTATCTTGGCAAACAAGCTAACTTAAGGTACCATAAGTTAGCTAAGATCTCCAACACTTGAAGATAAAACTTGGCAGATGACGGAAACGGGTGTCTGTAGGTGATCTCTAGAATATCATCATCATCATCAGCAGAATGAGGTAGTTTTAGAGTTCTTTAAGAGTATACCCCACTGCGGGGTATACTCCCATAGCTTTTTACTTACGTAATGAAACCGGAATCTAGACTACCTATATTTAATATGAAATAGATCATAAGTTCCTACTTTGTAAAACCATCTCTGTGATTTTCTTTTGACATCTCGGTCCTATCCTCGCCGCATCCATCGATGCCCCGCGACGCAAAGCTATGACGTAATCCGCCTTAAATCAAAAATAGGTTTTTTTTACCCGCGACTCGTAATGTTTATATTTTTCAAGTGTTTCTTTTGTGTGGTTGGCGGACACTCAATTATCTCGAAGCATCAAAACGGCTGAAGGATTTAAAGACTCCTATAATATTGTTCTCAGTACATTTTGTAGCCCTTAACACTCTTATTAGGCAAGAAAAATGTATATAGTGAACACCGAATCAGATTTTAAATAGTATTTAATCATTAACTTGTTATCTAATAAAAGTGCATGAGAAGCTATCGACAGAAGCTAGTAAAATATAAATTAAGCAATCTACAACTATTCATTCTTAAGAGGCGTACCTATCTCCTTGAATTCACATGGGGTTTTCAATCAGGGACGCGTGCCTCGTACCGGGCTCGCTAGATTACGAGCTCAGCGATAAATTGCTTCAATACGATAGACTGAAGCTTTCATTTTTTGGAAAGCTTTCAAAATCGGCTTACTCTATGTTATGTAGGCAGACATTGCTGGATAAATCTGGTCTTAGATTCGGATAAGGTGCCTTACCTGTCTATTTGTCTTTTAATGTCTGTGTATGATAAATAAAATAAATAATACTAGACAACCAACACAACATCACCTAGCCTCAAGCTAATGGGTAATGGTTAATGAGTACTAGATGACATACTTAATGCAATATATTACATATATAATAGATATTTTTTATTAACCTACATGGGAGACCATCCACCCGATGGACCGACGACATCTTAGCGGTCGCAGGGAGTCGATGGATGGACCGCTATTTGTGGCGTCGTATGGGGGAGGCCTATGTCCGGCAGTGAACGTGTATGGGCTGATATGATGATGATGATAACACACAAAAAATACCCAGAATATCAGAGACAAATATTTGCAGATCGTATAAACATTTGTCCCAAGGCGAAAATCGAACCCGCAACCTTCTACGTCGCAGGCGGATCTTCGCCCACGGCGCCACAACATCGGTCTTCTAGAGTGAATTTTTGTTTATAAAGTTTATAGATTGCTATTTCTAGCTTAAAAACCAAACAAAATATTATGAGTAAGTAGAAATAGGTACCTCATTAGCACAGTCCACTGTTGAATATGTTTCGCCCAAACAAGGGGTTTAGACATAATCCATTTTTTGCGAATGGCGGATCGATGGGGACTTCACATTTCATTTAAAATGGTGTTCGGAACATTCGCATTTTGCTCTATGTGAATTTTTGTTACCTTAACTCGCAGTAAACTTTAGCGATTGGTTAACATATTAAAGATTATTTTAACGTAGGGGAAATATAACAAAAAGTACGCTATAAATAATCTTTAAAACTTACCCCAATTTTTAGACTAGTTTGACCGGACTATTGCTTTAGTTGGTTTGTCAATTGCAGTGGAAATCGCGGGGTCGCCGTCGTCGTGACGGTTGCGGCATGGTATAAGAAACCAAGGTATGCTCTTCCAAGACACGATGGTCACTTGTCTCCAGGCTACGTCATCGACGCCATCAGCAAATGAGAAAATGAATCTGTTTCCTGGTGATACCAGTAGCGTAAAATCGTAACTCCCCAAACTCCTGTATGAATCTGATAAAACTATGTGGTTTTGTATTTACCAATTATTTATCACATTGACTCGTGTTTAAATAACGCTGTTTTGACTGATTTGACAAACATAATTGACGATTGTAATTTTTTATTGATTTTTCAATTGACCCTTATCACATTTGTTTCTCAACTTCTACATTTTCTTGAAATGAAGTGGCAACTGGACAGTGACGTCACCTGGCGACACTCCCGGAAGAGCAGACCTGTTTTCTTGGATCATGGGTTGCGGTAGAATCTCTCAGCCCGTGGATGTCGTAAGAGTCGACTAAGTGAACCTACCAAGGGCAGCAGCTTCCTTCTATTTAATTTTAACACCTCGACTGCGATCACTTATTCGCCTGCCAAGCGTGGAGCCAAAATCCCCTCGTTTTGGGCAGGCTTCAGCAGTGTGCTGATAACGAATTTTATAACAGACCTAGGTATATTTTAAAGTTTAAAATATTGTATATGTGTCTATGGTATATTTAATAAAAATATAGTTTTAGAATTAATTTATTTTAATTACTTGTTTGTATTGTATTTCTTTATTAATCAAACATAATCTAATCGTATAATTATTCAGAAACTCTAAACCAGAGAAGGTTTGTTTAGTGTCTGCGGTTACAACGAGTTGCCACACATTTGGCAAGAAGTTATCGAACAACAAACATTAGAAACATAAATATTAAATATGAGCCTATTATTAGAATGAAAAATATTAAGTAACAATTCCGCGTATAACCTTCTCTGATAGTATTCATCAAAGTAAGTTGTCTACTAGTTTCGTCTCTCCACGAGACATCTTCAAGCCCCCACAATACTCGACCTTGACATTGAGATTGGTCAGAACAGCAACACCGACAGAGTCCAGCCAGTGATGTTGGCACTTCGAGCTCCGCCAAGTCTCTTGACTTGGCGCGAGGTATTTTTTCATTCTAATATTATGCAATGGATATCCGCAAAGTAACGCATGAATTTATGCTAAGTCTAAGTATCTACCAATATTTATACTAAGTCTAAGTATCTACCACTAGAAAGAAAGAAAGAAAGAAAGAAATTTATTTATTTGCCTTAAAACTACCACACGATACATACAATGACTTACGACTATTTAAACCTAAGTAGACACTTTAATTGCGCAGCAGAGTTAGGGCAAACATGGCCTTCCCTCAGCATTGTGCTGGACGAACACTTGTGTGTCCACCCAGCGCTGGTTTTCAGTGAAGGCCATGGGCTTGGAACGTCACAACCGTCTAGAGTGGTGCGTCTGTAAAACTAAAAGATACGGCACTAATTACACAGTCTTCACGTCTATGAACCTATAGTTTATTAACTAAATATCATCCGTCAATTAGGTGAGAACGAGTGCGTAGGTAAACCCTACATAAGCGTAAATAAATATGTACGTCGTGCGCTCAAGTCGCGGCTGAGGTAGCGCAAAATGTCTTAAGTGCTTGGATATTTATTTTACAAGTGGACTTACAGTTACATAAAACCAAAACGTCCAAGAGTATCTTCGCCTTAAGGCACTACTAACTTAAGTATGTAATTTTTTTTTATTAATAAATAAATAATACTGGATAATTCACAAAATTTGTCCCGAAGCGGGAATCGAACCCGCAACCTCCTAATATCTAAGGTTTCTTCATAAATCCATGGTAACGTATTCAAATTCCCATTTCTTTGGTGAAGCTAATGTATCATGGAATTTTAGTATCATGGCTGTACACATCGACAACTCACTGATTTATTACAGGTTTGACTTAGGATAATCTTGAATAAAATATACAGTTAAGTATATACGTCGTTTCTGGCCGCGGCATCAAACGCGTTATTTTCGAGATAAAAAGTAATCTACATAAGTAAAACTGGGAAATAAAGTAATCACTTTGATTTTTCGTCCATACAAAACATGTATCTACTGTACAATGTATGGACACGTACGTTATTTAAAGTCATAATCATATCAGCCCATACACGTCCACTGCTGGACATAGGCCTCCCCCGTACGACACCACAAATAGCGGTCCTGAGCCGCTTCCATCCATCGACTCTCTGCGATCGCTACGATGTCGTCGGTCCATAGAGTGGATCGATGGATATCTTTAAAAAAGTTATTATGTGTATAGCAACCTAAAAATGGGGTTCCAAGTCTAAAGCTATGTAAGTAGGTACTATGTCTATACAAAACTACACCCAGATCCGGTCAGAACCCAGTTTTGGCGTGAATAAGTAACAAACATCCTTCCAAACTTTCGCATTTATAATATTAGTGTGACTATACCCACAACCAAACAAAATAGATAACTATAAATCCACAAACTTCGATTCGTATTATTTTATTTCTGGAAACTTGTTTTCCCTACAAGGCTCAATACGCTGATCAAATGGCTCAATTTGCACAAACTTATTTCTTTACGTACCTGTATCCACCCCATTTCATTCCTTTTTCATCCCCAACGTTATCATCCCTTTCAAATTGTTTCGCCATTCGAACTGACTCTATTGGGCTTGTTACGAACAGGGTGGATGTTACCTTCAACTGTTACTTGACGTTTGCTCCTTGACAGTCAGATATTTTTATAGCATAGATTGATAAAATAACTTTATTCCACAAAACAGAACTTGATTGACCTGAATAAAGTGGATTTTTTATATCTTACGGTTCTTACTAACACTCCGAATACTGAAGCCTATAAAGAAGTAAGATTAAATATTTCTGAAAAATCACTATCGATGATTGATTTATTAAAAAGTCCATGGGGTGGTTGGGAATATATCAAGGCGAGCATAATGCTAGATATAATTATCTATAACCTTTGGGTAGTGTGAACAACAATTAGTTGGATGGGGGGCTAAATAACAAAATTTACAGAAAAACTAAATAATAATAATAATAATAGACAATTAACAATTCGTGTGCTTACCACACGAATATATATCATTAATTAATATATATCATTAAGCATAAAAAAAAGCTTTAAAAAAATTTTTGAAAAATTTCAAATTTTCATAGTTACGAGTATACCTAGATGTTTTAATATTTGTTTAAATATTTGTGTTTACCTGCCAACTCTTTAATGGATTTTGTGTAATTTGTAGTCAGCTATAATTAAGGAAACACTATCCTATAAGTACTTGTTGTTTTTTGTAATTTAGTGTGTGTGTATTACGGTGTTTTTTGTGTTTCGATAAATAAACGTGCTAGAAAAACACATAACTTATTAAATACTTAATTAAGTACATTGCAAGTGAAGCGTCTCGCAGACTGGTAGTAATATCTAGTAACAAACATACCTACGTAAAAACGTACAATACAGTTGCAAAACTCCTCCTTTTTTGAAGTCGGTCAAAACTACCACATATAGTAGTTACGCGGAACACTTTAGATTACCTTATATATCTTATCCTAAATACACGTGACATATGTATATCTTTACGAAACATATATCTTGTGACATTTATGAAACGCCTAAGCCTAGTCAAAGTATTGGTTTTCACAACATTTTAAAAACACCCTGTGCATTGTTTTCTGTACCGTCTCAGGCTCATTCTTGTTAAGTATAAGGAGGACTCTTATTGCCTAAATTTCCTTAAATTGAAATGTTTAGCGAATAGTACTTTGTGATATGTTTGTGATTGAAATCTCCATTGTGGTGGAGGCTTCTGAAATACCTAGCTTTTAATTTTCTTTAGATCTTGCGATAAAAATGGGGAATGGCAGTCACTTATGACGAAAACGCTTTATTTATTAAAATCTAGCTGGGCCCGCGGCTTCGCCCCCGTTGAATTTTAATTTTTGCGCGGAACCCTATTTTTTTCTAATCTATATCATTTCCGGATAGAGGCAATTCCAAGAAATCTAAAATCATTTGTTCTCGAGTTAATAGTGGTGTAACCAACACGAATTTGTTTTATATAATTATATAGATGTTTGTTTACACATATGCTTAAAGTGAAAATAAATAACAAAGATTTAACTATTCAGTTATCATCATTTTAACACTGAACGTTTTTGACGAATTTATTGGTGTTGACGTCCTGCGGCGGTTGCTGCGCACGACGTCCAAGGGGGGGATGGGGAAGGGATAAGATTTTGTGGTCGTCACTTATTTAAAAAATAGGGTTAAGTGTCATTACTAAAATAAAAATCTTATCCCTTCCCCATCCCCCCCCCCCCCCCCCCCCCCCCCCCCTTGGACGTCGTGCGCAGCAACCGCCGCAGGACGTCCAAAGGGATAAGATTTTCACCGAATGAAACGTTGAATTGCACAAATAACATAACTACAGTGATGGCCTAAAATTGTGCCAGTAACCAGTAATAGATATAACCCATATCTAAACTGAAGAATGGTGTGGCTGCAATTCTTGCTGCGGATTCCAAGAGGCGCAAATATGCAGACTTGATATAGCCTACGCATTTGCTCCCGTTAGAGTCGAGGCCCTAGGTCCGTGGGGTACCAAGGCTGGTTGAAACGACGCGTGACCTGAGATCTGGTATCTGGCGCATTGCAGCATTGCCATACAGCGGGGCAATGCAGCCAGCGTCTTAGGGAGGCTTCCGACTGGTATTGATATGGACCAGTTGATCTATCTCTTGATTTAAACATATATATCTATGTATGTATTGTATTAAGTATACCAGTGATCCAGTACCCATATTTATGACTGGGACACAATATTTGACACTTATAATACAAAAACATTTGATTTTTTTATGATAAATTATTATGGAACATAGACATTTATTTTCCAATGAAAACATATCGTTTTAGAAACAGAAAACCATGCCCATGGATTTGTGATGACCTTATAAAAATTCAAAATGATATTCATGACTTACATCTAATGAAAAGACAATATCCGGAACTACTATTGAATGATGAAATCGAAAGAAAAAAAGCCCTACTGAAAGATACATGTACAAATAAGAAAAAGGAGTATGTAGAAAATAGACTAAAGAACTCGAAGAATACTAAAAAAGAAATATGTTATTAAAAAAGATACAAATAAAAATATAAAAGAATGGAATTGGGACCTAGAAAACACAACTGGACATAAAGTTAAAAATGAAGATATTGCTGACTATTTAAATAATTACTTTATTTCAATTGGAGAAACACTTAAAAAGAATGACGCACCGGAGATAACTATAGCAATGAATTACTAAGATAAGACTGTAAATAAAACTGATATATTTGAATTTGATCATATATCGATGGCAAAACTATCCAAAATTGCCAAACAAAAAATTGATAGCTCAACTGTAAAAGACATTTATGATATATCAGGAATAACACTATACGAAGTAATAATACGGTTAGGAGAGCACATTACTTACCGTATTAATAATATCCTGAGCTCAAGCCACTATCCTAAAAGCTTGAAAAAGTCCAGATTGACCCCCCTTTATAAAGGTAAAGGAGAAACATCATCGGTCTGCAATTATAGACCAATTACAATTGTACCGACAGTGTCAAACCTAATTGAAGCAATTATCTCTGAGAGCATAATGAAGCACATGAACAAGAATAAGCTCGTATCCGATACACAATATGCATACATAAGTGGTCGTTCAACGACATCAGCGACAGAAAAATTTATAGAGGCAGTTTCTAAAGGGCTAGATAATAAAAGAAAAGTAGCTGGAGTGTTTTTAGATCTATCTAAAGCCTTTGACTCAGTGAACTTTTACTCAAAAAACTAAATTTCTACGGTATATATGGGCAACAATTGGAACTATTAAGATCTTTTCTAACCGACAGAGAACAGACCGTTGAAATCAAGATTAATAAAAAAGTACATAGATCTAAACCTCAAAAAATAGATATAGGTATTCCACAGGGCTCCTCGCTTGGAAATATCTTATATATAATTTTTCTCAATGACATATCAACATTAACTTTAGATTGACAAATGATACAATATGCTGATGACACGACTATTGTATTATCCGCTGAAACAAGCGTAGAATTGGAAACGAGCATACGTGTTACAATGCAAAAGTTAACCATGTGGTTCAAAGCAAAGGTCTTCACCTAAATAGTGATAAAACCAACATAATATTCTTTAACAGCACATCCCCTAATCAACCAGTTGTCTGTATTGGTTTAAAAGATGGCGTAACCTGTGACTCATCTAGACTTGTCAAGCTGCTTGGTTTCGAACAAGACCCTGCGTTGACCTGGAAACAGCATGTCGATACAACATGTACAAAAATGGCGAAAGGCATCTATGCACTAAAGCAAATAAAACAAATGGTTTCAGCCGAAAGTCTAAAAGAAGCGTATTATGCCTATATACATTCAATACTCTCATATGGTATTATACTATGGGGAGCTTCAACAGACACAGAACGCATACTCAGGATGCAAAAACGTGCAATCAGAACTCTAGTAGGAGCAAAATACCGGGACACGTGTCGGTAACATTTTAAGACATTAAAAATATTGACATCAATCTCACAATATATACTAGAAATTATAAAATATGTACGACAAAATATGGACAAATACAAAATCAGAAAAACGAAAAGCCAAAGAAGCACAAGACAGAAAATAATTTTTACTCCAGAGAGTGTCGAACAAAATGCCTATGGCAATGGGTCAGAAGTTATTTAATAAACTCCCTGAATTTATGAAACTGGAGCAAAATGAGGGCCCTTTTTATCAGTCACGTCAGGACGCTTTTATTAGACAAGACATTGTACAGTATACAAGAATATCTTGAAAATGACTACAGCCATTTAGAGCTTAAAATTTTAGACAAAAATGCCTCTTTACAGCATCTCTAATTTATTTTATGTAAAAAAGCCGTGGGGCCGCGGCGTACGAATATCGACCCCTCCAACTCAACCCGTGGATGTCGTAAAAGCCGACTAAGGGAACCTACCAGAGGAAGGGCAGCAGCTTCCTTCTGAGTATTTTTAAACACCAACACTGCGATCACCAATCCGCCTGCCAAGCGTGGTGTCTCAAATCCCCCCCTACATGGGAGACCATCCACTCGATGGACCGACGACATCGTAGCGGTCGCAGGGAGTCGATGGATGGAGGCGGCTCAGGACCGCTATTTGTGGCGTCGTACGGGGGAGGCCTATGTCCAGCAGTCGACGTGTATGGGCTGATGATGATGATGATGATGAAATTAAAATAAGTTTGTGTAGTTTTTATTATATTTAATTTTAATTAGCACAAACGATGTGTATATTGACAATATTATATAATCCATGAACTTATTTTATTTTTAAGTATTTAAGTTTGTGTTTTTTATAATGAATAAAATATCTTATCTTATCATAATACAAGCTCTACTTAGCTTGGGGCTAGATGATGCTGTGTGGAACGTCATCATTTTTTTATTGTTTAAACAGTCGTTAACTCAACTGTTTCAATTGTAAATACTAGTTCTAATTCTGTAGATGTAATAACGATATCATAGGAGTTCAAATAGAAGCGCTAAGCTTTCGAGCACGGACCTCGACACGAATGTCAATCTAAAATGCAGATGCAATCCCAGAACTAATTTGAGCACACAAACTAGATGAATGTACTGGGTATTTAGGAAGTTGCTAGAAAACCCTGTTATGTTAGGTTTTCTACGTCAAAAATACATTAATTTAGGTTTTAGTTTAAGTATTATTAGGTATACATTATATTCTCTGTTCATAGAAAAGTATCTACTCCAAAATTTTCAAAATTTTCTCGCTCCATTTTTTATTCATGTAAATTTGACAATTTGGTATTTTCCATAATATCGATAGAGTTTTGTCTCAGTCCCAAGCCATTTAAAAAGTTGATTAAGAATCATAAGTTTAACCGCTAGGCTGTTAACACGAGCCACGGAGAAATTATAGTAAATGAAAAGATAGAAAGATAACACGAATAAAGAAAACTAATCCTAAGAAAGTTTTTTAATCTCGAAAGTTGTCAGAACGGACAATGTTATTCAGTTTCTTTTAGGGCTGAAGTAAAGGGAGGTAAAGCCCCGTTTTAAAAGGGGCTTAGGGACTTTTATTGGAGTTAAGTGAAACATCATTGAAAACGGTTTTAAAAGCAGTTCGACAAAAGCTGAGTTAATGTGTACTTTTCAAAAGTAATAAGTAACTTTAGGATGGGTACTTTATACATAATCTGGGCTTAGAAATACCCATGTATTTCGATTAATTTTCGATTCGATATAACGATTACTTTGTTTTCAAGTAAAATATTCTTTATACTTGGTTCTAGAATGTTAAATATTTATAAATTTTAAAAACCAAAGAGACTGGTATCATCGGAGCAAATCATAAACAATTATTAGTTTTGAAAGCTTTCATTCTGCCGTCCGTTTCGAACGTGAATTGCAATTTTTCGCTGCACATGTGCAATTAAATATAAATAAATGATGCATGGTTAAGTATTTGTTTGTTTTTTGTGATTATCTTGTTGTTTTTGACTATTCTTATTAGTTGTTAAACCAAAGTTTTTTGTACTTTTAATCGACTTCGAAAAAGGAGGAAGTTTTGTGTTCTGTGCGGCTGTATGTATGTTTTTTTTTAATATAGATAAAACCGTCGATATCTCCATCAATTATGGACCTATTTTAAACTATTGTATTCAGAATGATACGAGGTGGTCTCATAAAAAAATATTAAAATCCCGCAAAAATTAAAGACAGTGTCAAAAAAAAATTCGAAGTCAGTTTTTACATTTTTCAAAATAATTAAATTATTGCTAGAAATAATCCCAGTCTATACTCCAAATTCAGAATCCTAGATATTTTGTGTCAACAAAGACATTTTGTGAATGAAAACTTAACAAAAACTGATAGCAACAACAGAAAACAACAAGGTAACAGCAAAGTTATCAATAAAAACTAAAACACAAACTTCAACAACGCATAATCTCACTTGTGTAGCAAAAAAATTTTTAAATTTGTCTTCGAAAACGAACGAGAAATCGATCAAATGATGAATGAAAGTTTTCAAAACCAAAAATTGTTTCTAGCTTCTATGCTTTGCTTCGATGATACCAATGTCGTTAAATATTTTCCACAAATATTCCTTGGGTTCTTTAAAACACTTGTGTACAAAAAATATTCAGGTTTTTTAATCGGGGCATAGTCTCATAGTAGGTATTCTACCCGTATGCACTAACTCACAAAATATAACCTAAAACAGTGATAAACCAGATAAAACCACAGAAGAGGTAAATGAGGGTAAAACCACAAAACAGAACGTAAATTAGGCGACCATTTCAGCAAATTACAAGCAAAATAACTTATTATATTACTAGAACTGTTCCCCGCGGTTTTACCCGCGTTAAATTCTAATTTCACACTTCTAGGGGTATAAAAAGATCCTTTTTCCCGTAAATCTCCCATGGGAATTTGATGTTTTACTAGGACAAAAAGTATGCCATGTTACTGTCCATCTTTTCAACATTATTTATCGACAAAGAAAAAACAATCAAATAATATTAACAAATTAAACCAGTATTTACAATTGAAACAAATGAGCTAACTGCAAACTGTTGCAAACCATCTACAGATAGCTCAACTGGTCCATATCAATACCAGTCGGACGCGTCCCCAAGACGCTGGCTGCATTTCTTTTCAACTAACTCTATGCCAAAAATCAAGTCAATTGGTTGCTTTGTTAGGGCGTGAAGGGAGGACAAACAAACAAACACACTTTCACATTTATAATATTCGCTAGGACTAGTTACGATGTTACATGCAAATAACACATATTATCGTCTCAAAGTTGGTTAACAACATTAACTCCGGACGGCAACAGTAACAGTGAGGCTTCTATTAAGATAATGCCTTTAGTTATTCTATACTATACTAACATTATACAACATAAAGAAGAAAGATTTGATTGTTTGTTTGTTTGCATTGAATAGGCTACGAAACTACTGAACCGATTTGAAAAATTATTTTACTGTTGGGAAGCTACACTATCCCCGGATGACATAGGCTTTATTATATTTTGATACAAATTAGGGATGTTGAAATTTTTGTTAACTACCCGTGTGAAGCTGGGGCGGCCCACTAGTTAAGAATAAAATAAGTAAACTTTATCTTACTAATCACAGTAATATTTATTAAAAATGCAAAGGTTTGGATGAATGTCGCCAGCAGATGCGCCGCGGCGGGCGGAAGGTCCATCTGCGACGCAGGAGGTTGCGCGTTCGATTCCCGCCTTGGAACCAATGTTTGTACGATCAGTAAATATTTTTCGGGGGTGTTCTGGGTATTTTCTATGTTTAGTAAAGAGATAGATAGATAAAAAAATATCTATCTATCCCCTCAACAGTGGAGACGAAATTTTAAAAATGGCGTAGACAGTGCACAGGGCTATGTATTAAGTATTAAGTATCGTCATCTAGTACCTACCCATAACACAAGCTCTGCTTAGTTTGGGGCTAGGTGATGTGTGTGTTGTCCAAGATTACTCATTTATTATTATATATTTATGTTTGTTGCCTCTTCACGTCAAAACTACTGAATAGATCCGAACTGACTTTTGCATACAGGTAATACTGGGTCTGGAATCAAACATGTACCTACGTTTTATCCCATAACCATTTCCCATGGGATAAAAAACCACCTTTAAGCGTTTCCATAGAGAAACAACGCGTGCGAAGCCGCGGGGTTAAACTGGTCTTATTATAAAGGCAAATGTATATGCCGGTATGGAGACGAAGGCCGAAGACAACGCCAAAATAAGTGTTTTGACAAAGCTGAGATTTCGAACAGATAAAGATATACCTACATGCAATAACAAAAAGGAATGAATGATTGCACACTTTAATGTACCTATTTAAATTACATAAAAACTCTTATATACATATAAAATAAAAATAAATACAGTACAAAAGGCGACCTTATCGCTTAGAGCGGTTTCTCCCAGGCAACCTTTAAAGGCTACTTTTTATTCCGAAAAAACGCGTGCAAAGCCGCGGGCGCAAAGCTTGTAGTGAATAATGATATGAACGGGCTGTTCGTTACAGTAAAGAAGAAAAACTTGAAGAAACGAGGCTTATTTTTTAAAATAACGAAATAATTTATATGGTGAAAAATTTCGTAACGCCAAAACACGCTTGATTGCTGGCGTAATGAAGGTTAGTGATGCCTAGCGCTACCTTCCTTTAAATGTCTTTGTTGACATAAAATATCTTTGATTTTAATTTGAAGTATAAGTAAGTACCAACCTCCTACTTTTATTCAAACAATCAATGTTTACAAGTTAGGCAGCTCGGATAGAGCCTAGGCCTATATTATTTTACCGGCCGCCTCGTCTCCAGCAAGCAGCTCAGCAGAGAGAATTTAATTCAATTTGAATCTCTTCAGGCAATATAAGGGCATGATTCTGTATGACATAGGAGATTCCTTGCCCAAACCGTGTGACGTCACAACGTGTTTTAAACACAAACACGATTAGGAATTTCCTAATCGTGCCTTGGTGTGGAATCTAATAAATTGTATTCTGTATGCCACAAGACTAGTTGTCTATGCCCCGTGTTTTGTTTTTCTATCATTTCACATGATTCGTTCAAAATTTTACTACTGGTCCACTCGGAAATTATCGGTTTTATTATAAATTATTTTTTGTTTCCAATTTTTTACTCCAGATAGAAATATCTTCAATTATAAGCTTGCTTAACCGTAATATACATTAATTTAGTGTGATTAGAAAGTTTAGAGGTCAAAAAAATATGATATGTATCATTCAAACAGGCATGACTAGTTTCGGAACGAATAGTTTTCATTTCATTGTTTGTTTTGAATAGTATAACCTAAAAATATCTATCATTTTTAAACCACAAACTACTAAGGTATTCTAAACAATATCCATGAGAGAAGCAGTAAGAATAATGGATATTCTTCTACGAAGACGCGTAAGATGCTGGCGCCAACAAAGCACTAGAAATAACAGGAGGTTACTCAGGGATTCTGCGGACCCTCTATCAATGGACCTTAATTTGTTTGTGCGCTACAAAAAGAATTATATTCTTTTTTATGCGGGATCCTTGCAAGCAGGATGACTCCAAAGTGTACAAGCATAACACCAGACATAAGTAAGTGCATCAATAAAATTAGTAATACACCTACGCTGTTATACCTAGTACCTTTATATTGTACCTATTTTTTAATCCTTAAAACTGACAGTAAAGTGATTTTAGTAGCTTAGCTATATGTAGGCACCCATATTTTTTTTTTTAGATATAACACTTAATTTCCACTAATTGTTGTAAGTATCAAAGATACCATGCCATCAATGGTGCCATTGTAAGTGTACATTACATTTTAGTTCATCATGCCCGTATTTCTTGATGGTTGTGCAGAGTTGCATTTAACTGATGATCTGCAAGATTGTCCAAGGGAGGAGGATGGCACCTATTTTTATCTATTTGACACAATGAAAATTATATCTGCCTTGTTTCAGATATGTGACAGAGCAGCGGTTTGAAAATAATTGGCATATGTGCAAAATTTGGAGGGCCGCTCATGATAGTTATGTTCGGCAATCATGGTCTATAAGCCAGTTCATTGAAGATAGCACAACAGTGGAAGATTGAGTGGCTTCTAGGGGACTCTGGCTATCCCCAAAACCAATTAGAGCTGATCATACCTCAGAAGCCCACTACATTAATATGCACATTTATACATCTGATCTGTGTTGAACAGTGCATAGAACTCCTGAAATGTTTACCCCACAAAGTGTGCAAAAATAATTAATGCATGTTATTACTATTACACAAGAAATTAATGTGATTGTAATGTGTAAAATTTTATCTCTTGTTTGTAATAAATCTATAAATTATGTCTTATTGTCTGTGTAAGCATCTCTGTTGTAGGTGCATCTCTTGTTTATAAAAACGAAATAAAAGAAAGATTGTTATTTGGCAAATTTATTTATCAAGTTTATTTCATATATCCTGTTAATTTTTTCAGTTTGGTGGGTGCACTGCCCACCCACCAACCTGAAAAAAGTATATCTAGCTATGGATCTGGTATGTGTACTCTTTTATCCGCACTGAGACTCCGGTCCATTGTGCATGGTTTTTTTTGCTAGTGTAACCAGCCTTTGTTCAAAAGCATAGAATCTTTCTGGAATCTTCACAGGCTTCGAGGAGTGACATGAGTTGCTCTTGAGTTCCATGACTACATGAGCAGCTGATTCTTCGGCACTGAGGCACCCAGAAAGGGCTGTCTGTTGCTCCGACGGTGAAGAGGTGTTTGTTCAGTGGACAGTGCCCTGTGAGTGTCCCCACTAGGACGCGTTCTGGTCAGGTTCAGTAGACGCTTAGTTAGTCTTGGTGATGGGCCAATTGTCGGCGTGTCGGAGTCTTTCCGTTCCATTTCGTCGGCGGCGACGTCGTTACCTATCCGATGTATACTAGAGGAGATCCTCTGAAGTGCCAAATGACGTTAGTGCACGAGCTTGGAGTTGCAGCTGTTCCCTGCGAAGGCCAGCAGTAGCCAGGATGCGCACGCATTGGTTGTCTATAGGTATCCCTTTTTTGCATTGATAGGTAGGTACATTGATATTGAGGTCCATTGAGTGAATCCGCTCCCGTAGCCTTAGCTGTCTTAGAATCGTCCGTATATTCTCAATTCGTGGGTGCCTGATAAATCTCTTTGATCTTCTCTATGTATAATGCATCTAGCTTATTAATTTTTTGATAATAGTACAAATACACAATGTAAACAAAAAATCACATACACAGAGACTAAAAAGAAACGAGCCGTAGTAACTATTGCAGGAACACGCTAATCTGTGCCATAACACGCAAGGAGCGAGCGCGTTTATTTGACAGTTCAAATCGTGCTCTAATCGCACCGTGTCACGGTAAGGAATGGCAAGTATGGCATAGGGAATACGATTTTGTCCGATTCCACGCCGCTGTCTTGTCGTATCTGTGTAACGCGTTTGGATTGTCCATACAGAATCATGCCCCAGTATTCAACTGTGACACGGCGTTGCACTTAGCCCGCGCCATCAGTCTTTAGCGTAGCTAGTAGGTACCTAAGGACCTCTTTAGAATATTCCATGCTCGTTTAAAAAAGGACAATACTTTATATTGTTCCTATTTTAACAATACGATATTTAAAAAAGTAGTATATTATATATTGTCCCTTTTTAGATGATACATAGAGGGATTTTTAAAAGCATTACCTAAGAATGTTATAAACATATAAATAAATTCATAGACGACTAATCAATTTAATTTATTTTATTGCAGTACCTATGTATGAATGTATACTATGTAATTGTTAATTATATTTAAGAAATGACCTGTAACGCAAAACGTTATGAATAAACAAACTGAACTGAACTGAATATGACCTTAAGGTCTAACTCTAGCAACCGTCAATAGGTATGATATGATCATAGTGTGGTTAGCAGACCGAAAGCTAAGCTAACTTATTTTTAGCTTGGCTCCCAGCTATGTGAGCTCATACATAAATACTAAATAAAGGGTTGAGGCTGGCGTTGCACTTAGCCCGCGCCATCAGTCTTTAGCATAGGTAGTACATATTGTCTCTTTTTAAACGATAGAGTATAGAGTAATTTTTGAAAGCAATACCTAAGACCTAAGATATAACTCTGGGGTTACCTAGAAGCTTTAAGACATCTTGACTTGACTAGATAGTAGTTATTGCAACCCTCACTAAGTATGATCGCATGATCATAGTTCGGGTAGCAGACCGAAAGCTAGCTACCTAAGCTAATTGAGCTCTCAGCTATGTGAGCTTAGCCAAAACACAGGTGGCAGACCGAAAGCTAAGCTTACGAAGATTTGGCTTAGCTTGCATAGCTGACGCAGTTACAAGCCACACAACTTACACGTAACAGACGAAAAATAACGATGTATGAGGTGTGTGCTCCCGTTTTTATACGTTGGTCCATGGTATAAGAAAACAAGGTACCTATGCTCTTCCGAGACACGATGGTCACATGGGTGGCTCAAAGCTGCGTCATCGACGCCATCGGCGAATGAGAAGACAAATCTGTTTCCTGGTGATACCAGTAGCATAAAATGTTAACTCCCCGCGCTCCTGTATGAATCTGATAAAACTATGTGGTTTTGTATTTACCAATTTATTTATCACATTGACTCGTGTTTTTGACATTGAACGCTGTTTTGACTGATTTAACAAACATAATAGACGATTGTTATTTTTTATTGATTTTTCAATTGACCCTTATCACATTGTTTCCCAACTTCTACTTTTTGTTGAAATAAAGTGGCAACTGGAGACTGACGTCACCTTGAGCCACTCCTGGAAGAGCAGACCTTGTTTCCTTGGATCATGCGTTGGTCCAGACTCTCTGACTTTAACGAACGGCCTTGCTATGCACACATCGCTATAGGTACAATCAATAGCTTAAAAAAATACCTACTTCACAGGCAGGCTACGTGAGTTAGGTTAGGTTAGGTTAGTTTTTGTAAGGCGTTTTTGTGTAGGGTACACAAAAACGCAACAAGTCTCAAAGGAACACAAACTTAGAAACTGTAAGTTCTTTTAACACTACTTTACTGAAAATGTTAAGTTGGTAGAGTTGTAGGCAACAAGTTTATGCATAGTTCTGGAATTTGTGTTGTAAAGCGTGAGATTGAAACCTAGCAAACTAGGTTTTAGCTTCGAAGTTGAGACTTGAAATATATTTCAGTAAATAAGAAGTAGGTAGGTAAAGTTGCGCAAATTATGTACAGCTTATTCTTATAAGCTTTCAGGGAAAGAATAACTAATGTTACAAAAATTTCCGCGACTAACAAAACGTCCAAAATCCCTAACTAGATTTAAGTACTTAGTTTGGCTCCAAAAATAACTTTTAATATTATTAAATCCTTGCTTTTACAGTCACAACATTAGAATGCGCCGATTTTCTTCGAAAGTAACGGCGATTTCATTGAGAATGTGGTTAACAATCGCAATGAAATCGCCTTAGAAACAAAAAAACTGAATACAAATCAGTTTGTATTCAGTTTTTTTGTTTCTAAGGCGATTTCATTGCGATTGTCATCCAATGGAACCTTTGATGCCACAGAAGACACAGTGATGGAACACGTTAAACTTATCATCATCATCAGCACATTTGTCTAGCTCCACAGCCGGACATAGGCCTCCCCCTAATACGCGCCAAAGCTTCTTTAGCTTCTTTCTGCCAGCAGTCTTCTGCATGTCGTCATCTCGGCCGGAGGACGTAGGTATTCTGCGCTTGCAGAGTCGCGGTCTCCACTCAAGAACATATTTACCCCAGAGGTTGTCGGATTATGTAAGTATACGTCTACACATAGAAGCGACTGAAAACAAAATTATCATATTTCCGTGTTTATTTAAAAGAATTTGACTTTTTCTGCATGTAGTTTGTTAAGGTACCTACATGTATTGTCACTACATACCTACTTAGTATAAAACAAAGTCGCTTCCCACTGTCTGTTCCTATGTATGATTAGATTTTTAAAACTACGCAACGGATTTTGATGCAGTTTAGATAGTGATTCAAAAGCAAGGTTTATATGTATAATTTAGTATCAGCATTGCACCCGTGCGAAGCCTGGATGGGTCGTTAGTATTGTATAGGGTAAGGAAGGGTATTGCCGGTCACTTAAGCAAAAATAACCACTATTCTTTGAAAAATTTACGTTTATTTAAAAAACTCTTATGAAACATAACTTAAAGTATTCTTCTAACATAATCACAACCATTGAGATCAGTAATATTAAAAAATTTGGTAAAATCAACTCTTAAAAAATAAAATGGCATTGACCGCCTTTAACCGACATAGGGGATAATACCGGTCAGTAGGTTGGCAATACCAGTCAAGCTTTTCAGCGGCATAAATCGCACACGTAGCCTTTGGCGGACTCATAACCCGAGCACTCAGCATGTGCCCAAAGCCCACACAGTACGCACCTATACCAGAGCTCATTATTCCGACCATAATCGTCACATAACATGCATTTATTCTCCAGATCTTCGACATCAGTGTCATCATCGTCATCACGTACGTCAGCCATGACGATTTCAGAGTCTGATGAACTCTGATCCATATCCTTATCCTGGAGAACTCTCTTTTTCACCTTTATGACATTAGATTTAGCTGGTCTTTTTTTCGCTGTCTTTATTCCTGCTTTTGTTTTGGCACCAGATTCTTTCTTCTTTTCCCTTGTCGCTCTTCTCTCTTCTTTTTGTATCAAAGCTTCCTTATAAGGAGTGCTTGTGAGGACTGATGCATGTTGTTTTCGTGAGGCTCCCTGCATTTTTTTGTTATTTGTGGGTTTCTTTGGAACTGGTAGAAGATCTTTGACGGTAATTCCTGAAGTTGAGGGAATAGCATTGTCTATTATCGGTTGCAGAACTTTGGGAGATGCCACAGCACTAGTTTCTGGTGATGTTTGGATGTGGTCGATGAGAAGTGATGGTGAACTAGATGCTGTTATGTGTGAATCTGTGGGCTGTATGCTAGATGGGATGATTTGAGCTTCAGGAGTTTTATTGTCCAGGTCGCGCCTTTCTTCTACCGATACCACCAATTCACTGCTATTTAAAATTTCAGCAGCCAGAAAGTCTTCATCTGTGAACACGCTTGGATTCAGAGGATATATTCCTGTAGCAGCATAGCCTGCTTCAGCTTTTGGGATGGTTGCAATCTTTTGAAAAGCTTTTCTGAAAAGCGAAGCAATGTCGTTATGAGTGATCCTTCGTCCCAATTCAGTTTTCATTAAAAGATTGCATTCCTGCTTGTGTCCGCTTTGAATGGACCATAGATAGAAACATCCAGAGGCTGGATTCGATGGGAGCCATGTGGTGGTAATGACAGCATTACTATGTTGTTTTTTTTGCAAAATTCGTAGGCTTTCAAAGAGATGTGACTGCTGTGATTGTCCAAGATGAGCAGTATTGGCTCATTCTCTGATGGTTTTATGAAATCGGCGAAATGCTCCAGCCAATCTACAAATAAATCTTCGGTTATCCATCCATTCTTCGAGCACCGGTATATAGCTCCACGCGGACAATCGCTTTCCAATGCCGGTGACTGTCTCTGACGAGGGTATATCAACATTGGCGGGAGGTAAACTCCAGTAGCACTCACTGCACACACAGCTGTTATTGTCTTCCCTCTTTCACCGGAAGTTATGGAGCCTACACGTTTCTGACCTTTCTCAGTAACAACTTTTCCCGGGTCTTGCACTGAGGAGATGCCAGTTTCATCAACATTATAAATGTTTCTTGGTAGAAACTTATATTTCTCCATTAAATCTTCAAGCAGCTTGAAAAATATGCCAACTTCATTTTTGTTAAAAGCTGTAGCTCTATTCAAACTCGTGCCTTCAGCTTTTCGATTACTTAACTTATTTCGTTTCATGAACCCTTTTAGCCAATCTTTTCCAGCCATTCTAAGGGCTTCATTAAAGTTGTGCTTAATGCAATTTTTAACAGCGTATTCATAAGCCATCTTCCTTATTTGAATTGAAGTGCAGCCATAAAATATGTTACCAAGGAACTTTACCTGGTCTGCCATTTCTGCTTCTTGTTCTCTCGTGAACACTGGATTTCTTCCCATAGTTGGCAATTCACAGTTCTTCTTCTTTAGTCTTTCTTGGAGGGTAGAAAATGGGATGCCATTTTTCCGAGCTGCCTCTCTTATCGGGGTCCCCTCTTCGACATGTTTGAATGCCCTATTTAAATCATCTTGGTCCCATTTCACCTTCAGATTTTTAGTCGTACTTCGAGTTCCTGACATCCTATAAAAGAAAATAATATTATTTACATAGCATAAGTGAATAGTCATGGGCGTTGTCGTTGAATTTCCACAACGATGTGTATCGTTTTTTTCAATATTGCATCCGTTGTGATCAACGATGTTGCCACCAACGATGTCGGCCGGGGTTGCTAGCATAACACGGACACTAGGTTGTCGTTGTACTAGATAACTAGACACCTACCAGTTATTGGCAATTCAATCATAGTTGATTTGTAGGAGGAATACCTTGAACGTTTTTTAAACACTTGACAACATTGGATCGCACGTCACCTATCAAAGTAGGTAAAAACGGTTTTCTTTTTTTAACCAAATAAAATAACATTGGTTCATGGTTTGTGCCATATTTAGTAAGGATAAAATGTTCAGTTCTATGTTCTAGCCTAGCGTTCTCTCTTCTCGCTCACACACACGCAGGTACGCGCGCGGTGTGGTGAGGTATGGATGTTGTATGCTTTTGGCAATCGGCATTACTCGGCCGACTTCGCTTCGTTGTTCGCCATCAGATGCCGCGCCCCACCAATCCACACACAACAAGCGTTCCCGCTCTTGCAATGCCGATGTAACGTTTGTTGTCGGTGGCGATCGCCCGATCGACATTATTCGGTTTGGTTCGGCATCTCGTTGTAGTAGGCATCCGTTGTTCAACTATTTGGCATCCGATGGCAAGAACGCACACTGACATCGTTGGACAACAACGGTGTTTGTAAAAACGACCACCTCTATAAGTGAATAAAAGGTCAAAAATATCATTAAAGTACTTCCATCTTTGCAAGTACTTAAATGATATTTTTCCCCGCGAGTAATCTTTTACTTGCGGGTAATACCGGTCAGCATGACCGGCATTAGCCACCCGTACCCTTTTTAGGTTAATAATAATTTGAACAAAAACCGGTCGCAAAGTGCTTTAAACTTGTCATTACATGGAAAGATAAATAACTACACGGCAATAATTATTACAGACAATGAATGAAACATGAAAGTCAAAACACTCACCTCTTATGTTCCGCGGCCAAAAAGTTACTAAAAAGTGGCGCGAAACAAACTGACGTGCGGTTCTCTCAATCGCGTGCTGGGAACTGAGCGGGGGCCGGTGCGTCGGAACGGGGAATACTCACGCCACCCGCTATGTATGTGTGTGTGCGCATAAACGTTGTATTTTGGAAGATAGTGTGGTGACCGCCATTGTCGCCTGACCGCGGATACCCGCCTTTACCCTAAATACAATTGATGTAAAATTAATCAAATTTTATTTCCCTTTTTTATTGTGAATTTGAATTCAATTATGTAACAAAATAACCTAAACATCAAATTTCACTCCATCAATAGATGAAGCAGAACTAATACCAACAATTCGAGATTTTGTCGTAAAAGTAACAAGTCGCTTCTTATAGCCCCAAATCCTTCTGACCCCAGCTCCACAGCGGAAATCCGGTAAGCCAAGCCTAAAGGCGCGCGTAAAATATTGATAGTAAGTCAAGTGATAAAGCTTTAGATCTGGCAGAGTTCGTGAGATTGTCACAGGCCACATTTACCCTATGGTAAATGTGGCCTGTGACTCTATAGTCCAAAATAATAATAACAAACCTGTCACTAGCTTGCGCCCGCAACTTCGCACTCGCTCAAAGCCTCAAAAATAAATACCCTGCGAGCAACTCATCATCATCAGCCCGTATACGTCCTGTGCTGAACATAGGCCTCCCCCAAACGACGCCACGAATAGCGGTCCTGAACCGCCTTCATCCAACGACTCCCTGCGACCGCTACGATGTCGTCGGTCCATCGACGAGCAACTATGCGTTATGATTTTTTTGTTTTTGTTGCTTTGATTACCTACCTTGCCCTTAACTTGTGTTTTTACCAACTTCGAAAAAAGGACGAGGTTCATTTTCGGCTGTATGCATGTATTGTATTTTTATGTACCTACCTCCTAATATACACGACACTGTACCTACTACATTACAAAATTTCGCCTTTACTCGTACTTAAATATCTACTCACCTAATAAATTGATAGATACATTATAAATCCATTATGTCCGTAGCGAAAATTTTACCGGCCGCGGGTGTGTGCGTTACCCCAGCAGAAAAGTTTCTTCTAGAATGAAGTGAGTTACACAAATAATTAGTGCGTTCTACGCTGTAAATGTGCGTCAAGTTAAAAAATTTGTGCATGTTCACGTTTTGGAATAAAACGCAAAATTCGTTTCCTGCTGGGGTAACGTTTTTCCAGCAGGAAGATTCTAAACGAATGACCCTAGACAAATTTGGCTTATATGGGCAGATAGCTTATGTTTGTGTATAAACGAGGGTCTAAAAATAAAATTTGTGCGTCTTAAGGTTTTCGAGATATTCAGTTTCCTGCTGGGGTAACGTTTTGCAAAAGCTTGTTTCTCGGAAACCATTGAATGTGCATCTACAAAACATACATACACTAGTAGCTTATGATTAGTGCTTATTTATGAAATAGTAAAATTTTCAAAAATATGTACAGTTTTTATCCTTGTTTTTCTTTGAAACCTTAAAAAAATTCTAGCTCTTTAATGGACAGACATAGAGGTTCATTGTAAACGGTGTTCGGTTCTTGCTGTTATTCTTTGTAACCATAAAAAGTTTCAAGAAGATTCATACACGCGTTTTTGAATAATATCGATTAAGACGTAACTGATAAGGTCATAACTTTGACGTCAAAATACAAGAAACCTTTCAACCCAAGATTGTAGGTAATAAAAAAACCATTAGTGCGTTCCATGATAATTATATCCTGAAAATTTCAGCTCTCTACGTCTCTTATTGAGCTAGTTGTAAAGGAATGACTGAAATAAGAGTTACACTTCTTAATCACCCTTATTCTACCAGGTGATACGACCAAATTCGAATGACCACTAAAAAGCGACTCTTTCATACATATTGATGACCTTTTTAATTTTGCTACCGAGACGCATTGGGCCTTGTACACTCGAGTACAAAAGATATGGATAATTTTTGCCAACTACATATTTTAGGTCCAGCACAGTAGGTAAGTACCTACCTATCTTTTTAACGTACGAAGTAGGGTAAAGTTTTTCGAGGATTGTATTCCTACATAAGTGATTTTAATAGTTTGTATATATACATATATGTATAGTTTGTATATATTATACTGGTAGTATTATTTAGTAGAAGACTTTTAAGACATCAGCGGGCTGAGTTGTAGGGGTCAATTCTTAAGCCACGATTACCACGGCCTAATAATTTTAAGTACCTACTTCTAATGTTATGAGTGCCTAATATATGTTCCTAATATACCTATAAGCATAATATGCTATTTTAAAACATAATTTAATACCTTACAGGTAAAATGAGATCTGTGATTTGTAAACCATACCTGTTGACTAATTGATCTGTGATTTAAAGCTAATTCAAAATATAAATAATATGTCTTTAATTAATTTGTTTTCTTTATGATTTTTTGTTTATTGATAATAAGCTGTTCCCCGCGGTTTCATCCGCGTTAAATTCAAATTTATATATCTAGGGGGTAAACAAAAGTAGCCTATATAAATATAAATAAATAAAATAAAAATAAATAATGTTTAACAATCTACACAACATCATCTAGCCCCAAACTAAGCAGAGCTTTTGTTATGGGGTACTAGATGACTGATATACATAATACCATATATTACATAGATAGATACTTTTTACATACAAAGAAAATACCCAGAACAACCGAGATAAATATTTGCAGTTCGTAAAAACATTAGTCCCAAGGCGGGAATTGAACCCGCAACCTCCTGCGTCGCAGGCGGACCTTCACCCGCCGCGCCAGATCGTCGTCAACAACAATAACAATATGTTACTCTCTATCCATTCAACTAACTCTATGCCAATAATCAAGTCGATTAGTTGCTTAGTTAGGGCGTGAAGGAAGGACAAACAAAAGAACACTCGCATTTATAATATTAGTTAGGATGTTGATTCGAATCATTAACCCTAACTAATATTATAAAAGCAAAAATGTATTTGTTTAGGTATTTATTTGTTTGTTCGTCCTTCCTTACGCCCTAACTAAGCAACCAATCGACTTGATTTTTGGCATAGAGTTAACTGAAAGGATGGAGAGTATAACAAACAGACAAGTTACTTTTCAGCTGTTTGTTCTACTGTCTTTAGATATTATAGTCATAGGTACATTATGTTATTTTTAATGTTTCATTCCTTATAAAATAGTTGGCAAAAATTATCCATATCTTTTGTACTCGAGTGTACAAGGCCCAATGCGTCTCGGTAGCAAAATTAAAAAGGTCATCAATATGTATGAATCAGTCGCTTTTTAGTGGTCATTCGAATTTGGTCGTATCACCTGGTAGAATAAGGGTGATTAAGAAGTGTAACTCTTATTTCAGTCATTCCTTTACAACTAGCTCAATACGAGACGTAGAGAGCTGAAATTTTCAGGATATAATTATCATGGAACGCACTAATGGTTTTTTTATTACCTACAATCTTGGGTTGAAAGGTTTCTTGTATTTTGACGTCAAAGTTATGACCTTATCAGTTACGTCTTAATCGATATTATTCAAAAACGCGTGTATGAATCTTCTTGAAACTTTTTATGGTTACAAAAAATAACAGCAAGAACCGAACACCGTTTACAATGAACCTCTATGTCCGTCCATTAAAGAGCTAGAATTTTTTTAAGGTTTCAAAGAAAAACAAGGTTACATAAAAACTGTACATATTTTTGAAAATTTTACTATTTCATAAATAAGCACTAATCATAAGCTACTGGTGTATGTATGTTTTGTAGATGCACATTCAATGGTTTCCGAGAAACAAGCTTTTGCAAAACGTTACCCCAGCAGGAAATTGAATATCTCAAAAACCTTAAGACGCACAAATTTTATTTTTAGACCATCGTTTATACACAAATATAAGCTATCTGCCCATATAAGTCAAATTTGTCTAGGGTCATTCGTTTAGAATCTTCCTGCTGGAAAAACGTTACCCCAGCAGGAAACGAATTTTGCGTTTTATTCCAAAACGTGAACATGCACAAATTTTTTAAATTGACGCACATTTACAGCGTAGAACGCACTAATTATTTGTGGAACTCACTTCATTCTAGAAGAAACTTTTCTGCTGGGGTAACGCACACGCCGCGGGTATCGAACCTTCTCCTTGCATCGTCTTTGGCAGACCTTCGCTTACTGCGCCAAGAAGGTCGTTTATGATTTTTCTAGTTTCTAGTCGCGGCTTTGTACGTTTTGTTCTATGAAATGTTAGTGTTTCCGTTTCGCATTGCATCGCGGTTTCCACTCTCGAACCTTTACTCCGCAACGGTTATCGGTTCTACGAGCTATATGGCCTGCACATCGCCACTTCAGCCTGTTAATTCTGAAAACTATGTCGGGTACTTTGGTTCTTCCAGAATCCAGAATACGGATTTCCGTATTCTGGATTCTATAACATAGAGAAACTCCGAGCATAGTTCTCTCCTTTGGGTGACTTTGAGCTTATGCAAAAGGCCAAGTTCTTATTGTGATTAGGATGTATTAAAAGATAGATCTTTGTCTAACACTTATAATGTATTTCAACAAAGTAACTTAACTCTACAAAACTTCACTTGGCAAGTAGCCGTACCTATAAAAATCATCTATTATCGAACCAACTACTGATTTATAAACATTTGCTGCTTTCTCCTTTTCCTCGGGGGTCGTCCAAACCTTCTTACTTCTAACATGTCCTTCTTGCTGAAGACCATTGGACAGCCATAACGCTGTGTTAGCCGTAATGAGACAGGCTGGTGCAACAAGTTTCAAATCTTTGGCAAACGTTTGAGTAGAATACAACAGTTGGGAATTTAGGCCTCTCTGTTTTAGCGTTTGGTCAAATGTTTGGTAGTAGATGTCTAACAGTTGGTGGTAGTGCTTCCTCCTGAGTTCAGTATGAGTGCTAGTTATGATGAGGTATAGAGTGTCGAAAGCGGGGCTTGCTATCCTTGTATTTTGGTAATCTATGAGGCAACAGGATACTGGCTTATTTTCCTGAAAAAAACATGAAATTCTTATTTCTTTATTCCACAATAAAATATAGGTCTAAAAACAGTTACAAAGAAAATTCATGGCAAAGGGTGAAATTAAGCAATAAAACAAGGGTTTTCAATGTTACTTAATAAGTTTAGTGACTGTATGATAGTTTATCTTACCTCATACTTGAATAGAATGTTTTCTTTCCAAACATCGCCATGGCTAAGGCATTTCCCATTTGCCAAATCAATTGACTTTTCATAAAATTTCACGCATTGTTTCTTCAGTTTTTCCAGAAGGGGAATATGAGGTGTACCTTCAAACTTTAATATTGCTTTTGACAATCTGTCTGTTAACACATCAAAGTAGTTTTTATGTGTCTTATCACTTAGTGGTACACATACATCTGTGATTTCATTGTACAGCTCAGGATCTTCCTGTTTTAATATGAATGAGAGTGCATGCAATCTAGCCAGGGCTTTCAGAGACTCACTGGCATGTTGTAGATCCAGGAACATTTCATTTATAAAGGGGCAGTAGCCATGACTGGTCATATCTTCCATACAGATAACTTCAGTAGAGTACCCATCATCAGTATAGTACAATTTAGGTATCACTAGTTGACTATTCGGAGGGGTATTTATTTGTAGTTCACGGTACTTTTCCAGCAGTTTTGAATATGCAAAAATTTCCCGCAAATACATTAGAGTGACGGCATCGCTGACCCTGTACTTTTCATCGGTGGGGGCTAACTTTAAAACAACTTGTATCACCTCATTAGTCTCGCAGCCCTTTTCACGGTGACCCGACAATGTCACCGGGATTATTATACCAAAGTAATTCTGCCCAATACTTTCAAATTTTGATACGGTATGTTGCCATTCCTTCCAATTCAATTTTGAAGCAATTTTACTCACGATACTGCTTATGTATTCATCTGTTATTGAAGTCATTTTGAAGAACTCTTAACTCCAGCTTTTAAAACGCGAGTACAGCTTTCTAATACGGAGCAAAATAATATTTTTACTGAAAATGATTCGGTATGATAAGATAAATTCGGTTTTTCTTCTTTTTCTTTTAGCAATTCGGTTTTTGTATGTATTGATTGAGTGAATGTAAACATGTCAAAAATTTTTTGCGTCACGCGTAAAAATATGTCACTGTCAAATAGAATGACGTTTTTTTTGGACGAAGGAAACCACTTCCTCCCCCTGATCAAAGGTGGCAGCACAATCTGTTGCATTTTATCTTTGTGAATTTCACAGGGAGGGAGGAGGTGATCGATTCACAGTGTGAATTGATCTCCTTTCCTTGAGCAGAGCTTGATGATACCATAAACTGCTTTGCTCCAAGACGTCCACTTGACGAAACGTGTAGGTACAATGTTACCTACCAAGTACTATTTGAAAAGCGGTAAAATTAAAACCACCTCATGAAAATAGAGAACAATAAGTTTAGATTCCATTTCCTTCGTTTCGTCGCTGGAACGGAAATAGTCTCCATGATGTGATGAGGGTACGGAGATCGAAGGAGTGCGCTGCATACTAACTAGAAACTAGGTCCGCAGGTGTTTCATTTTGCTCAAATTTTAGCTTATCTTTTTATAGTAGTATAGTATAGTCATTTATTTCAGATAATCACAAATCCATGTAATAGTTAGTACCAATTGTCTTAATAATAATGTTAGTTTATCTTAAGTGAGCGAAATATCATTTAACTAATACAGCAATGCTATGTTTGTATAGCGGCCCATTTTATGAACACCATAGTTTTAGATCGGGTAGTTGGTGGCAAGCCGGAGACAGGGCGATATGACGCTCATTAGGCGAGGCTGGGCGAGGCCAATGTCCAGCAAGCAGGGCATTATTACAGGCTGATGAGGATGATTTTAATGAGCGGGTATGGGAAGGTACCTACTGTGGGGCTTATTACACGTTCAATAATATCGTGATCCTGTAAGGATCGCAAGTATTAAAATTCGGCTATTACGCGTATGATAATATCACCTCAGTTCGTCGTTTTTACTAGAGAGAAGTCGTGTTTCTGGTTGGAAGTTGTCGGTCCTCCATGGCCACCAGTGTTGCTGGCAATGGAGGACCGACAACTTCAAGTTAAAGTCAAAATAAAAAAGCTCCGAAACGAACCGGCAGCACACCCCCTCCGAAAATTACGTCGTGTGGCAACGTGAAACGAAGGCTTATGGCATAATTTGATTCCTTATCATGCATAAATTAAGTAGCCAACTCATACAATGCATCATTGACTAAAAAATACAGAGTTATTCAAACTATCTTTCGTCACCAGCCACGCTGGTATCACTAGCGGCGTAAGGGGGGGCGGATGGCCGAACCGCCCCGGGTACCAAGCTCCGAGGGATGCCATCTTCGCACTGCTTACGGTGTGTCATTGACAATTCACACGCACAGCCAGAACATAAAAATTTTTGCTGCTTAATTCGCTCGCCGTTGGTTTTATGGTCATGGTTTCTTGACAATTCATTTTTCAGCCGCCGCAAACTCTCCAAAACTTTCAGAGCTCCAAAACACTCAGCTCATTGTTTTGTGATTATGTACCCGAAATAGTACTAAAAAAATTTACGTTGCGTAGGTAAGTAAGTAAGTTACGTCTTTTCGATAGGTATATGTATTTTTAAATTCCTATTTGCTGAAAAAATCGCAATAATGCTGCTGCTATCACCGCAGTCTTAAAAATTGTTTGTTGCCAACACTCAATCATAGTTAGTTCATAGTTCATTTATTCATAACATTACGAGTTACTGGTCAATTGCATAGGTACCTTACATATCATAAGGATTAAAATATAAGCATTTCTATGACATTCAATCCCCAAAGCACTTTCAATAGATATTATCGCGGATTTCAAGATTTCTGGATAATCTGTGATAATATCACGATACTGCGATACGGCCTATTATTAAAAACTAAACACGCATAGCGCCAAACGTATTTGGCGCGTAACGGTCAAACCAAAAACGAAAAACAATATGAAACACCCTGCCCTTTACTATCAATATTATCGTGATACCACGAAATATTGACCGTGTTATATCCGTTTAAGGTGTTTTAATAAGTTCAATATTAGGATTTTGTTATTATAGTGTTAAGCCCGCACTTAGGGCAATCTCAAAGAAATTACCTTAAGTGTGCGCCGCGACGCTGAACGAGCGCGACGCGAACTGCACTCACCCCGAAGAAGTCCCTCGTTAAGGAATGAAACGTTGGTGTTCTTCCAACACAAACTAGATTCGTAGTTACCCGCTTACATTCATAATGAATTTATCAAACTACGAAAGTTTTTAATTTTCGACTCCGGCGGGACTTGAACCTGCGACCTTCCCCTGAATATGTACGTGAGTAACTCCCAAAAGGTACTTGTCCCCGTGGCGCAGTTGGATAGTGCAGTCCCGTATTCAGGGGGAGGTCGCGGGTTCATGTCCCGCCAGAGTCGTAAATTTTTGGGATATTATTTAATTACTACTAAAAGTACGAGTACATCCTGCTGTGCCCTAGCCCGGCCGGATCCATATTTGAGACTGTTGAATATTTTATTTTTGCAATATGGTTGCAATAAAACATCGACATATTATGTACCTTCGTAGGTAGGTAGCACAGCCTCCCTATAGAAGGTGGAGGAGATCGTGGAGTATGTGAAGAGGAAGACCAACACCATGGTGAGGGTCGAGCGGTTGGAGTCGCGTCATAATAATTTTAAATCATTTGTGGTGCGTATTCCAACTGAGAATACTTCGACCGTCACTAATGAAGAATTCTGGCCGAAGAATGTGCTGTTCCGGCGTTTTCGCGGACGATTACCGGTCACGGCACATAATATTGCGTCACACGTCGCCGACAATACGTCGTAGTAAATAAGTTTATTTTATGTACATAGGTTAGACTAAGTAAGGTATATATTTTTATATGGGCCGTAGTTTTTAAGTTTTTTACATCATGTACTTTGACTACCTGTGTTACCTGAAATAAATGATTTATTATTATTATTCTGTTTCTCATTTCCATGATCACGGGCCATATAGTGACCCGGTCCTTTGGGAGGCATGCGTGGAGCCGAAGCCACCAGCACAGAGGCCCTTTATGAGAATTAAAGGCGAGAGCTACACATAGCGGGTATCATCCTTGGTTGCACAATATGATACACCCAAAGATGATATCCGCCAGGTGTAGAGACTATTGCAAAGGAAAATGAAAATAACAAAAAAAAAACATGTTATTGTGGTGAATGGATGGACTGAATAATTGAGCTATGAGGGAGACTATGGACGCCTACCATCATAAACATACTCCCAATACTGTTACAAGCGGCAGACGGTGGCTTGCCGAATGCTGGATGGGTTCCTCAAAATGTTGGCGTAAATGCCAGTAAAGGAACAACATCGGTGCAAACGACGAAGGGGTGTTATTGTTATTATTATATAGGTACACAAAGAAGCTGGTTGATAGGTAGTACCTACCTAGTACTGTAACCTACCTACTAGCATCTGTACATCATACATATTATCATAGTAGGTAGGTACAGTACAGATGCACCGTACTAAGCATATACTTATATACTTGAATATTTGACCAAGGAAGTTTTGTTGCTCAAATAAATTTTTCTTAAGAGTTTCCAGAACAATACCAGAGGGACATTTCCGTTGACGTTCTGTTAATGAAAACCCTTTGTTTTGTCTGATGCTTATCTTCTGAAAAGAAAGTTTTGAATAGGTACGTAGGGTTATTGTAGGTACTTATAATCCTATCTTATCCTACCCCTTACTACTTTATTAAATAATAATAAATGTCAAAGTTTGTAAGGATGGATGTATGAATGTATGAATATTTGTTCGCCTTTCACGCAAAAACTACTGAACTGATTGGGCTGAAATTTGGTAGCTAATATAACTAGGGCACATGTAACTAGTTATCTAAGAAAGTTCTATTTTCCGAGCGGATGAACTTTATCAGCGAGTCTCTTAGATAATTCACTATTGTAGATCTTCGTAGGGGATAATTTGTACAGTCAGAAAAAAAGTCACACGTGAAAAATAGTTAAATAACATGAATTACTCAATTAAATATAATATACTTTATTGACAAAGAAAATAACAATCAAATAATATAAAGAAATTAAACTAGTATTTACAATTGAAACAATTGAGCTAACTGCAGACTGTTGCAAACAATCTACAGATAGCTCAACTGGTCCATATCAATACCAGTCGGAAGCGTCCCCAAGACGCTGGCTGCATTGCCCCGCTGTATGGCAATGCTAATGCGCTGCGCCAGATACTCACCAGCTCTCGGGTCACGCGTCGCTTCGACCAGGCGCTCAATTAAATAACATTAATTACTCACAAGGTCTTGTGATCACAATGGTTTCGGCAGAATACCAGCGCCTATCTACTCCTGAGTGGTAAGGCATTTATGCTGAGTCGAGACCTTTTTTGCTGCTGTAACAGTCTCCCTTTTTAAAAACGAAAAAACATTTTGTGCAATTGTTTTTCCTGTACTATAAGTTACTATGTTATGTTTAAAATGTATTTTTATGTCTGTTTTTGTACTGCAGCAGTAAATATATGATTGTCTATGTCTAATTATCCGATTGCACTTTCATCATTGGTTGATTTAAGTCAATGAACTTTCATTCGTTTCATTTAGCAGAAACAAAATTAATAGGTAAGAATAATTTTGGAAATAATACTGTAATGACTCCCTTTCCCCTGCCGTTTACCATTTTGTGTTATACATATATAAATCCTTTATTCCATCCAGTCCTACCGGTAGTTCGATGCTCGAACTGTTTTGATGTTTTTTTTTCCAAAGTACTGACGGATCTAACTATTTGGAAACATGGATTTTATTCCAAATAGATTTACTGACTCCGAAGTACAGTCATCGATTTACGATGTGCAAAAATCGCATCCATCAAAAAGAAAATATCTGCTCTGGAGATGTGGTGCTGGAGAAAAATGCTTGGGGTATCATGGACGGAGTTTCGCACTAATGTATCTATAATCCAAGAACTCGGCATCAATAAGCGTTTATCTGTCTTGGTCCAGACTCGCATCCTCAAATACTTCGATAATAGAGTCACCGTCCCGCCTTGAGACGTGTTCTCAAGGCGGGACGGTGACTCTATTGAGCGTCTTGTCGTGCAGGGCAGAGTTGAGGGCACTAGACCGCGCGGAAGATCTCCCATGCGATGGACCGACCAGATTAAATCCGCAGTGGGCGATCCCTTACATGAGTGCAGTAGGCACACAAAAAATAGAGAGAGATGGCATCGTGAGTGAATTACAACAGCCACCCAACCAAAGTAAATATGATGGCCACGACCGCTTAGTATTACCCTTAACATAAACTCTGCTTAGCTTGGAGTTAGATAATGTTGTGTGACTTGTCCAGCATTATTTATTTTAATCTATATGTTTAAAAATAATATATCTACTAGAGGTAAAGGAAAAATAAAAATATGTATCTACTTAAATAATATATTAAGAAAAATAAAGCGGACACTATTTAGTTTTTCCACTTTTGGCCGGCTGATGCGACATCTTCGCACATCGTAAATCGATGACTGTACTTCGGAGTTAGTAAATCTATTTGGAATAAAATCCATGTTTCCAAATAGTTAGATCCGTCAGTACTTTGGAAAAAAAACATCCAAACAGTTCGACTATCGAACTACCGGTAGGACTGGATGGAATAAAGGATTTATAAAAAATACCATTGAAGTTGCTGCTTTGAAAACGCGCGTTATTATGTGCTCCAAAACTTTGGTAAGTATAAAGTTTTTTACAGACTTTTTTGATTGTTGGAAGGTCGTATTGAGTAAATTAGTGTTTTTGGAGAAGTTTAGTGCAAAGTGTATGTACAATTCAATGCTAATCTTTACAATAAACGGCAATAAATTACTTCAAGTAATTTTCTTTAAAAAAAGAGGTAAATAGGGATGGCTGCTGGGGTGTATAGGGATGTAGCGAGACCAATAGAGACGCCATTATTGGTAATTAGACAACCATAAAAAGTTAAATTTGCTTTTATTTTTAATTTACGTATATAAAAGTACATACATACATATATATTTATATAAAGTTATTATAATATATATGTATGTAATAATAAAGACATACCTACCTACCTAAGTATGTGTAATATTTCAATAAAACATACTAAAGACTAGATTTTTTCCTTGTTTACCTACCTATCTGATTGGGTATGTGACAACCCTGACACTTTTTCCCTATTGCTTTGTATGTGGTCCCTATTGACCCCTACAAGCGTTTGAATAGGGATGGCCTATATTTTAAAGAATAATGAGGAGCTTATGCATGTTTTAGGTTTCTTCAGTATTTTCTCCTAAAGTACTAATTTTAACTCAAGTTTTTACATTATAAACTACACAAGTTTTATGAAAAAAAACGGAAATTTTTTTAGTTAAAGTTCAATTTCGTCCCTATTCGCCCCGTTTTACAGTATTTGCAGATCGTTGAAACATTTGTCCCAAAGCGTGAATCGAACCCGCCACCTCCTGCCTCGCAGGCGGACTTTTGCTTAGCGCGCATCGGTCGTCTATATAAATAATAAGACACGTCTGGCGGTGTCCCAAATACAAATTCGCAATTAAAGAGAAAGTTCTAGGCACTTCCAAGTTCATAATAAGTTTAATCCACTGTTTAAATTTAATTAAACATGAACTGGTAAACGGTCTTAAAAGGCTCTTTACTGCAGTTCGAATCCTTTGCTTTCACAACTTTATATGAAACTAGTGTACCTTTTTAAGCGTCCTCTTTATGTACATCGAAAAAACTCTAAATGTCTGAACCAGGGTTGTTGCTGATGCCGTTTTTTTGACACATTAGCGGATGCTGATGCTGATGCTGATTTTTGGTCTTGACATCAGCGGATGCTGATGCTGATGCTGATTTTGGCCAAGTGCGTGTCGGACTCCCAAACCGAGTATTCTACACTGATTAAATATAGATGATCCGACCAATCGAAATCGAGTCTTGCTAAAAAAAAACTATTCCCTTTTTACCCGACTATCAACGGAGGAGGGTTATGAGTTTGGCACACTATGTATTTATGTTTGTATGGAGCTGATTTCTATGTTTCTCTAGCGCTGAAACTTCTTGTCCGATTTCAACAAATGAGGTATCAATTGATTTATCTTAATACCCCGATAGTTATAGGCTATATGACGTCAGACGCTATTGGGGGTCTAACGAGTTAGTGGGGTAGCTCAGTAAGAGGTGAAAATTCTAATGTGAATAAATATGCTCGTGTGGGTCATCATTGTAAAGGCGTTTGTTTCTTCTTTCCAAAACTGTTTTTCGCAGCTAAATAAGGTTTATAATTCTCATGCAATCACCAAAAAAATTGGCAAAAATATAGTTAAAAACTAGAACCCGACTACGTAAAAAGTCAAGCAACATAAACAACAACAACACCACAACAACAACAACAAGAATTCACCGTTTGGCCTTATTATTTATTTTGTTACTTAGGTAATCGGAAGCCATCAAATACCAGGGCTACAGCAGGAACAAAGGCGGACTAACTAAATATAAAAAAATAAGGACAATCGTTGTATTTGTGAAACCGTTTTATGGTAGACAGTTGAAATTTGCACAGAATGAGTATAGCCAAAAAAAAATTCAATAAAAAGGTGGAAAGCGTCCACACTAAGTTGAATTTCAATCACGAAAGCTAAGCAACGTCAGGCGGAGTCAGTACTTGGATGGGTGACCGCTCAGGCGCAGGGCGTTAAGGCTTTTTGCTTTTTTGTTGCATCACAAATTATTTTTAAAGAACAGACCGTGGATTTCGTAAGAGGTGACTAAAGAAACCTACTTGAGGATGCCACAAAACGGGGCCAAACTGAGTCCTCTTGGCACCGGAACGCGCCAGTTCATCGGCACACTCATTGCCGTTGATTTCCGCGTGTCCCGGTACCCATTTTAGGACAACTCTGTCGTTCAGGCGTAACAGACAGTCCGCGACAAACCTGGACGTGATGACCTTCGAATCCAGTGCTAGGAGGGCAGCCTGCCTGTCAGAGTTGATGAAAAAGGTTTGATTGGCGTATCGCTTTTGCAGATTTATATCAGCGCATTCAAGAATGGCGATTACTTCTGCTTGGAAGACGGAGGCGTAGTAACCCAAGTTAGTACTACTGCTAAACCTAGGTCGCTCTCCATACACTCCAAAGCCTACGTCTGGACCTTTGATTTTGGACCGTCTGTATATGGTATATACCAGGACAGGCTCCCTTCCTTGCACAGTAGTTGGTTGTTTGCCCAGTCTTCTCTGGAAGGCAGTTCCACTGTGTAGTGTTTTTCAAACACATGTCATGGCAGCATGACATCAGTAGTTATGCTCAGGATGGGTGCTTCCAGAGTAGAGTCTATCAGAGATCTCAGTTTCTGGGAGAGCCAGTTCCTTCAGCCCAGGGTGCTGGCCCTATACATGCTGGTCTTTGCCTCCTTATGTATGTACATGTGAAGCGGAGGTAATCCCAGCGATGCGTTTAGTGCCAGCCCCGGGGATGTGAACATGGATCCCGTGGCCATAAGGTAAGCAGTCGTTTACAGAATGCTTAGTTTGGTGATTGCGGTCGACTCAATGGCCTTGTCGTACCATACCATGGAGGCGTATGTGATTTTCAACCTCACAATAGTAGTGTACAGCCACAGGGCAATTCTGGGTTTGATGCCCCAGTGGTTGTCCATTAGTCTGCCGCAGGCACCTAGTGCCATCTTAGCTTTATGCAAGACGTTGGCTAGGTGAGCGTTCCACGTCAGTTTTTGGTCGATTGTAACGCCCAAGTATTTTAGTTCTGTGGAAAAAGTTATGATTTTACCGTTAAGTTTAGACTTTATAAGCTTGTCTAGCCTTCGCACAATTTTTTGAGACATTTGTATTCAGCAAAAAAACAAAGAAAGTTAAACAAAAATAATGCAGCGAACGGAGCGATCTAAGGATTATTCAAAAATTGTTTTGAGGTAGTTGACGTCTGGGATCTTATGTTTTATTTAATTTTTAATGAGGAGGCTCTCTTTAATGGAATACCAGGCTGCACCCGTAATCGCCTTCCCTGAATCAAGTTATCCCATAGACTTTAGAATATAATTTTAATTTAAATCTTAATATTACTTAAAAATAAAGCCCTGAAGATCTCGCTCTTCTGAATACGAAAACCTAGTGATCTCGGTAACTTCCAACGTCATCAAATTGAAACTATAAATAAATAAATATATATTACTAGCTCATGGTTTCACCCGCCTTAAATTCGAATTTACTTTTTCTAGGGGGATTAAAAGCCCTGTTTTCCGTTCAGTAGTTTTTCGTTAATTAAGAACTTCCTCCTTTTTTAAAGTGGGATAAAAGTACTATAACCGATTCCAGGACATTTTCTACCTGTGTGCCAAATTTGAAGCAATTCCAACATATTCCTGTTATTTTGATTTTCCTGTATTCGAAAATTCCCGTAATTTGATGTTTTACCAAGACAAAAAGCCTATGTTACTCTCGATTATTTCAACTAACTCTATGCTCAAAATTAAGTCGATTGGTTGCTTAGTTAGTGTGTGAAGGAAGGACAAACAAACAATCAAACACACTTTCGCAAACCGCGGGGTACAGCTAACATTTAAATAAAAAAATTGACGAAGCGGAAAATATAACAAAAGTTAGCGATCATGGTATAAAAAAAGAAGGTATGCTCTTCCGAGACACGATGGTCACTCTTGCTTACGTCATCATCGCCATCGGCGAATGATAAGACGAATCTGTTTCCTGGTAATAACAGCAGCGTAAAATCGTAAATGTCCGAACTCCATGTACCTGCATAAATCTTATATTTTTTTTTTATTGAGATGCACAAAACATAAAATAATCACAAAATACACTAAATTTAAATGATATATTAGGTTGGGGAAAAAGTCTTTTCGCATTATAGTATGTATGAACTCGTAATAAAATCTCTTTGGCTATACTATTTGTATCTGGCTGGTTTTGGCAACATTAAAAGTTTAAATTTTAAAGAACATAATTCCAAATTCAAATATAGAAAATGTGTGATATTTATTTGTTTTTGTACTGTCAAGATGAGTGAATCTAATGAAGAAATTCGATACATTTTAAAATTTTACTACAAAAAAGGTAAAAATGCAACGCAAGCCGCCAAAAAAATTTGCGATGTTTATGGACCTAGTGCAGTGTCTGTGAGAGTAGCACAAATTTGGTTCAAGCGTTTTCAATCCGGAAATTTTGATGTCAAAGATGCACGTCGCTCTGGTCGCCCTGTTACGGATAAAATGGATGCCATTTTTGAAAAAGTGGAGCAAGATCGGCATATCAGTAGTTACGACGTAGCTGAGGAACTGGGAATTGACCACAAAACAGTTTTGGCGCATTTGAAAAAAACTGGGTTCACAAAAAAGCTCGATATTTGGGTACCTCACGAGCTCACTGAAAGAAACCTAATGAACCGTGTACTCATTTGTGATTCTTTATTACGACGTAATGAAAACGAACCATTTTTGAAGAAGCTGATAACAGGTGATGAAAAGTGGATCACGTACGACAAGAATGTGCGAAAAAGGTCGTGGTCAAAGGCCGGTCAGGCTTCACAGACTGTGGCGAAACCCGGGTTAACTCGCAACAAGGTGATGCTGTGTGTGTGGTGGGATTGGAAGGGCATTATTCATTATGAGCTGTTACCACCAGGCAGGACCATCGATTCTGAACTCTACTGCGAACAACTGATGAGATTAAAGCAAGAAGTTGAGAGAAAGCGGCCGGAATTAATCAACAGAAGGGGTGTGGTTTTTCATCATGATAACGCTAGACCTCACACATCTTTAGCCACTCAGCAAAAATTAAGAGAGTTTGGCTGGGAGGTGTTAATGCATCCGCCGTATAGTCGTGACCTTGCACCTTCAGATTTCCATCTGTTTCGGTCTCTTCAGAATTCTTTAGGCAGTGTCAGGTTAACATCACGAGAGGACTGTCAAAACCACCTGTCGCGGTATTTTGATCAGAAGTCCCAAAATTTCTACAGCAACGGGATCATGTCCCTATTTACAAGATGGCAAAAAGTTATAGAACAAAATGGTACCTACATACTTTAGATATATGTAAATAAACTATATTAAAAAATGTTTTGAATTTTCTTAACAAATGCGAAGAAACTTTTTCCCCAACCTATCTATAACTTGACTATTTAACAACTTATGTGCATGCAGAGAATCAATATGAACAAGACATGTAGAGCAAACAACTTAAAATATTTTATAACAATAAAAAGGGGGGTATCCCCTTGAGGTATTACCTTAAACTAACTTACATAAAGTACATATTTATATTTCATAAGGAATATCAAATAATATAAAGAAATTAAACTAGTATTTACAATTGAAACAATTGAGCTAACTGCAGACTGTTGCAAACAATCTACAGATAGCTCAACTGGTCCATATCAATACCAGTCGGAAGCGTCCCCAAGACGCTGGCTGCATTGCCCCGCTGTATGGCAATGCTAATGCGCTGCGCCAGATACTCACCAGCTCTCGGGTCACGCGTCGCTTCGACCAGGCGCTCAGATAATTTTTTGAAAACCCGGAGAGCCTCGGTACTCCACGGACCTAGGGTCTCGACTCCAAGGGAAGCAAATGCGTAAGCTCTGTCGAGACCTGCATATTTGCGCCTCTTGAGATCCTCGGTCAAATCTGCCGCCGAACCAGCCCTCACGGATGTCCTTGAAAGATGGGAAGGCACAAGTGTGTCGACACATGTAGCGTCCCACACAATAGGCCTGCCCAGCTCCCAAGGGACTAAAGTCATGCCGTCGGGCCTCTTACCATCGTCACGCAACAGACCATTCGGTTCGAGAATAGCTGGTACGTTAGCGCTGACAAAGGCCCGCCGGATGATGTCGTTAAGGCTGGCATGGCGAGATATCCGACCGGCAGCCCTAGTACACGATAATCCGTGATGACCAAGCTGTTCGACAACAGTACCGCACTGGCATTGATGAGGCGCGCAACACCTTGCACCCAACCGAAGACATGTTGCTATACGGAAAGTTACGGGATCCAATAGAGTGCCAGTATTATATGAAGGAAGTGCTTGCAACCAATGTCCTGACTCCCATTTAGAAACGGCCAGGAGACGGGCACGATCTGCAGAGCTGGAGCACGTTTGTAACAAACAATTCCGTGTCAACTCACACAGAGGCCCGTCCCATTGCCGTTGGGACAAAAAAGATTTTGGGGGAGCAGCATCAGGGAGTACATATACACTTTTACAATTTTAAGCATACAATTAGAAACCTAATTTATGTGATTTAAAAGTTCTAGTAAACTGGCTCAATTTAGGAACAAAAATGTCAAGTACAGTGTTATCATTAGCTAAACTATTGTACTGACGGGCCATTCTGGTCAGAGGGTTGTAAAAAGAAATATTGTTTTTATATGTCAACAAAGCAAAGAGGTTGGTTGTGTTGGACCTGCGCGCACTAAATCGTGTATTAAGGCGTATACAAAGGCAAATGACCTTGGGCATTTGGCAGCCTAGCGGGGATACCACGCGCCATCTATGGAGCAAGCAAAACGCGCGCGCGGTGTCCTCCACTGCAGTTAGATGGCGCGCACTAGTGTAGTACTTACGTACACACAGTACACAGAGTAATGATGATCAGAGATACCCCTTGAGAGAAACTGACCAAAGGAATAATAATTGTCTAAAAATATTATATGATGTATATGAATATAGGTAGGCTTAGGATTAAAACATTACTACAATTACTACTCAAGATAATCTGATATTTTGTAATAAGCCTTTTTACAAAGGATATGTTTGATAGTTTGTTTGAATTTATTTATTGATAATTTTTGCAACTCAGTCACTCAGAGATTTGTTTTAGAAACGTATACTTTGCCCTTTAAAAGATACACTAATCTTGTGCAGCCTAGTTTTGGGCAAAGCGAGTTTATTCTTATTTCTAGTATTTACATTATGTATGTCGCAATTTTTAGGGAATCGATCGATATTTCTATGAGTGTACAATAAGTTTTCATAAATATATTGATATGGTAAGGTCATTATATTTATTTCTTTGAGTTTATTACGCAGGGATTCTCTAGTTCCCCCACAGTAATATGCCATAAGACATAATACTATGGAAGTAGCTGAAATAGACAAGTCTAGAAGTATCAACGTCTGAAAGATGACGGATTTTTTTGACTGCATATGCTGCAGAACTAAGTCTCTTCGATAGTTTATCTATGTGTGGGCCTCATTGAAGTTTACTGTCTAAAGTTATTCCTAAGAATACGGTACTGTCTACAATGTCTAAAGTTTCTCCTTTTACGTTTATATCAGCCTTTACTTGTTTTACATTTGGTAGAATAAATCGAATGCATTTAGTTTTGGTAAAAGATTATTGACATTAAACCAATGGACTACTTTTGATATTGCATTGTTTTGTTTACACCGTCATAATTTGTGTTTTGTCTAATCATCTTGAAAATTAAGGAAGTATCATCAGCAAACGATACAATCTCGTGATTATTTTTAACGAGATGAGGCAGGTCGTAATTATAAACCAAAAATAGGAAAGGACCGAGGATAGATCCCTGCGGTACACCCATTGTAACTACATATCCCGATGACCGTTTCCCATTTACGTCAACTCTTTGTATCCTGTCACTCAAATAAGTAGCAAGAAGAGGTGTCAATTTTCCATAGTGATGTTGTTTCCTGATTAATGTTCCATGGTGTACACAATCGAATGCTTTTGACAAGTCGTAAAAAACACCTAAAGCATCTTGCGACTTCTCTCAAGCATCAAAAATATGCGATACCAACTCTACACGGCATCAGTAGTTGACCTGCCGCGAGTAAACCCGAATTGCTTACGATGTAGCAGGTCATTGCCATTGAAATGCCTAAGCAATTGATGTAAAATAAGTTTTTCAAAAACTTAGCTGAATGTAGGCAGTACTAATATCGGTCTAAAGTTAGTGGGGTCAGACCTACTACCCGATTTAAATAGTGGGATTATCTTACTATGTTTCATCAAATCAGGAAAAACGTCACAATCAATAGATTCATTGAACATAAAAGCTAGATCTGGTGCAATACATTCGTTATTTTATTACATTTTCACTGTTTTTAATTTTTGAGCTAATATAATTTGATTTTGCCATTTGACAAACTTTTTTAAATATTTTTGGGCGATTTTTTACTTTGTCTTTGAACTCCAGGCTAAAATTGTGTTGTTTTTCAATATACAGTTCATACAACTTTTGTCTTCTCTTATATATATATATATATATATCTATCATCATCATCAGCCCGTACATGTCCACTGCTGAACATAGGCCTCCACCAAACGACGTCACGAATAGCGGTCCTGAGCCGCCTCCATCCAACGACTCCCTGTGACCGCTACGATATCGTCGGTCCATCGAGTGTGAGGTTTTCCCACGCTCCGTTTTGCATTGCATCGCGGTCGCCACTCGAGAACCTTTACTTCCCAACGGTTATCGGTTCTACGAGCTATATGGCCTGCCCATCGCCACTTCAGCCATATATATATATATTATAATAATTATAACAATTACGTCAATAATTAGTAGGTACCTAAAGATACATAACTATTAGGTACTTAGGTAAAAGTTGCGCCACAGATTAGGTAATGTTACTTCGGTTGCGTGTGTAAAAAGTTGGTATTGAAACACGATGCTAATAAGTCTCTGTAACAGCACTACTCTTTGCATCGATGCATCGATATTAGACTATGCCTGAGAACTTGACTAGGGGACTAAGCAATTATTATTTATAAGGGCCACCATACCAACCATACTACACGGGTACTACACGGACTGCTTGGAGCAGTCATTCATACACACATACACGGAACCACTCGAGCAGTTGAACTGCTTCGGAAGCAGTCCGTGTATGTTGATCAATGGCTAACTGCCCGAGTAGTCCGTGTTTGGCGGCCCTCAGATATAGGTAGCATGGTAGGTACAGGTGTTTCAGCCCTTTTTTATTTCCCATATTCTTATTGTTTCACTAAAACCCAACTCGAGAAGAAATACTAAAGACAAATCACAACACAGAATTTTAGAAAATCAATTAGGTAGGTACTTCATTATTTTTGAAACTGCTTCAGATGATATTATGTAGGCATGATAATGCAAAAAGAAAAACGCGTGACGGCTGCGACAACGACGAAGACGACGGCACGATTGTTTTGTTTGGTCTGGCAACCTCGCACTCGAGCCGGCCGCTATCGAGCTTGCAACGTCGCGTCTTCGCCTAGCGCGCGCCCTCGCTTGGTCACATTGCCTAATCAAATTTTGCGAGCAATCGTTCGTGGGAGAGAGACGTTTTAGTAGGCGCAAATTGTTTTTTCGTTAAAACTTCTTATTTTGAGTTTATTTCAAAACAAATGGACCGGCAATTGAAGCATACGAGCTAAATAAATAACTATACTGAGTTTGGTAGTAAACGAATAAGACACACCGCCAAAAAGTGTGCTCATTCACCAGAAGATATTGTTTCTCTAAACTTTTTCTGAGTGCTTACTATAACTACTGGCAAGCATTTGAAACCGGCACATAATACTTTAAGATATGTGTTATCGGATATATAAATTTCAAAGGTCCACGATCTATATTTTCGTCAAATACATGTTCGAAAAAGACGTCGTTTTCGTCTTTTCCCCTTATAATTCGCCTTAAAACATATCGCTGATTACAGCTTGGGGGAATCAATAATTATTCGTATTTCTACTAACACGCAATGTGTTATATTATAAGTGTAATGAACACTGGTTTGTGTTTGTTTAGGTTACAAATTTGTACAAAAATGCACTTTAAGCCACACTTCCTCGGGTCATATCGCGACTCCAACATCAGCATCAAAAATCAGCATTGAGCAATGCGGATGCTGATGCTGATATTCGCAACAACCCTGGTCTGAACGCTGATTATTCTGTAGATATTTTTCTTAACTTATATTTTTTATAAAAGATATCCTACGTGAAAATCACATTAAGGCTAAAAAAATAGGTTTAAAAAGTTTTTAAATCTAACTAATTGGTATCTGAGGAGGGTATTATGGCCCCAATAGGTATAGCCACATTTAATTATTATGAATTAGTGACCCGGGGGGTGCATATTATACATTAACATGTTCTTGCATAACTCTCTATACACTCTCACATCTATTGAAAAAACCGAATCAAAATCCGTTCCGTAGTTTTAAAGATTAAGCATACATATAGAGGGACAGACAGACAGACAGCGGGAAGCGATTTTGTTTTATACTATGTATCACTTGACTCTCGCGTCACTACGATGCAAGAGTCAAGTGAACTACCGAAATGTTATTTATTTATTTATTTTGTAACCAAATGAATCGGTTAAATCAAATATTACAATATGAATTCTATCACTTTTCTGCATACAGTACACGTGAGCGCTTAGAACCTTCCAGCTAGTAATTACCGTACAGACATAACGAAGCGATACCTGATGCCTGAGTAGAGTCATTACCGTTTATGATACTAGCTATTTCATACTTTTCTGGTATCGGTCCTGTGAATTCAAAGGAAAACCTACCTGGTGGAACTCTTTTGGTGATTCTTTAGTAAGGTAGACTAAAGTAAGTAGGTATGTACTTACCTAGGTAGGTAAGTACTTTCCTACCTTAAATAAAGAGATCCCTAGATTAATACTTTATATAATCTTATTTATCATGGTATAAGAAAACAGGTATGCTCTTCCGATACACGATGGTCACGTGGGTGTCGCCAGGCTACGTCATCGTCGCCATCGGCGAATGAGAAGACGACTGTTTCCTGATGTTACCACTAGCGTAACTCCCCGAACTCCTTTGTATGTGAATCTGATAAAACTATGTGGTTTTGTATTTACCAATTATTTATCACATTGACTCGTGTTTAACTAACGCTGTTTTGACTGATCTAACAAATATAATTGACGATTGATTTTTTTATTGATTTTTCAATTGACTCTTATCACATTTGTTTCCCAACTTCTACATTTTGTTGAAATGAAGTGGCAACTGGACAGTGACGTCACCTGGCGACACTCCCGGGAGAGCATAACTTGTTTTCTTATACCATGTTATTTAGTTTCTTACTAGTAGCGTTGTCCTCCGTAAATGTGAAAACTAATATAGGTATGTTACGTATGTATTTTAATTATGATATTTCTCGACTGATAAGATTACGCTGTGAGATAAGACAACCTCACAGCGTAAGTAGGTACGCGATAAATGAATAAACTGTACCGATACACAAATTATTTAATTAATGACAAAGAAAATAACAATCAAATAATATAAACAAATTAAACTAGTATTTATAATTGAAAAAATTGAGCTAACTGCAGACTGTTGCAAACAATCTATGTATAGATAGCTCAACTGGTCCATATCAATACCAGTCGGAAGCGTCCCCAAGACGCTGGCTGCATTGCCTCGCTGTATGGCAATGCTAATGCGCTGCGCCAGATACTCACCAGCTCTCGGGTCACGGGTCATATAAATTATTGAATATCGGTACTTTTCTATTTACCGCTTTTTTATAAGCGAATATTACTGTACTTATAGAGTAAAAACTTGAAATCGTGCGTCGAGATTCCCCTTTAGTATGCCTCATAGTAGTTCACCCATTTATTTTGGATCTCAACCCAAGACAGGGGTAAGTCGCCATAATGTCACCAATAGTACAATAATAATGGCACCAATAGCAAAATTAAAGACACAAATACAAAATACAAAATATTGTATCTACCGAGTTACCGAATGCCCGCCGCTGTGGGACTTTCCTGAACTAAAAACTAAACGTATGAATACGAAACAACTAAAACTGAACTGGCCAATAATTTAGTGGTAGACCGAATTTAGTTTCGAACATAGGAACTCCTATCGCTGAATGATTTATCCCATCTTACAATAAAATGTTGTCCCAATTAGAACATCGGATAAAATTACACAAATAAATCACGCAGACAAAACTACATAACTTATATACTTTTTACGGATTTGTTTCTATAGAGTTTACAAAATTCTTACTTAATAGAGGTTATATTCCCTGACTCCTCATGCGTACGGTTGTTTTGTTTTGATATTGAATAAGTTTGACTTTAAATAATAATAGGTCTATGAACCATCATCACCGTCATATCAGCCCATACACGTCTATAAATAAATATGTTTAATTTTAAGCATTGGTGGCTCATGACTTCGTGAGATAAGCTTGTCAATAGGTATATTTTCAAAAGGCACCCGATATTCATTGGATTGTCTTGCTTAAATTTATTGTAGGTAAATATAGCCTCAAATATTGTTATTGTTACCTATTCCGATTAATATATCTACCTATTATGACCCCATAAATAATATATAATTAATAAATAATGAAGCACGTTTGTATGTATTAAACCTGACATAGGCTATATAGACACTTCTAACAAAAATGTAATGTTGATTTTGACCTGTTTTTTTTTATTTTTTTTATTGATAATGGTAAAGCGTTTGACCACCATCTCACTCGGGACAGTGAAGATGTGGCCTAAGATGGAGCACGCTTTCCCAGAAGGAACTTATTCACTCGGCATTTGAAGACTCTCTTGTACTCTACTGGAAAAACAGAAGCAGGAAGTTCGTTCCACACTTTAATTATATTCTATTCCTTTCAAGGTGTTTCTCGAACTCTCACGGTTTCGGATTTGTCCATACAGTTTCATCTCAAAAAGCTATCCTGAAACTCATACAAAATTATTCTAACAACAGTATGAGAGCAATAGAGTCCCAGACATCTTAAGGTGTAATGAGTCACTGTCGGGGATCCTCTGTCTCCCAAGAGACCCTGGCTATGGGTATATTACCCAAAGCAAAAAAATCCCCAACAAATCACAGGATATCGGGCTACTGATTGGTCTCTCGAGCCGTCTAACGAACGCTGGTCCTTCGACTTTACAGTTCTCTAATGGCCTTGCAACGGCAGTCTTAACGAGGCGAAAATGAACAACAAAACTAAAGAAAATAAACAGTTTTGTCTCTGCAGAGACTCTAGAGCTTAGTAGAGAATAAATAATGCTGGACACATTAAATAAATGAGTTTCTTGTCTCACACGTGTCTAGCTACCCGCCCCGGATTCGGTAGCTGGGTGCACGGAATAAGGTAAAATAAAAACAGTTCACTTATTGTTTAGACTGGCCATTTAAATTTTCTTCCTAAAAACCAAAAGCTATTTAAATAAAAATGAACCCCTACTTCTCCTGTCCGGCTATAACTTGAGAACGGCTTTACCGAATTAATCCATGTTTTTTCGATTTAATAAATGTTTTCTAATGCTTTGTACAAGGTTCTTACATTTAAAAAAATAAACAAAATTACGCAGAAACTTGGAAAATTTAAGAAAACTTAACGACTACCTTTATTATAAACTTGTTTAATATAACCATAGCCCAGCGTTATATATTCTTTGCTAAGCACGTTTGAAATAACTGTCAGTTGTTTGACTTGAATGACAGAACAACGTCTGTCGGGTCAGCTAGTATATATAAAAAATCTATGATAAGAATATTCTTATCATAGATTTTTTTGATAATAATTATTATATTGAATGAGCTATATAGCCATAGCTCGAATAGTTCTAAATGGTCTAATTTCAGATTTCAATAACTTTATTTCTTTGGGCTTACAAAATAAGCACTTAGACAATTCAAATTTTATACTATAAACAGCTATAAATATAATAATTATTATCAAACAAGAAAATAAGAACTGCGACCTTCGCCCGCCGCGCCACATCGGTCGTCAGAAAGGCAGAAACTGCGGAGGACATAGTTTTATGTAATATTTGTGATTAGTAGGGTCCTTCTACTAATTGATATAATATTGGCTCTTTGTTTGTTTCGTACAAACAGAAATCTATTGTACCTAGCTAGGGGATTAGAAACTTTAGTGATTTGCATGTTTTTCAGCATAATGTAGCAAGTCTGGGTCGAAAATCCAGGCCCGACTGTTTTGATTAGCATAATCCAAAAAGTTTTGGAACGGGTAGCGGATTTCCGTCAAAGCCTAGCTGTTTTAAAATACCTGATGAATACCTTGTAGGTACCAAATACCAAATAGTTGATTTTAGCTAAGCTCTCAAAAAGTTTAAGCGGCTTTGCAAAATTATTGAAGCTTATAAAAAGTAAAAGTTCATATTTTTATTGCTTGAAATGCAATGTTATAATGATGTCATTTGAATTAAATTGGCTTAAAGGTACATGAGCCATTCTTTAAGCGGTTTTCAAGAGTAACCATGAACCATCTCTCTCGAATGTTTGACGACTTCCAACCTCCCGAACACGCCGGTTTTCGAAAAGGATTTAGTACCGTAGAACACATTCATACGCTTCGGTAGATGATACAGAAAGCAGAGGAGTATAATCGGCCGTTATGTCTAGCGTTTCTGTACTACGAGACAGTCTTTGATTCTGAAGTGGCAGTCGGCAGGTCATATAGCTCGCAGAACTGATAACCACTGGACAGTAAAAGTTCTTGGCCACGATGCAACGCCGGAGTGTTGGTAGACCAGCCACTGGATGGACCGACGACATCGTAGCTGTCGTCATGTCGTCGGTCCATCGTCGGTTGATGGCTGGAGGCGGCTCAGGACCGCTATTTGTGGCGTCGGATGGGGAGGCCTATGTCTAGCCGTGGACATTTATGGGCTGATACATGTAACAACAACTCAAGTGTTTATTTAGGCAGGCAATAAATTAAACTAAAATTCAAAAAAAAATTTTTTAAAAAGCTTAATAATAAGAATAATCATTAAATGGAATAAACTTCCTCAAGAAATAACTAGGTACCTACTCTACACTCAAGAATTGTATCGCAATGGATAATATATATATTTTTTTTACATTCATATTATTATAATAATAATGTTGGACAATCCACACAGCAATATCTAGCCTCAAGCTAAGCAGTGATATGGGCACTAGATGACTGATATACATAATACAATACATACATAGATAGATATTTTTTACTATACATAGAAAATACCCAGAACACCCGGAAGAAATGTTTGCATATCGTACAAACATTTGTGCCAAGGCAGAAACGAACCCGCACCTTCCTGCGTCGCAGGCGGACCTTCGCCCGCCACACCATGACGCTCGTTACCCAAATGTAATTTACTTATAAGCAATAATTAGCCTTAAGTTCTCATTATAAGTGAATTTTTGTAATACGTATGAGAATAAAGTGTCTAAAAATATTGAGTTCATTGCGTGTAGGTCCCTAAAGATGCGATATGTAGAGTCGTATAATCACATTTCCTCTTCAACTCGCTTGTTATGAAGTTGCGTGCACAACAAGCACTTTGTAATACTTTGACAGAAATACGTGCGGAGGAGCGGCACCCTCGCTAACTTTTGTACAAGAATTGTTCATTGTCAGAAGCTTACCTACTTACTACGTTTTGTTAACAAAATGATAAAATGTTCGTGCTGCAGCCTTATGTATAGTCTGTACGAGATCTAGATTTGGAAAACTGATTGGGGAAATCTTATTCAAGCCCTAGCCTTCACTTCCCTGATGGGTCACGACCCCCAGTACTTGGGAAACGACACAAGGAGGAGAAAGAGCCTATAACCATCAAAAGCTAAAATATAAATAACTACCTTCTTAGAAAAATTCTGGACTGGAACCAGCAAAAACTTGGCCGCCCTAAACAGACCGTGACGTTCAATCTTGGCAGAAGTAAAGGACATTGGGACGAATTACTGGAGTGAAATTAAGTGCGAAGCTCAAGACAGGACGAGATGGAGATTTACTGTAGACCTGTGCCCTGTGCCCTCTTACCCGTCTAGGGTAGAAGCTAGGACATTAAGTCTAGTAAATAAGACACCTACTTATAAAACTGCCTTAGCCTGCAGATCTATCTATTTGCATAATTAGAAACATTCAAAGAGGGCATCACGAAACGGTATTTTCACTCCACAAACTTGTTATAACTCAACAACAATAAAAAAACATCTCGTAAAATCTTAATTTTTCGAGGAAATAATTCGTATGATATATCATATGACAAAGAATGCCAAAAAACAAATTAAGTTTGGATTGATTAAGGTCTCCTTATAAAAGTAGATAAAACTCGATCTTGCCTGTAATTCATATAAATCACATTTAATTTCTACGTTCGCTACGACATTTATCATTTTCCAATTTCACAGATAGGGGTTTGAGGAATCTTAACGATAAATTACAGAGCTATCGACGATCTTGGACGGTTGGAGAGCGGTGTCACTGACGGGCACTCGACGCGTCGAGATTTCAATATACCGTCAGTTATCTGCTTTTCACGGGATTTCCTGGGGTTTTTCGTATTATTGCGAAACAGGAAATTATATTTGGTTTAGTATTATGTTTGGTGTATGTTAGTAATAGGTCAATCAACGACCGTAGTGGCACAATGGGCGAAGGTCGCCTGCGACGTAAAAGGTTGCGGGTCCCATTCTCAGCGCGGGACAAATCTACTTTTTTACTATATCAAAAAGTTGATTTATATACACATACTAACCTAAATGTTTTGATAAGCGAAGGTTTTGGATTTATGTTACCTTCTTTCTACTTTGATATACTATAAATCAACCAATCGATATCGAACGATCTCATATGTGGTTTTTGATGGAGCATACAATACTCAGCCTAGAATTTCATTAGATTACGAGTCATTGGTTTTTCAACCCGAAATACCTTTCCTTTTTCCTGCAAATTCGCCTAACCCTTCCAAAGTTCAATATTGAATTGCAAACTATGTTCGACGGGTGGGTATTTTGGTCTCGCTTTCGTATTTGTTTAAAGGCTTCTACGAATAGTGTATCTATAAAAGCCGGATATAAATACATGTATTCATAGGTACGATTGGTTTATATAAAAAGGTAACAATCCCATAGCTTAACGAATTACTTTTAACAAAATTCAAGCAGCTTACATTCTGTCTTATAAGTAAAACAAAACACGCGCTATTCGCACAATCACGACGCTCTGACTTTCTTGAGACGGTGGGAATAGTTTTCGTGAGACGTTGCTACTGGGCGCATTTTCGTGAGACGTTGGGAATACTTTTCGTGAGACATTGCGACTGAGCACGTCTCACGTGAGACGTTGGGAATGAGTCATTTTATTTGGTAGGTGAGGCCGCACACCACACAAACTCTTTGTCTGGTGTGCGGCCTCACTTGTTCTCTAGTAGAACTGAACTATCCATAAAATAAATAAACAAATAAATAATGCTGGACAAACCACACAGCGTCATCTAGCCCCAAGCTAAGCAGAGCTTGTGTTATGGGTACCTACTTACTATAGATGACTGATATACGTAATACAATACATTAGATAGGTATATATATTTTATTAAACAGAAATAAATATCCAGAACACCAAGAACGAATATTTGCAAATCGTACAAGCATTTGTCCCAAAGCGGGAATCGAACCATAACGTGAAGGTCAAACCACCGCGCAGTACCATTAGCTTCTTATCTATGACTTTACATGCATTTCAAGGGTTTAAGTTAAAAAAACTATGAATTAGAAGGTAATATGAATTATATTAATCAGAGCCGGAACTTCATCCATGCAAAATTCAACCCGATACAATCAGTAGGTAATGTTGCCAAAGGCACATTCAAATTTCACAAACTTTCGAATTTATAAATCAAAATATCATTGTATTAGATATAGGTATTTGTTTACCATTCTTAATAGGAATCGAGCCCTTCCACTCACCTGCAAATTATCAAGAGATCTAGTTAACGAGTTTGTAAGTGAATCGCGTTAGATTTTCCCATCAACGTAACGGGGCCACTTTGCTTAATCCACGCTTAACCGGTCGCTGCAGCTAAATTTGATTGTAACCGGCTTAAGAAACCCTCGGGACTATCCAAGGGCTAACCTTTCTCCTTGATTGCTCCCTTAGGGACGGTTTTATATCGGCTAGATAAGCATTTGTGTGTACTTACGTTGTTTTTGTAACTCGACGCTGCGAGAATCCTAATGTTAATGTTGATTCTGATTCCCAGATTTGTTCTGATAGGACCTTAGGTTCCACCTTTTTTTATATACATTGTTGAGTCATGGAAATTGCGTGAATGCTTGAGATGTTAATAATTACGTTTGCATTCATTGTATTTTATCGCCTTGGTTTTTAAAGGCGTCCAACAGCATCTTCCAACACATTTTTATGTTTTTTGTCTCTAATAAAGTCTTTTGTATTGTTTTGTAACAATTAGCCTGATATGAGGGTGTAGTGAGGCTTTTAGGCTACTGGACAAAGACCTCCCCCTGGCCCCTTCACGTATTTCGATCCATTGTAGGTATTGTTTGAAATAATAGTAGATTTGTATATACATAGGTGCTCGGAATTATAGCTTCTACATTAAAAGACGGTGCTCTATTCCCTGGCTCATCGAAGACAAGGCGTATTCATAAACATTTATTTATGTCTTAAAAATGTTAACTATGTAGGTTGGTACATTATGGTGATCATTCTAATATTATGGTAAACATTTGTAGGTAAGTTTTTTATGAAACTAAAATGTATGTAGAGAAACTAACACTAATTATCTACTCTATGCCTACGACTATGTTGTTATTTGGTAGGTATGTCATGTACCAGAACCTTAGTACCAAAAAACTTCGATGGCCCAGTGAACAGCGTTTTACAAAAACAATGAGAATGAATATCTTACAAAACAGCAAAAGCTAAAAGAAACCTTATTATTGTATTTCATGTCACGTAACAATAAACGAATTTCCAAACTAAAGGAAAACTTCCGTTTACGGTACGGAACTGTACTTGTGTTTATTGTCTCATAAATTCGAGAGGCTCGTTTCAGGCTATAGAGCTAGGCTAAAGGCCCAATTGAAATATCAAATAATCTGTATATTGTAGCTATTCATATAATGAGGCGTTTTAAATCATAATATTAAAATATTGAAACATTAGTAAAATATATTAGTTTATTGCTTAATAAGTGACGTCGTAAAACTTGCTTCTTATACCTGTACTATAAAAGAGCCGAACTCGATGTGGAATATTTGTAAACAAACCGCCCACACTTAACCGAAAATTCACTCTATTGCCGCGTCTTTTTGTTTTTATACACAATTACTTGGCGATATCTGAAACTCGACGCCAAGCTAGTTTTAGTTTTTGTGTCGTAGTTTGTTTACAAAATTCTACATCGACATCTATAGTGTCGTAGATGCTGCTTCGCCCTAGAAAGAAGTAGCACTTGCTATATATGTATGTAGATCGTCTACTTCGTAGATCCTGCTAGTTCGTGGACCAGGGTCCACGTAAGTAGCAGGCTACGTCGTAGAACATATCACTTGCTACGTGTAGATCACCTACGTCGTAGACACTGCTACGCCGTAGAATGTAGTAGCACTTGCTACGTATAGATCGCCTACATCGTAGACACTGCTACGCTGTAGAACGTTGTAGCACTTGCTACGACCTAAATCTTGTTACGTCATAGCGTAATTTACAAAGACTCACAATCACCATTGATCTACGATGTGACATAGCAGATCTACGCTGCAAGTGCTTACAATGTTCAACGGCGCGCCGCCGTTTCGTAGATCATGCTGAGTCTTAGTAAATCACGCTTTTATGCAGAATAATCTATATCCTACATTAGCGTACATTAATATGCATTTATGCAGAATAGGGATATTTTTTGTATTTTTATCGAAATACTTAACCTTAAAATGAATCATCGAATAATGTTTCGGTTTTTTCACTTAGAATAAAGTATTTACAATGAATGCTATTTTTTATCCTGTACACAACGCGTACAAAACTGCACGCTAAAACCAGTATTACGCAAAGTCAAAGAAAAAGTGGTATAAAATTGTGAGTTTTATTAGTGTGTCTAGATTGATGGACCAAAGACTTTCGATATTTTGCACGAGGTGTCCTATGAAACACATTAATGTATTGTGTAGGCCAGGTGTGTCATTTTTATTTTAATGCTCACATCTTGTCTCCTAAAAGTTTTATGAACGGATATATTGTCTCTTTATTAATAGGTAACTACAAAAGCTTTTGGGATGGATTAACCAGGTACTAAATAAATACAGGAAGTTGCATGATTCTTTCTAGCCAATTAAAGTACTTTTATGCAACGAATAACAAATATAACAATTAAAACAAAAAATAAAAACGTCAAGTGCGAGTTGAACTCGCAAACCGAAGGTTTTTTTTATAAGACCTTGTTTCTTGCCAAATTTCAGAATTCTAGGTCAACAGAAACTACCCTATAGGTTTTGTGTGCAGTTGATCCACTTACAAATTTAAAAAAATGGGCATAAACGGCTGTTACTTTGGATTGCGTTAACTTAGAAGTTTGATTTTTATTATGGCTCCAAGAGGTTACTGACCTGAGTATTTAATGTTAATTTCAACTCGATAGGTCCACGCGTTTCTAAGAAAAGGGAGTTGACAAACGGACAGACTGTTCCGTTTATTTTTTAGGTACGGAACCGTAAAAACAAAACAAACAATTGCTGCAAAAATAGGCATCCTTCATCCCTATTCGACAAATAATTAAATAAGTCGACAATTGGCATTGAAACGTTTTGAAAAACCTACCTACATTGAAATTGAAAACCTTGACTCAAGGTTATGCATCTGTTAAATTTTTAAGCGTAAGGCCGTCATGACGCTTAACGAGTTGCGGGAAATAGGAATTGTTCCGATTTTTAAAATTTTCTGCGTTTAACAAGACTTGTATGAGCTGAAAAGTATGAATGAGCTCTCTCATGAGAGAATGAGAATATATTGATTTGTAAATCAATCAACAAAAACAATAAACAATTATTTGACTAAACAGACTTGACTTATTTCTTCCTTGAGTCACAAATCGGTCTCTGTCTCAGCATGAAGTTGTAAACACGTCACAAGCAACGCTGGTCTTCCAACAGAGCTGTTTAGTGACGTCATGGAAGATACCACATAAGACGCAAACAGTCAAAAGAATAACAATAAAAAAAGTAGTTTTGCGCACATTATAAACTATTTTCTATGAACCAATGCTACATCAAAAAACTGATTTAATATACCTTTTGGAGCATAGCGATATATATTATTTAGCACCATTAAACAATCGTAGTTTGATGAATTAATTATGTATACGTAAGCGAGTTATCTAATAACCTAGTTTGTATTTAAAAGATTTTTTAATTAAAAACCGATATATCGTTGTTGAGCTTCTTGGAGGATAAATTCCTTATCTATTAACTACATAATTGTAGAACGCAGAACCCACCACTCGCGAAACAAACCACCATAAAACGATTACGTAGCTGCAATCAACTTGTCAACTTGTGATATATGATACCCCACACCTCAAAGTCATTAGGTTTTCTGCGTTTAAACTTTATAGACTCGTATTTCACCCTTGAAACCTCTTACACGTCATAAAAGTCTGCAGAAAATGAGTTTGTACCACACTAATAACAGTCTTTTCCCGAGGTCATCATTACAAATACCGAATGGCTTCCTTGCCCAGATGGAAAACAAACCAAAATCAAACAAAGTGATCTTTTTAGATGTGACTCCAGTGCGTTCACCCGTCATCAAACCATCATCTACCAATGCCGTGGAGCCTTTGCGGAATAACCTGATAGATCCCAACATCTATAAGGATATAGTCTACGAGAATATCAAGCCAGTATTCTCTATCTTACGCCTCATGGGAGTCCTTCCATTAACCAGACCTCAGCCTGGAGTCAACCAGTTCCGTATCGCGTCCACATCTATGCTGTATTCAGTTGGCGTATACGCGTTTCTTCTCTGCTATGTGCTGTATTTGTCTCTGAATAAAGTCCAGATTTTGAAGACTTCCGAGGGAAAGTTTGAAGAGGCTGTGATTGAGTATCTTTTCACGGTTTATTTGTTTCCAATGACTCTTATTCCGATAATGTGGTATGAGACACAGAAGATTGCTGCGGTTCTCAACGAATGGGTGGAATTTGAGGTAATTACTGGAATAAATTGCTGATATTAAACTTAAAAAACTGCAAATTGAAACTTCCTTCAATAGCTGTAATTTCAGTGAGTATTTTTTTTATCTAGCAACAAGTCGCAATATTTTTTCAATTTCTCCTGTCAGTAGTCAGTATTAAGTCAGAGCTTGCATAAAGTAAGTAACTAAAATAGTGCCGTGTCAAACCAAATAAATTGTCTATACTAAATTTTTCTTTCACGCATATTCTTGTGCAAGCAGGCCTAAGATTTTATAGGGTCACAAGCATGTGTACCTATTTACGTTCATGTTACAGATGGCATACAAGCATTTGTCCGGACGCGCTGTTCCCGTCAAACTGTACAAAAAGGCTCTCATCATCGCCATCATTATCCCCATCCTATCCACCACCTCCGTGATCATCACTCACGCCACCATGGTCCACTTCAAGGTCATGCAGCTGGTTCCCTACGTCTTTTTGGAGATATTGACCTACATATTGGGTGGCTATTGGTACCTTCTTTGTGAGGTTTTGAGCGTCTGCGCTTCCGTTTTGGCTGAAGATTTTCATCAAGTTTGTATATGTATTTATTAATTTTAATCACAATGATTTTATTTGTGCCTTAATTAATATTATCTTATTAATACGGTCAAATGACTTCGTATTCGTTACTAGGTAACTGCTCCTTAATAAAATTACCGGCCTGATCTCCCTTGTTATGAGCACAGATTCCATATTATTGAGATTCTAAGTTTAAGAGCTTTCTAGCAATTGTTCGTATACAAATATCTGTAGTCTTAAAAATACTTGCTTTCAGGCTCTACGTCACGTCGGTCCCGCAGGCAAAGTGGCTCAATACCGCGCCCTCTGGCTCCGCCTCAGCAAGCTTGCTCGGGACACCGGCATCGCGAACTGTTACACCTTCACCTTTGTGAACCTGTACCTCTTCCTCATCATAACTCTGTCCATCTACGGTCTCCTCAGTCAGATCTCTGAGGGCTTTGGAGTTAAGGACATAGGTTTGGCGCTGACGGCGTTCTGCAGCATTTTTCTCCTGTTCTTCATTTGTGATGAAGCTCACTATGCTTCTCATAATGCAAGTATTTTGGGTGTTATTTGACTTTTTACTATTTTGTTTGAAATTAATGCTTGTTTTTATAATCTTTTTATTCCAGCTAGTGTCATACTAAATGGATTAAAAAAACCACGGCACATGCGTAGACGCAATTATCCCTCGCCAATGAAGAAGGAACGATTTTTAAAAGCGTGTTCCGAACTACGCGTTAACCCATGGTATAAGAAAATAAGGTATGCTCTTCCAGGAGTGTCGCCAGGTGACTTCACTGTCCAATTGCCACTTCATTCCAACAAAATGTAGAAGTTGGGAAACAAATGTGATAAGTCAATTGAAAAATCAATAAAAAAACTTCAATCGTCAATTATATTTGTTGGATCAGTCAACACAGCGTTAGTTAAACACGATTCAATGTGATAAATAATTGGTAAATACAGGGTTCTGTATTACATAGTTTTATCAGATTCATACTGGAGCTTGTGGAGTTACGATTGTACGCTACTGGTATCACCAGGAAACAGAGTCGTCTTCTCATTCGCCGATGGCGTCGATGACGTAGCCTGGCGACACCCACGTGACCATCGATTCTCGTAAGAGCATACCTGTTTTCTTATACCATGCGTTATTAACCCAGAGCGGCAGCGGCTAACTTCGGTTGATGTCGCGCGTACCGCGGTATTCTGCCGACTATTATTTCTATCACAGACATGATACTAGCTACGCCTAAAGATTCCTATATTGATAATGTTTTTATCGGACATAAATCACTTTTTTTTGTTACATTGTTCATTTTATAAATGAACAGGCGAAAGCCATAATAGCTATATTGCCTTGTCTAACGTTTGTTTTATTTTCTTTTGATTTGTGTAAAATACACGTCTTTACTGGACAATATTTCCTCCTCTCGGACATAAATCACGTAACAATGGTTGTTTTTTTTTTTTAGAATGTTATCGATATTTCACAGTGTTTTTAGGTTTTGCGGGACAAGTGCTAAGCCCTCAGGGATATTTTTTTTTGGCTACAATAGATATATTTTGTTAAGGACCATCTCGGGATCATTAAAACTTGCAAGTTCTTTTTGCCAGGTTCGAACCAACTTCCAAAAGAAACTGCTGATGGTGGAACTATCCTGGATGAACACCGACGCGCAGACGGAGGTCAACATGTTCCTGAGAGCCACGGAGATGAACCCCTCGCAGATCAGTCTTGGGGGGTTCTTTGATGTCAACCGAACACTCTTCAAATCTGTAAGTGATGAACCTTACGAATATCGACCCCTCCAACTCAACCCGTGGATGTCGTAAGAGCCGACTAAGGGAACCTACCAGAAGAATTTTTCAACACCAACACTGCGATCACCAATCCGCCGGCCAAGCGTGGTGATTATGGCAAATCCCCCCTACATGGGAGACCATCCACTCGATGGACCGACGACATTGTAGCGGTAACTAAAAAAATCAGTAAAAATTAATTAGCTTGTGATCGTAGGTAAATACAATACCTATAATACAATATGATGATTTCAGACTTTAATTTTAGACATAATAAATTACAAAGTTCATATTTACACATAAAATAAAAAATAAAATACAAAATAAGTATATGACACTGGTCAAGAGTGCACATCATGCACTCTTGTCCAGTTCTCCATGAAGAGGCAGTCGGTGTTCAGCATCATTGCGATAAGCTGCAGATAGCTGTTGTCACGCAGCTGGAGCATCAGGGATGACATTCTGTTGCGGATGATCGCGTAGAAGTCGTTTACGCGTGCAGCCGCAAATATTCCCGACGCGCTACAGAAGCGCAGCAGCTACCTGAACCCATTGTTATACTAGACACGCAGGGAAATTCCAGCATCGCTTTGTGTAACTGACCCATAGGCTATACGTACTCGTATAAAATTACTGGCAGTACACTATAAACAGACTCGTTTTTACGGCCGTATTACATCACACAAATCTACGGGCCATATTGGCTCTGACTGATAATGCTCTGCGTTCCCTTTCCACATCTACACCATCCATGAGGGTCTCGGAGACCAAGAGGCTGAACTTCGACCCTCTTTTGAGTTACTACTACACTACCTGGCAGCGAGACGGGTGGAACAGTTGTATGCTTTTGAACCGATCTTAAAAACCAGCTCGCTTTTACTTTTATCCTAGGCCCATGAGCCTCCGCATACGGCTCGCAAATGCTCAACAGCTGCCTTCGAGTTCTGATCGATGGGCTCAGCCATGTCATCGGCGTAGCTTATTTTATTTACTACCACACCATCAATAGAACAGCCAATCCCGGTACTGCTGAGCCCCTTGATCAGACGGTTCATGTACAGGTTGAAAAGCCGAGGTGAAGCCAGCAAACCAACCTGGAAATGTCCGAGAGTGACCCTGGCCATCTCACACAATTACGTAGGTTGCCGTACCAGTGCTTAAAGAGCAGCACCAACTCAGGTGGCAACCCTTTATCGCCCGTCAGCTTCTACCACAACTTGTCATACGTCACGACATCAAACGCTTTAGATAAATCTAAGAAGTGATTCTGCTCGTGTAGTACTGGACGGTGTGCTCAGTAATGCTGATTCAGTGGACAACCCAGATCTAAAACTGAACTGTGCTTCGTGCAAAGTAACATTTTGACTGAGGTGTTCATTAAGCACCCCGTCCAGCACCTTCGCTATCACCGTTGCTAACGACAAATACGCTTTAATCATAATTTTTAAGGTATCTAAAACCGTGAGCTTGTTTGTTTTTGTAATTCTAAAATAATTTTCTGGTCTTAATAGGTTTCTTTTTAAGTTCTGGTGGTGACGATACATTCTGTAGTCTTTTTTCTCTATCATACTAAATCTCTTCTTTGACGTTCCAAAATATCTTTATGTCTTTCACATCAATGCTCAGAGTATCCCTCAACACTAACCTGGCTTACTTGCTTCTTTTGATCATAACAACATTCATGCCTAGCTTGTTACCGAATCGTGACTAAAGCCCTGTCTTTCTTTTTCTTATGCTCTTCCAGGTTTCAAACTTATCAGAAACAATCGTGATGGATCAGGTGTTGGGAGGTTGCCTAACATCTCCGAACACATATAATCCATATAACACATTAAATAAGTGAAGCAACATCACACTAAACAAAGACTAGCTCTATCTCTCCAAATAACTGCAGCTTCGCCACAGTTTTTCCAGGATAAAAAGTAGACTTCACGACAATCTTATATCATAAACCAGTATAACTAATCACCTATGCAAAATGACCATCCGATCTGTTCTGTAGTTTCATCTACTTTTTTTAGAAGTAATATCCAAACTTTTACTTTTATGATATGAGTGTGATGAGAAAGTTTGTAAATGGATAGATAAATGGATGTTCGATACCTTATCACGCGAAACACTGATTGCAGTGAGACGAAATTTGGTATAAATATAGTTCTAGATCTGTAATTATATAAAACCTGCTTTTAATCCCGGGAAATTGCTTGCTAAAGCGCAGGCAGAAGTAAGTAAGTAAATAATTTATGTGTCACATAAATACTTAGTTTACTAAAAAACTAGTTAAAAATTACACCAAAAGAATGATATTTTTTAAAATTATTCGAATTAACCGAATTATCCGGATTAACCGGATTCAAAAATGATTAAAGCTTAATTAACCGGTTAAGAAAATTATCCGGGTTTTGCAATCCCTAGGCCTACATATTAACTATAAGTCATTTAACTTATTGAGATGCACAACTATTGGAATATTTTACTTATAATAGACATGGTATCAGAAAGCAAAGTATGCTCTTCCGTGACACGATGGTCACGTGGCTGTCTCCAGGCTACGTCATCGACGCCATCGGTGAATAAGAAGACGAATCTGTTTCCTGGTGATAGCGCAGTAACGTTAGATCGTAACCCCCCGAACTCCTTGCATTAACTGCATAAATCTGATAAAACTATGTGATTTGCTTTTTACCAGTCTTTGACCAGTGTGTATTTCCAGTGATGACATATGGCACTGATTGTGAGACATGGTCCATCTCTATGGGCCTTGTCGGTCATTGTGCAGATCTTTAGGGGAGGCTGATGTCCAGCGGTGGACATCGATCGGCTGATAATGAAGTAAACGTAAGGTACTAGCTAACATATTTAGCCGACATAATAAAGTTCGACACATACATAGAGGTACAAAAAATACCTTCAGCTGTTCTGTTCAGTATGTTTTATACATAGATAACAAACATGTTAACAAAAATAAATAAACCAAACTCCTCTTTATTGCGGTAGCCAAATAGTGATGATAATGATGCCGAATTTCGGCCACGGCGGCGGCGGCGGCGACTGGTCTCTGCCTGCGGAGACTAGCTATGTGTGCAGGACATAATAGTGCTCAAGTGTGTGCTTAAACACAGGGGCACTCTATTCCCTCATTCTCGTAGTCCGATGGGACGGACGAACTAGGCCTAGTATGTATGATGCGCGGGTATAATGGTAACACAGACATGATACTAGCTGCGCCTAAAGGATGGTAATGACAACCTAAGAATGCCATCTTCAACATGAGTCTTAAAAATAATTAAAAAACTTCTCAAATTCCACAGCTCCTGGCAACGATGGTGACCTACCTAGTCGTTCTACTACAGTTCCAGATCAGCATCCCTGAGAGCCAGAGCCAAGAACCGAGTTCGGATGATGACTTCAACGCGACCACACCTGCTGAAGCTACCACCACCTCTACCATCACCACCGCGGTCACGACTATACTTACCACACTGGCCAAGAAGAAGAAGAAACATTAAATACGTTTAAAAATAACCTACAGTTTTAACTCTATGCCTACCTACACTATGTTTAAATTAATTTAGGCTTCAAGCAAATAATGTTATGTGTCATTGTTTTGGTAGATAAGCACTTATAATAAGTTATTAATTAGGTAATAAATACGAATGTACTTTCAGTCTGTATGTTTTGTTTTTTGTTTAGGCTAGAATTTATAAATGTTTAACAAAACACGTGAAATAAAAACATTATAAATCTTAATTCCGTCTAAGAACTGACTTTCAATCAAAGCTATTTTCTTACAATTAGAAAAACGTCAGATTGTCTTCTTCGGTAGAAAGACATTTTGATAATAAGACATTGCGTACATATTATTGAAGTTCAAACATTGGTTTTATTTGACGATGCGATCTCATTTTTGTCTATTGCACCCGTAGACTGAGGAATAGGGTAAGCATAGATAAATCCTCCGTCTAAAATTCTATCCAATACATTCCTTGATTCTACACTGATGTGACACTAGCGCCATTCTTTATTTTTTTTCTTGTCTTGTTCGTCGTAAATCGATAATATACCCAGACTATTTTTCGATACCTCTGTAACAGTTTTGTTTCATTTAGTACATACAGCAGAAAATGGTTTATTGCGTTTGGTGGCCACGAAAGTTAAAACCCATTTTCTGTTTAATCGAAATAAAACAAAACTATTACAATGGTATTAAAAAATAGCTTCAGGTATCATCTATTGGCGTCGAGAACTTTTGGTACCTATTTCTTTTTCATAACTTCATTATTACAAGAAAAAAAAAGAGTGGCGCTAGTGTCACATCACTATGCGCCCTATTCAACAATCGCTGTTATTGGCCCACGGCATAATTCCATCCGTGGTGTTCAACATTCGACTCTACGTTGCTCTACGTCATCAAATGCAGGCAAGAAACGAACTTGAGTTTTTTTCTGGCTTATCGTCTAGAAAAGCTTTTCTCGAATCATGTGATGTCGCTTCGTACGCTTCTCAAAAGCTGTCCGTTAGCCTGTTGGCTGGGCTGGTCTTCCTAAGCGATAATGTCGGGGGTTTCCAAGAAGAGTTCCCGGGGGAGAGGACGCCACGAAGTTTTTGCATCCGGCGGTCTTGAGTGCAGAGGGGCGAGTCCGGTAAGATGTACGTGGCAGGAGTCATCCCCACGATCCAGTATACTTCGTACGATCGTACATTATACGCACCAGCTTGATTGGCCCACGGTATAAATATCCACGGTGGCCTTTATTGCCATTTTGAAAGAGGCCATCCATCCATCAATCAAATCATCCGTCAGTCAACTTCAACTCGGTTCAAGTCATTCATTCAGAGCGAACAGCATCAGTTCATTCATTCAAGTTTTCGTCAATTTGTCAGAATTCAAGAATATTCCGAATTTCTGATTTTTTTCTGCCGCTACGGTATATCTTGCAAAACAAATAAACGTTAGTTTCAAGAAAACAACGTTTAGTCTAAAATGGTGGACTACAGCAAGTGGAAAGACATTGAGGTTAGTTTAATCATTGTGTGGATGAAACAAGTTTTGTTTTCGATAACTTGCTTACCTGCAGCCCGGCCTTTTTTCAGATTTCTGACGATGAGGATGAGACCCACCCTAATATTGACACACCCTCGCTATTCCGTTGGCGCCACCAGGCGCGCGTTGAACGGATGGAAGAACGGAAGAAAGAAAAAGACGAACATGATCAGAAAAAGAAAGAGAACCTCAGGCAGATAAATGCAACACGAAAGAAAATTGCCGAGGCCCCAGCCGATAGCCCAGATCTCGAATCACTAAAAAAAACCCTCGCTGAGCTACAAGATGAGGAAATGAAGCTACTGAAAAAAGAAGAAGACCTAAAAAAGAAAGATAAAACAACCCCCTGGAATGTTGACACAATCAGTGAACCAGGCTTCACCAAAACCGTAATCAACACAAAACCACCCCGGCCCAAAGACAACAACATGACGGAGGAGGAAAAGGAAGCAAAAATGAAAAAGTTTATCCGAGAAAATGAAAAGTTTTTGAAAGAATTCGGCATGCTGCGAAAGTACGATGACTCTAAACATTTCCTAATGGAGCATAATCAGCTTGTGTGCGAAGAAACTGCCAACTACCTTGTAATATGGTGCATCAACTTGGAAATGGAGGAAGTTAGTACAAAAACATCTTATCTGCTGACAAGGTTACCTAGAACCTTTTGTTCAGATATTATAATAACTAACAATTATTTATTAGCACAGAAAATCCAATCAAATATAGATAGATAGAATATACTATATTGCACAAAAGTTGTACATAGGCGAGCATAATGCTAGATAGCATTCTCTACCTACTAACCTTTGGGTAATGTGAACAACAATTATGTAGGTAGTTCTAGATTACAAAATTTACAGAAATACTAAAAATAATAATAAGTATGTACAATTAACATTTCGTGTGTTCACCATAAACATAAATAAATACACATAAACATTGTTAAATATACTACTCATACAAAAAATAAAAACAAATTAGAAGTAGTTTTACAATTGAAACAGTTGAGCTAACTGCAGACTGTTGCAAATGATATAGAGGCTACCTCTTGCAACTGATCCATAACAATAATCCCCAAGATGCTGTCTGCATTGCCACACTGTATGGCAATGCTGCACCACATCTCGGGACTCAAGTCACATTAACGGTTACTTTTCACTAACGATGTGATAATTTTCAGAAACATGATCTAATGGCGCATGTGGCTCACCAAACAATCTGCATGCAATACATTCTGGAGCTCTCGAAGCAATTGGATGTTGACCCCCGAGGCTGCGTTGGAGCATTCTTCGCTAAGTATGTAACCCACTAATATTATAAAAGCAAAAGTTTATGCCATTGTAAAGGTAAAAGGTAAAGACAGCAAAGGATACTGAAGGATATGGCTGAAATTTTGCACTTGAAATAATGTTTATATTACTTTTTATTCCAAGGTGTATATGTGTCTGCTGCATTCAGAAGCTAGTGTTCCTTACAAAAAATAATGAGTAAAGCAATTACCTAGGGTAGATGACTAGTCTATAATAATAGAAAAACTGGGTCTGGGTGTAAAATTTTATGTATATCAGATATTTGGTACCCTAAACCAAGGTCTCCTTACTTTAGGGCCGGATGAGGCTGTTTGAAAATTACTAGTATTTATAGTATAATCTGACTAGTATAGCAATAAGCATGCCATGCTACCTTTTATCTGATTATATTAAATTACTAAAACTGGTTTTGTTAACCTTTCACAATATTTCCATCACTTTCCAGAATACAAGTAGCAGAGCAAACATACAAAGACTCATTCGATGATGAACTGAAGCAATTCAAGGCCCGCATCGAGAAGCGAGCTGCGGAGAAGATACAGGAAGCTTTGAGAGAGCAGGAGGAAGAGGAGAGGAAAGCCAGGCTCGGGCCGGGAGGCCTGGATCCTGTGGAAGTTTATGAGGAGTTGCCTGATGTAAGTTTCTGTAAGGGAGTTGATTGCTTACCAACACGGCCGGGCGGCCTGGTTAGGTAAAATAATTCATTTGTAATGTGATATGAATCAGTGATACTCTGCCGACTAATGGAGTCTGTCTACACATCAAAGTTGGCGGGACACCGACAAATTTACACTCTTAGCTGCCCATAATTTTCTTACACTGAAATGTCGCAACTTAGTTGTTTCGACATTTCTTCAGAAATTTGCTAGATTGTGTGGATTATCCTCAATACAATGTGAGGTGTCATTTCCCAATCAGAATTAGACAGCTCAGAACTCTCCAACACAGCCCCGCCCGTTGGTCCGACATTTCAGTGTAAGAATATTCTAAGCAGCCATGTTTTGTCAACTTATTGGTGAGTTTGGTTAGACTTCAAGAGTCGGCTTCACGGTAAGTTCAAAAAACACTGTGGTCTACAACAACGGTCTACCAGTCGCTGCGTTTAGTCGCTCGCATCGCGCTCACACTCGGCCACAGTAACCGGCGTCTTCCCGGGCGACTGGTGGCCGCCACTAAGCCACTAGTCGTCGCTTTTAGTGGCCGCGACTATTGGTTCAATTTGCGGGCTGCCTTATGTTCATGGTTTTATTAAAGATTAGTTTCGGCCCGCGGCTTTGCACGTGTTGTTTCTATATTATCCTCTAATACAATAGCGAAAGATCCATCCAAATCGGTCTACAATTAACTGAGTAATCGACGACCATACATAAAATAAATAAAACATACATACAGAGGAACATGAACCTCCTGCTTTTTTAGAGTCGATTAAAAAATAGCTTTATGTTGTACTCTAGGCCTACTGCCTCGAATTACCTGAATGCAAAAAATATTCCCGTTCCGTTCTGTACTGGAAAAAATAACAAACATCCAAACTTTCCCATTTATAATCCTACTTAATAATATTATAAAGCAGCTAGTATTTAACGCCATCTAGCCAATTGTCTAAACAAATGTTTATTTCTAGGAGCTGAAGAAATGCTTTGACGCGCAAGACGTGCCACTACTGCAAACTACGATAGCTAAGATGCCAGAGAGCGAGGCCATCTACTACATGAAAAGATGTGTAGACTCTGGCCTCTGGGTACCCGGGAAAAATGACGATGAGAAGGAAAAGCCTGAAGGATCTGGAGACTCCAAGGAAGCACCGACAACGTCTGCCAGCTGTGAAGATGTGGACTGAACACCAACCAGTTGCACTAAAATTAGATTAGGTTCTGACTCTCGATAACATCAAATTTTTTAAAGTCTGTTTTTCCAAGTGTAAAATAGGTTCATATAACAACTTAACTGTCCACATACAATGAAATATACAACTACCCCACGTCCTTCATTTTTTCTTTTCTGTTTGGCTAAATAACATTCACATTACCTTAAAACAATTATAGTTAATGAAAATATCTATTGTTTTCATTATTATTAACTAAATTAATTTTTGACACATGGACGTGGCATAAAAAAAATTCTACCAAGTTCACCAAGTCCATGAGTCACAGGGACTTATTCCAAAAGTTCATTGTGACTCATTGGAAAGTTAAGTTGTTAAAATTTTATTTTAGAGCCATTTAATTAACTGGCATAGAGAGTGCTTGGTAATTCCAAATAGCATTTAATGTGTAAGATGCCTTCTGTTAAAGTATGAAATTGAAACGAATGTTTCGTTCAATGTACAAATTCCAATACTAAACTGTTACTTGAGATTTTAAAATAAATACCGTAATTTGTCATATTTGAACTGTTTTAATTATCGGTTCATATATCGGGCGATTCAATTAGAAGTTAACACGGAATTGTTTGTTACAAACGTGCTCCAGCTCTGCAGATATGGGAGTCAGGACATTGGTTGCAAGCACTTCCTTAAAATACTGGCACTTTCAAGATCTTCTAAACATCTGTTTTGAGGCGCAGCTAGTATCATGTGTGTGGTTTTGACTGATTGAAGAAACATAATTAACGATTGTCTTTTTTTATTGATTTTTCAATAGACCCTTATTATATTTGTTTCCCAACTGCCACATTTTGTTGAAATAAAGTGGCAACTGGACAGTGACGTCACAAGAGCCACTCCCGGAGGAGCAGTTTTTTTTTCTTGGATCATACTAAACATGATGTTATCCGCCTGAATTTGCCTGAATTTAATGCCATAGCATAGGTATATCTCAGAAATTACTGATTTTATTAAAATTTTCGAATTTTGAAACATTGACATAGGTAGGTAGTAATTTCTGAGATTCGTAATCTTATAAATAAAATTTCCATGTCACAATGTTAGTTACAGTACTCCTCCGAAACGGCTTTACCGATTTTTACCAAATTTTATATGCGTATTCAGTAGGTCTGAGAATCGGCTACTATCTATTTTCCATACCCCTAAGTGATAAGGGTTGAAGGCAAAACAATGTTTGGCGGTTCAGCTAGTAATAATATAAACGCGAAAGTTTGTATGTATGGATGTTGTTACTCTTTCACGCAAAAACTAGGTACATACTGAATGGATTTTATTGCAACTTTGCATTAACCAATGAAAGGCCCGCTAGAAACGATTCGAATGGTATTTAGTTAGATTTAGGTACTAAAAATGTCGATGAGCCCTTTCTTTTCCTGTCCCCTTCATTTGTTTCCCAACTTCTACGTTTTGTTGAAAGTGGCAACTGGACAGTGACGTCACTCCTGGAGCAGACCTTGTTTAATTGGAACAAAGGTTAAACCAGCTTTAACCACTTCTGTGGCGCGGCGGGCGAAGGTCCGCCTGCAACGCAGGAGGTTGCCGGTTCGATTCCCGCCTCGGGACAAATGTTTGTACGATCTGCAAAAATTTGTTCAGGGTGTTCGGGATGTTTTCTATGTAAAATAAAAAAATCCCTAACACAAGCTCTGCTTAGCTTGGGGCTAGATAATGCTGTGTGAATTGTCCATCATTATTTATTTATTTCTTTGCTTTGTTTGAATTTTTTTTACTGCAATTCGATTTACAAGGATAACAAAAGTGAGCTCTCATTGTCAGTCCACACGCACGTCCATAGACCTGCGCTAGCCACATCCAGGAACGCCCTGCCGATAGTCATATTCGTTCAAATACTGTGGTTCCACACATTCAAGTAGTGGGGTGGAACAAGATACTAGACGACCCATGCTTCTGTACCCTATTCTTTGAAGTCATTCAGTTAGCGCCTTACTACAGTTTATGGTCTTGTTAGCAGTGGGTAAACTCGGGTTGCAGATAGTTATTTTTTATCGCGAACAGATCTTCGTTAGACCGCTACCTCACCTGCCTCCTAGCACGGTGATTGTTGTCTAGAGTAGAATAGAGAAAAATTACGTCACTTGTCATCGAATGCATAAATTATTTGAAATTAATTCCTTCCAATTTCAATAATGTACGCAATGTATGATGATGCGATGTCATTATTGTCTATTCTACACTAGAGAAAAATCCCCGTACTAGAGGGACTAATGGGAACTGATCCTTTCCAGAACTTGGCGGCAAGTTGTAAGGGCAGGTTGGGCCAATAAAAGAGACTATAAACTTGTACTTTTTATATAACAAAACTACAATAGAATGAGAGACGGTGCGGGAGCGCTACGTGAGCAAATGCGGTGGTAGTTGTGGTCGCCCTTCGAGTTTGCTGTAGTCTAGGTGAAATTCTTTCGCCACCTGCAACAATTGAAAGTCACACATCAAAAAATCTCTACTGGAAGTCAGTCAGGTTATCCATCTACGTTTAGGTCGTAGACAAGGTATTGGCGTAAAAAACTAAATTTTAATGACTACTAGCGACCCGCCCCGGCTTCGCAAAGGTGCAATGCTGATACTAAATAATACATATAAACCTTCCTCTTGAATCACTATCTATTTCAAAAAACCGCATTAAAATCCGTTGCGTAGTTTGAAATATCTAAGAATACATAGGAACAGACAGACAGGGGGAAGCGACTTTGTTTTATACTATGTAGTGACCAGCTAACGCTTGCGTTTTTCCAGGATAAGAGAGCCTATTCATTATGATCAAGAACTATATCATACTAAATTTTAGCCCGACTCGTTCAGCCTTCTTAGCATGGCGTTTTTTTGTCTAGGATATTATAGAGAAAATGTTATACATTGGTTTAATGATTGAAGGAATAAAATTCAACGTTCTTGATGATGATGCGATTCTGTCTATTATAATTCTACCCTAGACACAAATTGCTGTGCTGGAGCTACAGAAGGGTGAAGAGGTAATAAACATCAGTTCAAACATGCATTTAAAATATTAATAAAATAACTATTATTTAAATAAAAATAAAATTATTAGTGTGAGAAAAACTGGGCGAAGGGCCGAAATTAATTTCCAACCATCACTGTCTAGTGTCCTCCCACCGTAAAGGTAACTAGATTGGCACCAAATAAATGAAAGGAAATCATTTAATTTCTTTGATATTACCCCGAGTGGCTTACGCACTATAATAACAAAAACCTTAGATTGGCACCTTCAAAATTTAGTGATATTTACCTTGCGCCAATTGTGCGCATCAAAGAAGTAATAGGTGCCGCGCTCGTAGGTGGACGTTTTTTCCACCATGGGCATACCGGGCGCTTGCGAGATCCACACCTTTTCCTCCATGTGATACCGCCATTCGCGATTGTACCTAGAAATAAACAAAATTTTTATCAGACGCACATACCTAGTAAAAGGCGTATGCTGTGGGTGCTAATTAATGCAACTATCTTCCGGGCATTAGATATATTGCCTTCGCCCGCGTTTTATCGGGATAAAAAAATATAACTCCCAAACTACTGAACCGATTTGACTGAAATTTGGTATGGGTATCATACCAAATTTCAGCCTAATCGGTTCAGTAGTTTTTGCGTGAAAGAGTTACAAATATCCATACAAACTTTGACATTTATAATATTAGGATTACTTAATAACAAATACATCGTGTATGCAATCATGTGTTTTTTTCGTAAAGGAGATTTATTATTATGGTTTTATTAATTATTGTGCTTTCGATTCTCATGCGGAACACAACTACATTAATTATTATTTTGATGCGGAGCCATCCTTTCGACCAATCAGTTGGCCAAGGTTCGGAACATTTTATTGTACCTATATTATATTCTGTAGAAATTGACTTGACCAAGTGTTCCCTGTGAATTTATGGTAAATAAATGATATGATTTGAATTGAATTGAATTGAACAAAAATTACATTGAATCGTCATCTTGGCTACGTTATCCCGTAAAAATTTTGCTAGGCTGATGAAAAAAGCGAATAAGTATACTAACAGCTCCGATGCAGCCGCAATCTGAAGTACATCACCGACAAAACAGTAAAACAAATAAAACAATAGGTCTTCCTTATATCGACTCAGTCGTAGGGGCGCCAGCTTTTCTCTGATGGAGCCGTTTATCAGATACTCGGGAGGCACGTGGTAATCCATGTCTTGCGGTCTGAAACAATTAATAAATAAGTATATTATTTTATACGATATAGGCTTGCATTTAAAGATAAAGATAAATTATATTATTACCCACTAGAACAGAAAAGTAAACAGGAAAGATGTCCATAAACAAATAAATAAATCTAACAATAGCACACAACAATTAAGTAATTAAACCTACAGTTTGGTTTTATCTTGCCTGGTAGAAAGTGACGATGAGGTCAGCGTCATCGTTGCTTTCCACAAAGCCAAGAGAAAAGATTTTATCATGTAGAAACTTGAGAGACATCTCGTTCGCGCAGTTTTGTCGCTTTTTTGTGAGAATATGAAACATATGCACTATGCATGACAATACTGGCGACAAACAGTCGTCGCGGTGCCTATCGCAGTGTCGGAATGGAGGGGGGAACTAAGTTGATTCACACGCATCATATATCTCAACCGAAAGAGGTCCAATGCTGGATAGAGGCCTCCCCAAGGTCATTTGGGGTCTGTCATTACAACCACGCTCTGCAGGTCCGTTGGCGAACACAGTTAGGTGGTGGATCTGATCTGCAAGAGGGTTCGGGGGTTCTTCTACGGAGGTTAGGTGCCCCCTACGACACCTACGAGAAGAGTTGGGTTGGTATAAAGTCTAAATCGACATAAACAGCAAATCACACACAGCATTATATGGCCGCAAAGCATCATTATATATCCTTGCCAAACTTCTTATTCGGATCCGTTCAGCCGTGGGAAGTTGACAGACAGACGATAATAAAGGATTAAATTATTCTCACCTACAAGACGAATCCGCCCAAGGGCCAGCAAAGGTGAGATAAAGGTTATCAGGTGAATTTAGATTTAACCCGAGCGCAGTCAGATCCTGACCTAACGCCAGCTGGACTAAATTCGGGTCAGCTTCCGCTGCTCGAATAAACGTCAGTAGTCCCACGATACCAAACTGATTTGGTATCATTGTCTCTGGTATATTCGTTACTTTACCTGGAAATTGATATATGGATTAATTGCGAGAATAGTTATTGAAAAATAAATTATGTTTTTAATACATTAAAGTAGCTTTTTGTTAGTTTTTATGTTAGTTGTGCATTGAATAGGTACTAAAACGCGAATCACATTTAAGCAAGTGAATTCGAGATTTTTCAACAGGTTTTCTTTGAACACTATTAAAAAAATGGCGACTTGAGACTTGCTTAGATCTAATTGGCGTTTGAGTATTTGGGGATCGGAGCCCCGAGTTCAGTTGAGGATGGTATCGAAGCGTGATCGTGACGTTTTTATTTTTTATTGATTGCGCTGGTAAAGCGTTTTACCTAGGCGCGTTGTACCAAAACCCATAGAAAAAGGAGACGTCTCGATCTCGTCTTGATACTATTCGTCAATCGAACTCAGGGCTCAATTTATATGAATGATGGAGTTAGGATAAAGAAAGCCACTTTAATGCATTTAGATGTTTTCATACAAACCGTACACTTCCTTCGGAGGGGTTGGCGGAGGGACTTAGAAAATAGATCAAGATTAGATTCAGGAAAACCATAGCAAGAAAGTTCGTATACAACACAAAAATGGAGCACATACGTATTGGGGTCAATTCAGATAGCACAAAACTTAACGTAAACTTTTTGCTTGATGGCTCCGCGTCTGGATTTACATAATTCTAGCGTCTGTCTCATGATAGCATCACAAGCTTTATGGATTGCACATTTATAACAACACTTAAAATAATGGTGTCTTTCATATTGATCGAAATAAAATAGATGGCATAATTTTTATTGTTTTCAAATTAGTTTGTATTATTAGTTTGTGTCACCTGAATTCACTCCATTATGTATGTACATGTAAAACCCAGAATTGGAGCTAGCCTATTCAAAGTAAAGTGATAAACCCAGATGGTAATGTAAAAGACATCACACAATACAAGCTTTTTACTGCTTTAATAGCAAAAAAACACCCGCACTCAAGAGACTTACCGACTTAGTTTCAAGCGAAACTTTCGCAATTTTTTTTTATATTTCGGTAATAAATGTAATTATATAGAATTCTCACCGAAAGTCCAGGATACCTAATAAAAGCCTTTTAATAATGTATAGTTTTGTTTAATGTCGCAAAAGGCGTATAAAAATTTGGTGGCCACCAATAATAAGCATTTTCTGCTAGGGTGGCGTATAGATTCGTTTGTATCTAAGGCATCAAATTGCTAATGCAAATGGCGCCATGCTAACATAAAATTATAATTATTATTGGTCTCTCTGAGTGCGGTCGTAAGATAAATAGTATGTATCAATGAGATGAAATATTTTATTAGCAAAGCAACAGTATCAGTTAATCTCAGTTAAGACTAGTTAATAAACTAAAAATGCTTACCTTCAGGCGACGTCTGAATCCCCCGCTTAGGTTTATCCACGCTGTTATGATTCGCGTACTCCTGACTCGACAGCGCTTGACTGGGCGCGGGCGCTGCGCCCCCCGTGGAGGTGCCAGGTAGTGCGGGGAAGTCCTCGGAGGACATAGTGAACTCAGACTGCTCTGACGTCGGCTGCTTCACCATACCCACTGGATAGAAGAGATAACCTAGATTAGAGAGTGGTGTAAGTGCTAGGGCATGCTCTACGACACGTCAAGCTGTAAGGTTAGCATGGACAGCTTAGACAGCGGCCCCGATTATAGTAATGTTTGGGAACAAAGCGGAACCAAAATTGAATGCAAACCAAAACTTGCTGCCATTTTCTTTTGGCTTTCGTTTTATATTGCGCAAGAGATTAAATTTTATATTTTTTTCTGTGAAGTAATTTGCCGCAAATCATAAACTATTATCTATGAACCCATGATAAAACTAATTTCGATTCAATGGTACTTTTAGAGCATTTGGGAATATGTATTGAGGATAGAGATTTTTGACTAAAAATCCTCATGTTCTCATATGCTTTAAAAATGACATTCAATTGAATTTTGTGACAACATGGTTTCATAGAAAATGGTTTACAATTTGCGGCAAATTACTTTTCTGCTTGTTCTATTTCTTGAAGAACGCAGAAAAATTTAAAATAGCAAAAACGTTGAATCTCCCGCGTAATGTAAATCCATCTTCCTCAAACTTTAAAAGAGGACAGCAATATGTTAGAGCAAAAGGTTACACACTGGTTTAGCTTCGATAATGTTCCCAAACATTAGTGTAAACGCGGCCAACGCCTTGTCTAGGGTAGAACAGACAAAATCTCATTGAACTCTGAATGAATGATATCACAGGTGTAAAATATTTGAAGTGAATTCCTTCAAGTTCAATAATTTACGCAATGTGCGAAATTTTGTACATTCTATAACCTAGTCAAAGGCTTGTCTAGGCTGTCCATGCTAGAGAGTTGGTAAGGTAAGTTGGACAAAAATAACAGAATTTTATTAGAATAAAATTATACTTTGGCGTACGTTTCTGAGTGAAAACGAGGAACACACTTGACTCAGAAAAGTGCGTCTAAGTATTATTGCGATTTCAGCGTGAATAAATCTTATGAAAATATGTTTTCAAATAAAATTCTGTAACAAATTGGGGCGTGACTTTCATGCACAATGTATTTATTACTAGAATTTTATTATTTAGAAAGTTTCAGTACGTGAATAACTAACGACTTATCGTGTTTGTATGTCACGTATTTTTTTTAATGGGCAGTACAGTAACCATTTACGCCATTGAGGTATAAGGATTTTTTGGAAAGTTTTATGGGTTTCATACATACATCAGTCCACTGCAGGACATTGCCTCCCCAAATGAATACAACGGGGGGACTTGCCATTTAATCAGGGACTTCTGTTAACAGAAAATTTACGTATTTTTTTCGTTCAAGGCTCTATATTTGAAGCGGCAATACACTATTATGAATAGCACACAAGCTTGACAAACATGTTTATAAAAATGTTTTTTAATGTTTTACCATTGTGTTATACGGCTGTTCAATATTTATTTTCTATTTTTGCTTCGGTAGGAAAAGCTCAGGTATAAATATGTTTAGTTAAAAGCTAAATCTAAATTTAAATGCACTCTAGAACGTACAACTAGAAATGTACTCTAGGATATGTTACACTTAGGTTCAATAAAAACATACCGAAATGGCAGGGGTCTGGCATTTCGGCTGCTACGGGGCGTTGCATTCAAGCGTTATTATAATAATGGAGATAAAGTTTAAAATGCCCTGCTATGCCGTTTCGTTGTGTTTTGACCGTAAGTTATATGTCCTAGAGTGTAGGAATAATTTGGTTTATACTACACCTGCTCAGAAAGTTGCCTATTCCTTTTCCAAATATAAGATAGAAAGTAAGTCATTGCAGGCGTATAGGAATCCGGGAGGGAAAATTCTATGGAATTTCATTTCTCACGCGTTTTAGCGGGAGAGAAAACTGTGGAAATCCATTTCTAAAGTGTAATTTTTTTTTAAATTTCCTAAAAGATCGGCCGGTAGCTATGGTTATTTTCATAATAGGTCAAACTACAAAAAGTTTTACTCCAAGTCCGCTTGCTCCTTCCGATTTCCGAACAATATTTTGAAAAAAGAACCCAAGTGATAAAGGCAGGCGCGGGAAGCTCTTCTAATTTTGAATTTGGTGTAAACTTATTAATTATACAGAATTTCGAGTTTTATAATAATTATAGTTTTATGACACCGCCAGAAATAAAATATTTATTCTGCTTTTTATTTTCCTCGAAGGTGTAGTATAAAGCACTATTTATCACTCTGCAGAAAGTGCGATTCCTACCTCGTGTGATTTAAGACTTGACTGACTCAAATGACACACTCGATAGGAATTAGGCACGTTCTCGCTTAGGTGTACAATGTACTATTTCATAGCTAGATGCATCTTGAATATCGCTTTTCTCACCGTAAGGTTTAGAGCCGGGGGGAGGCGGCGCCGCGGCCGGCGCCTGGTCGCCCGCGCCCCGCGCCGTCAGCGACGGAAACTCGCTGAGGTCCAGCAACGAAGGCGTTGACGTATCGCCGCCCTCGCCAAACACAGAATGGTAGTTGCTGCCCGTGTTGAATCGAGACAGGTTGCCCATACTCGACTGGAAATAAATCAGTAGTTTAGAAACAGTTTTAGCCCAGACAAAAAAAGGGGTGTTATACAAGTACCTACGTGTAACATAAAAAAGGGGTGTGATGATGATCCGATTTTTAATTACTTTTTTTGTTCCTAACGAAATGTCAGTGTTCTTAGCTTTGAGGGAAAATCGGTCAGTCATCAGTCATTCAAATATTATGGTGATTCAAAGTAAATTCGTCGTCGACGTTCACGATTTTTTGTTAAAAAAGCTAGTTGAATCATTGAACAAAGCGAAAATCCAAGATTTTGATTCGTTTTCTTGGAAACGCTATCTTATGAAAGAGACATAAGAGTTGGTTTTGCTTGAAAACTAATCAGAAACTTTGATTTTTCTTTTCTAAGTAGGCCCCCAGAACACATTATAATTTAATTTAGCTATTTACTTAATCCTACAAAACAGGTCCTACGTGGGGGAATAAGCAAATAAATGCGGTAAATACCCATAAATTATAAAATGACAAAAACCATAAGTAAAAGGTATTTATTCTGTGTCACAAAAGTAGTAGTTCCTCAAATAATGTAGTAGGTAACTATAAAAAAAACATTTCGAATAAATTTTTAATATTAAAAAAACATTTATAATTATCCAGGACCAAAATGCTTGGGAAGAGAAATCCAACGAACCCAAACTTGACATGGTTAAGTCCTTTCGTTTAGAAGTTCTTATGGCCACTTTCGTTCTCCATCATCATACCAGCTCGATAGTACCATGACACTGCATCCTCACCGAACTTACATAATGTTCTAGACCTTCGTGATGCACCGTCGGCCACATCGTCACTTTCCATCAGGTGAGATTGTGGTAAAACGTCTATCGAATATTTGAAAAATAAGTGCGCGACAAGGTTGAGATCGCTCTGTTTTAGTAATAATAATGAGGGTAGGTTTAGCTACAATGTTGTAGGTACCTACCTAACATTAAATAAAAATCATTCGGTCTGCTCAAGAACTACCTACATGGTGTTTCTGTTGTGTTCCCCTAATCCGAATTAAACCCGAACTAACCCATAAATCCCACATAAGTATAAAACAAAATTCAGCTCAATCGGTTGAGGATAACTGGTCTAAAATTCAGTTGCAAGATTTGTCCCATACTAACTAACAGTATACTGCAAGAATAAAAGCTTGTAAAAAGAGATCTTCTTATTAGCTCCAGTCTTGGTCTTGGCAGTCCTTTCTTGGTAAAAACGTGATAGCAATCTCACACTACTTGACAACACTTATCTTATACCGGGCTAACCTAATAACTGTAGATTACGAATCGTTGGAATGTCACCCAGATATTACAAAGTACTTGGAGATTCAAACATCTGTCGCGAACCGAACTCGATCCCATAACCTCTACCCGTCTGCTCACTCGGCCACAGAGGTCGTTGAACTAATAAACTGATTAAGCTACCTTAATACAATGTTTTTGTTGTTGATAAACTGTTGGCGTAATAACTTTAGATAATCCAACAAAATAAATACGATAGCAAATATGAAAATGCAATAAATACGTATCCAAATAACATCACTTATTATCACTTGTTGAGCATTAAGGCGAATTATAAGGGGAAAAGACGAAAACGACGTCTTTTTCGAACATGTATTTGACGAAAATATAGATCGTGGACCTTTGAAATTTATATATCCGGTAACACATATCTTAAAGTATTATGTGCCGGTTTCAAATGCTTGCCAGTAGTTATAGTAAGCACTCAGAAAAAGTTTAGAGAAACAATATCTTCAGGTGAATGAGCACACTTTTTGGCGGTGTGTCTTATTCGTTTACTACCAAACTCAGTATAGTTATTTATGTAGCTCGTATGCTTCAATTGCCGGTCCATTTGTTTTGAAATAAACTCAAAATAAGAAGTTTTAACGAAAAAACTATTTGCGCCTACTAAAACGTCTCTCTCCCACGAACGATTGCTCGCAAAATTTGATTAGGCAATGTTAGTAGCGAGGGCGCGCGCTAGGCCTCAGCGCTAGGCGAAGACGCGACGTTGCAAGCTCGCTAGCGGCCGGCTCGAGTGCGAGGTTGCCAGACCAAACAAAACAATCGTGCCGTCGTCTTCGTCGTTGTCGCAGCCGTCACGCGTTTTTCTTTTTGCATTATCATGCCTACATAATATCATCTGAAGCAGTTTCAAAAATAATGAAGTACCTACCTAATTGATTTTCTAAAATTCTGTGTTGTGATTTGTCTTTAGTATTTCTTCTCGAGTTGGGTTTTAGTGAAACAATAAGAATATGGGAAACAAAAAAGGGCTGAAACACCTGTACCTACCATGCTACCTATATCTGAGGGCCGCCAAAGACGGACTACTCGGGCAGTTAGCCATTGATCAACATACACGGACTGCTTCCGAAGGAGTTCAACTGCTCGAGTGGTTCCGTGTATGTGTGTATGAATGACTGCTCCAAGCAGTCCGTGTAGTATGGTTGGTATGGTGGCCCTTATAAATAATAATTGCTTAGTCCCCTAGTCAAGTTCTCAGGCATAGTCTAATATCGATGCATCGATGCATAGAGTAGTGCTGTTACAGAGACTTATTAGCATCGTGTTTCAATACCAACTTTTTACACACGCAACCGAAGTAACATTACCTAATCTGTGGCGCAACTTTTACCTAAGTACCTAATAGTTATGTATCTTACGGCCGAATACTCAAACGCAACTCAGATGTAAGCACGTCTTATGTCGCAATATTTTGACAGTTTTCAATGAAAATCTGTCAAAAAATCGTCACTTGAGTCGTGCTTAAATCTGAGATTCGTTTGAGTATTCGGGGGTTAGGTACCTACTAATTATTGACGTAATTGTTATAATTATTATAATATATATATATATATATATGGCTGAAGTGGCGATGGGCAGGCCATATAGCTCGTAGAACCGATAACCGTTGGGAAGTAAAGGTTCTCGATTGGCGACCGCGATGCAATGCAAAACGGAGCGTGGGAAAACCTCACACTCGATGGACCGACGATATCGTAGCGGTCACAGGGAGTCGTTGGATGGAGGCGGCTCAGGACCGCTATTCGTGACGTCGTTTGGTGGAGGCCTATGTTCAGCAGTGGACGTGTACGGGCTGATGATGATGATATATATATATATATATAAGAGTAGACAAAAATTGTATGAACTGTATATTGAAAAACAACACAATTTTAGCCTGGAGTTCAAAGACAAAGTAAAAAATCGCTCAAAAATATTTAGAAAAGTTTGTCAAATGGCAAAATCAAATTATATTAGCTCAAAAATTAAAAACAGTAAAAATTTAATAAAATAACGAACGTATAGCACCAGATCTAGCTTTTATGTTCAATGAATCTATTGATTGTGACGTTTTTCCTGATTTGATGAAACATAGTAAGATAATCCCACTATTTAAATCGGGTAGTAGGTCTGACCCCACTAACTTTAGACCGATATCAGTACTGCCTACATTCAGCAAAGTTTTTGAAAAACTTATTTTGCATCAATTGCTTAGGCATTTCAATGGCAATGACCTGCTACATCGTAAGCAATTCGGGTTTACTCGCGGCAGGTCAACTACTGATGCCGTGTAGAGTTGGTATCGCATATTTTTGATGCTTGAGAGAAGTCGCAAGATGCTTTAGGTGTTTTTTACGACTTGTCAAAAGCATTCGATTGTGTACACCATGGAACATTAATCAGGAAACAACATCACTATGGAAAATTGACACCTCTTCTTGCTACTTATTTGAGTGACAGGATACAAAGAGTTGACGTAAATGGGAAACGGTAATCGGGATCTGTAGTTACAATGGGTGTACCGCAGGGATCTATCCTCGGTCCTTTCCTATTTTTGGTTTATATTAACGACCTGCCTCATCTCGTTAAAAATAATCACGAGATTGTATCGTTTGCTGATGATACTTCCTTAATTTTCAAGATGATTAGACAAAACACAAATTATGACGGTGTAAACAATGCAATATCAAAAGTAGTCCATTGGTTTAATGTCAATAATCTTTTACCAAAACTAAATGCATTCGATTTATTCTACCAAATGTAAAACAAGTAAAGGCTGATATAAACGTAAAAGGAGAAACTTTAGACATTGTAGACAGTACCGTATTCTTAGGAATAACTTTAGACAGTAAACTTCAATGAGGTCCACACATAGATAAACTATCGAAGAGACTTAGTTCTGCAGCATATGCAGTCAAAAAAATCCGTCATCTTACAGACGTTGATACTTCTAGACTTGTCTATTTCAGCTACTTCCATAGTATTATGTCTTATGGCATATTACTGTGGGGGAACTAGAGAATCCCTGCGTAATAAATTCAAAGAAATAAATATAATGACCGTACCATATCAATATATTTATGAAAACTTATTGTACACTCATAGAAATATCGATTGATTCCCTAAAAATTGCGACATACATAATGTAAATACTAGAAATAAGAATAAACTCGCTTTGCCCAAAACTAGGCTGCACAAGATTAGTGTATCTTTTAAAGGGCAAAGTATACGTTTCTAAAACAAATCTCTGAGTGACTGAATTGCAAAAATTATCAATAAATAAATTCAAACAAACTATCAAACATATCCTTTGTAAAAAGGCTTATTACAAAATATCAGATTATCTTGAGGATAAAAAAGCATGGGACGACTTTTGCTCCAACTCGAAATCTAAAAACCTAACAAGGTAAAGGTTTCTTGTTCGCTTCTTTACTTTACCTTAAAAAGATTGAAGTGAACAAAAAATCAAAGTGATCACTTTATTTCCCTGTTTTACTTATGTAATTTTAATTTTGTGACGTGTCCAACAGTCCAAGTGTCCTATAAGGTCTAAAGGAAATAAAGCACTTTGATATTTGATGGTGGAGGGGTAGGTAAGTATTTTTTTATTTGCGAAAATGTATAAAGGGATTTTATGGGACCTAGGGAAAATTCCGACTTTTCGAGATTTGCCCCCCTTCTTCCCCCCTCTAGTGCGGCTCCCAAGCAGCCATATTATTATTTTTTTATGGGGATTTTATAGAAGAGGACAAGTAATTTGGAATGCGATAAAATTTTTGCCCCCTTGCCAACAAAAAATCCCTCCTTTTGAGATTGCTCCCAGATGCCGATGTGATAGAGGAGTATCGATTGCGGGACCGTATAGAGGGTTTCTACTCAAATTGGAAAAAAATCACCCCACTTTCCCCAAAAAAAACTCCCCTCTTTTTGTATCTCCCAAGCGAAGTGACTTGAAAGAAAATATTTTGTTGGGTCTTGTAGAGGATCAAAATAATTTCGAAAACAAAATGTTTCCCCCCTGGCCCTTTGACCCACCTTTTTAATAAAAAACTGAAATTTGGTCTAATTTTGACCTTTTTTTCTTTTATACCTTTTTTCCTATATTTGGATACCATGTTATGTATTTTTCTTATTATAACATAGTTTACCAACCATATTCTATCAAATGGTATCAATTGCCTACCTACTACCTTTCACTTAGAGAATATTTTTTCTTGCGGGCCATTAAATATATTAATTTCTTTATTTTTCAGTAAAAGAAGATTAAGGGTTCCGTTAAATTACTTCTTTCCAGATCAACTTACCACATCATAACTAGTTACCATACCAACCACTTACCTAGCACTGAAAACAAGGACGAATATAATTTTTTACACAAGATAGTGAATTTATATTATCATGCCGAGTGTTCTCATCAATATTAATAAAAACTTCAACAAAAATAAATTTACTAATATTTGTTTTACTATATTTTGTGTAGTAATGTTTTAATCCTAAGCCTACCTATATTCATATACATCATATAATATTTTTAGACAATTATTATTCCTTTGGTCAGTTTCTCTCAAGGGGTATCTCTGATCATCATTACTCTGTGTACTGTGTGTACGTATGTACTACACTAGTGCGCGCCATCTAACTGCAGTGGAGGACACCGCGCGCGCGTTTTGCTTGCTCCATAGATGGCGCGTGGTATCCCCGCTAGGCTGCCAAATGCCCAAGGTCATTTGCCTTTGTATACGCCTTAAAAAACAAAACAACAGTCACACCAAAACAATACTAGGTCAAATTAAAAAAGGTAAAGCAAACAATCTGAGTACTTGAAAGTCGGCTTTGACCTGAATAAAAACCAAAACCAAACTCTTTGTCCATATCGTGCTCACTCATCTGAATAACGTTTGCTAAAACGAAAATCGCTAAGAGCGAGGTCCCATTAGTGCGTTGCGCTGCGTTGCGTCGTCGCTGCGTCGTTTTCTATATATTTTTATGACATGCCCCATTATTATTTGTGTATTTATAACTGGGTCTCTTCATATGGACCACAATTACGGGTCTAAAATAAATGATTTTAATTTATTATTTATTACACCGCTGCGTCGTCGTTCGACGCTTCAACGGATCGACGGACATCTCTTGTCCGTCGATGAGACGAAGCGAGAGGGAAGCGGATGCTTTACCTTGTCGCAGCTGGACATTGATTTGTATCTATCCATTGCGAAGGCTGAACTGAGACGCAGCTGCGACAACGTGCATAGCGTCTTGCGTTGCGTTGTCGCAGCGTCAACGCAACGCAGGTGTCGACTCTCTGTTCTGTCTGTCTGACCGCGATATAATCAAAAACTACCAAACGGATTATCATACGGTCTTTAGCAATACATCGAGACATTCTTGAGGAAGGTTTAGTTTTCGGATTGTTTCCTTATTTAATTTTATTATCTGTTTTACTGTGTCCCGCCTTCACCTAAACCTCTCGGTGACCAGCTACCCGAGAGGGGTAAATTTAAAAACAGCGCTACATGCATATTTATTTATTGCATGTAGCAAAAGCTGAATTTACTCCTTTTGTCTTATTTTTAATTTTATTTTATCAATAAGCAAGTCTAACTGTAATTAGTATTGCAATAAATGATTTTTATATTTCTTTTATTCTATTCTATGTATAATTTCTTAAGATTTTTAATAAATTGCCTGAAATATCGAGACGATTATTGAAGACGCTGGAAAAATATAACTACGGGGAGCTTTGCTGGTGTCCAACAGGTAGACCAAGAGCTATCCTAACTAATATTATAAATGCGAAAGTGTGTTTGTTTGTTCTTCCTTCACGCCCTAACTCAGGAACTAATCGACTTGATTTTTGGCATAGATTTGGTTGTAAGGACGGAGAGTAACATATCATATATTTGAATTTAACGCGTGTGAAGCCGCGGGGACAGCTAGTATGAAAATAATGTATTACGGAATTATTAAACAGCTCTAATACCCGTGCAAGGCTAGTGCAGGTTGCTAGTACTTGCTAAAACGAAATTCGCTAGCAGTTCAATTGACTTCCTCGATATAGGCTCAGCCTAGTGAGGAAGTCGACGAAAATCACAACAGTAATGTATTTTAAGTTCAGCTTCGTTTATTGTTATTTTAGATGTAACATGATAGTAAACTTTGTATTTGCTGCAAATATTTTTATACTTTAGGTAGTCATACAGATATTTATGTTTTTAGAATCAGTTATGGATTGGACTGCTTGTTGTATGATAGAATGTAGGTATAGTTTTTAAACGACTTCAAAAAAAAAGGAGGAAGTTCTGTGTTCGACTGTATATATGTATGTTCGTAGACTTCTCTGTCAATTGAGGACGAATTTTGAAAACTCTTTTTTGAAATGATATATTTATATCAATTGAAATTAACTATACAGACTTACGTAACTAATAAAATAACTAACTCTATTTAAAACTAACTTAGAAAAACTTAGACTAGTTACAATTAGTTATCATTAAGTTCATAATTATGTTCATTAGGGTAGGTAAGTTGTAATATTAAAAGGCCTGAAAAGCTCTTTCGCTGATGTATGGATAGAAAATAATTCAAAGGTGGTGCTCCGGTCGTTTTTTGGAATGTTTTTTAAAACAATCCTGCTACTATTATAAATGTAAAAGTTTGTATGGATGGATGTATGGATATTTGTTACTCTTTCTCGCAAAAACTACTGAACCGATTAATCTGAAATTTGGTATGAGTTAGTTTGGGACCTGGAATAACATATAGGCAAATTTTTATCCCGATAAAACGAGGGCGAAAGCGCGGGCAGCTAGTTGAATTATATTTTACTCTTTCCAAACATACTTATCCTTCCAAGCTAATCAGTTTGTGATATGTTTATTTTTTCAAAAGTTAATTTACCTTGTTATCATCATATCTGCTAAATGAGTCATTATCTTCACAACATGTGAATATTACTAACTTTTTAAAGAATGTAACAAATTTGAGAATTTGTATTTAAATCTGCCAAAAAACATTTTTGATCGACAGATTAACTGTTAATAGGTATAAAGAGCAGTGTATACTTAGCGACACGTAACTTTAGCGCTGACCGTTATTGCGCAGAAGTAAAAAATAAAGTACCTGCACAGCTATGTATTCTAACTCGATCGAAAATGTTTCCGTGACTAGAAATCAGTCACAAATCCGCGCGAAATTCAAATATATTAGCGGTTTTTTTTTTTTTTTTTTTGCGTTCTACAAGCAATATCAATAGCAGAAAAGTAGCTTAACGTAAAATGTAAAACATTTTCTATGAAGACATGTTTTAACTTTTGGAGAAATTTATTTATGAGATTTATTTCTAAAAACAACATTATTACCAAAAGCCCCATTAATCGTACCTACTTCATTGGAACATGGGTTCATAGAAAGTGGTCAGCGATTTATGAAAAACTACATTTCGTTGTATTATTGCTTGTAGAGCGCAGAAATTATATATAGAAAACCCGCTAATATATTTAAATTTTGCGCGGATATGTGTGTCAGATTCCGAGTCGCGGAAACTTTTCGATCGAGTTAGAATAGCCCTGCTTGGCGGGGCTAGAAGTACATTACCCATCGGCAGCTATCCCCTCCGCGTATCGCTCAGCGCTAGACTTACGTGCCGCTACTTGTAGTACTTGCAGTGTGAAGAACTCAGGAAGATTCTGCGCATCTGATAGAAGTTAATCTATGCGGTATGCGGTATTCGCTACCCAAAGTGGTAGCAATAACTTTAGTTTGGATTTCGCGCGCGGCTTCGTGCATTCTCCGCGGAACGTAAGAAACTGAGCGTGAAATCCGTGAAGTAGGGAGGGATTACCAAGACCCACTCGGATTTTTCTGCCACTCTGGTTGCGCATACCGCTTATATCTGAACTGTGTCTAACCAGGCCTTTAGGCTGGTTATACTAGCGAAGCGACACAAAGAACAAGTGACGCTACCACACATAATAGAAAATTTTGTGCGAAAATGGCACTAAGGGCGTATCTAAATTACTAATACTGCACTTTTTATACTCACCATGGAATTAGAATTAGGTTGCGAAAGTGTTGTTGGCATTGGTACCCTCCTGTCAGCGAATGCCCGCTGTCCGAAGAGTGTTGACCGTGAGGCCATTGAGGGCGGAGCGCCAGGCATCGCCGAGCTGTTCCGACTAGGCGACAGGGCGCCGCCGAACGTCGGCGTCACATGGCCCGAGACGCCGCCGACAAGCCCCGAGCTGACCCGACCACCGACACCGCCACTCCCTAAGCTTCTAGGAGCTTGCTGGAAGTTCAAGTTTGCCATAACCTGGAATAGTTTTAATGTTATTTAGCATTTCGACTCCTCCGTAGAATAAAGTCAGATCTGTAAAGTTGATACTCTACAGATCAGACTCTATTCTACGGAGGAGTCGATTTGTCAATAGTAAGGTCCAGACTGGTCAAGCAGCCTGGAAATAGCATAAGTGCCTCAGCATTGGCTCGTCCAGTTGACTCTCGTGGTGCTAGCCCAATCTGGATGCAACTAACATTTTTTTCTACATAAAGGTAATTTAGGGTTACCCTTTCAATCTTAATTCGATCTTTGGGATTGCACAAATATTTAAATTGACCTGATAAGCACTAAGATTTACACTCGACAACTCAAGAGTGTGTGTATTACAAATAATATTAATAAAGAATTACAACCTCTACTGTTTGCACTGACAGGATGTGAGGAATGTCTCAATTTTTTCACATCAAATAGGGTAGTACAAATTTGAAGCCTTATTTGTATTAAAACCACAGTTTCATCAAATTATTTTTAGTCAGTTTTGTGTGCCTTTGATTCAGTTATACATGTAGAAAATAGACAAAGAAAATATGGTGTTATTAATGCAGCATTTATCATTATCATACAATAATCAGCCATTACACTGCTAAGCAATTAAATATGGAATACAATGCCAGCAGCAAAAAATAACTGTAAATAAATGTCAACAACAGAGGGAAACCTATAAAAAGTTCTATTGTTTTCAGGTTATGAACTAGGTTCATTTTCTAGATTAGTCTAATTACACTTTATATTTGAATTCAAAGAATACATATGACTATGATTTCATTCTGAATTATTTTTGCTACTTCAGTTGTTACAGAATTATGTATTTGGTAAATTAGGACTGAAGATCGAGGGTAGTTGTCATCAGGATCTTTATCCTAATACCCTCATATATTTTGTTTTTTTAATTACAATCATCTACACTACTATGACTGCACTCACACATAGGTATTTAATACACCACACATGACTATGATTTCATTCTGAATTATTTTTGCTACTTCAGTGGAAAAAGATTATACATACCTACTTGAGAATTTTATGGTGACAAGTTTTCATTAAAATGACCTGAACTATCCTTCAAGATGGTAAACTCTACAAATATAAGAATAAATACAAATATACTATCAACATCCTAAACAATGAATTATATAAATTTTCTTAGTTTCTGCCCATGGATTCTAACGCGATGTTTCCAGGGAAAAAAGCATTTAGTAACTTTATTCAACAAAGATTTAATCTCATCCATAGAATAGTCATATCTACAGATGAGTCAATTTATTATAAATATAAGCTGCTTAACCTAACTATGTACCTAATTTGTGGTGGAAGAACACCAATGTTTCATTCTTTACATGTTTTATGTAATTTCTATTTTTAATGTTTTCTTCGTGGTGGATATATACGGACAATAAGGAATTTTGTAATTGTAATTATTTCCATCCCATGGGAACTGATTTATAGAATGAAAAGTGTTATTCAGGTCAAGAGACCTACATTTATATGCAAAATTTCAGCCCAATTCGCTCAGTTGTTGAAAATTTTACAAACATACATCTGTCCATTCAAACTTTTGAATTTATAATATAAGTGTGATTTAATTGTACTAACATTTCATACAGGAGACTAAGTTGCTTCCACAGTTTCCAACTTCGGATCCAAAGCCAACAACTTGGTTCAACATAAGCGTGACACTTTCAGTTTTGAACTGCATTTACTCACACTGAAGTAACCAAAAACAAAGTATTACTGGCCATAGAAAGTTAACTTTTTATAAAGGGAAATAGTGAGATAAGAGGCTAGTTTTGAAAAATCTGTTGCAAATTTATGAAAGAAAGTTTAGGGTAGGTATCATTATGAGCAGGATTCAATGTATGGATAGTTGTCTCACATCTGTTGCCTTTGCCACAGAAGCATTTGGTTTGGCAACATCTTGACTTAGTCAATCTGCTCCCAGAATATGACAGAAAATTACAAACAATATCAATTCCTACAAGCAAACAAACATGTAGATCTAAAGTAAATAGACATAGGATAGGACATAAAGTTTGTTGTTGACAACTAAATGTATTTTAGAAACTTTTATCAGTGAGTACCTACTTATTTTACGGTGGTACTTCTCCTGTCATACAATGGCGACCCTGGATGAATGTTCTACTCCAGTTACAGCCAAAAAAACAAGAATATTTACCTATAATTGTAGACGTCAGTCCTTGTGCTACAATTTTCAGTTCAACTATAGATTGCTCATAATCGAGTGTTCTCTCCAGAAATATTTTATCCACTTCAATGAAATAAACAAAAGTTTGTTGACTGTCCAATTTTGACGTCGATAAATAGGCATTCAAAATTTCATACACCAACTGAAGATGTGTCTGAAAGTGTCCATGCATGTAACACTGCTATAAAACGCTGAAAACTTGATACATTTTTACATCACATAAAAATATTCTAACAATTTCACTTGGTTTCGTAGAACGCCACATTACCCTAAACAACTGGCGGCCATATTGTTAAAAGCGAACGGAAATTGATATTAATTTTTCAACTGAAGTACTTATACATTTCAATATGTGTTATTTCTAAATTAAAATACTTACAATGAAAATAAAACTATTTATAAAAGGAGTTAACAAATTTTAAATATACAAAAAATTACAAAAATACTCAAATAGAAAGTTTTAGTTTTACAAAGTCTATGTTGACCAAATGTCTGTCAAATACATGTATGTTGCCAGTAGTAAAAGATCACTTTAATAAATAAACCGGTTTTTTCCGTGAACTCATGAACGGTTCTCTGCATAGAGCTATTCACTCTTTCTACCGTGGTTTCTCTGTCTTTCTCATTTCTATCTCGTCTACTCATTTGATGCCTTGATGCAGGGTTCTATCCTCGAGCCTCTCCTATTTTAATTTATATTAACGACCTGTCTCATCTTGATAAGAATAATCAGGAGGTGTTGTTTGCTGATGAAATAAAAATAGGAACAAAAATCGGACGGTTGGACCGTACTGCAGACGTCGTCCTCGTCGTCGCGTCGTCGACACGGAGCTCCGCACCCAATAATTATAAATACGAGGATTGAAAAGTACTCTGCCTAACACACATCCATTCAATTCTAAATATCAAATCTACCCATATTATTTAGTTCAGTTCAGAGTAGTTAATTGTGTGATGTTAGAAACATGTGCGTAGTTTTGATTTTATAAATTTGTTATCAAAGCAATGAGATATTAATTTCCGCGAATGGAGAAAATCGAGCAGCGTGCCGACGTAAAGTACCTCTATAAGGGGCTATCAACAAAAACCATCCATAGGGGGATTCTGCTCTGTCATATTCAAAAATGGATAGCAGAATTTAAGCGTGGTAGAGAGTGTGAAAGATGAGCCTCTCTCTGGAAGGCCTTCGATGTCTACTACTGATGAAAATTTTAAAAAGTAGGTACTTGATTCAATAATGAGAGACCTCTGATTCTGATTACTATTGCACCATACTAAGTCGGTTACGAGAGGAAATATAAAAGAAAAACGTCGAGGAATACTCAGAAAAAAGTCCTGTTTCATCAAGATAACGCCTGTGTTCTCACGTCTGTGGAGTCAATGGCTAAAATCCATAACTGTGGCTTGGAACTGTTACCGAATCCGCCTTATTCACCTGTCTGGCACCATCAGACTTCTTTCTATTCCCTAACCTAAAAAATCGCTTGGGAGGTCAAAGATTTTCGACAAACGACGAGATCAAAGCAGCACAATATGTTAACGGTAATTACAGTAGACGCACATTTTGACTCTAAGGAAGAATATTTTTTTTTCAACGGTGTAAATACTTGGTGGCAGAAGTGTATTAAACTTGGTGAATATGTTGAAAAATAAAAATAAAATTGATTTAGTACATATGTGTTTATTTTCTTGGTTAGGTAGAGTCCTTTTTTTTTCAAAACTAAACTCAACTCAACAACAACTTGTTTTGTTTCCGACAGTTCGCACACCCGTCCGGACAGATTCTGCGCCGTAGAGCACTGAACACGTAGATTAGATGGGTCGCACGACCGCATGCGGACGTCCGGAGGACGGACGCGCTCGATCGATGGTCCTCGTCGCATGTGCGGACGCTCCACAGGCCGTGCACTACTAAATGGACGACGGACGTCCGCGCGGACCGTCCACGTAGCACTAAATGCAACTTAAACAATTTAACCCACTGTCAAGTCATCAGGTTCAATCAAAGAATTTGTATGTAGGTAAGCCCTCCGGCCACGTCAGTACTTAATATTGAATAAAAATATTGGTACTTATCTTGCTCTTGGTATTTATTTATTTATTACCTATACATAATATACATATACGTAATATTGCTACGTTATGTAGAATAATTACAATTTTATTTTATGTATTATTGTTGTATACACCCTTGCCTTTCCTAAATTGTAAATATTCTATCAATCCAAAGATTGCCTGCAAAAAAAATCGCTTCTACGCAATAAGGCCGCCCATTGTACTTGTATACGTTAATGTCTATGTGTTTTATTTAACTTTGTGGTGTACAAAGAGTTTTGTAATTGTAATTGTGCATAATGAATCCATGGGCTCAATCCAAGATTCACATCTCATAAAAATCTTATAATTGTCAAAGGCTCTTTTCATTCGTGTGACGAACACTTTGACGAACCTATGGTCGCGTTTAGTTTCTACCGTGTTGCGTTGACGGAACTCCCAAAAGTTATAGCAAAAAGTATTCCATAGACATAGTAGAATGTTGTCTATGACATGGAATGTGACTTTTTCAATAATTTGGCAACACCGTGATCATATGATTGTTCAATGAAGGAGCACGTCTGAGAGGCGTCGTCTTACTTCTCGAGCCAGTTTTTAGTTTTCTCGCCCTATAACGGGCTGTTTTTTGTGTTAGTGGTGCTAAATAATAACCCGCAGCCATGGCGCTTAGCGACGCAGATGTTCAGAAGCAGGTATGTTTGCAAGAATCACATAAACGAGATCTACACGTAAACGCTCGACATGGTCTTGTCAAGATAATTATTGATCGCTCTGCACTTGCCGTTCGGCGACCTAATTGCCGAGCCTTGTCTGATGCTGTTATTCCTCTCACGATTTGATAATTATGGATCTGTCTAGAATAATGTATTTTCCCGGTACAGATCAAGCACATGATGGCCTTCATCGAACAAGAGGCCAACGAAAAGGCCGAGGAAATCGATGCTAAGGCCGAGGAGGAGTTCAACATTGAAAAGGGCCGTCTGGTCCAGCAGCAGCGCCTCAAGATCATGGAGTACTATGAGAAGAAGGAGAAACAAGTTGAACTCCAGAAAAAGATGTAGGTTCCTTGTCTTTCTTCAAATAGAATTTATCTCTACCTCTTGGCTCCAAATCTTACCAAGTAGCTATAAAAAGCATTTATTGAAATATCATTGAATGAGTCTCATGAAATGATGATGATGATGATGATGACTGTAGTCCAGTAATAGTTTTGTAGGGTAGGCTTGATCAGCTTATCACAACATTTTTTGCCTCCATCAATATATCCCAGATTTACCACATGGTCATAGTAATACCAGATTATTCAGTAGATGTACATTCCACAGATTTTGTACCGAGAACCTTGTATGTAGATCATTGTTCTATCATGTAGGACAGAGTAACATGTAGCTACTCTGTTTGGTCATGTGACTAACTTCAAGGCTTGGCATGTGTAAATTATATTCAAGCAAACTCAACCTTATTGATACCTATACTAACTTGAATGTTAGTCATGCTTGTAATTAAATCATACATTACCTATGAATTTGCCAAATGGTTTGGAAAACTTGCATATTTCATTCATAAATGCACATTCCATGCCATAGCTAAATCTCCTTCCTTGCTAGATACTCCAACTGATAACAAAGATTGCCTAACCAAAGTAATCTTAGATAAGGTCAGAAAGTGTTTCTTTAACCATGTTGATTACCCATTGGCATAGAAGAGAATGCATGTGAGTTTATTCTTGGCTAAATGTTTCTGATTGCATGCTGGTTGCAGTAAACTGACAAGTTGCAAGTCTCATTTGGGGAACCCTATGATAGATGTGTGCTAGGCTAATAATGATAACTAATTAATGCCAGTGCATTGGGTATTTACAAACATTAAATAATAAATAAATAATGTTGGACAATCCACACAAGATCATCTAGGCCCAAGCTAAGCAGAGTTTGTGTTATGGGTACTAGATAACTGATATACAATATATTACATAGATAGATATTTTTTATTATACATAGAAAATACCCAGAACACCGGGTACCATTCTTTTCATATTCTTTCTTACATTGTCCTGTCCATAAATTAAAGCATACAGGAGGGATTTTTCTTTGTTTTAATAATACTTTGACTTAATCGTATTCATCACACCAAAGTCGGCCGACACAACCAGCGGCTTTGTTGCCAGTAGTTTAATCAGTATATTTTTACAAGTTGACAAATCATTGATACTGGGTGGCCTGTATCATTCAAACCCAAAAATGTCACCACAAGTCTCAGGATAAAATGGTTGGCAATATGATTCTCTCCAAATAATGCCACCGCTACCAACGAGGGGAATCCCACAGTATTAATTAAATATCAATATACTAGATTCTGCCTGCGGTTTCGCAAGCCTTGTTTCTATGGAAAACTTTAAGGTTATTTTAGTGCTTTAAAGCACAGATTTTTAGACATTTCAGCTCTCAGCTGCTCGTCTATAATTAAATAATAATATTTCTATCCTATGGGACATGGAAATGATTGGATAAAAAGTAGCCTATTTGTTATTCCATTAGGCTAGACCTTCTATTAATTTTCTAATTCAAATTTTGCATAGATATGCTAATTATGCATAGATATGCAAAATTTCAGCCCAATTGCTTACGTACTTTTCTGTGATGATGGTACATCCATCCATACTTTAGCATTTATAATATTAGTGTGATACCTCCACAGCCAATCTTCGAACATGCTGAACCAAGCTCGTCTGAAAGTGCTCAAAGTACGTGAGGATCACATACGCAATGTACTGGACGAGGCTCGCAAGCGCCTGGCCTCCGTGCCCAATGACAAGGATCTGTACTCCAACCTGCTCGTCACTCTAACTGTGCAGGCTCTCTTCCAGGTAAGCGGAGGAAAATTATTATAATATTTTCTTTACATTGTTCTCAAAACTAGACTTTGAAAAGAGTAAGTTTTAGAAATTTAAGGGGTTTAGGGACTTAAGATAGTGTTGTCTTAAAATTACCGATATCATTTTTTTATTTATGAATGTGCAGGCTTGTCCAGGTAAATAAATTAATCTCGCATTCAAATGAAAAGATACATACAATAATACTTCATTAAACACCACACAAAAAACAAATAAGAAAACAACAAGGATGCCAGAAATCGCGAGAGATACTGGACGGCCCTATTGTTGCTAAGGATTTCTTCTAGCCAACCATTTTGCCCACTGCAGGGCAAAGGCATTCCATAGCTTGTTTCTATAATTTTCGGTCTTCTGCAAGTAGGGCCCATTCCTTGTTAAAAGATCTACTCGCTCTTTATAAGGAAAAATGTTTTTTAAATCAATCACTTCATACATAAAAGGCAAACAAAATAAACTCCTAGACAGTAAATTTTAAGGTAGGCTAGGTTGTTTGAGTTTAGACTTAGGGTCGCAAAATTGGTCCAATAAGAATTTACACTTTCCAGCTGATTGAGCCCTCAGTGACTCTCCGCGTCCGCTCCGAAGACAAGAGCCTCGTGGAGTCCGTCCTGAAGCGCGCTCAGGATGACTACAAGAACACGATCAAGAAGGATGTCCAGCTGAAGATTGACCCGGAGAACTTCCTGCCGGCTGACACCTGCGGTGGGATCGAGTTGGTGGCTGCAAGGGGACGCATCAAGGTAAGTTAAATTTCAGCTCCATGAACCATTTTTTTCCGAGGACGTGAGACTTAAAAAAATTGAAGTTGGAGAACAGAACAACACTTTTCCGTTATTGGTGTCACTTCTTATGGCATCGAAACTGAAATAACAAGCCTAAAAATATTGTTGCCATCCCTTTATTGAATTATAAAACAGAAACAGCAGAAAATTTATTATTCAAACGAAATATTCTATAATAAATAAATAAACAATTAATGCTAGACAGTTCACACAGCATTATCTAGCCCCAAGCTAAACGGAGCTTGTGTTATGGTACCAGATAACTGATATATGTATGTACTTAATATAATAGACTACATAGATAGATATTTTTTTATTATACTTTCATAGAAAACATCTAGAACACCCTGAACAAATATTTGCAGATCGTAAGAACATTTGATTCCTGCCGATTCATTCCTTTACTAATCCAATAAAACCCTTACCCCCCAAACGTTTGGGGGAAGCACGCTCAGTGGAGCTTTGAGTTTCGCCCTTCGATCCTTTGATTTTGACTTTTCATTTTGATGATTTTGATATTAATTTTCGATTTTTTTTTAATTGAATAAAAAAATCATAGTCAAAACCAAAACGAAATCCAAAATCATACACATACCACCGTCAAAATTATATTAACTAAGTAAAACGTTAGTTTTATAAAATGATTAGCGATTTTTGGAAAATTATGTATTGTTTCATAAATTATTGTACATCACTTGTGACAAAAATACTATATTAACTGAATAAAACGTTACTTTTATAAAATGTTCCATTACTTTTGGAAATTTGGTGTTCATTGAGTTTTGTAACCGTACAACGACAAGAAAATTTCGAACCCTAAGAACAGATTGTAGGAGGAAATTTAAGTTTAAGTGTTTATTCGATATCTAGAAAATAACTTTGACCATAAAATGTCTTCTTGTAGATCAACAACACCCTGGAGTCTCGCCTAGCGCTGATCGCCCAGCAGTTGCTGCCGCAGATCCGCACGGCCCTCTTCGGCCGCAACCCCAACCGCAAATTCACCGATTAGAACCCCTCACCACTAAACATTACACCCCCTCTAACCTAGTACTAAAAAACCTCTAATAATAAGTGTTTTCCTTTGCCTAATTAATGTAACGCATACAAGTATACAGCTTAACTTAAAGTCGTCAGAAAAAAATATATAAATCACGTGTATTATTGATTCTTGACTAACTGTACATTAGTTTCGCTAACTGTGCTATAAATATTTAATAATAACAATTCATTCTTAGCACATTAATGTTTAGACGTAGTTTTAGGCTTTGGAACCTGTTATTTAAGTTGTTACAATTTCAATAGGTCATCTAAGATAGTTAGGCGTCCCGCCCGTACAGTTTAGCACAAGCTTTTACCGTACATTATTATAATATCGATGTATTTTAATAATCTTCTTATTGGTGTTGTTGAATGTTTTCGATAAATATACATAGGTTTATCCGTAGTTGGAGGAAAGGGTAAGATCTGTAAGGTCGGGACTAGACGCAGCATCCCATGCTATGTTCACTCAAATCGATGAAAAGATTTGGCTAAGCGCAGTGTGGTGTCAAGCATCGATCTTGCAGTCAAGCCTCCTCCCCACGTTTATGCTTATCCTGGCAATTTAACTGTTTGGGCTTGCTTCCTACATACAAAATCAAATTGAGCACCATAGCTCTTGTATTGGTACAATGTATAATTCCCGTATGGCACTGTTAAAATTCGTATATAAAAATATAGATATGTGTTAAACTCGTGTTTTATTTGGTAGATTTTAATCTCCTTTAACTTCTTTAACGGTTGTAGGTTGGATTGAGTGTTTTAGAAGCGTTTTTAAATCACGCTTAATCAGACATTTAATAGGTTGGTAGGCGATACATTTAAATAAAAGAGGTCTAATTAATGAATCAAATAGATAATATATGTATATTGAGACAAAACAAAAAAAAATACAAAAGTAACAACGATAATAATTTTGGCACTCAATTTAAATTTTAAAACAGCTTATGGCCAAAAATAAGTTATGAACTTGTGAGTGTCACGTCAATAATGTAAAAAAGCCAAGGAATTTATATACTAACGTTAGTATATAAATTCCTTGAAAGAAGCTCAACTTATTTGTCATATTTGTCAAATTCGCAACTTTAAAAAAGTTTAACGAAGTTATTTCATTTTATCATTTGTTAAATATTAACTGAATACGTATACAATAACAACATCAATATCATAATATTTAGAGCCTTAATATTAATCACAGCTAAAATGGTGTTTGACCATTAATAATTTCCAGTATCGGTAGGTTTTAGTTTTAGACCTTACCCTGACAGGTATCCTAACAAACTCATAGACAACGCACAATATTTACCTACCTATCTAATATTTTAGACGACACACATTACGTAGGACGACAACACATTTAAACAACTAGATGAGATACATCTGGAGTGTACGCAGGCAAGTACCGAGGCACCCTTGGCTCATCGCGTCTCCTAGCACCTCGATCAACCGCCAAACTAATGCTCCCAGCTTCTTTTACACCATTTGACTTCACTCTTCTCTGAGAAGGCAGCAATGAAGCACGCAAATTCTTCCTCTTCTGAAAACACATTCAACATCGTAAGACCTAAAACAACTCGAAACTACAAAGCCAAATAAATCTACTTACGAATTTACGACATCGATTTTACAGCAAGATGGGTGATCCAAAAAGCAGCGGGACAACTCAAACGAAACTAATGAACATGAATATTTATTGGTTAAATAGTTTAAAATATTGGTCATTAACAATATTTAAAGCTACATCGGGGATGGCGAACCTATGATACGCCTTCGGGAAGCTAACCGTTTTAAACCAGGTAACAAAACGGTTAACCAAAGGGAAATCTAAAATCACTAGTCAACAACTTTTAAAGGGTTTTCTACTTCAGGTTCGCTATCCCTGACCTACATCAAAGCGTGTGCGTCGTCGTTTAGGGCATCGAATACATTATATTTTGCTCTCTATATGGTGCTTGAAGTTGTTGTAGAAATCCACATCCGTACTGTCAGTTTTGGTTCTCTTTACCTCGACTGCCCCTCGCCAGCGATCGGCGGCGTGGCGCGCGATCTCCATCCGTTTCTGCTTTTTGATCTGGTGCCTTTTGTACACAACTTCGATTACTATGAGAACTATTCCTCCGATTATGCCCGCTAAAACCAATATGAACACTCCAGCCATGTTTTTTAGGCCTAATGTGTTCGGTGTCTTTTCGTTTTCTTCGCAGTTTAGCATGTTGTTTCTCAGTATCCATTGGTTATCCAGCGATTCCATTATCCCACCTGAAAATAAAAAGGATTTTAAAAAGATTTACCGCAATCGGTACCTACAATTATCAGAAAAGTCGTTAGAACTCACTTTCGTGAAAGTCCAATATAGCAAGTGTTACTAAATCAGCCCAAGGGGATCCTTTCTGCAAGCCCACTCCGTACCCTGATCTCCCAAATAGTTCACCGGCTGTTACCAGCTCACAATCCTGTGCTGCTTCGAACTCCAATCGTGAAGAATCCCAAATAAACGCCATGAGTTTCCTGTAAACATTGCTGAGTAAAATAACATCTATAGCCATGTGTTTTAGTTTTAAAATTGATAATCTTTCTTACCCGCCCTTCACATCTTCAATGGCCTGCTCAGCGTTGTCATAATTATTAGCTTCCATGGTCCGGTACATGTTAGATAGTTCGACCTGTCTTCGGAAGTACATGTCCACTGCAGATCCTTTCACTGTGGCGCACGTAAGGTTCTCCATTGTATTACGTAACTGGAATTAAAACACATCAAAGTAAAGTGGTTACTTTCGCTGCTATAGATTAACTTGCAATGTAACTATGTTTACTCGGGTGGAATCTTGCAACTCAATTTTAGACCAGTTATCCTCAACCGATTGAGCTGAAATTTAGCATAGGTACTTATGTAATTTCGTTGACAATGCAATGTCATGGTTACATCGAGCTGGTCTGATGATGGAAACCGAAGGTGGCCATAGGAACTCTTAAACGAAATGACTTAATCACGTCGATATTTGGGTTCGTTGGATTTGTCTTCCCAATCACTTTGGTCCTAGATGATATAAAAGCTTTACTAGTATTAAAAAGTTTTTTAAATGACTAAAAAAATATTTATTTAAGCAATTATACTTTGGGACTCACCCTTGCGTCATTGATCCCAGTGAGCTTGGTTTTAGGGCGCTCTAGAACGAGGAAAGCAGCTAAGTTAGCAGTGTACGAAGCTACGATGATCATTGCGAATCCTGCCCAGACCATACCGAGAACGCGCGCCGAAAAGCTTCTTGGGGTCCCTGAAATTAATTAACGTTACGCCAGTCTATTTCTTTTATTAACTGACTTCAAGAAGAGGAGGTTATCAATTCGTCTGTATGTTTTTTTTTTGTATGTATGTTACCCGATATCTCCTTATTTTGAAAATACTTTCACTGTTGTATAGAAAATGATCCCGAAGGGGTACCATATAATTTTTATCCCCAGGGGATTAGTATTTATCCCGCAAAACTTAAGTGCAAAAGTAAGGGAATTTGAAATCGGTTTACCGTTTTTTAATACAGGCCATATTATAAAAAGAATTATGCTTTTTTACAAAGTGGGTCAAATTACCTTCACCAATACCGCTGTTTAGAAGAACACCCCATGCAAACCAAATAGCACTGGATAAATTCAAAGCGTCCTCTTCGGTTCCATCAATATTAGCCAGCTTGAATCTTCCGAACGGAGAGAATCTGTCCAGAAGATACAACACTAGAGCCACCACGTGGACAGAGACCATCACGAGAATCCAAAGCGTGTTGGAGAACGGTTGCAAGAAAGACACCAGGGTTGAAGATCTCGACGGCTGGAAACATTTCATGTGAGTTTAGGATCAAAGGTACTTTTTGACGAATTTTTTGTTTTTATTTTAGGTTTTTTCCAGTGCGCTGCTACGATATTACTATCGTTGCAGCTGGAATGCGGTGTTACCACCGGAGAGGTTCCAAGATAACGAATCTTGGAACCTCTCCGGTGGTAACAACAATACATAAAGTTTTGCTTTCTTCATTTTACCGAAATGTTCATCTTTTTGACTGACTTCGAAAAAAGGAGGAGGTTCTATGTTCGGCCTCACGTATGGTTTTTTTTATGTACCCACGTCGATTTCCCCGTCAGTTATGAACCAATTTGGATGATTCTTTTATAGTAGTGTAGAGGATGATCCCAGGTCCCATAACAATTTTATTCCCGAGGGATTAGTACTTCCACATCCAGCAAAACTTTAAAAAACTGTTTAAAACTCAGGGATTAGAAGCCGATTTTTAGTTTTTTTTCAAAAATAATTGTTATAAAATATAATTATGTATATATAGGCTAGTTTAAAACTTAAAAAGCAGATTATCTGTCCATCTGTACCTATCTAGGTACTTACCTTCTTTTCCAGAATAGTGATGCCCTGATACTTGAATGGCTTACTGAATTCTATGAACTCGGCTCGTTCAGGGTTTATAGTCAACGGTGCCACAATCATATCAGCACGCTCGTATACCAACTCTCCTGTTGGTCAAAGTTCATATCAAGTCCTTGTTACAAGAAACGATGTAAATAATGTAGTCCACTTCAGCGGGCGAAAGTTCGCCTACGACGATGCAGGTTACGGGTTCGATTCTCTACGCGGGACAGGGTTTTGTAGAATCTACTGGCATTTTTTCCGGATCTACCTATGTTTTATGTATATCAGCCATCTGGAACCCCCAACACAAGCTCTGCTTTCTTTGGAACCAGATGATGCTGTATTATTTATTTAGTTTTTTCCTGCCAATTACAATCTGAGTCGCTTCAAGACAAGAGTGAATAGGTGTCTTCTAGAACATGTGATACACCGTCGGCCATCGTAACTTTCCATCAAGTGAGATTGTGGTCAAACGAAGGTCTACCAACAGTAAAAAAAAAAAACATTATGAAGAAAACTACTTTACCGATCAGGCCTGTCCACTCCTTCTTGGATCCTGGTACAGAGTAGTTCTTTATGATGTAATGCCCGAACTGTCCATCGGGAGATAAGGCCAAAGAGTAGGTGAAGTTTATTGCACGGGAAAGATATCGCAGTAGATCCATACAAAATCCTTTGCAACAATACAGTTGATCTGAAAGATAAGTGTCATTTCATTTATATAATTTACAAGTGGTCTTAGGGTTAAAACTAAAAGAGCCATAGGTACCAAATGAGTGTGAGTTCAGCCATCAAAGAAGCTCTGGGACTGGCATATTCGTTAAGCGAATACAATCTTTAAGAAACAGAATAAGAAAAGACCATCTGGCTGCTTCCAAAATGCTTCCTACCTGTATCTTCACTGGCGTTATAATGTGGACACGGTATTTCTTCAGGATTGCAATCGCTTCCATCGTCAATTCTCCTAGCGTAGACGAAAGGTTTCTCTTCAATCGTCAGCACCTAAAAATAGCAATTCAGTACAACTCAATACCCAAGTCCATTTATAAAAGTTTTCAGAGATATTTCTTACCTTTAGATGTGTTGGAATCATGAATCCTTCTGGTTTTGAAGGACTCCGTCCCATCCAAATTATCTCTTGCTCTTTTAACTCCAATCGCATTTTCTGGGTTTCCTGTGAATACCAGAATTATGCTCAATCTTAAATATCAATACATTAGCCGCTATAACAGGTATGACCATTGTTATTGTAAATGGTAAAGCGTTTGACCACCATCTCATCTCACATAAGAAAGTGAAGATGTGGTCTAAGCTCTTCCAAAAGGATCTTATTCACTCTGGATTTTAACACTCTGAAATTGTATTGTATCCGGGAAAAAAGACGCCGGATATTGGTTCTACTCTTTGTCAACGAAAGTAGAGCGGAAACGTTTGGTTCCTGGGAAGAACGTGCCTAAGAAATCATTTATACCTAGTGTAGTTTATTTAACTTGCCTTGGCGTAGAAATATTTTCCAACAGCAACATGTTCCCCTTGAGCTCTCACATTCACCATGTCGTATTCTGCGTGAACTCTGTCCCCATGATCATCAAATGCTACATGTCCGGTTGCACCGTTTTCCAGGCTTTGTTTCCTGATGTAGTCGAATAGGAGACGTCCTGTAGTCCATATCGATCCTGAATTATCGCAGTCTGAAGGTGGAGCGTGGATCTCTTCAGATTTATTCATGTCGCGTATAGCAGAAGCGAGGACGTATCTACAAGTAAAATATTACTAATACATGCAAAGATGTCGTCATTTTATATAAGATTTTTTATAAGTTGGCTTACATGGAATCCTGAATATGTGCTCGTTCGTTCGTGGCATTGACTAGCCGAAGGCCCAAGAGACCTTCTGGTGCATTGGCAGCATCAAGAGCTTGCTCCGTCACCATCCAGACATATCCAGCTGTTGTCATGTTCAGATATGTCGCATCGCGGAAAATAATCTCTGCATCAGTCTTGCTGAAATAGGAGCAACGCAAGATCGTTAGCGATAGATTCAGTTCTACGACCGTACCTATATCCGTCTATAATTTTAATGCATTTTTACCTGGCATACATAAGAAAGACTCTTGCTTGCGCTCCCTTTACATCCATCAGTCGATCAGTGAATGATTCCAAAGCAGGTTCGAACTCAATAACCTGTTCCACAACAACTTTCCGGTCAACATCCTCATCTATACTCTGAGATGTTGTTTGGAATCTGAAAGAATACATATAAATGAGCCTTGAACCTCATTTGTCAGCTATTTCCAATGGTTACTCTACCTCCCCAGGATTGCTCGACCATCTGTATCGGAACTGTGGATCACGATGACTTTCATGTAGTTGAAATGTTTCAAGACATCCACCCAAACGTCTGCTTGATGAGAATACGGAGGTACGGTTCTGAGGAAGGATACGTGGATGTTCTTGTCCGAGAAAGCAGAGTCCCTGGAAGATATACCGATCACCGGAATGTGGTAGAAGCCGCTTGTGTAGGAAACTGCGGCTGGCGATAGATCCCCTGTTAGAGGATGTGAAACCACTACCGCATAGACCTGAAAATTATGAATTTTATAAACGATATAGAACACAAGAGAGTGGTGAAAACAAATTAACGTGTGTAATGTGCAGAACTACTGCAAAGAAATTGTGCGAATAACCGTAACAAGCGTAAAAAAAATCACTTACTCGATGTGCAATCAGATCCTTGCAAACGTTAAGAGCTGTCTTTATTGGATTGGTGTCCATAAGAATTGAATAGTCGTGATAAGTCACCCCACGGGGCACATAAACATCCTTGAAGTTAAGTTTCTGAAAATTCAGAGTGATGAGAAATAGTGCCCAACAAACGATGTTTTGCCATCGACCACTAAGGGCTAAAACATATCGTTATAAAAAAGGGGGTTGGTGTTGGAAAGATGAAAATTGAGGCTTATATGGTTTTTTAATGACAAATAATAAAAAAAAGGAAATAAAATATGTTCTAAACAAAAAAAAATGGTTTAGGGTAAGTATAAAAAATAGATAACATCCTATTCTCAGACCTACCGAATATAAATATTGAGTATTACTACCGAATAGAAAGATTGTATAACAAAAAGTATATACACACAATATTTCATAAAAATCGGTCAAGCCGTTTCGGAAGAGTTTGGATACAAACACTGTGACACGAGATTTTTATATACATATAAGATTTAATTTATTTGCTGACGGTATGTTTGACCTACAAACAGTCAACCACACAAATAACACAGATTTTAATAGGTATACCTACCTAATCTCTTATTAACTGGGCTGGTTTCCCTTGCGACGCGACTTACCGAGATGGTATCCTTGAAGAAGGCAATAGATTCATTGCTGGACAGAACTCCCCCGACATTGTAGTAAGTGGGGTTGGAGAACCTCCTGCGATCAATGTCTGCGAACACCAGAGTACTGCAGCACAGCAGGAGTACGAAGGGAATCCACATCTTGGCCTAAAATATTAATCGTCATCCTACTAAAAACTCTTTAAACGACAGATATGATGAACGAATTGTTAGGCAGAAAAGCCTATCCACCAAAGGATTTACAAAGCATAAATAACTTCTTTAGGAGGGTGCGCATAAAAATTAACTAGCTGTAATGTGATCTCCTTAGGACCATCATCCGTTTGGGGGCCTAAAACTTTTGATTAACGTTGAATAATTGAGATACCTACGCCCTCACTAAACACTACAATATTCACAAACAGGGCCGTTCTTCTCCGAAACGCTTCATTGCTAAAAACTTACCGCTATTGGCCCAAAATCACGACTTTTTCATATCAGCTGTGCATTTTTGAGAAGAAATTACATCTTACGTAATCGAAACAGATGAAGGAAGCTCTACTTGGACCCTCATCCCGAGTTGCCGTGACAACAGCGCAGGCGCTAAGTTTGGTAATCAATCGTGCTTGCCGCTCGGCGTAGAGAGAGGGAATGAAGAAATTATTTAGTTCAATAGTCAACAAATTTATTCGAAGCAAATATTTAGAACAACAATGATAACAATATAAACATTTTGCGTATTTACCGCTATTTAGACAAATCCTTGAACAGGAATATGAACTAGTTACAACTTAGTTTACTAGTTAATATATTATGAACCTACAAAACAAACAATAGTGCCGTTTAGCATCAGGCCGTACACGTTAAACATTGTTACGTGCATAAGACTTATTCTTGTCGTCTTCTCTTAAGACCAGTTCCAAGGATTCGGATTCCACGGAGCAGGAGCAGGGGTCCAGGGAGTCCATGCGGGCCAGTCGACGGGCGAGGGGCGGAGCGCCGCGGCGGCTGCGGTGGCAGCGTGATGCGCAGCGCCTGCCGCGCCCGCTGCTCCCGTGCTTTGAATGACGGACAGCTTTAGCGCTTCTATGTCTGAAAGAGGATGAAGGTCGTTAATTGAAAAAAACCAGTTGTAATTGAGACTGAAAGTCTTCAACAAGCTTACTGTTCCCACAAAAAAATCGGTAAAACCCCTGGCAACAATTTTACTATAAACAATCTACATCATAGGCATAGGTTGGTGATATTGTAACATTTGTATTGAACGGCTGCGTTGCTTTTCATCAAACATAGCTGAACAGCAAAAATATTGAGAAAGCTGAAGAACATTCAAGATGAAGTCACTTTTCAAACATAAACTAATATTTTGAAATATAAACTATTATTCAGTGAACTAGGATGCTACTGACAGACCCCTCACACATAGGTACTAGGTAATTCTTTGCTGACGGGCTATCTTTGATACAGTCTCTTAAAAGTTGTCCTTTGAAACTTCTCCTACCTTTCCCCTCTAATGCTTGTTCTTCAGCTGTTTATAATTTGTCTTAGGAAGGTACCTGCATTCTGTAGCCTAGCAGCCTGATGATGTGCCGCACGTTGGATAGCCTTAGCCGCAGCCGCCTCTCTGGCCGCCGCCACCTTCTGTGCCACGGCCACGCGAGCCCTAGCTGAGGCGAGCTGGGCTTGAGCCTGCACCGCCGCTTGAGCAGCCTCCAGGGCGTGGGCCCTGGCGTGGCGGGCTGCCTCCTCACTGCGAAAAACAAACTTATTTAAACATGTCGAAAACCTTAGACGACCAAAAACAGTACAATTGTAACGACTGCACTGATTCTACATCTCGACCAAGGCACACTGTAAACAAAAACAGCTACCTACCTAATGTGACCGGCGCAGGCGAACACCTGGATCGAAATTCAAATCGGTTCATACAATTTGTAGGTCCGATGCCAGAGAGCTACAAATATGCATTATACTATACATAATGCAAGTCAAACAGCTAGAATATCCCTATTGTATTTTTATTTTTAACCGACTTCAAAAGAAGGAGGTTATCAATTCGTCTGTATGTTTTTTTTTGTATATACATTATGTATGTTACGCGCGATATCTCCGTCAATTATGGACCGATTTTGAGAATTCTTTCACTATTATATAGAAAACGATACCGAAGGGGTCCTTAGGTGTCCGGTTTTTATCCCCAGGGGATTAGTATTTATCCCGCAAAACTTAAAATAAGTATAATAGTAAGGGAATTTGAAGTCGGTTTATCGTTTTTTAAACCACTCCATATTATTTTAAGCTTTTTATTGCTAAAAATGTACAATAGCAGATTTACACTTTGAGTATTAAATTTTTTTATATTTTTAGCGTGTCCTGTAACACCTCTTCCAGCCCCTTCCATTGTTCTCTTTTGCTGCGTGCCTTTCGAAGTTTCGAGACAACTATTGTATTTAGTTGAATGTAAATCGAACGGGTTAAAACCACTAAAATGGTACGGCATGGGATGGGTTAAATATATGTACTAGCTGTCCCCGCGGTTTCCCCCGCGTTAAATTCGAACTTCAAAGAATTTTCGTATATATAATACGAATATTCCCGTAAATCTCCCATGGGAATTTGACGTTTTACGAGAACAAAAAGTAACTCTATGCCAAAAATCAAGTCGATTGGTTGCTTAGTTAGGGCCTGAAGGGAGGACCGATAAACAAATAAAGGAACACACTTTCGCATCTATAATATTAGTTAAGATTATCATTACCATCCGCAGTACCAATTTTAAACAATACTGTGTAGCAATTGGGAAAGGCCCTCTGCAATTGTAGACCATCCAACGCAGGCCTGGGCACAGATTAGGTAATGTTACTTCGTAATCCTGGGTTTATAATATTCTCTAGTATTGGTCAGACAGACCACTGACCTCTTATGAGCGGCTTGCGCTGCTGCGACGCCTTTAACACTGGCAGCACTCTGATGCTCCAGTGCCGTGTGTTTCGCCGCTGCCACCTCGTGCTGTGCGGCCATCACCGCTGCTGCAGCTGCCTTCGCTGCCGCCACCGCGCCGGCGACATCGGAGCTTGAATCTGTTCGGTTACAAATTAGATCTTCATTATAACTAGTCGTTACCTGGTAGAGCATTTCACTTCTTCATCAGTATAGCAAACTCCGCTGCTGCTCGGTAAACGTACTTTGGTAGTATTGAACGCCATTAAGGTGGTTGTATGCCTCAAACTAGCGCCGCTGCCTTTCTTATAATTACGTTAATCAAAGGAATTTTCAAATGTCTAATGTACAGTTTATACTTACGTATCTTAAGCTTTTTTAATGTTCTTTATGCAGAATAGCGAAGTTGGTCTCGGTGGCCACCGAACTCTATTTTCGCTTCTTTGTCTAAATTATACGAAACTAAACTATTTCATATGGATTAAAAAAAGCTTAGGATAGGTATAACAAACTGTACATTGGATATTTGAAAATTCTTGTGCTTAACGTAAAAGTTATGCGGGATAAATACTAATCCCCTGGGGTACATTTTTATGGGACCACCTCGGGATCATTTTCTATACAAAAGTGAAAGAATTTTCAAAATCAGTTCATAATTGGCGGAAATATCGCGTAACATACATACAAAAAACACAGTCGAATTGAGAACTATTTTGAAGTCGGTTAAAAATTGATGATGGCGCTAGTGTGCGGCATACAGCCGACTTAAGGCCAGGAGGGCTGATGATCTGTGTAATTCTGATGGAATATTAAGCGGCAAGCTAAGGTGAGTGCGCAGGTCTCCCAGCTGTGGACTAGCAATGATCATGATTGTAAAAAGATCGTAGGTCCGTCTGTAACGCTTTTCCCAAGGCGGGAATCGCACCCGCAAACAACTTTGCGGGCTAATTATTGTACTAACTAAACCAATACCAATCAGTCATCTAGTACCCATAAAGACTGTGTAGATGTTCAGCATTATTTATTTATTTTATATGTATGTAAACTTGTAACTTCAATAAAATAAAGATGGGGCTGAAAGCACTGATGAAATTGTGTGCCTAGGATAACATATCCAAGTACCTGGTACCTACTTATAGGCTTCGTATTTATTGCACCAAATACTTTTTTTATTTTTTTATTTTACGAATTTTAAGAAAACTTACAGCTAGGATTTAACAATAAGATCTTTGCTTAACATAACATGCATGATATAATATGCATATTATAATACTGAGGGCTAATTACAAGTTTCCACTTATAAGGTATTTAGTTTATAATGTATATAAAAATCAATAGACGACGATATAACATAAGTACATTAGAGTATGTTACCAACACATGAAAAATTTAATTTAATTTAGAAAAAGTGACTAATAGATACAAAGTGTTTGAACTTAGTTGCTAGTCAGCTGATTAAAAAATATAATATTAAGTTTAAACTTCGTTTAGTCGTTGTCCAAAAAATTCATCATTAAGTATACGTTTTAACTTATGCACTGATGTATTAAAGATATCAATATCAACATTAGCTTTTGTTAACGAATTAAAATAATTACTTGCTCTTATAATAAATGCGTTCTGCCTGTAGTTAGTATTAACGCGCGGTACATACAACGTGTTCATATATCTCAAAGCTCTGCTCGTGCGTAATCCCACTAGCTCTAGTAACTCAGGACAGTCCACTTTGCCATTCGCTATATTGAAGAGGAATGCCAGGTCGGATATATTCCTTCTTTCGTAGAGGGGCAGAAGATGGAATTTACTACATCTCGTTAAGTAGTCGGGAAGATATATTTTAGCACGATATTGTAGATGCCGTAGAAATCTTTTCTGGATACCTTCTAACCGGGAGCTATAAACATCGTAGCACGGGTTCCACACTTGACAGGCGTACTCCAAAAGACTGCGCACGAATGCACAATACAGTATTTTAATCGTCTTTATCTCCGAAAACTCAGCTGACATACGAAGAACGAAACCAAGCGCTCTGGATGCTCTTTTTACTATGTTTTCAATATGAGTATCAAAAAGTAATTTGCTATCAAAGGAGACACCTAAGTCTCGGATGGTATCTACTCGTGAAAGAGGCGTGTCATGTAGAGTGTAGTCAAATTTAATAGTGTTGCGTTTACGAGTAAACGAGCAAACAAAGCACTTGGTGACATTTATACCGAGTTTATTTAGAGTACAGTAGTCTTGAAATCGCGTCAGGTCGTCTTGCAAACGATATGCATCGGTGAGAGATTGTATTTTATGAAGGATTTTCATGTCGTCAGCGTAAAGTAATATTTTCGAGTGTAGGAAGCAGGACGAGATGTCGTTAATTGAAATAGCAAATAGTAGAGGACCTAATAAGGACCCCTGTGGGACTCCTGAAGGAATAAACATAGGTGATGACGAATATCCGCTTAGGACAACTGTCTGGCATCTATTATAAACATAAGATGTGAACCATCTGAAGAGGTTACCTCTAATACCTATTTGTTGAAGCTTTCTCAGTAGGACTACGTGATCAATACGATCAAAGCACTTGGAATAGTCAGTATATATAATGTCCACCTGCGAAGGCTCGGCTATATTCTTAGATAAGAAATCAGAGCAGATGAGAAGATTTGATGTAGTAGACCTTCCTCTCAAAAAACCATGTTGTTGCGGCATAAGGTCGTGTCGTAATGCCGAGTATACTTGGTTATATACTACCTTTTCGATAACTTTGGCAAACAGACATAGCTTAGATATCGGTCTATAATTTTCTACGACGTCCTTGGGCCCTTTTTTATGGATTGGAGTAACATAGGCCGATTTCCATATATCTGGTACAATACCTTCTGTTAATGAGCGACGGTACAGAATGGTAAGGGGACAGAGTAAGCTATCCGCACATTTAACTATAAAAATAGCAGGGATGTTATCGGGTCCCGCGGATTTATTCAGGTCTAAGGACTTAAGAAGGCGGTAAACCTCGTCTTCACTAACCTCAACCGTACCGATATCCGCGCAAGAAAAGGAAGGATGTTCCGAGATGTCATAGTCCGGCTGTAATTGGCTAGGTGGGCTGTGAAGAAAAGTGGAGTGGAAGTATTCAGCAAACATATTACTGATTTCTTTGCCTTGGTCTGATGATCGAGCGCCATACTGCATGACAGACGGATAGGTATTTGAGTTATTCTTACTTTTAACGTAAGCCCAGAACGCGCGGGGGCTATTCCTAATAAAATTTTCAGTATTACTCAAATATGTATTATACATCTCCTTCTCCATGGCCCGCGCTCTGTCTCTCAAAATAACAAAAGAGTCCCAGTCATGTGAATTACCATAAGTTTTAAATTTTTTGTGGTACTTAGCTTTTTCACGTATTATTTTTATTAGGGGCCGTTTATACCATAGTGGATATTTTCTAGAAGGTGTTACAGTCTTCGAAGGAATAAAAGTATCTCGTAGAGTGTAAATAGTATTATACATAAGACGTACAGCATCATCTACACTACCGGTATTTAACTCGGTTAACCAATCGACCGCGTTAAGTTTTGTACATATTTGATCGTAGTCACCGTCCTGATAAACAAACTTAATGTACGATTGCGGCTGTATTGCATGTAGCTGAACGAAATCAACATCTGTTACTAATGCGGGGTGGTGGGGGTCCTCGGGAACTAAGGGAAAATCGCAGGCATGGACGGATACGTTACTATTAGAAAATATAACGCAAAATATAAAATATACGCATGCGAAGCCGCACGCAAAAGCTAGTTATTATTGGTAGGTATGTACATATGTTCTCTGACTGTAAACAAGTTTTTTTGCTTCGGTCTGTTCTGTGATGTGATGTACCAAGAACCCAAAATCTGTAGTTACGGTTCTTGGTCGGGACCTCTTCCACTCCATCTTGATGGCTGTACCATCTTGATGGCTGTACCATCAAGATGGAGTGGAAGAGGAAGTCTTACCATGTACAGGTTGGGGCCAGACGGGTGAGGAAGGCCACACTGGTGCAGTATGGTCCCAGCCCGAAAGACTCCTCTTCTCTGGCACGCTACCTTCTGCAGCCAGCATAAGAGATGCTGCAACGATCTGTGGATGATACATGTCAACACCACAGAAATTTAAATACCTACTTATTTATTTAGATTTATGTGGTCAGCACTCATACGTTTCTGAACATAACATCTGCAAATCTAGGGGGGTTTTGCGATGTCACCTTTTCTTGACAGGCGGACTGGTGATCGTAGTTGAAGCGTTAAAAATACACAGGAGGAAGCTACAGCCATTTTAACTAGCAGGTTACGAGGTGGCTCTTACGACATCGATGGCCGGTACGATTAGCAGAATTCTGGATAACGAGGTATCTCTTCACCGTATGTGCCCAGCTCTTTTGTTGGTAGAATCGCCATATAAGTCCACTGCTGGACATTGGTAGGCCTACCCTGATGAGGGTCCTGTCTTCGGCTTTTCTTTCTTTCTTAATCTGTAATTTGGTAGGTAGGGTCAGCTACTAGCAGCGACTTAAGGGGGAAGAGGTGCTCTGCCCCGGGTACCAAGGTCCAAGGGGTGGCATGTTGGCACCCCCGGGGTGACACTCACAGTCAGATTTAAAAAAATCGCGGCTCGTTTCGTTCGCAGTTGATTCTATAGGTAGGCCCGGTGTGGTCTGATGATAGTCGCCAAAAAAATACTTATTACCTTATTGTCTCAGAGGGGAGGGGATACTTGGTAGAAAACCGCCCCGGGTATCAACCCACGCTACGCCGCCACTGGGTCAGCTACCCACCTTACATACTAGGTAAAATGCTAGGTAGGTACCCACAGACTTTTTTAAATGGTCCAGCTAATTGTAAGTAGCTTATGGAACCTACCTACCACTGACTGCCATAGAAGTAATAGGTACTCATACTTCTATGACCACTGAAGTTGTATAATACAGGACTCACCAAAATCTTGTAAGCCATGACAAGTGAACTGGTTGTTTCGAAGACTGATGAAGGTGTGCTATCGATGAGATGAAATCCAGACATTTTATATGAGTGGACACGGAAGAACGATAACTTAGGTAGGTACATCTACCTCCTATCATACCTAACTATTACCTATTATAGAGGCCAACATTTAGAAAGGGATCGCCACATTTCATAGAAAATAAAATAAGTAGGTTATTTACGTAGGTACCTAGGTAATTGTAGCATCATCGCCGTGTTGTAATCTAGAAATTAAAGATAGGTAGGTTGGTATCTATCTACCTATCTGCATCTTTATAACAGCCCAATTGCAAGAATGTGTAGATTGACATATGTACATATGCGTCGTTTTGGGTCATAGAAGTGTTAGTATTTGTATTTATCCAGCATTTAAAGATTTAGATTCACTTTAGATACATTCACTGCCTAGCCTCAGCTGTAGCAGGGCGGCGGCCGCCGCCGCCGCCCCCCTTGCAATGAAGGATTAGTCTGACATGTGAAGATTTTTAAGAGTTCGTCACGATTCTGGGGTCTTATAAAATGTCAGCTGTAGGGAACCTATATACTTACCTTACCTACGGCGGCGCCGCCGCCACCGTCCCGCCCCGCCGCCGCGCCGCCCGCCCATGCGCAATATTTCGTCTTCGTCCATGATCAAATTGAGAATGCGAGCCGGAATCAGGTGCCAAATGGGTGCCAACGATCGTTTGCTCGGCCATAGAGTTAGTTCGCACGAGAGCTTTTTTAACGCAGCAGAGCGCGCGTGTTTTTTAGCGCTCGTGTGAATAATAATAAAAAGTTTCATATGGTCTATATTCGACTAATGCCGAACGCCCCACGCAGCGTTGAAAATAGAACAGTCCTCGATAAAAAAGCGTCGCGTTTTAAAAGCGCCGCCGTGTGAACATTTGCTTGGAAATGCATTTTGTTCTATTAGAAAGCTTTTTTAACGGACGTTAAAAAAGCTCTCGTGCGTACTAGCTTTAAATTAATGTATTTGGAAGCAGCTAGTATCATGTCTGTGATTTGGAAGTACCTTCGAAGTGGTCAACGACTGAGCCAACGAGCGTACAGTAGCCAACGCTGAATATCCCAGGTGTTCTTTGGGCCGAGAGCAGGGCGGTGTGAAAGCAGCATTAGACAAAAGTGTCGGAACGTGGATTGGTTGGTTATTAATAGTGTAGAAATATAGTGCAGAAAATTATTACTAGGTATGTGGCAAAAATAGATGGCGTGGTTTTGAAAATGGACTGTCCCGTCTATTTTGGAACGCGCTGGAGAAAAAGAAGTCTAGTCTAATAGATACATATTATAATCCATCTACGGCTGGAGTTCATATTATATCGATGACAGATTGAGGCCATATTTAAATTTTCGCCATTTCGCGCTGACCGTTTGAGTGAGCGGGGCCGTACCGTCCATAGAACTATAATTATACCTAGGTGTGTACATATATAACCAAAACAATAATCATTATCGGTGATTGATTATTGTTGTTTTGGTACGCGGGTACGCCTCAACAAATGCCAATTTTATACCAAAGACGGTTCACGAGGGCGCTTAACTTCAACTTCAACTTTTTGGTGCAGTTCCTTGCGCAAGTCTGCCAGTGTCTGACTCATGAAAGCATCGCAAGCTGGGGCGCTTGGAAGCGGCGAAGCGGCACATCCAAGGACTTGGCACTGGCAGAAAAATGGAAAACCGGACACATTGTCAATAACAAAGAAGTCAAGTTAAACAACTGATAAGTATTGCCTATAAAATATTACCTCCAGCCAGCGTACCTACTTGTTTAAAAGAGCTCAGGGGGCCAATTCTGCGTATCACGTGATACTTTATCGAGTGATACTCATTATCACGGGATAAAAATATCATGTAATTAATATCGAGTACCGTGAAAAACTGCATTCTCGTGCGACATATCGAGCAACTCATCAAAGAAAAACCCTCGATAAATATCGAATTGCAGATTTTGAGAATACGCTTTTTTATCACTGGATATTTTGTCAGTTCTTGCCATATTTATCGAGTAGATATATTGCCAGAATTGCCCTCCAGGCATAAATAATGATAAAAAAGCTTACTCTCAAAATCTGCAATTCGATATTTATCGAGGGTTTTCTTTGATGAGTTACTCGATCTGTCGCACGAGAATGCAGTTTTTCACGGTAGGTACCTACTCGATATTTATCACATGATATTTTTATCCCGTGATAGTGAGTATCACTCGATAAAGTATCACTTGATACGTAGAATTGCCCCCTTGCTGTTGGTTGTTTGTAACAATCTCTTCGGTAGGTTGGTATCAGCTGTGAACTGTGTTCTATTTTGTTCTGTCTGATGTGATGTGAATGATTGTCATTTCTTCAATGAAATGAACTTGTCAGTAAATCGTATCAAAAAATGTCAAGTAGGCGAGTTATTTTAGAAAATATGAAGAAATATTAGATTTAATTGCCCCCTTCATGCCGTAACAAGCCAGAAAGGTCCTAAATTTTAATAGATCCTAGATCTCAAAAATGAGGATCCTGGCTCAACTATCGTCAAAAGGTGAGGGTCTATTACGTATTGTAAGTTGGTCATTTTCAAAAATTTTGCAGATTAGTACCATTTGTTCGAAGTGTCTCACTAGTTTGATTAGTTGTTATTCAAAATATTTGAACGCGTGCTATATTTTACAAAAAAATACTGTGCGCCTGGTCGAAGGGCAGCGTGACCCGAGCTGGTGCGTATCTGGCGCAGCGCATTAGCATTGCCATACAGAGCGGGGCAATGCAGCCAGCGTCTTGGGGACGCTTCCGACTGGTATTGATATGGACCAGTTGAGCTACCTGTAGATTGTTTGCAACAGTCTGCAGTTAGCTCAATTGTTTCGATTGTAAATATTAGTTCTAATTTTGTCGTCAATAAATTAATTAAACTACATTAAACACAACGTAAATTTAAATAATAAATCATTTCAGGTACATTAAATCAAATTAATTTTCACACAACAAAATAATTTTGAATTTTGCTGCTAATAGAAAGAAATTTGTAAATCTGGCGATATACAGGTGGAATTTTGTAATGCCACCTGAAGGGAAAGTACCCTTAATACTGTAGATAGAAAAATTTACTCAAAGAAAACAATCCTTTATTTTTAAAAAGAAACGAAACTGCTTCGAAGATTTTTGAAAATTCGCTTGCCAGACCCGAGAATCGAACCGACTAAAATCTGTAAAAATTACACCTGTACGTTTATTGCATCGATCGTTAGGATCAACTATTTAAAAGGATGAAATCTCTCAAACAAACTTGATAAATTAGATGAAAGGAAAAAAAATTAAATCGACATTAAATCGACTTCCGGTTTAAAAGAAAATAAACGCGTGGTATAGATATACTAGTACTGTTGGTTTATAAAACAAATATGGAGTATATTTGTTTTAATAAATTATTATGAGAGTATGTAGATACTATTATTTCAATAATAACTATTGATTAATAATTTCATATTATAAAAAGGATGTGTATACCCATTAATTTATGTAATGAAAATCTTTTTTCGTCTTAAAAGTAAACATTACATTGTTTTTCTCGTTACCGATATGTTTTAATTTGTTTCAGGGGGTAATGCACCACCACCATCGCAGACAAAACCGGAATTCCAGTATGTTACCTTTATAGTAAATAAATAAATAATAAATAATGTTGGACAATTCACACAGCATCATCTAGCCCCAAGCTAAGCACAGCTTAGGCTGTTATCGTATGGTATAAAAATGCCTCCTGATCAGAAGGTCTAAGTAGCTAAATGTCTAACAGCGCGAAACGTCTAATGAGCAGTAAGTCTAGCAAAATGTCAGTGTAGCAAAACGTCCAAGTATCAAATGGTAATTTAACGAATGCATAATGAATGTAAGCAGGTTAACAACGAACCTTGTTGCTTTTGCGCGTTCATCCCACACAAACAAGGCTCGTTGTTAACCCGCTTACATTCATAATGGATGTGTAGATTGTCCAGCATTCTTGAACTTATTTATTAAATACTAGAAATATTAGAAATCATCAGCTGAACAATGTGAGAATTTGTGAATATACTCGTTAGTTTTTAACTCGGAAATGAATTAAATAAGCTGACAGGCTGGGCAAGTGAGCTCCCAACGAGTCACACCAGATCGAGTCCTAGTGTGACTCGTTGGGAGTTTTTTTCCCATCGAGTTACACAGTAACACGTTGGGATCTTTTTTTTGTAATACAAAGTTGCAACGTGTTACAGTGTGACTCGATGGGAGAAAAACTCCCAACGAGTCACACCAATTTCTTTTCCTGCATCACTGTCACTAGATATGCTTGTAGTTATTCTAATAATTATACCTACATACATACTTATTGTTTTCTCTTGCGTTGTAGGTGTTTATTGTTTCATTTGGTATGAAATTTCGCAAATCTTATTTTCATTATAAGTACTTAATGGCTTTTAGATAGTTTTAATGGAATAATGCAATTTTTAAGCTGTTTACCCATTACTTGGCTTAATGAATAATTGCACAGGGCTATTCATAAAGTTATGATAGCATAGATTATTTGTGCAGCAAAAGTAATTTAAATGTAACGTGTTTTCCAGACTGATTCCTAAGATCATAAATGGAGGCTTAGCCGGCATGATCGGTGTCTCTATAGTCTTTCCAATAGATCTGGTGAAAACTAGACTACAAACTCAACCGGTCGGCCCCAATGGAGAGGTTCAATATAAGAATATGTGAGTTGCTACGTTTTAATTCTTAATGATTTATGTATACTACCGCCTACGGTAGATACCTACGTAGGTATTTAAAATACGCGCGACTCTTTATGAATTCTCGGAAGTCCGCGCGAGTGGCTGCGCGGTAGTGCATTCTTGGTGTCAAGGGGCGCAGAAGAGCGCGGGGAGCACAATTATGTACTACCATCATCATCATCCCTTGTCGACCCACAGCTGCTATGTTTATGTCACTCGTCTCCACCGATGATTCTACGACAGACAACACATGTAGGTATGCTCTACTACATGTGCGAAGCCGGTTGCTAGTACAAAAAATTACATACCTACAGTCGAATTGATACATGCCTCCTGGAAGTGGGTTAAACATTTAAAAAAATTGATTGTTATTGACTATATAAACATTTAGTTGACACACACAAAACTATAGCAAAATGAATCGATTTGTTCTCACGTCTACAGAATCTCAATACCTACCAATCCTACGGCCATAGACCCCCAAACTCATTTTCTATAAAAATATATCTCGTTTACATTTATACCAAATTTACATTTATACCAAATGTTAGCCAAGCCTACATATCTTGGCCTACTTTTTTTAAAGAAAAATGCATGAATTTAACTTGGAATATGTCGACCGTAAATATTCTTCAACGTAATAATTCCCAACCTTAATTACGATTAAGGGTACCTATAAAATTCGAATTTTTATTATTTTAGGTTAGATTGCTTCAGAAAAACATACGCTGCTGAAGGGTACTTTGGTATGTACCGAGGTTCTGCCGTGAACATTTTGCTGATTACACCCGAGAAGGCGCTCAAACTAACTGCGAACGACATTTTCCGCTATGGGCTTTCTGATAAAAGGGGGTAAGTACCTAATAGGGGATGTGCAAATCGTACTATTTAAACATTATTTGAAACAAGATCTGTGAAGGGTGAGTTCACGTAACTCGCGCGACGAGGGTTCGTTTCGACAGTTGTAAAAATAGTAGCATTCATTCGCATTTCAGATGGATCGCTCAACCAATGTAAATCTTTCGACTTCTTTCAAAATGTTTCAAAAAGTATGAAACATACAGAAATTTTAAAACTTTTGAGATGTTATAAACCGATACCTTTCATTTGACCCACTGGGTGAGATAGCTTTTTCGAAACATAATCCCCCCCGCCCTTTTAGATCATTTTTCAAAAAGTGTTCTAGGTAGGTAACAGACTTCTCTATATTTTTCCTGTAAAATATATGTAGATCTAAACGCTGTATACATTTCATATGGATCGCTCTGCATTAACATGAAAGCTGATGATGATGAAGAGAGAATTGTCAAAGTTTCGACTTTTTTCAAAATATTTCAAAAAGTGTGAAACGTATAGAAATTTCAAATTGGTTTGGGGTGTACAAACCTTTCATTTGATAGCCCTTTCGGTAAGGTAAACCCCCCCTTTGCGAAAGTTTTCCCCCCATTTTAACCATTTTCAAAAAAGTTCATCTTGCAGACTTCTCTATAGCAGCGGTGCTAAATCGACTACCCGTATATACACGTGTTTACAAGGCTATTATGTCTATCCAGCTCCAGAACCAGAACACAAATCAGATCCCATTGGAAAAAGGGGTCAGACAGGGAGACTGTATTTATCTGAAACTGTTTACCACTGCTTTGGAGGATTAAGCTATAAGCTCTTAGACTAGGACGGATAGTGCATCAACATCAATGGTTATTACATCAGTCACCTTCGGTTTGCCGACGTCGTGAGTATTGGCAGAATCACTGGAAGACATTAGCAAGATGCTCCTCTGTCAAATGCCCAGTTAACCCTAACATCGTTTTTAACGTACCAGTCCACGTTGGAAACGATGTTATCAAAGTTGTTGATCACTATGTCTACCGAGGCCAAACGGTCCAACTAGATAAATCCAACTTTGATAAAGCGGTCAGCTAATGAATCCAACTCGGATGGGTAGCGTTGGGGCGGCTTCACAATATCTACTCATCACAGATACCGCAGAGCCTCAAGACGAACGTCTTCAATCAATGTGTGTTGCCTGTAAGGTCGTATAGCCCGGCTACACGCTCAAACATTTGTGCATGCAGATTACACAAACACAGTTTGCGCAAGCAAAATAAGCCGGCCACACGCTCCATCTTTCTTGTGCACACCGGCTTGCGCAATCAACATCTTATCATTTCTATGGGTGCAAAGGTGCAATGTAATAGCCCGGCTACACGCTCAAACATTTGTGCAAACATGCATGCACAAACACAGTTTGCGCAAGTAAGATGGAGAGTGTGACCGGCTTATCTTGCTTGCGCAAACTGTGTTTGTGCAATCTGCATGCACAAATGCTTGAGCGTGTACCCGGGCTATTACATGCACCCTTTTTGATAAAAGGATTGTATTCCAACACGAGCTAATGATGATAATGAAGACAGGCGCCCGGTTTGAGTGGCTAACATGAACTGATGTGAGCGCGCGCGTTGATATTGAGACATTGAAGTAAAAATGCTGACACGAGAGAATAGTGCGGTTTCACCGTACAATTGCCTTGCCAGTGATGCCTACAGATTCGAAACTTGGTCGCTAACTACAGGCCTCTGATTCTAATTCTAAATGGGGGGAACTGGGGTCTGCACTGACATCTCGCATGGGAGTGTATTGTGCATTGTCGTCCTGCCTAACCAGGCCATAACCAGCCCAGCTCTTGAAGTAGCGGAGCAGGATAGCTCTCAGAATTAGTAGGCTGAAGTGGCAGTGGGCAGTACATATAGCTCGCAGAATTGATAACTGCTGGGGTCTAGGTTCTAGAGTAAAGGTTCCCGGGAGCGATGCAACGCGTAACGAAGTGTTGGAAACCATCCATTTGATGGACCGACACCCTTGCGGTCGCAGGGAGTCGATGGATGGAGGCGGCTCAGGACCGCTATTTGTAGCGACGACGCCGACGACGTAATGACTTTCAAGAAATTTCGATACTAAAATATAAACTAGATATTTTAAACCTTTACATTTAAGTTAATAACTTGATTTTTGTACTTATGTAGTAAGTTTAAGTACACTTATGAACACAAAAATCGAGTTATTTCGTCATTGTCGCAAACAAGTGAAATAATATCCTTTGTTTTTAACCTCTGATAGTTCCTATTAACCTAATGTTGTATTTACTAACAGTTTTCTGCCAATAACTCATCAAATGTTGGCGGGCGGCATGGCGGGTCTTTGTCAGATTATCATCACCACTCCCATGGAGCTCCTGAAGATTCGAATGCAAGATGCCGGAAGGATTGTGGCGGAAGCAAAGAAAGGTCTTTAGTTATAAAAATATGAAATTTTTTGAAAAATCTTTTAATTACCTAGGTAGAGTAATCGCAAAACTTAATGAGCTCTGTGAACATAGGCACGGAAGCAATACTGCGCAAGTACAATCAAATAGAAAAGTGATATTTACCAACTAGCGACCCACCCGGACTTCGGCTAGAAATCCTTTTTATGGTGCTAATAGACACACCTGTTGCAGCTGCAGTCCACTGAAGTACCCTTTTGAGGTTGAATTCATCGGCTTCTTTTCTCATAAAACTTATGACATCGAACACCATTTTCCATGTTTGACGACGCAGTACGTTATTCTGCCCGCGAGGCATATTTAACTTTTAAGATAAACAGCTATTATCAGGGAATACTCCACGAAATCGCAAGAATAAACTATCAAGTCAACGAAACGAACACCGAACAACCGTCAAAGACTTTGCTGCGTCATTGTACTCAAAAGCATTCATTCGACAGTATTGCCAACTAGATTATAAATAAATTTGCTACATAGTAATTATTTCATTTTCAAACTTGGGTTAATTGCTTTACATAAAAAGTTTAATTTCTTCTAACATTGTAGGTTTTAAATAATCTGTCATTGAGAATAAGATGTTTTTGCATATTCTATAAATGTTGAATTGAAAAATATAGTAATGCATAACAAAATGTGCTAGACACAATAAAAATACGCCAAAACTCTTGCTGGCAACCCTGGTTTGACAGTCAGGTCCCCTCTCACTCCGCTTTTTCCCCTCATCTTATTTTTGGTTCAGTGCGCAGCCGTTGAAGCCAACTTCACAGAGCTCATAAAGATTTGCGCGTACTCTACCTACGGTAAGGGTTATTTTTTCATGCATGGCACCGGAAACGTAAGGAAAGCCAAAACGAATTATATATTTTTTATCATATTATCGGACCATTGTACTGTTTTCATTGTACTGAGTACTCCTGTTGCCCGGAATCGTATCCTCAGGAGCGCCAAACACACTCACACACAAAAATGTTTTGATCTCAGCTAAATTTTGCATCTAGCACATACCATACCTACTTACATAATATACATATAATTGTATATTATGTAATATACAATTATATGTATATACATTATTTATAATGTACCTATGTATGGTAATTTTATCTAGTTTTTAAGTGTTCAAGTTTCTATATCATATATTCAGTACCTAATATATATATATATAGATATATATATATATATATATATTTGTTTTGTATAACTCCTATTTCTCATTTATCTCATTATTTCCTATCTTCACCTGTATCTCTGCAATGTTTGATTAGTATGCCCATAATTTGTACATGCTGTGGCACCCATTATTTAAAAAAATACTAGACCACTTACTTGTAATGTTTCGCTTGCTATGTTATTTTTTTGTTAGGAGTCCATATTTAAATGAATAATTAAAACATAAATTTTCCCTTTCGTCCACAGTTGGCAAAGTGATAACGCCACCCTCAGCTATTGGGCTAATAAAAGAGGTCATAGGCAAGTATGGCTTTTTCGGTTTGTACAAAGGCATAGCGGCGACAGCCATGCGAGACGTGACATTTAGCGTCGTGTACTTCCCTGTGTTTGCTACGATCAACAACATGGAATGGCCGAAGGCGAAGCCCACTGATACTGGCCCGCCATTCTGGTAAGTTGAAATTAAATTCAATGCGAGGAATATTTTTAACTGATTTTATAGTTTTTCAAAACACGCCAGAATAACATTATTCAGGAATTTGAAGATAGTTTATAGTTTGTTTTAATCGCCAATTTATCATTCATTAATTACATTACCTTTTAAGAAATTTGTAGTCGGTTTATAGTTTTTCAAAACACGCCAAATTATCATTATTCAGGAATTATAACTCGGTTTAGGTACCTATAGTTTTTAAAACACGTTAATTTATTTTTATGTACCTATTCGCCGATATCTCCTTCAATTAAGTAGGTATGTCCCGTTTTAATAGTCCGGCTACACGCTCAAACCTTTGTGCAAACACGCATGCACAAAAACAGTTTGTGCAAGCAAGATGGAGCGTGTGGCCGGGCTCATCTTGCTTGCGCAAACTGCCCCGCTAGCACGGGCTTCTCATTTCTTCTCTACCTAGACTAGAGAAATTGTCTTCATAATCTTTCTCTTGCCCGAATATGCCGTTTCGAGAAACAAACCCTAGAAAACAGTTTCTTCGTAGAGAAGCGCTTTCTATAGCAACGGGAACCAAACCACAGAAAAAATATAAATGCTGTAAAAATTTCGTTCTTTGCGTTTCATTACCAAGAAAATCAACATAAAACCAGCCGAATCGCTAAAAAGAAAACTGAGCCCGTAAAACGAAACGTTTTTTGATTACACCAAATTATCACTTTATTGTATTTTCAATGTCAATTACAATGTTTTGAACGGTAATTTCTTTCGTTCAAAGATGTATGTATTTTTCTTTTTTTCTTTTATTGGACGAAAGAAATACCGAAATCTTTTCACAAAATGTTTCGGTGAAATACTGTCTCTGGCAAAGGCGGCAAATGAAGATTATTGAACTCATAGCATATACAATACAGAATAACGGAGACTAATTTGGTTTTGGAGCAAACAAACAAAAAATTATTCTCAGTTTTTTATGTTGCATTTGTTCGTAATGGCTGCGGGGTCATTAACTAGACACAAAAACCCCAAAAAGCAAGAAGTGTTATATAATTAAACATCCAAATAGTGAGAGTTGCGAGGAAAGAAAGACCTTGTCTAGGTCTCGAGAGGTGTAGACAATTTTAGAAGAAATGTTTCTATTCTTAAATGTCAAGAAACGAGTACCTAAATTGATCCCCATATTCGCATCGGTAGACTCATCTCTAGGGTAGAATAGAAAACATCTCAACCGCTTATTCTTCCGAACGCCGTGTTCTCGAACGAAGAAAACTTTCTACTCTCTACACCTAATAGTAGATTGTTTTACAAGGGACTAAACCATCCCATTATATACGAGGTTGTTATACTCCCGAGCGTAGCGAGGGAGGATGACAAGACCGAGTTATAATGGTTGGTTTTGGCCCGAGTAAAACACTCTACTTTTCACTTCGATTGCGAGAAAATAAAACAATTCAAAATTAGTCAATTTTCAGAAATTTTATTAAACATTAAATGTGCAGTTAGAGCAATTTTGAATGTTTAGTGATATTTTTTTCCCGGGCAATTTTATTTGGTTCTCTGTGATTGGGATGTGATAATATTTTGAGTTGATTGTTGTGGAGTAAAAGTTGGAGAGACTCGACTCATGCTTGAGTTTCCTGCATTATTAAGATCTGAGTGCGGCTTCAGCTGAGTTGACATATTCATCCAATCCCGCGATGTAGATGCTTGGGGTTCTGTAATGTTTGGTAGAATATTGATTCCTTCCGTAATCCGCTGCGTGACGTAATACCTGTTTTGTATAGAGCCCTCTATATAACCTTCAGCCACTTGATCGGACCTTCATCCACCGTGCCGTTTTAATGTCGTTATATTCGCACCAGAGTCCGCCAACAGAGTCGCGGATCAGGGTTGGAAAAAAAACAGTTTTTTTTAAATTTTATAAAACAAACAGTTCAAATTGTTTTAAACAAGTGTTTGTTTTGTTTTTTTTTGTCCTTTTTAGTTTAGGGCATTATTTTAAATTAATTCGACCTATAATGTTTCATTTCCAGACTAGATCTTTTGACTTTTCAAATTTTCTATAGTAAAATAAATATTGACAAAAAACGATCAATGGATAAACATTTATTTTATGTTGCGTATCTCTAATCACTACTAAACGATTTACATTCACCCTGAATGTTTCCTAGCAGGACTATACCGGCGGGGAAATACCTATAAACTATAAATTCTATTCTATGAATAGGGGCACCCCCAATATTTATTAATTAGTGATGGGCCGAATGTGGTTTGAACCGAATACGAATTTCGGCCGAACATTCGGTAAAAATCAAAAATGCCGAAGTTCGGTTTTTATTCTGCACTTATATGGTAACAACTAACAAACAACAATAAAATATACCTATAAGTAATTAATATATTGAATTTTCAAAAAGTTTATTTGATTCAAATCATAAGACTTCCTAATTTAATAAGAACTTATTGAATTTGATTTTTTAATTCTAAAACTTAAGATTGAAATGTCGAAAAAGGAAACTGATAATGACAGTTAGTTACTTGATTAATAAATAAATTACCATGATTTTAAATTATGTAAAAGGCTTATTTATTTAATCAGGTATGAGTGAGTATGACAGATTTGATTTTTTTTATGTTTTATTAATCTTAAAATCAAAATTGTGCAACTATTTCCTTTTAACCACCTTTTAACCACGTAGAACACCCAGAGTTACTGAAATTAATGGAAATTTTACGCCCAGGATATAAACCTCCAAACCGCAAACAAATTGCTAGCAAGCTACTCGACGAAGTCTACAACTCGACTCAAGAAGCCGTAAAAAATGAATTGAAAAACAAAGTTGTTAATCTGGCAATTGATGGGTGGAGTAATGTCAGGCAGGACTCGATAGTTTGTGTCTGTGTTACCGATGTGTTGACAGACTCATCTCATTTAATTGATACAATAGACACAGGAGCCGAAAGCCATACAGCTGACTACTTGGTTAAAGTTACTACTGCGGCAATAAAACAATGTGAAACTTACAAATGTACGGTGCGAAGTGTAGTGACAGACAACGCAGCAAATATGAGCCGTATGAGACGAGATTTAGCCCAACAGGAAGAACTAGCTTCTCACGAGGATATACTTACGGCTGTTCATCACACATATTAAACCTTCTAGCAAAGGATTTGAATGCAGAAGATATTACTGATAAAGTTAAGTCGATAATGCGGTACTTCAAATACACTCACTTTGCATCTGCCAAATATAAAGAAGCTGGTGGAAAAGCAATTGTTATACCACAACAGGTACGGTGGAACACAATGGCTGACTGCTTAAAAGTGTTATTAGAAAATTGGCATATATTGTCAGATATATGCTTAAATCATTCAACTGCTATAGATCTGTCAATTTCATTGAAAGTAAATGACATGGCGCTGAAGCAACAAGTCCAGGCTCTCTACAAAAAACTGGAAAACATCGCAGTTACACTTGACGTCTCCCAAAAGACATCCTGCTGTATTGGCGAAGTGAAGCATGGATAGAGCTTAAAAATATGTTTGAGGGAGAGAATGTACGACTGCGTGAGACCGAGTATTCATTGGATGATTTAAGGAAGTTCAAAGCTCGTTATGAAATGGCAATGTCTCCAGCTCATTTTGCAGCAAACTTACTACATCCTAAGTACAGGGGTGAAAAACTCACGAGTGAAGATATTTCTGATGCTTTATTATTTATAGAAGCTTATCACAAAGAGGCGATGCCCTATGTTGTTAAATACAGGGCAATGACAGATCCCTTTCATAACTTTCTATTTGAAGATCATGTAGTAAATCAGGTCGGACCTCTCGAATGGTGGCAGTCATTAAAAAAACAAATTAATGGTCAAACAATGAACTTAGTGGCTCAGCTTCACACTGCTGTAGCTTCAAGTGCTGGAATTGAAAGACTGTTTTCAACATTTGGATTTATTCATTCTGACGTACGAAATAAACTGGGTACAGAGAAAGCTGCAAAACTTGTTACAGTTTTTAAATACCTTAATAAGGAAAAGAAAAAATAATTGTTATCTTGATCTTGTCATATTGTCTTACTCTCCTGACTGACAAACAATTTTGATTTTATAATGTTTATTAAATATAGGTAATTTTGTTTGTTATAATTTTGTTTTTGATTGATTTTAAATTGAAATTTTTAATATTCTATACTATCTAATGCATGTTTCAAAAATACGTGTTATCTTATCCCATTACCCATATAAATCCTGGTACTTGGTAGGTACTTAGATCTTTGTTTGACTGAATAAATAACTTATCAAAAAAATATTACTTTCATTTTATATCATTCATTCGCAATGAAAAGTAGTTTTAAAGCTTGTTTTTTTCTCATCGTTTTATACAATGTTTAAAACTTGTTTTAATCTGTGTTTTTAAACGTGTGATAAAAAACACGGTTTAAAATCAAACTGTTTTAAACATTGTTTTAAACATGTGTTTTAAAACCATTTGTTTTAATCATGCCAACCCTGTCGCGGATGTTCTGCGGAAACAATGGCCCGTGTAGAGTTCCGGATTTGGTAAATTTTGATAAGTGGCAATATCTTTAGGCATGTTACCAAATTTATTTTTGCCATGACTTGCCTTGTGCATTTACCATTTTGATAATTTAGAAAAATCTTCTCGTTTAAACATTAGTGGGACGTAACTCCTGATAGGCTTTAACTATATTAAGGAATTGTCCACTGATGACAAATTTACGCTCTTTGTTTGTTTTCATGTTCGGCAGACTCACAGCTTTTAGGTTTGTATCCGTTTCTACGTCTTCTAGCGTTATATTGGCAAGCTCTATTCCTCTGCATGCACCGCTGATTCCATAAATTAAAGCAACCTGTTGAACAAAAAAATAAGTGTGTTAATAATCGTAATAACCTAGGTACATAATTTAGGTATGTAGCTAGGTATCTATTTATTTAGTTTGAGTAGAGTACATAAGTAGGTTACCTTTGTTGCCAAGTATTGTTTATTTGGAGCTTTATTTATAAATGTTTCGATTTCTTGTGTCGTCAAGACTTTCGATTTTTTTGCCTTGTATCCAGTGGACAATTTCTTCAGTAAAGCCGTTAAATTTACATATTTTTTTAATATCGACGTCGTGTTTCGTTTGAAAGGTCATTCTTAACATTGAATATGTGCTCCAAAGAGTCGACGATTTTAATTTTTTCGATAATTCATCAAAATAAGTGAGAAAAACCCCTTCTATAAAAGAATCCACACGTTTCTCCATTTCATAAAATTTTCGTAACTCTAAATATATTCCACGTGATTTTGTCGGCAACAGATTCATAATTATTTCTTTGCCCTTTTCTTCCATTTGCATATTAGCATCTTCACTATCACTTGATGACATTTTTCACGTTCACAATTTGGAAGTAAAAGTCAGGAAGTTAAACGTAAAAGTTTGTGATTTGGAATGAAGAAAATTCTAGAGATTTAGCGCCAATACCATCTTTTTTTTTAAATCTGTATTTAACCCGCAACGAAACAGTTCGCATTCTACCGTGAAGGGAAGAATCAACCTTCATAAAACATCAACAAGACGGTTCTATTTAAAAAAAAAAAGATTGACGGAGCACCAAGAAGTCGAGTTTTTGCTTTGTACGGGCTGATGATTTTAGACAAAAATTAAAAAGAAAAAATACTTTTTAGCCCGAGGTATTAAAGTCGAGTTTTAGGCCCGCTAAGCTACACTATTATGATACACTTTTTGAGCAAGAGAAGTGAAAATGTCATTTTTCGTCATTTTTTATCTATTCTACCTAGACAAGAAAGCCTGTGCTAGCCCTACTGGTTTGTGCAATCATGCATGCACAAATGTTTGAGCGTGTAGCCAGGCTATAATGGTTCTTCTGCTATTGTACCTACTTATAGAGAACTATCCATAGATGACCCAGTAAAAAAAATTGAGCAAAACTTCATAAACATGTGATGTCCGTTTTAATTTTTTTTCAAATAGGTAGGTACTTATATCCATTTACTACAAAATTTCTCATATAATATTATGGTCTAACCGTTTTTAATAATTACAGGTGGACGTTTCTGTCGGGGTGGCTTGGGGGTACAGCCGCAGCTATAGTTGTCAATCCGTTTGACGTTGTCAAAACACGCATGCAGACTACGGGAGGAGGCAAATATAAGTCCGTGTTCGAGTGTTTTTCGTGAGTGTACTTTGTCGTCTTAGTGTAGCTGTGTCCGCGACCTCGATATTAGGAACAAATATCCATACATCCATCCTTACAAACTTTGACATTTATAAAACTACTAGCTGCTGCCCGCGCCTTCGTCCGCATTTTATCGGGTTAATAAATAGCCTATATATTATTCCAGGTCCCAAACTATACCCATACCAAATTTCAGCCCAATTAGTTCAGTCGTTTTTGCGTGAAAGAGTAATAAATATCCATACATCCATCCATACAAACTTTGAGATTTACCTATAATATTAGTAGGAAGTAGGATTTAATAATTTTTTTATAAGCGCGTATGGTTATTTATTTACTTTTGTTTTTATTCTTTCGTTTCAAAAGAGTTTGTACGCCGCCGATTGGCTATGTCTCCGCCACAAGCGCCACCTAGTTAGAAGAAAATACACAATATACTCGTACCTGTAAACAAACAGAATTTATAGCATACTGAGGCGCAGCTCTACCATGTCTGTGGCATACTGTTATGTTTTAGATTTTCAAATTTACTGTTATTTTTACCGTGAAAAAAAAAAACATTATGATTGCGGTTAAGACGCTCTGCTCTGTCCCGCTCCTATGAACGCGAAATCCTATGCCTATCCTTTTCACACAGTGGCGGCCATAAAGACCTAGGCCCATAAAGAATCGGACTGAAAAGCATACCTAGATGTAGGTAGATCTAGACCTGAAATAACCAAGGAATTTTTATACTAACGTAACTGGAAGGCTCACTGATACAAAAACCGCGGTCTGAAAGAGACTGAATACTAAGGAGGTTTGTCTCTTTCTATGAGGACGACCATAATTTATGAATGAAACAGGACAAGACAGGGAATAATCATGTTTATTTTTTATTGTTTTTATTCATTCTTTTTAAGTATCCTTTTAAACAAGATTTTTTTTAAATAGCATACCTACCTTTATTATTATAAAGTTAGATATTGAAAATTCGTTTAGTGAAAAACAATTAAAAACATCGCCTATATTCCAACCATCAAGTGTGACGTAAACAGGCCGTTTCTTTTGTATGAGAAAATAGCTCTGAGATATGAAACTTTTTTTGAGATGACAGAAAATATTCGGCGGGGCAACCGGCTGAAGTCATGATTTTTGAAATTGCGTTTCTTTTGCGACTAAAAATACTGAAGTGGCAATTAAAACAACACATAGCAAAACCAATTTTTTTATAAACAATCAATCATATTACTATTTATTCAGTTAATAACAATCATAGTAGGTATAGAAACCAAATAGAACTAATATAATTTACAATTGAAACAATTGAGCTACCTACCTGCAGACTGTTGGAAACAATCTAGAGTTATCTAGCTCAACTGATTCATATGGCAATGCTGATGCATACATGCAATCAATCATACATGACTAAGCAATATAGCCTTGCGCAATTTGTGGCGTAATGTTGCACGAGGTCCGATCATTTTTACCCGACTACCGAAGGACGAAGGTTATGAATGAGTATGACACCCTATGTATGTAACCGATTTTTATGTTCCCACTTAGCGCTAAAACTACTGAACCAATTTCAACAAATGAGGTGTTGTATGATTCGTCTTAATAGCCCGTTGGTTATAGGCTATATGATGTAAGATAAAATGGGGGTCTTACGAGATACATGGGTAAGGGTCGAAAATCCTAATGTTAGTAAATATGCTCGTGTGTGGTATCGTTGCAAAGGTCTTTGTTTGTACTTTCCGAAACCGTTTTTAAAATTTTTGTAGCTAGAAGCTATCAGCAAAAAGGTGTTAAAAAATATATTTAAATAAAAACTAAAATCCGACTACATAAAAGTCTTAAATAAACGTTTACTTATTTTCCTTATCATTTTTTATACTTAGGTAGTTGGAAGCTTCCACCACCACCCATATATACCTAGAGTAGCGGTAGGAATAAAAGCCTTCGACTACCTAAGTATCAAAAGACAATGATAAGGACCATAGGTAAACGCAGTAACGTAAAATACAGTAGAATAATGAGAAAATTTAAAGTTTTGGTGTATTTACGTGTGAAATGTGATGCCTTGGGTTTTGTTTTTTATTTTGGACACAAAGTGAACGCACACGAATGCATTGCTGTAGTCTTTTAGTCAATAAATCACACAAAAGTACGTCGTAGCAAGCACGCGCAACACAAACACTGATGCGATCGTGACTGAGGTGGGTAAACCTAGTGTAACCTAGTTTTAGCCTTCCACTTTCAAAGAGTTAGTGCCCAATCTTCCCTTTTTAGTTTCATCAGTGTATCATGCTAGCGAATGAGTGAAAGGGGCACAGCGACTGAAAAGTTAGTCTATTTCGAGACCGTCTTTCCTTAACTCTAAATTGAATTAAAAAATAACCTTTTCTAGTTGTGATAAGGTTCAAAATTCTTTTTGCATTAAATGTCGAGTGAACTTTCCAGTTACGTTAGTATAAAAATTCCTTGGAAATAACACATATACAAAGTAGGCACTATTGTACCTACTTTTACTTAGATGGGATGGGAACAAATCTATGGAAGATTTGTTCCCATGGGACGTTTCCATAGAAAAAAATGCGAACGAACCCGTGGAAAGAAACTAGTTTAAAATTGTTTTAAATATTCTTTTTAATTTGATAATAAAATAATTACTATTATTATAGTTACCTACCTGTTACTATAATAATTGCAATTATTATACACAGGGTTATTATTGGTAATACTCTGACCTGCGTTATTTGTAGTTTCTATGTTTACTTCTAGATACTCTAAGATGTTTACCCATCATCGCGAATATGTTTCTGAAGACATGAGGTCTTATTTCTTAAAATGTTATGTAGGTACTTTCGTCAGATAATTATAAAATAGTGTTCGAAACCATGAAAATATAACCATAAATAAATTACTTTATCTCCTACTCCCATTTAAATCCACATCATCATCATTCGCCTATTTTCCATCCACAAAAGATGAATTAAGCATCAGTCTGGCTGGTAGTCAGCCGAACACACACACCCACGTATAATCAATAGCCTTACCATAGATTATAACAAATAACGTAACACGTTACAGCGTTATTTATATTGTGCTAATTTTAACGTAAATAACGCGCCCAGTTATTTATTACATAACGCAAAGAATAAAGAAATTTAGCGCTTATAACGCGTTATCCGCGTTATAAATAACGTGGAGCGTTATTTTCATTAAAATTAGCGCAAATAACGCTGATAACGTGTTACGTTACGTGTTATATTATAATCCATGGAAAGGCTACAGGACAGAGCAGTTTTTAGGTTTAATTTCAAATAAATCCTCTCATATGAACGATTATTGAATGGAGAGTGGAACCTACTAAAATCTTTCTCATTCCACTCATGATCCAAGAAAACATCCGGGAGTGTCTTTAGGTGACGTCACTGTCCAGTTGCCACTTTATTTTAACAAAATGTAGAAGTTGGGAAACAAATCTGATAAGGGTTCTTATACAATGATTCCAACAATGTTAAGAATTACTTGGTATCTTCACAAACGTATTCCAAATGATAGGCAGAACCTGCAGTTGACGCAGTGTCAGTGAATTATTAATAAATAGCCCTGTATATGTATAAAATTATATCAGTAGGGGAACAGGGTGAATCACTTTTGTTGTTTTAAAGCTTGTTTTTGCGTGTGTGTGGGAGCCTTACTAAATGAGTTATAGATGTTTAACCACTGTCTCTCATGATTCACTGAGCCCCCCGTTCCCCTATGTATAATATAAATATAATTCTAATAATATAATTACTATTTCAGGAGAACATTTAGGAACGAGGGTATGTTCGCTTTCCTCAAAGGCATTAGTTGCCGTATTATGTATCTCGCGCCGCTATTCGGTATAGCGCAAACAGTTTACTACCTGGGGGTCGCCGAAAGGCTGCTAGGTTACAAGATCGTTCGTGCTGTATAAACCTTCATGTACGTTCTACATTGTCAAAATTATCTGATGGAAGTTTATTTTGTATTTATTTTTATGTCAGGAATGGAATGTATTAACTTAATTTTAAACATAAGTTTGAAGTTTTAAGAAAGGTCAAGTAAGTACCTTTCTATCTAGTATAATCCAGTGTTTCTCAACACCGTTAAGCACCATATTTCAATGTATAATTATTTAAGGCTTAAATGTGATGTACGATTGCCTTAGTAAGAACGGATATTAAGAATTACCTTCAAAATATGAATCATCTGTATTCATAATTAGGATTTAATAAAATGGGTATGAGCAGTTTGGCGCAAAAAATTTAAATACCTCTACGTTTCAATAAATACTATCATATCGACATTTTATGTCATAAATTATTTAATTGTAACTTGAGGTATTTGGGAAACATGTGACACTTTTATTATAATTAAGTTGTTATATTTTATATTAATGTATAGTCATGACATTGACACTGCTGTAATTGTTACATTTTTGAAATGTGTCCTGTATTATTATTATTATTTAGTTTAATTTGTTAAGGCGGAAAACGTAGCAAAACTGGCGCCATTCGACTTTGTATTATTAAGTTAAAGAATACCTTAGTGACATATGTATACCTTTATTTGGTATACCTACAGGTTGTATTTAGTGTAGGCAGAGATACGAAAATAGAGTTTGGTAGCCTCCAAGAATAAATTCGCATCCCTGCATAAACAAACTGGAGAAATTTACTTTTGTTTCCTTTGTGTAACAAAATAAATGGGTGGATAAGTGGCTCTAGTTTTGATACTCCCTTCGCCTTAATGTAATTATGGACTTTAGCCTCTTTGCATTATGTTATTTCACTTCTAAGCTACTGTTTAGCTCAACTAATTATAAATCAATATTATAAGATACTATTGAAATTATCATGTTTTAAGAACACGATAGCACTACAACCAGCGTGTTAACCCTGATTAGTTGGGATAGTTTTAGTGCTATTAAGTGGTATTGTTGATTATTTTGGTTGAAAACACATTTGATATTATTTTTTAAATTTAAGAATTTCGTTTCATTAATTTGTTTGTTGTTTCTTGTTAAATTGTACTTGTAAATGTAAAAATGTAGGTGTAATATAAGAATATACGCAACTGTTAGCTATAAGAGGTTCTCAAAATATATCTGGGCCAAATTATTTAAATTTTGAGAAAGTTTGAGAACTATAAGTATGTTTAAACTTTTGAAATGTTCTAAAATGTTTTAAATTCCTTTGTGTTACTATTTTAGGTATTTTTATGCATTTAACAAAGCTTGTTCCAAGAAACAACAATTTTCTCTCTTATTAATAGTTTCCTACACAAATGGATGTTTATACTAGTGTTTATAAGCATTTAAATGGTTTTATAATGATTAATTATTGCCAATAACAGCTGTCGATATTATAGAATATTATGTATTTACAATGTTACAGGTTACTACAATACTTCGCGGTTGGTGGCATACTATTATTATTCAAGGGCGTTGGTACAAATTTTTGGTTTTTCTTTATATAAACTTTGTGTTAGTTATTATTTTCCATTCTCACATATCTCTCCAATGTCACACGGCAAATTTTCATTACAAAGTAACCTACAACAGAGGCAACGTTAGGTATATTACTAGCACTTAAAATAAAGTTATGCAGGTTATTTTGAATTGAAATTTTGTATTAAATTATTAACAGTTTATAAACTATATGAACAACTTACAAAAAATATTTTAAAAATACGATTTACGGAACATTTCCTATAAAATTTAAAATGAATTGAACAAAGGTCGGTAGGCCTAGGTGAATTGTCAATATTTTTTATTGGTTTTTGCATAATTGCTTATACAAGCGTTTAACCAGCTATAGTCGATAAAAATAGAAGTTAACCGAGTGCTACCATAAGAATAAAATTCACTAAAAATATTTGTGTGTATGTTATTTATTAAATTCTATTATGAAGGTACTTCATCTAAGCCTTCATAGGTAGTGTAGGGCATGATCCAAGAAAACAAGGTCTGCTACTCCAGGAGTAACTGTTGCATAGGACACTGTCCAGGTGCAACTTTATTTCAACAAAACGTAGAAGTTGGGAAACAAATGTGATAAGAGTCATTTGAAAAATCAATAAAAAAATGTGAATCGTCAATTACTGTAAGATCAGTCAAAACAGCGTTTAGTTAAACACGAGTCAATGTTATAATAATTAGTAAATGCAAACCACATATTTTTTTCTTTTATCAGATTTATGCAAGTAATACAAGGAGTTCGGGGAGTTATGGTTTTACGCTACTGGTAACACCAGGAAACATTTGTCTTTCTCCACAACTTTGAACTAACTAGTCAGTTCCAAGCTGACACGATTGACACTGACAGTGCAGTATAGCTATACGTACACCAGCTATCATTTTACTCATAGCTTGACTCCGAGAAATAGACAAAGATACATGTCTCCCGGGGGATACATGTCAGGTCCCGTAGGTACCTTTTGTTTACTGAACCCTAAAAAGTGCGTAGCTTTTCTATTAAATGTGTATAGTTTTTCGAAACTCGTTTTCGATTGGTAGAATCATCTACATTGACTTAGTGTGGCATACTCGGTTCACGATTCCAACACGCACATGGCCAAAATCAGCATCAGCATCAGGTTATGTGTCACTAAAACTTGCCTGTTAAATATGGGACGAATCAGGAATGAAATAGGCATTCAAGTGTATTTTCCTGATTCGGACCAGTTTGGGCCGAAGCTAGTTCGGCTCGGCAGCAAAGTCACTTCCCTAGTCATGCACACTATTACAAATCTGCAATTGCACACTAATAAAAACGGACATGGGTAAAACTGAAAGGCGGAGTCCATAAAATTCTTAGTCGGAGGAAAGCGGAGCGAACCCTTTTTTTAGATTTTTGCATCACGTGAGTGGAGCAAAAAAATGGCCAAAATACATGTTTCTTGTGGAGCCCCCATTAATTTTAATATTTATTTTGATAGTATGTTATTATAGCGGCAAATTAAATACATACTGAAAAATGCAAGTGTCTACCTTTTACGAATCAGGAGATACAATAAAGCCCGATAGATGGACAGACAGCTGTCTGTCCATCTATCAGACACTTGCTAGCCAACATATGGACACACGAAACTGCGACTAGGTATTTGTATACCAATGCTACTTAATCTATGCTAGACAAAGGCGAGCCTAACCCTAAAAAGAGTTCTCTTCCAGCAAACCTTATTGGGAGAGAGAGAAAAAGTTATAAATGTGGGTACATGTGCATGAATAGAGGACAAAAGATTTAATTAGTAGTTAAGTTTATTCGGTACATAGTTATTTTACCGAACTAACAATATCTTGATTCTTAAAGCGTCTCCACACTCGCGCACAAATCACGGATCGTGGTGCTATCGCACTGCAAAACTGCCGAGCCATCCACACCAGTGCGCGAACCACACGCGCCGTACAAACCCTTTGTTGCATTGCGGGCAAAAAATCGACTAACTGTTGTAACGAGGTGAACACGCGACACGAAGCACGCGATGAATAGTATGCACACTCGGGGTTTGAAAGTGGTTCATAGTTTCGTGCATGTGGAGAGACTTAGGATTGACTTACACCGATCGGTGGTGGGTGTCATAAAAAGACAGGGTCGTATTTTATTTCTTAAAATTTTTGTGTATTCGATTACCATCTACCGTATTATGTTCAAGGCCAGCAATTTTACAGAAATTTGTGAGTGCAGTTTAGCTTTTTTCAAAAAATAAAGGAATGTTTTCTTTCTGTAAAATTTGTTATCTTGTATTTACGGGTAGTTGCCCTCAAACATTCGATTGTACTTTGTTATTGTTATTCTTGTATACATTATTTATAAGAATAACTTGAGTTATCTGTAGACCGTTACAAACAATCAAAGATAGCTCAACTGAACGTAATGTATTTGATTTTTTCCGTTACTATGTTACTATGAAGGAAATATTTAAGGTCAAGTTTGGGATATTTGGTGGAATTTTTGGTCAGTATGTGGCAGAATCGCCACTTTTGAGATGGTCATTCTGTATATTTCTGGCTATCAGCTGCGTAGACGAAGGATTTGTTAGACAGCGCCTTTAAATTGTTAAGTGTGTCCCTCCCAGAACGTTCCAAAGTCTGGTACTTTGTATGTAGAACTTCCTTGGATATAGGTATTTAAGACTTAGTTCACATCAAAACTCAAATTGCTTTATTTCCTTTATAGGCCGGCTACACGCTCAAACATTTGTGGAAACATGCATGCACATACACAGTTTGCGCAAGCAAGATGGAGCGTTTGGCCGGGCTCAAACCAGTTTGCGCAAGCAAAAGGGTGCGTGTGGCCGGGCTCATCTTGCTTTCGCAAACTGGTTTGTGCAATCATTTGAACGTGTAGCCGGGCTATTAGAATAGAACTATTGGACCCGTTACAAAATTAAAATTAAACACAACAGAAAAACAGTTACAGGTCTTTTGGTGGAACTTTTGGTGGTTTAATGGCTACCACACCACACCACCCTACAAGGCGTAGCTAGTATCATACACCCTACGCCGATAGTGCAGCGTTGCCAAATATACAATAGCTATCTCTTTTATTCGTAGCTTGGCTTCGTGTGATACATGACACTATGGTGTTCAGAGATAATAAGACAGCAACGTCTCAAGACTCCGTCCTTCCATACTATACGTTCCGTTCATGATCCAGTTGGTTGCCATAAAAGAAGTAGAAACCTGAAGGCAGTAATGTGGCAGTAATTATTAGATCGTTTGAAAGTAATGAAGTGGGCTATTTTTTTAAAGAAAATATGAAGAGAAATCAAATTTTGGTGTCCCCTTCGTCCCATAACTAACGAGAAAACTGCAAACTTGTATCGCTACTCGTTATTTTAATTCTCTCTAATCCTAGGTCTCAAAATAAGAAATATGTCTACAAATAAAGGTAAGGGTAGATTACGTAATCCCAATATTATTAAATTGAAAGAAGCATAACATTGTAGGTAGTGTGATTAAATAAAGATCGCGAGACTTTAGAATTTTAAATTTTAATGCCTAAATAAACTATAAAGCACTTCGTGTTTCTTTTCGTCACTGCCGCCGGTGTGTGTTGTGTGAACATTATCGATTTATAGCGATACCTACAGGGGTTTTCATAATTAAACCGTCCAAATGCGAGTGAACGCAGAGATGGGTTATGTACCATCGTACAAAACTATTTTGAATAAAAAAAAATAGGCGAAATGCCGGCCTATTGTGGTCACCCATCCAATCCAAGTGATGACCGCGCCCGGCGTTGTTTGATTACTCAACTTGGTATGGACGTTGAACCCTATAATTAATAAATTTATTTTATCATATTATTTGTTGTTACAGCAGCAATAAAGTTAGGTAAACACTATAAAAATTTCAACTGTCTAGCTCTTAAGGTTCAAAAGATGGTTCTAAACTTTCAAGAACCATATCACAGATTAGGTAATGTACCCCGTATATGTAGGTATTTATATTCTTTTTGACTGCTTGAGTGACCATCACTAGTCATTGCTCAGTTATTTGAAGCTGGAGCAATCGTTTTTTATCATACAATTTACCATACTGGCAGATCATAGATCTGTCAACACTAGAAGCCTACGATATACGTCCTCCATCCAGGCATTTTCTTGTTTGTATTTCATAGCCTCTGCTTCTTTTTAAAAATAATGATGAGTTTATGTCAACTTGGAAATTATTGGGACTTATGAAAGCTTCAATATTTATCGAACCAACGGAGTAGGGTAACGAAGATTATTCAAGATGATATTACTACGAAAAAGTAAACCTATACATAGGTATAATGCTTTCCGATTAGATTTTTCATGACGATAGATTTTATAAAGAAATTATTATTGATTTTGATATTTTTGCTCAGCATTTTATAACATTTCTGAGGCCACATTTGGTCGAAAAACTAATCTCATTTCAATAACGTTAATTTGGTATAATACAGTTAGTTATAGGTAATGAAAATTTGATATAATTTTAGAATGTATTATACTTTTGTAATTATATACTTATTAATTAGGTATATAGGATGTAGTTGTTTATTTTATTTTTCTAAGTAGTACCTTATTAGATGCACACATATTTTACCCCATGTATATCCAATGATCCTATCCATACCAGGTTGTCTGGCAGAGATCGCTCTTGAGCGATAAGACCGCCCATTGTCACTTGTATTGTTTTGTCTCATTTCTAAACTGTTTTCTAGTTTTAAGTGTGCAATAAAGTATTTTCTATCTATCTATCTATACTACAAATGATATAACATTTAATTATTCCCGGCGGCGCGGCGGTTTAACCCCCGTTAAATTCAAATTTCACATTTCTAGGGTGATAAATAGGTTTTTCTTTCTCATAAATCTCCAATGGGTATTTGATGTTTTTACACTCCTTCCTTTCAACTAACTCTATGCCAAAAATCAAGTCGATAGGTTGTTTAGGGGGACTAATAACATTTAGATAAGTTAACAACTTAACTGATAAAACTGAGTTGGTATATATTTAATTCCTTACAATTTCATAATATGAAAAGTAAGATGTCATCTAAAATTATAGAGTTCAAAATGTGTTGTTCAATCACAAGGTGAAAAAGACTAGGACTCTAGGGTCTGCCGTTGGTACTTTGCCGCTCGTGCACTAAGTGTTAGTTTTTTTGTCATTCGACCAAACTTTCATACAACCATTTTTCAGACAAACTATTCCTATTGCGATATTTTTATATACAATAAAACGGAACCCTTCGAGTGCGAGTCGCACTTGCCCGTTTTTAATATTCATTAGCTGCTGCCAACGCCTTCGCCCACGTTTTATCGGGATAAAAAGGCCATGTTATTCCAGGTCCCAAACTATAACCTACTCGTATCAAATTTCAGACTAATCGGTTCAGTAGTTTTTGCTTGAAAGAGTAACAAATATCCATACATCCATCCTTACAAACTTTGACATTTAAAATATTAGTAGGATTTGGTTTTTTCTGTTTCTTGTGAGGGTTAAAACCCCGTGCAAATTTTTAGTATTCTCTACAGTGATTTAAACAAAATATTGTATAAAGAAATATTTTATAGTGTAGAGCAGATATTGGTCATATTTTGTGATTAGTTTCATAACTTAGTATAGGTATTTGTTTAAGAGAAATATTTAACACGTTAAGGCCACATTTGGTAAAATTTTCACGGAGCCCCCTTAACTGATATAATTTGTTTCAGCAGTAAATAAACCAAAGGAAAAACCGAAATTCCAGTAAGTTACCTATTTTGGACGGGCTGTAAGGGGAGGTACCTTAACCGGTGTACCTACCGGAAAAAGATCTGGGAAGATTTTCCTCATTTTTTTGAAAAAAAAATCGTCCCTATAAAATATAAACCAACAGCAATATTGGTCATCAGCTAAATTATTTCTATAGTAAATAAATAGCTCTTTGATCTGCAAAATTAATGTTTTGGTCAGCAGAATTAATTATTTTATTAGCAGGATAAAGTCTAACCGCCTTCGTGGGATAAAATCAATTAACATGTTCGCAATTGTGTACACGTGTACATTTTGGGAAGTTGTTATGTATATTGAATATCCCCGACTATGGACCGTAAAATAACAACAAAGATTATTGAAAACGAATAAAACTACATTTTATAAAAAATTATCCTAGCTAGATCGATTTATCGCCCCCGAAAACCTCTGTATACTAAATTTCATGAAAATCGTTGGAGCCGTTTCCGAGATTCAGCTTATATATATATACAATATATATATAAGAATTGCTCATTTAAAGATATAAGATTTCTCATTATTGTTATAAACTATTTACGTTATCTTATGATTATAGTATACCCTAGGTTGGTTTATTAATTTTGACGAATCATAATATTTTATGGCATGCCAAATTTTGTAAAATGCGAGTTGCTGCTGCTTTAATAATAAATTGTTGTCGAAATATTTAATTTGCTCAAGGTCGCATTACTTGCTGACCAATTTAGTCATTTTGACCTACCACTGAATGCAGCCTAATTCACTTTTTCTGCTGGCTTAGTCCATTTTTCGGCTGACCAAAACCTCTTTAATTTGCTGATCGTTTGATACCCCCTTACGTGACTGTGCTGTCACCAGGTAAGCTTTTAGAAAATATTACCATATTTATTGTTTTCCCTTGCGTTGTAGAAATGTATCTGAAATTTCTCAAAGCTTATAAAAATACAGTTAAATTTTACCCATTACTTATGTAGCTAAGATAGAATAAATTGGACAGCGCAAACCTCTTAAAGATCTGTTAGATATATAAATAAACAATGCAGCACCATCCACACAGCATCATCCAGCCCTGAAGTGAGCATAATAAAATACGTTACATAGATAGATATTTTATATACATCATCATCATCAGCCCATACACGTCCACTGCTGGACATAGGCCTCCCCCGTACGACGCCACAAATAGCGGTCCTGAGCCGCCTCCATTTTATATACATATGTATAGAAATACCCAGAACACCCGGAACAAATATATGCAGATCGTACAAACGTTTGTATCAAGGCGGGAATCGAACCCGCAACTTCCTGCGTCGCTGGCGGATATTCTCCCGCCGCGCCACATCGGTTGTCGTAAGCATTTATGTGGCAAAAGTTATATAAATGCAACGTGTTTTCCAGACTGGTTCCTAAGATCTTAAATGGAGGCTTAGCCGGCGTGATCGGTGTCTCTGTGGTATTCCCAATAGATCTGGTGAAAACTAGATTACAAACTCAACGGGTCGGCCCCAATGGAGAGGTTCAATATAAGAATATGTAAGTTGCTACCTTTCCTACCTACGCGATGTCTTTTAAAAGTATCACGTAGGTAAGGTCTCTTCTGTTTTTATTGCTAATAATCAGAGACTTCATCATAGCACGTCACATAGACGTGTATGGGCACACGTCCACTGCTGGACAAAGGCCTCTCCCATACGACGCCACAAATAGCGGTCCCGAGCCGCCTCCGTCCATAGACTCCTTGAGCCTGCGACCGCTACTATGTCGTCGGTCCATCGAGTGGATGGTCTCCCATGTAGGAGGGTATTGCCATAATCACCAGGCTTGGCAGGCGGATTGGTGATCGCAGTGTTAGTGTTGAAAAATACTCAAAAGGAAGCTGCTGCCCTTCCTCTGGTAGGTTCCCTTAGTCGGCTCTTACGACATCCACGGGTTGAGTTGGAATCACAGACTTGGGAACAAGAAAATATGTTATCCTACCTTATTTTTGCATTCCTCTAAAGTTCACTAGTGTAGTTGGAAACATATAGTAAATAAATAAATAATTACTATATTACATTTAAAGTAAGTAATAATTAAACTCTCATCCGTTAATGTTGTCTAAGTACTTATTTTGTAAGCCTAAAGAAATAAAGTTATTGATTCTGTATCTGTTGTGTCTTAGGATCGACTGCTTCAAGAAAACATACGCCGCCGAAGGGTACTTTGGTATGTACCGAGGATCTGCCGTGAACATTATATTAATAACACCCGAGAAGGCGATCAAACTAACTGCCAACGACGTCTTCCGCTATGCGCTTTCTGATAAAAACGGGTAAGTAATAGGGCATGTCAAAATCTGTTAAAAAACGGTATCTGGGTTTTGATTTTATTCAAAATCGACGGAATCGGTTTTTCGATTTTTGAAGTTTTCCTATTCCTTCAGGTGCGTCCAGTAACAAAACTTGATAGAAAACAATTTATAAAGGGTGTTATTCAAATTAGTACGCAATACCGCGGGGGGACATTCTGTGGTCTGTCTGGGGTAGGTGGTGCCACAGAATAATATAAAATTAACAAACGAGGTCAATGTTATACCTACCCAAAAACCCGATAACTTATTTTGCAAGTTCTTTAATACATTAAACTACAGTCCTTCCAGATGATTGCTACAATACGAAGGTGTAGTAAAAAAAAAACCGATATAAACAAATAACATTATATACCCCTAGTCAGCGCCTCAAGTACGTAATCTACATGCAGAATCCATCAGCCGAAGCTTCGTCAATATGATTCTTATATTATTATTAATATGATTGCGTCCAAATAAATACTTTATTACCCTGCATATTTGGCTCCCTTTGAGATCCTTGGCCAAATCTGCCGCCGAACCAGCCCTCACGGATGTCCGCGAAAGATGGGAAGGCGCAAGTGTGTCGACGCATGTAGCGTCTCACACAATGGGCCTCCCCAGCTCCCAAGGGACTAGTGTCATACCGTCGGGCCTCACTATCGTCACGCAATAGATCATTCGGTTCGAGAATAGCTGGTACGCTAGCGGTGACAAAGGCCCGCCTGATGTATATTCTAAATATGGTAGCACATTACTGTAAAGTGAGTAGGGAACAGCTAGTATTACATGGTTATACATTTAATATATGATGAACGTATAATTGCATCCAAATAAATACTTCATTAGCCAAAACGTAGCATGACACTAACCGATCTAGATTAGACCAAGAAAACTACCTAACTGTTTATACATAGCCCTCATATCACTAATAATACCTACGACTAGTAGAAATGTACATAACTAGCGTTATTAGGCTTAATGGGACTCAATGAACGGATGCCATAGCAAAACTATTTCGTTTCAAATTAAACAATGATGCCTGATGTTCTATTTAATGTATTTGTACATCCTACTACTGGTAGTAAAACAAAAGTTTCAGTCCGCGAATGTGATTTCGTGCATAGCGAAACTTTTTAGTTGGTAGGTATTTTGAGAGTCGAGCAGCGGGACTAGAGCAAAGTGGGACTAACCGTAATTTTCAATGTTTCCAGCAAGCTGATTAGGTAGTACCTATTCAAAATACGGTTGCAAATTATGCGTTATTGTTTTGACATATATACCACTGACATTTATGTACTTCACAGACAGATTGATTTAGGGATATATTGAATTGCACCAGAGAAATTATCACGTGTTCTATTTTGAGTTATTCTATTTCGCTGGTTCCAAGGATCAAACATAGCGAGGTGATAGGTGTTCAATATTTCAGTCTGGGTCAACACCGAATGTAAAACAGATAAAAAAAACAATATTACGAATTAAATTGAAAGCTGAATAGTTATAAGTCTTCTGTCAAAAGGTATTCTTGGTAGGCGACTAGAATAGGACAAGGCGGGGTAATTCTAGGGTCTGATTGAATGAATGAATGAATGAAAGATTTTTATTTACCTTACGAACTACTACAAAATAACTCTAAAATATTTAATACAAGGTTTAGTGGTTTTTATTTTGTGCGTAGCAGAGCGCAAGGCAAACGTGAACGTGGCTCCGCTCAGCATTGTGCTGGATACACACTGATGTATGCACCCAACGCTGGTTTTCAGCGGGAACCAAACGAACACGTCACGACCCTCTAGAAGTGCAAAAATACCTACAACATAACAATAAAAGATGAATATAGAATAACTCTAGGTTCTTATACATTATAACAATACAAACTATAAATACAAAATACAAAAACTTAAAATTACGTAAGTCTATATGTGTATACTCTAAGCAAAACTATATAAAATTAACAGTATATGTAAAAATATAAAAAATGCTTATTGATAAAGATTCAAGCTAACGTAGCATTATATTTTAGTGTGTTTTAGTGTGAGAATATACCGGAAGTAATGGGTCTCCTGAGGACACCAGTCTCTTAAGAGTCTGGGCAACAGGAGACACCATTGGTGTGTGTGTGTGTGCGTGTTTGTTGTGTAGTACGTGCGTGTGTTTATGACTAGTGCTCCTGAGGACACCGGTCTCTTAAGAGTCCGGGCAACAGGAGACACTGTGATTGTAATGTGTGTATGTGTTGTGCGTGTGTAGTGTGAAAGTCTTTGTGAGTTGTGCTCCTGAGAACACCTAACTCTTAAAGAGTCCGGGCAACAGGGGCTTCACCGATTTTTGTTATATTTTGTTATGTATGTATGTGTACAGGGTATGTGCAATAAAAGTAACACATTTAAATTTCAATATTAATAATTTCTGTTAACTCTATTTTAATGTTCGTCAAACGGTCTCCGTTGGTCGGCTCAGTCAGTCAGTCTGACCGTATTTCGCCGTGTGTATGTACTTTCAGCGAAAAGGGTAAATTTATGTAAGAAAAGATTAGATAATTTTGATTGAAATTATTAAATAATATCCTTTGTTGTAATAACCTGATAGGTATATTATATGTTGTACTAACAGTTTTCTGCCAATAACCTATCAAATGTTGGCGGGCGGCATGGCGGGTGCTTGTCAGATCGTCGTCACCACTCCCATGGAGCTCCTGAAGATTCGAATGCAAGACGCAGGCAGGCTTGTGGCGGAGGCAAAGAAAGGTGTGTATATGAATGTCAAAATAACTATAATTTTGCGTGTTTTAAAAAACAATAAACCGACTTCAAATTTCCTTACTTTTACACTGAAGTTTTGCGGGATAAATACTAATCCCCTGGCGATAAAATTCATTTTTAATCATTTTCTATACAATAGTGAAAGATTTTTCAAAATCTGTCCTTATAGTTGGCGGAAATATCGCGTAACATTAATACAAAAAAAAAAATACCGTCGAATTGAGAACCTCCTCCTTTTTTGAAGTCGGTTAAAAGGTTATAAATTTAGAATCGGTCATAATGTCACTGTTACATACTAATACAACGTGAAGCGAAAAAAATCGCGCTCTTATTTCTCATCCTGCGCCAATGTCGCGGTGCGACCTTGGCTACAAGGTAATACGTAATAGTCTATATTACAAGTACACTTCAGTCGACTTACAGTCCATGTTTTAAATTCTAATTCAATCCAATTCTAAGTGCTGACAACGGTTCATGTATGTGTCTAAATAGGTATACGCCTTCGTAGGTAATAAAATAACCCGGTATCAACTGTCTTTCCAGCTTGTAATGTATTTTGATGAAATTTTATTATAAAGCAACATAATATAATATAATAGGTAGTATAGAGCAAACATGAAGGTAATTTGACTTTCGGATCATCCATTCTCGATATAATTCTCGGACATTTTGCAAATAGATACCAAATTACATACATAGGTACATACAGTGCTGAATCGGACTATTTTCCCGTCAGATGCCAAAACATAGCGGCACGTAACTTTAGCGCTGACCGTTATTGAGCAGAAGTAAAAAATAAGGTACCTGGGCGGGGCTAGCGGTAGGTACATTACCCATGCGCAGCTATCCCCTCCGCGTATCGCTCAGCGCTAGTCTTGCGTGTCGCTACTTGTAGCATATGTACCTTTCGGTCGGCAATGCAAATACAACCTACATAAATACCAATGTACGTTCTCAAATTAAAAGTGAGAATATCAACTTTTTAATAAACCATTCACGCCACTCACCGACATGTAAATATAGCAGATAAAATAAAAACAAACACTATCGGTTAAAATTATTTCATACAAGACCAACTATTTCGCGCGCGAGGTTTACGACATTGTCCTTAGTGGAAAATAGATTTATCTCAAAATAAGATATTTTTACATTTGACTGTTTCAAGATTTCGTAGCATTGGGAGAAGCAGAAAAAATTCTCCAGCAATATAATAGGCGTGTTTTAAAAAACGATAAACTGAATTCAAATTCCCTTACTTTTACACTTATTTTAAGTTTTGCGGGATAAATACTAATCCCCTGGGGATAAACAATTTAATCTCCCCTCGGGATCATTTTCTATACAATAGTGAAAGAATGTTTAAAGTCGGTCCATTATTGGCGGAGATATCGCGTAACATACATAAAAAAACATACCGACAAATTGAGAGAACCTTTTGAAGTCGCTTAAAAAGCGCTTCTCAGGGGAGACCTATTTCCAGTAGTAAACTAATAATGGCCGTTGGTTGATGTTAGACCGTTGTCCGTAGTGTAATCGCATTGATTATAATTACTATAATGCTTATCATTTCCATGATCACGGGCCATATACATGACCCGGTCCTTTGGGAGTTATGCGTGGGGTCGAAGCCACCAGCACAGAGACCCTATAAGAGAGTTAATATAAAGGCGAGGGTTACACATAGCGGACATCATCCTTGGTTGCACAATATGATAGGTACCTACACCTGAAGATGATATCCGCCAGGTCTAGAGACTATTGCAAAGGAAAATGAAAGGAATATTTAAAAACAAACAGGCTATTGTGATGGGTGAACTGGGTAATCGGAGACTCGTATTATTAATTATTATTAGCCTCGGTCATCCCACTATTGGGCACCCTCCCCCATTATCTGACTAAAAAAAAAATTGCAAACCCTATTAAGAGTAATAGGGTAAACCCAAACACAAAAAATATCTAGATAGAGTTTTCATAATCAAAGAAATACTCCATTAGTTTCCAAAATAACAACAATTTTTGGTTTGAAAGCTTTTTTCATTATTCATTCGTCTCTGGCACTTTTTCGAACTAGAATATGAAGGTTTTTCGCTGCGCGTGTGCAAAAAGAACTGCTTCAAAATATATAAATCTCTCTCTCTCTCTCTTGTCGGCGGAACCATCAATTTTCTTTTTCATATTTATTGTTGAGATTTTTGCTGCCGCGCCGTAAACGCAAGATTAGCTTAAAACAAATTACATATTTTATTTAAACATAGCCACTAACAAAATCTTTTACTGTTTTTCTTTTCGTCCACAGCAGGCAAAGTGATCACGCCACCCTCGGCTATGGGGCTGATAAGACAGGTGTTAGCCAAGCATGGTGTACTCGGTTTGTACAAAGGCCTAGGAGCAACAGGTTTACGAGACGTATCGTTTAGCGTTGTGTACTTCCCTGCATTTGCTATTCTGAACAATATGGGGCCCAAAACGGTTCCTGACACTGGCCCGCCTTTCTGGTAAGTTGAAATTGAAAGTCTTCCTAGAAAGCTAAAAGATGAAAACGAGCAAAGAGAGTTGTACTTATTAGTACTTAAAGAAGTTCCGTTGTAAAAACTAAATTTTGACACGGTTATGACTTCTTGCTTCTTTGTTTTTTTCTTCAAACGATTACACTAAATAGACACTTATTAGAAGAAGTAGGATGACTACTAATATCTTCCTACTAACTGTCAAGCTACATGTTTTCTGTGGTTATGACGGTTTGAATATGATCCTTGACTAAAAAACGATAACGGAGTCCACGAAACCGTGAGTCTAGTTGTTTATTAGCGGGATATTTAAAAGTCAAGGGTCATATTGAAACCTTCATATCATAACTTCTGAAGTATCTTATATATATTGAAGCAACTTCCACAATGGTTTTCAAAAACCGACTGAAAAAATGGCTTTTAGAACGTATTTTTTATTCTGTAGCAGAGTTCTACGAATTACCAATTGTTTAAGTAATTATATAAAATATCAATTATAATTATTTTTACTGTTATATTAAGTCAATACATAAAATTTTATATTGCTTACCTTTTCTGTCCTGTAACTTGAAGTTATCAGTAAATGGTTTGTATCTTATTTAGGGCTAAGATGCAAGACTTCTTTTGAAGCATACATTATGTACTATTGTCTAGAAACAATAAGCATGTGGTAACAGTTTCGATTTTATGAACAAGCTAATAATTTAAAAGCTTTTTTTTGTAAATTCCCTTTTCCTCTATTATAAAATTGAAATTGCTTTATTGTCTACATTATTAGCTATCAAATGAGTCCTCTTGCGTCTTCCTAGGACCTCTTCTTGGGTAGCTATAGCATGATCAGTACAAGCACCCGTGCAGAAAATAAAATGGCTGCCATTTTATCATGGAGAGAGAAAATACAAATAGGGATAGTGATTTGTCGATAAAATTTACCGGATTTCACCCCCCGAAGTCTCTGTCACCGGTGACCAGACACATTGTATATGAGAAATTGAATTAAAAAAAAATACTCTTTAGGGCTGCCACTGTAATTGACCTTTGGACCTTTTTTTATTAGTGTCATGTGGTAATAGGACTGGTATAATGTATAAACTAAGTGACATTGTGATTCGGATGTTCTACTCTAACATTGGAAATACAAGACTGTAGATTTCATGAATATAATAACGATGTCACTTTTTGGTTCAAAAAACACAATGTGCCTCGGGGTCTAGAATCACTCCTATTCGGCTTAGTTGTTACATGGCAGCCTGTATTATTGTCTAACCATTATTAATACTTGCAGGTGGTCGTTCATATCGGGGTGTCTTGGGGGTACAATCGCAGCCGTCTTTGTCAATCCATTTGACGTTGTCAAGACACGCCTGCAGACTACTGGAGGAGGTCAATATAAGTCCGTGTTCGATTGCATAGCGTGAGTCTACATTGTTGTTATGATTATATTATGGACTAGCTGTATGCAGAACCTACAATTTCGAAAGTTTTTTGGGACCGGAATCCTGTTTTTTTACTAAATTAAAAATTATCTGAGTTACTTGCTATGATAAGCATCTATCAGCTAGTGAAAGTCCCGTTCAAATCGGTTCAGCCAACGTACATGTGCAAACAAAAACATTTAAAATTTCTTGTTTTAAGTACCTATTATTCTACTTATAAAGCCGAAAGTACTTTCGTAAAATCGCAAGAGTGTTCCCAATTTATAAATCTAGCAGGAACCAGTCCAGGAAACTATTGGCCCATATCAGTTCTTCCCATGATATCTAAAATATTTGAAAACGTTCTCTATAACCGCTTGGACAAATACTTTACAGAAAAAAAATAATATCTCCGACAAACAATGCGGTGTCAGACCAAAATCTATCATGCTAGGGGCCGCAATCAATATTGTTATTAAATCAATATCGACAAAAACGCATAGATTTGGGGTATCAATTGATATAAAAAAAGCGTTTGATACAGTTGGCCATAAGATCCTTTTGAAAAAATTTCACGACCACCGTATAATAGAAACATCTCGTGAAATTATCAAATCCTACATTTACGGACGATCCCAAGCTGTAAAAATTGGTGAGAGTCAGAGCACTAATAAAACACTCAACTATGGTGTCCCACAAGGGTCAATATGAGGCTCACTGCTATTCCTACTATATATTAACAGCATCACAGAAATTAAGACTGAAAGGCAACTTAAATATGTATGCTGATGACACCAGCCTATTCTACTTTGGTGAGGATATTAACGGTTTGATAGCCGACGCTGACTTAAACAAATTATGATGGTATCAGCAAAATGTACCAACCCTAAACATAGCTAAAACAAATCATATAATTTTTCGCCCTAAAAACAAACATATCCGCAATCATCCACCTTCGAAAATAAATAACCAGGTTGGTTATTTATTTTCCTATATAAACAACGAGAAACAATAAAAATATCCTAAATTGGACAGGTGGCTTAACCACAAACCATATAAAGAAAATAAAAGTTGAAATAATTTCCTTATCTGGTTATCTACGAGGCATTGTTAATTACCTGCCAATGCATGTACCATACACTGTTTTCAATGCTCTCATTAAACCAGATTTAGAATATGTAATAGTAAATTGGAGGTCAGCGGCCAAAACAAACCTTATCATTTTCATTACCGACCCCAAAATAAACGAATTAAAATCTTATTTTGCTATGATTTTTTAACACCTACTCAAAAAATATTCCCTCTGCTCTCGTCTGCTCAGCTTTCCTGTGAGCGTTCTCTGAATATCCTTCCGAGAGGGCCGCACCATTTTGTGGCACTCAGTGCTTTATATCTTATATCCTCTGGTCGTGCTACGTGGCCTGCCCATTTCCAATTAAGACTTCTAGTGAATCTTAGTGCGTTTGTTCATCAGTTTCTCAGTCAATTATGGACCGATTTTGATGATTCTTCCTCTATTGTATAGAAAATTATTGTGAGATGGTCCAAAAATTTTATTCCGGGGGGTTATTATTAGTCACGCAAAACTTAAAAAATTGTGCTAATATTACGGAATTTGAAATCGTTTTTAGTTCATCAAATTATTCTGTTCCTTTTTCTTGAAAATAAAATTATTGCCATTATTCATTACTTTGACAGGAGATTTTTATGCATGATTGATCATTGTTATTTAAGGTTATGGAATAAAGGGCTTTTTTATTTATTACAGGAAAACATTAAAGAACGAAGGACCCTACGCTTTCCTCAAAGGCTCTGCTTGCCGTGTCATGGTGATTGCACCGCTATTCGGTATCGCTCAGGCTATTTACTTCATGGGGGTCTTCGAAAAGCTACTAGGCTATGAGATCGTCCGTTCTATCTAATCTACATTCTGAATAGTCAAAATTATTTGTTTCTTGAAAATTATCTGATGGAAATATATTTATATACTTATTAGGCTGTCAGGAATGTAATGTATTAACTTACCTATTTAAACTTATAAGTTTGAGAAATTAACAGAATGAAAAGAAATGAACTTGTATAATCCAGTGTTTCTCAACATCGTTATGCACCATATAATTTCTAGCGTTTAATATTTCAGGCCTAAATGCATTATAATTATAGTACTAGGCAACAATGCTGGTGTGATGAAAAGTTGACTAGCAGAAAGCTAAGCGAGTTAATATTAAAGTGCTTGACGATAGATATTTACTACAACTATAAATTTTTTATTTAAATATTAATACGCTAAATTGTATTTTATGTGTACTTTTTTATTCCTTTCTATTAAAAACAGTATGATCGAATCTTAAGAAATTTAAAATGTGTCAATTTAACTGTCCTTATGCAAGTTATCCATAAGTAGGTTATAATGAACTGGGTATTAATTAGCAGAGTTTTATTTGCGCTTAATTTTTTACATACTTCTACGTTTAAATACTATGATATCAGCATTTTATGAAATGAATTATTTAATTGTGAACAGTATTTAGGAAATGTAAATCACTATTATTATAATTATGTCATGACATTGATACTACTATAATTGTTACATTTTTGAAATGTACTAATGTCTTATTTTTAATATTATTGTTTAGTTTTATTGTGTTAAGGCGAAAAAAGTAGCAAAACGGATGCCATTACAGTTTTTGATTATCATTATTATATTAAACAGGGTGTCACGTAATATGTGTACAAGCCCTTAGCCGAAAGAGGGTGATTCTGGACCCCGAGGAATCCCAAATGAATATTTTTAATTATTATATTAATTAGTTATTTTTAATTAAGTTATTTTCCTTCCTATTCTTTTTCTTTTACATTATTAAATAGTACTATTGTACTACTTTAATAGTACTATTGTACTATTTTAATAGTACTATTACATCATAAAAAATCATAAAATATTTCATAAATACGGTAGTATTGTATTTATGAAATATTTTATCATTTCAATCAGTAGGTAGCCATAAAATTATTACAAAAAATTATTAAAATTCGTTGAAATGTTTTAATAGTAATAACCCGCAGGGCAGCTTGTGGCGAGCTGTTGGTGAGTACCGACACCACGGGTATACCGAGTGTTCCCGGGGAAGTTCCTGGTTGTCGTCTCCGCTTGCGGAGTGGTATCCCAACAGAACCAGATCCCCACCTCTTGCTTGCCTTCATTGGCCGGTCTGAGTGGAGTCGCGAGAGATGCATCTTAGGATGTAGACTCGGGGGTGGACGTGTCTAATGGCGTAATAACGAGGAAACCCGCTCACGTGTCTTTGTGATGGTGAAATCGGGGCCGCACCTCTCGACACCCCTTAGTCGTTTGCACCGATGTTGTTCCTTTCCCGACACTTACGCCGAAATTTTGAGTAACCCATCCAGCATTCGGCAAGCCACCGTCTGCCGCTCGTAACAATATTGAGAGTATGTTTACGGCAAGCATCCATAGTCTCCCCCATAGCCCAATTACCCAATCCATCCATCCACCACAATAACATGGCTGTTTTGTTATTTACATGTTGCTTTGTAATAGTCTCTACAACTGGCGGATATCATCTTTGGGTGTATCATATTGTGCAACCAAGGATGATACCCGCTATGTGTAGCTCTCGCCTTTAAATTAATTCTCATAAAAGGCTTTTGTGCTGTTGGCTTCGGCTCCACGCATGCCTCCCAAAGGACCGGGTCACTAGGTATATGGCCCGTGATCATGGGAATGAGAAACATAATAATGTAAGAATACACGTAAAAAAACCGGAATATGAAAAAGTCTCTCAACGTTTCAATAAAAGTAAAAAATGTTCCAAATTAAAAAATCGTGTACCAAAGTTGGTCCCCTCGGGGTTCAGAATCACCCCTTTTCGGCTCACGCGGAGTACCTACATATGTTTCGTGGCACCCTGTATATAAAGGAATTATCAAAAATCCTTTTATAATTTGTAACACCTTTAATTCCAATGAATGCCTTTATTAGGTATTCAGGTTGTATTTAATTTAGACAGAGATCCGAAGACAACACCTACAATATTAAAATCATTATAAAGGCTTAAATTATTCATCAACTGTAGTATAATTATTAATAATTCGCTTGTGTAAATGGGTAGTGGCGTTAGTTACGCTACCCCTTCGCCTTAATGTAATTGGACTAAAGTCTTTTTATTATTTATTTTGCTTTTAAAGCACTGTTTAGCTCAATTTATTATAAGAGCGTTATCTTATCACTGCCGATGTGCGACTGATTTCAAAGCGATCCGATTGCGCAGCGAGCATGCCACGACGACGCAGCTAGCATGCCGCGACATCGCAGCGATGTCGCTGCGATTAGCGCGATCTACACCAGTATCCATAAAATGCATGGTGCGACGGCGGCGGCGTCAATTGCATCGCTTTGAAATCGCTCGCAAATCTGCAGTGTGACGAGGTCAAAGTGTTTAGTGATATAACTTTCGAAACTATCATGTTTACGAACATAAATAGCACTTCAATTCGGATGTTAACCCTGACTAGTTGATTCCGTTTTAGTGCTATTGTGTGATATTGTTATATAGTTGATTAATTTGGTTGAAAAGACAAAACATGCCATATTTTTATATTAGGCTAATTCAATATTTTTGTTGTTGCTTGTTAAATTGTGTTACTAAATGTAATATGTGAGGGTAATTTAAGAATACATGCAACTGTGCGTTGTTAGGGGTTCTCAAAGTGGGGAAAGGGTGGCTGGGCCACAAATATAAATTTCAAGATAGTTTGAAACTCCAGTTTATGTCTAACCTTTTGGAATGTTTGAAATTTTTTTTAACCTTTGTCTTCATTTTTTATGTAATTTTATGCATTTAACAAAGCTTGCTCTAAGAATCTATTATTTTCTGTCATACTTAATAATTAATTTTTACAATGTATTTTCATACCATAAATGGATGTTAACTAGTGTTTATCAATGTATTTAAATATGTAGCTACTGAAAATTATGTACTGTTGACAATAACCGCTATCAAGCATTTTAGAATTTATGTAAATACCTACAGACTGTTCACTATAAGATGTCCCCTGCCTGCCATAGTTCCAACACCACGCCAGGGGGCATAGTGAACGGTCTGTACATAGGTCCATTGAAACCTTGTCAATTAAATCTACAAGACTTCGCGGTTGGTGACATATTATTAAAGAAGGTGCCGCAATATCGGCGTAGGTACAAATTAACCTGAAACTGAACTGTCTCTGTTAAAAAAATCTTTGGTTTATATAAAATTAAACTTTGTGTTAGTTATTATTTTCCATTCTCATATTGTCACACAGCAAAATTTCATTACAAAGTAACCTACAATATAGAGACAACACTCTGGCACTAGCAATTTAATTAATGATAAGTAGGTTATTTTGCTTTGAAATGTTGTATCAAATTATTTTATAAATTATTGAAAATACTCATGAATATAAAAAAAAACGATTAACTAAGCAAAAAAATGAATTGAACTAGGGTAGGTAGCATATTACGACGGCCGCTGGGGCCGCAAGAGCTCTAGAGCTCTAGAGTGGCGACCACGTACCAGAAAGCGCAGTGTGGGTAGGCCTCCCATGCGATGGACAGACGACCTAGTGAAGGTCGCGGGAAATCGCTGGATGCAGGCAGCGCAAAATCGGTCACTGTGGAGATCCTTAGGGGAGGCCTATGTCCAGCTGTGGACGTCGATCGGCTGATATGATGATGATGATGAGGTAGCATATTCATGAATTGTCAACCATTTTCATTTGATTGTGCATAATTGCTTAGACAAGCGTTTAACTAGCGTAAATCGATAAAATGACAATAATATTGCTAATTGCTACTTAATGAATAAAATTAAGTTTAGGGGAGGCCTATATTCAGCAGTGGACGTATACGGGCTGATCATGATGAATAAAATTCAGTAAAAATATTTGTGTGTATCTATGTTACTTTCTAAATTATATTGTAGGTAGTACTAAACTTCATTTAAGCCTTCAACCATAGACTAACAAAACACAATAATTAGTCTATGCCTTCAACTGGCGAAACAATATACTATCAAGGAGGCCTTCCGGTCTCGGAAATTCAGATCGGGATGATACTCAGCAAATTGGTAATATATGTACCTTAAGGGTTGGATACTCTTAAGGTACATATATTAAAGCAATGCCAGAAGATTCCGAGAAAACAAGCTTTAGTATCTTATACAGACGTTTTTTTTAAACTGGGACACCACTAACCAGATGAGATACAGGTGCAGTTTCTTTTGAAACGGCTACTACTAATCTGCTGACTCTCATCGCGATCTGAATTTCCGAGACTGTAAAGTCCCCTTGTGAGTACAAATTACCTATATCGAATATTCTATAAATAACTGGTATGTATTATGTAGAACCATGCGTGATTTTAATGTTAAAGTTCTGTAGTAGTAGGTAACTTGGTCGTAATTTACCAAATTAATGTTGATATTGTGATTTTGCATGTTTGTTATGGAATATCAATATGTATACAGGGTGCTACGAAACGTGTACTAAGCCGAAAAGGGGTGATTTTGGACGACGAGGGGATCAACATTTCTGCGATTTTACGAATATTTAACGGTTTTTGAAAAAAATTATAGACTATTCTTCATATCCGTGTTCTTGCATTATTATAAATATTTTGACATTTCAAAGGATTTAGGTACATAATTTTTTGTAATAATTACATGTCAAAATACTGGTATTGTCACAGACTTACCCCCTTATTCATAATGGTCTGCTTAAAACAGTTGCTAAGCAGTGTTATTTCTCACTCTGACTTAAGTCAATAGAAGAAGACAGAGTGAGTATTAGCAATGCTCTAAGTTAGCAGACTATTATGAATAAGGGGGTTAGGATATATTCTCCTACGGGTTTTGCTGAAAAAAAAAATAGCAAGATAACATTACTGAAATATTTTATAATGTTAAATAATGCGAGTGTGTGTAAAAGTACGCGAATAGGAAGAAAATATCCATTATTCAAATAATATATAATAATAATACAAATAATGTGTAGCTCTCGCCTTTACATTAATTCTCATAAAGGGCCTCTGTGCTGTTGGCTTCGGCTCCACGCATGCCTCCCAAAGGACCGGGTCACTATATGGCCCGTGATCATGGAAATGAGAAACAGAGTGATACAAATAATTATTCAAATAATATACATATAATATATTCGACATTAAAAAAATCGTTGTCCACGTTTATCCCCTCATGGTCTAGATTCACCCCCTTGTGGCTTATTACACATTTAACGTGGCAACCTGAAAATGTAGGCACAGATTTTATAATACTATACTATATGTAGGCATAGGTGGGCACAGTTAATCCAAAACTTAACTTAGTTAATCGTTAGTTAAAAGTAAACTTCGATGATCGGTAGAGCGTTAAATTCTCGAAAATTTAACACAAGTCATAGTTAACCATTTAAAACTTCTACTGTTTTTAAGCTGAGAGAGAAAGGTGTATTTAAATAAAAACAAGTAGAATGATTTGTAGCTAATAGGCCTCGCAAAAGTAGGTAACTTGCCTTCTCCATTTAAATAGATCTATTTAAAAATAAAACGTTTTTCGGGTTATGAAGTGTCAGAATTCTGCCTTTCTAGCAAAATGCATATTTTTTTTCAATTGTATTTACTGTTTCTTTTCATATGGACCACCATTACGGGTCTGAAATAAATGATTTTTATTTTTATATTTTTGTTCTAGACATTAAAATTATAAAAAAATATAGAATTGTACTTCCGCCTTTATAAACGGCACTTTTTCACTGAGCCGGAAATTTTCAGGGCTTTTGTTTATTTTTTTCGGATTAGGTACTTTTTGTACTAACTATATCGATATTTTTACGGTATTGGTATGTTCAGTGAATATTCTATTTAAATAAATTTATATAACATTATGTTAACAACAAATGTTCGGCTAGGATAAGTTTGCCCTTTCATTACTTAATATTTTATTACTACATTTGTCAAAATTGTTTATGTTACTCATCCCTTAATTATTTAACCATCCTTGACATAATTTTGTCCCTTTGGCTCTGAATCGAAGCACTTGAGATTTTTTACTACAGGCGGAAACATCTGGCATGGCCGCGCGCGCCGCGGCAGGGGCATTCTAGTACTGCCAAATACGCAAAGTCGATATATCATATCGTTCACCGTTCGACTTGCCGAGAGTCTCCGAACATACAAGCGTGGCGTGGAGGGTAATTCAAACAAACAAAATTACAGCATGTCCACAAACGACAAATGTAACGGACTAAGTTAATAAGAGCGATAACATTTTTGAAGTTAACTTAAAAGTTAATCAAAGGACAAAAATCAGGACAAAAAATTGAAGTGAAGAGAATATCAATAACACCTTATTTCTTATTTGATAATAATAACTATGTTAATAGTATAAAATTTGACTTGTCTAAGTGCTTATTTTGTAAGCCTAAAGAAATAAAGTTATTGATTCTGATTCTGAATCCGTTACGCAGATTGTTAACTTCGTTAATTGACGATTAACGGATTAACGAGTTAATGCCCACCTTTGGATGTAGGTAGGTACCTTAAATGTTAGTTCTGTCACCAAATGCATAAGCTCAGCTTGAAGATTTGTAGGTCATAATAAATAATCACTACAAATAAAGGTAATATAAAAATAAATATGTATATTACTTATTTTATCTTTACCTCTAGGTTAACAAGATTGTAAAAGTACCTACTCGATCGAGATTTTTGTGCAATAACAATAAGGCAGGAATATTTTTTTTTCTTTGAATCACGTCGGTACGAACCTCTCCCAAAGGGAAACGGATGGCCCATGCGGATTTGTGGTTGTTTCACGTCGAATGAAATGGGGCGCGTCTAACCATATAATAATATCTCGTCTCGTCGCCATCATTTTTTGATGTTTTTTTTCGTACAATCCGAGTCATTTTGAATAATTAATTGATTTCAGAAATATTTTTGATTATTTATAATGTTGAATATATGTATTTAGGACGTTTGCAACGCGACAGATTTTCGAATAAAGGTGTCTATCATGCGTAAAAAATCACATCAAAATTATGGCTGAAGTACTGGGTTAAATGTTATGGCATCGCCTGATAGTGCATGCAACTGTGCCAAAATAACAAAACGGTAATATCCCGTTATCGACTAGAGTTTAATAGCCCGGGTACACGCTCAAAAATTTGTGCAAACATGCATGCACAAACACAGTTTGCGCAAGCAAGATGGAGCGTGTGGCCGGTTTGCACAAATGTTTGCACAAGCGTGTAGCCGGGCTATATGACACTGTGATTTTAAAACCCAAATGATAATTAGGATAATTGCTATAGACTTTGTAGCAAGGAGTTACAAACAGTTTTATTCTTTTCAAAAATTGCTTTTATTAACCGACTTCAAAAAGAGGAGGTTATCAATTCGTGTGTCATGTTTTTTTTTGTATGTATGTTGCGCGATATCTCGGCCAATTATGGACCGATTTTGAAAATTATTTCACTATTTTATAGAAAATGATTCCGAAGGGGTCCCATAAAGTTTTTATCACCAGGTGGTTAGTATTTATCCCGCTAAACTTAAAATAAGTGTAAAAGTAAGGATCTTGAAGTCGGTTTCTCGTTTTTTAAATCGCCATATTATTTTAGTTATTCTACTTGACACTAGATGGCGCTGAATTATTTTTTATAAAACGTTCTCGACTCGGATGAAGTATTGTTCTCGATTTCTTAATTCTTGCTTGTTGCTTCAAGCAAGCTGTAGTTGTGACCATAGACAAGCAAGTTACTTGACATCAAAATGTCAAAAATTGTTGTGAAAATAGCTCAGAAATAGGGTCGACTATGGATGGGCAAATGAAACAAATCTATCGATATATATTGTATCGATATTTATTATTACTATCGACATAAGAATGGTAAAAAATATCGACATTTCCATATAGCGATATTATTGCTCGTCAAAATTGTGCAGGCAAGCGGCGGAGCGTGTAGACGGGCCATAGGTCAATGATACTAACCCCAAGCTACGGAACGTAGGCTACTAGGATCTTTGACTCCAAGAAGAATGAAGGAAGACTAACCTAACGACGAGCTTTGATACTTAGTCAAACATAGACAATCAGTGCTACTAAAACAAAATAAATGGCATTCCCATTGTTGCACCTTGTTCACATTTATCGATATCCATGACTATGCTACTACAATTGGTAAACTGAACTTGATAATTGTCTACAAATCGAGAATATCGATTTTGATACGAATTTGATACCCTGAAATAAATATCGAAAATCGATATATCGCTTTGAAAAATTTCGAGTTATTATATCGAAAAATTTCTGAAAAACTATCGATATTTTGATATATCGATATTTTTTGCCCATCCTTTAGGTTGACTGAACGGAACGACGCCGCTGGCTCGTGCTGTGTGCTTGCTATTTGTTTTGAAATTGCAAAATACTAATCACTGTGTGCTTTTGGTGTCGATTTCAGTGAAAAACTGTGGCCCAGTGAATAACCATGGCTACTATAGGCCCTAAAAAAGACGGTGGACCAAACGCCGAGTACTTTCAGGCACCGGAATCATTGACACAATTCGACCAAATTCGTGTTTGGCTACAAAAAAATTGTAAGAAGGTGAGAAAATATCAGATATTTATTGTTTTCCACTTGTAGTGAACAGTCGAATAACTTTTATAGCTTTCCAACATTAATTTTTCCACTGGCCTGTGCGACCGTGTCTATATGTAAACATTGTTGATGCATCACTCCAATAGCCAGAAAATAACTTTATTATTATTAAATATGTGAACCAACCTCCAAAGATTTATATACTCTAAATAAAATGATTTTCATATTACAGCATGTTCAGACAGACCCACCTACAAAAGAAGGCTTGGCCACATTGGTCACTCAACTTATCCAGTATCAAGAGAATAAACTGGGGAAAAATGCTGCAGATCCACCATTTTTGAGGCTTCCGGTAAGTGCACCAAACCACGATATAGAGGAATCCCGTAATGCTAACAGCTTGCATATAAAATCTGGATTGTTTAATAAAGCAAACATTGCATAGACAATGTTGACCAATAGACTGTATACCTACTGAATCAACACATTCTGATGTATTTCAAGTATTTCTAATAGATAGAGTAGGATCTAAATGAAATTACAATATTTATAGTAAAACTTTTAATATTTACACTGTAAATAAGCCACCCCCCATTTAGTAATTAGCAGCATCAGAAAAGACAAATTGGTTTTCTGGCAGGCCTTTAGCTCCTGTTCCATCGATTGCAAACAAAGAACCAGCTTCTGGTTGTTGAGCTTTTTCAGCTGCTGTCAGACCAACTCTGCTTGTTGTTATGAACAGTGTTGATAGGTCGTGCCCTCCAAACATCACAGAAGTGACTTTATCTACGGGTAACTTGTGTTGTTCTATCAGCTTGCCAGCTCTGGAATCTATCTTTATTACCTGCAATATTAGAAAATGCTAAAACATTTTAAATGCCTTTAAATAAACCAAAGATTTTAGCTTTTTTATATATTTAATAAAAAAATAATTAAATCAATTCGGTTTTCCAGTTGAGGTGGCCCAAGGTCTCAGGGCTGCTGACACAAAGAATCATTAGGTTCTTAATCTAATAATCTTTTACCTTTCCACCATTGAAGCATGCCACCCAAAGGTTACCGTCAGTGTCAATGGTAATACCGTCGGGTACCCCAGTTACATTATTTGACTGGAAACTGAAAAGGGTTCTTCTGTTACCTGCAACATTCGGTTACACATATATTATAACCAGTTTTATAAATTTGTGAGCTTGCGGTTCGCTTCCACTCTCCTTGCTGAATAACAGTAGTAGCATTTTGGTTCGCTTAGCTCACCGCAATTCGACCCACTCCATCAGATTGCGGACACTACACTCGGATCGCTAACGCAGCAGTGGTCTCTTGGAAGATGCAAGGAAGTAGATTGTGTTCTAGGGAAGGAAATTGGATACTTTGTATTTGGGAAACACTAGTTTAACAAACAAAAAATTACTTACTTAGTCCCCCTTTCTCAAGATCAAAGTCAAAAACATCAATATTTCTTGTTGGAGAATCAACATAAAACATGAACTTATTGTCAGCTGTCCATGCTATACCGTTTGAAACTGATACAGGGCGCACCATGGCTGTTGGGTTCAGGTAGTTTTTTTCATCCAATTTGTACAGTGTTGCTTGATCTTTGTCCAACATGTTGCCCACTTCTTTGCCCATTGTTCCTGTAAGAAGTATGTAAGTATTTATAATATATGTTATGCATAGTAATTAGTAAATAGTAAATAATAATAAGAAGTAAATATATGTATATATATAGCTATCCGTATCTGTTCAATTATGTTCTAACTAAATATTATTCTGTTTTAAGAGCTACGATACCACAGACTGGCGCACGGATACACACTACACCGGTCAAACTTATAAAACCTCTAAAGATTTTGTTATTAAAGTATGTAAGCCTTACACACTACACCGGTCAAACTTATAACACCGCCAACGCTGATAACGCGTTATAAGCGCTAAATTTCTTTATTCTTTGCGTTATAGATCACGTGGCGCGTTATTTACGTAAAAATTAGCGCGAATAACGCTGATAACGTGCTATGTTATAATCCATGGTAAGCCTGCAGGGTAATTTCTAAGGTCGGGACTCTGAAGCCTGAAACACTGAATAGTCATATTATTTTTCAGGACTCAACTGTAGGTAATATAAAATAATGTTCTACGTACATTTCACGCAGCATCGTCTAGCCCCACATCAAGCAGCTAGATTATTTTACACTAAGATAATATGTCTAGCCCATAGCAGAGCTTTTGTTCAATTTTATCTACTGTACTCACCAAACCAAAGCCGCCCCTTCGCGTCCACCTTCCCATCATTGCACCTGTTATCAGGATGCCCCAAGTCCACGACAGTGAGCAGTCTCATAGCGCTGTCGCATTCAGGACTGTCCCACGGTAGAAGATACACCTCAGTGCGGACCGTTATAACCAGCAGCTTGGGGTAGTCTTTGACCGTGACGACCAGAGATACAGGGCCGTAAGCTGGAACGTAGTTCACGAGTGTTAATAGATCGAGCTGTTACCGTGCGAATGTGCCATGCTTTATATACCTTGTCATGACTATGACTTTTGCCATGACGGTTCCGGAGTAAGATTTGAGCCGTTCAACTCAACCCGTAAGAATCGACGAAGGAACCTAACAGAAGGGCAGCAGCTACCTCCTGTGAATTTATAACACCTCTACCACCCAGCCATACACTTCTCCATACTACATACAAAATAAACAATTGAAGTGAAGAGAATATCAATAACACCTTATTTCTTATTTGATAATAATAACTATGTTTATAGTATAAAATTTGACTTGTCTAAGTGCTTATTTTGTAAGCCTAAAGAAATAAAGTTATTGATTCTGATACTAAGAAATTGACACCAAAAAACTTAATATTACTACTTATATATATTCTATTTAATTTCATGATACACCTGACAGCTATTTAAAATTTTCTTTTTTTTTAAATTATTCTGTTGTTTATTAATTTTATAATGTGATATGGAATAAAGCTCTTTTTATTTTATTTATTTACTGCCGTTTACCTATCCGCTTGCTAAGGTCGATGATCATCGCAAAAGCCTTCTTGTTTGGGGAATTATGTTCAGCGCCTCCCCAAATAAGAGTTGTTTTGCCAGAATCGGCACGCTTGGCATTTGCCATATGTCGAGTGGATAGTTGATTGCAATGGAAGTGTTAAAACTAAACAGAAGTAGCTGATGCCGTTCTTTTGGTATGTTCTCATAGTTGGCTCTTATGACATCCACGGGCTGAGTTGGAGGAGTCAATTCTTACGCCGCGATCGCCATGTCATTTCAGATTAAAATAACTTGATTTCTTTAGGCTTTCAAAATAAGCACTTAGACAAGTCAAATTTTAAACTATAGACATCTTTATAAGTAATTATTATCAAACCATTTAAACCAGTTGAGCTACTTGTAGTTGGTTCGCAACAATCTGCAGTTAGCTAAATTAGAACATTATTTACAATTGAAACAATTGCTTTCAATTGTAAATAATAGTTCTAATTTGTTTCTATTACTTGATTGTAATTTTCTTTGTTAATAAAGAACTTATCAATTAAGAAAATAGGTGTTATTGATTTTCTTTTTACTAAAATTTTTTGTACACTTGTGGTAGAAGACCAATAAGGCCCTCGAAAAGTTCTCTTAAAAATTCTACTTACATATTTCTCTGTCTGTGACGTTCCCTGAATCTACATCGAGTCTCAGCACTTTCTGTCCGAGTATATCGACCCAGTACAGTGCGTTTTCACCGCCAGCCCAGTGGGGGCCCTCGAAATGTTCCCCGCCACCATAAACCTGAAAACACGCCAGCCAATAAATAACATTTATTTCCTTCGACTTAAGAAATAAACTTGTCTACAAGAAACATTATCAAATCCATTCATAGCAATATATGTATGTATCCTAATAATACTATAAATGTCAAAGTTTGTGAGAATGGATGTTTATTCCTCTTTCACTCTCTCTCTACTGAACTGATTGGGCTGAAATTTGGTATGGGTATAGTTTTGGATCTGGAATAACATATAGGCTATTTTTTATCCCGATAAAACGCGGGCGAAGGTGCGGGCAGCAGCTAGTTATGTATGAATTCGAAAGTAACTCTGTTACCTTTTCACTCCTAAACTGCTGAACGGATCTCAATAACATTTGGCAGGGAGGTAGATGGTACCCCGGGGGCCGACATAGGCTACTTATTTATTCCGGAAAAGCGCGTGCCAAGCCACGGGCATTAATTAGCAAGAAATTAAGTGATAATTTTTTAATTTCACTTTTTTTTAAATGTATTTTTGTGGACTTGTGGAAGAATCATCTTTCACAACCAGTATTTGTGAGGAAGGAAAATGACTTATTTTCTCTCATCATCGCAGCCTTGCTGGTGGCAGGTACATATAGAAGCCTCTTTTTATTTTTGCCAGCACCTGTCTTGTTCTGTATTAGCTTTAAACTAACTAGGATTCGATCCTGGTTCTAATTTCTTCTCCCGGGATTTCGGGATTGACTTCAGATGATCCCAAGATCCTGGGATTGGAGACAAAGCAATGAATGAAAAGTCAAGAGTTTTTTTGTAACACGAGCCTTTGCGTTATCTTTTTATCAACAACACAATTGCTAAACTAAACTGTTCATAACATTTTGAGGAAGAAAGTAAGATGACAACGAAATTTAACATTAATTAAACAGATTAAATTTAAAAAAAATATTGACGATTCCTGTTTTGAAATACCAAATCATAAATAACCTGTTTAGATTGTATCTTATATGGGCCGCATCGCTACCGCACATAAAAATAAACATTCAATATCCTCATTCAAGGTCCTAAACTCCTAATCCTTAATTTTTAGAGTAACAGTACAGCAGACAGTCCGCCGTAAGCAAACTTGCCGCACTCTAGTCACATAATGGCCGTTACGCTTTGCTTACAGCAAGTCTTTAGCGCTTGCTTGAAGCCTACTGTACGATTATATTATGGGTCTTTGTCAACCGTGTGTAGACAATTTAAACACGACGTACACGGCACTATTTTAGGGTGGGAGCTGAGCTGTAACGGTACTTTACAGAAGAAAAACTTGAGATAATTTATCAATTTTGAACCAAGATATCTTGGTTCAAAATTGATGATACAAACTGATTTATTCATAGAGATATCAGATCTACAATGTCAGATCTTATCGATAAGATAGTGTTGTAAGAAGTCTTTTTATAATTTATTAGGAGTGAGTATGAAAAATGTATGAAAAATACCCTTGTGCATATGCACACTACACACTAAGCACTTGTTACTGTAGCCAAAACAATCAGAGTTTTAAAAGTCAGTATTCAGGGTTATTTTCGAGTTTAAACAAAAAATTTTTAGATAAATAATTTATTTTTGAACTACTAAAAATAATGCAGTATCGGGACATTTTATCGTAATGAGCTGTTTCAATCGGAGAGAAAAGCTGCTGTTTGTTCAGTAGCTTTCAGGTAGTGCTTCGTTTTGATAGTTTATAAATCTAACCATCTAATATGTATCTTTGTGCTGAAGAATCCCCTAAATTAAATAAATAAATAACATATAGGTCAATTTGTTTGATGCAACATATTAACAACTTAAAATTAATTTTCAATCGCGAAAATCCCGGGATTTGCCAAAACATAATCCCGAAATTTTCGGTCTTAAAAAACGTCCGGGATCCCGCATCCTTGGATCCTTTACTTTCATTAAATCCCACTTTTCTCTAAGTAAATAAATAAAAAACTAAAATTTATACTTTTTCTGGGTTGGCTTTTGTGGTAGGTATTTCATACGAGATTAGCATGACCCTTCTCCATGAGCTCAAACAAAAATTATTATGAATGAGCTAATAACCTTGTTTTTGAAAACCGTTTTATTTAAAGAACACCGTTTTGGTGCCTGTGCCCTTTCTTGAACTTGTATTTTTTGTAGGTCACTGAACATCTAGCCAAGATATCAATGAACCCTTGAAATAATGTTCAATGCTGTTTAATAAATAAAACCAGTAAAATCACAATTTTTATACATCGTTACATATAGGAGTACAGTAGTAAAATAAACGCGACGGGAGCGTAGACGAGACGAGGCTTCTTTTATATGTAAAAATTGTCGAATAAAATCCTGTTACTTATTCAATTCAATTCGATGCGTTTATTTCAGCTTAAAATACAATGCATATTTCAGCCATAGCTTAATTAATTAGAAACATTTTAAATTAAAGGGTACACAATTAGAACTGGTTTACAAACGCATGACATTATGTGTGCGCGTCCAGTGCTTCATGAAAGCGGAGTCTGTGTCCAACCTCCCAGCTATAAGTTTCAGATAGCTACTGGTACCGCCCCTCACCCGGCGCATCAGGGATACTTATGCAGAGACCTAAAATCTTTCATCACTTAGACGGGATATCCTGCTAATATTGTAAAGGCAAAAGTTTGTGGAGATGCGAATATGTTTATTATATGATATTATTGTTTATTATTTAAGACCTCTCACATTGTATGTATTAGGATTGCAAAATAATTACTTGAAAAAAAGATCTCCGATCTTGAAAAGTACTAATCAGATCAATATTAAATTCTCGTTAATTCTCTAGAGCATAATTCAACTTACAGATTTACTATTTATTTAAGATTTATTTATTTTAGACTATCCCCCTTATTCATAATAGTCTGCTAACTTAAAGCATTGATAATTCTCACTCTGTTTTCTTCTATTGACGTAAGTCAGAGTGAGAAATAACACTGCTTAGCAGCTGTTTTAAGTTAGCAGACCATTATGAATAAGGGGGTATGTGTTTAGGAATAACGCGTGCGAAGACGCTATTATCGCACAGAATCAAATTCATAATAATAAATATTATCTGCTATTTATAGTTAGTAACAAAAAGTAAAATAATATTGAACGAAAAATAATAATCTCACTTAAAAATCAACTTACGTTCTTTATAAGCGGCGGTGCAGTAGCTGTGAATCCATTTACAATAACTGCCAGTATCAAAATTCTATATAACAACATTATTATTACTTAAACTTGATAAGTATTTGAAGAAACTTAAAAACAAGTATGTAATTGTAAGTTTGTTCGTGGTCGCTCGAGCGGCTCTGTCGACTTGCGAAATTCGACTGGTCAATGCCACGGTCTTGCGCTACTGAGATAGGTAAACTAATCACTGGGTATCGTGAGACTAGTCAAACGAGTCAGATAATGCTCGAATCGTGACATGACGTGTGAAAGGTTAATTTATTAGCTTACTAGCTTCTGCCCGCGCATACAAACTTTTCCTAGTGATTCATTGAAACCTTACCTAAGTAAATGAAACCTATAAAAGGCCCAACAAGGTCCTCGCTTTTTCAAATTTCGCTAAATGAGAAGGCAGACCTACAGAATGTAGCAAAAAACCGATGAGATCGAAGAGTATTTTGGTAAATAATTTAGTAAAATCGCTTTAGAATATAATAGAATAAAAATTTGTCACTTCAGCACACACACAAAAAAGTGAAGGAAAGTAAAAACAAACACAAAAATATTTTGACACTTGAATACTGAATGTAAACATGGGAAGAAAAGGTAACAAACGCAAAGAGTGTTTACTTTCGCATTTAACATTCTAGTTGCGCCCCGCGACTTCGCCCGCGTGAAAATCGCCGTGTCATGGAGAACAATATCAGATTTAGTTGTTTTATTGTAAGGCATCCCTATAGACGATGATTCTGGGTTTATTTTCGGGCGCTAATACATATAAATTTTGTGCACTGGACACCCGAGAACGTTGAAGTTGGCAATATGTGTCTGGTTTGCCACTTTTCTGCCAGTTTTCAGCAAATCAATCCGATCGAAATGCCTATGTCACTCTCCGTCTTTACAACTCTCTTTACACGGTGAAGGAAGGACGAATTCCCGTAAATCTCCAATGGGAATTTGATGTTTTACCAGGGTAAAAAGAAGCCTATGTTACTCTCCATCCTTTCAATTAACTCTATGCCAAAAATCATGTTGATTGTTGCTTAGTTAAGGCGTGAAGGAAGGAAAAACAAACAAACAAACTTTTGCATTTATAATATTATTTAGGACTAGCAAGCCGTGCCGGCTTCGCATGGGTAGCAGAGCATTTTAATAGTTATTTTTCAGAGGAATAACTCCGTAAGATATTTTCGTAAATAAAATTACAAACAAAATATTCAATTTTGGTCACTTGCGCATCCTCCGTTATATTTCTGATGACTTTAGATGAGGAACTCTGCTATAATATTGTCGTCTTAGCAGTTTAAGTTTATTTATGACTGTACAGAAGCTCGTTTATCTTGTGCTCGCAGTTTAAGTTTATTTATCTGACTGTACAGAAGCTCGTTTATTTTGTGCTCGCGAGTTAACCTTATGACCGCCAAGCCCCAAACGCATTTCCGTGCTCTCAACGCCAAGGCACAAATTTAACAAAAATACCTATGAAAAAAATTGTGCTGCCAAGAGTATGAATTGTAAATTGTCGATAAACACATAGAGACTTGATTTCGTTGTTTTTTATCCAATAAACGACTTCTTAAAACCTGGGATGTTTTATTTAATCTTGTGCTATCTCCCACTCATAATACAATATAATTTAGTACAAAATAAAAAAACAAACATTACAAGTAAAATAGTAGTAAATCACAGCACTACTCGCCATAGCGATGACGTCACTGTCACGACTGGATGACAACGGCGCCCACGGCCTACCTTTTTTGAAACTTCCCTAGAGATGTACCTAACCGTGTCGCACGCTGATTATCGATTTCGAAATAGATGTCGATTATTCTTAATTGACGAAATAGGCAGGTATCGATTAAAAATATTTTGTTTTTGGTAGGTCAAGTTATGAAAAACGTTAAACCATAACGTAGCTATAATATTATATAGTAATATGAATCATAACAAGGCATAGCGCGATATATTTTCTATACAAATTTTCGAGTGACCGCACCCGCAGCTATAATTTATATATTCTATTATATATATGTATATATATACAAATCGACCGGGATCCCGTGATCCCGGATCCCAGGAGCGAATTCTCTACTTGTAGTAGTAGTACTGACGGTAGTTAGATACCTATTTTTCGGAAGGATAATGCGGAAATATGGTCTAAGAAATTTATTTTTATAGAGAACTAGCTGCTGCCCGCGGCCTCGCATGCGCTTATCATGTACCCTATTTCCATGCTCGGGATACCATCTACCTCTGCCAAGATCCGTGCAGCCGTTTAGGCGTGAAAAGGTAACAGACAGAGAGATAGACCGAGTTACTTTCAAATTTATAATATTATTAAGTAGGATAGGTAGTATACGTACAATTTGCTTTTTAACAGAAATTATACCTACTTAGTTAGTTGCATTATAAAAGTAGATAGAGACGTGGCGTGCTACTCTATGTGCAAAGACAACCCAACTAACTAGTAATCAGTACTAAAATATAATTACGAAATCCCAGGAATCTACCCCAGCACTTAGTCCGGCCCTGCCAAAAAGTCCTTAGTGAGGACCTGAAAAATCTCCGCGCCGCGCAATTACCGTGGTCGACAGACAACTAAACTCTTCATCGCCATCAATTCCTTCTAAAATTCGCGGGAGGTCAGAATAATCCATCACCATGTTGCACTGCACTATTTTTTCGCTCTTCGCTTATGACGTCATCAAGTTGTCGCCTATACATGACCATGGTGCTCAGGGAACGGATTATTCGGTCAGGTGCTAGGGATGCACCAGACTTGAGTTATCAGATTTATTTGATGATATTTTTTATTCATGTATCTTATGCTAGTTTTATGTTTTGAACCTTTAGTTTTATTCAAATATCAATAATAATAAAAGATAAGAAATGATAAAATAACATGTTTGAATTGAATATTGAATAGTTTTCAAGAAATCTATGCCTCCTGCATCACGTCACTAGTTGTCAACTATAGACAACTGTGGCGCTCAGAGCATATCATTTGCTTGTATGAAAATCTATGTTTTTTATTTCAATATTTCTCAGTACCTGTAGCTCTAAGAGACTTGTTTTTTATACTCAGATGTAGCTGAAATATTCTAATTTGGGAAATGTAGAAATAAAATACCAGTAAAACTTTTTCAATATCTTTATTTCATATTTTTGTAGGGCGGGTTTTTTGTCAACTATAGACGACGTTGGCGCTGAGGGCACGGAGGTGCTTGTCACCTATAGGTGACTATGGCGGTCATAAGGTTAACGACAAGAAAAATAGGTAAAATCGGAAGGTGTCAACTCCCGAGCCGTCAGCTCGCAAGTTGACTAATTTATAAGTCAATAAAAGCAACTTATGGTATCCCATGTAGGGGGGATTTGCCATAATCACCACGCTTGGCAGACGGATTGGTGATCGCAGTGTTGGTGTTGAAAAATACTCAGAAAGAAGCTGCTGCCCTTCCTCTGGTAGGTTCCCTTAGTCGGCTCTTACGACATCCACGGCTTGAGTTGGAGGGGCCGATATTTGTAAGCCACGGCCCAGTTGGAGGGGCCGATATTCTTAAGCCAATTTATACCAAACTTTAATTAGTTATCATCATCATCATCATCAGCCCATACACGTCCACTGCTGGACATAGGCCTCCCCCGTACGACGCCACAAAAGCCGTCCTGAGCCGCCTCCATCCATCGACTCCCTGCGACCGCTACGATGTCGTCGGTCCATCGAGTGGATGGTCTCCCATGTAGGGGGGGATTTGCCATAATCACCACGCTTGGCAGGCGGATTGGTGATCGCAGTGTTGGTGTTTAAAAATACTCAGAAGGAAGCTGCTGCCCTTCCTCTGGTAGGTTCCCTTAGTCGGCTTTTACGACATCCACGGGTTGAGTTGGAGGGGTCGATATTCGTACGCCGCGGCCCCACGGCAACAAACCTTATTTCCTTATAGATCGTGCTCGAAGGACGCGATATTGCGATTTCTTTGATTGTTACGGTAGAGAAGAGATTGATTTCCGCGGATGTACAATAATAATGAATCAGTGCAGTGGACAATCCCGCTAATCTTGTAAATAGTTTTTCTAAGACGGATGTACCAGTTGTACGGTTTGTACATGGTTGCTCCCTAACATTTTTTATTTAAGGCGGTTCCCTGACCCATATTAGCGTGGCCACCTATTTTATCGTAGTATTAAGTTAAACAAACGAATTTTAAAAAATACCTTGGTCCGTTTGTAATACCTATCATAAGCTTTTTTAATGCCTCTGTAACAGTTTAATTTTGTATAGTTTAGGAAGATATGCGAAGTTGCACATTTTGGCCACCAAACTCGGTTTTCGCATCTCCTGTTTTGTGATTCAGAGATCCAGCTTTCCTAATGGACTCAGGTAGTGCGTTCCGCAACTTTACGGCCTGGATTGTAATTTTCTTTGCAAAAATATGTTACGGAGTTATTCCTCTTAAAAATAACTATTAAAATGCTCTGCTACCCATGCGAAGCCGGCACGGGTTACTAGTCCTAAATAATACAATGTGTATTTTCGAACCTTGATCAAACGAAATGTACACGACATAAATTTATCGATAAAAATAGAAAAAAAAGAATTATATGCGAGCTATATAAAAAAGCCGATTTAATAATTTTTTAAATGAAAACTACTTCATCTGGTTTTTTCTTCGTTTCTGCGCGGTCGGAGTAGCCCCTTAAAGCGCTACTCCTACTCACACCACGCGTTACTGGTGTTAATCACCCAAAGAAGTTAACTCCCATAACGCGTTATTCACGCTATAATTGCCGTAGCGCGTTATTCACGCTAAAATTTGCGCAAATAACGGGGATAACGTGCGTTCCGTGACGCGTTATGTAATGTGGTTCGCCTGCTGTAAAAGTTTGACGTATTTTGTATAGTTTAGTGATGCGACATTAGAGTTTTGTTCCCACGAAGAGCAACTTATCTCTAAGTCTACGTTTAGACAAGGCGGGTACCGCGCGATTTTAGAATCGCGTGGGAACCGCGCAGGTTTTATGCTAGTATTGTCGTACTAGTTCAGACGTAACCGCGTGGTTAGTCAAGCCGCGCCGGTACCGTCAACCAACTGCTAGAAAATAGAATCGCGCGGGCGAGCTCGCTATGGACACTTCGCCACCGAGTTATTTGTTGATGAAGTGGAGAAAATATCTGTGATATGGGATCTTCAGTGTGATGACTATTCTACTAAAATTGCAAAGGACCGAGCTTTTTTCCACAACGATTTACATACTTAACAGATAATCCCTGTAACCGTTGATTTTCCAAGGCGATAGTTGTAGTTAATTTCTCCCAAGGAACACCCGTACCAAGATATCTGAAAAAAGAAACTTAACGCTATCCGCGCACGCCAATCGCTTACCGCAACTGTCTGAATACATAACACAATTTTGCGGTTCCAAACCGCGCTATTGCCAATCGCACGGTTCCCGCGTGTCTGAACGAGCCCTAAATAAAAATTCCTTTATTTAACGTAATGCATTCCGCGAAAATACCCTCTCTCTCTCTCTCTCTCTCTCTCATCTGTCTGTTACTTTTACACGCCTAAACGGCTGAACGGATCTCAATGAAATTTCGCAGGGAGGTTAACAATAGTCCGCGGACGGACATAGGCTACTTGAAAAGCGCATGTGAAGCCGAGGGAAGAAGCTAGTAATAAGATAAAATATGTAGATGGCGGCGCCAATGTTCCTCGGGGTAACCCAAGGCTTAGATAATAATAGGCTACCACTTTCCTAAATCTAATCAGCGGTATTTTATTATAGAGACGAATGTTTGGATGGATCCCTGTTTTACTTATGTAATTTTAATTTTGTGACTTGTCCAAGGGTCCTGTAAGGTCTAAAGTAAATAAAGCACTTTGATATATGATGGATGAGTTATTCCGTGTCCATCCCATTTGCTTCGGTCCAAAGTACTCCGAACACGGAAAATCAAATTCAGTGGTGATTTCATTCCGCATTCGTCCCATTTTTAGATTTCTAACAGAAAAGTAGCCGAAACTCACTCGCTGCCCGGCCGTGCGTCCCTTGGGGTCGCACCGCAGCTGCTCGGAGGTTCCTACGCAGCATGAGCATTGGGCAATGAAGGTGATAAATGTTTTTCTAGAGTTGTCCTATTTTATCTAGGGAAAAGGCGAGGGAACAAAGAGTGGAGAAGGGTGCTCGCGCGTTTGCATCGATACAGTCGCGATGCTGCCGCACGTTTGCATCGCTACAAAAAGTCGCGCTCTAAGAATCAGCGTTTTTTTTAAATTCTAATTGTACGATGTTCAAAAGCGGAGTTGTTTTTTCATGCGGATGATTTTGCTAGTATTTCCGCTGACCGACCGATGAGGAACTAATCGAAAAGCATTTTACTTGTTCCGTTCCGAATCACTAACCATATAATTAAGAGCAGTAAAATTATGCAAAGTGTCAGTCATACATAACAATTGCTTTCGCATAATCACATGCTCTACAAAGGTCAATACCAATATTGCAATACCAATGGGAATTTTGCTTTCCGCCATTGTCAAGGACTAGTTCTAGGTGTACCTAGGTAGTAGTAAAATTATTATAGTTCTAAAATAGCTACAAGTTACTGTACGCAGCGAAATAATAGGTCCCATCTCAGCATAATGACAAGAATTCACTTTATTTTCATTAATTGAAATACATAGTTCATACATTACACTATACAGTTTTTATTATATGTATGTACATAGAAAACATCCTGAAAACCTGGAACAAATACCCGCAGTACAAACATTTGTCCCGAGGCGAGAATCGAAGCCCTCCGTCGTCGTAGGCGGACCTTTGCCCGCCGCGCCACATAGGTCGTCAAATAGTATTTCTTCTACCCTTTCTGACCCAAAACTTTGGAACGTCAAATAGTATTTCTGCTACCCTTTCTGACCCAAAACTTTGGAACGTCAAATAGTATTTCTTCTACCCTTTCTTACCCAAAACTTTGGAACGTCAAATAGTATTTCTGCTACCCTTTCTGACCCAAAACTTTGGAACGTCAAATAGTATTTCTGCTACCCTTTCTGACCCAAAACTTTGGAACGTCAAATAGTATTTCTGCTACCCTTTCTGACCCAAAACTTTGGAACGTCAAATAGTATTTCTTCTACCCTTTCTTACCCAAAACTTTGGAACGTCAAATAGTATTTCTTCTACCCTTTCTGACCCAAAACTTTGGAACGTCAAATAGTATTTCTTCTACCCTTTCTGACCCAAAACTTTGGAAGTCACACTAATATAAATAAATGCTAATTAGTTTGCGTAGATGTATGTATTTTATTTAATTATTCGCACTAAAAATCTGAAATGAATCGGGCTGAAATTTTGTGGGGGAGGGTTAGACGTGGAATTACACATAGCCTAGTTTTTATCCCATAAAGTTTCCAGGGTTTCGTTTTGTGTACATTTACATAGAACGATAATGAGATATTTAAGACGAAGTGAGCTCGGTTTTGCTAGACAAGGACCAGCGAACACCGCGCGGGGTAGGCAAGAGCCGCGGAACGGCGTGCCCGCGCGCAAATTCGGTGCATTTGCGCGTTTTTATTTTTAAATTTGGTTTTGCTCTCAAATGATACTCTTTCGCAATAAAATAAAACCATAATGCTCAAAATTATATATTAGGGAACACGTAGACGTTATTTCATTAAAATATGTAATCACCAAATGAAACTGGTTTTTCCGTAGGAGTAGTATCTCTGTAAAAATGAAGATTTACGAGTGGAGGCAACTTCGCGATTTTTTTCTATAGAGTCAAATTTAATCAATCGTCGTTCGGCTCCCATAAGTTACTAACTAAAATCCTAAACTTTAGATGCTCATCAAAAAATTATAAATAATTCAATGATTTCTTGCCTTAAAATTGATTTTTCGTACAATCAAAACATGGGTCTTGGGACTCACTTCGTCTTAAGAACTAAAAATATTTTTATTTTACCAGAACAGACGAGTAATGTACAGATAAATAAACCTAAAAACGGACAAATTCGGTCTGCACTCAGCAAGTGCTATGGTAGAGCAGATCATACCATAGCGGTGATCTTCCGTAGAGGCCGTGGTGCGTAAGGTGGCCTCTCATACACACACACTTGTTGAATAACTTATCTAAAGGTTACTTCTTTCCCGAAAATAACGCGGGCAAAACCACGGACAGAAACTTAGTAATGTACAATTTTATGACCTTCTGTATCCCGCATTTTGTATTTCGGGACATAGCGGATCTCTAGGAAATGACGCCGCTGATGAGCTGGCACGGAGGGGATCGGAAACAACCACAGAGGGCCCCTCCCCTTTTCTACCCTTGCCTTTTTCGCTATTCCAGACATGGACTAGGCTCAGAACTAGAGAGCCGCATAACGAACGATGGACGCGCCTGCTAGAATGCAGACAAGCCAGAGCGGCGCTCCCATCAACATCACCGAAGTTAACTAGACGCCTACTGAATTTAAACAGAACAGACCTGCGTATCCTGGTGGGAACACTAACAGGACACTGCCCACTAAACAAACACCTATTCACCATCGGAGCGACAGACAGCCCTCTCTGCAGAGGATGTCTCAGTGACGACGAAACAGCCGCCCACGTAGTCCTGGAATGCGAGAGAGTAACAACACAACGAACTGAAATTCTCAACTTGCCGAGGTTACTCCGCGAAGCCTGTGAAGATCCCAGGAAGATTCTGCGCTTCTGGACGGAGTTAGGCTGGCTTTGCTAGCAAAATCAACGCATAATGGACGAAATAGAGTTCAAATGCGGACAAGGGAGTACCCATACCTAAACCCTAAAGAAATAAAGTTATTGATTCTGATTAGGAAGCTCGAAACAGTTTATTGGTTTTGAAAACTTTCGTTCATCATTAAATTGATGTCTCATTCGTTTTCGAATTCATATTTTTTTTCTACACGTGTTATTATGCGTTGTAGTTTGTGTTTTAGATTTTATTGATTACTTTACTGTTACCTTGTTGTTTTCTGCAATTGTTATTAGTTTTTGTTAAAAATTCATTCGTCTTTGTTGACATTAAATATCTTGGATTCTAAAGCAGAGTATTAGTACAGTTTTCCGGATTTTCAGTGTTAATTCAATTGAATATTATTCTCAAAAGTAGCAGGTTCAAATCATGTACCTATTGTTATTGTTTGAAGGTCTTTCATAATTCGCATCGCCAAACGGTCGCAAACAATAGACAGTAAAGACTGTAGGTGCTCTATAGATAGTCATCAACCATCAATACATTAACTCGCCTTATACGTAGCACTTAAGGTGGTTCCCTGACCCAAACTAGCGCCGACACATATTTTATTGTATATATCTGTGGAGTGAACAAAGCAAACGAAGATCTCAATGGCAGCTCTAGTGATTACTACTATATGGTGCAATAGTCACTTCAAGCATAACTGTCCAACCGTTGAACCGATTGGCGTGAAATTTGATAGGTGTACTTACTGAAAATACTTAAGAAATTTGCTGGTAACTTAGTGAGGCAAAATCTGTCGAGGGGTTTTCGAGATAAAGGGGTCCAAAGGGGGTTAAGATCAATTTCTTATCAAATGGCGTCCTACAAATGTAACTATCTATATCGCAAAAGGAACCCTAAAATAGTTGGTATTAGCGCGAAATCTCTTTTATTTACCTTGCTATAAATTGAATTGAAGGTAAACGTGGCTTATTTAAATTAATTGAGAATGTCATCAAGCTAAAATTAGGACAATGATATGCAAATGGAAGTTAAGGGCAATGAAATAATTATAAATCTGTTGCGCTCGAAATCACGTGAAATTATATTTAAAGACATATTCGTGATATATGTATAGTTCAAAAAGTAGTTCAAGTGAAAAACCTGTGCATTGTTTTCCTTAAGGTAAGTTTTGATTGTTTTGTTTTCTTGCAATCGAAGTGAAAACTAGAGTTTTTCAATCGGGCCAGAACCAACCAGTATAACTCGGTCTTATCATCCTCTCTCGCTAAGCTTTGGGAGTAGCCATAAAAATCTCGTAAATGTATAATGGGGTGCTTTAGTCCCTTGTAAAAATCTACTATTACCTAGCTAATTTGCTACAATTGTGAGTTATCTTTGAAGTCTATATTATATTCTAAATTATTTCAAATAGTTGTAGCCGTCACCTTGAACAATGTTATTGATTTCAGTAGTTATTAGGATCAAATAGACGAACGTCACGACGATATTGTTAGGGTCTAACGACTAGTAATATTATATAGTATAGAGTAAAATGTGATTCCATGGTCCTAAAAAAGTAAGCCCAGCCACACGTTCAAACATTTGTGCATGCATGATTGCACAAAAACTGGTTTGTGCTATCATACAAGCACAAAGTTGGAGCGTGTGGCCGGGCTTTTAAATAAAAGACTCATGGATATGCCATTATTTATTACGTTTTCCATTTAGTACACGATTAGCAAACTAACGAGATGTTAAGTTCGTACACATCAGTTGATCTGATTAATTATTCGTCAGATAATAGGCATCTTCGTTAAATGTGAACTCCGCTTTAATACCTCTTGTTTCCAGGTCCATTACGGCGTATACTACTCCGCCGGTTCCGGTTATGCAACTGACGTATAAAATCGCCAGATCCTTGCCTCCAAATACCATAGATGTCACATTTATTACTCCAGTGGGCAGGATTATGACGTATAAGTATTTGCCAGATGGGGAAATTACCACAATCTGCAATAAAACAGGTCAAAATAAACTAACAATTACATCATTATCAGGCACTGCTGGAGATAGATCTTTCCTTTTGAGTACTATATCACCCCGTCTTCAGCTTGACGCATCCAGCATATGCCTGCAGTTTGCCGAGTCGCGGTCTCCACTAAAGAACTCGATTAACTCCGCTTTTAACGATTCTTCGCGAGATATGGCCGGTCCACTGTCACTTCATTTTTTTAATTCTTTGATTGTGTAAATGGCATGGTTTATTCTTATTTTATTTTCTGGTGCAGTGAACAATAATGTCTAGCTGGCTCATTAATCATGCCAAGCCTGCAGCAGTTCATGTAGGTAGCTTATTTCATTTCTTTTTCATCAGTACACACACTTCCGCTGCTGAATAGGTATTGCAATCTGGTGACATTTTCAATCCGGCTGGATCTGAGCCGGATTGATCAAAACGGAATAATTTTCAGTATCTCGAAATAAAACATTTCTATTTCTATTTCTATTTCTATCTCTGTATCACGGACAGCGCGATCATTTTAAACCTAAAATGGCTATCACCGGATACGGTGGCTGGATCCGGTATTTTGGGACCAGATCTGGGATTGATGAAAGCAGAATAATTTTTATTATCTACTCATGCAACGGCGCGATAATTTTTCTGAAAATGGGCATCACCGGATACGGTGGCCAGAACCGGTCGGGAATATCTGCCGGATCCGCTGTATTACCGCGTCCGGTTTTCCGGATTCCAATTCCTATTTATTCAGTTATATAAAGTTCTTACCGATTTCCCTTTAGAGACGTAGAGATTTCCTTTAATGTCTATGACTAAAAAGGTCAGCTTGCCCACGATTTCACCAGGCAGTGTCGTGAAAACGAAAAATACTCTCGAGTTTTCTGAAAATAGTTAAAATTTATAAATAAAGCCACTCCGCTGCGATCAATAATTGATGAAGTACATATGTTTTTTTGTTATTATAGTGCTTATGCCCGCACCTGGGTTAATCTTAAAGAATTTAATAACATTCAAAAAATTTACGACTCCGGCGGGACTTGAACCAATTTTCGAACAATTCATCATCATCATCATCAGCCCATACACGTCCACTGCTGGACATAGGCCTCCCCCATACGACGCCACGAATAGCGGTCCTGAGCCGCCTCTATCCAACGACTCCTTGCGATATATATTTCGAACAATTATTGGGATATTATTAAATTCTTGAAGTACATAATGTATGTTATTACAAGAAAATAAACGATAATTCCTTGACGAGATTAAAAATTCTACAACACCGACGAAACTATACTTTGTATAAAATGCACCGTTTCAAGTTCAACTTCTTTTTTTAATGGCGCCGCTTGCTTCTTTTCGCTACGAGCGACTCTGCTACAGTATGGAGTGTCATAAACTTCAAAATAATATGATCGGTTCAATAACTTATCTAAGCACTATCAAGTCACCTTCAAAAATTGTTAATTTGGTTTATAATGTTTTTTTTTTCGATAAAGATTACGGAGAAAAAAGTTTTTATCGTTACCCAATGGTACGATAAAACTTTTTTGACTGACGTATCTGGTTCTATTAAGAAAATTCCTTTATTTAACGTTCCTTACTAATATTATAAAAGCCAAATCAACTCTTCTGTTACCTTTTTATGTCTGTCTGTCTTTTCCGAAGCTTTTTCGATAAAGATTACTGAGAAAAAAAGATTTTAACGTAACCCAATTGACGTCAATTCACATACATCCACGCCTTAACCAGCCCTCTTTGATTGCGGTTTTTAATTACCAACGAACTATAGGTACTTACTGATCGATCCGTCCGGCAAGTAGAAGTCGTAAACGATGATCCGTCCATTTTTGGAGTCGAGGATATAAATATAATTGTAATTCGGATCAAATGCGAAGTAGGGGTCGTTCTCGTTGGGTCGAAGAGCCACCGTTCTCTTGTCTTTTATTCTATTCAACGATGATGGAGTTATCAATGTAGTATTTGTAGTGTTTGTTCCAGTGAAGAGTGTTGCTTGGGAAAATAAGTATATTTATTATTTATTTATATATAAACAAAATTCACAGTTCTTTAATATACATTAACTTATACGGGTCACTAACAGCCAATAAAAGGATTTACATTATTATAATTTTGTAAAATTAAGGATGACATCACCAAATGTACCATGTGCCAGTATGTAGGCAAGATACATACCTAATGCATATACATAAATTGAATAGTATAAATGTAAAGAAAAAAATACATATTAACAATACAAATATAATATAAATATATAATAAAATAATAGAGTAAAGGAATAAGAAATAAAAAATTGGTATTTATAAGAGACAAGATAAGCACCAGAAAACCTCTCAATACATATTATGTCTATTAGTTCATTTAGTTACTTGTACTAATTTCTACCACTTAATTATGATGAACCTAAAATGTTGATATACCCACTTTATCTTATTTGTAATAATAATAAACGAATTAATTATATGCATTGTACCTACAATAAATATAAACATATAATAAATGACCCTACTCATGAGCGAATATAACATAAATACATAGTCAAAGTCATAGTTTGATACACTTTAGAATCACGCTTATATTATAAATAAATGCGAAAGTTTGTATGGATGGATGTATGTATGTTTTTTACTTCTTTCACGCCAAAACTACTGAACTAATCGGACTGAAATTTCGCATTGATGTAGATATCGACATGGAATAAAACAAAAGCTACTTTTTATCTCAAATAACCTTAAAACTTTTCCATAGAACAATAATTACATCTTTGTTGACTTGGAATGATATGGGTACTTTTTATCCAGGAGACTGCGAAAAAATTCAAAGACGCGTGTAGAAACTTCTTGATAATCTGATTAATGTACACTAGATCACTTACCAAGCCACAAGAATCCCCGACCATCAGCTAAACCACGACGTATGCTATTAAACGGTTTAAATGGATCCACGGCCACTAAGAACTTGAAGTTGGCAGTAGTGAAATTGCCGATAAAGACTGTATGGTTGTAGCAAACAACTACTAAGTTCTGGAACGGCAGGACAACGTTCGGAGATCCGCAAGCTGTGAAATAATAATATATTATCATAACTAATATTATAAATGTTGTTTGTTTGTCCTTCCTTCACGCCCTAACTAAGCAACCAATCCACTTGATTTTTGGCATAGAGTTACTTGAAAGGACGGAGAGTAACATATGCTATTTTTTGACCTAGTAAAACATCAAATTCCCATTGGTGATTTACGGGAAAAAATCCTTTTTATCCCCTCAGAAATGTGAAGATCGAATTTAACGCGTTGAAACCGCGGGGAAAAGCTACATAGTCACATAAACACCATCCTTCAAACTATAGCTGGTAGAATCACCTCTCCCAGGTGGCACTGTTTCGTGAGGAGAGTGATCTACTAAATGTTTAATGTAGTTTAGTATTTAGTACATAGTCTTGTGTCAAACAACTAACCCTAATCTTATGTGCCAGTCTATTTACTAACAAATTATAGATTCTGTTTACCGAAATAAAATATTTTTATTTTTCATTTATTTATAGTTATACACTGTAAGAATGCATGCCGCATGCATGTTGAGCGATACTCAGCGATTTTCTTCGAAGTTATTTCTTTATATCAACTTCTACCACATGGATGTCGCCGTCTACCGCGAAAAAAATTGCGGCTCGCTCCCCTCGGGTACATTTGAGTGCAGCCCACTTACGTGTAAACCCATACCTATATTATAAATTCGAAAGTAACTCTGTCAGTCTGTTACCTTTTCACGGCTAAACGGCTGAACGGATCTGGTAGATGGTATTCCGAGGCTGCGAGTGCGCGCAGAAGCTATGTATAGTCTTTTTCACGTAGGAAGCGTTCCATGACGTTTCGGTTTGACACTTATAGAAATGATCTATAATGTAATCGAAATAATTTAATAAGATTTTTTTGTGAATTGAACGACTTTTCGCAAATCATTTTTTAAAATGCGAGTTGTTTTTGTCAATTTAAAATCAATTAATTCAGGTCTATTTAAAACCTTAAGTTACTTTCGAATTATGTAGAAATAGAATGCTTAACAAAGTTTTATGTTTATGTACAGTAAAATTATTTAATTGCGATTTTAATTTGCGATAATCAATTATTCGATTTTTTTGATTAATTTTTATATTGGCCATCTCACGCGTTTCGTTGTACGTAGATCTAAAATAATGATCTCTGATTTTATAAAAAAAAATGTTTTCACTTTTTCATTACGTGTCGAGGCTAATTATAATTTAGTGAGTTGATAATTTGAGTAGCGTACTGAAATTCTATAGGTTAATCAATAGATAGATAGAAAATGTTTTATTGGATACTTAACAAAACAATTTTATTACCATTTAAAAATGTGACAATTGGCGGTCTTATCGCTCACGAGCAATCTCTACCAGACAACCTTGATCATCAATACGTTGAAACGGAATTAAAATTTATTAAAATTTTCTAAATATTTATTTGACAATATCCTAGTCAACTGAAATGAAACGCAGTCCATCTGTCTGCCACAGTCAGGGAACGCTTCCTACGTGAAAAATACTATATTACTAATAATATAGTGCAATCGATGTAAAAATCTCATTGGTGTTTTTTGTTATAATTTACCGCTCATATTGTTTGTTACTCGCCTCCATTACCATGACTATGAAACTTCCATGGACACTGGCAGAAAAGTGGCAACCCAGACACATATTGCCAATAACAAAGAAGTTAAGTCAATATAGTGCACAATAAATACGTACGTAAACGTGTCGTATCAACTTCGTTCGTATCAGTATTCAGCCGGTTAATAGTTTTCTGGGTGGGTGCGGCGCAGTACACGTATTTTTCATTGGCACCCTGACATATTGGCGCCAAGCCTATAACAGCAACCTGTTAAAAAAAATTTTACAATTACAAAAATCTTTATTGTACACCACAAAGATAAATAAAACACATAGACATTAACATAAACAAGTACAATGGGCGGCCTTATCGCTAAGAAGCGATTTCTTCCAGGAAACCTTTGGATTGATAGAAAATTTACAATTTAAGAAAGGCAAGGGTGTATACAATATTAAATAAAATAAAACAATAATATACTAAACATAAAGTAGAATATATTATGTATATGTAATAAATAAATAGATACCAAGAGCAAGATATCAAGTAACAATATTTACTCTTCTGTCAGATAAAAATCTCAGACGCGAGCTTTAGAAACAGGTAGAGATCCAGCTTTCATAATGGAGATTTATTTCTAGAAAATACCTTTACGAATGGGTATTATTGCGTTGAACAAAAATATACCTACTTGACATTATTTCAACAGATAGATACATAAAAATAAATAAGATAATGAATAATGTTGGACAATCTACACAGCATCATCTAGCCCCAAGCTTTGCAAAGCTTGTGTTATTTATGGGTACTAGATGACTGATATATTACATATAAAAATACAATACATACATAGATTTTTATTATACATTTCTCCCAAGGAGGGAATCGAACCCCCAACCTCCTGCGTCGCAAGTGGACCTTCGCCCGCGCCGCGCTTACAAAATAAGCACTTAGACAAAATTTTATACCATAAATAGCTATAAATATAGTCATTATTAAGAAATAAGGCGTTATTGATTCTCTCTTCTCTTCTATTTGATGATTGACATACATAATACTTAGACATCAGACAACGTTACATCATCATCATCAGCCCATACACGTCCACTGCTGGACATAGGCCTCCCCCGTACGACGCCACAAATAGCGGTCCTGAGCCACCTCCATCCATCGACTCCCTGTGACCGCTACGATGTCGTCGGTCAATCGAGTGGATGGTCTCCCATGTAGGGGAGGATTTGCCATAATCACCACGCTTGGCAGGCGGATTGGTGATCGCAGTGTTGGTGTTTAAAAATATACTCAGAAGGAAGCTGCTGCCCTTCCTCTGGTAGGTTCCCTTAGTCGGCTCTTACGACATTCACGGGTTGAGTTGGAGGGGTCGATATTCGCACGCCGCGGCCCCACGGCCATGACGTTACACCTAGCCTCGAAATTGGTAAATGTAGAAAATATTCTTACCTTTTTGATAACATAGGTTGCCTCGGCATCCCACACAAAAGTTAGTAAAAAGACACCGCAAATGTAAGAAAGCAACATTTTGACTGCTGATATCTGTCGTAGATACAAATATCAACTGAAGATGTATTTACTTGGGTTAGTTTTTATACGTTTTAAAAATCAGGGTTCAGAAGTTTTCAAATAATTTAGCTTGTTTTAAAAAATGATAAACCGACTTCAAATTCCCTTAATTTTACAGTGTTTTTAGTTTTGCGGGATAAATACTAATCCCCTGGGGATAAAATATGATAAATATGGGACCTCGGGATCATACCATATTTATTATAGACTAGATAGAGGTGCTGACAAAAATATTTTTGGTTGTGATGTAAGACATCTAATCTGACATTATCTTTTTAATTATAATCTAAACTTATACATTTCTGACAATGCTTTTGCAGCTACCTAAAATTAGATTTTGTTGTAATTTTTTTTTTTTGTTATTGATTCTATGTTATGTGATTTTGAAATGTAATTTAATCTAAGTATTTGACTTGACTAAGTGTTCCTTGTGATCCCATAGTATTAATTAACAAATACAAATACAAATTCTATACAATAGTGTAAGAATTTTCAGAATCGCTCCAGAATTGGCGGAAATATCGCGTAACATACATAGATACTAAAAACATACCGACTAATTGAGAACCTCCACCATTTTTGAAGTCTGTTAAAAAAAGAGAAACCATTGTTTTTACCTTAGGGCTCGATAGATGCCAGTGATCTTTCGCGGAAGAAAGGTTGTGCAAGAGTAGAAAAAAAATCTAAGGTAGTGTATCATGTCAACCTATTCAGGGTCGGTTGTGTTTGGAAAATGGCTGACCAGTAAAGACGTGTATTTTACACAAAACTAAAGAAAATAAAAGTAACGTAAGACAAGGCAATATGGCTAATTAATAACGCTACCGCCTGTTCATTTATAAAATGAAAAATCTAACAAAAAAAAGAAACTATTATGGTCTATGCCACATCATTTCAATTATTCCTTGTTTCAAACTAAAATCGCCATCTTTTTCTGGTTCAACTATTTTTTGACATAACGAAAAGGCTTCGTTGAAACACGCCATGTTTTTTTTTAATGTGGTAAAGTGTTTGACCGCCATCACACGATAATGCACATATTTGATTACAGTAGAGCGTCGATTATCCGAACTAATAGGGGGACATGGGTGTTCGGAAAACTAATTTATTCATGGTTAATCCAATTGTATTATTTTCTATAACGATTTATCTATGTCGTACTAAATCTCTTTTATTACAATAACAAATAAGAATCACAAAGAAAATACATGCGTAATACATACATGTATATACAATTGTACATAATTTATTAATGTTTGAAATAATTCTTAATTTTGGTCGTTTGTTGAAGAAAGCCTACCCGCTTACGGGCAACTAAGTCACGAACTATTTTCAAGACATATCCGATACTGGGGGGATTTGCCATCAACATCGCAGTGTTGGTGTTAAAAAATACTCAGAAGGAAGCTGCTGCCCTTCCTCTGGTAGGTTCCCTCAGTGGGCTCTTACGACATCCCCCCCCCCTACATGGGAGACCATCCACTCGATGGACTGACGACATCGTTACGGTCGCATGGAGTCGATGGATGGAGGCGGCTCAGGACCGCTATTTCTGGCGTCGTACGGGGGGGGGGGGGGGGGGCTATGTCCAGCAGTGGACGTGTATGGGCTGATGATGATGATGATGATGATCCCATACTGGTCGCTTTCATTTTGAGCTTCAAACAATCTTAAGGCCTTGTCTAAGAATGTACACGCTTTACAAGCAGACGGCAGAAACGAAAGCCGGGGCGCAGCGAGCGGGAGAGGTTGCGAGCGAGCAGTTCGGTTAAGCGGTCGTTCGGTTGACCGATGCTCTTAGGTACAAGTTTAATATACGACGGAATTCTGCAATGTCCTAACAATATGCGTTGAATACATTAGCCTATCTAGAATGGCTCATTTATTCGACTGCACCTACTACATCGAGCTAAAGTAATTTTTTTTAATTGTTTTATTATTATAATGAGACAATTCAAATTTCGCTAGTGCTAGAATTGGGACCGGCATTATTTCGCATTGATCAAATAAATATGAGAAAAATAACAAAAACCTCCATCTTAGAAAAATCTTAATAAAAAAACTGTCTTTTCTACCAACTTCAAAAAAGGAGGGCGTTTGAAATTAGGCCGTATGATTTTTTTATCACCGTCCCTCGGCGGGATTCGAACCTGCAACGTCTTGCGTCCGAGGACCTTCGCCCGATGTGCTATTGAGGTCGTCAAATAGCGCCTCAATCGGCCCGTGAATATCGTAAGAGCCGACTATCTATATATATAACCAGAGTAAAACAATTACTTATATCCTTAGATGCAAAGAAGAACAGTAGATTCCTTTTATGTTTGTTTTATACTTGTGTCGAAAAAAACTTTTTTTTTTATGAAAATGACTGTATTGTTCCAGATGAAAGTATTCATGGACATGAAGCCGGGTGGCTCACTGTGCACCGTGCTAGCTACCATGTTCCGCTTCAAGTCGGAGCAGCGGTGGCGCAAGTTCGACTTCCAGGTCGGTAAGGTATGCACCGCACGCTGCCTCTCACCATCCGCCAGATGCACCGGCATAACACATCACAGCTGACACGTTTCTGACATAAAAAAAAACGAAATACATCAAAACCGACTGCGTAGAATTTGCTTAGGTAGGAAAATGGCGTCTAACAGCCGCCATATTGAATTTTTTGACAATTAAGATAGCATAAAGTCGCTCTCATGTTTAAAATAAATCCAACTTCTCATTTGTCAAAATCTGGGTAGAATTTACGATTTTGTTTATAATGGCGTCTTTGGATTGTTACACATTTAATTAGCTTAAAGTCACTCTTGAGATCCAAATAAATACAAGGACATCTGATTTTTCAAAACTCGTGTAGTTGTTTGAACTACATCGATAGCTAACGTTTCATAATAATAATAACTATGTTTATAGTATAAAATTTGACTTGTCTAAGTGCTTATTTTGTAAGCCTAAAGTAATAAAGTTATTGATTATAATTATTTCGTAATAGAGCCCAAAAGTATCACCATTCTCCGCGTATTTTGATATATTCTGTGACATACAATTTTCCGATTTTATCAACCACAAGGAACTTTCGTTTTACGCAACCAGCAATTATAGTCCGTACTAGCTGCTGCCTGCACCTTCGCACGCGTTTTATCGGGATAAAAAATAGCCTATATGTTATTCCAGTTCCCAAACTATACCCATACCAAATTTCAGCGTAATCAGTTCAGTAATTTTTGCGTGAAAGAGTAACAAATATCCATACAAACTTTGACATTTATAATATAAGTAGGATTGACCGCTTTCCTTAGCAAATCCCTATTTGAGACGACTACTTTAAAAAAAAACCCTCCATAAAACAAAATTTGAATTAAATACATTTGAGTGTTCAAATGTATTTAATTCAAATTTTGTTTGTTGCCTTTTTGTCATGAATAAATATTATAACGGGGGATTCATTTTTTTTTATTTAAAGAACCATTCATTTTTTTTTTAATTTCGTTTAGTTGTTCCCTACGGTTTCACCGGGGCGTTAAATTCGAATTTCACATTTATTGTGGGATAAAAAGGTACAAATACCTTTTTATCCCACAATCTCTCGTGAATCTCCCATTGGAATTCGATGTTTTACAAGGACAAAAAGTATGTTACTCTCCATCCCTTCAACTAACTCTATGCCAAAAATCAAGTCGATTGGTTGCTTAGTTAGGTCGTGAATGAAGGACAAACAAACATACTTTCGCATTTATAATATTAGTTAGGATGTTGGCCGTAACTGCGGTTAACACGGTCCATTTTACAAATCCCTATACGTGAGAATTTTATTCACAAAAAACTATTTTTTACATGTCAGACACGTGTCAGTGCTAAATGCACGAAGGGTATGATATACTAATATTAACCTTATCACTATTAAAATTAAACATTATATTGTGTAAATACCTATGAATAGCGATTTATGATTTGAATGATTACCCATTTTCTGTATGAGGAATTGATAAAGATTTTGAAGGTTGTGATACCTAAAAATTCCCATTTAAGGACCTACAATACTCGCCATTGTGTGAAAAGGATAGGAATAGGATTTTACGTTCATAGGAGCGGGACAGAGCAGAGCGTCGTAAGCGCAAAAATCATGTTTTTTTTTACGGTGAAAATAATAGCTATTTTGAAAATCTAATAAATATACCGTCTGTTTTTTATTCCGTTTGTTTACTGTACAAAGTATCAAAGCTTATTTTGAAGTATTTATTGAATAGCGACGATTAGCGACGATTTATTGTAAAGTTTTTTCGGACGAGAATTTTTTATGTAATCGTGTTTTCGAAAAATATGTAGAATTGAGTAAGTCCTAAACTTATATGAACTTATATATATAAAGTACATTTCAAAGTTAAATATTCAGTAGTTCGGAAGATATGAACATCCGGCGAAGTTGAAAATAAGCAATTTGAGGTAGACACTCTTAATCCTTGCTTTGGGTAGCAGTTCTAGATTAATTTCATTGGTCCCATAACATTTCATGCAGAAGTTCATAAACCTGATGTTGTTATTGTAAATAAGTAAGAAATATCTAAGTGTGCATTGTGTGAATTTGCGTGTGTTTAACACTATTGTCATAATCCTGTCACTATTTTTTATCTTCACCTAAGCATGCCGTTTTGGAAACTAGTTTTTATCACTATTAATTACTGAGTTCTACTTTTAATTTCATTAATTAAGGCTTAATTTTCTTTGTGATAGTTGAAATTAATTTAAATAACATGTTTAGGTGATACATGTAATTATTTTATTTTTTAGGAGGAATGAAAGATAAGAGCCAATGAGGTGTTCATCAGAGGAGGCATTATGTCCAGCAGTGGAGCAGTATTCGCTGATTATGATATTATGTGATTTATGAATTGTAGATATGTAGATAGAAAACGCTTTATTGCAAACTTACAAAATAATTAAAAAATAATTATTAGGCTGTCTTATCGCTCACGAGAGATCTCTACCAGACAAGCTTGGATGGATAGGATCGTTGGATTGAACACGGGGATCTGTGTGCATTATTATTACAAGCTAATACAAATTGTAGTTACATGTTTTGTCGACTGGGACTATATAGAAAAATATTATAATTAATTGCCTCATGATGTACCATTTCCCAAAAAATACTACATAAGGTAAATGTAGCAATTTTTAGGAAATGTTCACTTGTACTTCTGAAAAGCTGTGCTTAATAAGCCACGTAGGATGTAGGTGGTAGCTACAGTCAACGACAGAAATTGCTGTTAAAGGACAGTAAACGTAACGAAAAAGAGATTAAATGTCGCTTTTATGTGCCTAAAGTCTAGCTAGATTAACACTTTTTCAGATTGAGTACCCATGCAGCGTTGTTGTATGGTATGTGTCCACTGGTGAGGCTCACCGCCTCAGCGGTGGACACTGCAATACAACGTTACGTTAAATTAAAAAAAAAACTTTTATAACAGTCTGTTTCTCAAACACTGTTTGGACCATGATTTGACAAACGCTTATCCAGAAAAATACACATTAATATGTTCGAAAAAATCATATTTGGTGATTTATTGTGATCAATGTTTTTTGACAAACAATAATTGATTTTTTTGACCAGTTCATCTCTTTAATTTCAGTTCTTTCAATTTTCCAAAATACGTTTCTTACGGCCGATTTTTCTAACGTAGATCACTAAGAAACGTGTTTTGGAAAATTGACAATGTTCCGCACTTTTTGTCGTCAATTGCACATATATCTTTCGGGATCTATATTTCCTTCTGGTATTTCACACTAATCAATAAAACGAAACCTAACACAATCCTTTTCTCTCCCCTTCCCCCTTAACCCTTTCCAGAATCCGTCTCGCAAGGATCTGAACGTACAAATGATGCTTGAAATCGAGTCGTCTCTGCTGAGCGCTGAGCTGATCCGAACACCCTGTGTGTTCATACGTCCGGAGGTGGACAAGGCAACCGCTAATAAAGTGAAGGATATCGTCAGCAACCATCAAGGAGAGATTTGCGGTAAGGCAACGGTCTGGAAATGCTTTTAACGTGCATGTGTCGCTTGAAATCGAGTCGTCTCTGCTGAGCGCTGAACTGATCCGAACACCCTGTATGTTTATACTTCCGGAGGTGGACAAGGCAACCGCTATCAAAGTGAAGGATATCGTTAGCAACCATCAAGGAGAGATTTGCGGTAAGGCAATGGTCAGGAAATGTTTTTAACGTGCATATGATGCTTGAAAACGAGTCGTCTCTGCTGAGCGCTGCGCTGATCCGAACACTTTATGTTCATACTTCCGGCGGTGGACAAGGCAACCGCTAACATGGACCACAGGAAAATAATTATGCGGTAAGGCAACGGCTTGAAATCGACTACTACTAATTGCACATGCAGAAATCGACATTCCTAACCATATTGATTACTGCAAGTACAATTAGTAGGGCAGAGCTGATCTGATGAAGGTGGCCATGCAAACTTTGTAATATAACAACACAACCTGAGTTTGGGCTTGTTTGATTTGTATTGGACAAGTTGGTCACTTACGACAAAAGCTTTGAGCCTGAGCCAGCCAGCAGCGTCTTGGGGACGCTTCCTACTGGTATTGATATGGATCAGTTGAGCTACGTCTAGATTGTTTCCAACAATCTGCATTTAGCTCAATTGTAAATACTAGTTTTTAATTTGTTTCTATTAATTGAAGTTTTCTTTGTAAATAAAAATCATAGTTTAACTGAAAACAATAAAGGTAAAATTTATAAAATAAAATATGATCAAAAATGTTGACAATATCTGTATCTTTGTACAGAAGACGAAGAAGACGCGACCCACATAGTCTACCCAACCGTGGATCCACTAGAAGAGGAGTACGCCCGGCCGGTGTTACGCCGCGGTAACCACGTGCTAGTGCATTGGTACTACCTGCCTGACAGCCACGACACCTGGGCGCAGGCTGATCTGCCGGTAACGTTGCATTTTGAACCCTAAATCTTAGTAATTACGGATCTAGTAATATAGCATGTTGAACCCAAGACTACCCGACTTTAATGTTGCATTATGAACCATAAACCTGAGATCATATGGATGAAGGGAAAATACGAAATATTTGAAACCAAATTAAAACAATACCGTTTACATTCATGGTATTAGGATTTATATTACTTATATTTATACTTGTATACTAATATTATAAAGACGAAAGATTTGTATGTAAATATATTTTTAACGAATTGGGTCAAACGTACAGGACCGATTTAAATAATTCCACCATTGGAATGCTACATTAACACTGATTAATATAGGCTATGTCCTGAATTTACTGTACGTTTATGACTAAATGTTTAAAAAATAAATGTCCACCCGTGCGAAGCCGGGACGGGCCGCTAGTATATAATAATTGACATAATATAATAATTTAAAGATTTTAACATATCACTCCGGTATAGTGCAGTTCTAAAATCGTATTTTCCAGGTGGATGCACCAGAAACAGTGAACTGGGAGTGCGTCCGTTCGGAGCCGTGGCGTGTGACGGCCACCTGGGCTCTCGACCTGCCTTTGTACAACGAATGGATGAACGAGGAGGATTATGAACTAGACGCCAATGGCAAGAAGAAGGTATTTTAAATACTCAAGACATCCCAACAGGCGCAGGTCCTTATAAGTTGGTTTATTTGACGACCTCTGTGGCGCGGTGGGCGAAGGTCCGCCTGCGACGCAGTAGGTTGCGGGTTCGATTTCCGCCTCGGGACAATAGTTTGTACGATCTGCAGATATTTGTTCTGGATGTTTTCTATGTATAATAAAAAAATATCTATCTATGTAGTGTATTATATTATGTATATCAGTTATCTAGTACCCATAACACAAGCTCTGCTTAGCTTGGGGCTAGATAATGCTGTGTGAATTGTCCAGCATTATTTATTTATTTTACGAGGCGGGAAATTCAATTATTTTCTTAGTTAGCAAGTAGTAATTTAAATATCAGATAAGTAGTTTTGCGAAAAATTAGGACTATTTTGTAATGAACACGAATAGCTCTCTGATATGACACCCCAGTGTATTGGGTTAGATAATTTAATCAGAATGTTCAAATACCCCTTTAGATCTCATTTTGGCCATATCGTAAAAATCTCGATCGATTTGGCCTCACAAAGCTACCAATACTTTTCACAAGTCCAATCTGTACAAATCATACATCATATGTTATTCGGACAAAATAGTAAAAATACTTCCAATTTGCCAAATTTGCCACTGAAATCCCCAAAAAAGTCTTCAGAATCAGAATCAATAACTTTATTTCTTTAGGCTTACAAAATAAGCACTTAGACAAGTCAAATTGTATACTATAAACATAGTTATTATTAACAAATAAGAAATAAGGTGTTATTGATATTCTCTTCACTTCAATTTTTTGTCCACTAGTGGAAGAAGTGAAAAAGAAACACTAGCACATTATAATATCACTTATGTGTCTAATACATGTTTATTTTGCCTATCTAAATATAAATTTAATGCATTCAACACACAACTTCCATTGCAACACCCTTAATGGGGTGGGTACATACTGTGAATTATATAAACTCACCTTATCATTAAGACCTGATTTATGTATGAATGCAATAAATAATGAAATCTTCATTTGCTTCGTTCACTCTGATCATATTAACAGCTTTACCAATATAATAATAATTATAAACCTGCAGGATAGCTTGTGGCGAGCTGTTGGTGAGTAGCGACACCACGGGTATACCGAGTGCTCCCGGGGAAGTTCCTGGTTCTTGTCTCCCCTTACGGAGTGGTATACCAAGAGAACCAGATCCCACATCTTGCTTGCCTTCATTGGCCGGTCTGAGTGGAGTCGCGAGAGATGAATCTTAGGATGTAGACTCGGCGGTGGAAGTGTCTAATGGCGTAATAACGAGGAAACCCGCTCACGTGTCTTCGTGATGGTGAAATCGGGGCCGCACCTCTCGACACCCTTTAGTCGTTTGCACCGATGTTGTTCCTTTACCGGCATTTACGCCAACATTTTGAGGAACCGTCTGCCGCTTGTAACAGTATTGAGAGTATGTTTATGGCAGGCGTCCATAGTCTCCCCCATAGCCCAATTACCCAGTCCATACATTCATCACAATACCATGGCTTTTTTGTTATTTTCATTTTCCTTTACAATAGTCTCTACACCTGGCGGATATCATCTTCGGGTGTATCATATTGTGCAACCAAGGATGATACCCGCTATGTGTAGCTCTCGCCTTTACATTCATTCTCATAAAGGGCCTCTGTGCTGTTGGCTTCGGCTCCACGCATGCCTCCCAAAGGACCGGGTCACTATATGGCCCGTGATCATGGAAATGAGAAACGAGAGTTATAATAACAGGTCTTAGTGACTTGGCGAGTTTAAATTAAAGTCAAGCGTGTTGTGTCGTATAAAATACCTACCATTTTCAACCGACTTCAATGAGGATGTTCTCAATTCGACGTGTATGTTTTTGTTTGTGTGGTTGTTACGCGATATTTCCTCCAATTATGGACCAATTGATCCCTAGGTGGTTCCATAAATTTTATCCCTAGGAGATTAGTATTTATCCTACAAAACTTAAATACTAAGGAATTTAAAGTGTGTTATAGTTTTTTCAAAACAATCAAATTATGTTTACTTGCACATGGTTTTTTGCAAATAAATTATCTTGCTCACTAAGACTTGATTTTATGAATGCATTAAATAAAAATACTGAATATTTTTGTACAGATCCACAAACTGCGTCTCTCAGTCGATGACCTGATCCCCGGCGGAGAGAGTTCTAGCAAGGGCAAGAAGGGAAGCAAGAGGAAACGCTCGCCCTCGCCGCCGCCTCAGAAAAACAAGAGGAAGAGGTATGCCATCATAGTTTTATTAACGCAACCTGGGTACTCGTTCAAATTACTAGCAACCTGCCCCGGCTTCGCACGCGTAATAGAGGAATATCCTACCTTGCATTGCTTTGTTTTATCTCAAAGGACTAGGCAGCGTTTTCGATTTAAGCTCCCAGGCGGCGGCTTGACTTTTTCGAACATTTTCAACAGTTTATTATCATTATAATTAAAACCAATTTACACAAAACGTTGACAAATTACATGGTACTTAAACCTTCCTCGTGAATCACTTTATCGATTGGTGAAAACCGCATGAAAATACGTTTAGAAATTTTTGAGTTTATCGCGAACAGACAGACTGACAGACGCGGCGGAGTACTTTTTTTATAATACGTAGCAATAATCGAAGTTTCTGTTTAGGTTTCGTGCAAAACCATCCTTTATGCCACTTGCTTAAGGTACCGTTAGTGGGGAGTGGGTCTCTTGGGACTCTTCAAGATATCAGTAAATGAGTGTCTTCCAGACCTAGATACATCGTCATTTACCAACATGGGAGTTTACCATTATCGCCACGCTTGGCAGGTTGGCGATCGTAGTTGTAAAAAAGTAAAAGTAAAAAGATTTTTATTTGCCAGAACAGATAATATACAGTAAATAACTTAAATAGAAAGAAAAACCGACAAAATCGGACTCCACTCAGCATATTCTGAGTGTTGGGTCTATTCTGCAAGGAGCGTTGATACATGCCCCCCACGCCCATACACAATCACCAAGCTTTGCAGTCGGATTGGTGTTAATATTAGATTTCATATTTCAATAACTTTATTTCGTTAGGCTTACAGAATAAGCACGTAGACAAGTCAATTTTTATATTATACTCTACACAGATTTATATATAGTAATTATTATCAAATAACAAATAAGGTGTTATTGATTTTCTCTTCACTTCAATTTACAAATAAACCATTAGTACAGTAGTAGTACATAAATAAATGTTTAATTTGCTCTAAATCTAAATAAAATGAGATTTAGATAAATGTCAATCCTACTAATATTATAAATGTCAAAGTTTGTATGGATGGATGGATGTATGTATATTTGTTACTTTTTCACGCAAAAACTAATGAACCGATTAGGCTGAAATTTGGTATAGTTTGGGACCTGGAATAACATGTAGGCTATTTTTTATCCCGATAAAACGTGGGCGAAGGCGCGAGCAGCAGCTAGTATTTATATAAAGAAATTAATACTATAAAGCTAAGCTGAACATTGTTTCCGCTTAGCTTTACGAGTATATTATTAATTTCTTACATAGGTATGTTCCGCACAGACAATAGTAGGTACTATTGTCTGTGCGGAACGGAAAGTTAAATACTTCGTTAAATCATCGGAAGCTTATGCTGGTGGAAGCTGGTGCCCTTCCTCTGGTAAGTTCGTTTAGTCGACTCTTACGACATCCACGGGCTGAGTTGAAGGAGTCGACTCACACGCAGCGACGCGTATCGGCAATGTGTATTTGCTTCAGACTTGAGAACATGCAATTAGTTTCTTGTTCACTTCTCCCACTAGTGGACAAAAAATTTAAGTGAAAACATTAAATAATACTATTTTCTTAGTTGATAATAATTTTGTTTCACCCGCAACTTGTGTGACATCACCCTGGAGCTGGTTGTTGTTAAGCAGCTTCAACTCAAACGGTGCGTTGAAGGCATAAGAGTGAAGCTTCACAGAACTGAAACCTTGCGTTGGTGGCAGCGAATGGGTTAATACTTGACAATTTATTTGAAAATCATTTAGTTTCAAATTTGACACGACTGAGTTTATCTGTAGTGGACGCAGGTAGTCGTTGGATGAAGGCGGCTCAGGACCATTATTCGTGGAGTCGCGTCGGTTGGGGGAGGCCTATGTCCAGCAGGGGATGTATACGGGCTGATGATTATGACTTTATATTGTAAGCCTAAAGAAATAAAAGTAACCAATTTTGGTTTTGACTAAAATACCGTTTGTTTGTTCAACAGCCGCGTCGCAAAACGGCGCGACGAAGCTGAAGACGAGGACGATACCGCGTCCAGAGACAACACCGACAATACCGCGGCGCCCACCCCTGAGGCAGACAAGCCAGCCGAACGTAAGGAACTGATACCGTGTCTATCGATACCCAGGCTCAACCGTTGGTATAACTTTACTATTTGTTCTACTACTCCCTGCTTATAGAAGTCTGACAACTTTAAGCAATTGACCGAGACTTTAACAATATACACCAAAATGACGGCGGTCGGCAGTTAAGAAGGCTACGAACACCTGGTGACTCGATTTGGTGTTCAAAATTCGTTCTCATTTAAATATCATTATTTTCTTTAAAAAACTAAACCGCTACAAACATAGCTATGTTTCATCCGATTACGTATGGAAAATCTCAATAAGATCGAGGACATCGTTTCCAAATGTAGCGGAAAGTACGTTTGTATGGGGCTAAGGGCTATCCGTTCTGAAATTAATTTTTTTTGGGCATAAACGGATGTACATAACTAAGTTATTGCGTTAATTTAGAAGTTTGATTTATAGCGGGTGCGCGCAGTCCAGTCTACATGAGATACTATGTATCCTACTACTATTATACATTTCAAAGTTTGTATGGATGGATGTATGGATATTTGTTACTCTTTCACGCAAAAACTAATGAATCGATTAGGCTGAAATTTGGTATGGGTATAGTTTGGGACATGGAAAAACATATTGGCTATTTTTTATCCCGATAAAACGCGGGCGAAGGCGCGGGCAGCAGCTAGTTTTATATATACTAGCTGACCCGACAGACGTTGTCCTGTCATTCAATTCAAACAACTTACAGTTATTTCAAACGTGCTTAGCAAAGAGTATATAACGCTGGGGCTAAGGTTACATTAAAAATTTTATAATAAAGGAAGTTTCTGCGTAATTGTAATATTTTTTTATGTATAATCCTTCTACGAGCTATTAGATTATTAAAACATATAAAAAAAAGATGAATGAATGGTAAAACCGTTCTCAAGTTATAGGAGTTCCGGCCCCCCTAGCACGGGGATTGTTCTCTAGGGTAGAATAGACAATAATGGCATCGCATTCGATGATATACATTGTGTATATCATCGAAATTGAAGGAATGAATTTCAAATAATTTACGCATTCGATGACAAAGTGACGTAATTTTTCTCTATTCTACTCTAGACAACAATCACCGTGCTAGACGGGCAGGAGAAAGGGCTCCATTTTTTCCTATATATTAGCGACCTCTGTGGCGCGGCGGGCGAAGGTCCGCCTGTGACGCAGGAGGTTGCGGGTTCGATTCCCGCCTCGGGACAAATATTTGTACGATCTGCAGATATTTGTTCAGGGTGTTCTGGTCGTTTGCTATATATAATAAAAACTATCTATATATGTAACATATTGTATTATGTATAACAGTTATCTAGTACCCATAACACAAGCTCTGCTTAGCTTGGGGCTAGATAATGCTGTGTGAATTGTCCAGTATTATTTATTATTATTATATACATATGACCCTATATATAAAAATCCTATATATACCTATAGATGGTTGGATGTAAAGTTTAAAATAATATATTTTTTATTTCAAATCAAGCACTTCAATATCTTATGATATCTAACTAAATACCCTAGACAATTTAGCTTGGCTTCCACTTTAGGGTTCAGATCAGCCACAGAGGTGCAAAACAAATTTATAAAATCGAGAAATGATAAAAACTTAATACTATATTGATTTAAAATGCCGAGGGTTTCAATATGCAAATATGCAGGTCTCGACAGAGCCTACGCATTTGCTCCCCTTGGAGTCAATACCGTCCGTGGGGTACCGAGGTACTCCTGGTTTCCAAAAATTATATGAATGTCTGGTCGAAGCGACGCGTGACCCGAGAGCTAGTGAGTATCTGGCGCAGCGCATTAGCATTGCCATACCGCGGGGCAATGCAGCCAGCGTCTTGGGGACGCTTCCGACTGGTATTGATATGGACCAGTTGAGCTACATGTAGATTGTTTGCAACAGTTTGCAGTTAGATCAATTGTTTAAATTGTAAATACTAGTTCTAATTTGTTTATATTGACATTTTTCTAAATCGCATTAATATAAGTATAATTATAGCAATAAATGCATTGATACAGAGACTCCTCGCGGCTACCCTGCCGGCCGCTGTCATTTTGGTGTGTTTAGTATCACTAAGCATCGATTTTACTCATTTGACTTCTATCAACAGAAGAGAACCAACAAATCTTATACATTGCTTAAAGTTAGGAGAGGTTTGTAAGTATCGGGATTAATGTTGGTAACTTACTAGACTTAGGTATTTTACTCTTTACTTGAATTTATGCAATTAAATAAGATCTAGGCGAAACGAATCGGCCTAAGGTGATCAGAGCCTCGAGTTCGGTTTTACGATAGTATCAAGACGTTATCGTGAAGTTCTTCTTTTTTGTTCCATATCCGCACGATAGAGGCGCTTTAATATGTATAACCCAAAAGTCTTCATACGAGCATATTTACTAACGTTGGCATTTTCGAACCTTATTTAAACCCCGATGAATTTTTAGCAAGCAGAGCCTATAACCACCGGGCTATTGAGAACGAATCAGTCGATACCTAACTTGTTGAAACCTGAGTTTAAGCGCTACGTGGGAACATATAAAGCGGCTACAAACTTTCATAAATAGGGTGCCAAACTCATAACCCTCCTCCGTTGGTAGTTGGGTAAAAATGAGACGTCACGATGGCATCTCGATACTATTGTCAAACTGAACTCGGGGCCTGAGTACTAGATTTCTTTGTAAGAAAAACAAAATAAAAGGGTGACCAAAAATAAAAACTTGTAAAACTTGATGTCAGTATATAATTTAGCTTTTCAGTTACATCCTACTAATATTATAAATGTCTAAGTTTGTGAGAATGGATGTATGGATGTTTGTTCCTCTTTCACGCAAAAACTACTGAACTGACTGGGCTGATATTTGTTATGGATATAGTTTGGGATTTCAAACAATATGGAGGTTACTTTTCATCTCGATAAAAAGCGGGCGAAAGCGCAGGCAGGAGCTAGTTAAGTATATTATGTAGTTGATTCTTATTGTAAGTGAAAAGCTAAATTTCAAATGACTTCCTTGTATTATTTGTGACTAGTAAGTTACTAAACACATTGATAAAACAAAATATTGCTTTACTAATTTTATTAAGATAATGCAAATGAAAATTCATCCTCCATCTTTTCTTTTATTTTCACAAGCTTTAAAACCATTCTTCTGCTCTTCCGTTCTTGTAGTTTGATCATTTTAACTGAATCAATGTGAAGTAAGCCAAGAACTGATCGTCTCTTTCAAACTGGAAATCAACGACTTATTTCTGTGGCTAACGTCACATCAGTTTTCATTCTTTGACCCATACATATAATGATCACCAAGTCACATAATATCACTGCACACTTAATACTAAAATCACTTATATCGAGATATATACCATGATTTTGCGTGTTCATTTATTTAGTTTACAGTTTCACCCACTATTTCTTACATAGAAATGAGTAGAGTCTGTATATAAATTTGTCAACTTTTAGAAATCGCTAAACAGTGGTTTCTCATTCAAAGTCAAACTGAGAGATTTATAAATAAGTAAGAGCTTAAAGACACCAAAGTTGTGAAAACTCAGTTACAAATAAAGATATTTTAAGCTAAGAATTACGACGATACTATTTGCAGCGTATCAGTGCAAACCGTTTAAATAAACACGTATTAATTCTCTTACATTCCCGTTATACGTGATTTTAGTGTTAACAACTTGTTAACATTATAGTTAACCAAAGCCTTCTTTTTAAAGCGGCGTCCACCCCCGCTCCGGAATCTACGCCCGCAACGACGCCGGCCCCCGAGGCGCCAAGCACTCCGGCCCCTCAGATGGACACACATGATGACTCGCAAGGGAAGCATAGCGACTCCAATACACAGGTAACCTTTCTCGTCATCATAGTGAGCATAAAGCGAGGTTTAGACGAAGCCAGAAACGCTAGCGCCAGTCCCCAGACAAGCTTGCGCTGGCCTGGCCCGTGTTGTTTACATGAAGCCAACTGAATTCATTTCATTCCTGGATTATTCTTGTCGTTAACAAAAACAAACGTTTAAATGGTCGGATATGCGCCAGTGACTGGCGCGATGTGTCTACACGCGTCCTTAAACTGGCGCGGGGGTTGCGGGGCACGCGGGCGGAGGTCTGAGGCTTGGAAAGTAGACCGGCGCTCTATTCCCGCCAGTGCTGACAGCCAGCGCTGGCTAGTCTTAAAAAAAACTGTTTATATGGGGCCAATAGTAAGATAGCGCTGGTAGTTTCACTGGCAGCCAGTACCGGCTTCGTCTAAACCTAGCTTTAGCTGCGTGGTCTGCTGCGATAACACGACGCGTGCGCCACGCCTTGCGGCTGAGCCCGCGCGCACGCGCGTAGGGGTCGTCGATGTACGGGGTTTCTGTAATGTAGGAAACCGTCAATATTACAAGGAAACCGGAGCTTTATCTCTAAACACCAGCCAAATTCAATGTGAAGTGTTTGTAAACAAACCGCCCATACTTATATGTATTATATAGCCTGACTTCACTCACTGCTAGGTTCCAAATTATTGTGGCACTCCCAAAGGTTCTTGCGTTAAATATCGTGTCAAGATTAGTATCAGTGAAATAATTATAAGAATCTGGCTGACCAATTTTTTAATATAACTTTCGTCAATAATAATACTAGGGTTGATAAAAATCACGAATTCTTTCAGAAAAAAAACCGATTTTTAAATTCCGATGCGATAAAGATTTCAATCAGATTATTTTGGTTTTTGTCATATCGTCAGGGAAATTTGGAAAAAAGGGACGAAAAAGGCTTGAAATAAATACATATGATAATCGGTTTGGTCTATCCAGTTTTAAAGTTAAGTGCGAAAGGTAGGTTCAAGGATTTCACACGAAGTACAAGTAGGTACTTCGTAGCAGGAACAGAAGACATCAAGATTGACCGAGACTGAACATTTTCATTTATGTTTGACGTGTGCCGTTCAAAGTATTCCGTTTGTTTTGCATTCTCGATAACTATGCTAATTTAGTCTTTATTTTTATTGACAAAGAAAATAACAATCATATAATATAAACCAATTAAACTAGTATTTAAAATTGAAAAAATTGAGCCAACTGCAGACTGTTGCAAACAATCTACAGATAGCTCAACTGGTCCATATAATACTTTTATTTGCAATCATAAAATACTGTGTAATATAAAATACTAAACGACTTGCCGCAAACACATTAACATCCTTTTTTCCACATTTTACAGTATTTAACTTTATGGAAATAATATGATGTATGAATGAAACTACGAAAACTCGCGACAGTTATTTCAGAAGATTCCTGAGTCCTTAACCAGGGGAACACGGTACTTTGTATGTACCAAAGCTTCATTTAGGCAATCCCTATACATTTTTGACTGATTTTTTTTCATTACAGTAAAAAAAACAATTGATTTAAATCATCTTTTAAATCACTGAAACAAGCAATTTAAATTATATCTGTATTATATAAACAATACTGACATCGCAAGCTGTAATTTTTAACACATACGGATTGTCAAAAAATGTTTGCAAAATGATCTTGTGAAACTAGTAAAGTCCCCCCCCCCCCCCAAAGTGCTTGTGACCTGCGCTTTACTTATTTACAGGTTTTATCAACAAAGGGCATGCAGGAAATCACTATCATTGTATAGTGACTTTTCCCATTGTCAGTTATTGTATTGTATCTAAAAAATAAATGGACTGCACTAAAATAGGAACTTGATAATAGCGCCCGTCAAAATCTTATCTCACACATTCATATGATAGTACCCGCAACACAAGCTCTGCATACGGTTTGTGCATAAAAGTGCGAATCATCGCGATGTAAATTCAAAGCTCGAAGATCGAAGAAGATATTAGTCGTAGATTTTTACGATTCAACGTCGCATCGCAGTTTTGTGGTGCAATCCCTTAGCTTGGGCCTAGAGAATGCTGTGTAAATTGTCCAGCTTTGTTTTATTTATATATATTTTCAGGAAACCTTAACAAAAGAAGAATTAGAAGACAACGTAACAGACCAGACCCACCACATAGTAGTGCCGTCGTACTCGGCCTGGTTTGACTACAACTCCATTCACACAATAGAGAAGCGAGCGCTGCCGGAATTCTTCAACGGGAAAAACAAGTCTAAGACTCCTGAGATTTATCTTGCATACAGGTACTGTTAGAACGTTTGGACCCAAAAAATTAACAACATGGTTTCCCCGAAAAGGGAAAAAGAATCAGGGCAGATCTTTCACTTGATGATGGGTTGATGAGCTTGTCAATGGAGCAGGTAGGACGTGAACGAGAAGAAATCAAGACAGGAAAGAGTGGAGAAGGCTGGATGAGGCCTTTCCCCAACGGCAAACAAACTTGAGCCTTCCAACATTTTTTTTTAAATAATTTGTAAAATGTGTAAATATTTTGAAATAAAGGCTTATAAATAATAGATTCAGGCGTTACTTTGAGGAAATCCATTGCACAATTTATGAAAAAATATTTTATAAAGGCATAAATGTATTATTATAACCCACTTACATAAAAGAGGAGTGTTATAAGTTAGAAATGGCTAATATATATTTATGATTCCTTAGCTACCCCTATCTAACTCTGCTTCTGTTATTCCAGAAACTTCATGATAGACACATATCGCCTGAACCCGACGGAGTACCTCACTAGCACGGCCAGCCGCCGCAACCTTGCCGGCGACGTCTGCGCTATAATGCGGGTCCACGGCTTCCTCGAGCAGTGGGGACTTATCAACTACCAGGTTAGAACTGCTAGACTACACTAGACTAGTACTAACTGAACGGAACTATACCGCCACGCTTCCCCATGAATTAAATTGAGATTCAAAAGCATTGGGATGTACCCCATGCTGCATAACAGGGAGCGTGCAAATGCGCTACTGGTTATTAGTTGCGTACTTTGACGTGTCTATAGCCAGTATTATATATACTAGCTGTTCCCTGCGGTTTCATCCGCGTTAAATTCGATTTTCACATTTCTAGGGGGATAAAAAGGTATTTATTCCCGTATATCTCCAATGGGAATTTGATGTTTGACCAGGACAAAAAATGACATGTTACTCTCCAGCCTTTCAACTAACTCTATGCCAAAAATGAAGTGGGTTGGTTGCTTATTTAGGGCGCAAAGGAAGGACAAACAAACAGACACTTATAATATTAGTAGATTATCAACTTTAATACATGGTCATTTCGAAGCCTAGTTCTAAACAGTATTGTTGTTCACAGCTGGACTCGGAGTCTCGTCCCACCGCCATGGGCCCGCCCCCCACCTCCCACTTCCACGTGCTCTCGGACACGCCCTCCGGCCTGCAGCCGCTCATCGCGCGGCCCAGCCAGCCGGGCCAGCCACGCGCAGGTATGTTACTCGTGAAATATAAACTGCCAATAAAAAATCGCATAGGCTGTATCGGAAATGCATAAGAATAAGAAAATATTTATTGTAAAATTGTGTAAAACATCGTTGCAGCCGCAGTCCGTGAAAAGTTGTATGCTTACTACAGAGCTGTCTACAGCGCCCCACGCTTTGTAATAGAGTGTGGCTTGCTTCACCACGCTGCTGTTTGGGAAAATAATCATAGATTCAGAATCAGAATCAATAACTTTATTTCTTTAGGCTTACAAAATAAGCACTTAGACAAGTCAAATTGTATACTATAAACATAGTTATTATTATCAAATAAGAAATAAGGTGTTATTGATATTCTCTTCACTTCAATTTACTGTCCACTATTGGAAGAAGTGAAAAAGAAACCACTAGCACATTATAATATCACTTATGTGTCTAATACATGTTTATTTTGCCTATCTAAATATAAATTTAATGCAATTTAGATACATGTCAATATTTCTTTAAAGCTAAACAGAACATTGAATTTCTTACATACTACTGACAGTGCGGAACGGAGCGACATCTGGCCAAGCATTAACATCATTGATGTAATCATCTATGGAGTAAAAGGCCTTCCTGATAAGATTTTGTTTAATGTACTGTTTAAATTTACGAATAGGGAGTTCAGTTGCTTCAGATGGAAGCTTATTATAGAAGCGCACGCAATTGCCCATAAATGATTTCCCTACCTTTCGTAATCTATATGCTGGGATGTGTAATTTGTTCTTGTTTCTTGTATTTCTATTGTGAACATCACACTTTTTCAAAAAGCTATCTCTTCATAGATGTACTGCGATATTACTGTCAAAATATTTATTTCTTTAAATAATTCTCTCAAAGAGTCGCGTGGCTTTAATTTGTAAATTGCGCGTACCGCTCTTTTCTGGAGAACAAAGATAGTCTGGATGTCAGCTGCCTGTCCCCAAAACAACATACTGCGTTCCCCACAGCATGGCGGACCTTAAGACTCCGTTCGCACGAGTGCTTCTTTAACGCAGCGCCGGCGCTTTTTTAGCGCTCGTGTGAATAATAAAAAGTTTGTTATTGATATTCGACTTAACGCCCAGCGTTGAAAATAGAACAGTGCTCGAAACGAAAAAAGCGTCGCGTTTTTAAAGCGCCCCGTGTGAACATGTACTTTTGAATGCATTCGTATTATTTGAACGCTTTTTTAACGGACGTTAAAAATACGCGCATGCGAATTAACTCTAATAACTTAACCCTGTTGATCTCAATGACAAAATGAAAAAATAACTTAGTGCCTTCGCTGAGAAGCTTTGTTTGAAGAAGAATCAAATAATTGACCCAACTATTCACTAACTTACTAGATATTTCAGCGGAGAACGTGCCCAAAGTGGAGCCGGGTCTACCCAACGGCGCTGACCCGGGTGCAGTGCCGCCACTAGCGAGCAACGGCCCCGCGCCAGTGAAGGCAGAGCCGCTCGCCGAGTTTGGAGCCAATCCCGGCCTTAAACTGGACCAAGTAAGAGCCAGAGTCGCATACCCCTGTATCTTTACTCCTAACCTCTCCTCTACACCTTCTGTTGGCACATCCTTCACAAATAAATGACTTTTCTTTATTTAGCCTTACAAAGCACTTAGACGGATCAAATTTTAACGTATAAATTATTATCAAATAAGCAATAAATTGTTAATTGATGGTCTCTCCACTTACATTTTTTGCCCGCTAGTGGAAGAAATGACTACATAAGTCAGAGAATGAAAATAAAATTAATATTAATAAACTTTATAATAATCATAATTTTTTATTAATAATATTAATAGTAATTTATATATTAGGTCTAACCTGTAATTAATGTTTTTGAATAAATACAAATATTTATTTAAATGAGATAAACCACTGCTCAGCCATTACTTAGAGAATATGTTAATATTTTTTTTCAGTACCGTGGTGGACCACGCGGCCGGGAATGGACAGAGCAAGAGACCCTACTCCTCCTAGAAGCGTTGGAGCTACACCGAGACGACTGGAACCGAGTCGCGGCGCACGTGGGCACGCGCACCCAAGACGAGTGTATACTGCACTTCCTGCGGCTGCCGATCGAAGAGCCATACCTCAACGATCCGGCGTCAGGTCAGACTTGCATATGTTGCCGCCGCATTGTATAATCTGCCCGTTGGCTAGGCCGATTGCAAAACAGTGCAATTCAATATTGCATATGCCGATTGTTGAACGATCTACATTTAACAATATGGCTAAACGTCACTTAGTCTTTTAGTCGAATGAAATTTAGTAGAAGTAGAAGTATGCCCAACAAAGCAGCGTTCGTTGTGCAATGGGCCTAGTCATTTTGCAAACGGACTGATTCTACGATCCGGTGACGACAGATCTATACAGTGTGCCACGTAACGTGTGCACTAATACGAAAAGGGGTAATTCTGGACCCCGAGCTCAGCTTCAACTTGTGCATGTTTGTTTTATTAAGTTAGTTTTTCTTCTAATTCGTGTTCTATTACACGCACTCATGCATTATTTAACGTCATAAAATATCTATTGTGAGCATCCCATATTTTGTAAAAGGTATTAATGACAAAAATGCCCCTTTACATTATCACTAATTTATTTTAATTTACAAAATTTAAATTAGTTTTTATTGAATTTAATTTTAATTATTAAAAGCTATGTACTAAATTGACAATATTATATAATCCACGACCTTATTTTATTTTTAAGTTTGTGTTTTTTATAATGAATGAAATATCTTATCTCATCGTACACTGTACCATCATTTTCGAGCCAAAGAGGTGAAAAAACAATTTGTTCTAATACTAAGTTGACTTTTTTATTCAGGTGGCGTCCTAGGTCCATTGGCATACCAGCCCATTCCGTTCAGCAAGACTGGCAACCCCGTGATGAGCACTGTGGCTTTCCTGGCCTCGGTCGTTGACCCGCGCATCGCTTCCAAAGCTACTAAGGCTGCTATGGATGAATTCGCAGCCATCAAGGTAATGTCACTTCATTATATTTGATTGCATTTGACAACCGTTTTAGCCGTGGCTGTTCTAGCGGCAAATTCGACGACCGATAGTTGCAGGTTCGATTTGACTACCGTTTTAACCGTGGCTGTTCTGGCATCAAATTCGACGACCGATGTGACGGGGCGAGCGAAGGTCCGATGCAGAAAGTTGCGGGTTCGATTCCTGCCTTGGGACAAATGTTTATACGATCTACAAATATTTGTCTCGGGTGTTCTGGGTATTTTCTATGTATAATAAAAAATATCACCAATCCAAAGTGAAGCAAATTCCCCCTTGTTTGGGGGCAGCTTGTTAGGAGCACGTTCAGCAGTGGATGTATTTAAACAGCGCCACTAAATTCTAGTCTTATTAAGAGTCGTATTTAGTCGTTTCAGTCCGGCAACTATTAATAATCAGTCCGTTTACGTCCACTGCTGAACATGGCCTATACTCAGTTGTAGACGTATAAAACCCCCAAACAACGCCACAAATAGTCGTCCTGAAAAGCCTACATCCAACGACTCCCTGTGACCGCTACGTCGTCGGTATAGACCGAGTGGGAGGTCACCGGCAACTATCGGTTATACATAATAGAGTTGTTTCTTGCAGGATGAAGTACCGGCAGCCATGATGGAGGCTCACGTGAAGGCAGCGGGCGCGCACGGCCCCACCGCCGCGCTCGAAGCCACCGGTATAGCGGGCACCGCGCCAGAACCTACCGGTAACACTCGCATACCCACTTCCTCCTTATGTCGTCTCCCCAATACCCCAATGGGGTTGTGACATATCACGGAAACAGCGCTTCCTGTACGATGCCGCGCCATCTGCTCCAGCTTTCAGCAACAGGAACCGCTTCTGACATGTTGATATCGAGTGTGGTACGGATCTGGTCAAACCAGCGCATTGGGCTCCTTCCTCTCGGTCTCTTTCCCTCTACTTTTCCCGTGACGGTGTGTTTTTGGAGAGTGTGTCCGGGTTAGCGGGCTATACGACCAAAGAACTCGAGAATCCGGCTGATGCACACTGTTAATAGACACTTACATACAGCCTGACTTTATTAGTGATAGGAAGAACCGGCAGCCATGGTGCAGGCTCACGTGAAGGCTATGATTGGCTGAAATATGACTTTGACAAATGTTTGTATGATCTGCATGTAGATATTTGTTCCGGGTCAGGTGTATATCTATTTCGATCATCAGACATCTGATATCTATTTATTTATTACCTATTTATTTATTAAGTGCACTCATGTTTTTTTTTTTTATATGTACGAGTTTCTTTGAATAGTTTTTATTTATATTTATTTTTATTTATTTATTTATCTGTAACACAGGTCCTACTTGCCAGGACCTGTCTTAGTGTCAGTATATTGTTTTCTGATGTATTTTTTTTTTACATCAGAATGCTCGGCAAAAACTTTTTACTAAGTAAGCAAAGAGGCTGTGTAAGATGGTATTCGCAACACAATACATTTTTATAGGAATTCCATTTTGATATCTCATTACGTCACACTTTGTTTAAATTGTAAAGACTTTACGGTAGGTAATAGCTCCCTCACTACCCTTGTGTAACAATCTACTATTGTGTTAAGTGTCGTGTTATGTGTTCATCTAAACTCATTTTCTTTCAACTTACTTTGGGAGCCTTTGAGGAATTCTGCGCTGACAAATTTAAACCTGAGAATCTGTGATAGTTACTAATTATTTTGACATTTTAACATATTTTACTATATAATTAATTTTGACAATTTACATAATTATTCAATATTTTAGATTTATTCTTGTCATTTTACTTATTGTGCAATAATTTAAATTTTATTATATACAATTTTAATTAATTATTAAAAATCTATCAATTATCTTTTTTTACATAAAACTTGTTATCCTGTGAATTCAAATAACAACGTGTAAAATTCAGACACAATCTAACAATTGTTTGCGAATAAATGATATGATATGAAATGGGGCAGATGGTCTGTGAAAAACTTGGAATATATATAATATATGTATGTTTTGCAGGGGAGAAGAAAGAAGGCAGCGATGTAAAGAGCGAGCCCATGGAAGTAGAAGAAGGCGAGATGAAGGTTAAAGACGAACCATCCGAGGCAGCAGCCGCCGCGCCGCCCGCCGCAGACGAAAAGCAACCTAAGGAGGAATCAACTGAGACGGCAGGTTTGTACCGACACTAATGTCATAGTGACCGTGGCGGTCGTAAAAATCGACCCCTTCAGCTCAGTCTGTGGATGTCATAAGAGCCAACTAAGAGAACCTACAAAAGAAAAGCCAGCAGCTTGTTTCGTTGTATTTAAACACAGACGCTGCGATCACCAATCCTTCTGCCAAGCGTGCGTATTCAGCGGAAGCATGTCCAGCCGTGGACATAGCTATGTCTGCTGATGAAATAGTATGTAATAGTTAATATTAACCAAATAAGTAATAATAATGTTCTCATGGTCATCATGGTCTCAGATAAACTTAACTTTAGTGAATGGGCAACAGTGGGTATACATAAGAGTAGAAATAAATTGTATGAACTGTATAGTGAAAAACAATACAATTTTAGCCAGGAGTTCAAAGACAAAGTAAAAAATTATTCAAAAATATTTAGAAAAGTTTGCCAAATAGCAAAATCAAATTATATTAGCTCTAAAATTAGAAACAGTGAAAATGTAATAAAATCAACATGGAAAATAATAAACAGCGAGACTGGAAAGGTCAGTACCTACATTAATGATTACAATTTAAAGATTAACGATTGCTCAGTTAAAATTGATGTTGAAGTAGCCCAAGCATTTGAAAACTTTTTTACTGACATTCCAATCTCTACTACAAAGTGTCTGAACTCTTCTCAATTAATCGCTGAGTCATTACTGAAAGAAAATGTACCTGCATGCAAAAATAAATTTAATTTCCAACATGTCGATGAAAACGATATTAAAAAAGCCTTTAAACTTTTAAATATAAAGAAAACTGCAGATCTCTGGGGCATTTCCGTTAGAATCATTAAACCATTGATTGATACTATTGCACCAGATCTAGCTTTTATATTTAATGAATCTATTGATTGTGGCGTTTTTCCTGATCTGATGAAACATAGTAAAATAATACCACTGTTTAAATCGGGTAGTAGGTCTGACCCCACTAACTTTAGACCGATATCAGTACTGCCTACATTCAGCAAAGTTTTTGAAAAACTTATATTACATCAATTGCTTAGGCATTTCAATGGCAATGACCTGCTACATTGTAAGCAATTCGGGTTTACTCGCGGCAGGTCAACTACTGATGCCGGTGTAGAGTTGGTATCGCATATTTTCGATGCTTGGGAGAAGTCGCAAGATGCTTTAGGCGTTTTTTGTGACTTGTCAAAAGCATTTGATTGTGTACACCATGGAACATTAATCAGGAAATTACATCACTATGGAATAAAGGACAACTCTTTGGATCTTCTTTCTTCTTACTTGAGTGACAGGATACAAAGAGTTGACGTAAATGGGAAACGGTCTTCGGGATCTGTAGTTACAATGGGTGTACCGCAGGGATCAATCCTCGGTCCTTTCCTATTTTTGGTTTATATTAACGACCTGCCTCATCTCGTTAAAAATAATCACGAGATTGTATTGTTTGCTGATGATACTTCTTTAATTTTTAAGATGATTAGACAAAACACAAATTTTGACGAGGTAAACAATGCAATATCAAAAGTAGTCCACTGGTTTGGTGTTAATAATCTTTTGCTTAACGAAACTAAAACTAAATGTCTTAGATTTATTCTACCAAATGTAAAACAAGTTAAGGCTGATGTAAACGTAAAAGGAGAAACGTTAGAAATTGTAGACACTACCGTATTCTTAGGAATAACCTTAGATAGTAAACTTCAATGGGGCCCACACATAGATAAGCTATCGAAGAGACTTAGTTCTGCAGCGTATGCAGTAAAAAAAATCCGTCATCTTACAGACGTTGATACTTCCAGACTGGTCTATTTCAGCTACTTCCATAGTATTATGTCGTATGGTATATTGCTGTGGGGGAACGCTGCAGATATTAACACCGTATTTGTGCTGCAGAAAAGGGCTGTTCGTGCAATCTATAACATGGGTCCTAGAGAATCCCTACGTGATAAATTCAAAGAAATAAATATAATGACAGTACCATGTCAATATATTTATGAAAACTTATTGTACACTCATAAAAATATCGATCGGTTCCCTAAAAATTGCGACATACATAATGTAAATACTAGAAATAAGAATAAACTCGCTGTGCCCAAAACTAGGTTACACAAGGTTAATGTATCTTTTAGAGGGCAATGTATACGCTTCTACAACAAAACCCCTAGCGAGTTGCAAAAACTTTCTATAAATAAATTCAAACAAATTGTCAAACATATCCTTTGTAAAAAGGCTTATTACAAAATTTCAGACTATCTAGAAGATAAAAAAGCTTGGGACGGATTTTGCTCCAACTCGAAAAATTACTCTAAAAATAACACCTAACAGGCTAAAGGTTTCTTCGTCGCTTCTTTACTTTAGTCTACATACCGAAGCGACCGAAATCAAAATATCACTTTATTTCCAAATCAGTGTTTAATTTTAAGAATTTGACCTGTTCTAAGTGTACATTTATTGTATTTACGGAAATAAAGAAACTTTGACTTTGACTTTGACTTTGACTAATGTTGGACAATCCACACAGCGTCATCTGGTCCCAAGCTAAGCAGAGCTTGTGTTATTGGTACTAGATGACTGATATACTTTATACAAAACATTACTAGATATATATTTTTTACTATGCATAGAAAATACCCAGAACACCAGGAACAAATGTTTGCAGACCGTACAAATATTTGTCGCAAGGTGGGAATCGAATCCGCAACCTCCTGCGTCGCAGGCGGACCTTCGCCCGCCGTGCCACATCGATCGTCATATAAAGTGCCGCTTAAGTGAGACCTATGTATGTTCAGCATTGGACTTCCATCAGCTTGTTTTCAGTAAGACTATCGATGCCAACATTAAAAACGAAATCTAACTATAATAGTCATCATCATCATCATCTGATCGACGTCCATTGCTGGACATAGGCCTCCCCTAAGGATCTCCACAATTGACTATAATAGTACTGAACAGGAAATAATATGATTATTATCTTCAGCGGAAGGCACGGGAACCGTCGACGCCAAACTGCAATCCGCCGCCGCAGCCGCGCTGGCCGCCGCCGCGGTTAAAGCGAAGCATCTCGCGGGCGTCGAGGAACGCAAGATCAAGTCTCTGGTGGCCTTGTTGGTCGAAACGCAGATGAAGAAGCTGGAGATCAAACTCCGGCACTTTGAGGAGTTGGAGGCTACAATGGAGAGGGAACGAGAGGGTAAGGATAAAGATTTGTACAATAACTAATAGCTTAACGAAGACTAGCTATGTGTGCAAATATGATAGTTTAACCGCTGAGCATGTGTAAGATAGTGTGGCTGGGTTCACTTATCGAGGAGACTTAAGAGAGTGTGGCTCGTTTTGCTTGCCACGCTGTTTAAGAGAGTGTGGCTCGTTTTGCTTGCCACGCTGTTTAAGAGAGTGGGGCTCGTTTTGCTTGCCACGCTGTTTAAGAGAGTGTGGCTCGTTTTGCTTGCCACGCTGTTTAAGAGAGTGTGGCTCGTTTTGCTTGCCACGCTGTTTAAGAGAGTGTGGCTCGTTTTGCTTGCCACGCTGTTTAAGAGAGTGGGGCTCGTTTTGCTTGCCACGCTGTTTAAGAGAGTGTGGCTCGTTTTGCTTGCCACGCTGTTTAAGAGAGTGTGGCTCGTTTTGCTTGCCACGCTGTTTAAGAGAGTGTGGCTCGTTTTGCTTGCCACGCTGTTTAAGAGAGTGGGGCTCGTTTTGCTTGCCACGATGTTTAAGAGAGTGTGGCTCGTTTTGCTTGCCACGCTCTTTAAGAGAGTGGGGCTCGTTTTGCTTGCCACGCTGTTTAAGAGAGTGTGGCTCGTTTTCCTTGCCACGCTGTTTAAGAGAGTGTGCATACTTTTTGAGCTAATTACTCACGTGATTGATATCCCCAGGTCTGGAGTACCAGAGGCAGCAGCTGATCCAGGAGCGCCAGCAGTTCCACCTGGAACAACTGAAGGCAGCAGAGTTCCGCGCGCGGCATCAAGCACATCAGAGGTATGTTGGAGGTGGTTTGTACAAATCATTGTTTGACATTCAGTTTTATATACATACAAAGATTTCATCGACATTTTAACACGTTAACTGTCGGTGCCATTACATGTAATGCATTTTTGATCTGGCTGTGACGTCCGCGTATTACATGTAATACATTAGCCAAAGACTGGAACCGCGTTTCCTGGGCTGGAGGTATGAACGAAATTTTCCAAAACAGACGGGACGTAGCCAATTCTTATTTTTTTTTAATATGTAATGTTTCCAACAGAATGCAAGCGGAAGGTGGCGCCGCGCCCGCCACGGAGCAGCCGCCGCCGGAAGCCGCGCCGCCCGTGGCGCCACCTACACACGCGTAGACTCACTATCTACTGTAAGATTATAAGTGTAAAGGGGTGTCCGCTGCGCCAATATTTTAACAAAACATGTTTCTTACATGTTACATTTAACATTACCCGTTCGTTGCGACTTTCTCTAATTTTCAGTGAACAAAGTTTATTAACAAATTTTCAGTTCTAAGATCTTTATTTTTCTCATTTAAATACAACAGGTTACTTATGTACATGAAAAACTTAAGCTAAGTATTAATATCATGTTACTTTTCGTCTTTCCAAATTAGGTCTACATATGTAGTAGTGTTACATACAAAGATTAAATATATTTTTGCAATTTGGTTTTAAACACGCCAAACGTTCCAGCACCTTTAATGTCTTCGGGTAGCCATTAAAGGTATTATAGAGCCACGTTACATCTTCCTTCATCAAAATCTAATATAAATAAACGATTTCGCTCTTCCAAAGACGAAGTCTGTGTTGTTTCTTTCTGAAATGTTTTCCAAAAACTTTGGACGACAAAAAATTTAGGCCACTCCCCTAATTTGTGTATTGTTTGTTAAAAACTGTCGCAGCGGACACGACTTATCTGTAGAATTGTTTTAACATAAGTGATAAGTTAACATAGCTCCTTACGAGTACTTATAAATCTTATAATATAAGAATATGTCTAAGTAAGCAATGTTTCTTATTCTGACGTCGACAATAGATTACAAAAGGCGACAGCCGCCCTGCAAAATTGTAGCTTGGATAATAGATGGCAAACGAAAAACAAACGTATGAAAATGTACGGAACCGGCCACAACCCTAAGCTAGAGGGTTGGGTTGTGGCCGGTTCCGCCGGTTGCCACAACCCAACCCTCTAGCTTAGGGTTGTGGCCGGTTCCGTACATTATCATACGTTTGCTTTTCGCTTGGGCCAAATTCTGCTTACCAATTGTTTTACCATGACAATGGTATAGTGGCAGAATAGTCATAAATAATATCATTGGCCTGGTGCTAGAAGGGCCAAAGTACAGTACAGACAAAAACGTACTCGTACTTTGGCCATTTTAGCACCAGGCCACAGAAATATAGTGTGTGCGAAGTTATTTGCACGGAGAGACCGATATAAGGGTTTTTTGTTATTATAGTGCTTAACTTGGGGCAATCTCAAATTAATTGGATAACTTCAATGTTTCCCCTGTAGGTGGAGCTAACGGCGCTATAGTCCGTAAGAAAGTCCCAAAGATTTTCGACTAATCGGGTACTGGCCTCCGTGGCTCAGTTGGATAGCGTATTCAGGGGAAGGTCGCGGGTTCAAGTCCCGCTGGTGTCGTAATTTTTTGGGATATTATTTAATTGCTTTACCAATATAATGATTTCAACCTTGACACTTTTGACACGCACATTTTTGACACGCGTCCCTCCATATGTAGTTTTTTTCATCAAAGGTGGTAATGACAAAATGTGTTATTCAGAGACGATACTATTGTTATGATGAAGCATTTAATTTATGGTAATTAGGGTCCAGGATGCACCGATGCGATGACAGTTAATTTTGATTAAATTTTTACCTCGTTGGCCAGTCCATGTAGATCGTATCTATAAGTTGGTCTCCACAATAACGAGTGGTTGATATCCAAGCCATCCATCCTGCATCCATCCTACCATCTTACAGTGCGCCTGTGACCTAAGGTTAACAAGTAGGCGGCATAATACCCTATATCAGTACCTCTCTTACTTACCTGCCTTGTTAACTTGTGCAAGAAAAAGACAAAATAAAAAAGCAAAACACAAAATGCATTAATTTATTAAAACACCCGACAGACATTGTCCTGTCATTCAATTCAAACTTCAAATTTATTTCAAACGTGCTCACCAAAGAGTTATATAACGCTGGGGCCAAGTAAGATTGAACCTTCTACGATGTATTAGAAAACATTTAAAAAAAGATGAATGAAATCGGTCTAAAGTTATAGCTGGACCAACAGAAATAAGGGGTTAAATTATATATATATATATATATAATTTAACCCCTATATATATATATATATATATAGGTATAAAATACCCAGAACACTCGAGACAAATATTTGCAGTCGTTCAATCATTTGTCCCAGGATGGGAATCGAACCCGCGACCTGCGTCGCAGGCGGACCTTCAAGAATAGTTTTATTAGTGTTCGTTTGGCGGCACTTACGTGATGATGATGATGCCTTCCTAGCCGAAATTCGGCCATAGCGGCCATTATCAACGAAGACTACCAAAGGCTCAGGACATATTAAAGTGCTCAAGTGTTCGCTCAAACACAGGTGCACTATATTCCCTCACTATTTTAAAAAAGATGACAGTAACTAAAAATCACAACAATTAGGTATTTACCGAATTATACCTGAGCCATAGATTACAAAACACGTATATTATATTTTATGTTTCGATGGAGATTAATTATTATTTTGATAAAATAAAACTACAGCAATCCGCCATGACACGTTGAACACCAATCAGAGAATACATAAATGTGACGTCATGCCGTCACAATATGTAATGGAAAGGCACAGAATAGCTGGTAAAGCTTCTCTTGAAAATATTATGACATTTCTGTATCATCAGATGTTCGTGCATTTATGACGTAAAAGACAGCCGCCACGAGTATTGTAGCGTTTTTGAGCGAAATAGAAAATGCATTTTTAAAAGCTGTATTTTTCCTTCGATGTCCATTTTTTGCAGAAATATGATTTATTTTGCATTCAGTAGATGTCTAAAAATATCGGTGTACAATAGTTTCTCAAAATCAGCCGTCATACCTATTCGAGACAGCAGAACGACACGAACGGAGAGATTTGGTGCAGGACCAACAGCTTAACGTGCTTTCCGAGACATCGGGCACTAATATCGCCAACTTCCTGACTCCGGACTGCTACTGTGAATTTACACCGTACTATACATAACTGTCTTTAGACCCAGGAGTGAACTGATCCAAACTTTCGATTGTGCTCTATTTATATCAATTTGTTTTTAAACTCCAAAATTCCAATTGAATGGTTTGAATACATTACCAGCTAGCGTTTTTTACAAAGGTTTTAGTTAGATTCCATATACAACATCCGCCTGCCAAGCGTGGTGATTATGGCAAATCCCCTCCTACATGGGAGACCATCCACTCGATGGACCGACGACATCGTAGCGGTCGCAGGGAGACGATGGATGGAGGCGGCTCAGGACCGCTTTTATGGCGTCGTACGGGGAGGCCTATGTCCAGCAGTGGACGTGTATGGGCTGATGATGATGATGATGATGATGATGATACATAACTAGCTGCTGCCCACGCCTTCGCTCGCGTTTTATCGGGATAAAAAATAGCCAATGTTATTCCAGGTCCCAAACTATACCCACACCAAATTTCAGTCTAATCGATTCAGTAGTTTTTTGCGTGAAAGAGTAACAAATATCCATACATCCATCCATACAAACTTTGACATTTATAATATTAGTAGGATGTATCCCCCCTACCTGGGAGACCATCCACTCGATGGACCGACGACATCGTAGCGGTCGCAGGGAGTCGATGGATGGAGGTTGCTCAGGACCGCTATTTGTGGCGTCGTATGGAGGAGGCCTATGTCCGTGTATGGGTTGATATGATGATACATAAGTCCATAAAGTGTAGCATAAATAATACAACAGTAGCCTGTCAATTAGTTATGCTCACATTATTTTTGTAAACTAACGGCTTTTGGTGAGGAATTCAATTAAAAAGAGATTTAAGATAGGTAATGAATACTTTTACATTTTTGAAGAAAAGGCTTCAATCTCGGGTATATAGGTATGTAAAATATGTAGTTTTAGCAATTAATATAATTTAGGTAGTAAATTATTTTAAGGCCATAATGAAATGGAAAAAATGTTCTTGAATGCTCGAACATTTACCGCAAGCGAAGCAAGTCTAATCTGTGTTTATAAATGCAGGTAATATACAGGGTGTAAAAGAAGCACTTTTAAAACAATGAATACAGATATCAGAAATGAAACTAGGATTTTCGAGACACTATTTAAATTCGAGTAACCCACCATAAATAATTTTACTTTGCTTACACTGATTTAAATAATGTCTCGGAAACCTGCTCCATAGGCAACAACACAAATAGGCAACAACACAAATAGGCAACAACACAAATAGGTCGCAGCGGTTCTTTAACGCCTTCTTTTTGATAAAAAATAATGAGTAGAAAGTTTATAATTAGGTAAACACACTAATTAAATTATTTTATGTTAAACTGGGTGGTTGTCCACCAAAAATTAATCTGAAGTATTATGAGCGTAGATAATCCACGTCATTCTGTTCGAGCATAACGAAAATGTAAAAATTAGATGATTATACACTAACCAAACTCGATGTAGAAAGTTTGTAAACAATCGACGACACTAATGCCTAAAACTCATGCTTAGCGTCGAGTTTCAGATAAAATTGTAAGCAATGTTTTTTGAAGGAAGGACCTCAAATCGAAAGGTAATTGCGTATATAAAAACGCGGCAACAAGGTGCATTTTAGTTTGTTTACACACATTTTACATCGAGTTAGGCTAGTGTATAATTATCATAACACTAATTAATCATCATCAAACTATCACTGTTGGGTATTGACCTCCTTTCGCTTTTACCAGCCTCTTCCATCCTGTGTTACCCGCAACCACGCATTCCCTACGACCCTGATGACATCGTCAACCCATCTTGCCACCAACACCATACCACTAATTAGTTTCCGGGTAAATTTAACTAAGCTTTTGTTATTATAACCTTCGAGGTAAAACGATTTAACACAATTTAACAGCCATTATACTAGTATATACATATGTACACCAAGAATTCAGATTTATTATCAGTATGCCAGAAATAAAAGGCGTAAGAATACGCTCTGGTTTTTTGTTCGTCTTTTTAATTCGTTGCATTATCGTCGTGTTAAGTTATGTGTAGCCATTGTGAGGTGAGGACATTTCTCTGCGTTTTGGCCGTTTTTTAATTGCCTTTTTTATGTGATAAGCTGAGTTTGGTTACACCTGCATAGATGGCTGGAAAACATCGCAAGCGTACGCGGCCAGTCGGAAATATAATGCTGAAACTTTGTTTCATGCTTGTGGTTCCTGCAATTTGTACAGCTGATGATGTAGGTAAAGGACACGAAGGTTCCGAATCGAAATTTTACCGAGTCTCTATGGTGAGTTTTTTTTTTCTTTATTTGGTTTTACTTTTTAAAACATACCTAGGTTAAAGATGCAACAGTCAATTTGGTGTAACGAAATTGAAGTTCAGTACAACTAGTGTAAGAATCGAGAATTCTGAGTAGAAGAGTTCTCAATGTGTAACATTACTCGATGGGAAAAAATCCGAACGAGTCACACTGTGACCGGATCTGGTGTGAATCGTTGGGAACCCACCGGTCCAGCATGTCCATGTGTCCTTACAATCTACTTAGAAGACTCAACAAATGCGGAGAGACGGAATAAGCAAGAAGTCATCTGATATCTGCCGTACATTCAGGTTCGTGAATGTACGGTAGATATCAGATGACTAATATCTATATATAATATCAATTACCCTTTATAAACCAGGTGTCATCTCCCGAAGACCCGGCCAAGCCCGCTTTATTTGACCATGGCGAGAGTCCGGTGTGGGACGCGGAGAGTAACTCTCTCTACTTCGTGGACGTCCACAAGCAAGATATTCATCGGCTGGATTACGAGTCGGGATTTATCTACACTCAACATATTGGTAAGTTGGCTATATCTATTATTGAAGCTCGGTAACCGTTGGGGTAAGCCTACTTTACTTAAGCATAGTGATGTGACACTAGCGCCACACTTTATTTTTTCTTGTAATTCTTTTCCATAACTATAATTAGTTATGGAAAAGAATTACATAAAATTCTCGACGCCAATGGATGATACCTAGTATAAGCTATTTTTTGGGTTTTAACTTTGGTGGCCACCAAACGCAATAAACCATTTTCTGCTAATACAATAAATAAATCAAACAAAACTATTACAGAGGTATCGAAAAATAGTTTATACTCTGTATCCGTCATATAAAATAATTACTAAAAGTTCTCAATGCCAATCGTCGAGAACTTTTAGTAATTATTTTCCATAACGTTAATACAAGAAAAAATAAAGAGTGGCGCTAGTGTCACATCACTATGCGCCTTAAGGTGCTGTGTAAAAAAATCAGAAATCTTCGCATACGAATACGTCCTTGCCTCAAGAAAGTTAGCGATTGGCTGCTCCGAGACTGATGATAAAGTGACGGCGCTAATTTTGGCAAGATACTAGGTTAAAGCGACGTAAGCGACAAATAATATAATAAGAAAAATATTTTATTCCAAATCTACGAAATATTTTGAAATTGTAATCTATAATTCAGTAAATGTAGTGAAAAAGTCGAAATGCTGCTGATAGATGTGCCTATACGGCAAGCTGAACGGTGCCTTGGCGCTTACTGGGAAAATTAAATCTTAATAGGTAAATAATCGGTCTCACAAAAGTGCTTAGCGACTTCAGACTTTCAGAGCGAGGTCACGATAACTGTGGTGTGACTGTAACTGTCCAAAAACTAAAAATGAATTGAAAACACAGAACACAGAACCTGCAGCCAAAATACAATTCGATGTTTTCCCAAAGTACACCAAATTGCAAAGCAATTTCAATGCGGTGACCGAAAGTCTGAAAGAAGTAACTATACAATCATTCTCCGCTGGAAAAAGCTAGACAGATTGAAGGGAGTCGATGGATTGAGGCGGCTCAGGATCGCTATTCGTGGCGTCTTCGTTTAGGGGAGGCCTATGTTCAGCAGTGGACGTATACGGGCTGATGATGATGGATGATCTTTACACGTAGATAAGTGTACGAGTCTCACATAAAATATACCCAGAATCTCGGATCTCATAGGTTATTTAGGGAAGTATATTGACTAGGTTTTTTTGATCCACTAGAATACGGGCAAGTAAACGTAGTTGCCCTGGTCTCCGACAGCCGGAGACTCCTGGTTTCGGTCCGCTCATCGCTGTATCTCATGGAGTGGGGGATCAAGGGCGACCATTGCCTCCGTCTGCTGACGACAGTCGACATCGGTCAGCCTGACAATGTCATCAACGAGGGCAAGGCTGACGCGAATGGGAGGTTCTGGGCAGGTATGTGAATGTACCATACTTATTTTCAGAAGGAGGGTAATGCTGACGAGGTGCTGGGAGGTGAAGAGGGCAGGTATGTAGGTACTTTAAGACGATATCTGTGTTGCATGGGCGTAGGCGACGATTGTGCCTACCACTTTATGTACAGTGCGCGTCAGAATTAAGTATCCTTGTCTTAAAAACATTGAGATAGAGGGGTACTTATTTGTGACGCCCACTGTACCATCTGTTTGTTCCGGTAATTATCATTTCAGTTATTATCAAAAGGCTATATAATATAATATTGCCATGCATATTTATCGACTTATTTATTGTTATTTTTGATTGAACTCCTCTTATAAACAATAATATCTTAATATTCTTGAGCCTCGAAGAGATCGCTTGTAAGCGATAAGGCCGCCCATTGTACGTATGTCTAATGTAATTTCTCTAATGTATACTATTTCTGTTTGTGTACGATAAAGATTTTTTTAAGGAACCAAAGGCCCACAAACTGGCAACGTCGTCTCAGTTGACCAAGGTCAATTCTTCAGTATAGAGCAGGACTGGTTGACACCGAAGCTGCAAGTGAAGCCGGTGACGATTTCCAACGGCCTGGTCTGGTCGCTCAATAACTCGGTGTTGTACTACATTGACTCAGCGACCCAAAAGATTGATGCTTTCGATTTCAACTTGAAGAAAGGCGTACTGAGTAAGTATTTTACAATGCATGGAATATGTATAAACGCGGGATTTTATGTTTGTGTGTAAAAACGATAGGAGGGTCCTATCGTTTTTTACCCCAAAAAAGGAACGGTATAAGATTATGAATAAATAATGCTGGACAATTCACACAACATCATCTGGCTAAGCTTAGTTTGTGTTATCGGTAACTGATATACTTATGTACTTAATACCATAGATCTAAGTAAAAACGGGCTTAATACAATACTTTACATAGACAGATATGTACTTATATTTTTTTTTATAAATAGACAACCAGAAAAAAAATCTGCCGATTTTACAAACATTTGACGCTTTTTTTAATTTTTGTAACATTAGCTTGTGTTATTTATAAAAGCGTCTGTAACCATGCAATAAATCTGGACTGACCTTAAGGTTTTGGAAGGTGGCTTTAACGAAAAGGTATGCCTAGATTAGAAAAAAAAACTTGAGGCTGGTCGTAGCATCTACCCGACTAAAGTATCGGATAAATGCTTCTAGTTTTGCAGAATGATCATTATGGTCATCATACAGCCTGGGCCCTAATTCCTCTATTAATCGCTTCAACTCTCTCATCGTCTCAAATTTACACATTTTGGCATTTTACCTTTGATGAAAGAAACTACAGATGGAGGGAGAAACTACAGGACGTGTGACTAAGTTGGAACCATTTTATCAATCTTTCCGTGCGAATTAGAGTTAAATTCATGTATCAACGATTCTGCGACTATATCATTGTCATAGTAAAAGAAAGAAATAAAATTTTACGATCTGGTATTGACTCTGCGTAGTTAGCAGGATTCGGCCCCTGATTCTACGCAATGGCACTCTACAGTTCCATATTGTTGCAGGTTTTTTTTTCCGTAGCATTCTGTAGAATTAATAATGATATATTTTTTTCTATTTCCGATATTGGCGGTCGTCGAACTATTATTGACATAACCCATTTTGGGTACGAGGATGCGATACCTGATGGCATGACGATTGACAATCAAGGACATCTGTGGATTGCGCTGATGTTTGGAGGTGCAGTAAGTATCTAACAATATAGATATTCTTGTTACATTAAAACTAAACTTATTAACTAATTCATATCTATATATTTTCCTTCTTTGTGTTATCTCTGTTGTGTCAATGAATGTCTCTATATCTCTTTTATCTCTAATCTGATAGAATGTAAAAAAAATTGCTGTGCTATTTCGTTTAGAAAGGGACGACAATTTCATAATTAATAGTACTCACACGCAAAACAGATTGAAGGAGTAGGCCAAGCACGGCGATTGTTGTCTATGGAGAATAGAGAAAAATTACGTCACATTGTCATCGAATGCGTAAAATAAGTATTTCAAATTAATTCCTCGAACTTCAATAAATTTACGCAATGTATGTTTCTCAGGTTCTCCACGTGAATCCAGACACCAGACAAGTGGTTTTCGGCTACAAACTCCCCGTATCCAGAATAACTTCCCTCACGTGGGGAGGCCCGAACTACGACGAGCTATTCGTGACCACGAGTCGAGACACTAGCGATGTGATCAGGGAGCCGTATGGGGGCGCTATATTTACCTTGCGGAACTCGGGCAGTGTCGGCTTGCCCCCTTTTTCGTTTAAATACGATTGTGCTGATGCATATTAATTGAACAATCAATATTTTACTGTGTGTGTGTGTGTGTGTTTTGTTACTGTGTATATCTATGGTATGTAAGGTCAATAAAGTAGGGAGATGCAACACCCGCGCTTTGAGGTAACATGGTACACCATATTTTGACTGATAAACATGGTGTTGCCAGGTACAAAATACCTTTTGGTGTGACCTGTAAACCTATTGGATATTATGTGAAATTGTTTCAAGTCAAGACATGGATAATTTTATATTTTTTATATAATTATAATGGAAACAAAAGTTAAATAATGAAATAATTTATTAGAGCACGAATACAACCAGATTTAACAAGACATAGTTTAACATTATACAATCTAACAATAAATAACACAAAGATACAACACCGAGACTAGAGATTCGTGATTGAACGATGTGTACAGAATATGGCACGACGACGCGACTCAAACCTTTTTAGTTATGTATTTTGATAGAAAGTTGATTTAAAATAAGATATTTCTTATTGGTGTCGTTTCTGTAAGCATCTACTAAACTAACTTGACAACACTTAAAATGTAGCGTAGTATGTGTGTTAGTTTTAGAGCTGTAAAAATTTGTTAAACTCGCAACTCAATTTTTTATTGATATCATGTATTGTAGTTTATGTACCAACAAAGTCCACGCCATTGTGACACTTCTACACCATCGTCATAACATTAATTTAGTTCTTCAAAAGGCCTACTTGTAAGTAGTAACATCAAAAGTATTAACATGAAAAACTTTCAAAATTCGATACATTCAAAATACATCAAAATATTGGATAAGACACCGATAAAACTTGCTTGCTATATTTAAATAATTGTATAATATTATATACAGCTTCTTAGGCACATTAACATGAATTAATTAAGTATTGAATTAGATTAAGAAATAATTGCCGTTTTATTTAATAGGCTTGCAATTTAACCATTTATAATACAATGAAATATATTTGTAATAAACCATTTTGAATATTATCGCAACCTTTTATTTTAATAAAATATAGAGAGTCAATGAGATTTTCGAAATATAATTGACTATAATACAATAAAACAAAGAATATATCGACGTTTGTAAGGCAAAAATATGTTTTGGCCTGTCTAATCTACATCATTTTGTTTTAGTATCATTATTTTCATACAATTCACTTATTATGCAACAGTGATTTTTCAGTTTTTATATAAAGTATATTTAACAGTATTTCTATGAACAAATACTATTCGCTTCTATCTTATTTTAAGAGCACTGGCAGTGGTGACGTTACACTAAACTAAGTGATAACAATTAATTAGAATTTATAACCTTAGAAATTTATTTATTGAATTAGAATCAGCAATCTCGAACACACTATGCGAAAAACTACCCTATCTAAGAATACCTAACTTTTTGTGCCTAGCTAGAATTTTCTAGTTTAATTCTGATATAGGACGATAGTTAGATTAATTTAAAACTAATACTAATTTAAAACTAACTACATATTAGATACTACTAAAAGGACAAATTATGTGTGAGTAACACCACCCCTCATTTGAATATCGGCCTTATCTATCACAAATAAGTTAAAATCAGTTTACACCTACTTTCTATTAGCAGTTGGTAATGGCTATTTGTCTTCAGCCCCCCCTAACATGGGGATTGTTCTCTAGGGTATAATAGACAATAATTTCAACGCATCGTCATACCTTGCATACATTATTGAAGTTGAAGGAATGAATTTCCATTATTTTACGCATTCGATGACAAAGTGACGTAATTTTTGTCTATTCTACGCTAGACAACAATCCCCGTGCTAAGAGGGCTGTTATGCTACAGATAGATAAACCTGCCTCCCTAGCACGGTGTTCGTTGTCTATGGTAGAAAGGAGAAAAATTACGTCACTTTGTCATCAAATGCGTAAATTATTTAAAATTCATTCCTTCAACTTCAATCATTTACGCAATGTATGACGATGCGATATCAGTATTCTCTATTCTACCCTAGACAACAAACCCCGTGCTAAGGGGGCTGGAAGTATTCCTTGCGCTTGAAAATTACCCAAAAATGCGCTGTGCTTGCAAGGCGAAGAGCGGTGGAGGGCGTTGTAGAAAATGACGTAAGCGACCTACACGTCAAAAGACAATTTAAGTCGAGAGAATAAAGTCGACGTCCCGCGTGTTAACAAATTGTTGGCTAACCAGCGAAGGATATGACATGGATATTTGAAATTTTGTGTCATGTTGCGCATATTTTCCTTGAAGGCTTCCACGGTTTTTTCCGTTCACTGGATAAGCCCCCTTATAAAAAGCTGTCAACTTTCAGCAATGGCTACAAAGGCGCGGGCAGCAGCTAGTCTCTAAAGACTAGCTGCTGCCCGCGCCTTTGTCCGCGTTTTATCGGGACAAATAATAGCCAATGTGTTATCCAGGTCCCAAACTATACCCATACCAAATCGGTTCAGTAGTATTTGCGTGAAAGAGTAACAAATATCCATACATCCATAGCTTCATCCATACAAACTTTGACATTTATAATATTAGTAGGTTTTTTTTCTCATACTGACTAAGTAACAGAAGAAAGCAAACTACTCTTAGCTATCACTAAAGTTAAGAGGTGAATCAGTTTGAATACATCGTTCAAAATTACAAACAACTACACTATAAAACCTCGTTTCAATGGTGTCATCGATTTTGATCACAATTATCATCATCATATCAGCCCATACACGTCCACTGCTGGACATAGGCCTCCCCCGTACGACGCCACAATAATTTTCATAAAATATCTCACTAAATAAGTCAAAATAATGTTAACCGTTAAATAAATATAAATTTGATTTTTCAAATTCTATAGGAACAACTACCTTATTTATAATCTTTCTTATATTTCAGCTTGATTATCACAATTTCTACAGTTTTTATGAATTTTGAATTTATTATAAAAATAATAGTTAGCATATTTGGCTATAGCTGTTTGTTAACAATACAACTTCTTATAATTTGTAATGCTCAACAACTAACAGACCAGAGTGGTATGAATTAACATCTAACTAAAACATACATCTAACAAAAAAAATGAGTAAAATTTTACAATAAATATAATAACTATCGCCATACAGCGGTGCAATGCAGCCAGCGTCTTGGGGATGCTTCCGACTGGTATTATATATGGATCACTTGACGTACCTCTAGATTGTTTGCAACAGTCTGCAGTTAGCTCAACTGATTCGATTGTAAATACTAGTTCTAACTTGTTTCTATTCTTTAATTGTAATTTACTCATTCTTTTTTTATAGTTTCTCTATCTAATTAAACTATGATCAATTTTTATAATTAATCTCTTATTTTCCTTATTTTATGTATTTCTAATGAATTAGAAGCGTTCGGGCGGATATACTTACAGATACAAACAATTAATTATATTTTTATATCGTCCATTATAATGAAATATATATTATAATATAATGTAGAATACCTACTATCTTCTTACATAACAATCTCACTCGATTCCTAAATATAAAGCGACCACTGTGTAGTGCCGCTATACACAAATTCTTCTCCTATTATAATAATTTTATCCCATAACCGAGTTTTACCCACAACACCGTGTCCACTAAATCTTCTGAGGTCCCGAAAAATCAGTATTCTATAAATTTTATTATTATGTGTATAGCTGCTGCTCGCGCCTTCGTCCGCGTTTTATCGGGATAAAAATAGCCTATATGCTATTCCAGGTCCCAAACTTTACCCATACCAAATTTCAGCCCAATCAGTTCAGTAGTCTTTGCGTGAAAGAGGATCAAATATTCATCACATCCATCCATTCTCACAAACTTTGACATTTATAACATTAGTCAGAGACATTTTTTAATACTGAAAGAAAAGAACCAAATGATTTAACAATACTAAGATTGTACTTTGGTAGTCAATGGTACTGAAAAGCGATATACCTTGATACCATTCAGTCTACACTCCAAAGTCGGCGGGCCGTTTTCGCTCATTGATCCAACAACTGTACCACACAGCACAAAAAGGTGATTCCAGTATGTGCTTTCTGTTCGTTATCTTTAGATACATTTTACAGTACAAAACTGGCATGAACCCGGAACATTTAGATGAATTTTATATTGACGAAGATGACAGACAGCCCGTGGAGCACGCGAAGGTTGTGGGAAGCCATTTTGTCACATAGGAATAGGCTTTTTTCATTTTCATTTTTTACTAGCTGTGCCCGCAGCTTCGCCCCCGTTGAGTTAAAATTTTTGCGCGGAACTATTATTTATCTATATCCTATTCCGGATGGAGACAAATCCAACAAATCAAAAATCAGCCGTTCTGTAGTTATAAGTGGTGTAACTAACACGACTTTGTTTTATACAGATAGATTTGCATTTTTAGTTATAAAATATACTTTTTTTACTTGAGACACATCGGTAAAACTTTAAAATAAAAGAAGCCCTGGATCCTGAACACAGCCTAGGCTAGTTTGGAACCCTACGAATTCAATATGTATATTGAAACACTAATTGTGTCGAATAAATTATTTTTATGTTATGTAACGAGCATAAGCACATATTTGAATGCACATTTTTGTGATGTGCTGCAGAGATGTTTTCCAGGTGTGCGACAAGCTTTATTCCTACACAGAAAGTTAGAAATGTACCCACCAAACCGATTATGTCGCCGACTCTGGTGTGGAGACTTCATTAAATGAATAAATAAAAATATTGCTCGACATGTACTACAGTAGGTACTACATAAATCCTGATAATGAAGTCAGTTAAATTTGATCGTTCCACTAATCAAGATTTTCACCGCCATAACATAGTGTGTACTTAACTTATTTATTGGTTTTCATAATAATTTAATTTACTATTCGTAAATTATTTATTTTACGTGTATTTGCCTATGAGCTATATTTGTATAAAAGACGACCATTAAAGGAAAACCCCCTGTAACTTTGCCTATCGGCAAAGTCAGAGAATTTAAGGCTGAGTTACCCGGATTTAGGGATTTTTACTGTCCGTACTCAATAACTAGAAGGCCTATAATTTTGAAATTCAAACATATTATAGTTGAGGATATTTTCTAATGCATCACTAGAGAAAAACACGATTGGTGACATTTCACTCGATCAAAAAAAATGTCAAAGTTACCTCTAAATGAAACTTTAAATGATCACTGTGAATAGAAAAATGAATAAAATGACACAAATAGTATACCAAAACATTGCAAACGTTATTACGCAGTACATCACTAGAAAATATTTTTATATATCATACAAATATTTTTCAAAGCACCTAAATAACTACAAAATCGTGCTCGGCTGTCTGCGCACCGTCTTGCTTCTTGCTTGCAGTGCAAGGCTCACCTCGCCTTAAATGGTTTTCCTTTAATCGTCGTCTTTTATACAAATACAACTCGTTCATGGCTCTAGTAACGAATCAATGGATTTCGTCAGCGGATATTGATTTTGGACACATTGTCTCAACAATAAAGGTTGTAGTTCATTATCACAGCACCGCTCCAGCAGAAAAAAATACATTCAAATGATTGTATTCTTAGCAACTTCAATAGCGAGAGCATAAAATAGCAGACAACGCGCTGTCAAGTGGTATCGTGACACTGTCAAGTGGTATCGTGACACTGTAAAGTAGATGTAAATAGTAGTGTTTAATCACTATAATTTGAATTCTCAGTTTGAACAGCACGAAGTTTATTTTATGGAGTAATTCCGTCGGGTGTGCGCAGTGACTAACACTTTACACGCTTTAAAGATCGTTGCTTGTGATTTTAAGCTGTCACTGTAAAGTGTACTTAAGGAGCAGATTTTAAATTAGAATTTTAATGCTCACATTTGAGATGTACGGGAGCGGAACGGTATAAATGTGCTACAACCCAAAAATGACAAAATTTACCTATTCCTAGCAGATTACGTGACCTTTCTGTTTATTGAAACCGGCATAAAACACCCCACTTTACGAAGACTACATGTGCCGGGGCGGGGGTATGTAAGTAACCTTGATCTATTATTAGTCTCTTATTAAGGGAATCATTTTAATTTGTAATTACAATGTCTACCTCTATTCCGGCTTAGGCGAATGTCCGAACTTCTCCCTCGGCGCTATAAGTCCAGTCATCATGTCGAATGTGTTACCGTCGGGCGTTAGCTGCATCTCTCCTCTCTCGGTGGTGACCACCAGCCAGCCTGCGTCGTCGATGCCGGCGACTGTACCGGCGATGGTGTCGCCCTCGGCTGTCTGGACTTTAATCTCTTCGTTTCTGCGGGAGGAAATATTCTGAAATTATTAGGAGCGAGCGTCGTGCCGTGCTGTTTGTATCTAATATCAAACATGACTTACGTGTGCAACCAATACTGATAATACTGTTCCCTAAAGGCAGCTAGCCCTCCGTCGGTAGCCATGTACTCTAGTATCCGCTCTAGCTGCGAACAGTACCGCGCTAGGAACTTCTCTATAGACATAGGAGCGAGCGTCGTGCCGTGCTGTTTGTTGTGTGCCGCGATGATGTCGTTCACGCACGTTGTAGGTGCACTGTTTGAGATGTTCACGCCGGTACCTGGATCGGAAATAAAAAAATGTAAATCAGATAAAGTTTAAACCAATAAACTGTACAAAATAAGCTCAAGGACTAGTCAAATTTTAAACTAATTTATTATTAAATAAAAAATTTGGTGCTAATTGACTTTCTTCACTTCAGTTTTGTTATACTAACAGAGGAACTGAAAAATAAACGACTTGCACGTTTGAATATCACATTTGTGAAATTGTTTGCACTTTTCTTTTAAATTGCACAGGACAGACCAAAATGACGACTTCTCTTATTGGATTGTGTGGGATGGACAGTCATCGATAAAAATCAATGAATGTAGTCAACCGCCAAAAGCGTATAAGGGTCAGTCAATTGATGCGAGGCAAGGCAGCGGAGCGGAGATTATAAGAAATTCCATCTGTAAATATTAAATAAATCTTCATTCCGCTGCCTCGCTCCGCATTAATGGACAGGCAACCTAAGAGGCCTATAGCGGCGTATAACTTCAGTAATTTTATAGTTAAAGAATCTAATAACTATTAGTAATTATTGTAAGGGGAAGCACTCACTACCAAACTTCCAAGTTATTTTAAGAATAGCTTATATTGGTAATGAGTTTTTTTTATTTAGGGCTTAAATAAGTGTCATGTACTTTTTATGCAATAAACAATTTTTTATATTTTTTTAATCTTTTGTGCTTACCAGTAACAACGATGACGTCATCGTTCATACAGTTCGCTGAAGTGGTCATCCCGCCTATTTTCACCTCGCGACCGTAGTATATATCGTTAGGCCATTTTATTCTGAAAGCATATTGCACACGTTAGAGTTTTACACAATTAGATTTTGTACGATAGTCGAAGTTAAAACTCAGAGCAAAACGCCTGCGATAATATTTGCACCATCTTCTTAATTGTAATTTTTTATAGTATATTCATGGTTTTTTTATTGTATATTGATCTTCGTTTGACCACAATCTCACCTGATGGAAAGTGACGATGGGGCCGACGTTTTATCACGAAGGTCTAGAACCTATTCGCTCTTGTCTTGAAGAGACCCCGATATAAGGTTGCCTGGGATAAATCGCTCTCAGCGATACGAGCCTTTTGTACTGTATTTATTTTAATTTTAAATATAAGAGTTTTTATGTAATTTTAATAGGTACAATAAACTGTTCAAAATATTCAAAAGTAACCCACATGTCTTTCATGTCCAGAACTTTCGAAAATTCAAAGTTGCGAACTTTCAGCGCGTTACTGTAAATAGTTTTGTCGTGACAAACACATCGTCAAAAACTATTGCTTTATTCATAAAACAAAATGGAAAAAAAATGGTTTGCTTTGTTGCGTTGGGGCTAGAATCTAAATGTGGGAACTGACCGGAACAGCGGGACGTAATGTATTACACAGCGAGCGTTCGTTCAGTCTGTACAAGGAAAGAAGGCGCTCGCAACGAGCAACGAGCCGGATTTAAGCACACGACTTAACGTATTATGCTCGATGCGAATGGTATATTACATGCCATAGCGCCGGTCAGCATCCGGCTTTACACGTTAAGTTGTCAAACAAGCTTGCCAAGCTACCAGTGTAAATACTAACTTTAGAAAATAAGGTCGATTTTACTTGTTATTCAGAATAAAATTTATAAGCTGTGTAGAGCGGATACACAAAGCTTACCTGGGAATTTAATTACAAATTAGCGTTGCCATTCAACGTGATAAGCCGTGATTGCAAGAGCGAGACTCCCTGCCGTCATACAGTGAAAACTCGTACGGAAGAAAGTCACTCGAGCTTTTCAGGACTTGTAATTTTACAACTTACCTACCCTAATCGACATAATTATGACTTTACTGTATGCTGAGTGTGAACTGCCATACTGTTTACTACAAAGTTTGCGTAACTTTATTTTCTATGGAATTCCTATTTTTAAAACTTCCCGCTTGAAGCGCTGTTCAGGAATTCCATAGAAAATAAAGTTACGCAAACTTTGTAGTAAACAGTATGGCAGTTCACACTCAGCATACTGATCACTAATTGTAACTAGTCTAAGTTTTTCAGTTAGATTTAGTTAAGTTAATAGTTACGTAAGTGTGTAAAGTTAATTTCATTTCATTAATGCTGCTAGCATTCTAGGCACTCTGTATTTTGGGGACAGCTTTAATTTTTAAGTAATATTTATTATTGTGTCATCATCAGCCCATATACGTCCACTGCTGCACATAGGCCTAACGTCGCCTCCATCCGACGAATCCCTAAGACCTCTACAATTTCGTCGGTCCATCGAATGGGAGGTCTTCCTAAAGTCCGTTTCGCATATTATTATTATTGTATTTAGTACTTTTCAACTGTTTGATTAGAAGAGATACCTTATATCGAGGTGTTCATAGGCGGGCAGCGAACGTATCGCGCGGACGACGGCGAGCGCGGAGGCGTGCTGAATTATAGGCAGCGATGGTGTTATCTTCATCCAGATCTGTTACCAATTTTAGTTTTAGTTGAATGTTTGTGATAAACATCTGATACAGAAAACTAATATCTTTACTGCATGATACTGATGCTCATTCATACTTTACTAATATCTTTACTGCATGATACTGATGCTCATTCATACTTTACTAATATCTTTACTGCATGATACTGATGCTCATTCATAGATATGTTTTGCAAAGGCTAAAGGTTTCTTTTACATATTAAACAAGTGTCGACGGCTGCCGCTCGTGTATAGCCCTTAGTTTTTAGTGATAACTTTGCTGTTACCTTGTTATCAGTTTTAGTTAAGTTTTTATTCATAAATATCTTTGTTGAAATAAAATACCATGGATTCTAAATCGCAGTCATCATCATCATCAGCCCATACACGTCCACAGCTGGACATAGGCCTCCCCCGTACGACGCCACAAATAGCGGTCCTCATACCGGCCTCTGTCCATCGACTCCCTGCGACCGCTACGATGTCGTCGGTCCATCGAGTGGATGGTCTCCCATTTAGGAAGGTATTTGCCATCGCAGTATAGTTACTTAAATAAAACGACGATCGCGTCAACTCAAATAACAAACCCTATATTGTGTGTTAATACGAGTATATCACCTGTAGAGATATAGCAGCCTGCCCCGGCGGTGTGATCCAGGCGTTCCCCCCGCGGCCCGCGCCTCTCAGCTGTCGCCGCGCCACCGCCGCCACGCCGTGCGCGAGCACCGCGCCAGCGACGCGGTTGGTCGACGATATCGTATCCGTGTATATAACTAGGCGGCCGAGGGAAGTAGTTGTTAGGTTCTGAGAACAAGTAATACAATTTAATCTATAATATAAAAAAACCTGACTCGGTCCCGACTTCTTAATTTTTCTGTCCTACTAATTGCACTTGCAATAATAATAATAATAAATAAATAATACTGGACAATTCACACAGCATTATTTAGCCCCAAGCTAAGAAGAGCTTGTGTTATGGGTACTATATACTTCACTACTACAAAAAAAATATAAGACTCAAAAGAAAAATTATTATAAGACTTACATCATAGTAATCGACGGTAGAGAAATGCTCGGGACACTCGTAAACGTGGACAGGCAGGAAGGTTTCCGAGGGCGGCTGCGCGGGCGCCTCTCCTCTAAGACACCACTGCACAGTGATGCCATCTAGCGGCTGGAGACGGCAACCCTCGGCATTCGCCGCGCACCACCGCTCTAGGAGCTGCATTTTATGCTGCGAGAGAATTAAACATTAAAACATGTGTATTTTATGTATTTACTAGCTTTGGCTTAGGGAAGTTAAGTAAATTTTGATTGACAAAGCAAGAAATACAAAGGATGCAAATTTAGGGAGATGGGATGACTAAGTAAGGAGGCCAAAGTATTACAGCAGTACAAAAATGAAAAGTCAAAATAGTATCAAGCATGCAACATCAACATCAGGTTAATTTGTGTAGGCAAACATGGAATGATAGGGTTTTTTTGTAAAATCGAACAGGAAATACTTAGCCATAAAATCCAACAAATAACATCTCGTTTATACTCTTTTTCTTATTGTAACATACACAATAAGAAAGAGTGTACTTATTATGTCAAAGAAATTAAAAGATATCCCAAAAATTTTCGATTTCGGCGCTATTTGAACCCACGACCTTCCCCTCCGTATTGAGGGGAAGGTCGTGGGTGACTGCGTAACCAAACGCGCCACGAAATCAAACAACCGACGCGCGACGCGACGTGTCGAAAATCTTTGAGACTACTGACCTTAGAATTGAGCAACGGCGATACCTCTAGTCAAACGATATAAATGTAACTTTAGAATTTGAACCGGATTGGATAAACTTCAATGTTTCCCCTGTAGGTGCTAACGGCGCTAGAGTGCATAAGGAAGTCCCAAAGATTTTCAACTCGTCGCGTCGGGTACTTGACTTCGTGGCGTAATTGGTTAGCGCAGTCCCGTATTGAGGGGAAGTTCGCGGGTTCAAATCCCACCGAAATCGTATTTTTTGGGATATCATTTAATCTCTTTGAGATTACCCCAAGTGCGAGGGCTTACGAACTATAATAACAAAAAACATAGTATATACTCTTTTAATATCTATCTAACACGAAGTGTAAAATCAAAAGCTTGCTTTTAAGCGAGTTACTTATTTTAAAAGCTACACAAAGAGAGCCATAATAAAGAGCGTGCGTCAATTTTCAATACGGTGTTGCAAAGCTGTAAAGGAAATTAAGAGATTTCAATAGTTTTCTTTTGCCTGTGGGTACTTCTTTCTGTGCGTAATAAATTAATACCGAATAACTTTGAGGTCACCTTTTTCAATGTCATATTTAGGGATATTCTCAAAATCCAATCTATCCGTCGTTTTAGCTTTCTACAGCCCAATATTGACTTAATTTTGTACAATAATTTCAAAATACAACTATACTTCACCAAAGAAAGTAAATGATATCCCAAAAATTTACGATTTCGGCGGGACTTGAACTCGCGACCTTCCCCTACTTCCTTCCTTCGGTTTTTTTAGATATCATTTAATTTCTTTGAGATAACCCCCCAGTGCGAAAGCTTACGCACTATATTAAGAAAAACCTTATGCTTCACCAACAGGCAAATCCAGAAATAGTTTACTTGAACGAAATGTTACCTCCTAAATAAATCGCCACTTAGACAGTAGTAAGTTTTTGACTGATTATCATCGAAAAATTTGGTTATTGTCTGGCTCAAACTTCAGAAAGGGTTAATTTCTTTCGTCCGTGGGCCCAAATCAAAGTGGCTTTCAAATATACGCGGGTAAGTAACATATCGAAAGCATAACCATTGAAATCTCTCAATAAAGCTATAGTAAACCGCAGTGGCATCGTCTCACCGGCCATCACACCGTCACGTGGCCGGGGCCGCCGCCGCACGCCGTCTAGAGAACATCCTACGTCACTATCAACGACACCGGAATATAGGTGATTTAATGAACGCACTTTGTGTTCTAGTGGCAAAATTTGTTACTTTATACCTAATTAAAGGTGTGATGCGAAGGCGTCACCGACCGACTGGACCCGAGTGTAACCGATTCAGCGTCACCGAGCCGAGCGTGACGGTTCTTGCATGCACTTTGTGTTCTAGTGTGAACATATCCTACTAATATTATAAATGTCAAAGTTTGGGATGGATGTATGGATATTTGTTACTCTTTCACGCAAAAACTAATGAACCGATTAGGCTGAAATTTGGTATGGGTATAGTTTGGGACCTGGACAAAAACAAAATACGTCTCTTAAATAACTGTCATCATCAGCCCATACAGGTCCACTGCTGGACATGCTCCCCCATACGACGCCACAAATAGCGGTCCTGAGCCGCCTCCATCCATCGACTCCCTGCGGCCGCTAAGATGTCGTCGGTCCATCGAGTGGATGGTCTCCCATGTAGGGGGGAAATAACTATTTCACTACATCGAATTAGCCCACATTGCTTTTCTCCTCTCATTTTTCTATTTTCATTTATCTATAAATCGTAGCGCAGTTCACCCTAAACGGACAAGTCGAGACGCAGAGATCTTCATCATTATATCCAAATGCAATGTCTTGAGAAAAATACTCTTCAGACCAATGTCGTTTTTGAGATAATTTTTGACCATGATCACTGTCCACTTATGTAGTTTGTTTTTGTAACAGGAAGGCCCAATGACACTTATCACAGTGGACATTGAAAGCGACCTATATCTATCTTTTTTGTGAGCTAGCCAATATAAAAGGACCTCGCACTGCATAAAGGTATTTTAGTTACTTGGGATTTTCATTCAGTTGCTTGGACTTTTAAATTAAATGAACTTATTGCTTACTAATCATGACCTGCATACAGTTTTACACTTCCTTTACGCTTCTGTGTGAAAGTCACCCCCGAATACTCAAACGCAACTCAGATTTAAGTACGTCTTAAGTGGCGAATTTTTGACAGATTTTCAAAGAAAACTGTCAAAAAATGGCGACTTGAGACGCGCTTAAATCTGAGTTGCGTTTGAGTATTCGGGCGTTAGTGACACTGGAACACAAAGTGCTTGAAACTAAGTATGGCGCGTGAAAGTGAAACCAAATGACGGTGTTTTCTAAAAGCTTCAACGTATACTATAATATTCTCTAGTTGAATATCATCAATTCATACACAACATGTCATACTTATGCTTAAGTAGGTAAAATTTCAATCTCAAGACAACCTTATCGCGCAGAACATTTATGATTCACTAATAATGGCGATGCATTAAAATTAGGATGTATGTAGCAAGCTGTTGCAATACTTGAAAATTGGTTCTTGTCCAACAAAACTGTATTTATTAGACCAAACATTAGTGCGTGGTCCATAAAATATTTTTTTTAGAATAGATGCTAAACTATCAACCTCTGGTACCTTTGCTTGGCTATATGATGCTGCGTTAAACGTGTACAGCATTAATTATGAATGTAAGCGGGTTAACTACGAACGCAGTTTGTGTTGGAAGAACACCAACGTTTCATCCCTTAACGAGGGACTTCTTCATGGTGAGTCATAATGCATTTATCAAACTACGAAAGTTTTAATAGTAAAAAAGTGTTCAGCATTATTTTAACTAATACCAGCAACGATGGTAATGCTTTAGTTAGCGAGTGACTAGATTAGCAACGCGTACCCGACGCGCCAAAAGATCCTACAGGTGGGCCTTTTTTGGGCGCGAAGTCGGGAAAGAGTGCTAAGTCGCAAATATAATAATTTGGAATGTTAAAATAGTAAATTAGAAAGACATTGCAACAGCTTACTTTTCATTTGATTCATGACAGAATTTATTTCCCTATCACCTAATATTAAGAGAGCTTACCACATGATTTCCCAAAAAGAATCCCCTAGTAAAGTCGACCTGCGTGATTTCCACGGGCGGGCGGACGTGCAACCCTAAGATATCTCCGAGGATCTTGTGCAGGATCTCGAGCCGCGCCGCGTTGGACTTCGACCCTTCCTCGGCTAAGTAGTCGCTGGGGTCGGCCTCCAGGTGGATCTGGAAACATAATATTACTGCTATAATTTAGAGTATACTTTATTACTCTATTTCTCTCTACTCTAATCTTCTAACTACTATGTCAATTGGTATGTAACGAGACAAGGTAGAGTACGCGCAAATCTTTATGAGCTCTGTGAAGTTGGCTTCAACGGCTGCGCATTGAACCGTAAATAAGGCGTTGAGGGGAAAGAACGGGGTGAGAGGGGATCTGTCTGTCAAACCAGGGTTGCCAGCAAGAATTCTGGCGTATTTTTATTTTGTCTAGCCCATTTTGTTCTGCAATTTTTTTTTTCACTCAACGACGGATTATTTTAAATCCAAAATGTTAGAATAAATTTAACTTTTTATCTAACACAATTAACCCAAGTTTGAAAATAAAATAATTTCTATGTAGCAAATTTAATTATTATCTAGTGGGCAATACTGTCGAATGAATGCTTTTTAGTACAATGACGCAGCAAAGTCTTTGACGCTTGTCCATTGTTCGTGTCGTTGATTTGATAGTTTGTTCTTGTGTTTTTGTGTTGTATTCCCTGTTAATAGCTGTTTCTCTTAAACGTTAAATATGCCTCGCATGCGATTTAACGTACTGCGTCGTCAAACATGGAAAATGGTGTTCGATGTCATGAGTTTCATGACAAAAGAAGACAATGAAGGTCTTAATTTAACCTCAAAATGGTACTTCAGCGGACTGCAGCTGCAACAGATGTGTCTATTAGCACAATAAAAAGGATTTCTAGCCGAAGCCCGGGTGGGTCGCTAGTTGATAAATAACACTTTTCTATTTGATTGTACTTGCGCAGTTTTGCTTCCGTGCCTAAGTTCACAGAGCTCATTAAGTTTTGCGATCACTCTACCTACCTACGTAAAGGACCTTTATGTAATAAAAATTGATTACAATACAACTCTCCGCTGAATTTCAAAAATGTCTTTGTTAGAATGGGCTACCATTCTGATCAAAGACATTTTGGTATCCATTACTTGGTATTGCATAATGGCGCTGTAATCGCGCGCTACTAGAAACATTCGGAACAAATACACAAAAAAAATATTTTTCTCGCAATGGATCAAAAACTACTTCCCGCGAGCCCAGAATCATATACGCAAGAAACAAGTTCTAATAATTATAAAGAACCCTCGACTCGCACTCTATTCGAACGGGAGCGGTGGCGGCAGACCTCATGATTGATCTAGCGCACCTTTACTGTAACGACATGCCTTATGCGGCGAGCGAAGAGAGATGTAAACGCAAACCTTCACGGTGCGTGGCGCGCTGTGTGCTGCGATCTAGCACGCACAAGTCGTTATACGAACTCGAAGGCGGCTGCGTCCCTGATACAGCCCAACTGAATTCTTGTAATTGTTGTACACAGTAACACATTGCATCAACTTATCTAATAAGATATGTACATAGGCGAGCTTAACACTGAAAAGAGTTTTTTTTCCAGCAAACCTTTTAAGCGGGCAGTTCAGTTTACGGCGTATATTGCCTGGAATTAAGAGTTCATAATAGGCCCCCAGTACAGTATTGTACCTGTGAGAATATAGCGACGCCTCCATTGGTGAGGTCGGTGGCTTGCAGCAGAGAAGGCGTGCGCCACGTCTCTTCAGAAGCCAGCACTTGGATGTCGAGCTCGTGGCCTGGGTGACCCGTGTATTTGGACGGCCTGGAAGACATATAAGGATTGCGAATCTATCTGTGATTGGGGGTTAAAGATTTTCCATTGTGAAGTCTGGCTAATGGTCGGGTTTCTTAAATTTCAATTTATTGGAGGTGTTAAGATACGGTTTTATCCCTTAGTTAATAAAATAAATAGAATAGCTTTGTTCAGTGAGGAGCCAAACTACATTTGCTGTAGAAAATTTAAGACCTGCTCAGATTTACACAGGATTCGCTACAAGAGCGGTCAAATTAAAAATATAATAAATATCGCTCGGTTCCGTACTGTAGGTATACTCGTACCTACCGCTGGATGTTTGTATTGATTAGTTTGAAAGAAGGATTTGGATACCCACTCTGATTTAGCTACCTACCGCTCTGGTAACAAATGCCGCAGTAGTTATGAACGGGCTTTAAGGATGTATATGGCAAGGTCAAGTCAACAACAAAACAACCTTCAATAGATAATTTATAAAAAACTGTTATTAAAAAACTGTTATTAAAAATTGTAAATTTTCTGCTATTTGCTCAGACCTTTTTGTTATGTACATTGTAAATGTGAAATAAATGTCTGTATGCACTGTTTTTCAATAAACTATTTTATAATTTTTGTCGTTGACTGTAATTACACTTCTCAAATGTAAACTATTTCTTACACATTCCATTCTGTGAACTTATGACTACCGTGAGGAATGAATGAAAAGTTAAAGATGCATATAAATAAACGGAAAAATTATGGTGGGTATGGTTGTGAATAAAAAAATAACAAGAAAATAGTAAAATAAGGCGACCAACAAAATAAAATTTCCCCTTGGTCCCCACTGGGGACGACGCATGGGGACGAGCGGGAATAACCCCATTTTTTTACGTAGCATAAATACAACATCTCTGATTTTTATTTTGTCCTCGTTAACTATGTAAGTATGTACATATATTAAAAGTCATACAAAGTTATAATGCATTGAAAATTGCAATCATGCACAAAAAGCATGTTTTGGCATAATACTCAAAGATGTGAATTTAAAAGCTTGAGCATATTGAAAGAGATTTAAATACACATAAAGCAATATATTTCCTAGATTGCGAATACAGCTATAAAAAATATACAATGAATACAGTAATATAGGTACAATGAATATAGAAATATACAATGAATATAGAAATATACAATGAATATAGAAATGTACAATGCATATAGAAACATCTAACAACTTCCTACATATTATATTAATGTCGCGTACCAACAAAGATTAGCTTCCTGACTTGCTCTGCAAAATTCGTAAAACATTATTGCTTTGTAAGCGGAAACACAAGTTCTTATTATACAAAAGGCTACAAGCTGAAATGGCACTTACTGTCGATCACTTTCAGTGGAGAATTGCTTCTTGGCAGGTGAGGCTTGGTAGCAAAATATATGGTGCTTCATTTTAACTGACTTCCACTTATCATAGGTAAATTGAACTAATTCATTCTCGCGAACCTGAAATAAAATAAAGCATTTTTATTCTCCACTGTCGCTCGAAAACGGTTACTTTGCTGGACAAAAACAGAAAGCAAAACCGATATTTGCTCACATGTGCATGTGACGCAATACGCAATATCACACATGTAGAAAAGTGATAAGATTTTAGAATGATAAAATGGAACACCTACTCTGTTATAACTTTGTTCCACTATCGATAGAATGGATAATTTCGTTCGTCCATTCGATTTGAACGAAGTTCAAGGTGGATTAAGTTTATTATGAGTTTCTTAACATTCGGAGTTCATTTCATCATCACTATTTTATCCGGGGATAACGAACGCGTGCCAAGTTTGTGCGAAGGCGGCCAGAAGCTTAAAAAGTGATGTTTAGGTTTAGGTGAGGGTACTCTTTTGTCCGCATTTAGACTGTAGTTGGTTCCTTATGTAAAATGAACATGGGTAAGACAAATATCATGTCTAATGCCCATGTCGCACCCTTACCGGTCTATGTGGGGAACGATGTTATATCGTTGTATAAGTTGTTGATCATTATGTCTATCTAGGCCAAATGGTCCAACTACATAGGTAAATCCAACTTCGATAAAGAGGTCAGCCGACGAATCCAACTCGGATGGGCAGCGTTCGGAAAACTTCGCAATATCTTCACGTCACAGATACCGCAGAGCCTCAAGACGAAAGTCTTTAACCAATGTGTGCTACCAGTGATAACTTACGGATCCGAGACGTGGTCGCTCACTATAGGCCTTGTGCATAGGCTCAATGTCACCCAGCGAGCTATGGAGAGAGCTATGCTCGGAGTTTCTCCGACGACATCGTAGCGGTCGCAGGGAGTCGTTGGATGGACGCGGTTCAGGAACGCTATTCGGGGCGTCGTTTGGCCTATGTTCAGCAGTGGACGTGTACGGGCTGATGATGATGGTTCCTTATGCAAGTTTCTTTAGCTAATATAACCAGCAGGTGCGCAAGTAAGTGGACCCCCGCGGCCCACCCGGCGACTCTCACGAGGGCGCAGCGCCCTACAGTGCACAGTTAGATCCTGATGACGTCACATACCTCAGCAGTCTTATAATGCGGCAACACGGAGTGCAACAGATCGGAGCAGAGCGCGAGCAAGCGACCTCCATCCAGCAGGTGCGCCAGTAACAGCGGAGCGCCGCGCCCCACACACCCAGCGACCCCAACGAGGGCGCAGCGCCCGCGCCATGCACCGCCCTCCAGTGCATCCCGTGTTATACTGTAGATTGTGTACCTGAAACCGTTGGGTTTTATTTACCCACTACAAATACAGTCAAGGCAGTCCCTGAAGGTAGCATTCATCTGACATGTAACAAATCAAAATTCAGTTTGTTTGTAACGTTACAAGCCTATGTGACTGACGAGTTAATCCTCGAATCTGAACTGTTACATAACAAGAAATGCTCCCTTTCAGAGACTTTCTTTATGAATATGAATAATAGTAAAATACTTTTATGCATATCCCCTCTTGTTCATTTTGGGAGAATGGAATGACAAAATTCTATGTCAAAACGATCGTAAAACGGCAAAAAAAAACTTATTTATTTTCTGTATATTGTGTTAAACCAGTTAAATCGGCCAAGAACTGAGCAATATCTTTGTGTTAGAGTGATTGCAGAGTAGCCAAAATAGGAGTGGAGTGATCCTACAGTGTTTCTGTAAAAAACTCAGAATAATGTATAAAATTATAAACCTATCAAGTTGGACTAAATGTAGGGCTGATATCTACAGTTGACTAAAAAGTGTTGTTATACAATCTATACTTATTATTACTAAAGCTACTCTAGGTTATCTATTTAAAAGCAAATTTAACTAAAAGCTTTGTGTTTCTGTATAGTAAAACTTGCCTAAAAATACATAGGTAGTTTATGTGTTTATTTTTATGTTCAAGGAATAACTACATATTTCTTCAAGTTTCTGAATAGTTTTTTAACAATAATCTTTTTTATAATATTTTTTTCTACATTTGCATTGATGCTGGTAAAGAAAGCCATCCAGGTACAGGGTGTCTTTCTGAATGCAATCTACAAAACACTTACCATCAGACTGGCCGACTGCCTGTCTGCTGTCTTTAAAATAAAAAAAAAACCTTTTTAACTAAGTGGCCAATTTTCAACACATATTGAACTGCTACAAGGCGCGAGAAAATTTGAAACTAATGTGGTATGACTGTGTAGATCTTAAACTATCTTAGAATGTTAAAAAGTAGTTAAAGTACTCACCTATCACAATCCAATACTTTCCTAAGAGAAGCTTCTAAATTGTCCCTAGCGGCTACACTATCCGAATATATCAACACATTTGGTGATTTAGTATTGGCTAATGGACGGGAACATTTCACAGACTTCGGAGTGCCCTGCTGTGATGTGGAGGCTTTTGAATCCTCCTTCACTACTGGGTAGGAATCCACTTGTGATGATGGCCTCTTAGGCCCGGTAGTGCTGACCACCCTTTTATGAGTCGTCACAGACTTTATCTGACTGGATATGTTGAGAAGTGAAGCAGAAAGCTGACTAGTGCCTTTCTTGAGATCTAACTTCAGGCTTGATTTCTTTGGAGTTATATTATGCTGGATTTCAACAGTCACATTCTCTAGAACACACTCTTTGTCATCATTCTGTGTTGGTGCAAATTTTAGCTCAATTTTCTCTTGGCTACTTGGCATTTCTACAATCTGCTGCACTAGAGATATAGGTTTTTCTAGAGGTTTGTCTTCATCATCTGCATTTAGTGACTTGGTGGTGTTACAGCTCACATCAGCCAGCATTATGGTTTTCCTTGGAACTTCTATAACTGTATCAGTGCTACCATTCATGTGCACTGTGGCGCTCCGAACCTCAGACTTTATGTCCACTACTTTGGATAGTTTTCTCAGTAAAGCAGCATGCAATGGCCAGTGAAATTCTTCTTTAGGCAATTTTAGACTAACTTGAGTGTCATTTCGTAAACTCCTCATAGAAATATCAGTTGCTTTATTTGGTTCTCCAGTTAAAGACACAGCTGTAAAAGATAAAGGTAACAGGTTTCCATAGGAAAACTTTAAAAAAAAATTAGGTTACAAGAAATGGTTGCACTTACTTTGTACCCTAACAACAGGCAAATTGTGGTCAATAACAAATTCTCCACCCACAAAGTTGAAACCAATCTCACTCAGGTGTTCTATGTTGGTTTTCAGAACTATTGCTAAATGTGTACCAGCTTTCCACGCTACAGGCTGTCCCATTGACTCCAACTAAAATTTAAAGGTTAATCAAATTTAATCTTGAATCATATTTATTGCAATTTTTACAGCAGACAGGGGTTTTGGGTTTTTTTCAAGAGAGGAGTCAACCAGCATCTCCCTAGGAAAGCATGCCCTCTATAGACCACATCATAACTTCCCATTAGGCTAGATTAATTCAAACTTAAGCATATTCTGTACGAGAACAAGGTTCAGTCTAAAAGGTACCTAACTAACCAATTAGTATACCAAACTTACACTCGTAATAGCTTGTTCGCTGCCTTCATGTGGATCCATCTCGCATTCAAAAAGCACATCTACATCCAAATCAGTGATGGGAGACTGCTCACTTGAGCCCAATGGTAATCCTCCGACACAAGACACCCAGTCGCTGATCTCTATACACTGTGTCGGCTTCATACTGCATATTCTAGTCGCATTTGTATAGTCAAGAAGATCACACAGATATGCATTCTTTGGATTAGTGCAAAGCTTGGAACTTAGAGTTGGCGTTTCTGAAATAAATTTGTTTCTAAGTGATGTTGGCGGAAAAGTTGTAGATCTAATGTTTGAAAGTCATTCAAAGGTAATATAATTAGCATGCAGGTGGGACATGCAAGGAACAAAGGCAATAAGGTGGTAATAGAAGAAATACATACCCGCAGCGTTCTCAGGAACCTTGCAAAAAGCTACACTTGTGTTACCATTCAAGAACTCGAGTAAACGAGCTCGAAATGAACGGATCCTCCACGTCTTGATGAAAGTCATGGCTATGTATATCGGTGTCAACAACATTATCACTAACTTGCACGCACTTCAAACTATTTCAAATAAACTTATACATTGCATGGACATTTCATTCAGAAATTATCAAACTTGCGACTAAATTGGGTTACATATCGATTCTAAAGTCCATCTGCAGTATATTTTTCTCATAACAAATATAGCTTTGAGAGCCACTGTTCTCTTTCTACTTCTAAAAGGAGAAAGCTACATGCATTACTTATCAAGAGGTTTAGCACTTTTTATTCTAAATTAAATTTATACAGATTTTTAGCAAAATTCTCCGAGAACAAAAATTAAACCCATCTAGAAACATTTCGTTCTCCTTCTTCTTCTTCTTTTAGCTTTGGCTCTGCATCTGGATTGATGCAATTCTGCCAGTGTCAGTTAGGTATGAATTGCGCATTTAGGAACAATAGATAAAAATTTAAGGGAGGTTGAGTTTGGATTTTTCAGAAAATAAATAATTTATATAATCTCAATCAAGTTCGTATAGGTACAAAAACAAACAGAAAAAACCAAATTAAAAGTTAAATAAAAAGCGTTATGTAACAGAAGTGAGCAATATGCGTAAGTAACATAAAATATAATCTAAAAGCTACAATTGTATACTATTTGCAGAAATAAATCTACAAAGTTTAGATACAAAAGGGGAGAATACTAATGGAAGGGTCTTGGAAGAGAAGGGACGGGGGATTTCAGGAGGAATAATATCATGAAGAGAAATTTTAAGCCTAGGATACACGCAAAGAAGATGTTCAACATCATAGAGTACATTATATTTCAACATCTCCTTTATTTTCGTTTTACAACATTTAGTAATCGCTGTCAGAAAAATGTCACTGTCAACAACCAATTTTTACGCGTTCTTCTATGACAAAGCTAAAAACTTTTGCGTACATAGAACGAAACATTTCATATCCAATGAGATCTTAGCCAATGAACAAGGCGCAATTCAAGGAATTTTTATACTAAGTTACGTTAGTATAAAAATTCCTTGGCGCAATTTGAATTAAAAGCGCGAATCTCAAGATGAGCACGATCCACAGACATGATACTAGCTAGCTGCGCCGCACCATCATACTTACGCCGCTAACGTCTTAGGCCCAGACTCCACCAAACCGAAGATGTGCGGATTTCCAAAGCGGAGACGAGATGAGACGTTTTTCAGCAAGAGTGTATCCACCGAATCTGTGCGGAGATGCGTATAGGTACTTGCTAGACTTGATCGGCTAAAGCGGAGTTGTGTGCTGATTAGAGTGGAACTGACCTGCGTGCGGCGAGCGTTTGATGTTTGTTAGATGAACTTTCGCGGGGAGAACTAACGGCACCGCTCCCTCACTGCACGCCCCGCCGCCGCCGCCGCTACGCCGCCGCTGCCGCCGCCGCTACGCCGCCGCTGCCGCCGCGCCGCCGCTCACATCTTTCTCGTCTATGCCGCGACGCGACAGCGCCGTCGTCACCAGCTTGCGAAGCCGAGCTCACATATCCGCTTTGTACCGCACCCAGCTCAATATTCGGCGAGGTAGGGTAAATAAATAAAATAAATAAAATCTCCTATCCTCTCGTCTCCGCTTCAGTGGAGTCTGGGCCTTATCCATTTTCTTCCTGAGATGGATTTCTTTTTCTTTTCTTTCATTAAACAATTCAATCCACCATGGTACCTACAAGAAAATATTACAAGTTTATAATATTTTCCCAACATAAGTTAGAACAGTTAGGTACCAAAGAGTGTCGAAAACAAAGCCTGAAAATGATAGTAACCACAGACTGTAGACATGTTCAGGTAGATATGTACATTAGGTACCATTTACACAGTAGGTGAGATTGATTACCGATATCCCCAGTGGCGGCGTAGCTTGAGCTGTTACTTGGGTTGGTTGACAATATCGATCCTCAACTCCTAACAATCGGCAGCAGGTACCTAAGACATAATTATTAACCGACTTCAAAAGGAGGAGGTTATCAATTCGTCTATGTTTTTTTTTTTGTATCTATGTTACGCGATATCTCCGCCAAAAATGAACCGATTTTGAAAATTCTTTCACTATTGTATAAAAAATGATTCCGAAGGGGTCCCATAAAATTTTATCTCCAGGGGATTAGTATTTATCCTGCAAAACTTAAAATAAGTGTAAAATTAAGGGAATTTGAAGTCGGTTTTCGTTTTTTAAAACACGCTTATTATTTTATTGACGACCGATGTGGCGCGGTAGGCGAAGGTCCGCTTGCGACGCAGGAGGTTGCGGGTTCGATTCCCGCCTCGGGGCAAATATTTGTACGATCTGCAGATATTTGTTCAGGGTGTTCTGGTCGTTTTCTATGTATAATAAAAATATCTATATATGCAATATATTGTATTATGTATATCAGTTATCTAGTACCCATAACACAAGCTCTGCTTAGCTTGGGGCTAGATAATGTTGTGTGAATCGTACAGCATTATTTATTTATTTATTTATTTATTATTTTAAGACTGCAATTGGAGCGAGCCGCAGTACTTTTGGTGTTTGGTGATCTGGCTGTGCGTGTGAGTTTCCGTTGAGTTTGGGTTCGGGTTTTCCATGCCAGGGTGAGAGATGCCAATATGGTACCCCTCGGAGCTTGGTAGTAGGGCGGGCCCCGCCCCTAATTACGCCGCTAGTGGATATTCCTAAGTTTATGTAGGCCTGTGTTCTGTAACCTACCTTATATAAATAAATAAATAGTGCTGGACAATTCACACAGCATTATCTAGCCCCCAGAGCTTGTGTTATGGGTACTTGATAACTGATATACATAATATAATAGAGTACATAGATACATTTTTTTTGTATACATAGAAAACATCCAGAACACCCTGAACAAATATTGCAGATCGTACAAAATTTGTCCCGAGGCGGGAATCGAACCCGCAACCGACCTTGGCCCGCCGCGCCACAGAGGTCGTCAATATAATCTTTGATTAAATCTAAGTAGACAAGTAATAACCAGAAATCCATCCCATCCATCCTCTCCGCACGTAGGTAGGTATTATTTATTGGTGTTAAAAGGTTTTAATTGGTCTGGCGGAAATTTACGATTAAGTTAATATATCATTTCTTATGATAATGTGTAATCTATCCTACCTACTGTACATGTACTATGTACATTACATATCGATACCTATATAACAAGTAAACAGATTTTATAATTTTGTTTGTAAACAAAGCCAGGCAGGATCTATTATAATAGGTACATATGTATATACTTACTTACCTAGGTACGTAATACCTACTGTGCAGTTTATTAAGGAAGTTCATGGAGGGTCTAGTCCCAGACTGTCCGTTTGTTTTCAAAAAATAATATTGAAAATGAAAATGAAAAATATTTTTATTAGAACTCAATCTTAGACAACTAAACAGTTCAAGTTATCTGTAACATTCCAATAACACACAAGTTTAAGAAGATATCGTTTATATGGTATGAATATATCTAACGATCCGCGCACTAGGCGAAGCCTGTATCGCGTGGATCAGAAAAACGATTTCCAGTATATATGTATATTATTATTAACGTCATCATAATATGGTTTGTTTACAAACATTTCAGATTGAATTTGGCTGAAGTATAATTATCAATGTATTCTAGGCAAACTCGGGCCATGATTTTGCTTCTCTAATCATCATCTTTAAAAACACATTTCACAATGAACATTGCAAAATTTTACGATTTGCCTCTTTAATTTATTATCTATATAACTATCTACTTATATGTTAGGTACTCTGTCTCATAACTTTCACATCTATAAACGGCTGTCTCTATCATCCAACATAAATATCGTAAAAAATCTCCGGATTGTCTATTCTTTCTGGCTTTATTGACGTCTGCAGAAAAAACCCACAATTTTTTTGTTAAAATAAATAAATATTTTCGTTTGGATACATATTTTCGCTTACTATCACTAAAATTCGTTCCCAACCGTCCGCGAAAACCTTGATTATTTTGACAACCACTGCCGCTAAAAGTCTCTAACAGTTGCGTGGCTCGCTCCGCTCGCTATTGTTATTTTTGACAGAATGTCATCCGAAGAAACTTGTTTTCGAAATTTAGGAGAAGGATATTTTTGCTTTTGATGAAAACTATAATACTGAGTGACTAGGACGTTATCCACGTACCTAGCTATATAACCTACTAGTGAGCATGGCAACGTAGAGAGATGGATTTGGAGGGGTTCAAGACCCCAATTTTTAAGCCAACCCAAAGCTTGACAAAAAAATTTTATTGTTAACTTTATAATTTTGTTTTTGGTATAAAATAAATAAATCGCCGCTCGCTCCGCTCGCCGATATTGGTAATGTTTTGCGCATTAATAGTTATTGTTCAGAGTGAAAATTTACCAACGTTTTCTGAGCGGCCTGGGCCGGTTTCTATCAATCCAACCACGACCGCAACTATAAGCACAAAAATTAAAAAACAAATAAAAATTTCATTCACCAAAAAATTATACCTCGCTCCGCTTGCAAAATTTCTTTAATTCTGCCTGTGGTTGACCCTTGTTTGAAGTCACTGCAAACATTTTAAAAACCTTCAACCCCCTGCCCTGAGCGAAGCTGCGCGCAGAGCCGGAGAACAGAAAGAGGTTCACTGCATAAATCACACTAATATTAGAAAGTTTGGATGTTGTTACTGATTCATGCCAAAACTACTGAACGGATCGTGGTGAAATTTTGCATAGCATAGATGTCTTCTAGGCCTGGAATAAAACAAAAGGATACGATTTTCTCCATATAGCAGTTCCCATGGCATATAAACACTTTTATACGTTTCCATAGAAACAAAGCGTGAGAAGCCGCGGTCAAAAACTAGTAACTGATAAAGATTGTTTATTTCTGTGACAACCTTGGCCTAGGGGCGCCGACAGACCATCTCGCGCCACCCTGGGAAAGGTGCCGCCGACCTTCAGCAGCCAGCGCCACCGGAGCGGCACGGCACCGCACCGCGCCGCCCCAACGAAGTCTGCAAAAAAATCAACTTCGAATACCTTACTTTTAAACTGTTTTTTAAGTTTTGCGAAACAAATACTAATAAAATAATTATAGGACATAGATAGGCTATTCCATTGCAAAAGAATCATCCAAATCGGTCGATAATTGACGGAGAATTCGATAAAAAAAACACGCACCCTGCCGAAATAATGCTTCATCCTTTTCTCGATTTCGGCTAAACACAGCAAGGTAACGACTAAAAACAAAATACAATTTTCAACAATGCGTGATTGCACACGCACGCGCACGCGCAGCGAAAGAAGTACAAATTCGAGTACAGACGAGAGACGAGTAAAATTATTGTGATTGAACGCTGTATATTGTTAAAAGTTTTTTCGAACCTATGCAATTTTCTCCAGTGATAGATACCAACTTCGTTTTTATCCACTAACATTTATTTAAAATATAAAACACCGTTTAAAAAAAAAATCTTGAACCGGATAGGCCATTTTTATTGGTAAAATCATAGATGAAGGATTTTGCCCATGGTAAAATATAGGCCCTTCTCGTAACTGAAATTAAAAACGTAGGACATTTTCAACGTAAATCCTGTCTTGACAACCAGTGTCCATTCTATATAGTGTCAAACTGGTGTCAAATTTATTTAATTTTATCGCTCAGCTAGATGGGACAAGGGGGTAGACTATAGTTTTTAACTTCGTAGCACGATTCAAATTAGTATCTACCCACATCAACGTAATTAAATCCATGAAGCATAAGGAACCCAGAAACCAATGTGAAAGTGTCGCTTGCACTAAACTGATAATAATCCGAACTTGTTTACAATTCTCGACCCTACATTCATCGATAAAACTATTCCGATGATATTCCCTTTGCGTTAGTCAGTGTTCAACCGTCGGTCAGTGTGCACGTGCCCTGAGACCTACCGATTTTAAAGGGTACAATCGAATACAACATGGAGATAAACTTTGTGACCACGCTTATAAAACACGATGTTAATCATAACGTTAAACAGTGCTTCAAGTCGAAGAAACCTTTCGGTAAGTGAATGTACCATGAGATTCTATGACCATGCTCTATGGGTATTTTTTTTGTAAAGGGCATCGTACCTGTGCTACCTGTGCCTTCGAGAGTTCTTTGGAATATGAATGAGCGTGGATGACGAAGATTTTGGATGTCAAGATGTGTGTTTGTATGAATGAAGTTCTAAAAGAATTGAAAAACTAAAGTTGGTTGTTTGATGCTGACAGGAAAATAGTTTCTATGACCTAGGCCTAGACATGCAAATTAAATCAAAGTGTGTTGTGTTATAATTTATATCTATATACCTATAGATAATGCAGTTACAATTTTAGTCTAAACACTGCATGAAAAATCATATTCGCGTGTATTTTGGTTTAGCAAAAAGTACGAAAACTTCAACTTAGCTAATCTTTCAAATTTCTCGTTTTAAATGAGGGTACTTAGATAATTAAATCTGAAAGTAGGTCCAGTACAAAATATCTATATATGTAAACATTAATATATGATTAAGTAACAACTTATATGAATTAAATTAATACTAATAGTTGCCTACAGTTAGCCAATAACAATTTAATTATTTTAATGACAAGAGTGTTTGTGTACACAAGTAGGCAACTAATTAAATTATCATCGTCCAATATAATATAATAATTAAGTAAGTATTAAAACGAGTTTGTTATGAACTCATAGTTTTGTGTTACAACATGAAAACAGAAATTTGAAAACATGCCATGTTCAATATTGGCGATTATTTACAAAATATTACCATTAGGTACCATTTGAAAGAATGTTAGAAATCGGTAGGCCAACGACGACCAAAACAATAAAACCAATTAATGGGTGCATATATTGGCGTCTATAAAAGGGGTGTAGCAAAATACTTTTTCACAAATTCATCATATCAGCCCATACACGTCCACTGCTGGACATAGGCCTCCCACATACGACGCCACAAATATCGGTCCCGAGCCGCCTCCATCCATACACTCCCTGCGATCGCTACGATGTCGTCGGTCCAACGAGTGGATGGTCTCCCATGGGGGGACTTTTCGTTAAATAGGTAAATCGTGTATATATTAGAAACAAACATATATGTGCAAGATGCAAAAACGAAAATAGAAAGCAATGCGACCTGCATACTAGACTTTTAAACCAATAACCAACACCTTAAAATGGCGTAATAATGCAAAACCTGCTAGTTATCTGGTACAGATTCTTCTCTTCTAACATAACATATAAATAATTATTAATTAAAGTACTACTGATTAAAACAAGCTAACTATTACTAGTTCAACGACCCCCAGATTGTTGGCACCACGCGTTATCAAAATTGCGTAAATTAATGTTCTACATTGTAATTTAACTACCTACGCGAGTCGAGTCATCTAACTGATTGGTAGACCCTGCCCGCAAATCAACAAGGGCCAGACTTCCGAACCATTACAAGATACTGAAATTTTCCATACGTAATCGGATGAAAAATAGCTATGTTTGTAGTTTTTCAAAAACATAATGATATTTAAATGAGAGCGAAACTAATTTTGAGCACCAAATCGAGTAATTTTCAAGCGAATTTTTATGCATGATAGACATCTTTATTCGAAAATCTGTCACGTTGCAAACATCCTAAATATATTCAACATTACAAATCTAAAATATTTCTAAAATAAATCGTTCATTCAAAATTAATCGGAAAGTACGAAAAAATATCAGAAATGGTGCCGACACCGAGTCACAGCCACATGACAACTTTGTATTTTATGGTTAGACGCGCTTTCTCACTAATAGCGCGGCCCATTTCATTCTACGTGAAACAACAACAAATCCACATGGGCCGATCCGTTTCCGTTTGGGAGATGTTAGTAGCCTTCTTAAGATTCATTTTGCACGTGGTCAAAATCAGACCTAAATGGTTATTATTCTAATCAATTGTAAAGAGATAAAGCTTATTTTGTTTACCACCAGCGGCACTGTTATCTGGCGTTGGCTCTAATTACTTGTTTACTATTTAAGACAGAACAAAGTTTAGGGAGCTCAACTCAATTTACATTATACGTTCGGTCGAGGTGTTTGACTTAAGCACGTTGTATTAAAAAATAAATTATTGGATTTTCTATCAATATTTATTATCTTTACAAACAGTAGCTCCGATTTTCATAGAACGTAGCTATAAAATAAAGAAAAATACAGAATAGGCATCTTAAGTTGAAATCGGTGCATTTTGTTGAATTATTTTAACTTTAAGTCACGTAGGCACCTCTTTTTAGACGAAAGTTAAAAATGTGTTTTGTTCCAGTGAGTCGAAAGGAAGAGGTGATGGCGATAAAAAGCAAGTTCCCTACTAAAATACCGGTAAGTTCTTTTGTTTTTAAAACATTCATTTGTTTGGTTTAACTGCCTTTGCTTTTAATAAAAGTGAGTTTGTTATACATGATAATTCTACTAATATTATAAATGTCAAAGTTAGTAAGGATGGATGTATGGATGTTTTTCCTCTTTCGCGCAAAAACTACTGAACTGATTGGGCTGAAATTTGGTATGGGTATAGTTTGGGACCTGGGATAACTTAAAGGCTATTTTTATCCCGATAAAATGCGCGCGAAGGCGCGGGCAGCAGCTAGTCCTATAATAATCTGTGTATAAAGAGCAATCTGGATCTGAGCGAACCCCTACATAAATTTAGGAGAACAGTTTTATCTCTAATAAATAAATTACTCTTTCATTTCGTAGGTTAGTACGTATCTTTCATATTGTGTTCTAATCAAAGTATTTTAATTTTTTTCATTTTTATGTATAAGCTAATTCCTGTCTTTAATTCTTGTTTGTAATTCAATTTTATTAGTGCCTTGCCAATTGATTAGAATATGTATAATTCTGCTATAGGCACATGTATCATCGCAAGAACGAAACATTGAAAAAAATCGGCTGTATGTTTTTTTAAGCATGTTCGTTGATAGCTCGGTTTCGCACCAATTTTTACAATGATTTCGGCATTGTAGGAAATTATACCGAGGTAGTTCGATAAAATTTTTATTCCCGAGGGATTAGTATTTATCCCGTAAAACTGAAAAACAGTGTAAATGAATTCTGGATTCTAAATCGATTTTTAGTAATTTATCAAAGCAATAAAATTACATATGTAATATTCGTTGGTGGCTTTATTATGAACTAGCGGGCCGCCCCGGCTTCGTTCGGATATTTAACAAAAATTTCAAGATCCCAATTTTTTTTTAAATATTTATTATATAGCCTATATCACCCGGGGATAGTTTAGCTTCCCAAAAGTGAAATAATTTTATAGATAGATAGATAGATATTATATTGTTTATTTGATTCACAAACATAGACAGCACAAGACAAAAAAAAACAAACATAGACATTGTAGTAGATAGGTATCAGTAAAATATACTTAACAATAGGTACATATTTTTAGGTAAGTAAAACATTTTATAATCTGTTCCATAGTTTCGGAGCCTATTCAGTACAAACTAACAAAGAAATAACAAATCAAATCTTTCCTCTTTATAATATTAGTATAGATAAATAAATACATGAACGTCGGATCTCGATAGATGTGAAAACTTAATTGGCCTATCCTATCAGCCCATACATACGACATAGGCCTCCCCCATACGATGCTACAAATAGCGGTCCTGAGCCGCATCCATCCATCGACTCCCTCCGGCATATTCTATATATTGTATGTATACTTATTTTTTTTCTTCATGTATAGCCGTAGGTTTCCTAAAATTTATAAGTAATTAAATATCACAAGCTCTGCTTAATTCGGGGCTAGATGATTGATACTTACTGGAAGACCGATTTGGCGCCGCGGGCGAAGTTCCGTCTGCAACGCATGAGGTTGCAGGTTCAATTCCCGGCTTGAAGTGTTTGTACTTTGTACGATCTGCAAATATTTGGTCCTAATGTGCTGGTTATTATCTATGTTTAATAAAAAATGTATATCTATGTACATAATATATGGTATAATGTTTATGTATCAGTTATCTATTACCCATGACCCCTTATATTTTTAACATAACACAAGCTCTTCTTAGCTTGAGGTTAGATGTACTTTGTACGATCTGCAAATATTTGTTCCGAATGTGCTGGTCTCTATGTATATCTATGTAATATGTCATCATTATCATCATCATCAGCCCATACCCGTCCACTGCTGGACATAGGCCTCCCCCGTACGACGCCACAAATAGCGGTCCTGAGCCGCCTCCATCCATCGACTCCCTGCGACCGCTACGATGTCGTCGGTCCATCGAGTGGATGGTCTCCCATGTAGGGGGGATTTGCCATAATCACCACGCTTGGCAGGCGGATTGGTGATCGCAGTGTTGGTGTTTAAAAATACTCAGAAGGAAGCTGCTGCCCTTCCTCTGGTAGGTTCCCTTAGTCGGCTCTTACGACATCCACGGGTTGAGTTGGAGGGGTCGATATTCGTACGCCGCGGCCCCACGGCCATGTAATATGTACCAGCCATCTATTACCCATAACCCCTCTTTTTATCGAAGCCCATAACACAAGCTCTGCTTAGCTTGGGGTTAGACGATGCTGTGTTGATTGCCGAAAATTATTTATTTATTTACTAATTTTTCAAAATGGATTTTCCAATGTTATTTATTTACATATGTATATATTTATTTCTCGTAAAACAGTGTGATAAATGATTTTTTATTTTCAGTTGATAGTTGAAAGATATCACAAAGAAAGAAGCTTGCCAGTTCTGGACAAATCCAAATTCTTAGTGCCCGAGGACATAACTATGTCGCAGTTCCTAGTTATCATACGGAACCGAATCAAAGTCAAACCAAATCAGGTAAGCCCAGACTCCTGGTATTTATTTTTAAAACTTAACCTTTTTAGATTTTTAAAGAAAATGTTTAAAGTGGCCAATTCCATAATAATTTCAGGGCCCGTACTCTTAAAAACGAAATCGAAGTTTCTGATTCTTTTTCGTGCAAACGCTAATCTTATGCAATTGACATAAAAGTTGGTTTTGCACGAACACGAAAAAGAAACTTCGATTTTCCTTTTCCGAGTAGGCCCCCAGCTCTTTTGGACTTTAAAGCAATCAGTCGTTTCTCATTTGTTTTTACTTTTAATGATATTTCGTTTGAACCTGAAATACACAAAGATGAAATCATGTCACGAATTAATGAAATCTCGTTATCTACGAAAGCATGTTTTGTCTATTGGGAAGGAAGGGGGATGTGTAACGAAAAGTCACTATAAAAAGCAAGGGCTTTCATTTATTACACTGCAAACCGCAACTCGTTAGGTCTACTAGTTCCGGAACTAATAGGAATTTACTGTGGTTAGTAGAAAAGTGCGAGCGCGTTGAAGTCTTTTGTATGCAACGCCGGTTCTTCGTAGCATCGTAGCACGTGCTACGAATATCTACGGCAAAATGTTTATCATTATGGGGAAGGAAGGGGAGATGAAGGTGATATATATCAAAGGAATGAAAAATAATAGATTCAGGCGTTACTTTGCAGAAATCCATTGCACAATATTAGAATGCTCGGAGAGGCAACATCACTGGCGGGACTCTGTCGGTGTTGCTGTGCTGACCAATTTCAATGTCAAGGTCGAGTATTGTGGTGTCCTGAAGATGTCTCGTGGAGAGACGAAACTAGTAGACAACTTACTTTGATGAATACTATCAGAGAAGGTTATACGCGGAATTGTTACTAAATATTTTTTTCATTCTAATATTGTGCAAAGGAAAGAAATCAAAATATCTTCAGAATAGTGAAATCCACAACTCTGCGACGTCTATTTCGAGAGATATTAGGAGTTTAAAGTCGCGCAGATATCCTTTCACGCAAATATCTACCTACCCGCGCGATTATCCACTTGCGCAAATGTCCTGCTACCCTGATTTAAGTACTTATCAATAGCATGACCTGCAAGTGCACTGAGTAGGTATGCATGTCTTGACGTCAATGCATCAGACGATAAAACTAAATTATATTCTCTGATATCCACACGTATCTTACGGGTGTGCAAACTAATCCAGAAAAGTCTAAAATTTCAAGTTTAATCAAGTTATTTATGATTACGAAATTGATAATTTCCTACGTGACAAGGCACCTTACAACCTAGCATAGCATGCAATGGAGTCAGAACAAAGCCTCGACTCCATTTGACGATAGTGGTATCGTGGCGTGATCGTGACGTCTCGTCGTGTCGTCGTCGTCGTGACGTTTGTTTGGGATTTACGTAGTTCCCAGACCGCACGATAGAGGCGCTGTAACAAAACCTAAGGAAAAATGAGAGATTTGACAATATTTTCTCCGTGCATAATCCTCCAGGATTTACTTTTTTGAGTTTTCGAAGCTACATTTTATCCGAAGTTAGATTTTTCAGCAACCGTTTTTTATTTTAATACGCATTAATTGCAAAGTCTGGAATAAAACATGGGTTTTGAAAATATTATGTTATAGTAAATATGACATTATTATCAAGACGTGATCTTCGTGATCACGTCTTGATAATAATGTCATATCGTGATCTTCGTGATCACGTCTTGATAATAATGTCATATTAAAAAAGTAAATCCTGGAAGATTATGCACGGAGAAAAGCCACGAAGACTTCGGGACAAGACTCCCTAACCCTAAGTCTGCGTGTCGTCACTCTGGTCGCTTACGACATACCCGACCTGAACACACGTTCTCCTCCTTAGGCTCTCCCTCAGCCAGTAGATACATACACTAGTACATAAAAAAATAAAAAATAAAATAAATATTTATTTCTGTAACCAGTATACAATAAGTTATTCCATAGTTGAGACCCTCATTTAAGTATAAAAACTTGTGTTAGAGGATCTCGCTCTTCTATATCAAACGTTACAGGTGACTTAATTAATATAACAACAGAAAAACACAAAGTAAACAAATTTTGAATCTACATAGTTCTATGCAAAGTATTATAATACAATATATGTATATTTCAAATTAGTCTAGTTTATATAATGACAAAAATGGGTGTTGTGTGTAATTTAAGTGTGAGTGATGTCTTGGGTCGCCCTGAGGACACAAGACTCATAAAGAGTCTGGGCAACATTGGACCCAGACTTATTATATTGTAATACAATTATTATGTAATACAGCTATTGTGCGTATAATAAGTTGTGTGCGTGTCAAATAATATAATCTGAAAAAAGTGTACATAAACCAATATTGCTACTAATATGAACCTGACGTCATGTTATGGGATTAGGGTGACTAATATTTTGGGTCCCCTGAGGACACCAGTCTCTTAAGAGTCTGGGCAACGGGGGACCCAGATCAATTATTTATTTATAACATTTATCTCACCAGCGCTTCCATCTCTTATTATATATATACATAGGTAGAACCCTTTCAAACTCATCCGTTTCCTTCAAATTTAGGCAACTGGGTGCAGTCGCTGTCTCTGATCTTATCTTTCTGGTCTTTCTATCTGATCTTTGGCCAACCCTCAAACTTTTTTCAAATCTTAGCGCGTTCACTGCAAAACTTCAGCGATTTGACACGGAGGTGCGCGTCGCTGTACAACGAGCTATCTTACAACACCGTGTGCGTCGGTGGCAGTCAAAATGTTAAGCCGTTCATTTCGTCATTGGTCCTTCGTCCACCCTCCAATACGCATTAACACTTAGTTAATTTTTATATAGTAAACATATATAGTTTATTAGAATATAATTTTATATAGTAATCTTGTATTATAGTTTATATTAAAGTAACTTTAACATTTTCATTGCGACTGACGCACACTGTCGACTTCGTCATCCTGCTGATACAGGAAGGGCGGCGCGGCGTGGCGTGACGGCGCGCCGCCCCTGAGGCATGGCAGTGAATACATTAAAACCATCTCGTTTATGTCAATAAATATCTTTATCTTTATATTTTCATTGTTGTTGTCCACAGGCGCTGTACCTGATAATAAACAACCGATCGATGTTGTCTATGAGCCTCACGATGGCGCAGGCCTACGAAGCGTATGGCGATGAGGACGGGTTTCTTTACATTACCTACGCTTCACAGGAGGTTTTCGGCTATAAAGATGGTAAGTTTCTTATCTACAACAACTGCAAGAGAATCGTACAAAAAAATAAACCCACGATAATTTTACCTACGTTAAACAAGCATCAAAAAAAACTTCAGATAACACACATGTGTGCTAACCAAAAGTAAAATATTGATAAAAACGGGAAAGTTGTAGAACAACTTTTTCTGATTTTATAGGTCCTTTATGATGTTTTAAGTACCTATGTGTTTTGCTGGGGTTTTGCACTGTCAACTAGAGTCTATTTTTCTTTATTAGCTGTAGCCTGTAATGTAACTCATATAATCATTTATTTCATAACTTCAAAACTATTTACCTACCTTTTTCTTTACAATTTATCCTCTTCAAACTATTATAGGTCGGTACTATTTGTAAAAACTTAGGTACTTTCTTTTATCACGTTTAGCCGTAAGTTTTCCTACATACCGACGAATTGAGAACCTACTCCTTTTTGAAGTCTGTTAAAAAAGCCGAAGATGGTTTTCGGACTTTAGTATCTTGTAGGTGTGCAATGTAACGTGTTTGACGACCGATGTGGCGCGGTGGGTGAAGGTCCGCCTGCGACGCAGAAGCTCGCGGGTTCGATTACCGCCCTGGGACAAATGATTATACGATCTGCTAATATTTGATCCGGGTGTTCTGGGTATTTTCTATGTATAAAAAAATATCTATGTAAAGTATTCGATTAAGTATATCAGTCATCTAGTACCCATAACACAAGTTCTGCTTAGCTTGGGGCTAGATGATGTTGTGTGGATTGTCCAGCATTATTTATTATTATTATAACTGTTCAGTATTATTTATTTATTTGTGTAATTTTACAGACATGGCGAAGAGTTCACAAGAAGTTCAAGCTATAAGACACAGATTCCCAAATAAAGTTCCCGTAAGTTATTTTAACTGTTTATATTTTTCTGTATAAGTATTTATTGACAAAGAAAATAACAATCAAATACTATAAACAAATTAAACTAGTATTTACAATTGAAACAATTGAGCTAACTGCAGACTGTTTCAAACAATCTACAGATAGCTCAACTGGTCCATATCAATACCAGTCGGAAACGTCCCCAAGACGCTGGCTGCATTGCCCTGCTGTATAGCAATGCTAATGCGCTGCGCCAGATACTCACCTTTTCTGTATAAGTAGGTTTAAAATTATTAAAAGCTGGCACGATTCTCTTTTTTTTTTAAATAAAATTACCACGCTGATGACCGACGACGACGACTTCACAAATTCAGGCCTACAGTAGGTACACAAAAAAGAAGATCGCGCCAGCTTTTAAGAAATTACGTATAATTAAAGATTATTTATCGGGTATTTATCGCGTACCTTTTGTTATATTCATCGTTTCATTCGTTTGTACATCCAGTCGCCCCGTGACCACGATCGCTGTAACGCGATGGAAACGTAGGGGAAAATATAACAAAAGGTACGCGATAAATACCCGATAAATAATCTTTAATTATGTCAACAAATCGCGAAAGTTTAAAAAGTTAAATTACGTATACCTACAAAGATACAGATAAACTATTTTTTTATTGAGACTATTTTCTTTTTCACAGCTGTTCGTCGAAAGGTATTCTAGAGAGCGCGAGATCCCAGCGCTGGGTAGAAATAAGTTCTTAGTTCCACAAGAGCTAACAATGTCCCAGTTCCTGTACATCATCAGGACAAAGATGAAGTTGCGGGACTCACAGGTAGGCCGATCATCAAAGTCAACCAAAGCATCCTTTTTTTTTAAATTCTAGGTCATCTCCATCTCTCTATTTTTAACCGACTTCAGAAGAAGGAGGTTATCAATTCGTCTGTATGTTTTTTGTATGTATGTTACGCAATATCTCCGCCAATTATAGCCCGATTTTGATAATTCTTTCACTGTTGTATAGAAAACGATCCCCAAAAGGGTATAATGAAAAATATTCATCCATGTAATGTATTGTATTATGTATATCAGTTATCTAGTACCCATAACACAAGTTCTGCTTAGCTTGGGGCTAGATGATGCTGTATAGATTTTCCAGCATTATTTATTAATATTATAATTGTCCAGCATTATTCATTTTACCCAATTCTTTTATTTCTCCCCGAAGGCCCTGTACCTCCTGGTGAGTGACAAAGTCCTCGTGAGCCACAGCATGACCATGGCGCAGGCCTACGAGCAATTCCGAGGACCAGACGGCTACCTTCACATCACATATGCAGCACAGCAGGTCTTCGGATGAGCAACGGTAAGCTTAAATCTATACGAACAAAATAACAAGTGCCTATTATGTCAAGTCAAAATAACAGCTTATTACTAAGTATTCAGTAAATAACGGTTATTTAGTATTTTTTGTGTTTGCATAAGAAAGTATGCCCGGGCTACAAGAGGCTAGTTTTTCAAGCTAGGATAGCATGCTAGTGTCGGTAAGCTAGCAAGCTAGTAATTCTGGCTTCGTGTAGACAGAACTAGCTTCATTTCTGCTAGTAAGCTAGTGTACAAGCCAGGGGAGTTTTTAAGACGACCTCTGTGGCGCGGCTGGCGAAGGCCTGCAACGCAGGAGGTTGCGGGTTCGATTCCCGCCTCGGGACAAATGTTTGTACGATCTGCAAATATTTGTTCAGGGTGTTCCGGATGTTTTCTATGTATAATAAAAGAATATCTATCTTTTAGTATATTATATTATGTATATCAGCTAACTAGTACCCATAACACAAGCTCTGCTTAGCTTGGGGCTGGATAATACTGTGTATATTGTCCAGCATAATTTTTTATTAATAGGATGGAGTCCTATTTTTAACCACTGACCCCACCACTGATTTTACTATCCTGGCTTGTGTACTAGGTTCATGTGTCCAGCGAAGCTAGTTTTCAGTTGGCTAGCAAGCAGAAACCACGCGTTTCGTGATCGTCAGAATAGCTGGATCAAACAAGATATGGACATGAAACCATGTGCACTATTTACTACCTTTAATAAAATATTGGCTAGCTCTGCATTCAGAAATATATCAACAATATAAAGTGGTCAGCCATTCTGACGTCAGGTTGGCTGGGCCATGTCCAAGTTCACGGTTTTAGTATTATGTGAATTAATGTAAATAACGATAATAATGTATTTGCTATATTTACTACCTATTTGCTACCTACATGCATAAATGGTTACTTGACTGCTGCTTTTACTCAGTCAGTGAATATTTTGAGTACTGTAAAAAAAAAGCTGACCCGAATTATGAACCTCCTGGGAAATGACATGTAATTAACCTATTAATAATAAAAATTGTCTAACTCGTTGTTTCTTTCTTTGTTCAATATATTACTTGTGTTTAATTTAAATTTTTGCATGGCAACTTATCATGGTAAAACATAATGGACCTGTATCTAAAATAAGACCTTATTTTGTATGCACATATGTTTCTTGCAAATAAATATATGACTGACTACCTTAACATTATTATCAAATAAGAGATAAGGTGTAGTTGATTTTCTCTTCACTTCTATTTTTTTTTTCTACTAGCGGAAGAGGCTTATGTAGGTACCTGTATAATCTCTAGTTGTAGCACCACGCTGTTCTTATCTTATTTTGGTTGCTATGCGATCGACTAATTATCTTCTACCTAATTAGTCATAATATGGTCATAATAGATCACGTTACTAGATATTTTAATTGCCCTGTCCATTTCTACAAACGTTTCTAGCGATTACTATTAAACAATTAGATAAATATTAAAGTTAACTAATCAGCATCACGTTTTGTCTCTCATTGCAATTCGATCGATTCTATCTCATTACATTACATGAACTGACTCAGAAATACCTATTGAACTCAGAACTATTGAAATCTATTGCGCTAATTATAGAGTTCAATGCTCAGTGCTATTCTAACTTGATCGGAAAGTTTCCGTGACACGGAATCTTAACAATTCAGCAGGATTTTTTTTTAATTTTTTTTTTGCTGTTTTTATTATTTTCTGCTTTCTACAAGGACCTACCTAAAAAGTAGTTTTTCATAAATCGCTGACCATTTTCTATGAACCCATGTTCCAATAAAGAACTATTAGTTGGTAATAATGTTGATTTTTAGTAATAAATCTCATACATTAATAATTTCTCCAAAAGTAGAGTCGAATCGAAATTAGTTAAATGATGGGTTCATAGAAAATGTTTTCCGGTTTACGGTAAGCTACTTTTCTGTTATCGATATTGCTTGTAGAACGCAGAAAATATTACAAACCGCTAAAACATTTGAATTTCGCGCGGATTTGTGTCAGTGTGACTAATCACAGAAACTTTTCAATCGAGGTAGAATATCCAGCAGAACAGAACTTAATGCACAAGTACGATACTCTATAACAACTACGATACTCCATAACAACTACTCGGAAATTAAATTCGAACTAAAAAATAAAAATCAGTAAGTAGAAGGAACATTCTTTCGTAACGAAATCCCCGGTCTAATACCTAGTGCTTACCCAGAATTGGTTTATGTTTATCGAACCAAACCTTCCTTATCAACGCCTTTAATCCTGCTGCAGTTCGAGATTGTTCAGGTTGATTGTTACCTGTGATTTGGGTCCACTGAGTGTCAGGATGGAATGCGGACGCCAGACAGGATCACGTTGACCCTTTTAGAGCGTTTTAATTTTATCGGAATAGCAGTTTTTATAATATGGGTTTTATCGTATCGACTTGAGTTCTTGCCTGCAACCATTTTTTCCTATAGCTTTATTGAATATGGTACTTACTTCCTACTGATATTATAAATGTCAAAGTTTGTGTGGATATGGATATTTGTTACTCTTTCACGCAAAAACTACTAAACCGATTAGGCTGAATTTTGGTATGGGAATAGCTTGGGACCTGGAAAGACATATAGGCTATTTTTTATCCCGATAAAATGCGGGCGAAGGCGCGGGCAGCAGCTAGTAAGAAATAAAACTATTACGTAGGTACTACTTATTTAGGTTTTTCCTCACGAATGTATACAGAATTAAAATCAACTGATAAGTACAATTTCTGGGGGTTTGGGACCTGAGGGGTTTGAGTAAAAAATTACAATACCGTCAGTTTTTTTCATAAAATTAATTCTGATATCATCTTTTCCTACATTAAACTTGTTTGTTATTGTAACTAGTAAAAATATTCAATAGATATTGTATAAGTTAGCCTACAAAGCTAAATACTACTTGCATATCGGGTGCAGTTATCAGAAGAAAAACATAATACAATAGATTTATTGCATGTCAATGAATTCATTATATCAGTAAATAATAGGTAACTAGCTGTTCCCCGCGGTTATATCCGCGTTAAATTCGAATTTCACAATTCTAGGGGGATAAAAATGTCTATTTTCCCATAAATATCCAATAGGAATCTGATGCTTTACCAGGACAAAAAGTAGACTATGTTGCCATCCTTTCAACTAACTCTATGCCAAAAATCAAGTCGATGGGTTGCTTAGTTAGGGCGGGAAGGAAGGACAAACAAACAAACACACTTACGTATTAAAAATATTAGGATATTAAAATTACTGCTGGGATACGGTTTCTATTCTTTGTAACAGAGTTTTATGAGCGGTAGTAATAATTACCTAGACTATTGGATAATTTAGGTTCAATAGTTCCCAAGTATCTACTGAAGTGCTTAGGTACCTTACTTAATTATTTTTTCTTGCTATGTATCGGCGGCGCATCGGCATTGCCATACCGCGCGGAGCAATGCAGGTGCAGGGGACGCTTTCGACTGGATTCTGATATGGATCAGTTGAGCTAATTCTCTTGATTTCTTATTTCTATATTGTACAATAAAATATAAATTTTAAACATTTAACAAGAAAGTTTATGGCAAAGGCGAGCTTAACCCTAAAAAGAGTTCTCTTCCAATAAACCTTATTGGGAGAGAGACAAAGTTATAAAAGTGGGTAAAGTCAGGTGCATGAATAGAGGGCAAAATATTTAATTTTAACCAACCAAATTATTTATTAGACTACTACAAATTATAATATAACTAGCTGCTGCTCGCGCGCTTGCCCGCCTTTTATCGGTATAAATAACTCTTTCACGCAAAAACTACTGAACCGATTAGGCTGAAATTTGGTATGGGTATAATTTGGGACCTGGAATAACATATAGGCTATGTTTTATCCCGATAAAACGCGGGTGAAGGCGCGAGCAGCAGCTAGTTTTTAATATTAGTAGGATACAATACATAAAATCAGGGACAAGGGAAAATTCACCTCGTCCCTCACATAAAATAATAAAAACCTATATTCATCATCATCATCATCAGCCCGTATACGTCCACTGCAGAACATAGGCCTATATTGCTTATATGAAGTTATATAATTACGAGCTACCTGTAGATTGTTTACAGCAGTCTGCAGTTAGCTCATTAATTTCTATTGTAAATACCAGTTCTAATTTGTTTCTATTATTTGATTGTAATTTTCATTGTTACATTTTGTAAACATTCTTCCCGTCAAATAATGTATTTAGAAACGCACATTAAAATTTATTTTTGGGAAAAATCTGTCCATGGTTACGATTTATAGCGTTTCCTTTATTTATTGCTTAGCTATAAGCTGCTAAGAAGCCGACTAACCAGAAGGCCGGTATCTAAAAACCCAAATAACCACTTATAAAAAATAACGGATCTCTTTGCCACGTTCAATAGAGCCGCTGGACTACTCCCAGAGAAGATACAACAGGTAATTGTATTCTTAGAATATGGGTGCGTGGGACCTGTCACTGAAGTATTGTGTGTGTCTATGGAACTATTGTGTGCATTATTTGATTGTGAGCAATTAAAATGGGTCCCTGCGATCTAGTAGCCTCTATACACTAGCCAAACTCAATGTAGAATGTTTGTAAACAACTGAAACGCAAATAACTGAAACATGCTTGGCGGCCTAAAAATAAACAACTCTAAATATTTTCTTTGTATTTTTCATAGTAATTAATAATAATAAATAACCCATGGTTTATGGGACACTGTATAATAACATATTAATAATAATAATTCCTGGACATTATCAGGATCCGATAAATTCCCAGACAGAATGGGCAGTGCATAACAAAACAAAAATCATTGGTTTATTTTCTATTATCATTTCACTCTTATCTTAACGTGCCATGGCCATTGAATAAAAACAAACCCGCACTTATTGTTATCGCGAAAGTGTATGAATAATTAGTTTTTATGTTAAGCAATAGTTTCTGCCGGTTCGGAACTTACCTACCTATACACTAGCCAAAGTGAATACTATATAAAGATTGAAGTGAACAAAAAATCAAAGTGATAACTTTATTTCCCTGTTTTACTTATGTAACTTTGTGACGTGTCCTGTAAGGTCTAAAGGAAATAAAGCACTTTGATATTTATTTGAAATGTAATGTTTGTAAACAAACCATACCCATACCTAAAATTCACTCTGTTGCCGCAACTTTTTACACGCAACTTACAATACTTGTCGATTTGAGATCCTTCCTTCAATAAATATGTATTTTACTTACAAATTATACCTAAAAGTCGACGCCAAGCAAGTTTCAGTTATTTGCGTCGTGGTTTGTTTACAAACATTCTACATCGAGTTTGGCTAGTGTATAGAGGCTACTAGAATGTATAGCCGGTTCAGTCAACCTTTATCAATTGTTACTAACATGATAAGGCCACAATTAGCATTGAATTTCATTGACAACGCTGGGGGCCAAGTCAAGCCTATACAATATTAGATACGTTCCTACTACGTTATCAACACAGTCGGTAGTATGATAGTTAGCTTCCTACAAAAACATCGTTACAAAACCCGCGGTTTTCACAAACGATTTATACAGACCAGTAGTTTCCGTGCGTAATAGCAGAGAGCATCAGCAACTGGTTTCCCCTCTTTGGTAACCCTGAAATGTAAACGTTAAAAGGGGTTACCAGATGATGCTTGAAGTTGAAGTTGAAAATTGAAGTGAAGAGAATATCAATAACACCTTATTTCTTATTTCATAATAACAACTATGTTTATAGTATACAATTTGACTTGTCTAAGTGCTTATTTTGTAAGCCTAAAGAAATAAAGTTATTGATTCTGATTCTGATTCTGCTGCCCTCCGTACATAGGTAATTTAATTACTGAAACCGCGTGTTGGCGAGAGGTTAATTTATTTTTCTAGTTCTGAATTTAATCATTTTTCTTCAAGGAATAAAACTAGCGGAAAAGTATTTTGGCGGAAATCGTAAACCATATTCTATTAACTTATGAAAAAACTAACTTTGGCTCATAGGTAGTTCCAAAACTACCTATGAGCCAAAGTTAGTTTTTTCATGCATTTGGGAAAATAAGATTTTGAGCTAAAAATCAACATTTTCCCAAATGCTCCCGAAAATACCTACAATTAAATCGAAGTTGGTTATGGTTTCGCAAAAAAAATTTCGCCTTTTGCGCCAAATTACTTTTCCCTTAGTTTTATTCATTGTAAACGAAAAATTTATGGTGATTATGGCAAATCCCCCCCTACATGGGAGACCATCCACTCGATGGACCGACGACATCGTAGCGGTCGCAGGGAGACGATGGATGGAGGCGGCTCAGGACCGCTATTTGTAGCGTCGTACCGGGGAGGCCTATGTCCAGCAGTGGACGTGTATGGGCACGTCATCATCATCATCATCAGATGATGATGATGATGAAACGAAAAATGTACAAACCACAAAATCATTTGAATCTCGCCCCACCCAACTCAGGACGATCACCCAACTAGCTCCGCTGCCTTTTCTTTTCATAATTACGTTAATCAAAGGAATTTATAGTTTTCTTTTATTTCCTTTATGCAGAATAGCGAATTGGTGGCCACCGAACTCTGTTTTCGCTTCTCGTACTTAAACGTTATTATAAGTCAAAATTGCGCTAGTGTGCAGAATACAATATCCCTCTTAAGGCGGTTATGTAGGTATTCAGAATACATAACCGCGAGTTACCCGAGAGTTAGGGAGCCATATGACGCCATTTTGTGAAAAGGATAGGCATAGGCTTTTGCGTTCATAGGAGCGGGACAGAGCAGAGCGTCGTAAGCGCAATAATTATGTTTTTGTTTATTATCTATTAATGAGGGCATTTATATGCAAAAATAACACGAAGGTTCCCTTGGTATTCTACTATTTAGTGTGGTGATAAAAATAAAATATCTTGTGATTGATAGTTATAGATAGAAATACGATAGTAACTAGGAAAATAGATGGTACTTTGCTCAATTATTTCTGATATTTAAATGTAGTTCACAATTTAAAACAGTTATTTTCATTTTTGAAAAGAAGTTGACCTGTCTTGTATCGCACAGATTATTATAAAAAGGTTACGGAGAAAAAAGGTTTTAACGTAACTCAATTGACGTCAATTTGCATATACATATGTTGGGTAGGGTTCAAGTCATCGTAAACAAAATCTCGTAAAACTCCGTTTAAAGTACCTATAGCATTATCTACAGCAGTACGATATGAGGTAAGTATGATAGCTAGGTACCTACCTACTAACAAAAACATCGTAAAGGCGGATTCTACAAGCCTCTGTTACTGTTTCTGTTCCGGTGGTCAACGTTAAGTTCAAGGCCTCGTAAACACAAACTCAAAAAATTCCGACTATACATCCAGAAATTACTAAGTCCTTCGGTCACGTCCCGCAGTGTACCTACCTATATGTTCACCCATTGTCATGTCAGATATGTTCGAACAGTATTATTCCATACAAGAATTATGTCTTTATTTATGTCATCATAATAAGTTTATCTCGGGTCAACGATGCACAAACAAACCCGTTCCGAGTGTGCCTGTTATTGTAAATTTATGCATTTTGTTCTGTAGCCCCCCAGGGCTTGTCCTTTGGCTTTAAAGTAGGCCTGTTGTCAGGACGATAGCGAGGTAGGTGAGGCCTGCTTTCTAATCAATACAAAGATATATTCATACATGATACCTACACAACTGCTAGGTACCTGATAACCGCTGGGGAGTAAAGGTTCTCGAGTGGCGGCCACGATGCAACGCGAATCGTAGTGATGGACTGACGACATCGTAGCGGTCGCAGGGAGTCGATGGATGGAGGCGGCTCAGGATCCCTATTTGTGGCGTCGTCTGGGGGAGGCCTATGTCCAGGAGGGGACGTGTTTGAGCTGATATGATGAGGTACCTACATATTAGTGATTCGTAGGTATAGGTTTATGTGAAGTTATTAACGTGTTAGTAGCATCGTTATCCCAAAATGGATATAGTTTTCGTTGATTGTTTTAATCGCAACTAGCCACTTCGTCATCTACTCTCATCACTACATAGTATATAACAAAGTCGCTTCCCGCTGTCTACTACCTATGTATGCTTAGATCTTTAAAACTACGCAACGGTTGTGATGCGGTTTTTTTTAAAGAGTGATTCAAGACGTTATATGTATGTATAATTTAGTATCAGCATTGCACCCGTGAGAAGCCGGGGCGGGTCGCTAGTTTGATATATTCTGTGAACTGTAAAAGGATTGTTTAAGCAGGGTTATCATCGCTCTACCAATTTTAAGAATTAACACTTGAGGTTCTGGCTATACCTACACGTTCGTGATGACGGCCAGAACCTGCTATCTCACTGAACTACCGGTGTCCTTTTTCCTGTTGTAACCATAACTTGTGTTTTAATGTGTAGTAACTTTATTTTAATTTAGAAAATAACGACATCTAGTTCCTATATACATAAATATATTGCAATACCTACGGTGGAAATAAATGAAACGAATAAGCCTGTATGTATAGGTATTGTTCGTTGGCACTTAGGGCCTAGACACATGGGCAGCTTGAATCAGTCAGGGTCGACTGCTTCAAGGGGCGACTGCATAGTGAACGATGCAACTGCTCGAGCGGTTCCGTGTCTGTAAATACCTACACTCATGGACACATTTCGCAGAACGCAAAAAATGGAGGCAAAACTTCCAACAATGTTACACCGAGCGTATCTTTCTCCGGATCGTGTCCATACTTTGGTCCTTCCATCAACTGCCTTCTGACAGAATCTGGAGTCATAGTAAACAGTACTTCTCCCCAATCATCATCATCCCAAAAGATACGAATGAGCAAAGCTGGACCGAGCTACTCGATGACCTGTGGTGAGCAATGGACCTCTGGCCGGCAAGTATCCCCTAGACCAGCTGCCTTAACTCTTCTTATTGTCGTTTTGGTGCTAACTGTTACACTTGCCGAACTTCCTGTAGCTTTTTTCCTACCTCGGAACAAGTCGAAGCGAAAACTGCTTACAATAAATCTGCCGTCTCTCTCTGTTTTTACTCTTTTGCGAGCTTGTCTTGTACATCTGATATATTCTCTAGTCTGTCGGTATCGAAAAATCACAGGAACAAGAAAATATTTTATGTCGTTTTACCTTATTTTGCGGTCCTCTAAATTTGTCTATAGCCTTCTACAGGCTGTGCTACAGTCGCGGCTTGAAGTAGTCGCATCCTAACTGCTTCAGAGTGCCCGTGTATCTAGGCCCTAATGTAGTAGATTTCTGAACTCTGGTGTTTTAAATGTTCATAAAAAAAGGTTGTCCTAACGATATTTTTTTTGTTACAGGTAATCTCTGCTTGAATGGATTTGAATCTGATATTCATTAAATGTTCCTGCATCTTCTGATTTAAGACTGATAGTATTCTTATATAAATTTTGTGATAGTTAAGATTTTTCAAATTTTTCTCAGTAGTTTTCATACGCAGACATAAGAAGGCTGTTCGAATTATGTATCTACTCCAATTTTATAGCGATATTTATATGAAACTAGTGATTATGTGCCATTATTGTCATTTAAAAAATGAAATAAATGAGTGCTATGTTGAAATTTTAGAGTATTATGATCTCGAGAGTTTGATATCTATAATTTATTAAGTTAGTGTTATAAGAATATTTAGTTTGTAAGTTAAATTTTATGTCAGTTTTTGTAATAATATAGGAGTTTAGTTGTAGAATTTTTGTTGAAAATAAGGAATATAATGTACTGATTTCCTAGATATTCTTCTTTTTCATAATAAAATATTTTATCCATTGAAATTTCTATCATTTTCGATAAATCCTTTTTAACTTTATTATCCTTTTTTCATTACTAGCTGCTGCCCGGCGGCTCGGCCGCACGCGCTTTTTATGTACCCTATATCAGTCCCGGGATCTACCTCCCTGCCAAATTTCACTAAGATCCGTTCAGCCGTTAGGCGTGAAAAGGTAACCAACAGACAAGTTACTTTCAAATTTATAATAGTACTAGCTGTGCCCGCGACTTCATCCGCGTGGAATAGTGACAGTAAGTAGCATTTTTATAGGTCTAATCAACAGCCAAAAAAATAAATTCCAATCTTTTAGCTTAAAAAATAACTTAATTCTTTATTGCACAATAAAAATATATTACAAGAAAACATTTTAAAAGAAAATACATGGCAAAGGCGAGCTTAACCCTAAAAAGAGTTATCTTCCAGCAAACCTTATTGGGAGAGAGAAATAAAGTTATAAAGGTGGGTTTATGTGCATGAGTACAGGACAAAAGATTTAGTTTTAACCTACTTACCTAATATACTACTACATATTATAATACAATACATAAAATACTATACAACCTATATACAGCAATTTTATATACAGCTTATATAAAATTATATAATTAAATATAAATATATATATTGAATAAATACATAAAATACAACAAAGTTATGAAGAAAGGTAATGCTCTTTGACTTTACGCTTGAAAATGAAGAGTGAGGGGCTAGCACGAATATTGTGAGGGAGAGAATTCCATAACCTTATCGAGTCAACAGTAAAGGAGCCACCGTAACGGCTGGATGAGTGAACAGGAAATTTAAGGAGAAGGGATAACGATGATCTACATGGTCTATTACGAGGGTAAAGGAACTCAAAGCGCTCACGGAGGTAAGAAGGGGAGAGAGGATTGTTCAGAATGTTATAAAGAAGTGAGAGAACGTGTAGATCACGCCGGCGACGAATTGGAAGCCATTTTAACTGATCTCTGAACATCGAGACGCGGTCATATTTACGCAAACCGAAAATAAACCGGATGCATAAATTTTGAAGGCGTTCCAATTTGTTGAGTATTTCCTCCGTGGCATCAAGGAAACAAGAGTCGGCGTAATCTAATAGGGGAAGAAGGAGTGATTGGGCTAGCATAATTTTTGTTTGTAACGGAAGGAACTTCTGAAAACGTTTAAGGGAATGAAACGAATAGTGAACTCGCTGGCTGATTGCGTTGACATGCTTTTGCCAGGATAATATAGGGTCAAAGATGATACCCAAGTTCTTGGCAGAAGCAGAATAGCTGATAGGAGAGTCGCTGTACAAAAGAGGGGAATAGGTGATGGCCGAACTCTGTTTAGCATATAAGGGCTGCCGCAGATTAGAGCCTGAGATTTGGGACATTTGAGTGGTGAATGGTGAGATTGGTGAGATATTCACGAATGGGCAAAGGCCTTTGGCCTTTGCCCATTCGTGAATATTGTTGAGATCAGAGTTAATTTGGTCAACACCCAAGGATATCTCATCAGCCTTGAAATGACAGTAAATTTGCAGTTCATCAGCATACAAGTGATACTTGGAGGAAATGACGAGAGTGATATGATTGATAAAGATGGAAAGGAGAAGAGATGAGAGAACACCTCCCTGCGGTACGCCAGCAGTAATGTCACACCAATCTGAGTAAGACTCATCGAAGCGGACACACTGCGACCGGCCCGAGAGAAATGAATTGAACCAAGAGATTACTGAGGGTGATATATTAAGAGAGGAAAGGACAGAGAGAAAAATGTCATAATCTACAGTGTTGAATGCACTACTGAAATCCAATAGTACAAGGATAGTGAGGAGTTGGTTATCGATGGCCCAGCGAATGTCAAACGAAAATCAAATCAAGCAGAGAAGGGGTACAATGAGGGGCGTGGTGCGAAAGAGGGAGGATATGCATATTCACTGATGAGACAAGATAAGAGAGTTTATCAGCCCGTAAATTACTCTTCAGCAGGCATGTATTGAAATCCCCGAGTATAATCGTGTGGTCATAGAGAGGAGTGAGAGATTCAAGCTTTAACTCGAGGGATGAAAAGTAATCTATGTTGCAAGACGATACTTCTATATATATATTTTTTCGCATTAAAAAGTAGCCTATGTCCTTTCTCAGGCTCTTGAAGTATCTGTGTACCAAATATCATTTAAATCGGTTCAGTAGTTTTGGCGTGAAAACGTGACAGACAGACAGAGTAACTTTCGCATTTATAATATTAGTAAGGAAGTAAGGATAGTAGGATGAAGGTACTCGGGTTAACTACGAACCATGTTTGTGTTGGAAGACCACCAACGTTCCATCCCATATCCTTCAGGATAAGTGCGGTTCTAGTCGCGCCATCATCCACATAATGCAGGTCGCGTACTTCCTACTAATATTATAAATGTCAAAGTTTGTATGGATGGATGTATGGATATTTGTTACTCTTTCACGCAAAAACTACTGAACCGATTAGGCTGAAATTTGGAGTGGGTATAGTTTGGGATCTGGAATAACATATAGGCTATAACGCGCTAGAACGCGGGCAAAGGCGCGGGCAGCAGCTAGTACCTAATAAAGGTGGTAATGCCAGACTGTTCGAGGAATACCTAAGGTCTTATAACTAACGAAGTTAAAAACAATCTGTTCAATGAAAATAAAGCCATTTATTTACTATATATAACTTATCACTATATACACAATCTACAATCGCATTAACCCTTTGAGCGCCACGCCAAAAACGCAATCCCATGTTCTCTACGCCAAAGCACAAAGTGAACAAAAGATATTCTAAACGTCGTTGGCGCTGAGGGGCTCTCAGGTGATTTGTCATGTATGTATATGTAACTATGGCGGTCAAAGGGTTGAGCCTTATACTAATACTAAGGGTCAAGGGACATAGAAAAGGGATCGTAGAAAATAAATAAATAATAATGTTGGACAATCCACACAACGTCATCTAGCCCCAAGCTAAGCAGAGCTTGTGTTATGGGTACTAGATGACTGATATACATAATACACGATAGATATATATTTTTTTTTATACATAGGAAACATCCAGAACACCCTGAACAAATATTTGCAATATTTAAATACTAATGAAGATAAACAAGTCGGCGCATTGGTTGATGACAAATTTTATCTTACTAGAAATGTATGCCTTACATTGTGGAGATAGGGTTTAATTTCTTATAAAAAATCTTCAAACATTATCTTCGATTCCCTTTCAATATGGTTAAGTGAGCACTGACAGGCGGCTTGCGAACCTAGTGAGTTCCTTTTTTTATTATCCTGAGGGAAATGCGCACGTAAATATAAAATATACCTAGTCAGTACCTAGCGAGTAGCTTAGTAAAACTAACGTTCTTCAATGTTCGCAACTGGCCACACTGCACATTTGGCGCCTACTAGTCGCCAAACTGTCGTTAAAAGCTAGGCTCTAGGCGCCAAGCAAGCCGCCTATCAATGTAACTACAGCCTAAGGCTGACTGAACATTGGTTACTTTCACTCGATAACACTTCACTTCAATGTCTAGCGTAGATCTGAAACGGGACCGTGTTGTTTTGAATAAAAAGTAGCATTATCTTATTCCAGGTCTAGATGTTTGTGTGCAAAATTTCAGTTTTGGTGTTGTCTTCGGCCAATTATCTTCACAACGGCATAAACATTCGCCTTTATCATATTCTGGTAAGTACATGAAATTTGTCAGAACTTATTGACTACACTAGAGAATACACACAATATGCACCCTATACCTTTATGATAGGATATGATGAGGATTCTATTGTATCGCTAACATTCGTATTCGATATCATCCATTGCATATCATTAGCGTGTAGCGAATGTCCCCAGTATCATTCGATAATGGTCTGGGCAGCTGCGACCTTCATAGATGTCTTTCGATACTGCTGGTAGCAGAGGTTAGTTGCATGACAAGCGTCCTTATTATTATATTGTTTTACTATTAGTCGTTGTTTTGCATATACTTCGCCTGCCACTAATGTCCCCAGTATTATTCAGGAGGCGATATGTTCTGGGCAGCTGTTGCTGTACCGTTCTGTATGTCTTTAGATACTGCAGGTAGCTGAGGGTAGTTGTGCGAAAAGTGCTCTTTGTATTAATTTGTATGGTATCATTAGCAATCGTATTCCATATCTTTACCAGTCGCGAATGCCCCCGATATCATTCAGAAGGTGGGTGTGTTTAGATACTACGGGTACCTAGTGTCCTAACTAGTGTCCTTTATATTATATTGTATTACTAACAGTCGTCGTATTCCATATCATTCGCGTGTCGCGAATGTCCCCAGTATCATTCGGAAGGCGATATGTTCTGCGCTGCTGCGACCAACGTGTCGTGAATGTCTTTAGCGTAGGAGATCTGCAGACGGACCGTGTTGAGGTACTGCGGGTAGCTCAGGGTGGTTTCCTATAAATATAATACAAAAAAATGTATAGAAATATGGAAATGTATAACAGAAAACTGGTTGGTATACGATAGGTACAATATGGACGATGAAAGTTGCTAAAAATCACCATAATTATTTATTTACCCAATTGTACGTACCCATTGTTACATACATAGATATAACACGTATTATATGTTTTATTTTGATCAAGATTAATTATTATTTTGTTACAATAAAACTACAAAATACAGGAATCCGCCATGACATGTTGAACACCTCAGAGTATTTATTACACAATCACAAATCATGAATACCAGATTTGATGACCAGAAACTAATTATTCGTAAGTACCCCATATGTGAACCCATTCCATACCCAACAAAAGCATATAAGGTAAATAGTTAAAAGCTGGCGCGATCACCTTTTGTTTTTCGTACTATACAGGAGACCTTGATTTGTGTTGTGACGTCATTCAGATCGCGCCAACTTCTAATTTGTGACTATTGTCTGAAATATCTATCAATCTTAATTATACCTACCATAAACTCCATGTATCATCATCATCATCATATCAGTCCATACACGTCCACTGCTGGACATAGGCCTCCTCCATACGACGCCACAAATAGCTGTCCTAAGCCGCCTCCATCTATAGACTCCCTGCGACCGCTACGATGTCGTCGGTCCATCGAGTGGATGGTCTCCCATGTAGGGGGGGTTTTGCCATAATCACCACGCTTGGCAGGCGAATTGGTGATCGCAGTGCTGATGTTGAAAAATACTCAGAAGGAAGCTGCTGCCCTTCCTATGGTAGGTTAAACTAAACTTAACTCCATGTATAGTTTATGCAATAACCTGTGTGCTGGGTCCATTGTCCAATCGTGAAGGTATCACGGATAGCGGCAAGTAATGCGCCGCCGACTGAGCCTGTTGGATGCACGTGAGGGCCGTACGCTGTAAACAACATCATTATATGTAAACAAACAAATTAACAACCCTTCCGACTGGTATTGATATGGACCTGTTGAGCAACCTGTTGATTGTTTGTAACAGTTTACATTTAGCTCAATTGTTTCAATTGTAAAAAACTAGTTCTAATGTTGCGGGTTCAAGTCCCGTCGAAGTCAAAATTTTTTGTGATCTTATTAAAAATTTCTTAGTTCTAATTTGTTTATACTATTTTATTATTTGATTGTAATTTTCTTTGTTAATCTATATATATAAAAGAAAGTTGTGTTAGTTACACTATTTATAACTCGAGAACGGCTGAACCGATTTGGCTGAAATTTGGTGTGCAGGTAGCTTGGAACCAGGAAAAGGACATAAGATAAAAAAATAGGGTTCCGCGCAAAAAAATTAGGGTTCCGCGCGAAAAAAATAATTCAACGGGGGCGAAGCCGCGGGCAGCAGCTAGTAAAGATATAAAATAAATAATTAAAAACTTCAAATGTATTTTATTAATTGTCTTAAATTCTGAATAAAGAGTATGTAATGAAATTATGGTCTGCGATGACGAGCAGATGAGAAGCTTAGGGCTAGTTAATGCATTCACTGCCCAACCTCGGTGATGCAATGACCCGCCAAGCTGCACACTGCTGTGAAGCAGCCGCTGTAAGGACCTGCAGATGGACATGTACATACGTCGTGGGCGATGAAGGTGTAAGTATACAATAATAGGCTTTAGAGTATATATCTAACATAAATATAATCACATTCGATGATCGTCAGCACATGTGATGTTTATTACGTACATTTTGTACAAACAAGCGTCTTACTTAGTAAACAATGTCAAGGTTAAACTTCGCCTAGAGCCAATATCATGGCGAAATGAACCTTAGATTTATCAGTTTAAGATAATCACCAAAAACTTACTAAGTAATCTGTTTACTTAAAACATACATTATCGACTTAGTTTCAACTAAGTAACGTGTTTACGTAATTAAACGCACTTCACAATAATGTTATAAAGGCGTTTGTGTGTGTGTGTGTGTTTGACCTTTTATAAGTGTACATTTATTGTATTTACGGAAATAAATAATTTTTGAGTTTGCGTTACTCCTTGACGCACGAACGGCTGAACGGATTTGGATGAAGTTTGGTATCAGGGCAGATTATATTCTGGATTAAAATATTAAAAGAAACACCCCACTAACCCGGTACCGTGTTATGTGGGATGATCAATTAAATTTGAATGTGCTTACTACAGCTGCATTCATTAGAAATAATCTAATGAATGCATTGCATAATTTATCAAAGACCATGTTTTACGTTTTTAATGTCTGGCGATTCCAAATCCTACTAATATTATAAATGTCAAAGTTTGTAAGGATCGATGTATGGATATTTGTTACTCTTTCACGAATAACATATACTTAGGCTATTTTTTATTCCGATAAACCGCGGGCGAAGGCGCGGGCAGCAGCTAGTATGTAAATAATATTCGAAAAAATTTCGAACTGGACGGGATTTGAACCAAGTACGGGAACGCGATTTTTTATAATAGTACATAACAAATCGTTCGGGTCCCAAACTATACGCATACCAAACAGTCCAATCAGTTCAGCAGTTTTTGCGTGAGAGGAACAAACATCCATAAATCCATACTCACAAACTTTGACATTCATAATATTAGTAGGTATGTAAGTATAGCCTATTCCTACTACATGTTATTCCAGGTCCCAAACTATACCCATATCAAATTTCAGTCGAATCAGTTCAGTAGTTTTTGCGAGAAAGAGGAACGAACATCTATAACATCCATACTCACAAATTTTGAAATTTTATAATATTAGAATAGAATAGAACATTTATTTATAACAACCTTATACAGTTAAAAACAAGACACACTTATAAAATAGGTACATATATAGAGTTGTTATAGAAGGGTCCTAACTCAGCTTAAATCCTGGCTAAACTCCTGTAGCCCAAGCCAGCGCTGGTCTTCCATTAGAACCCGTACAGGTGACGTATTAGTAGGGTGTTTAGTGAACAGGGGCCTTAGACAAAATGTTCTCTTGACAAGAGTCACGTACAAGAAATCAGATAACAACTTCGTTAACATCAACAATTATTATCCTGTTGCCAGGTCAATAAGTTAACGATTATTGGATTTAGATATTGTATTTCTATTTGCTTGGAACACAAATAACAAATTAATTTATACTGTGGTAGATACTCTGATAGACACAGCCGTTTCCGTGAGGCACAATGATAATTCCAGAAATTTACTGTATGTTTTGATTTCTATTAGTCATGAATATGCAATTAGAATGGCCGTTCTAATTGCATCAAATAAAGTAGTAAATGTTTTATTAATAACTAGCTGAGCCGACAGACGTTGTCCTGTCATTCAAGTCGAACAACTGGCTGTTATTTCAAACATGCTTAGCAAAGAGTATATAACGGTGAGGCTCAGGGGGTGCAGTCTCGACATTGACATAGTTAGCGATCGTAAAGTACCGATCGCAAACTGTTCTCGATAATATTTGCTTGATATACCGATGTTTTTGCTAAATGCAAATCTTCTACGAAGAAAAAGTGCAATATTGTAACTTGAGACGTCGCAAACTTATCAAAAACCGCAATCATAGAGCATAAAAATGAAGTTCAAACACATAATTATTATTAATTACCCGCAATTTAAGTAAAATAGATAATGATTACCGACGATCTCTACATACTTATCGGGCTGTCTAATTTGCTCGCAATTACATTAGCAAAATCGTAAAGTTGACAGTTGTTTTCGGTACGGTTGCGACAAAAATCTATAGTTTCGATGGTAGATCTATTTTAATTTAAGGAATTTGACCTTTTTTTAGTGTACATCTATTGTATTTACGGAAATAGATAGTTTTCTATTCGTTTGAAACTTGATTCTTGTGGAGACAATCAAAAACCCTTAAAATGTGACCGGTAAGACTGCGACCGGTGATGTCGGTCGCCTTGCGATCGATCTTTGATCTTTGTCAAACCTGCATCCCCTGGTTATATTAAAAAAGTTATCAATAAACTTAAATTTTCTAAGTTTCTGCGCAATTTTCTTAATTTTTTATATGTAAGAACATTCTACGAGATATTAGAAAACATTTAAAAATTTTTAATGTAATTGGTAAAGCCCCTATTTATCTTGGTCCGGCTATAACTTGAAAATAAGTTATAGCCGGACCAAGATAAATAGGGGTTCATTTTTATATGAATGTATGTCTGTATGTTTGTATAGATGTATAAATATGTTACATAGATATCTCTACATGTTACATAAATATCTCTATAGAATATCTTACCAAATGCAGTTCCATTTGATCACAAATTGAGAAGAATTCTTCAAGGTTCTTGTCGAAACGAGGTACTGGGTTGTCTATGCTTTTTCTGTAAATTAGTATAAAATTATATTAATTACTTTTATAAATGGTTATGCAAGAAAACATGTAGACAAATGACCTACTTTCAGTGTGGACAAAGGCTCCTAATTAAACAACTTAAAAAACTTGTTAATTACGACTGATGTGGCGCGGCGGGCGAAGTACCGCCTGCGACGCATGAGGTTGCGTGTTCGAATACCGCCTTGGGACAAATATTCGTACAATCTGCAAATATTTGTTTCAGGTGTTCTGTGTGTTTTCTATGTAAAATAAAAAATATCTATCTATGTAATATATCGTATTAAGTATATCAGTCATCTAGTACCCATAACACAAGCTCTGCTTAGCTTGGGGCTAGATGGTGCTGTGAATTGTCCAACATAAAAAAATAACCATAATAATGCTTGTTTAACAAATAATACCAAGGTGGACCCATATAAGTTGTGTATAGATTTTTTCAGTAGTTTTAGACTACAAATAGTGTGAAATTAGGTTAAGGGGCTACCCCGACCCAAATCAGCGCCGCCACCTTATCGTATTATTACGTTAAATAAAGGAATTTTCAAATATCCCTTGGCCCGTTTGTGATACCCATCAGCTTATTTTTAATGCCTCTGTAATAGTTTTATATTATAGAGCTTAGGAGGAGATGCAAAAAACGAGTTTAGTGACCAAAAAGTGAAACTTCGTATATCTTCCTAAACTATACAAAATAGATGCTAGATGACAGATGGTATAGTTAAGGTATTTATTTATATAAAAAATAGTTGGCGGCGCTAGATTGGGTCAGGGAACGGCCTTAAGTATTGATTTTGAAATCTGTTTCTAGAGTATCTTTATATAAGTGTTATAAAAATACTTACTGTGAGTTTGAATCAACATTGTGGTTTTGATGCAGAATTTGAGCAGCAGATTTGAGTGTCATCTGGAAATATAATTACATTGTCAGGTTGATGTATGAATAATCATGAAAAAGAAATATATTTAATGTCTCAGATATTTTTTGGAAAAAAATTAGCCTCTCCCAATAATGAAAATGTGATTATTGATTTGCCATGATATACAGCTTATACATCTGCGAAAATTACTAAATTAAAATGTTTTAATATAGCTACAAGTTACTCTACACAGACAACCAATAGGTCCCATCTCAGCATAATGTTGCTCCACAAGAAATACAGCAATGCTGGTTAGGTGATGCTGTGCGGATTGTCCCGCATTATTTAAGATTACATTATTTATAAATTTCATTGAGGTTTATTCAACTATTTAGGAGTGAGCAACAGACAGATCGACAGAATTACTAATTAATTGTTTGTATAATTTTCATATGGATTCTATTCTTAAGATTTTTCCATAAGTGTTGGCTAATACTGTAAAACCAACAACCTAATTCAACTTTGTTTAGTTCATAAGTAATATTTAGGAAAATAGTAATAACAACCAAGGTAGGTAAAGATAAGTCATAGGTTACATTAGCACTAAGAGCTCAATAAATTTAAGAAGACATTATTTTCAAGTTATGTATGACAACAGCTGAGCGTAAGCTTCCCTGATTATTAGTTTGAGTATCAGGTTCAAAGCAAAACATGATGGTGTGTTGTGTAGCCAACGTACTAGCTGTTGTAGGAGCTGCGTGCAGCTAAAAATTATACTCACCGGTATAGATTCGCGTAAGGAGCCCATCAATGTCTTAACCTTCGAGATATTATCCATTTTATCCTGCTGAGTCTGTTGGGGCATCTGAGGTTGCATTTGTTGAGGAGACTGCTGCTGCATTATAGCCCCTGGGACTTGCATCTGCATCCCGACATTTGGCGCCGTACCCCCGGGATTCATGGGTACGTGCATATTCATTTGACCGTGGTTCATCATCGGTAAAACTATTTGATCATGTAATTTTAATTTGCAAAGAAAGCTTTTGTTTTCGTTTTTCCGAAAAAGTAAATAATAAATGTATGACTTTGACGTTTAAAATTTGAGATTCATTGACACTGATTGATAGTAACAGTTTTCACTTTTTGAGAATGGCAATTTCCCCGATTTGTATCGCCATCTAGTGGTAAAAAGTGTAAATTGAATTTCTGGTTTCAAAGAAGCACTGTAGAGGGCGCATTGTCGTCAAACAGCATATAAAGATTTTAGCACCATCTAGTGTCAAATAGCATTAATAACGGCCAAACGTTTTCTAAATGAAATTTTAGATGGCCTAGCTATTTCTGTTTTTCTCTATGGTTTTTCTAAAAAATCCTATAGCCTTACCACGGATTATAACATATAAGCATATAACGTAACACGTTATCATTGTTATTTGCGCTAATTTTAACGTCAATAACGCGCCAGGCTGTTTATAACGCAAAGAACAAAGAAATTTAGCGTGTTATTTACATTAAAATTTGCGCAAAAACGCTGATAACGTGTTACGTTATGACATGTGTAATCATGGTAGATTTCATTCGTCCAAGGTTTTGCAATGCTCAACGTCAAACTTAACGTCAAACTTGACTTTGATGGATTAGAATTTTTGTTTGGATATAATATGATTGATGACACTGGCAGAATTGCATCAATCCAGATGCAGACATGCAGAACCAAAGCTAAAAGAAAAAGAAAGTTTTGTTTTTCAAAAGTTTTGCTGTGTTTATTCGATTTGCCGGCCGGTCTCACTGCAAAACGATACGTTGCCAAACGCAAATAATGACAAAGTTTTCTATTTGCAATGCTGCAGAATTATGGCAGGTAGAATGAGAGTAACTCACAACTAGATCAATAATGGTCTATCTGTTACCAGTCTTTCGAAAGTACATATATTTTTTCAGAAGGAAACAAGCTTCCCATCTATACTTTCGTTCAGCCAGAGCCTCGACAGTGTATTAGGCAATGATGGTATCAAGCTAGGGTCACTTACAGAACTGATAGGATTGCCTGGAACTGGAAAAACACAGCTGTGGTAAGGAGTAGTAATTACGTAGGTACTTACAATGACTACAAAAATCGAGTACTTACCTATTTACAATAAGTGTCAACATAATTTACATAGCACAATATTGTTTTGTGTTTATGTGCGCGGATACGCTCACGCGGTACCTAGGTAAGACACGAGACACAGCCTATGTCACATAGAGTAATGTAGCTCTATGTCACATAAACCAATGTAGCTCTATGTCACATAGAGCAATGTAGCTCTATGTCACATATAGCAATGTAGCTCTATGTCGCATAGAGCAATGTAGCTCTATGTCACATATAGCAATGTAGCTCTATGTCGCATAGAGCAATGTGTATGTATGTCTATGTGACATGTAACTAGTTTCAGAGATGTACCACCTACCTCCTACTCCTACTCGCAAATTGTACCTCATTTTAATATAAGCATGGCACCCACCTACTTTTGTTTCCATCCTTAGAAATAAACTGAAAATGAATGTTAACATAAAGATTTTTCAGTCTGCAACTATGTGCTTCGGTGCAGATACCAAAGGTCCTAGGAGGATTAGATTCTGAAGCAATGTACATAGATACAAATACTAATTTCACACTGTCTCGATTTAAAGGTAAGACCTGCATCTTTTCTTGCTGAGTACCTTCATTCACTTATTGAATGTTGTGTCTCTATCTAAACTACTACATCTAAACTTTAATTTGATAACCTATATGGCGTGATGGATAAAGGTTCGCCAGCAATGTGCAGGAGGTTGCTGGTTCGATTCGAGACAAATGTTTGTATGATCTGTAAATATGTTTGTTCCCGGTGTTCTGTATATAATGAAAAATATCTGTTAATGTATTGTATTATGTACCTACATCAGTCATCTGGTTCCACATAACACAAGCTCTGCTTAGCTAGATGGTGCTGTGTGGATTGTCCAGCATTATTTATTTATTTATTTATTAATTATGAGATGGAAGTTGAATCTGGCAAGATAAATCTTCCAGCTGGAAGATTAAAAAAAAAAAGAATAACTTTATTTATTTAAACAAAATAATTGTCAAAATAAATGATCAGTTTTTATATTGTGAAAGAATATAACGGACTAACGGCCGAATACTCAAACGCAACTCAGATGTAAGCACGTCTTATGTCGCAATATTTTGACAGTTTTCAATGAAAATCTGTCAAAAAATCGTCACTTGAGTCGTGCTTAAATCTGAGATTCGTTTGAGTATTCGGGGGTAACACTTACTTCTTTTAATATGACATTCACATAATATTTGCACGGCTGACGGCTGCAGGCTGAATATAATTACTAAAATTGTTTTAAGATCTGACATACTGTATATTAATTTCGTATTCTTGCAAATAAACGATTGATTATGATTATTTATCCTACCCTACTAATATTATAAATGTCAAAGTTTGTATGGATATTTGTTACTCTTTCACACAAAAACTACTGATTCAATTAGGCTGAAATTTGGTATGGGTATAGTTTGGGACCTGGAATAACATATAGGCTATTTTTTATCCCGATAAAACGCGGGCAGCAGCTAGTTTATTATATAATATGTGGTAGGCTAATAAATATGTAGTAGGCTAGGCTAAAATGTAAAAGACAAGTAAAACTCGGAGAAGTTGTACTTTAAAACCAACATATTTAATATTTCAGAAATACTAAATGCCAGTTTACTAAAGTGCCAACAACTAGTAGATAACAGAGAAGTTATAAAGGAAAGTGATGCCTTGAAAAGGGTACATTATGTAAATGCATTTGGCTTGGAAAGATTCTGTGCTTTTATGTACAGGCTACCTAAACTTGTGGTTGATCATCCAAAGGTATTTTAAACTTCTACTTTGCGTAGAATTTTGAACTTTACTGTAATTACTATACACTCTTCATCATCTCCCCATACACGTCCACTATATCAATAGAGAAAAGATGTAAGAAAGGCCTTTGCCATGCAGTGGTATTCTACAGGCTTTGATTTATCATCAGCCCATATATGTATGTACGTACTCTGCTAAACATAGGCCTCCCCCGTACGACGCTACAAATAGCGGTGCTGAGCCGCCTCCATCCATCGACTCCCTGCGACCGCTACGATGTCGTCGGTCCATCGAGTGGATGGTCTCCCATGTAGGGGGGATTTGCCATAATCACCACGCTTGGCAGGCGGATTGGTGGTCGCAGTGTTGGTGTTTAAAAATACTCAGAAGGAAGATGCTGCCCTTCCTCTGGTAGGTTCCCTTAGTCGGCTTTTACGACATCCACGGGTTGAGTTGGAGGGGTCGATATTCGTACGCCGCGACCCCACGGCTTCAAATATCAAATTGCTTTATTTCCTTTAGACCTCAAAGGACTCTTGGACACGTCACAAAATTAAAATTACACAAGTAAAACAGGGAAATAAAGTGATCACTTTGATTTTTTGTTCACTTCAATCTTTTTAAGGTAAAGTAAAGAAGCGAACAAGAAACTTTTACCATGTCAGGTTGTTAGTTTTCGAGATTCGCATTCATTGCGGTCGCCACTCGAGAACCTTTACTCTCCAACGGTTATCGTTTCTACGAGCTTTATGGCCTGCCTATCGCCACTTCAACCTGCTTATTCTGAGACCTAGGTATGTCGGTTACCTACTTTGATTCTTCTACGGATTTCCGTTTCCCGGATTCTATCGCGTAGAGAAACCCGTCGAGCTATGGAGAGAGCTATCTCTCTCCATAGCTCGACGGGTGACTTTGATTATGATCTTTTGATAATGTCGGCGAAGAATTTACACCATGGACATCAATAACTTTTATATACCAACCTTTTTTTCAGTTAAAGTTGATAGTAATAGACTCGATAGCAGCACCTTTCAAAGAAGGCATAGCTGCTAAGCAGAGGACAGGCCTACTCTTCAGACAAATGGCAGATCTGCAGAGGATCGCTGTTGACCAGCGTATTGCTGTAAGATAAAATAGTCTTGAGATCCGAATAAGGAACAACCTTAACCCATTTTTACAACGATTAAAAGTATTTTATATCAAAGATAGTAGGTATGTTATGAGTTATAGATATATAGATAATGCCTGCCCATATTTGAATGCTGATTTTTATGTTGTGCGGCAGCGGTGTTAGACGTGTTAGAGCCAACCTTAACCCTCTGTCTGTATCATCGAACACATACTCCAGCCTGTATGTAAATACAGGCTGGAGTATGTGTTCGATGATACAGGCGTAAGCCTAAACAGATATTAATAAAATTTTACAAGTAGATAGCGACCGTAAGCATGTGAAAAAAGCCTAAAGGTTGATGACATACTTAAGGCCCATAACAGCTCTGCTTATTTTGAGCAGATGATGTCATCATCATCATCATCATCAGCCTATACATGTCCACTGCTGGACATAGGCCTCCCCCGTACGACGCCACAAATAGCGGTCCTGAGCCGCCTCCATCCATCGACTCCCTGCGACCGCTACGATGTCGTCGGTCCATCCGAGTGGATGGTCTCCCATGGATTTGCCATAATCACCACGCTTGGCAGGCGGATTGGTGATCGCAGTGTTGGTGTTTAAAAATACTCAGAAGGAAGCTGCTGCCCAACCTCTGGTAAGTTCCCTTAGTCGGCTCTTACGACATCCACGGGTTGAGTTGGAGGGGTCGATATTCGTACGCCGCAGATGATGTAGTGTGTAATAAATAAGTATCCAGCAATATTTAGTTACTTACCTACTCGTACATATGTACCTATATTTATTTACATCGACTACAGGTAGTGGTGACAAACGAGATGAGTACCCGCCTAGGCCTCTCCTCAGGGTCTCTAGTGGGCGCACTGGGGGACGCCTGGGCGCACCGCAGCAATAAACGCGTGTTGCTGTCTGCCTCCGGCGGAAGACGGATGGCGCTGCTTGCGAAGAGCAATGACGCGCCGAGCGGGGTCGCAGAGTTTCAAGTAAAACTATCATGATATGATTAACTATACAGGTGGTACTCACTTTATATTCTCTTTGGTGATAAATGGGATCATCTATCCGTCGCCGTTTGAACTAAGAGACAGCATCGCCCTTCAAACAAGAACCTTCAATAAGAAACTGAAACCTCATCTGATTGATGACGCTAAGATAAATAGCGAAATCACATCTGGTGCAAAAAGTAAATCCTAGACTATACATATAGATCGCGCAAACGGTTGGTTTTACAAGAATGGACAGCAACCCTGAAAGAACACGGGTATGTAGGCCAAATGGATCGGCCGGAGCAAGAAAGACTTCCATTGCAATTTTGGGGCATTCCACCTTCAGCCCCCAGAGGTTAGTAGGTACCTACCTAGGTAGGTACCCGCCTAAACATCTCGTCGGAGTCTCTAGTGGGCGCAACGCGGGAACAAGCACGTGTTGCTGCCTGATGACGACGCTTCCAAAGAGCAATGAAGCTTCGAGCGGGGTCGCATATTTTCAGGTAGTTATACTGCTTGTACAGGGAGTCGTTGGATGGAGGCGGCTCAGGACCGCTATTTGTGGCGGCGTTTGGGGGAGGCCTATGTTCAGCAGTGGACGTGTACGGGCTGATGATGATGATACTTGTACTTAATACTAATACTGCTAGGTAACATGGTGCGCCCCACTGCTGTGTAAGGATCCCGCATTTTTATCGGGAGATAGCTGGACTTATGCTTTTTCTTAGATGTCCATGTTGAAAGATTGGACTATAGTAGCGGAAATTGAGAAGAGTAGAAAGACTGGATGCCTTTGCCCAGTTGAGAAGCAGAATAATACCTAGTGATTGAATGTGATCTGTCAAGAAGTATTTTTCCCTTCAGAGTAGATTTTATTTGACTGATTCGCATACAGTCCCCGTTATCAAACACAGGCAAGTCCATATCAGTTTTTTTTTAAAGATTTGCATAACTTTATTTCTCTATGCTTATAAAATAAGCACTGTAACGGTCTTTATATAAAAGAATAATAAATAAGGTGTTATGGATTTTTCTTCACTTAGATATTTTGTCCATCAAACATCAGGCACAGCACAGGCAAGTTATCAAGAATATTTTCTGGTTTGCCTTGTTAAGGACAACAAACTTGCATCCCACTTTCGGAAACCACATTTTATCAACTCATTTAGGCCTATTGCCTACATATTTATAGTTTCATCAATTACTTGATATCCGTGTCAATTAATTAGTCATAGTAGGTGCATGTCTGTCATTACTTGATGGGTATCGTGGCTAAGTGCCAAGCGGGCTTTCCTAGAAATGTACATGCAATGTTGGAGGTTTGCCAAGTATTTTGAGCCGGCGCGGTGTCAAGGGTCTTTATATACCTACCGAAATATAGACTTATAGGCCCTGTAGTGCCGGCTTAGAATTTGTATCACCCTACCTCGTGTGCGTTACCCCAGCAGAAAAGTTTCTTCTAGAATGAAGTGAGTTCCACAAATAATTAGTGCGTTCTACGCTGTAAATGTGCGTCAAGTTAAAAAAATTGTGCATGTTCACGTTTTGGAATAAAACGCAAAATTCGTTTCCTGCTGGGGTAACGTTTTTCCAGCAGGAAGATTCGAAACGAATGACCCTAGACAAATTTGACTTATATGGGCAGATAGCTTATATTTGTGTATAAACGAGGGTCTAAAAAAAAAAAATTTGTGCGTCTTAAGGTTTTTGAGATATTCAATTTCCTGCTGGGGTAACGTTTTGCAAAAGCTTGTTTCTCGGAAACCATTGAATGTGCATCTACAAAACATACATAAACTAGTAGCTTATGATTAGTGCTTATTTATGAAATAGTAAAATTTTCAAAAATATGTACAGTTTTTATGTAATCTTGTTTTTCTTTGAAACCTAGCAAAAAAATTCTAGCTCTTTAATGGACAGACATAGAGGTTCATTGTAAGCGGTGTTCGGTTCTTGCTGTTATTCTTTGTAACCATAAAAAGTTTCAAGAAGATTCATACACGCGTTTTTGAATAATATCGATTAAGACGTAACTGATAAGGTCATAACTTTGACGTCAAAATACAAGAAACCTTTCAACCCAAGATTGTAAGTAATAACAAAACAATCAGTGCGTTCCATGATAATTATATCCTGAAAATTTCAGCTCTCTACGTCTCGTATTGAGCTAGTTGTAAAGGAATGACTGAAATAAGAGTTACACTTCTTAATCACCCTTATTCTACCAGGTGATACGACCAAATTCGAATGACCACTAAAAAGCGACTGTTTCATACATATTGATGACCTTTTTAATTTTGCTACCAAGACGCATTGGGCCTTGGTACACTCGAGTACAAAAGATGGATAATTTTTGCCAACTATTTTATAAGGAATGAAACATTAAAAATAACATAATGTACCTATGACTATAATATCTAAAGACAGTAGAACAAACAGCTGAAAAGTAACTTGTCTGTTTGTTATACTCTCCATCCTTTCAGTTAACTCTATGCCAAAAATCAAGTCGATTGGTTGCTTAGTTAGGGCGTAAGGAAGGACGAAGATAGGGTAGGTGGGATTCCCCTGCCATTGCCAGCGCCAGCGTGGGGATAATGCCATTACCCCGCCCGATAAGAGCCAGTTAGGCGCATATCATGGGATGCCTAGCTCCATATTTGGTGTACATAGGCATCCCATGGTATTTGCTGTTGTTGTGATGTGATAGACTTAAAAAAATCGTTGAGGTATACAAACTTATTTTCATTTTATACTGTTATGATTTACTAGCTGCTTTCCGCGTTTTCGCCCGCGTTTTATCGGGATAAAAAATAACCTATGTTATTCCAGATCCCAAACTATACCCATCCCAAATTTCGGCCCTATCAGTTCAGTGGTCTTTGCGTGAAAAGGAACAAACATCCATACATACAAACTTTGACATTTATAATTTATTATATCTACCAAATTAAAATATTCCTTGATCTAAATTAAAATAGAACAAATCAGCATTCTATGCGACTGTTAATGTACCTCTGTATGATAGTTAGTTTTATTGCATACCTACATCATTATGAATTGTTTTTTTTTTCCTTTTTCAGATAACGAAGGACGGGATTAGGGACATTGAAAACACAATTAGAACATAGAATAGTTTTAATTATTTATAATTATATGTAAATAGGTATGTGTATATCGTAAACAAAACTACAGCACCAATAAATATCTCATTTTCACAAAAATATCAAGCTTTGTTTCTAACATTCAACAGTTATACAATGAAAAGGCAGTTGGAAATAAAAAATACGAACAATCTGTAGTAATATTATGATTTCTTAGGAAACTATAGTGAGTAACACGCGTTTGTAGTCGCCTTTCGTGTCATCCTGCGAATTACATTGTACTTTGTAGCGTTACATTACAGTTCATATTCTAATATCATGCTAAGCGTGACTCAAAAACATAAAATAATTTGCAGGATTAAGCACATAATGTGACTAGTACATTCCTGAAGTCACCGGTTAGGTCATCCTGAAAATACCGAAAACGCCAATTCAAAGTTAGCCAAACAAAATATAAAAACTGGCCCATAATTTCTCGCTTCACACAACGTGCGTATATTAAAACTAAACGATAAATGACAATAATGTCTATAAAATGCAATTCAGTGCGGACTCGTTGATTAAAATGTTACTCCAAGTATGGCTCGCAATATTGAGTTTTAAAAGCGGAGGCCTAGTAAGCCATCGTAGAGAGGAGATCGCCAAGTGACCCCCCTACGTCCTCCTGAAAAAATCGCAGTTCTTCAAAAACTAGACAACATTGTACAACACCGAGGCCCGCGACATGCAAAAGCGATACGGTGCGACAGCGCATGGCCGTGGATAGAAAACGAAGCAAAATATACAGATCTTTTATAAAAATACAACCGGAATTAAAACTAACTGAATATTAAAGAAAATGCTGCTCAACAGATCTACAGGCAGTATAAAGTTTAATGTATAAGGAACTGTATGGAGGAAATGTTAAGAATGAGATTCGAGCAGCACCCTCTCCAATAAATAAAATAATAAACAGATCGTAATTGACAGAAACTTATAGAGTATTGGAATTTTGGTGGATATATTCGACGTCCCACTCGCGCGCACATTTATGAGACAACTGTCAGTAAAGCCTTCTTGTAATCACCCGACGTGTCGCCCTGCAACCAAAATGGACCACTTTCTTTAGCTGGCTCTCTAAATAACATGTAAGGACGAATTTTTGCGTCATTTGGTCAAATTTATGAACTCCCAGAAAATTATTAAACTGACCCAATTTCAATAGGATTCTCAGTATATTTGATATCAGAAACAACTATTATTATCGTTAGTGTGCCATAAAACACACAGACTATGATAAATAATAACAAACATTTGTTCTTCTATGGGTTTTAACCTTGTATCAGCCTACGCATGTTTCAAACAATGCATGCAATCAATTTTATATATCAATGCAGTGGTTCTGTTAATCCACGAAAGACCCTATCCATGATAAAGGAAGCTTAAACTTTATTAGTTTTAGTATACTTAATTCCCACAATACTAAAAGACCAAGTAACACAAAAATTTACAACGCCACCCAAAGTGCCAGTATTAAATTTTTCGCAAAATTTGGTCAAAAGCAGTCGATTTTGAATTCCGAAGCACTTGATTAGTTAAATTTTTTCGCGGGATTAGCCACATAAAACTAAAACGAACACTCGTCTCTATTTTTAGCTGACTCGTAACCTTGGAGGTTTTCTCAGAACTATTTGAACTGTTTTGTAGTACGAGTACATTATAATCGTATATAATATATGATCATAAACTTTACTTAGATCTGTATTTTCGCAAGGTTAATATAAATTTTATTTGTGAATGCTTTGAAGATGGAGTGAGCACTGTACTGCATTTTAAGCACAGAGATGTGAAGTATAGAGTCGTTGTAATTATGAGTCAGTTTTTAGTTAAAATAATATCATTAAAATGTTAAACCCTTAGTAATGCATTGTGTTAAATGGTGAATTATAATATGTATAATAATAAATAATTATTTATTATTACTTTGTTATTTTATTATTTTGTTAAGGGCATATAAGATACAGATAACAGAGTTAATCAGTTAGTACAAAAATCTGTAACTAATGAGTGAAATTAAATGTTAAAGCTGAGTTAATAATTAGCTTACAATATGCAAGTTATATACAATAATTGCATACACAACATCAATGTTAGATACAAGCTGTGGATACAAGTTAATAGAAGCTATCTACGAGTATATACATAGACTATACATAATATTTTATACAAAATCTACTTTATTAACTTCCAAAAGGTTACTGAATAGCTTAATACTTTTTAAACCATGATTAAGTTTTGACCTTCAAATATCAATAAAAAACCTCATACAGCAATAACCTTTTTGTAAACCATTCTGACTAATGTCAACAGAACAAAACAAGCTACTTTTCTATAACGTTATTTCTTTTTCTTTCTTCTTTATTGTCATAAGTCAGAGTTATAAATAATACTGCTTAGCAGCTGTTTTAAGTTAGCGGACCATTATGAAAAACGGGTAAGAGTCCATGTTGCTTAAAGATGATAATTTTTTATAAGTAAGAGTTAAGAGTTCAAGTAATACCATCTCCCAAAGTAATACGAGTAAAGAAGTGACTTACAGAGATCCAGCTCTCGAGAGGTTTCTCGTATTTCTCGAGGAAAGCCTGCTTGATGTCTCCGAGGTCAATCTCGGAGCGGCTGACAATGATCCTGATGAGGGTCTTATCAGTAGTTCCGATGCCCTTCATGGAATAGTACAGACGTTCGGCGAAGAAACCAACTTTGCTCTTCACGCATTTCACTGGAAAATTTGATTGGAATTTACTAAAAATTTATTCGAAATTTTATAAATTTTTACTTTTATGATTTTACAAAAAAAATTCACGACTTCGTTGAAAGATATGAGCTCTAATTATAGCATTACGTTAACTACGTACAGTAATATATTTTTTATAATTAAAATATTAGGTATCTGTGTTGTGCATAAATTTTTTTTAGCAACTTATACTCGCAATACTTATATAATTCTACTTAAAAAACTAAACTCAATCACAGTCACAACAAAAATAGTTGTCAAAATGAGTTTCGTGATAATGGCATAAAAAGTGAACACAAGGTTAAAATGCATTAGTTTCCTGTTACATGGCCTTGTGAGGCCTTAGTTAGATCATTGTTTTGACGTTTGGTTCGTACAGGCTGGGAAATTATAGTTCCACTTCTGACTCATCTTAAAAACTCAAATTCTGAACAATCTGAAAGGTTTTATACCAATTAAATTCGAAGTTCACTATACATAATCACAGGAAAATAAAAAAATGCAATTGGTAGGAAATTCTAATAATGAAGTATTCATTTTAAGTATCTCTTAAGTTTTAATTGTTTTTATGGCCTCATTGTAACGACCTCATTGAGACCAGTAAGCAATCAAAGTTTGAATACATAGATAAAATATAATAGATATAAAAATATTAATTAAATCGGTTTTATTACTTGTAGGAATTCTAAAAGACGGTAGATTGGTAAACTTTTTTCAAGTACAAACTCTACAAAACAGCCTAGGTTATACCTTAATCTACAATTTCTAAAAAGTAATAAAAAATATGAAATTAACATTATTTTACATCCTTTATAATTATTGTAGGTATTCAAGAAGTTGTAGAGTAGAAAAGACTATCTTACCAATAGCGAGCATGCCCTTCTCTATACTTCCAGAGAATTCCTTCTTGATGGTCTCCTCGATGTCCTTTCCAGTCAGTGCCTCGTACTCAGCGAAGATCTATAAGCAACGGCCATCAATTGAGTATTTTACTTTTGTGACGGTTACGTGTGGGGCTGTTGATTTTGCAGGACCATCGTTAATTAAAAACTGTCGTAGTTACTTAACATTTCTTAGGTACCGTGGCCATCTAGTAACTGTTAAAATGAAGACTAGTTACTGTACAGTTTCATGTCAAACATTGTACTTTACTTTTCAGAGGTTTTATACTTCATTTGCATTAAATTTATAGAATCAGAATTAGAACTAGTATTAACAATTGAGCTAACTGCAGATGTTATTTTGCATGGTCTCAAATTAACGGAATATCGAAAAATACATTATCCCCCTTATTCATTACTAGCTGCTGCCCGCGCCTTCGCCCGCGTTTTATCGGGATAAAAAATAGCCTATTATGTGATTCCAGGTCCCAAACTATACTCATACCAAATTTCAGCCTAATCGGTAGTTTTTGCGTGAAAGAGTAACAAATATCCTTCCATATATAAACTTTGACATTTATAATATTAGTAGGATTGTCTGCTAACTTAAAACATTGCAAATTCTCACTCTGTCTTCTATTGACATAAATCAGAGTGAGAAATAACACTCCTTAGCAGCTGTTTTAACTTAGTAGACCATTATGAATAAGAATTGATATGGACTATCTATTCCTACTAATATTATACTTGTAAATTGTCTATGTGCCTGTCTGTTACCTTTTCAAGCCTAAACGGCTGAACGGATCTTAATGAAATTTGGCAGGTAGATGGTATCCCGGGGACGGACATGAAAAGCGCGTGCGAAGCCGCGGGCAGCAGCTAGTAGAATATATTATCACAACCAGTAAGTAATTAACCTGCACGTAAACAAATACAGTACCTGGTAATGGTCTACGTTGTAGGCCTAGATTCTTAAATACGTACATATGTGTCACGTCACGTTATATATAAGGTATTTGCATGAATTTCAGGGGCATCAATCATACATTCACGAGGTGTCTGTGTGTATTGTGCTAAGCGATATAATTAGTACCAATGAGTCAAGAAAATCTATAGGTTTCTACGCTGGCATTGTTTTTTGATGAATCAGTTTCTAAGAATTCATAATTTTATCGCATTAGCTCTACACTTAATTTTTTTATTCCTTTAGTTAAGGTAGGTATTAGGTACCGTTTGTAAACTTAGAAAATGAGACCTAGGCAGGTAGGTAATTTGAATAAAAATGTCCGGTGCCAATGGTGCCAGCAAATGTCCTAATATACATAGTTCTATAATATGTCCTATAATAGACATACATATTATGTCCGGTGGCAATAATATTTGGAGCCAGTAATAGATGTTTTATACACAATTCAGTATTTATTTCCTTTAGACCTTCGAGGACTCTTGGACAAACTTCCGTTGTCCAGCCACTCTGTGGCGTTTAAATTGTTTTTGCGCTACGGCATAATGTGCTAATCTCATGCAAAGTTCCAATGCTAGCTGATAACAATCGTCATGTGCATTGTACGGTTGCTTATATTACGGTCAAGGTTTAATAAAACTGTATAATAAATTATTCTCTTATTGAACTTTCTCGCTATCTTTTGGATTTTGAAATGTACGTGGAAACATATTTCTACATACATACATATCCTTAGCCAAATCAATTTGATGGGTCAACAGTGGAATTTGAGGTAGAGGAGATTTTAATAATTTTATATTGGCGTCTGGTGGACATAGGTCTCCTCTGATGAGCGCCATGGCGCCCTGTCTTCAGCTATCACATGTAGCGTCTACTTACAGTCTTTCGCAGATCATCCCACTTGACTTGGTATGCTTGTATGTATTAGCTGTTTTCTTACCCTAGATAATCACGTTATCAAATGACACTGGCGTGATCATGTGAGTTGTGATCAACTGGGACATACCGATCTAATAGACCCCACTCAAGAACGCGTTTACCCCAGCTTCAAACCGAATACCTACCTAAAGTTATTAGGTAGTTTCAAGTAAGTCCTACCTGTCTCAGCTGCTGGTAAGACCGTGTGATGAGGATGGAGTTGAAGACAGACTCGTCAGTCCCCCACTGTCCCTCGCCGGCGGAAGCCAGGGCTTCGGCGTCGGCCTTCGCAGCGCCTTCGTCAACGCCTTGGTTCTCATCGCGGTTGGCCATGCAGAGCGACACGCAAAGGCGTTTGAAGTGGCCAGAGGTGTCGCCTTTCAGGTCGGATTCAAGGCTCTTGTTGTACACTGTTGGAAGAATAATTATGAAAATTCAATGAGAAATGTTTATTGTCATACATAGGTAAGTACATTAAAGCTGGCCATGGAGTCGTAACAAACGACTGATCCCTCCAATTCAGCCCGTACACGTAAGAACCGTCTAAGGGAACCTACCAGAGGAAGGGCAGCAGCTTCTTTCTGAGTATTTTTCAACACCAACACTGCGATCACCAATCTGCCTGCCAAGCGTGGTGATTATGGCAAATCCACCTACATGGGAGACCATCCACTCAATGGACCGACGACATCGTAGCGGTCGCAGGGAGTCGATGGATGTAGGCGGCTCAGGACTGCTATTCGTGGCGTCGTATGGGGGAGGCCTATGTCCAGCAGTGGACGTGTATGGGCTGATATGATGATGATGAATTTTATTTTATAAAATCTGCATATAAATCATGAAAACCATTCCAGTCACGAATTCTTACGACAATAAAATGCTAATAAATTCGTTACTTGCTATCCGTGAGTCAGAATAATTGTAATCATTCTGTCATGATGAACTCAAGGGTGTTTGACGCGTCATCTACATATAAAAAAACATTGATACCGTGAGAAACGTGCCTTTAGTTTTGAATAAAGCACAAATGGTCGTCGACAAAGACACTGGTCCAGCGGTGCTAGTTGCCGGTTAGCGTAAGACCAGTCATTGCGGCGATCTTTGGGGGAGGCCTACGTCTATGTACCAGTTAAATTTGATGTGAAATGTTTGTAAACAAACCACATCTCACGATCAAATCGACAAGTACTTACCTAATGTACCTAAATTGCGTGACTAAAATCTATCTTCGGCTAGGATATATTATATAACATCAGAATAAACAAGAGGCAAATATGCAGGTCTCGACAGAGCTTACGCATTTGCTCCCCTTGGAGTCGAGACCCTAGGTCCGTGGGGTACCGAGGCTCTCCGGGTTTTCAAAAAATTATCTGAGCGCCTGGTCGAAGCGACGCGTGACCCGAGAGCTGGTGAGTATCTGGCGCAGCGCATTAGCATTGCCATACAGCGGGGCAATGCAGCCAGCGTCTTGGGGACGCTTCCGACTGGTATTGATATGGACCAGTTGAGCTATCTGTAGATTGTTTGCAACAGTCTGCAGTTAGCTCAATTGTTTCAATTGTAAATACTAGTTTAATTTCTTTATATTATTTGATTGTTATTTTCTTTGTCAATAAAGAATATCTTGTTTATTCATATGTTATATACATCTATACTTCCTTAGATCGTGGTCAAAGCTTTACCAATTTTAATAGGATAAATATGAGCGGTTTGCTTACGAACTTTTCACAGCAAATTTGGCTGGAGTACGTTACCTATACGGATTTCTTCTGAAATTAAGATGGTACAAAATAAGCTAGTAAAACTCACATTGCTCATAAAAAGCGGAGATAGTACGGATGCCGTAGTTGGAAAGTGTGCAGAGGATCTCGATGATGGCTTCCTCATCAGTGCCAACCCCCGCAACAGCGTCGTGAAGCTCCTTCGCGTAGAAGTGCGGCAACGGCGTCATCAAGGCAACGATCACGTTCTCGAGGTTACCGCTGAGTTCACTCTTTAGTTCGCTGATCAGGTCCTAGCGAAGATAATGTGAATTAGCCTATTTTTTATAGAGAATGCTGGATCTAGGCAATCTGTTACCCAGAAACCAAGCAACTGTTCGGTAAAACAGTACCATAATAAGAGTGCCTTTATAGTTTGAAAAATAACATCTAAATGGCTAAAGGTTTCTTAGTCGCTTCTTTACTTTAGTCTATATACCTACCGAAGCGACGAAATCAAAAATATCACTTTACTATAGCTGCTACCCGGGTTTTATCGGGATAAAAAAATAGCCTATATGTTATTCCGGGTCCCAAACTATACCCATACCAAATTTCAGCCTAATCGGTTCAGTAGTTTTTGCGTGAAAGAGTAACAAATATGCATACATCCATCCTTACAAACTTTGACGCTTATAATATAATATTAGTAGGATATCGTAGGATATCGTAGGATATCGTAGGAAGTAGGATATTAGTAGGATTTCCATGTCAGTGTTCGTAGCTCTACGGTGTCTGTTTCAGAGTTTAATTTTAAGAAATTGACCTTTTCTAAAAAGACAATTTGGAAATAAAGAATTTTTGATTATGATTTGATTTTGAGTTCTATCGAAAACAAAAAACCCTAAATAACTAGTTATTTACAGTACATAGCAACATTGCCTTTTTAAAACGCTCAACGTCTATGTATAGTTCGCCACACAGATTACAGAATAATATGTCTGTGTTCACCAATTGAATACGTCCTATCCTAAGCAAATTGAAACATTTTTACGCTGGAGGTCGACCATTGTTGATACATAGACAAGGGCCAGAATTGGTTTGGAGCACCAATTCAGCACAAAGTTTTTATGTTATATGTACATAATTATGTACTAAATTGGTGTTCTTCCAACATAATTATATGTTGGAAGAACACCAACGTTTTATCCCTAACGACTTGGGGGACTTTTTCAGGTTAAGGTCTAAGTTCGTAGCTAACCCGCTTACTATAGAGAATTAGTCAAACAACGAAAGTTTAGAGTTAAATTCTTTGATAGGTAATCAACACATACAGACAGAGCACCATAATACAGGGTTATAGGTAATTTACTGACACTGTTTAACTGCAGGTTCTGCCCCTACAAATAACCTTGTATAATATAATAAACTTCCCTACCAACCTCAAGCTATAGGTCCTCCTAATATATATAATAATACTTAATAATAATCTTATAATAATAATACTACTCCTCAAACAAAATAGACTATACACATAGTCTATATAATACAGCATATTTTTTTTTTCATTGCCTTGAATGTTAGCTAGATACAAGAAAACAATTCTTGCACAAACACTAACTACTTAAAGTAGATCTACCTAAAGAGTGACACAAAAACTTGGAGGCCTACACACATCAGTATGAGGAATCAGCAGCATCATCTAGACTAGATTATGATGATACTTATTTAAATCATCAATTGTGCAGTAGAGTTTTATCGAACACTAACAATCACCTGAGTTATCTACCTTGCCTTGGTTCACCGTGCACCTTTTGTAAACAATGAATGATAAGCTAGCATTGACAATGAGATATTACGCGATACGGTATAGTAAACAATGCCTAGTAGGTAAAACACCTTGTCTTCACGATGCAATGCTTACAAAGCTCAGGTAGGTACAGTTCTCTGCACTGGATTTTAGTATAAGGTCCTTCGCAAAATTCTAAACAAAGTCAAGCCTTGTGGTTTATTATAAAATTATCTGCTGTAAAAATCGACAGTTAAAGAAAAAGCAAATACGTAAGTCATATTTTGTGAGATGCTTTCCTACTAACGCATCGTCTTGAAAATCTAGAAATTCCGCTAATTCCCCACGTGGGGGACTGCTTCGGGGGATTAGCGGAATAGGTAATCCCTTCCAATAGAACCTATCCGAGATATTGAATTGAAAAACGATATCTACCTACTGGTCACGGATAAAATTAAGCAGAACAAATTAGGAATTCCAAGTTGATTATAAGACTGGCTCATGAATCATAGGCATCATTGAGGAAGCGGTTCCTGGTCGAATTGAAGCAAGTGAATCAACGGTGACTAACTGACGAAGGTGATTGAAGGCAAGGCCGAACTGACTTGAACATTTTTCAACTGTTGAACTCTCAATAACCAAGGTAAAGTAACCATATTACCAAACTACAAGGCTTATAATGTAATGAACCGATCTTTAATTATGTTAATCGTTTGCCATTAAGGTATTGCATCACCGGTTAAAAGACAGGTTGTTTACTACCATATTCCTCCACTATCTCTTGTTTGATGTTAGTCATATGTTTGCAGTTTCTGTCATTGGTGATGTGATAGTGAAAAAACAAGTTCTAAATCTTGTTGGATGTTTTTGAAGCAGAACTAGACTCAATTAGTTAATCGTTTAATCTGAATTTTCTATGCAAATAGGTCTAGTTAGGTTGAAAATTGGTGTCACTTTCTCGCTCTTTGCAGTCAGCCACTTAGTGGTTGCATATTTTAAAACCACCTACCTACACACACACTAGATCTTGCGCTTTGGCTTACGATCAGTTCAGCTTGTATTCTGTTTTTCCGTGATTATGTTCACGGGGTACAAGAAACAATCGAGGAATCAATTTGGGGGAGCATACACCCCATATGCTTGTTATTATATAACAAGCAAACAAGTATAATACTTATTTCCATAAATGACCGGGTAAACTTGACCTTGGGAAATCCCTGGATGCGGGCAGTGTAGGAAAGGTCATAGTAGCGCGCCTCCAAATTGTTTCATGAATTAGGCTCCCGCTCAGACTAAGGATAAAAAAAAACTGGCCAACGGCTATCACTGTTGGACATAAACAAATCTTGATGATAAAGTAGAATCGGAGAGGTCCATGTATGTCATGGGTCCCTCTGTATAACAGGCACGGACACGGTCCGAGGAGATGCAACCTCCACGACGGCCTTTAAATCGAGGCTACGCAAATGGCTTCTGGAAAATTCGTTTTACTCGATTAACGAGTTCTACGAATTGCCAATTTGTTAATAAAATTTATTTGAAATGTATAATTGATAATGTTAATAATTAATTTTTATTTTTATATGATTTTTTTTAATTTTATTTTGAATTTATATCTCTGAGATATGTTATTTATAAAATAACTTTTACTTAAGTACTCGACGTATAACGCAGTGTTATCAATAAAGATATTGTATTGTATTGTATTGATGACACCCAGTTGCGATATGCATCTTCATCACCTTTGGTCTTCTTCGACCCGGGGGTCGATGAAGACCAAAGGTGATGAAGACTTACAACATATATAGGATACCACCTATGCGTCGCGAGGCCTCAATGGATGCAGCTAACATAGGGCCGTGGTGGATGGCACAAGCTTCGAAAGCCTAGGTAATACCCGGCAGTGGGTAAAATCGGGCTGCGAAAGAGATGAAGGTTGTAGTTACCTTTCCATAGTTAGTCTTGAAGGTCTCAGCGATCTCGAGTCTCTGCACGATTCCGCGGCGGCACAGGACGTCGATGATCGCCTTCTCGTCGGTGCCGATTCCTTTCATCGCCTTGCGCAGGGTTTCGGCGTCCGCGGCCGGGTCGAAGGGCTCGGCGGGGTACACCGTCGGGGTGCACTGTTCATAAAACACGTTTGATTTGTAACAATGACGAAATTGGGTTTGTATGTAAGTACCAGTTTTGGACTGAGAGGGCCACATTGAGCTAGTTATGCATCTACATATTTCCTGATGGTAGAATGGAACTATATAAAAATTACCTTTTTATTTCTATTCTACTATTCCAACATGCATCTGGTCTGGGTGAAGAATAATACCCGTGATAATACGTATACCTATATCATATCAGCCCATACTTCCACCGTCCACAGCTGGACATAGGCCTCCCCCATACGACGCCACAAATAGCGGTCAACAATTACCTATACTCCGGCGTCACTAAAGATACAATGTTTGTAAATATTGCTCCCATACTTAGGTAGGTAATAGTACGTTTGTTGTTGTTATGTACCTACTTGATGGATGTCATTTATTTTTTGACAGAATTGGCACCACCTAGGTCCTTGTAAATAAATGGAACAGAACGCAAATGAAACAGCTCTTTAGCTAATAAGATGATTATTTTTAAAACTCGACAACTTAAAGAGAATTTAGATATTTTGTTTTCTCAGTTGTCTACAAAAAAAATACTGAGTACATATAACCTTAACTGAAGAATGGCTTGAGTACACATAACCTTAACCTAAAATTGCAATCCGTCTACCTATCGCTAGCTTAGAAAATCTGACCCGAAGATCGCTATTTTTTATAGGCAATTTGCATTACCTACCTACATAACTTACAACTCTATAACTTGCAAATTAAATCACAATTAAATCACGTTTTGTGCCGTTAGCTAGGTCTAGCTTCTTAGTTAATGGCCATGTTTCCTAGCTTACAACCTATGACAACAAACCCCAAAGCTTGTTGTTAAATTAGTCATTAAATCAGTTCTTCTCGAAAACTTAGGAATAAAAGTGAGTGTTGCTTCCCACGAAGACCGATTACTTAGCTTGACTTACCTACATATAATGTACCTAATTAATCTTTAGAACTGATAACCTTGACATCTTGTGTCCGAAATAACTCGCGAGCAAACCGCATTCGTATCTTCACTATACATTTAAGGCCAAATTAGGACTATAGGTATGTAGGCACCATTCACACTATGATGTCAGCCAAAATGGAACCCCATTTTATGTCTGACATAAAGCTATTGGATTTCCACCCCTCTTGGTCATGCCCTTGGCATACTTAATGGAATTTAGGGAAGTACCCTAGCTAGGGAATTTTCATGGCCACACGGGAATCATGGGCCGATGGGCGTTAACCTTTACGATGTTTCGATTTTCCCTCCGAGGCGTTATCAAGTAAAAGTATTAAAAAAACTAAGGGCGTGATATTTAGCTACCTACCTAGAATTAATATTTTCTATGAAAAAGATTAGGTCATTCAAGTTACCACGAGCTAGCTAACTGTGAGTAATCTTATGCATTAGCAAATAGGTACAGACTTAAAGGTAGGTATTTAGGTTATATGACTCAAGCTTGGCTTGAAAGATTGCGCTGAATTAAGTCACCGGAAAAGTTCAGGTTTTGTAAATGGGCATAAAATACACAAATATATCTATTAGTACGGTGAACCTACCAAACAGCTTCTAAAACTCGCTTTTAAAGATGACATCACCAACCAACGAAATAAACTGAGTTGGTAGGTAGAAAACTAAGTTAAACATACCTTGTAGGGGTAATACTGTTGTCCACTCATTTTGAGATTCCTGTAGAAAGAGAAAAACGTTAGAAACTTTCACGAAACCTAAAAATAAAATCTACCGGCTTGTAACAAACAACTCGAAGATACCGCGCGCCGCGCCGCCCGGTATTAAAATTTACACCACACTCTCGCTTTACAGCAATTATGACGATTACATTCGTGATTCTAATACTTATTTACTCATTATAAAATCAGAAATAATAAATATATATTTAAAAAGTGTAAAACAGGTAAAACTAAGGAAAAATACCTAGTTTTGTTAGATAACGGGACACACCCAACACACTACGGCACGGTTTCCGAAATAATCAGAGACTAGGTTCGTTCGGTCGGTCGAACTCGACGCATTATGTTTTCCTTCTCCTTCTTCCATGGATCGTCAACATTTGGCTGGCTGCAGTAAATTCCTATAATTTAAGTATTTTATGGCTTCTACGAGTTGTGCTCGCTGTTGTGTTGCGTATTGAAATATCGTATTTTCAGCCTCCGAAAAGTGAAAAAATTACATTATAGTACCAGCAAAGTAGGTATGTAATATATTGCTTTCTGTGGTTACATAACCTAACTGCTATTCTTTAAAATGCTTGAGTTTTACAGTATCTAGGTTTTTATGAGCGCGTTATTAGGTAATACTGACACGACCTGAAAATCTCTTTCAACTTTAAGCAACGTGCAGTGTTTTCTTCCCATGGTTACACTCACTCACCTACATAAATCGTGAAACAGAAAACAAACGAGCTTAAGCTGTCGCTTAGTGTTGTCAGACTTTATGAGCAGGCGAATAGATATAAAGAGTTTATGAATATTGAATAAGAATGACCGAAGTCATTTTGGCATTTTGCATGATAAGTTGGGCTAAATAAAATTAATTGCGAAGATAATTAACGGAATAAAATACGTTTTATATGATGATATTGATGTGTGTTTTTATTCAAGTTCAAAGCGATGTAGTGTTTACATTACATTACATGAGCATAACAATAGTACCTAACTATGCATAACCTAAGACGTGTCATTAGTATGTACAGATTATGATGTAGGAGTTATCGCTACATAATAAACGAAATAAGTATATATGAAGTAGTAAGCTAAATTGATCTAGGAACGTAGAGTTGTTTCTGAAAACCTACTAGGTAGGTACTTACATAAACATTAGTTTCTTTTCTATAAAATGTTTAGGATTCCTGCCCAACACAGGTTACTAGCCGGCGATGACATCATCGAGACCGAGAGACGCCGGTGTCTACCGATCGGTAAACCAACAACTGTAGGTCACAGCTTTTAGTTCCACGTATTATTGCGATTATTGGAGTGGCATAGAAAACCTCTGCTCAAAATTATTAAAACCTCATTTATGGTCTTGGTTGACCCCAGAATTTACCTACGTAATCGACATTAGATAAAACAAAAAGGTACCCGCATTTTTATCTACAATATTTGAAGTCCTGAATGAAATATTTCCGTCTATACTCGACGCAATATTAGGACATACACTACGTCACCGTATAAAATAGCTTTTATACGATTAATAGAATGCTTGTCATCGGGTACAAATCTTATTCACGATTGAGATCACAACTTGCAGGAAATAGTGAATCATCCAAGTAGTACATTGTAAACATCATCAGATACAACAGAACTACCTATGTCTCGAATACTCGATATATTTCTTCTTTGTGTTCAGATACAGTCATCCTAATTCCAAGCTTACAGGGCATAGGTCGCGGTTCCCAATCTGAAGAATATTAACCACAAAATCGGTTAAAATGCACTTACTTAGTTCTTATTATATTTTATTTTAAAGATTTTTTTTTTAATAGTTATATTATACCGTTACGTCCGGTTAAATAAAAATGTGTTCTTTCCTGACATAGCAAAAGTTATATACCGTCGCGTCGTGGTAAAAAAATATAATTAGTTTGTCTATTGTTTATATTCAAAATAAATATATCTAACAAAAGTAGCGGAATGCATTCTTAACACTAACATACTAATATATCGCGCCAAAATAATAAGGTGGTTTTATAAAACATGATTTATTGGAGTGGGTACATAATACATTTAATTGGAAATACACTGATGGCAGGCCACCCTTGTGACAGATACAATATATATAATTATAAATACAATATTACATTGGTGCCTAGTCTTCCAGGAAGAAATATTGTCCAGCCCGTTTTTGTTCTATGTCCTGGAACAAGAAAATAAATTGTTATTAATGGCTCCTTTTATAAAAATTTCATACAATAGTGGTTAGGTAATTTTTTGTTAGTTTTTTAATTTACCCGCGAGGGTATATGTTTATCAATTTAGATAAATAATGCAAGTCTTTAACCGGGAGTGTTCTTAGCCACATTCATGTTTTCCGATTTTTTTACCTAAAGGACAAAAAAGTGAATAAGGAGAAACAGTATCGGGTTTTTTCTACTTTTCTATTAACCTGCTGTCTATAAACTAGTGATGTAACTAAGGTTTGAGCTGGGCCTAAATGAAACTAGTAGAATATAAATAAATAAATAATGCTGGACAATTCACACAGTATTATCTAGCCCCAAGCTAAGCAGAGCTTGTGTTATGGGTATTAGATAACCGATATACATAATACAATATATATATATATATATATATTTATTATACATAGAAAACGAGCAGAACACCCTGAACAAATATCTGCAGATCGTACAAATATTAGTCCCGAGGCATTATATAATAACAAAGTAATTAATAAACCACCGCAACTCATATAAGTAAAGGTAGTCAAATGTTCAATGAAACTACGACGAAAAAATACAAAAGCTCAAAACCATAAATTGCTCCTTCTCTTTAAAATAAAATATAAGTGTCCTACTAGTTTTGTTTAGCTTTTGCGCCATCTTAATTGATACCACAATGTCTGTTTTTCTTATCAGTTTTTGTAACAATACATAATTTTTTGTTTACAAAAGAAACCTTGCAATGTAGCTTGTAACATTTACATAGGCTCAACAGTTACAAATCTTACCTTTACAGAAGAATGTTTGTTTATCCTTGGTCTAAAGTTATTAGGATCCCTTCGGAAGGTGATGCCCAACAATTCCAAGAACTTGTTCATGCCGTTGAGAAGCGACTGTGGTGCATGAGCAGTCGCGTTGGATGAAGGCGTGCCTTCGAAGACTATGACTCGGTCAGCGAGGTAGGTAGCCATAATAAAGTCGTGCTCGACAACGAAGCCTGTTCGTTTCGCGTGGAGGATGAATCTGAAATTAAAAAATACGGCAATATGTAGCAAACAAAATAATATAAGTGACCCTTTCAGGAATTAGAACAGCCCTGCAGGGGAAGTTCCCATTTCTATCCATTCTCATCAATCCATAAAATTCACATCGTCAACATTCGTATTTCCGCAGCTCCCCTTTTGTTGTCTAACATTCAGATCCATACAGTACAACAATCATAATCATTTATTGTATGAAAAATGGTTCTATAAAGCTCTTAGGCTTAAAATCTGTTCCACATAATTTGCCGATTGATTCAGCATGCAGGATAGACACAACACTTAACTTAATAAATTTAAACTGAGTGAAATATAAATGAATTAAAGTAACAAGTCTATCATAGTAAATAATATTAACCTATTGGCTTTATTTTAGTTTGATAGTACAGATTTTAGAACTCATTTGCATTACAAAGCAAGTTTAATTCCTACCATGTATATATAGGCTTTAGTATTTTTTAAGCTTTAGATTTGTATTTTCATAAAAATACATTTTTCCATTTCCTTCCCAAACTTCATAACTACCTCTAAATAACTTCTAAATGGTTCTTTGTAGCCCTGTAATTAGTTATCAGCAGCATTTTAAAACCTAAGACTTCTTTTAATTAAGTCATTAAAAAACAGTATCACTGGTTACGAATGCACAATCTGACCACTATAAGAGATAAACTAGTGTAGTGAAGAACTCTAAAGCACTGTGATAGAGACATATCAGCTCTCAGCTGCTCATCTACAATTAAATAATAATTAGATATATCAGCTCTCAGCTGCTCGTCTACAATTAAATAATAATTATAAGTAGTAGTAGTCTCCCCTATAGCCCAATTTCATTTTCCTTTACAATAGCCTCTAAACCAAGCAGATATCATCTTCGGGTGTATCATATTGTGCAACCAAGGATGATACCCCCAATGTGTAGCTCTCGCCTTTACATTAATTTTCATAAAGGGCCTCTGTGCTGTTGGCTTCGGCCCCACACATACCTCCCAAAGGCCCAGGTTACTATATGGCCCGTTATCATGGAAATGTGAAACAGATAATAATTGGTGTGTTTCACCTGTTGGTGCTTCAATAAATATAAACATAAAATCACCAAAACTGCCAAACCATAAACATGTACAGCTCTTATCAGTCCACTGTGGGGCATATCCCTCCCTTGATAAGCTTATTGATACCAAATCACAGAATTAAGGGCAGTATTATTTCCACATACCGTTTGATAACTTTAGCTGCAACCAGACGCTGTTCAGAGTCCAGATAGGCCGAGGGCTCATCCACCAGGTAGACATCAGCAGGCTTGCCAAGGCAGAGCACAAGGGCCACTCGCTGTAACTCTCCTCCGGAGAGGTTCTGCACCTCCTGGTCCATTATTTCTTCTATCTTCATGGGCTTCATTACATCGGTGATGAACTGTGGAGATTTTAGATAGTATTTATTGTTACAGTTATCATTACTAAAATTAAATAGAAGTTTGAAAGTTTTGACAAGTTTGTGCCCAGACTGCACAACAAAAATAATACACATTACGCACAAATAACACAATGAAATTATGCCCTCTCTAGCAGTTTAGCAAAAGTTTGGTTCTGTTCTGACACACCAGACGTATTGTAATTGTTATAGTTCTAATTTAAGTAGACCACAGAAAAAAGTTATAATTTATAGGCTTTTTTCTCTAGTGAAAATCAGGAAGATACAAAAATTTTATGGCAAAACCAAATACAGAATTATTGAAGAGTAGTAGTTACCTGTGGATGTACATAGGCATCCCTAATTTTATCATGGAGCAAGCTTCGCACAAGTCCTTGGGACTTGGGGGATATCTTCTGTGGCTTATAACTAATGTGTAGCTGCAGCAATGTGCCGGAACCTGTGAACAATTGATTATTGTTAGCATTGTTCTTGTATCGTTACGTGACAAAATTGAGGCATTCTGAGTGTGTCAAGCTGAAGAAGGTAGCTATGGTGCTTCTTAAGGGAAGCTTTTGTTTCCAGAGATATTCTTTCTTTTGCAAAGACCATAGAGTTTGTGTTGATAAGAGATCTGAGACCTACAAGATGATAGAGGATTAAGTAACCTCCGTAACTAAATAACCTGGGGCACCTTATCTAGAATAACAATCTTATTGTACAGGAGAGTCAAGGTTTATAGTTGAAAATATCGTAAAAATTACCATCTGGGGTGAGAGAAGATTCGGCATGATTCAAGCACTTTTGAAATACCGGATGAAAAAATAGATCAAACAGTTCAGTTCGTGCCATTTTGTAGTATTTTTCAAGATCAGAATAACATTACACAGTACCTAAAACTTGCACTAAAGAAATCACCTAAAATTACACATACACAACTATAACCTCAATTTCTTGTTGACGTCTACATGATAGTTTTTACATTGAACTCAGAATTAATCTTGAATAGCATGAATTACATGTGTATTTCAAAAGAAAATTCAATGATTTTATCGGTATATTTTCGCAACAAACACTTTTTGCAACACAGCAGCCATTTGACATTCTTTGACACTTTCTTATTTTGACAACCAAACCAACTTTGAAATTAAATTCGGTGTTGCCATTGCGAAATTTTACAACTCGTTAGTGATGATCATGACGAGGAATCGATTATTGATTCGATAGACATATTAGACAATATTAGATGAGAAGTAAAAAAATTATAACCAAAACATCATTGTTTACCTTCATCTGGTTCCAAGTTACCAGCCAACATTCTAATGAATGTTGTTTTGCCTGTACCATTTTCTCCAAGCAGCACCAAAATCTCAGAGTCTGAGAATTCACCAGACTTCACAAATAGGCTGAAATCACCCATTTTCTTAGTCATTTCTGGGTATTCATAGTGGTTCATTCTCTTGATCTGGTAACAGAAAGTTTTACAATTAAGTTTCTTTTGTTAACTATTCAAATCACGAAAACTTGTTCTACCATTATGTTCACAGTCCTATATTTTTAATAGCAGATATTCCAATTTATAATAAAGGGAAGGGGTTAACGACTCGTAAAATGTGGCTTGGCTTACCTCTTCTTCGTTTGCAGATTCAGCCACCTTGAAAACCAGGGACTCAGTCCTGAATCTCATGTTTTCCGTTGGCACAAATCCATCAAGGAAAATATTTATACCTAAAAAAAAACAAATAAATAATCAATTCTTGATCATCTTCCTGCTCTTAAAATTTGCCTGTTACCATTCCACTGCTGGGCAAAAGCCTCCCTCTAATCCCTCCATGATTCAAGGCCCTGAATGAATTAGACCCAGACTCCTACATCCTATCAGTGTCTTCCACTTTAGTGCATTCACGACCCAGCCTCCGCGGTGCGACCCGATGGGCGCGCCCTAGTAACTCAGGCTCCAAGAACTATCTTGTGTTTGTTTCTCATGAATGAATTCAAGAAAATCTAATTAAAACCCATCAAGATTTAACCTAGTTACAACAATTTCCTGACTTAAAGACTAAAAATAATTACCTTCTCTAACTGAGAAAGGCATAGTCACAACCCCATATGCTCCAGGCAATCCATATAGACAGCAGATAAAGTCGGACAGGTAGTCCAAAACTGACAAGTCATGCTCCACCACTATTATAAACCTGAAAAATAAACATAATTTAATCCAACATGAATTATTCAAAAATTAATTCAGTGGATAGTTCAATAGATACTTTTGAATTTCTATGTGATATAAGTTGTAATAAGAAATTACATAATAATAACACGCGCGAGAAAAAAGTCGCGTAATTATCATCATCATGGACATTTTCTGATCTGAGCAATAATAGCAATACTCAATACTCAATATTTTATTGCATGCATGTGTACAGTAGGACTTAAAATTTAATTTAATTTTAATACCTACTGTACACCTAATGTAAATCATGCACCCTGAAAGAGCACGCCAATATAAATGCTAAGTGGCTACATACAATTATTTGTAGGCTTAATTTACTAATTAAATTAAGTTAGATAAACATACATATATGATTAAAAAATGTATTCAAAAGATCGTTCACTTGGTAGGTACTTTTGAACTCATAAGAGTTGTAATAACAAATTACATAATAATAACACGCGCGATACAAACGTCGTCTAGTTATTATTATAGAAATTTTCTGATCTGAAGCAATAATAACTGGAATTAGATAAACCTTTTTCTATTGGTTATATTTCTTGTTATTTAAAACAAATTTATTTTTTTAATAAAATTAATAATGGATAGCTATGGTGGTAGCATCATAGGAATCAATCTCTCAAACTCATTCTGTAGATATTGTATGAGCAAACTAAGGACATAGCAGGAGCTTCCTTCTATGTATTATTCGAGGTTGCCTGGGAGAAATCGCTCTCAGCGATAGCCTTTTGTACTAATTGTTTTTTATTTATATGTAAGATTTTAAAATTTTGTACAATAAAGTACATATTCATTCATTTAACATCACTGCAATCACCAGTCCACCTGCCAAACATGCTGGTTATATAAAAATCACCTCATTTGATGGTTCAGCAGTACTTATGTGTACTGATTATGGTTTTATAACTTTAATTATATGGTGGGATTTTGGTGGATTATGGTTTTATAACTTTAATTATATGTATATTATATGGTTAATTATATGTGGTCTATGCTTGCTACTACTTCCGCTAAAACAATATTTAGGAGTTCTTACTTGTCAGGATGTATGAGGGATCGGATTGTGCGAGCAGCATTCAGTCTCTGCTTAACATCAAGGTATGAGGATGGCTCATCAAACATGAAGATGTCGCCATCTTGGATGCAGACCATGGCACACGCGAAACGTTGGAGTTCCCCTCCGGAAAGCGCCGCGATCTCACGGTCGCGAATGTGTGAGAGATCTGAAAAGAAACATTCATAATTCTTAGCATAATCATTTGGTGTACAATTAATTATGCATGAGTTTCATCGTAGGTAGTAATTGGTGTGCTCTCAAATTTTGAGGAGTATGTGTATTTAGCGACAAAGAAAGAGGCCTTTGTCCAACAGTGGGATAGTGTAGGCTCTTAATAACAGAAAATAATTTATTATGTGCAAAGGATGCAAAAATATTTCTCATATTGCATATAGCTTACACACAACTTTGTCTGCATAAATTTTCAATTATCATTATTCACCAATTTTCTAATACTCCTTAGGATAAAAACTTTATGAGCAACTTTATGCAAAGTTAATTTTTAGAAAATATAGAAAAATAAGGGTGATCTTAGATGGCATTTGCTCTCAACAGCTTTTCTTCATATTGATGAAGGAAAGTGATATTGATCACAATACTGCAAAGCAGTTTGGCAAATGTAAAAATATATCATTATGGCATAGGAGGCTGATTGTTGATATCCAAAGTACTATTCTTTTATTTATCTATGTGTTGTTGTTCTAGCTGCTATTTTTCTATCCTTAACTTAGATCTAGAGAAACTCTAAAAATTGTAAACAAAGTGCCTCACCCAACATTCTGCATATTTCTTTCTGGTTCTTGGTTTCATCTTTCTTGTCCAGTAGCTGGCCAACAGTTCCCTTTACAGCCTTAGGGATCTGATCAACATACTGAGGCTTGATCAGGGCTTTCAGGTCATCCTCCAGGATCTTGGTGAAGTAGTTTTGCAGCTCAGAACCGCGGAAATGGGACAAGATCTCTTGCCAGTCTGGAGGGTCCTGAAACATCATACATAAATTGTTGATTTCCAATCCGTATGCATAGTGTTGGGATTTGGCATTAGCCCTAAAAGAGCCAATAAGGTGTTTATCAGGGGATGCCTATGTTCAGACTAGTAATGGCTACTGATGTGTGATGTCAGTATAAATAAATAAATAATGGACAATCCACAAAGCATCATCTAGTCCCAAGTTAAGATTTTCTGTTATGGGTACTAGATGACTGATATACATCATCATTTAGTTTGATAAAAGTAAATAAATTGAATACATAACACATAGAGTGCCCTGCCCCCCACCCTCTATAATGGGTTCTTGTGTAGGTCACACCTGCCTGGGGCTAGGCAGTGAATGTGATATGATATAGCAAATTACTATGTTACATAAGCTTTGTGTACTCACAGTAAAACGTCCCAAGTTAGGCTTCTGTTTTCCAGCAAGAATTTTCAAAGCAGTTGACTTGCCAATACCATTCTGACCGACCAGACCAAGCACTTCACCGGGGCGCGGGATTGGGAGACGATGGAGCTTGAATGAGTTCTTGGAGTAGCGGTGGGTGGTGTGCTTCTCTAGGTTAGATGGGATGTTGATGATGGTGATCGCATCAAAAGGACATTTCTGAAAATTAAGGTTTTGATTATTCTATATAGAAATCTGTATCAGCTAGGAAGAAATGCTTCAAATGTCATGGACAACTATCACTATATGAAAAACAAGTCTTACCTTGACACAAATACCACATCCAATGCATAGCTCCTCAGAGATCGTTGCGATCTTATCGTTGGGAGTCACCTCAATGCAGAGCTTGCCCATGCGCACCACTGGGCAGCTCTTCTTGCATTCTTGTCTGCATCTCTTCGGCTTGCAGCGATCAGCATTTACGATGGCAATACGCGTGAGTTTGTCAGTCTCCTCATGGTCCCGTCTTCGAGACATAACTGCACTATGGAAAATATACTATTTTATCACACTAAACTTTCTCAATTTGAATCTCTACAGAGCAACAATATGTGGCATAGTTTAGACTTCGATAATATAACCTCAACCTATATCATAAGTGTATACATTTTGGATAGTAAATCACAGGAGATATTGAGGCTTTTTAGTACTGCAAATACAAATAGGAAAGTCAAGAAATACCTGCTAAAAGAAAGCGAACGTGGCCAACTTTAGCCGACGTTCGCGTGTCCTTTTACCTTGTAATGTCAAAAAGGAACAACCAAACCAACCAAAGTGAAGTTGTCACTAATTCGATCGAATTCTTCAACTTGGCAGTTGACAAGTAGGACCTACGTTCAAAAACTAATTTCAGAAGAAAATAACGAGTTTTTAGTCTTCTTCTTCAAATCTAATCATTTATTTGCAGATAGGTTACAAGTTGGTAAGCTTATTAAAATGTTGTATCGAAGTTCGTACGTACAAGAGATGAATGATAAATGGTTCGTAATATGTACACTCATGGACTTTAGAGGAACGCAAAAATAAGGCTGAACGCCATAAAATATTTTCTTGTTCCGAATTCTATGATTTTTCGAATATGCTAAACGATACCGACACGCTAGAGATTATATCGTTCATGCAGGACAAGCTCGCAGAAGAGTAAAAACAGAGAGGGACGGCGGATTTATGAACGCAGTTTTCGCTTCGACTTGTTCCACGGTACGAAAAAAGGTAACTACAGGAAGTTCGACAAGTGTATTTATTTAGAACTACCAATAGAGGACACATAAAAAAAATACAAAAAAGAAGTGTAATAATTAGCACCAAAACGATAAGACGAAGAGTTAAGGCTTCTGGTCTGGGGCATACTTGCCGGCCAGAAGCCCATTGCATTGCTTAGTGAGCAATGCTCACCACAAGTCATCGAGTAGCTTAGTCCAGCTTTGCTCATTCGCATCTTAATCGGAATGTTGGTTATTGGAAGAAGTACTCTTTACTAATGACTCCAGATTCTGTCAGAAGGCAGTTGATGGAAGGACCAAAGTATGGAGACGATCCGGAGAAAGATACGCTCAGTGTAACATTGTTGGAAGAGAGCCATATAATGGAGAGATTTGCCTCCATTTTTTGCGTTCCGCTTTTCTATTTATTGGCAATGAGTTTCGCTGATGGTTTTTGAACAGTCTGCTCAAAGCTTGGTTCAAAGAGTACCATAAATATCCGAGAGTCTGTTTGAGCTCCCTTCGAATAAATTACACTGCCAGTAAAATATTTCAGTTCGATTTATTATCCGATTGATTATGTAAGTTTCGCAAAATAAAACAATAAATACATTACAGAAGATATTTCCAAATCGTTTCAAGAATGTTTCGTCATCATCGCAGCTTTGGACTGACCTAATACTTAATTAATTACTTAAACCACCAAATTCAAAAAATATTGCGAGTGACTCGGACTGCAAACAGAAATAATATCTACATCACTAGTTAACAGCTGAGGTTAACAGATAGTTGGTTGACTCGAGGGTTGACTGACAGTGACACCTACTCTATGGCTGAACAGACAGTTTGTGTTTTTTGTACAAAGAGAATACAATACTGACGAGGAAGAGACGGGACATCCATAGAGCAAAATGAGTCTACTAAACGTCATTGTCTTTGACTTAGTTCTCCGAAAAACAAACCTAGCAATAACAATTTTGACACACGCGGAGATGACACATGTATCCGCTAATCATGGCTACCAACACACAAAATCATAATAATAGTGATGTGCTGTTTCCAGTTCATATCGATAAATTTTATCGATATCGATAAAATTCATCGATATCGATAAAATTCATCGATATCGATGAATTACTGCCCTACTAGTTTACTACCTACAGTTGAATTTCTTAAAACATTTTATTTCCTATAGAAACTAAAGGTTGTATCATTAAAATACAAACACCGTTTAACATTCCACATTTATTACAATAAGCAAATCTAAGCATAAGGTAGTCCCATAATCCGAAGCATAAGACAAAGTCCTTATTTTATTAAATGTCCATTAACATTAAATTTACCACCCACATTCGAAAAATAATAAAGACTATAAGAGCTCCAAAGCGCCTTTTAGAACTTAATAGGTACAGAGTACCGACACATATTTATTTATTTATGTTATGTCTAACAATGTTAAGTGTGTCACACAAAATAAAAAGTTATAATTATTTTAATAGTGTTACGGATGTAGAGTGATCGCAAAACTTAATGAGCTCTGTGAACTTGGGCACGGAAGCTATACTGCGCAAGTACAATCAAATAGAAAAGTGATATTTACCAACTAGCGATCCACCCGGGCAAGAAATCCTTTTTATAGTGCTAATAGACACAACTGCTGCAGCTGCAGTCAGCTGAAGTACCATTTTGAGGTTGAATTCATCGCCTTCTTTTCTCATGAAACTCATGACATCGAACACCATTTGCCATGTTTGACGACGCAGTACGTTATACCGCCCGCGAGGCATATTCAACGTTTAAGAGAAACAGCTAATATTAGGGAATACTCCACAAAATCGCAAGAATAAACTATCAAGTCAACGAAACGAACACCGAACAACGGTCAAAGACTTTGCTGCGTCATTGTACTCAAAAGCATTCAATCGACAATATTGCCAACTAGGTTCTAAATAAAATTGCTACATAGTAATTATTTTATTTTCAAACTTGGGTTAATTGCGTTAGATAATTTTTTTAATTTATTCTAACATTTTAGGTTTAAAATATTCCGTCACTGAGTTTAAGATGTTTTTATATATTCTATAAATATTGAATTGGAAAATAAATTTATGCAGCACAAAATAAGCTAGACAAAATAAAAATACGCCAGAATTCTCGCTGGCAACCCCGGTTTAACAGACAGATCCCCTCTCAACCCTTTCTTACCCCTCAATGTTTTATTTACGGTTCAGTGCGCAGCCGTTGAAGCTAACTTCTCAGAGCTCATAAAGGTTTGCGCGTGCTCTACCTACTTAAGACAATTTATATTATAAAACAACATAAATAGGTATTATAACTAAATAATTTTATAAACAGTACATCAAGAAATGAAGATACCTATTACAACCTATGTTATTTATTAGCTAGGTACCTATACTCAAATCAAATGTTTTATTGCAACCTTAATGTACAAATGTTCTTAAATTTCTAGTCTCAAATATGGACCCTTAAAGAGCACATCAAGTTATGTACTCAGTACTTTAAATTAAAGCCAGAGATACCTAGGTAGGTATTGTTTTAAAAATTAGCTTTCTATCCTATTTGACTGGCTGGGTGCATGAATGCTTACAAAACTGCAATAAAAATACTGTATACTAATCCCCACGCTGGGTATGCGGGTTGGGATCGCGGTTCGGCGGTGGGATTGTTCTACAGGTAACCTGAAATAGATAAATACCAATAGTTCATAAGACATCAGATGAAAACGTGTACCTATTGTGTATGCATTTATCGACATTGACATTTTCATTGGGACATCGTTATCAAAGGTTATACACAGTTTTATCCTGTTATCAGCTTCAAAAGTTATATACAGTTTCATTACGTCATTGGCTTCAAGAGTTATAGACAGTTTCATTACGTCATTGGCATCAAAGAGCATAATATACAGTCGGTATCATTGGGTTGTCGTCATCGAAGGTTAATAGTTTTGTTGCGACAGCTGCATCAATGATTATGTATATAGTTTTATAACCATATCCTGCAAAGTAGAGATGAGTCCGGTATTCAGTAACTAACTCAGTACCTGTTAGCATGGTCCTAAAATATCTAACGCTATTGTAAAATCCGCATACCGCTAGGGAATAACTGTGCAAAGCGAGCATCGCGCCTTACCGACCGTGAGCCATAACTATCCAACGCTTCAATACCTATACTTACCTAACTATCATCTACGCATAGGTACTAGCGGACCGTTCACCCGTAAAGTTATGTAGCTGCAACAAGTATTTGGTATTTCTAACCAAATCGGTTAGATGGTATTTCTAACCAAATCGGTTAGAAATATATTGGGTAGAAATCAGAAAAGGTATAGAGTATTGTAACGTTATTGGGTACCAGTTGGTACTAGCGGTATTGAAACAAAATACCCCACTATTAACCGATAGCCAAAATATCCAATAACTCCCATCCTTACTGCAAAGTTCAAATATCAATCGAAAATATTTTTTTTTGTATACTTTTAAACAAATTAAACTTCATGTCATTCCATGTCTCAAACTATACCCATACCAAATTTCAACCCAGTCAGTTCATTAGTTTTTGTTTCAACCAGGAACAAACATCCATTTATTCTTTATCCATAAATTTCTGCATGACATAATATAAGATCAATCACCTCGATACCCTACCATTACCATTGTTATGTTGACTACTATTCGAAATTAAATCTCATCATCATCAGCCCGTACATGTCCACTGCTGAACATAGGCCTCCCCCAAACGACGCCACGAATAGCGGTCCTGAGCCACCTCCATCCAACGACTCCCTGCGACCGCTACGATGTCGTCAGTCCATCGAGTGGGAGGTCTTCCCACACTCCGCTTCGCATTGCATCGCGGTCGCCACTTGAGAACCTTTACTCTCCAATGGTTATTGGTTCTACGAGCTATATGGCCTGCCAATCGCCACTTCAGCCTGCTGTTTCTGAGAGCTATGTCAGTAACATTGGTTTTTCTACGAATTTCCGTATTCCGGACCCTACTGCGTAGAGAAAATTAAACCTACGCCATAAGAAATTAAATCTTCGTTTTTGATATTGTTTTTTAAAAAATAACTAGAGTTACATAATTTTAAAAGCTCACTATTTCAATGTAAAATTGCTTTGTTATGTTATATAAATTCTTTTGCAGTGCCCTACAGGATGCATGTACTATTGACATTAAGACCTAAGCACATATACATGTGAGCAAAAATAAATGAAATAAATAAATACATACAGACTCACAAACATTGACATTTATAATTACGATGATCAATTATGACCAATTACCTACTTGCATGTTATTTTGCCAACCTTTGTAGTAGAGATGAGTCCGGTATTCAATAACTAACTCAGTACCTGTTAGCATGGTCCTAAAATAAGTAGGTAAGGTAGGTAGTATTCGTGTTTGAGTTTGAATCATGATGAAAATACTTGCCTGTTACTTTGCTGAGCTGGTCAACTGTGCAATTTTATTTATGTCCGAATATTGCTGCTCGACAGCGCAAATTGACGAGTTTTTTTTTACATTCATTTCTGATTAACAACGCTCCCAATCGACGTAGCAACGTGTCCATTATGTCTTTGTTATGCTCCTCACACAGCCATGATAAATCTAGGTACTTCTTTGAACATCATCAAAATGACAATACTTGCCGATATCTTTATTATGTACATAGATAATATCTTACATCACGCTCAAAAACAGAAACACATGCATCTACTGTTTTACAAAGTTCTAAGGCCGGATATGTCAGTGATAATTTCTCTTTCCACCATTCTTTCAGAGCAATATAGTTGTACGTTTGGTCATTTCCTGGAGTTATTGTGCGTAAGCTGTCGCAACATTATTGTCAATTTGTGCGTTTAACCAAAACCGAGGCTAGGTAACCACTGACATATATAACGGGCTGCTTTTGAAAAGCTTCGAACAAACGATCTTCTGCCTCATTTTCGATGTCAGGCAAATGAAGAACAGGGTCGTTACCATCATATGATTGGACACCATTCGTAGATACATTCTCATGCTCTTCATCAATCATTTCTAACTGCGCATTATTATTATTTTGAAACATCAAGTCATGAAAGATTAGCTGGTTTTCGTCACCTTCGCAATTACCGCCTTTAATACGTGTGCTTGATTTGGTTAAAATTGTCGTTTTAAGTGCGGCTGTGAAGTGTTGGCAGGTAGGGTTTCTATTTGTGGGTGAATGTTGCCGAATTAACCCAAACAGATTCTCCAAGCTATCTTGATCGAGTTCTCGCAAATTGAGAAATTTAAATCCAATGGATTGTACATAGTTCCAGATATCTTGTAAAGAGGCTATTGAACAATAGTAACCATTGAAGCAGCGCGCGTTTTTAATTGTGAATCAGACTTCTGACGCATATTTAATTTTATTTTTAAATTTGGGCCAAAGTTTGTGGTGAATACTATTTTTGGACACATGAACTCGTACCTATGCCTCTTTTCACATCTTTTTTCGATGCAGGTCCATTTGTGACATCGAATAGTTTATCAAGTTGTTCTACGAGTATCACATTTGCAGTTTGTCAAATCGCATTCCGCTTTAAACTTCCGTCCAAAATTTGTGCTGCCAATTTAACTTTAATTTTGGAACGGAACGTCGGATTCACATGAACCAATGTTATTTTTTTGAAATGAAGAGTTCCTTGTTTTTTTCCTGCAGCTCGATCAAGTGTGACCATTTGGCTTTCATTTGGTTGAAAACAATTTCGCCTGCTTCGAAAAAGTTATATCTTATAGATTTAAATAAGTGTGGTATATCATAAATGATGAATACTTTTACTCTCCACTAAAAAGTAGTTAGGTACTGTCCGTAGGCTGCCCAGAAAATTTCTTTAGTAAACTAAGAACACCAACGTTTGTCGGGCCTTGGTCGCATACTGAGGCAATTATGTTGAAACCATTTTGATTGCATTTTTAATGATGACTGTCAACTTTTCCGATGATATTGTCTTTGATACAAAGTAGTGGGCAAGTGGCTGCTTAAATTTCTTATGCACACCTTGTAATAATAACACCAGAGCCTTGTCAGCTAGGTCTTCAGTTCGGCCGTGTTCTCCCAAATCCTGGAAATAAAAACTTATAGATCGTACTTGCTACACATTACCACAGAATAACTATGTAATAGAAGAACTAAATTACACTTATAATCTCACTAAAATCATAAGAGCGATATCATTTCTTGAAAATAGCAAGGAAAGTAAGAGAGAATATTCGGTATATATTATATAGTTCGTTACAACAGTGTCACTAACACTAAGCGGCACGTAACTTTAGCGCTGACCGTTATTGCGCAGAAGTAAAAAATAAGATGCCTGGGCGCGGGCGGGGCTAGCGGTACATTACCCATGCGCAGCTATCCCCTCCGCGTATCGCTCAGCGCTTGACTTACGTGCCGCAACTTATACCAACTCATATTGATAGGACAATAGCTCACAAAGCTCAGCAAAATCGTTGTGTTTTTATTAAATAACGTTCCTATGCTAAATGTGTCGTTAATACTGGTATATTACCTATCTTATGTCATTATTGTAGAAAAAAATCATGATAAATGATTAGCAAAATACAAGTTTCGGACTTTCAAAATGCTCCCCTGTAAAATACAATTTTCATGAAAGCGCACATGTACTTTCGCGGCTATTAACTAGGCTAAGTTGATAATTATTATGGCCGGAGCATTCACATGACGGCATATGTACGCGCGGCGGCAGTCTGCTACTTATTTTTTAACCAACTTCAAACAAGGAAGAGATTCTCAATTCGTCTGTATGTTTTTTTTTCATGTATCGATATTTCCGCCAAATAAGGACCGATTTATAAAATTCTTTCAGAAAATGATCCCGAGGTGGTCCTATAGTGGATCCACAGGATATTAGTATTTATTCCGCAAAACAGTGTCAAAGTAAGGGTTGACTTATAATTTTTTAAAACGCGCCAAATTATCCTGCATCTATCAACCACGCGGATCAACTGAACAGACCGTTACAGGTTCGTAGTACTTGAACCGTGCGGTCTCTCGCAGTTCAATATTTTGCGCGCGGCGTATTGCTGCGCGGTACCGCGCGGTGATGTAGTGTAGACGATAATCACCGTTTACTTTGATCTTGTAACGCGGTGTTAGTAGTACCGCGCGGTACCTCGCGATCATTATAAACTTAGCCTTATGGAAGATAGTGGAAAGTAATCTTTAGTAAATTAAGATCTGGTAGCCTTCTATGATGTTGTTTGCCGAATTAAAGATGAGCCTCTTTTTAAGCGACATCTCGTCGAACAGAAGTACACATGTCTTATCTGGGCGACTCATTTCACTAGCCTTTCTTCTCAGGTGATTAATAATGGTCTTGTTGATTCCAGGATGGATGGGCATATTACTCAAAATAATTTGTAGGGTTCGTGGACTAGGCAAGAGTATCAACTGTCTAAGATATCTATACTATAATTATGGTTATTTTTTAAACATGGCCAATGACAATGTTTTATCTTGGTTAGACCAACGCTTGCATCGAGCACAACGATTTTGATTTTTTGAAGTCAGTATCATTGTTTTGAGCGCCTTTGAATTTAAGTTGTCAAATATTTTAACCTTTTTTAGAATTTGTTTTAAGAAGGCTACGAACCTCTCCCAAACAAAAACGGATTTTCCCATGCGGATTTATTATTGTTTCACTTAAAATGAAATGGGGCCCGCTATGAGTGAGAAAGTGCGTCTAACTATCTAATACGAAGCTGTCATGTGACTGTGCGCGTGTGCTTGGTGCCGATTAATTTTGAGTAAACGATTGATTTCGAAAATATTTTTGATTATTTATAATGTTGAATATATTTAGGATGTTTGCAGCGCGACAGATTTTCGAATAGAGGTGTCTATCATGCATAAGAAATCGCTTGAAGATGGCTCTTGGTGGACAATTTGGTGGTCAAAATTTGTTTCGCTCTCACTTAAATATCATTGTTTTTTCAAAAACTAAACCGCTGCATACATAGCTATTTTTCATCCGATTACGTATGGAAAATTTCAATAATATCGGGGACATAGTGTCCATATGAAGCGGAAAGTACGTTTGTATGGGGAATAAGGCTATCTGTTCCGTTCTTAACTTGATTTTGTATTTTTCTATTTTCATGGCTAGTTTTCTCTCTCTAGGTGTTAGCTGCAGGCCGTAACATTCATTTTTGCTCTTTGCTAGACCTCGTCGTTTTCCAGCATCTAGACATTAAATATAGCATTTATATACGAAAAAATCACTAGGTATAGAACTTGTTACTACCTACCTACTTGAAAAGTAGAACATGCCTTTTACTCTTTACGATTTCATTCATAAACAATGTTCTTATTGTTCCACCTCCAGTTTTAGGAACAGCAGAGCACGAAAAATCTGCAATTAAGAAGAACCTAATCGATTGTGAATTTTGGAGAAAGGGAATAGAGGCCCAGGCCCGCTTGACGCTACAGTGTTTGATTTGACGTTGCAGGAATCGCCTGCCCAGCTTCGGAGGCGGCCGGCGGCGGCGGCGCGGCGCGCGGCCTCTGCTGGTCGCGGGTCGGTCATGTCATGTCATGTCCCATGTCATGAATTATCTTTACACCATTCGTGCTCTAAAATCTTTTACTCAAATGTGAGTAAAAGTCATATTAATATACATATAATGCCACACTTCGAGGACCAGAACAAGGTATAACCTGCGTAGTAATTAAATAATGGGATCGGGAATGATGTGATCACTATGATAGTATTCGAACTGATCTGAACAGACTGAGAGATAATGTCATCCCTATTCTTTAACTACGCAGGTTATACCTTGTTCTTGACCTCGAAATGTGGTAGGTATTATACATACGAGTATATTCAAGTGACTTTTACTTACATTTGAGTAAAAGATTTAAGAGCAAAAAACCATTTCTGGGAATTATTGTAGGTACCTTGTTAATATTCACTTGTTGTATGTACTTCTATGGTTTGGCCCGTAATTGGTATTCTGCACTCGTTTATTATTTCATCTGCACTAAAAGTTTGCTCTACGGCCTGCAGGATAGCAGTCGAGGTTGAAGTTGAGGGAACTTCTATAAAGGAAACAACAAAACATTTAAATTAACAATTAAAATACCATGGGAAACGCTACGGCAGGTTTTTTAAAATACACTGATTTTAGTTTAAATTCAGTGTAAGCTAATCTACTGATCCAATATTTCAGTAACAACATAAAAAAAATTGGTTTCGAATTCATCGATTTTTTTTTAACTAAACTCAGGTTTCATTGAGATTGATCAATGGTAGTTATTATTTTCCAATAATGTCATACTAAAAACAAAACCGTCAAGTACGAGTTACTCGCGCACCGAGGGTTTTGTAATGATAAGACCTTTTGTTTCTTGCTAAATTTTTTGATTCTAGGTCAACGGGATATAGCTAAGGTACCCTATAGGCTTTGAAAATCAATTTTATTTCATATAAACTTCAAATGTACTGTATTACCACTGTAGTACCAAATTTAATGGTTCTAGGAAGTACCCTATAGGTTTTGTGTGCACGTGATTCCCTTGGAAAATTCACAAAAATTGGCAAAACCGTCTGTAAGCATAGCTCTCTGAGCAATTCTGACCTTGTTTGTGTACCTACGAGATCACGCCTCGGATCTAGGTACTGGCAACGGAACCCTAAAAAGGAGAACTGTCAAATTATCAGCACTCGCGTGTCCTATCAAAATAAATATTTTTCAGCTTCTTCAGCTAGTGCGTGATTTTGGCCTTGGGCCGCGGCGGCGTACGAATATCGACTCCTCCAACTCAACCTGTGGATGTCGTAAGAGCCGACTAAGGGAACCTACCAGAGGAAGGGCAGCAGCTTCTTTCTGAGTATTTTTAAACACCAACACTGCGATCACCAATCCTCCTGCCAAGCGTGGTGATTATGGCAAATCCCCCCTTACATGGGAGACCATCCACTCGATGGATGGGGAGGCTATGTCCAGCAGTGGACGTGTATGGGCTGATATGATGAGTGCGTGATTAATAATTTGGACAATACAATATTTTAATTTCATTCACCAGCTTTGCTTCCGTAACGTCTGGTAGGAAAATCATGGTAAAGTTTGTTTAACATCTAGCCTGTTGCATACATTTTAAAATGTATTTGAGAAAGTAAGGTTATGATTGCAAGCAACTTGTCTTTGAGCTTTTTTATATTTGGCTTATTGATTTATAATATACTAGCTGCTGCCCGTGCTTTCGCTCGCGTTTTATCGGGATAAAAAATAGACTGTTATTCCAGCTCCCAAACTATACTCATACCAAATTTCAGCCTAATTGGTTCAGTAGTTTTTGCAAGAGTAACAAATATCCATCCATCCATACAAACTTTGACATTTATAATATTAGTAGGGGTTTGTTGAGGGTGAATATCATGTTAGGTACCTAGTACACGTAACAGGTGTACACCTGTTACGTGTAATAGGTAATCAATACGATTCTGATTCTTTCTAAACTTTGTTTGATCCTTTTGGCTTTTACGGCTCCCTAGTTTTAAAAGGATTCGATCGTTCAGTCGATCATTCTGGCGTTGATGCTTGTAAAACAAAAGTCAACCTTATGATGTGAAAGTTAAGGTAGTTTTTTCCCCGACAAATACGAATGATCGACCTATTGATTGAATGAATGACAGACTGCATGACAGTCAAAAAACTGAACCTTATGTTGTGACTATTATGGTAGTTTTTCTCGAAAAAAAACCGTGACCCGCGACTTTCAAAACAATCGGGTCTTTCGTTCGATTGATTGAATTTTGAATCATGCCCGATTTGCTTGTAAAAGAAATATGAACCTTATGACGTAGTTGCCTCCCGACAAATATTCAGTAATTTCAAATTAAAATTTAGGTAATAATAAGTATTCTTTGTTTGTTTGTTCAGTCAGTTGCTTTGCTCGGTCGTCGGTTCCCTCAGGTATGATCTGCGACCCGCGCTTTTCACACTCTCGTTTCTTACGATTCGGTTCCTAATTTTATTGTGAAATACATGATGAAATCGATGTAGGTATGCGCGAGTGGAACTTCAGTAGGTAGGTAGGTAGGTACCTAACTGATTTGGTGGTTTATTAGTAGGTACCTGCCCAGGATAGGAAAGGAATATTCACAGACACGTTTCTCAGTAAATGTGGTAAGTAAAAAAGTGTATTAAGTAGGTACCTACTTAATAAACATACTGAAGGACCTACCTTGATAGTTAGGTACCTGTACCTACCTACATATATATATATCTTTGTGATGGGTGTATAATAAATAAGACAGGGACCTTGGCAAGCAATTTTAAAAACTATTGAAAGCACAACGCGACCGCCTGGGATCGGTAGGTTAGGTACCTACCTAGGTATTTAATGTAGGTAGGAACATAGGTACCATACCATAATCTTATTAAAACCAAATTATTATTCTAGGTATTAGGTACATAGATAGGTACTATACTTTATTAATTTATAATAATAATGCTGGACAATCCACATCAAGCATCATCTAGTCTCAGGCTAAGCAGAGCTTGTGTTATGGCTAGGTAGGTACTAGATGACTGATATAGGTACTTAATAAAATACATTATTATATAGATAGTTTTTTTATTATACATAGATATCGACCAGAACACCCGGAACAAGTGTCTGCAGATCATACACACAATTGTTTCGAGATGGGAATAGAACCCGCAACCTCCTTCGTCGCAGGCGGAGCTTCGCTCGCCGCTCCACATAGGTCGAATATTGGAATAGATAGGAATACAGATCATTGTGAAATTGTAAGTAGGTATAGCTACCTACTTACATTTGTATTATTTCATTATTTTAGGTAGGTAAGTACATTACATTAAATAGGCTACCTACATATTACTTACCCACCGCTTATTTAGGTAGTGCAAATACCTACTTTGTTTATGGAAATTGGAAAACAAAAACACCTAGGTACAGGTAGGTACGTATTATGTCCTCCGCGCCGAATTTCAGTCACGGCGGCGGCGGCCACGGGGCACGGCGGTTTGTTAGACTCTAACTACATCTCTAACAGTTAAAGATGTAGTACCTCGGTACCTACCTACCTACTTACATAAACCGAACTTGCTTGAATCTCCCAATATATTAAGACTTCGCACGCTTTTGCCCGGGTTAAAAAGTAGGCTATGTCCATCTCCTGGATACCTTCTACTTATATCTCTGCCGAATTTCTTTAAATTTATAATATTAAGTCTGGAAGTTATTGTATGTAAATACCTATATCGATATGAAATACTTGTCGGGTCTTAGATTAAATCAATTCGTACATGCAAACAAAACTGAACCTTATGGTGTGATCGTTATGGTACTCGTAGTTGTTTCCCGACAAATACGAACGATCGAGTCTTTGAGTGAGTTAATCAATTCATTCATGCAATGCAAAACAAAGTGAACCTTATGGCGTGATTGGTAAGATAGTTTTTCGAGGTTTTCCTTTGTTTGATCCTTTTGGCTCTTTAAAAACATGATACCTAAAACCTGAACCCTAAAAGATGCTCTTTTAAAATTGGTTTCCTTACTTACGAGGTTCTTTCCTTGGGGGACGGCAGTTCGTTTTAAATAGGTATTTTTTATTTGTGAAGTCTTTTAACTCAAAATGCTTGCCACACACATTTCAGCTCGTGAAGTTTTTCAATGGGTAAATACGCTAAATCTTCGTTGCCGGTGACTTTCACCCATTTTTACATCTGAAAAACCACATGACACTTATACAAATATTGAATAGCGAATGTTTGGATGTTTAAATGTATGGATGGACGAATGTTTGTTACTTCTTCACGTAAAACCTATTAAACAGGTGGGACTGAAATTTTGGCTTATTCCACTGCTCCCCTAAATCCACCCTAAGGGGGAAAACTGCAATGCAAAAATATGCATTCCATGTTCTCCCCTTGAAATCCCTCTTAAGGCGTAGTAATGCGACACTAGCGCTACTCTTTAGTTTTTCTTGTATTATCGTTATGGAAAAGAATTACCTAAAGTTCTCACCGCCAATTGATAATACCCAGCATTAACTATTTTTCGATACTTCTGTAATAGTTTTGATTTATTTCGATCAAACATAAAATGGTCTATTTATTGCCTTTGGTGGCCACCAAACGCAATAAACCATTTTTTGCTAATACTAAATGAAAGAGTACTCGCGATACTCGATAGCTCTACGCGTTCCTCAGAAAAAGTGGGATGACAGACGAACAGATGTACAATATTTTATCAGATAATAAAGTTTATGCGAACAGTCTCTGTGGTAAACCATAAAAGATAACATTTTTTTTTGGAGCGCACTCTTTTATCGATACTGATGCCAAAAATGATTTTTTTCCATCATGTCTGTCTGTCTGTCTGTATCTTGGCCGTGCATAACCCTGAAACTTCTGAATTTATTGAAATGAAACTTATATAATATAATATTATATTTAATATTACAATTATAATACAGGCCCATGCTAGATAGTAAAGGACAAAAATATACTTCGGTCTCTATCACGCAATCCCCTATTCCCGCGTTGCTTCGGTGAGAGAAAGACATAGCGGATTGAGCCTGTAGAATATTGAAGATATGGTAAGTTTAACTCAAATATTTTTGATAACTTATTGACTTATTTAATTTTTAGGTCTGCCTTCGCCTAATTTTTTTTTACAGCTAATACTTACTCATTATTGAGCCATTATATAGCTGAAATTTCAAAAAATTCCGAATTATAGGGACCTAAAATATAATCAGTAGTTTAAAAAAAGCACATTTCTGCGTAACAGAGACCAATAATTGCATTTTTATAATAAAACCTTTAAAATCAACATAATTTTAATTCCAAGAACAAATTCTTTTTTTGCATGAATAGATAACTAACTTGACAATGTAATAAACTTTAAATTAGTATATTCATAAAGCTGAAAGTTGTTATTAACTTGTTATAGGTCTATAATTCTGAGCGTGCGACGTCATGTTGTTACATAAAGATTTGTAAGATCTTTATGTAACAAACAAACAAGTTCTAGACCTAAATATCACAAAATTACAATCTAACATACACTTCTCTACATATTATAAAACAAATTACTTACTGAACGGATTTTCATGCGGCTTTCTCCAATCGATAGAGTAATTTATGAGGAAGGTTTTATGTATATAATTTGTCCAGGTTTTGTGTAAATTGGCTGAAATATAACGATAATTGTTTGAAGTATCGGATCAAGCCCCCTGGGAGCTTTCATTGAAAACGATGCCTAATCCCGTTTGAGATCTAACAAAACAATTCAAGGTGGGATATGCCTCTTTTATACCCGTGCGAAGCCGGGGCGGGTTGCTAGTTACGCAAATAAATTGCAAAATATAGATAGACCAACTGTGTCGCCGCCTGTTCCGTTGAATCGTGAAGTAAGAGTGCTGGCTGCGCTCGGTTGGGACTTTACGACGTCACACGTATCCTCGTAGGTACATTGCTTTTACCGGCAGGAACGGCGTTATGTTTATTACTTAATATCTTCGCAAGTAATGGTCCGATTTGGATAATTCAAAAAGATATATCATTCTTATGCCATAACGAATAACCTGAATACTAGTTCTATTGATTTTGCTAAAACTTTACTGATCTTCATTCACGTATGGGTCAATATGCGAATTAGAGATTTGTCAAATCGACCCATTTTGACCTCTAGTGCCGAAGTCATTGTACTTTGGGATCGATGACCCGAACAATAGTTGCCCCTTTAGACGCCCCCTCGACGATTCAGCAAGAAAAAGCAGATGTTAAACATACATTAAAAAGGTTGGGGAAAATTTCTAAGTCCTGCGTCCCGTAACTCCACTTCAACCTCGAACCCGTTACTATCTGTAGCGCAGGTGGTCATTTAGATCGTCATTGGGCTTTAATTACCTATCACAGGATTATAATAACAAAATGCTTAGAATAGAATATGCATCAATATCGATATCGATGTTTATCGTCGCACTACACTATTGTTGAGCCGGGCCTATTGGTGAAATTCAAGAATTCTTGATATTTTGGCATAAATAGATATAATGGTCTATTAATAAAATTGATGTTCTTCTTACCGCACTTCATCCAGCGGAAAACTGGCCACAAAAAAACGTTTTTGGCCATCTTTCTTAGCAGTTCGTAAACCATAAATTTCACAGTTTCTTCGTAAATTCTCAATGATACACAAGTTTCTATAACGCAGTAGGTATTTAGTTTATATAAGTACTCTTGTGAAACTGAACTGTAGTACATAGTAGTATTTTCTAAATATGTATTCACATAAAACCGCCAATTTTTTGAGATCTTTTTCCTCAAATTTATTGACAAGTGACTGAATGAAGAGTGAGTGAGTGTGAATGGAAGAGTGGCAAATGACCGACTGAAGAGTGAGTGAGTGTGAATGGAAGAGTGAATAGGAACTGACGTCATTGAAAGACATTGACATTCACTTACATTTGACATTCGCCATTAGAAAGTACCCCAATTCCATACAAATTTTTTTATATTCCTGCTTGCGACCGACTGTTTTGTAGTTTGTTTACTTTGTTTTGTGAGATGAGATTGTGTGTGACCCAACCAAAATTCGAACAATCGATCGGTGCCCTATTTGTAATAAAGATATCCTAAAACCTAGGTAATCAATTAATTGAAAGCAATGAACGGTAGTTAGTACATTCATTGATGCGGAGTAGTGTTTATAGAAATATGTGCGAAGTACTGAATACCTTTTTTATTGATTTTGTCAATTTTGTTATCCATGTCCTAACCCTAACCATCCTAACTTTAGAGGGAGGGTCTGCAGGGTGACAGATTATTTTCTCTTCGATCGATAAGGATTATTGCTTGCTAACCTAACGTCCTCTCGCCCGAAAACAGAATAATTCGTGCAATACATACATTTGTTCACTATTAATTATTATTACAGGAAACATGCTGAAAGTTTAGCTTGAAAAAGTTCTGCTGACATAAAGAAGACAAGTGGAATAGACCTTAGCTTTGGCCCATTGATCTCAGCATCCAACAGTAAGTAGCTATCTCAAAGAGTATAATATAATTTATTCTTAGTTTTAATCAGGCTTGACTTAAACCAACAAAATATCAACAGGTGAAATGGAGGCCAGAAATGTATATTCTAAAAAAAAGTACATATACTTAACCAATATATGTTTATAATAAATACTTAGCTAATGCAATTACAAATACATACTTTCAGACTTGATAAATAAAACCTTTTGATTGATTGATAGATTATAGTTGGAAATTTCTCTACTTCTCTTTTTTCTTATTTATAGATGAGCCCAGGGCCAGAAGGCAGGCTCTCTCACAGTCTTAAAGACTTATCTCTTTGTGAACAACATATTAATCTGATAGAATCAACTATAGATGTTTTTATTGTTTTTGAATGGTTCCTTGAAATACACTCAGTATTAAAAACATTTGGCCTCATCCTGGAAGGCAAAAGTCTCCCTGATTTGCCCCTAAGCCTTTGTTTCAAAGATACAATATAATAATAACAATACATGTGTTTTTTGACCCAAAAAAGTGACATCATAATTTTACTCATGAAATCTACAGAGTTTTGTATTGAATCTCCTGAATCTCAATTCCGCTTTGTTTATTCACCATTTGTATATTAACATTTACATAAAAATAATCATAGAAAAATTGTGGTTTAATCCATCACAGACCTACGAAGCCAATTGTCATTTTTCATGTTTTTTCAGTTTTATTTTTCAACTTTTGTGTGGCTTTAGTAGAGTTTCTGTCTATGACAGGAATAAACCCTAAGCTAAGGCCAACAACCCATACAAATAGTAGAGCACAACTACACCCTATTTATATGAGAAATTGAATAATGATATAAAATATATATAAAAACATTATATATTTTTACCCGACTACCGGAGGGTTATGATTTTAGCATCCTATGTATGTATGTATGTAGCCAATTTCTTTGTTCCCACATAGCGCTGAAACTACTACTTCGACTTCAACAAGTGAGGTATCGATTGATTCATCTCAATACCCCGATGGTTATAGGCTATATGGTGTCCGACAAAATTGAGGGTCTTAAGAGATAGCTGGGTCAAAATTACACCTGGAACACTTCGATCAGCGTGATAAAATTTTGCAAGAGACGACATCTAGTTACAGTTCGAGTCTAATTTAGTTTGATGTGATGAGTGAAGGATGACACACCCCAACGGGTGTGCTGTACACAAGAGGTCTCCATGGCAACCCATGGAGACCTCTTGTGTACAGCTGTTGGCATGGAAACTATTTATTTGTTACCATGGCAACGGGTCATCTAGGGATGGGCAAATGAATAAATGTATCGATATATATTGTATCGATATATGTATGGTAAAAAGTATCGATATTTTTGCTCATCAAAATTGTGCAGGCAAGCGGTGGAGCGTGTTGCCGGGCCATAGATCAATGATACTAACCCCAAGCACTTACCCCCTTATTCTTAATGCTCTGCTAACTTGAAACAGCTGCTAAGCAGTGTTATTACCCGACTGCAACGAGGGTTATGATTTTGACACCCTATGTATGTATGTATGTAGCCAATTTTTATGTTCCCGCGTAGAGCTGAAACTACTGGTCCGATTTCAACAAATGAGGTGTCGTATGATTCGTCTTAATACCCCAATGGTTATAGGCTATGTGACGTCAGATAAAAATACAAAATCTACAAAAATACAAAAATCTTTATTAGGAACATAACAATGTGGGTGTGGTTACAATTGTGGGCTGACTACCGCAAAAGTTATAAACTGTGTAGCGGAGTCAGCGCCCTCCTCCGCAAACAAAATAATTATTTGCTCCATCCTAACTATAAAAAAGAAATAACTATATACATGACAAGGTTTTATAACAATTCTTTAATGATTATATTTTATACTGTGATGATTTGAGTGAGAATGTTGCTCCTGAGGACACCGGTCTCGTATGAGTCCGGGCAACAGGAGTTACCATGTGTGCGTGTAGTGTGTAATGTAAATGGGGGTCTAACGAGATAGCGGGGGTCTAAGAAATGGTCGAAATTCTCAATGTTAGTAAATGTAATATATACGAAAGCTTTCGATCTAGTTGCGTATGACAGGTTGTGGCAGAAGCTGGCAGAGGATACCGACCTTCCCTGTGAGCTCATATCACTCCTCAGACACTGGTATGGCAATCAGAGCAACTATGTGAAATGGGCGTCATCACTATCGGACGAGTACAGGTTGGAATGTGGGGTGCGGTAGGGCGGGGTGAGCTCGCCTCGACTTTTCAACCTGTACACGGACCGTCTGATTCGTGAGCTCAGCAGCACTAAGATCGGCTGCTCAATTGATGGTGTTTTAGTTAATAACATTAGCTATGCCGATGATATGGTGCTGCTGAGCCCATCGTTCAGTGCTCTCAGAAAACTAATAAGGATTTGTGAGAGATATGCGGGGGCCCACGGGCTCATATACAATGCAAGCAAAATCCTTATACCACCATTCCGCCGGTTTTCCTGAACGGCAGCGAACTGAAGCGAGTAGCTTGCTTTAAGTATCTGGGCCATTGGGTCAACGAGTCTCTTACAGACGATCAGGACATGGAAAAGGAACGCAGGGCATTATCCATTAGGGCGAACATGCTGGCCCGTAGGTTTGCACGTCGCACTCGCCAGGTGAAAACCACACTTTTTAGAGCTTATTGCCAAGCATTTTATACGTGCAGCCTCTGGGTCAAGCACACCAAAAAGTCATGGGATGCCCTGCGGATCCAGTAGAACAACTCGTACAGGGTGCTGATGGGGCTGCCGCGCTTCTGCAGCGCATCGGGAATGTTTGCTGACGCACGAGTATACGGATTCGCGGCGATAATGCGCAAAAGATCTGCGTCCCTGATGCGCCGGGTGCGCGACAGCTTCAACTGCTATCTACAGCTCATAGCACACAGGCTGGACACTGACTGTCGTCGCGTTCACCTATTGTCCATAGCATTTTCTTTTGATACTTAGGTAGTCGGAGGCACCCACCCCATATACCTAGGGTACAATTAGTAACAAAGGCCTCCGACTATCTAAGTATCAAAAGAAAATGCTATGGACAATAGGTGAACGCTTGTTTAAGACTTTTATGTAGTCGGGTTTTAGTTTTTAACTATATTTTTTTATTTATTATTATTTATCTAATAGCTCTCTAATATCTTCTGGTAATAGGATTATTCATATAAAAATTTTAACCAACCACAAAATGTCTTTATTAACAAAGAAAAATTACATGTTTTCAGAAAATGTTGGAGATAGCCGTAGACAGTTTGGAGTCGGCCGTTAATGCCATGAATGGAGGTGCTGATGAGTTGGAGCTATGCAGCTTCCTCTGTGACGGAGGGCTTACTCCCACCATAGGACTTGTCAAAGAAGTTCAGAAACTGGTAAGAAAATTTCATCATATCAGCCCATACACGTCCACTGCTGGAAATAGGCCTCCCCCGCACGACGCCACAAATAGCGGTCCTGAGCCGCCTCCATCCATCGACTCCCTGCGACCGCTACGATGTCGTCGGTCCATCGAGTAGATGGTCTCCCATGTAGGGGGGGATTTGCCATAATCACCACGCTTGGCAGGCGGATTGGTGATCGCAGTGTTGGTGTTGAAAAATACTCAGAAGGAAGCTGCTGCCCTTCCTCTGGTAGGTTCCCTTAGTCGGCTCTTACGACATCCACGGGTTGAGTTGGAGGGGTCGATATTCGTACGCCGCGGCCCCACGGCCAAAGGTAAGAAAATTTGTCCATATCTAATAATTACGAATGTTAGCTGCTTAACTTAGAACCTTGTTTGTGCAGGAAGTGTAGAAAAACACCCACTTTTCATTCATCCTAATCCCTGGGGCTTCCATATCATCAAAGCGAGTGCGGAGAAACGCAATAAATACCTCATCATCATCATCATCATCATCAGCCCGTACACGTCCACTGCTGAACATAGGCCTCCCCCAAACGACGCCACGAATAGCGGTCCTGAGCCGCCTCCATCCAACGACTCCCTGCGACCGCTACGATGTCGTCGGTCCATCGAGTGGGAGGTCTTCCCACACTCCGTTTCGCATTGCATCGCGGTCGCCACTCGAGAACCTTTACTCCCCAGCGGTTATCGGTTCTACGAGCTATATGGCCTGCCCATCGCCACTTCAGCCTGCTGATTCTGAGAGCTATGTCGGTAACTTTGGTTCTTCTACGAATTTCCGTATTCCGGACCCTATCGCGTAGAGAAACTCCGAGCATAGCTCTCCATAGCTCGCTGGGTGACTTTGAGCTTATGCACAAGGCCTATAGTGAGCGACCACGTCTCGGATCCGTAAGTCATCACTGGTAGCACACATTGGTTAAAGACTTTAGTCTTGAGGCTCTGCGGTATCTGTGACGAGAAGATATTGCGAAGTTTCCCGAACGCTGCCCATCCGAGTTGGATTCGTCGGCTGACCTCTTTATCGAAGTTGGATTTACCTAGTTGGACCATTTGGCCTAGGTAGACATAATGATCAACAACTTCGATAACATCGTTCCCCACATTGACCGGTAAGGGTGCGACATGGGCATTAGACATGATATTTGTCTTACCCATGTTCATTTTAAGACCCACTTGGCGGGAAACGGTGTTGAGGTCTCTGAGCATCCTGCTAAGGTCTTCCAGTGATTCTGCCATAATGACTATATCGTCGGCAAACCGAAGGTGAGTGATGTAATCGCCATTGATATTGATGCCATATCCGTCCCAGTCCACAAGCTTAAAAATATCCTCCAATGCAGAGGTGAACAGTTTCGGAGAAATGACGTCTCCCTGTGGTGAGACAGGGAGACGTCATTTCTCCTTTTTGCAGTGGGATCGGATTTGTGGTTTGATCCTGGAGACGAATTGACATAGTGGCCTTGCTGTACAAACACTTCAACACTTGGATATACCGGTAGTCGATTTGGCACCGCTGGAGAGACTGCAGGACTGCCCAGGTTTCGACTGAATCAAAGGCTTTCTCGTAGTCCACAAACGCTAGACATAACGGCCGGTTATACTCTTCTGTTTTCTGTATAATCTGCCGGAGCGTATGTATGTGGTCTACGGTACTAAAGCCTTTTCGGAACCCGGCTTGTTCGGGTGGCTGGAAGTCGTCAAACCTTCGAGCGAGACGGTTGGTGATTACTCTCGAAAACAGCTTATAGACGTGGCTCAGCAGTGAGATGGGCCTATAGTTCTTTAGAAGGGCTTTAGTTCTTTGGAAAGGGCTTTGAAAAAATTGGAATAAATACCTAACAGGTTAAATCTGGGACTGCCCTGGTACTCTAAAATCCCTATTATTACTAAGATGCGCTTATCATTCTAAATACTAAAATTAGAAAGTTCACGTGCATAGACTAAGTATGTTTACTGTATAATATTGTTCAATAACTTCATGTCAAATGTGTGGCAACTCGTTGTAACCGCAGACACTAAACAAACCTTCTCTGGTTTAGAGTGTCTGAATAATTATAAGATTAGATTATTGATTAATAAAGAAATACAATACAATACAATACATACAATCTCCTGTAAAGTTGTCAACCTCGTAGTTACGCACTATTACAAATAGTAGATCAGCGCTATTATAGTATTGTCGACGATTTAGTTTGTCAAACTAGCTAGGACTAGTTTGACAAACCAAATCTGTTATTTCTAAGAAATTTTAATAATATCCAAAAATGCTTCGACTTCGACGGGCCTTGTACCCGCAACCCTCCCTCAGTACAGGATGCGCTACCAATTGCGCCACGAGGTCATGTGTGTGTGGTTGCGGGTTCAAGTCCCGTCGGAGGCGAAAAATTTTTGGGATCTTATTAAAATTTCTTAGATATTATCCCCAGTGTGAGGCTTTCGCACTATAATAACAAAAACTTCAAATCAATACCTACGAGTATAATACCAGTACTGGGATTCCAGTGGTAAAAAGCTCAAATTAAAATTCAATATTATTTATTTCTTTCATAGTTCATTTATTTATTTGTGATTCACAGGTATTATAGGGATGTTCACACATAAAGTTAACACTGTGATCTGCCACTAGGCATACCTAAAAATTTTACGCAATTTAGTAATAGAGCAAAAAATAAATAATAATAGTAATAGCGAAGCGAAACGAACGAGAGATCTAATAAATGATGAATGAAAGCTATCAAAACTAAAGATTGTTTCGTGCTTCTGTGCTTTGCTTCGACGATACCAATGTTATTAAAATATTTTCCACCAAAATTCCTTGGGTTTTGTAACCCCTTTCTACAAAAAATATCCATGTTTTTGAATTGGAGTATAGTTCATTACAATTTATTTACCCCTTAATTTATTTATATATTTCTGTTAACAGGTGCGTAAGCAAGCTTACAATTGCCGCACAAAACTCAACGTAACAATCCGTTGCCGAGGCGGCGATGACTACCTTTACTCCGAGCAAGAGATGATCACGATGCTGCGCGACGTCAAATACTTCAAAGAGCTGAATGTAGACGGGTTCGTCTTCGGCGCCCTTACAGAAAACCTTGACATCGACGAACACAAAGCCATGAAAGTGCTCGCCATAGCTAGCCCCAAGAACGTTACTTTCAGCCGGGCGTTCGATCAAGTCCGTGAGTTCAAGAAGACTGCCCATGTCCTCATCGGCCTAGGCTTTCACAGAGTCCACACTGCAGGCATGCGCGCTACAGTCCACCAGCCTGGTGCTATAAAGAATCTATCCTATTTAGCCACGCGGTACAGCGCCAGCGAGCTTAGCATTGTGCCGTGTGGAGGGGTCAACACTGATAATGTCCCTTGTTTCATCAACATGGGGTGCCATATCTTGAACGGCAACTGCAGTAAGGTTAAAGTGCTGCCTAAGGTGGAACGGGAATTTTCTCTTGGAATCACGGATGTCATCTACGTTGTTGATGAGGATATGGTGAGGGAACTCAGGGACAGCATCGATCAAGCAGTCCAGGAGCGAGACATGGATGATGATGAAGAGTATCAATGAATTTGGAGAATGATTAAGAATGTTGGTACTAAACTTGTGTCTGTGTTGTTGAGGTGTCTTTGTAAATTTAGTGTGTTTATAAAGCTTGGGGTGTATTTATGCGTATTTTTATTCGTTTACTTCAGAATCTATAGAGGCACTCTAGTATCTAACTTTGCTGAAGTTATTATGCATATAGGATATGTTAATTTTATAATGAATTTGTTTTAATTCTGTTTGGAAATAAGTACAGAGTACTGTTGTGTTAAGTTTTAATAGTTTTTAGGTTATTATAAACTAGGTGTAGATGTTGGCTTGTCCGAAATCTTTAAGAATCTCAACAGCATTTAATTTTTTAAGTATGTACTGTACCTATCTAGTCAACGTATAATTTTAAGGACTAAAATATATTTTACTAAACTATACTAGACAGATTGTAAGCCTGAGGAAAATATTTATGGTGTGTTTGAGACATTCTTAATCATTCTCTTATTATTACTAGATAATATTCTCTAATTAATACTCATGTTTATGTAGATTATTAGATTACCTATATTTAGAAAAAATATTTCCCTATGCCATCTATCTATTTAAATGTATTACCTAAGTCATATGTGTATTTTTGATTTCATTCCGTATTTAATATTGGAATAAAAAAAAAAATCATATTCAAAGATATCAGGAGTTTTTCTTTTTGTTGCCATTAGCATAAATATAATACTAGCCATTAGTGAGTTATCAGCAGGCTGTCTCCATTCTGTTTATAAAATATTTATATAGATATACAGGGTAAAACAAAAAAATACCAAACTTGCGCTACGATGCATCGTAGCGCGTGCTACGAAAGTCTACGGCGTAGACCTTCGAGAGTCTTACCCCCGAATACTCAAACGAATCTCAGATTTAAGCACGACTCAAGTGACGATTTTTTGACAGATTTTCATTGAAAACTGTCAAAATATTGCGACATAAGACGTGCTTACATCTGAGTTGCGTTTGAGTATTCGGCCGTTTGGCCCGTATCGTAGTAACATTACACAATCAGTGCCCGTATTATGAAAGCTTCAAAACAATTCAATTATGGATGCTACGCGGCGCGTGTCTAGCGTCGTAACACTCGCTATGATGCATCGTAGCGCGTGCTAAGAAGGTCTGATCGAAAAAGCTGCATACTCATAAAAAAATGTGAAAAGGAAAGGAGATGCGGCCTAGATCGCAAATAGACTTTATCCATCCATACAAACTTTGAGATTTATAATATTAGTAGGATTAGGTCGGCAATTAATTTTGACTTTGACAAAACCTATAGTGCTACCCACATAATTTTTTATTATTTGACTAAAACTACGTTATTGAATTACATTTGTCTTATGAAACCTAAGTAGAGAGTCTTCTATAAACCCGGTTCACTTCCACTCCCAGTAGGTACCTATTGCCACGCCCTGCTTGTGTAACATTGTGTCTCCTATACATTATCTATATACTAAGACCTAAAAATGTACACAATGATGCAATAAAATAAATATTAAATATCTTTCTCCATTTACACGATTTTATCAGAAACTGCTCCTATTTTATGGTCAACGCACTCGAGGGAGGTCTTGATATCACATGCATCAGTTTTAATGGCCTTAAGATCGGACAATTCAACCTTGATTGCTTGAACGCTGGTGTTTGGTTCAGGAAGCAAAGCTATCAGGATGGAGAGTCGCTTAACTCTGCCATCACGGTGTCCATGTCTGCTGGAAGGGGGGATTTTGATTGAGGTGGGAGCTGCTTGGGTAACATTGTGTCTCCTATATGTACAGGTCTTATTATCTAGATACCTACTACGACCTACAAATGTACGCAATAAAATAAATATGAAATATCATAAATTAGGTATCCTTATTGTAATTACTGACGTACGCGGCTTAAGGCGTATACAAAGGCAAATGACCTTGGGCATTTGGCAGCCTAGCGGGGATACCACGCGCCATCTATGGAGCAAGCAAAACGCGCGCGCGGTGTCCTCCACTGCAGTTAGATGGCGCGCACTAGTGTAGTACATACGTACACACAGTACACAGAGTAATGATGATCAGAGATACCCCTTGAGAGAAACTGACCAAAGGAATAATAATTGTCTAAAAATATTATATGATGTATATGAATATAGGTAGGCTTAGGATTAAAACATTACTACACAAAATATCTTTTTAGTAAAACAAATATTAGTAAATTTATTTTTGTTGAAGTTTTTATTAATATTGATGAGAGCACTCGGCATGATAATATAAATTCACTATCTTGTGTAAAAAATTATATTCGTCCTTGTTTTCAGTGCTAGGTAAGTGGTTGGTATGGTAACTAGTTATGATGTGGTAAGTTGATCTGGAAAGAAGTAATTTAACGGAACCCTTAATCTTCTTTTACTGAAAAATAAAGAAATTAATATATTTAATGGCCCGCAAGAAAAAATATTCTCTAAGTGAAAGGTAGGCAATTGATACCATTTGATAGAATATGGTTGGTAAACTATGTTATAATAAGAAAAATACATAACATGGTATCCAAATATAGGAAAAAAGGTATAAAAGAAAAAAAGGTCAAAATTAGACCAAATTTCAGTTTTTTATTAAAAAGTGCCAGGGGGGAAACATTTTGTTTTCGAAATTATTTTGATCCTCTACAAGACCCAACAAAATATTTTCTTTCAAGTCACTTCGCTTGGGAGATACAAAAAGAGGGGAGTTTTTTTTTGGGGAAAGTGGGGTGATTTTTTTTCCAATTTGAGTAGAAACCCTCTATACGGTCCCGCAATCGATACTCCTCTATCACATCTGCATCTGGGAGCGAGATTGCTCCCAGATGCCGATGTGAAAAGGAGGGATTTTTTGTTGGCAAGGGGGCAAAAAATTTATCGCATTCCAAATTACTTGTCCTCTTCTATAAAATCCCCATAAAAAAATTCCCGACAAATACAAACGACCGATCGATTGAACGATAGACTGCACGCACCGGCGCGGCATGGCAGTGGCAAGTCATGGGTCTTCGCGACCCGCGAAACGATCGAGTTTTTGATTCGATCTTTCTGCAAGTTCGATCGTGATCGAACAGGTCTTGAAAAATGATCGATCGACACAGGTCTACATAATACTATGGAAGTAGCTGAAATAGACAAGTCTAGAAGTATCAACGTCTGTAAGATGACGGATTTTTTTGACTGCGTATGCTGCAGAACTAAGTCTCTTCGATAGTTTATCTACCTGCCTAACCGGCCCCATTGAAGTTTACTGTCTAAAGTTATTCCTTAGAATACGGTACTGTCTACAATGTCTAAAGTTTCTCCTTTTACGTTTATATCAGCCTTTACTTGTTTTACATTTGGTAGAATAAATCTAATGCATTTAGTTTTGGTAAAAGATTATTGACATTAAACCAATGGACTACTTTTGATATTGCAATGTTTACACCGTCATAATTTGTGTTTTGTCTAATCATCTTGAAAATTAAGGAAGTATTATCAGCAAACAATACAATCTCGTGATTATTTTTAACGAGATGAGGCAGGTCGTTAATATAAACTAAAAATAGGAAAGGACCGAGGATAGATCCCTGCGGTACACCCATTGTAACTACATATCCCGAAGACCGTTTCCCATTTACGTCTATCTTTGTATCCTGTCACTCAAATAAGTAGTAAGAAGATCCAAAGAGGTGTCATTTATTCCATAGTGATGTAGTTTCCTGATCCATCAAAAATATGCGATACCAACTCTACAAGGCATCAGTAGTTGACCACCTGCCGCGAGTAAACCCGAATTGCTTACGATGTAGCAGGTCATTGCCATTGAAATGCCTAAGCAAGATGTAAAATAAGTTTTTCAAAAACTTTGCTGAATGTAGGCAGTACTGATATCGGTCTAAAGTTAGTGGGGTTAGACCTACTACCCGATTTAAATAGTAGGATTATCTCACTATGTTTCATCAAATCAGGAAAAACGCCACAATGAATAGATTCATTGAATATAAAAGCTAGATCTGGTGCAATACGTTCGTTATTTTATTAAATTTTCACTGTTTTTAATTTTTGAGCTAATATAATTTGATTTAGCCATTTGACAAACTTTTATAAATATTTTTGAGCGATTTTTTACTTTGTCTTTGAACTCCTGGCTAAGATTGTGTTGTTTTTCAATATACAGTTCATAAAATTTTTGTCTACTCTTATATATATATATATATATCATCATCAGCCCGTACACGTCCACTGCTGAACATAGGCCTCCACCAAACGACGTCACGAATAGCGGTCCTGAGCCGCCTCCATCCAACGACTTCCTGCGACCGCTACGATATCGTCGGTCCATCGAGTGTGAGGTTTTCCCACGCTCCGTTTCGCGTTACATCGCGGTCGCCACTCGAGAACCTTTACTTCCCAACGGTTATCGGTTCTACGAGCTATATGGCCTGCCCATCGCCACTTCAGCCATATATATATATATATATATTATAATAATTATAACAATTACGTCAATAATTAGTAGGTACCTAACCCCCGAATACTCAAACGAATCTCAGATTTAAGCACGACTCAAGTGACGATTTTTTGACAGATTTTCATTGAAAACTGTCAAATATTGCGACATAAGACGTGCTTACATCTGAGTTGCGTTTGAGTATTCGGCCGTAAGATACATAATTATTAGGTACTTAGGTAAAAGTTGCGCCACAGATTAGGTAATGTTACTTCGGTTGCGTGTGTAAAAAGTTGGTATTGAAACACGATGCTAATAAGTCTCTGTAACGGCACTACTCTATGCATCGATGCATCGATATTAGACTATGCCTGAGAACTTGACTAGGGGACTAAGCAATTATTATTTATAAGGGCCACCATACCAACCATACTACACGGGTACTACACGGACTGGTTGGAGCAGTCATTCATATACACATACACGGAACCACTCGAGCAGTTGAACTGCTTCGGAAGATCGTGCGGTCAAGCAGTCGCCAGTCCGTGTATGTTGATCAATGGCTAACTGCCCGAGTAGTCCGTGTTTGGCGGCCCTCAGATGTAGGTAGCATGGTAGGTACAGGTGTTTCAGCCCTTGTTTATTTCCCATATTCTTATTGTTTCACTAAAACACAACTCCAGAAGAAATACTAAAGACAAAACACAACACAGAATTTTAGAAAATCAATTAGGTAGGTACTTCATTATTTTTGAAACTGCTTCAGATGATATTATGTAGGCATGATAATGCAAAAAGAAAAACGCGTGACGGCTGCGACAACGACGAAGACGACGGCACGATTGTTTTGTTTGGTCTGGCAACCTCGCACTCGAGCCGGCCGCTAGTCCGGCCGAGCTCGCAACGTCGCGTCTTTGCCTAGCGCGCGCCCTCGACGGACACTACTAACATTGCCTAATCAAATTTTGCGAGCAATCGTTCGTGGGAGAGAGACGTTTTAGTAGGCGCAAATAGTTTTTTCGTTAAAACTTCTTATTTTGAGTTTATTTCAAAACAAATGGACCGCCAATTGAAGCATACGAGCTACATACATAACTATACTGAGTTTGGTAGTAAACAAATAAGACACACCGCCAAAAAGTGAGCTCATTCACCTGAAGAAATTGTTTCTCTAAACTTTTTCTGAGTGTTTACTATAACTACCGGCAAGCATTTGAAACCGGCACATAATACTTTAAGATATGTGTTACCGGATATATAAATTTCAAAGGTCCACGATCTATATTTTCGTCAAATACATGTTCGAAAAAGACGTCGTTTTCGTCTTTTCCCCTTATAATTCGCCTTAAGCTCCGATTCCGTAAAAGCAATGCTGCTGGGCGGCAGAAAAAGGCTCTGGTGATACTTCCTTGATATAGTTTAGATTTTAGGTAGAGGTCTAAACTATTTTGAAGAAAAGTCTAAGGAGGATTCGGAAATAAATCAATAATAATATCTTTCTTTTTATTAAATGCTATAAAATAAACACAAAACTATGACAAATACTATAAGCACAAAACTATGACAACGAATATGACAAACATATTTGGTCAAAGCACAAATAACAAAAAGAGTATACCTAGGCTACGAACCGCTCCCAAACGGAAACAGATTTTCCCATTGTTGTTTCACGTAGAATGAAATGGGGCGCGCTATGAGTGAGAAAGCGCGTCTAACCATCTAATACGAAGCTGTCATGTGGCTGTGTGCGTGTGCTTGGTGTTGGCACCATTTTTAGATATTTTTTTGTACTTTCCGATTAATATTGAGTGAAAGATTGATTTCAAAAATATTTTTATTTATTTATAATGTTGAATATATTTAGGATGTTTGCAGCGCGACAGATTTTCGAATAAAGGTGTCTATCATGCATAAAAAATCGTTTGAAGATGACTCGATTTGGTGGTCAAAATTTGTTTCGCTGTCATTTAAATATCATTATCTTTTTTCAAAAACTAAACAGCTGCAACAATAGGTAGCTATTTTTCATCTGATTACGTACCTATGGAAAATTAAATTAAGATCGGGGACATAGTTTACAAATGAAGCGGAAAGTACGTTTGTATATTGTAGGCTATCCGTTCCGTTCTTAAAGCTTAATCTTGAATAAAATATTTGTTATACAAACTTAGGTACTACTATAAAAGCGAAAAATAAATCTGTACTTTTAAGGTCAGATCTAACTATGTCGCATAAAAATGTTTGTAACCGATAAATAATCCTACGTATCGTAATGTAAGTAAATATGTTCTTAAATTAACTCATTACGTATTTACTACCTACCTACCTAATTATAAAGTCTATCTAGGTATGTACCTTCTAACAGGACAAAAACTATAAAAATATTTTCAGGGAAAACCAGGTTTTGATACTAAAATTACAGAAATCCACAAGTTCAAATCAAATTAAATTTATTACATAAAATAAATGTTATCAAAGTTTTTATAATAATGTAATGTCACAGTGGCCATATTTACCGTGCAATATCTTAAAATTTACAGGTAACTAATACACAACTATTACTCCATTATTACTTGTGATATACATAATATGTACATCTAATAGGTAACTAACACAATTCTAAAGAAAATAATAGGTACATAAAATGTTACCGACCTACTTTGATTAGGTGGCTAGAACTTTGGTACTGACTTATGTAAAATATGTTTTACCACTGAAAAAGTTTTATAATATTTCACTGACTTACCTTAATTCACATTAATCGAAACTGTAAAGTATGTGCCTGGGAATAAAATTAAAGTCTTTCCTCGCCATAGATTAACTACTTACGTCTGTACCGAGACTGGTTGTTACGAATGTGATGCGGCGCCAGGGGAAGATCGCCGTACGAAGACGAGGAAGGCCTTTGGTGCGCCGGGGTCGGCGGGATCCCTTGCTTCTTAACCATCTTGGCCACTTTGTTCCCAAAAAGCGTGTCATCCCTGTCCAAGTCTTGAATCTTCAAATTACGAAAAATATCACTACGACTAAGCTCGGATTTGAACAGATGCCTTCGCGAGCAAGTTTCAGTAAAATGAAGATCTAATAGCAACCGGCATCCATGGTTGAAATGCCGCATGGCATTCACTTCATAGTTTTCACCCTGGTTGAGGAGCACGGTGATGCCTTTCCCGATTGCTGAGATTCCGAGTCCTAATTGGTACTGTTTGCCTTCCAGGATTTTGTCTCGGTTTCTGGAGTTGAATTCAGCAATGGTATAAACTTCGTCGTTTAATGTAGGTGCCTTTAAGAACCTGCAGTTATCCGGCGCAGCGTACTCTTTGAGGAATTTATCTTTTGTGTCTATTGGTAAGCCTTTGCGCAATATGTTTGTCCACTTCTGTGCCAGGCTGGCGTGGATATTCTCTCCAGACAGTGACAGGTCATCTCCAAGGGCATTGAGGAGTGCTTCCTTGCGATCCATTTCATAAGTGTTTTCTGCCACACCTGTTTCAGAACTCTTACGTATTTTTTTTCCAGTAGCTCGCTGTCGCACAGGTGTAGGGGTCGATATATGCGAATCTAAGGTATTTACGATATCTTCCGTCATATTTAACTTTGACTGCGGTAAAACCCTTGGTTCATCTGGACCTCTAACTACACTGGGTGGTGAAATTGGTGTTCCAAGAGCTAATTGAGGTGGATCTCTTACTTGTGCTGCAGGTGTGACATCATGAAGTGTTTTTGACTCTGCTGCTGGGATATCACGGAGCTGTCTCGGATCTACTGCAGACGAGAGGCTGACACGACGTTTCGGTTCTATGATTTCAGGAGTTTTTTTCGCTTCTCTTATGGGTGAGATATCACGAGGTGGTCTCCATTCTGTTGATGAAATTTTACGAGGTTGTATCCATGTAGCTGGAATATCACGTCGAGTCCATTCTATTGATGGATTATCACGAGATGCCCTGGTTTTCGGGGTAGGTGAGATATCACCGCATGGCGGAGAAGGTAAAGATATGGTGTATAGTTTCGTGTCCATCCATGGTCGGTGAGACATTACTGAGAGCTGTAGATTCTGAAACAATATGATATGTTTTATTAATATTTTATGGGATGTAATATGTAGGCTACTGCACTATTCAATAAGTAGGTACCTAATATTAATACTTCTTATCGAACGACAACTTGTTAACTTCAAATACAAACGATGGACCTACAACTTCATACCCACTGAATCTAATATAAACAGTAATAGCACAATCAATATGTGTAAAATGTAAAAGTTAATAAGCTAAATTAGTACACTGAAAATAACATTAATTAAAAATACCATGTCAATAAAAAACTGGTATTTCCAAGAATTAAGAACGAAACGGATACAAACGTACTTTCCGCTTCATTTGGAAACTATGTCCCCGATCTTATTGAAATTTTCCATACGTAATCAGATGAAAAATAGCTATATTTGCAGCGGTTTAGTTTTTGAAAAAACATAATGATATTTAAATGAAAGCGAAACAAATTTTGTCATCTTCAAGCGATTTTTTATGCATAATAGACACCTTTATTCGAAAATCTGTCGCGCTGCAAACATCCTAGATATATCATCATCATAATCATCATCATCAGCCCATACACGTCCACTGCTGGACATAGGCCTCCCCCGTACGACGCCACAAATAGCGGTCCTGAGCCGCCTCCATCCATCGACTCCCTGCGACCGCTACGATGTCGTCGGTCCATCGAGTGGATGGTCTCCCATGTAGGGGGGGATTTGCCATAATCACCACGCTTGGCAGGCGGATTGGTGATCGCAGTGTTGGTGTTTAAAAATACTCAGAAGGAAGCTGCTGCCCTTCCTCTGGTAGATTCCCTTAGTCGGCTTTTACGACATCCACGGGTTGAGTTGGAGGGGTCGATATTCGTACGCCGCGACCCCACGGCAACCTAAATATAATATATAATATAATAATTCAACATTATAAATAATCAAAAATATTTATATAAGCTTTTGAATTTTCTTTTTCTAGTGCATTATCTCTTCTTCCAATGATCTCTTTGGCTTCGACATTTTATCAAATTATTTTATTATTTTTGTATTTCAATGAAGTGCAAAAATACGTGTTCTCGAGTGGCGAGCGCGAAATGGAATGGCCCGCCCGCCGGTTTAGTTTCATGCCATAAGCCTTTTATTGAAATCATTGAACGACGTCCAGTCTTGTTGAAGCTTGTTGTTGATAGGTATTTTGCGTTATCATTAATATACCGTTTTCCTGTCCGTTGCATTATATAGGAGTTTTCTATATATCTATCTATCTATCTATATACCAATAAAATTCTGACTGTGTTGGATTAGCATTTTCAGATCAATGTTTGTCATTTTGATCAAGTTCAGTGCCTAGTCTCGGCGCTAATTTAATGTTGAATTCAATTCTAAGAATTTGTAAGGAGTAATCGATTCCGGACGAATTTAAAATTTAAATATCATGTTTTCCCATTTGCACTTATAGGTTGCAAGGTCAGACAGGCGGGACCGACAGTTTGACCTTGCGTTTTGGTAAACAAACGAAGTACCTAATGATGAATTCAAAACTCAACTACTTGGGTTTTACCCAGCTTTTTTTGTATGCGTTTTTAAATATTTAGGCGCGTTGCCAAAATCAAATGGGAGACCGGGGCAATAAACCAATGAAAATGCAATACGCATCACTGCCGTTCAATAAAATGACCCACCTACCTACAGTATTTCTAACTTACTAATGTGGAAAACCTCAAAGTACTTTGGTCCTCGGTACGTGGCCCTGGTGCGTGAAGAAGTACCTAGGTACCTAACAAACATACATCCATACTTACATACATCCAATGGAGTTAGTAATTAATTAATTTTATTCTATCATACAGCGCTGCATTGCCCCGCTGCAGCGCTGTATGGTTGTTTGACGACCTATGTGGCGTGGCGGGCGAAGGTCCGCCTGCGACGCAGGAGGTTGCGGGTTCGATTCCCGCCTAGGGACAAATGTTTGTACGATCTGCAAATAATTGTTTAGGGTGTTCTGGATGTTTTCTATGTATAATAAAAAATGACTATGGGGATAAATAAAAATAAAATAAATAATGCTGGTCAATTCACGCTATATATCTCGCCCCAAGCTAAGCAGAGCTTGTGTTATGGCTAATGCGCTGCGCCAGATAGGTACCTATTACCTAAGCTCTCGGGTCAAGCGTCGCTTCGACCAGAAGCTCAGAAAATTTTTGAAAACCCGGAGAGCCTCGGTACCCCACGAACCTAAGGTCTCAATTCCAAGGGAAGCAAATACGTAGGCTTCGTCGAGACCTGCATATTTGCCCCTCTTGAGATCCTTGGCCAAATCTGCCGCCGAACCAGCCCTCACCGATGTCCTCGGAAGATGCGAAGGCGCAGGTGTGTCGACGCATGTAGCGTCCCACACAATTATTTACTGTTACTATATCTACCTACGAAATATACACATTTTTTGTTAGCTAGATTGACAAGCTTAGATTGGTATGTATACATATATATGTACATTGTTGCATGCATTTGTGCTCTCGCAATTCCCGGCGGCAACACCTAACTTCGATAAAAATTACAATTGAGCTGGCAAACAAATAGTCATCATTTTCATCATCATCTTCATCTGCCCTTGTAAACTCACTTCTGGGAATAGGCTTCTATGCCATTCGCAAGGTCAAACTGTCCGTCCTGCCTGACCTTTGTTACCTGTTAAGGCGAACGGGGCAATATGATATTTAAATTATACATAGTTATAGTAGATGCCACTAATTTTAGTACACTATTGTTAGATTTATAAGCTGTAAAAAAAGAATGACAAATTATAATGATTCAAGCTACATATATTTGTAAGTGTATCCTTTTCGTATTGGCTGATACCTGCAGGTCTAAATAGGAATAAAATAAATAATATCCATGATTGTAATAAATATATTTTATTGTAATTATTTGCATAGAGTTACAGATTACATACCTACCAACATATATATACATAAACACAAGCTTTAACTATTTATATAGAGCATAAGTACCTTACTAATTTATTAAAAAAAAATTTTTTTCACATAAAGGATCGGTAGAAAATCCTTAGCACGTTTAATTCTAAACTTCCTAATATAAATCCTATAAAAATATTTAATTCTTTCTCTCCAAGAGATGGCATATCATAAATGCTGAGGTACGTACTAAGTACCTACTCTTTCGTTTTAAGTCTTTATGGAGTCGTTCTTCTTAATATAATTTTAATGACGGTTTTTGTTAGAAGTTTTATTGCAATGTCAAAATTTACAGACTAAGCTATTTTTTTTAGATTATCTTTCAGATAATTTAAGACCCTTAAGTTACTTAAAATTAGGCACTTATTGCATTATTAACCTATTCTTTTCGAAGGAACTCTTTTAACATATTACCAGTATCACGACCAAAAATAGTGTCATCTCTTTTAAAGAGATGGTTTATATCTTGAAAATTATGATGCCTGTGACTTAGTTTTTCCACCAAAAATGACTTTAGCCTTGAGTCGACGGGAGCGCACACAATCCTCCTAACTCTGGTTTGGTCGTAATGAAGATCGGCTAACAAGTGCAAGCCTCTGTGTATATGTTCCATTGCAGCTCTAAATCCACCATCACCGCTCCTTGAAGCCAGGGTAACGCCTTCCGCGATAGCTGCCATGCTCGCGCCCAATTGATCTTGATACTTAAACGTAATTGAGTCTCGTCTCTTTGCTGCTTCATCCATAAAAGGAATCACTTCTGGATTTAAACAAGGCGCTTTCATTAAAGTGCAGTTGTTTGGTATTTTGTACTTTTCCTGTAGATGGTATCTTTCTTCTTTTGGCAATCCATTTTGTAGTACAGAATGCAATCGTTTAGCCATTTCTGGGTGAATGTTGTGTATCGGCGGAGTTGAAGGACGTTGGTTTAAAATATTACCCTCGTTGGATTCTAGACTCGTAGGAGGAGTATTATTTACCTTTTTAGATCGTATATTATTCGGAAGGTTAGGTGCTATGTACAAAATATTTTGGGCTAAGGAGAGTTGCTGAATATTATTAACAAGCGTTACTGAGGACTCAGTTTTGGTTAAATTATGTGAGTGCATGCTGACAATTTGAGGATTGAAAGTTACGTCTCTATACTGTGAGGGTCCAGGACTAGGAGGTTTCATATTTGAAATGTTGTCCTTATTACGTTCCGGACTAGAAGGTGGACTGTTGTTTGATTCGGTAACTATCAAATCTTTGGCATGTTTAGGTGGCGCGTACAGAACAATTCGCTGACGGTGAGATTCGTTTTCCTGTATTCGCTTGACGACTTCTTCAAGTGATGGTTTAGTAGGGTTATTTGTGTAACCTTCCTCTAAGCTTGAGCGGTCAGGAGCACGAGCATCTAAAACAAAGACAAATTAGGTAAATTAACAATAAATTCCATGGAGCAGATTTGAGGTAATGAGCTACGATATCAAAGAACTATTGGTAAAGTATTTTCCCTTATAAATACCAAAATAAATCCATAACTCTCACAACAGGAAAAAATTATATGGAACGCGACTTGCTAAAGTTAGACTCCATGGTTTAATAAAAAAAAAATTATAAAGAGTTCACCATAAGGCCCATTAATTTATAATATATACGTTTCAAGTAAAGGGGCCTAAGCAAAAGTAAAAGCTGGACAGTGGGATTGTTTATCACTGACAAACACGTAAAAATTATTCCGATAATATGTGTAAATTTACAGAATTCATCGGATAATTTACAACAACTGTTCGTATAAATGAACGGCACTATGAAAGTAGGATTCACCCTTGAAGGGTTACATATAAAAATACAACACCTCAAAATAAACAATCTATACTTATAATAAAACTGTAACAGGTCCAATTCTGTACATTGAAGATAATTTTTTTTTTGAGGGCACTCTATTATCGATACTGATGCCAAAAATGTATTTTTTTTCCATCAAGTCTGTCTATCTGTCTGTATGTCTGTATCTTGGCCGCGCATAGCTCCGAAACTACTAAACGTATTGAAATGAAACTTGATAGAATTTGAGTTCATACTACGAGGAAGGACATAGGAGACTTTTTATCCCGGATTTCGATAGGGTTCCCTTGGGAGAGGGGATGAAAGTAAAATCTGTTGGCTGCGCGTAGCGCCGAAACTACTGAAGGTATTCAAATGAAATTTAGCATTATTTAAGTTCATATTACAAGAAAGGGCATAAAATACTTTTTATCCCGGAATTCAGAAGGGTTCCCTTATGAGAGAGGAAGTGAAATTTTGCACGTTGCAGGATGGCGCGCGGGGCAAGGGCGGTAGAGAGCGATAGCCCCCATTGTGGGGGGCACTGGCAGTGGGGCCCCAGGCAGTGGGGACCCCAGAAGTGAGGACCCCAGCAGTAGGGCCCCTCACTCAAACGGACCTTCCCAGTAGCCCCCCACAGTGGGGGGCACCGGCAGTGGGGCCCCGGAAGTGGGGGCCGCCGGCAGGTGGCCCCCCGCAGTAGGGGAAAATTTCTTGGCTGCGCATAGCGCTGAAACTACTGAATATATTCAAATGAAACTTGGCATGATTTAAGTTCATACTACGAGGAAGGTCATGTAATACTTTTTATCCTGGAATTCGTTAAGGTTCCCCTGGGAGTGGGGATGGAAGTGACATTTCTCGGCCTAAAATAGCGCAAAAATTACTGAATGCATTCGAATGATACTTAACATGATTTGAGTTCATACTACGAGGAAGGACATAAAATACATACCCCAAAGCCATCAAAATGATTACAAAATTGTTATTAGTGCCGATAAACGACCTACTGGACAGCATCCGGTTTGTACAAAGCTCTCTCTACCAATGATTTTGCCTGTGACTGGCGGGACATTGTGCTGCGTACCCGGGATGACCGCTTGCAATGCATTGGCGAAACGCACCAGGCATTTGATGCTCTTCAGTCTCTACTCGCTTATATACCTACTGTCGTGGTGAAGACGGATACAACTTTGATCTTTGACATGTGAATCCGAAAACTGACGAGACTGGACACTAAACAGTTTCTTCAATGCAATTCTACGCCTAGATACATTTTACCAATAAGAGAAGGTTGCATTGCTCACCTGCATAGGTTTCTAGGTTTGTTTAACCATTTTCTGGTGGAAAATTACGCCAAAATTAAAACGAAGCGTTTGGTATACATCAGAACAGAACTAATGAGAGAAGACTGCGCGCTGAGAATTATGTAGATCTGCGAGACGCCATGAATCAAGATAGAAATTGTGAAGATTTAGGACTACTGGTGATTCTTCCTTCCAGTTTTAGAACTGGACAATAGATGTGTAGTGCCCTATTCTCCAGTAGGTACTATCAAAAGCTTTTGAAGCGCATAATATACCTAGGTAAATGTGGAGCTGTGTGACGTCCAGTCAATAAAATCTAGGTATATTTAAATCTATACTATACTACACTACTAAAAATAAGTAAGGTTTGTGTGGTTGTAGGGTAATCTCTGAATCTACTGAGCCAATTTTGAAAATTCTTTTACCAATTGAATTTGTTTAAACACGCATCGTTTAAACCACGTTTTATTTGCGAGTTATATAGACTACAAAACATGTTTACCGCCCAACGAAGTGGGCACGGGTCAGCTAGTATACTTATAAATACAAAGAATATGTACCTGAAGCTTGGTCCCTATTTCTTCCTTCAGAACCGGAATTAGCCGCCCCTGACGACAATTGCTCTTCTAGTTTACGAAATTTTGCCTTCAATAATTCCAATTCTTGCTCAAGTTGTTTCTCTGAGCTTTGTTTACGTTTTCTTCCTTGCGGCTCGGACATTATCACGATGCGCTGTTATTAATTATTTGTTTTAGTTGTAGATCGAGTGGTGCTGCCCGCATCTGGAGTGGTACTGAAAATTTGCTACTCCGGGATCCTTTTATACCCTGCTGGTACGTCGATGTACTGTAGCAGTATCTACCGGGTTAGTATTATTATATTCTCTGCCACCCATACAAAGTGATGCCAAGGACGACCCGAGTTCAACATGATGTCATCATTTTGATTATTTCGGTTTTAACCATGCAGCTTTATTAATAGGCACGTTTATTAATTGCTCTTATCAAAGCTCTTCACAACTTTGGGTAACTTCTGTTCTGAGATAAAGCCGGAAGCTAACATCATCATTATCATCAGCCCATACACGTCCTCTGCTGGACATAAGCCTCCCCCGTACGACGCAACAAATAGCGGTCCTGAGCCGCCTCCATCCATCGACTCCCTGCGACCGCTACGATGTCGTCGGTCCATCGAGTGGATGGTCTCCCATGTAGAGGGGGATTTGCCATAATCACCACGCTTGGCAGGCAGGTTGGTGATCGCAGTGTTGGTGTTTAAAAATACTCAGAAGGAAGCTGCTGCCCTTCCTCTGGTAGGTTCCCTTAGTCGACTCTTACGACATCCACGGGTTGAGTTGGAGGGGTCGATATTCGTACGCCGCGGCCCCACGGCCAAGAAGAAGCTAACATAAACATGTAATTCTTAAATAAATATATAATTATAAGTATATAATAAATAATGTTGGACAATTCACACAGCGTCATCTAGCCCCAAGCCAAGCAGAGCTTGTGTTATGGGTACTAGATGACTGATATACACAATACAATACACACGTATTTAGATATTTTTATTATACATAGAGATACCCAGAACATCCGGAACAAATATTTGAAGAACGTGCCAACATTTGTCCCAAGGCGGGAATCGAACCCGCAACGTCCTGCACCGCAGGCGGACCTACGCCTGACGCGCCACATCGGTCATCACGTACTATATACCTGCTACTTACTAGGTACCTAAGTTTAAATATTCTAAAACCTATATGATAGTTACTCGGCCGACTCTTTCAGAAAACTCTGTTATTGCCTCTTCTTCTTGTTATAATAAGTTTTTCACTTCTCTTGCTCAAAAAGTGTATCATAATAGTGTAGCTTAGCGGGCCTAAAACTCGAGTTTAATACCTCGGGCTAATAAGTATTTTTTCTTTTAAATTTTTGTCTAAAATCATCAGCCCGTACAAAGCATTCGTTCTCTTACATAAAAACTCGACTTCTTGGTGCTCCGCCAATCTTTTTTTTTTTTGAAAATAGAACCGTCTTGGTGCTGTTTTATGAAGGTTGATTCTTCCCTTCACGGTAGAATGCAAAATGTTTCGTTGCGGGTTAAATAGAGATTTAAAAAAAAAGATGGTATTGGCGCTAAATCTCTAGAATTTTCTTCATTCCAAATCACAAACTTTTACGTTTAACTTCCTGACTTTTACTTCCAAATTGTGAACGTGAAAAATGTCATCAAGTGATAGTGAAGATGCTAATATGCAAATGGAAGAAAAGGGCAAAGAAATAATTATGAATCTGTTGCCGACAAAATCAAAAATTTAAGAAATGGAGAGATGAGAAACGTGTGCATTCTTCTACAGAAGGGGTTTTTCTCACTTATTTTGATGAATTATCGAAAAAATTCAAATCGTCGACTCTTTGGAGCACATATTCAATGTTAAGAATGACCTTACAAACGAAACACGACGTCGATATTAAAAAATATGTAAATTTAACGGCTTTACTGAAGAAATTGTCCACTGGACACAAGGCAAAAAAATCTAAAGTCTTGACGACACAAGAAATCGAAACATTTTTAAATAACGCTCCAAATAAACAATACTTGGCAACAAAGGTAACCTACTTATGTACTCTACTCAAACTAAATAAATAGATACCTACCTACATACCTAAATTATGTACCTAGGTTATTACGATTATTAACACACTTATTTTTTTGTTCAACAGGTTGCTTTAATTTATGGAATCAGCGGTGCATGCAGAGGAACAGACCTTGCCAATATAACGCTAGAAGACGTAGAAACGGATACAAATCTACAAGCTGTGAGTCTGCCGAACACGAAAACAAACAAAGAGCGTAAATTTGTCATCAGTGGAGAATACCTTAATATAGTTAAAGCCTATCAGGAGTGGAGAAGTGGGACGTATCCCACTAATGTTTCAACGATATTGCCACTGTAAATTTATAGGTAAATTTAGATAAATTTACCAAATCCGGAACTCTACACGGGCCATTGTTTCCGCAGAACATCCGCGACTCTGTTGGCGGACTCTGGTGCGAATATAACGACATTAAAACGGCACGGTGGATGGAGGTCCGATCAAGTGGCTGAAGGTTATATAGAGGACTCTATACAAAACAGTATCACGTCACGCAGCGGATTACGGAAGGAATCAATATTCTACCAAACATTACAGAACCCTAAGCATCTACATCGCGGGATTGGATGAATATGTCAACTCAGCCGAAGCCGCACTCAGATCTTAATAATGCAGGAAACTCAAGCATGAGTCGAGTCTCTCCAACTTTTACTCCACAACAATCAACTCAAAATATTATCACATCCCAATCAAAGAGAACCGAAATAAAATTGCCCGGGAAAAACATATCACTAAACATTCAAAATTGCTCTAACTGCACATTTAATAAAATTTCTGAAAATTGTCTAATTTTGAATTGTTTTATTTTCTCGCAATCGAAGTGAAAAGTAGTTATAATATAACCGAGTTATAACTCGGTCTTGTCATCCTCCCTCGCTACGCTCGGGAGTATAACAACCTCGTATATAATGGGATTGTTTAGTCCCTTGTAAAACAATCTACTATTATGTTGAAATTTGTTATTAATTCATTAATTTTATATTTTTTATTTAGAAATTGTAATTTTAATAAAATTTGACTAAAAATTAACATTTGCATGCCTATGTTAGGTAGAATATAGCTGGATGTATTATAATTTTAAGACCTTTATTGTAACATATATTCTTGCAAATAAACATCTTTAATCTGGTGACCTGTAACACAGGTTCCTAGAACCTATTTCAGGCACCAGTCTTCACAAAACAGGTTTTCAAATACCTACCTACTAAATTATACTTTCATTGAAGAGAAATAAATAAACATTTCATTAATGTATTTATTTAAGTTTATAGATCCACAATCTCGAACTTATAGAGCGTCACTGTCGTTCTTATTGCTCCGGTCATACTAAGAGCGCGTGCCCATGGCGGCTTATTGTAGTGATGCAAACGCAGCGCATTTCCAGTCGCGTGTTTGCATCGCTACAAAAAGTCGCCGTGGGCGCGCGCTCTAACTCTTTACTAAACTTTAGCAATGGACACGACAACAGCAAATAAATTATCTGTGCTAAGTAGAAATTTAATGTCGTATCTTCTAAGTTAAAATGTCAGTGTTGCCACCGCTGGGCAGAAGGTTAAAAGCTTAATTCCGGTTTGGCAAATTGCCAGCAAACACAAAACATTTATGTTTGAGGAGATTATCGATAGGAAAGATAATAAATAGGTCATCTGTACCATTATGAGGAGCTACCACGGCAGCTCGTCTTAAGTTTTCTGCTTCATTTTAGTTGTTTAAGGGGCTACCCCGATCCAAATCAGCGCCGCTACCTATTTTATCGTATTATTACGTTAAACAACGGTATTTCCAAAAATCCCTTCCCTGGAGATGCGAAAACCGAGCTTGGTGGTCAAAAAGTGCAACTTTGCATCTCTTCCTAAGCTATACTAAATAAAACTATTACGGAGGCATTAAAAAAAGCTTATGATAACACAAACTGGACACGGAATTGTGGAAAATCCTTTGTTTAACGTGATAATATGATAAAATAGGTGGCGGCGCTAGTTTGGGTCAGGGAACCATCTTAAGATAAAGATACCTTTATTTTAGAATTGGAATTTACAACTTTATTTCTTTAGGCTTATACAAGTCAAATTTTATACAAATTTTACACAGTGAATATATGTATATTTTTTATTATACATAGAAAACGACCAGAACACCCTGAACAAATCGTACAAATTTTTGTTCCGAGGCGGGAATCAAACCCGCAACCTCTTGCGTCGCAGACGGACCTTCGCCCACCGCGCCACAGAGGTCGTCACGCCAGATGAATCGACTGAACGCTCGCTTTTTAGAAGAACATGAACTCTATCTACCTTTATCTGAGCACACACTTGGAAATAATTCAGTGATAGCTTTCAATGATTTTAGTCTGGTTAGTTAGAGTCTTAAGTCCTCAAGTCATATGCACTTAGTAATTTATTACATTAGTTATTTATTAGTTTAGATGAACATCAGAATATATATAAAATATTTTTATAAAAATTTTTAAAAATTGTACGTACAAGGTTGTATAATATCTAGGACCAAAGTGCTTGGGAAAACAAATCCAATCAACCCAAACTTGACGTGGTTAAGTCGTTTCGTTTAGGAGTTCCTATGGCCACCTTCGGTTTTCATCATCAGACCAACTCGATGTTACCATGACATTGTAATGTCACCAAACTTTCATAAGTATGCCAAATTTCAGCTCAATCGGTTGAGGATAACTGGTCTGAAGATTCCACACAAACATAGTTGTTTGCAAGCTAAATAAAATGCTTTAAAAGCATGAAAAAGATATCAAAATACCATCAGTCCCGCTTACAATTTTTCATGCCTCTATTGCGTGTTTTATTATAATGCCCGTTGTTTTCTCAACATTATTAAATATACATTAAAACAAATATGTAACGCGGAAATATTTTCATCAGAGAAATTAGGAAAGCACATATTGCTGTTTCCTAAATCGTTTGTTGGTAATGCTAAGGCTGCGTCTACGGTTTACACTTATCTCAAGAAGTTTAAGGTCCAGATAGTGATTCAAAATTTAATTTAAAAAATTTATTTACTACGTAATTAATAAAATCGTCAAGTGCGAGTTGACTCGCGCGCCGAGAGTTCCGTAATTATAAGACCTTGTTTCCTGCCTAATTTCATGATTCTAGGTCAACGGGAAGTATACACACAACAAAATGATACTATAAGGGTTCCGATTTTCCTTTTTAGGTACGGAACCCTAAAAATTCAAAAAAAGTATTAACATAATACGATCACACTCCGTGGGCCGTCACGCTGCGTCTCGAGACCACTCGTGTCGCGTCGCGTCTGAGTGTGAGCTGACCCTAAGGTCGATCTAGGTCAGCTGATCGCTGCATCTAGTATGCTAACTTTGTTTGCCAAAACTAATACTACTCCAGGCAAATTATAACTTCAGTGTTAACTATAAAATGATTATAGTTTACATCGAGTTAGCTTAACTACATAGTATAAAACAAAGTCGCTTCCCGCTGTCTGTCTGTCCCTACGATATACTTAGATCTTTATAACTACGCAACGGATTTTGATGCGGGTTTTTTTATAGATAGAGTAATTCAAGAGAAAGGCTTATGTGTATAGTCTCCTATCAGCATTGCACCCGTACAAGCCGTGGCGGGTCGCTAGTATGTATTACATAAAATAGTATAGCGCCTGCTCAGTTATAAACAAGTTAGCTTTAGTTGTTCGTTTTAGTAAAATTTAAATAACATCCATGGTCCAGGCTAACGGGCGCGGGACCGTGCAGGTAGAGCACACTCCTAGCGTCTGTGACAGATGAAGAAATCTAGATTTAGATAAGCAAAATAAGCACGTACGTATGTAAGTGATATATGAATGTCCTAGTGGTTTATTTTTACTTCTTCTGTTCCACTAGTGGACAAAAATATTTGTGAAGAGAAAATCAATAACACAACTACTAATTTTCATGCGGTTTTCACCACTCGATAGAATGATTCATGATTAAGTAACCCTTGACAAATTATTATCGTTATATTTCAACCAATTTACACAAATTGATAATTGTTGGAAGTGTCGGAAAAATCCGCCTGGGTTTTCATCGAAAACGCTGTCTAATATCTTTGAGATAGTTATAACAAAACGATTCAAGGTGGGATACTTCTCTTTTATATTAACTTTAATACTACAATTTTAATTCTTTATTGTACACAATAATACATTTTATCAACTTATCTAAAAAGATTATGTACATAGGCGAGCATAACCCTGAAAAGAGTTTTCTTCCAGCAAACCTTAGAGTTATAGGAGAGGCGATCGAACAGGTAGAGGAAGTGTACAAAAATAAAATAAATCGAACAATAGATAAACTAACAATAACTAATAGTAGCTTAGCTACATACAATACATATAATTATAATAAACATACATAAACTAAAATAATAAAGACGAAATAAACCTAATAAATATCTAATTTTCAATATATATATATGTATATATATATACTAATAAAATAGAAACTATTTATGATAGTAGGAAGTGCTCTTTTAACTTAGTTTTGAAAATGTTAAGCGATGGACTGGCTCGAATATCATGGGGAATAGAGTTCCACAATCTAGCCGCTTGCGCGGCGAAAGAACCTCCGGGCCTACTGGAAAGAAGTAGTGATACTGCCGTCCTACACGGCACACCGCGAGGAACGAGAAATGCAAATCGTTCGCGGAGGTATGTCGGGGAAAGAGGGTTATTGAGAATGAAGTACAGATAAGAGAGAATGTGAAGATCACGCCGCCGTCGTATGGGTAGCCATTTAAGTTTGGATCGAAAAGCAGACACATGGTCGAATTTACGCAATCCATATATGAATCGGATGCCCAAATTCTGAAGGCGCTCAAGCTTATTCCAAAGTTCCTCTGTCGCGTCAAGGAAACAGACGTCAGCATAATCGAGGAGGGGAAGAAGAAGACTTTGGGCAAGGATTACTTTAGTCTCAAAAGGAAGGAAGTTTTGTAGACGTCTAAGAGAATAAAATGTGTAATTAACCTTTTTACTAATGTTGTTTATGTGACTCATCCAAGATAAATTGCTTTCAAAAATTACGCCCAGGTTCTTAGCCTTCGTAGCGAGAGGAATTATATTACTGGCCAAAGTAATAGGCGGAATTGTAGAAAGAACTAATGATTTCAACATAAAATTAATACCACAGATCATGGCTTGCGATTTCGAGGGGTTGATCAGAAGACCATAGGCCTTAGCCCATGAGTTTATGTTGTATAGATCCAAGTTAATCTGATCAATACCTTCTGCGATCTCATCCACTTTAAAATGATGGTAGATTTGCAGGTCGTCTGCGTAGAGATGGTAGCTGGAGGAAATTACTTTAGTAACAGAATTAATAAAGATGGAGAAAAGGAGAGGTGAAAGGACACTGCCTTGAGGTACACCCGCAGAAATGTTACACCAATCCGAGTATGAATCATCAAGGCGCACACGCTGTGAGCGACCTGAAAGATAAGAACGAAACCAAGCGACTACTGAGGAAGTGATATTGAGAGAGGAAAGAACTGCAACAAGGATATCGTGGTCAACAGAGGTGAAAGCACTGCTAAAATCCAATAACACTAGTGCAGTTACCTGTTTATTAGACATAGCTAAGCGTATGTCGTCGGAGATTTTAGCAAGAGCACCCACAGCGCTGTGACCAGGACGAAAGCCAGATTGGTATGGACTCAAAAGGTTATTACGATGGAGATACAGCGCGAGTTGCTTTTGGACTACATTCTCAAGGATTTTAGAAAGAACCGGGAGAATCGATATAGGTCTTAGCTCAGAAACCGAGGAAGGATTAGAAACTTTAGGCAAAGGGATGACATTAGCAGATTTCCACAAAGTAGGAAAGCAGCCAGACTCAAGAGAATGATTGATGATGTGGGATATTGCAGGACAAAGTTCTAAGGAGAGAAGCTGGAGCATCTGGATGTTAATATCATCAGTGCCAACGGCTTTCGTTGATATGGAGTTAAGAATCTTTTTAATGTCGTCCTCGGCAATCGCTTCGAAAGTAAAGGGAAGGCATGGTGGAAGAGCTTGCTGCGCAATTGTGTTAATAGTTGAGATTCGAACACTATTATCCAGAGAAAGGGGAGATTTAGAAAAGTTTTGATTAATAATGTTCAGGTCAAAAGGGATGTGCGGATTATATGAGCCACCACCAATTCCAATGGATTTTAGAAATTTCCACATTTGTGAAGGAGTTGAATTTTGAACAGAACTATGAATGTGACGTTTTCTACTATCTCTACACAACTTGCTGCAACGGTTACGAAGCTTTTTATAGACAGTATGATTTTCTTCAGTCGGATGTTTCTTGTAGCACCGTTTAGCCCGATCTCGCCTCGACATCACCTTCCTAATGGCCTGAGTCAGCCACGGAGCTGGAGGATGCTTCACTTTGACCATTTTCATCGGTGCGTGAATATCAAATAAATCCAAGATCAGCTTATTAAAGGCAGCCACTTTATCATCCACACCACCAACATCTATTACGGGTGACCAGTCCATTGTGGAGGCATCGGCCTTCAGACTCTCAAGACTGATGTCTTTAAAGCTACGTAGATGGAGATACTTAACTTTTTGTCTTGGTGAACGCACTTTATATGAGAGAAAGAGAAGATCATGGTAAGAGAAAGGAGCAGTAGTTTGTCCATGTGCAGCCACGCGGTCTGCGTCAGAAACAATAATAAGATCCAGGAGAGATGGAGAGCAATGAGGAGCGAAATGTGTGGCAGAAAGAGGAAGAATGTGCAGGTTCACGGAAGAGAGAAGAGATTGTAGCTTGACAGCGCGGATATCATTTTTTAACAGACAAGTATTGAAGTCGCCGAGTAGAATTGTATGATCATAAATAGTAGATAAAGACTCAAGTTTTAATTCAAGAGAGGGGAAATAGTCTATACTACAAGAGGGGGGATAAAAAACACCAAGTAAAATTTTAGAGTGATTAATAATTATCTCAATAAACAGATGCTCTGCGGACTTGGAGTACTGTCCTGGCGATTGGTCTATAATTTTATATGGAATACCCGCACGCAGGTATATTGCGACCCCACCACCACCCTTGCCAACACGATCATTTCTTATCAGAATGAATCCTGGCAGGGGATATTGGGTAGACGGTAAAGACGGCTTAAGAAAAGACTCGGAGATAAGAACAGCATCAATTACTTTGTGATCAAAGGAAGCTAACAAATCCGAGTAATGGGAGGGGATGCTCTGGGCGTTAATATGAATAATGTTTAGATTTTTAGAACAACCGTGGAACTTACTTTCAATAACAGCTCGAAGGTGCGGTAAACCCACCATCGAGTCATCACTGCTGACGGCGCTAGCATAATCGGTATTCGAGGAGCACGAGAAGTAACTATCATTTAAATCTAAATCCATAACTACTAAATAAATAATAATATATACTCAATATATACTTAATATATGTAACGAATAAAAAATAATAAAAAATAATTTGTTTGCAAAATATGCCTAAAATACTAAATGGGGAAGCTAACTTACAGATGCATCTCCCAACACTCGCCAGTTAAATAAGCAAGCAAGAACAGTATGTACAACATACTACATCACAAAATAGTTAAATAATAAACGGAAATTACACGTAATAGTACATACAACCAAGGGTCCTAGCCCGAGGCCTAGCGACATACACAATAAGAGTGTCAATGTCAAATGTCCGTCATTTTCATCAACCTTGTTATTTTACACCATTACAAAGAAGTTGAAGTTTGATTTTATGTTTACAAAAGTGACTGACAGACAAGAAAAGAAAATCTTGAAGCGTGTTAGATTTCTACCTCAAACTATGAAAATTATTGGATATTATGCTACCAAGTAATGTAGTAAAAACAAGTGATCGATTGTGCCACCCCGTGGGCGATCTGTCCTTCATTGAGAAATAGAGACGAGTATTGTTACCGCTGACGCTTGGACCTTGTGTCCATTCTGCTGGAGCCTGGCTTGGCTGCAGGAACCGACGAGGCCTTTCCTTTGGTCCGCGGCGCGCTCGGGCCTTCCTCATCGGAAGACTGAGGCGCGGGGAACTTGGCTAGCAGCGGCTTCAGCTCCGACATCGCTTCGATCTTGCGGCGCGTGTTATCAGGCAGAGAGATGATAATTCTGCCCTCTGATGTCCAACACCGACGTACGCCGAAGTGCTTGCGCGCTGCCATGAACACATCATGCCTCGGTTTGGTCAGGAACTCCGAAACCGTAATGTCGGATCCCTTGAGCGACGTCTTGGCATTCCAAACCTGAGTACGCAGCTGATGACTGCCGAATCGTACCAAGATAGGCCTGGGCTTGCTACTGTTTGAGCCTAAGCGGTAGCAAGAGGAGATCAACTCCGGTGCAACATCAGACATTTTAAATTGGCTGGTTAATAAATTCCTAACCAAGTTATCAACTGGAGATTCACCGGACTCTGGAATCCCATGAAAGAGGAGAATCTTTCTGCGAGAAGCAGTTTCTTGGCGGTCCAGGCACTGGACTAGGAGCTCCAATTGTGCTTGCATCGTTGCTAAAGACTTCCAAGTTAGCATTTTGAAGTCCCGGAACTCACGTGAAAGTGTCTGCCAGTCCTTGTGTGGTGCACCTGGTGCCTGTGATAGTCCCTGATCAGTGCCAGCGAGTCTCTGGATGTCCCCCTCCATCTGCTGAAACTTTGTTTCAAAAGTCCCAGCCAACACTTCCATGTTACTTGCCAGCTTGGCATATAGGTCCATTCTGCTTGCGTTTTGTGATGAACACAGAAAGGTGAGAGGAGAAGTTTATAAACTAACGAGTGTAGGAAACTCTAGTATTTAGTAATAACTTTCTATTTGCATGGGAATTGGTCTATTTATATTGTTATAAATAAATAAATGAGGAGCTGATTTATTTTCGTGTGTACACTTGAACTACCCACAGCCGAAAAGCAATTTTGATGCGGGTTTTTTAACCCTGGAACCCTACACTGATTTTACCGACCTGATTTTGCTACATGGGGTGCTGGAGAACCTCAATGTTTAATGTCGTATCTTTTTAAAAATAAAAACAGGTTGTTATTCCAAGTTTTTTATTACTATTTATTAGGAAATGAGATCACAAATCAACTTTAAAATCTAGCTATTCTAATTAATTGATCAAAAACTTCTATCGGATCAACTGAGGTTATTTATAATACCTCATAAAAAAATCGGTCGTGTATACAGTATGTTTCCTGTACTACTGAATATTTAGCTTGAAAAAGAGTTGCTTTTTTTGGTCCATATGATACACAAGTAACCGACCTTTGGCAAAATAATGCCTACAAACTACAAAGTGGGTGCGCGTTGAAAGCTTTTGGTGCGTGTCTAGCATCGTAGCACGCGCTACGACGCAACGTAGCACGTGCTACGAAAGTCTACGGTGCAGATCTTCGCTGTAATATATACATATGTACATATATACATAAGTACATTGTAATGTTGTATTATTTTTGTAGCTATTTTAATAATACAAACCAGATAAACACTACCATTTAAGTTTATCGGTCATTTTATAAATCTTGTAAATTGTTAGTAAATTTTACGTTAGTTTACTTCATATATATGTATTTGTTACATATACAATACAAGACAGAAATGTTCTCCATTTTTCCGTCACAAGCAAGCAGTCTTTTAGCTTTTATATGCGAGGACACATAAATGGTTATAAGTTATTATTTATGTTTATTTATAAAGTGTATAAAACTGTTTGTTCTCCGAATAAAATATAATAAAAATAAAATAACATACATACAGCCAAACGTAGAACCTCCTTCTTTTTAGAAGTCGGTTATTATATATATGTATGTACATATATAACTTCATGCGCGTGACTTTGAATCGTCGCGCAAGCCTTCTGTTGCAGAGCACCTGCGCAGGAGTGGGGAGCATTCACTGACCACTCAGCCAGCGGACACACTTTCCGAGCCTCCCAGAACCAATCTTGGGTGAGTTGTGAATTATTATTCAACGGTAAAATTTGAACCTTTCTGAAGCCTTTAATCTTTTTTTCTTTACTTTCATTTGTAAACGCCGCCGCTTATTTCTCTCTGCCTTGGGGAAACTTTTAGTCTTTTCCGGGTACTATACTCGGACTTATCCTACAAACCTCTTACGCTGGCGTGTCCTTAATCCTGGGTCTGGAATTCCGAAAACGACTTATCTACAAGAAAAACCTTACCTACAAGAATCTGCTATGAAGAAACCCTACTACTGAACAACTATTACAGTGCGGGATAAAGCGCGCGATAACCTGCCCATTTCCGACTAACTTCTAACTGGCTAGATGCACAACCCGCCCTGTTCCTGTCGCTGATTGTCGGACCGGGAAGAATATGGACTGGCGGTAAGAAGGTCGGGAGTGCCCTAGAGGAGAGTGCGGTTACTGAATTGCTTAACTAACTATTGTGAAGTTTGATTCGGCCGATCCATGAACCTTTCTCATAAAATTCATTAAATATTCTTATAAATCTTATCTCTCCTTTTACTTCCTAATCCCTAGGCTTGTTAGGCTAGGTGACAACATCGAGGAAAAGGGACAGGGGGTAGGGAAGTTAATTAATAGGAAACACATAAAAGAGGATTTGAAAAGGAAACAAACAAAATTTTACTGAAACAATTTATTTTACTGTGATTCTATTGTGAACTTTTAATCTAACGGTAAATTTAGAACTACTCTATGTTAAAATAAGGCTATTTTGTGAAATGTGACATTAAATTAATAATTGATAATATTATACCTACTTAATTAATTAAGGCAGTTCCATACCATAATGGTGCATTATTCTACTATGTACAAATGGTCTTATATTAGCTTCAGGTTAAAAATTGATAAGGTTTGGTCAAATTGCACAAATAGATTACTTACACAGATAAGATTAAAGCGTTTTAGTAGGGAGTACCTAATTATATATAGTATTCTAACATATGTACTTATAAATACAAGTTAAGACGCACCCATTAGTCCTCTATTGTTCCATAAGAGTCTTGTCTAGAGTCTAGACAGAATATCGGAGTGTGTGAATCTGAGTCAGTAGTCCTTGAGTATCTACGACTTACTTGGTAGAGACCAAGCCGATTTAGGTATCAAAGTCATATAAACATACATATAGGCAGGTATACTTATAATAAACCTAATTATTGAATATGTAGGTAATTCTATCCCTTTATTTCAAATCAAATAAAAATATATTTATTTGTAACTAAACATACATAAATACAATTAAATTAATGGTCTGTTGCGTGACGATGGTAAGAGGCCCGACGGCATGACTTTAGTCCCTTGGCTCTCCGGGTTTTCAAAAAATTATCTGAGCGCCTGGTCGAAGCGACGCGTGACCCGAGAGCTGGTGAGTATCTGGCGCAGCGCATTAGCATTGCCATACAGCGGGGCAATGCAGCCAGCGTCTTGGGGACGCTTCCGACTGGTATTGATATGGACCAGTTGAGCTATCTGTAGATTGTTTGCAACAGTCTGCAGTTAGCTCAATTGTTTCAATTGTAAATACTAGTTTAATTTCTTTATATTATTTGATTGTTATTTTCTTTGTCAATAAATGTATTATGATTAAATTAACCGTTATATAAATAAAAAATACAGAAGAATGTATAAATGTATCAGGTATTGGTCTTAATCTTACAATTCGTTTAGCTACAAAATGGTCCCAACTCAGCTTAAGCAGGTTTTAGCAACCTGCGCTGGTTTTCTGTTGGGGCCTATGGGACCGTTGTATTACAAATATAAAAGCGAAGTGTTACAGCTACTTTACAAAAAAAAAATAAAGAAATATTTAACAATCAAAAAACGAAAATCATCTAATAAACTAAAATGTAAGAAAATTATAACTAATTCGTACACGTATGTCATAGTAGATTGTTACACAAGGGTAGTAAGGGAGCTATTACAGAACAAGATCCAATTTGGCGCCAGTGCTAGCCCAGATCAAATAAAATGAAATGCCGCCATTTCCACAGTTTTTTTCCCGTAAAAAGTTTTCTTATCATTTTATAAGAAAAGAGATTGTTTCACCAAGGAGTTTTGCATAGCAAACAAAGTGTAACGTAATGAGATTTGAAAATGGAGTTCCTATAAAAATGCACTGTGTTGCGAATACCATCTTACACAGCCTTTTTGCTTACTTAGTAAAACCTTCTTGCCGAGCATTATGATGTAAAATATTTGGTTTTCACACTACATAATCGAAAAAGGTAGGTTTTTATAATGTCGTGTAATCCTAACCGAAAGCAAGTGATTAAGGCCTAATTTGCTGGAGATGGAGAGAGATCTTTTAGTGGTTGTCTTCTCGGTGAAAATTTTCGTTTATTCTCAGTAGTTCAATTCATTGATTCGATCGTCGAACTAGTGAGATTTTTTTTCTCATTAGTTCGACCATCGAACTAGACCTAGTTTTCTTTTTATTTTCTCGCAGAAAGTGTGAAAAGTAGAGTATTCTTGGGCTTGATTAAATCCCTCTTGCACTCAGGATTCTAGTACTTACGTAATTCCTCGCTTATTCTTAAATCCTGAGTTGCGCGTTGCAATAGTATGCCCGTGATGTATGACATTGCTTTATCCTCTCGGTATAATATAATAACGATTATTTAATCACGGACAAGATTTTATGAAAATAAAGAAATCCGAGAATCTTTATGAGAAGGAGAAAGCTTTTTTATGTTGTTAATTACCAACCCGAGATGAAACGAAGTTCTGTTTTTTAATATGCTATCCAGGTGCTGCAATGATAAATGCCAATGTTAGGATGTTCGTTAATTCTTCAAACCAAAATTACAAGACATCATCAGCCCTACGCTATACGTCCACTGCTGAACATGGCCTATGTTTAGCAGTGGACGTATAAGTCCCAAAAAATCCCTCAAACGACGCCACGAATAACGAATACCTTTTCATTAAAAAAATAAGAATTAACATTTTTAAAAATCTGTAATACATTTTACAAGGTCTACAGTCCATAAAAAATTTTGGCTTTATTCCTAGCACGGGGATTGCTCTCTAGGGTAGAATAGTAGAATAGACTATAATGACATCTCATCGTCATGCATTGCGTACATTACTGAAGTTGAAGGAATTCACTTCAAATAATTAACGCATTCTATGACAAAGTGACGTAATTTTTCTGTATTCTACGCTAGACAACAATCCCCGTGCTAGGGGGACCGGAATAACATAAAAACTTGCAAACTGGCGGGCTAAGCAAGTTATTAATAATTCTGGGTATCTACTCTATCTTGGATTGACATGACATATGTATGTACTTATGTAATTTAAGTTTTTTGAAATTTTAGTATTATTATATATGGAACAATGATAAATATTAATAAAACTAGGTACACTATTGCAATGGGTGCCCCTGTAAAAACAGCTGTACCTTTCAATTCCAAGTGTTCTCTATGTCATCATACAATTAATAAACTGAAACTATGAATAAATAAATATTTTGTATGATAGGTTCTTAAGTACAAGACTATCTAAATAGTCCTTTATTGTAACTAATTAGGAATTCAGGAGTCTAGGTTGCGTCCAACAAATTACACTATAACAGAATGTCTATTCGTCTTCTTGTCGGGCGCGTAGGGCTCAAGCTTGGCTGGCTCAGTGTTGAGGGCGCTGTAGTCGACCGGGAAGGGCGGTTGAGGGAGGCGGTCCTTTGGGGGCACCAGCACCCATTGCCCCGGACCGTTGGGATTCTTACCCATCAGCCAGTTGGTGAAACAGTGCACGTAGCTCCCGTAGTCAAGGATAAGGAAGCCGTTCTGTTGAAGAAAAATTCTATAAGGCAACGGTACATCGATATGGCCTGTTATGCGGAGGGAAGAATATCATGTGACGAGAAGAGTGTTAAATTTAGAAGTGGATGGAAATAAGGGGAGAGGAAGACCGAAGAAAAGATAGATGGATTGTGTGAAAGAGGACATGATTAAGACAGGTGTAAATACAGAGAGGACGGCTGATAGAGGAGAGTGGAAGAAAAACATGTTGTGCCGACCCCACCTAGTGTAGGATAAGGTCAGGAAGAAGAAGACATCGATCTGGCCGGGTACTGACCGGTGTTACGGGGAGTAATGTACTATTCGTAGCTTTGTGCCAAAATAAGTCTCGTTGTGAGCGCCTTCCTTCCCTATGTTGATTGCATGAACGCTCGCTCTGTAATACGTAACAATACGCCCCGTAGGACGGTTGGAATCCACGCTTCTTTATTCTTTATGGTTCGCTTACATGTAAGATTGAAGGTAAAATATGGGGTGAACCTTCGAATTACTAGATAACAAGCTGGAAACTCGTATACGCCTCCATTCTGGCGTTATAAGCGTTGTGTCAAAAACAGTCAGTCTTTCAATACAATAGAATTTTCAAAATCTTTCCATAACTGGCGGAATGATCGCGTAACATACATACTAAAAACATATAGTCGAATTGAGAACCTCCTTTTTGAAGGCGGTTGTAAATAAAATGCTAAGCAGTGATATATTGTTCAAGCGACTCGGTGCTGCCAGCACATTGACAATAAACTTCGGTATTCTTCTTATCAAAATGTTTAACAGGATGTACCTAGGTAGGTAATTAAGTTATCACTACCCGTCTAATAGGAATGTTGGTGACGTCATTGACTGTTGGACAGGATGTTCATATCCTGCCTGTTGTTGATAACTGATAACACAAGCTTCTTTTATGAACCACGTAATTAAATAAAGTAATTACCTACCTAGTGAATCTATTTATTTCAAGTTTTTAACTGACTTGGAAAAAAGGATTACGTTCAATGTTCGCTTGAACGTACGAGTTTGGTTTTTAAATTTTTTGGACCGATTTTAAAAATTCTTTCGATTTTGTCTAGAGAATGATCATTCTCTGGACAAAAACGAAAGTCGAGACGAGGTGGTCTCATAAAAAATCCCGAGGGATTACTATTTATTTGTGAGTCTTATAATATAGGTATAATATAACAAATAAAAATATATTCTTTTCTATTCTATCCCTCAAAACATAATAACTGGTACATACCAGTATGGAACGGAATCCTCAGGAATCCCTTAAATTAACATTAATTTAAGGGATTCCAGAGGATTCCGTGGACCGCACATCGAACTAATGTCTCCATCCTCGAAAATGTTCGTATAAAGGAGAGATTATCGTCGACTGTGCAAATACCAATACTTAAGTTCTTTGGGCACGTGGCAATGAAGATGAAGAATGAGATGTGGCGGAATGAAGACTCCATGGATCGTGTCTTGGTACAAGGCAGAATGGAGGGAAAAAGGTCCTGTGGTCGGTCTCCAACTAGATGGTCGGACCTCATCACCTTCCTAACACAATCCACCCGGTCATGGAGGATTGTGTTATGAAGGTGATGCTCCCACAACGCAACCAATAGGGAACGATGGCGGCGCATTACACGGGTAGCCGTTCATCAGAACCCCTCATCATAAACACGACCACTCTGCCAAGAGTGCACGACTAAAAAGAAAAAGAAGAACAGAATTTAAGGGATTCCAAGTCAGTTTTTATTCATTCAGTTTTCATTTCATAATAAACAAGTTAATTGTTTATAACTGCTTATCATCATCAGCCCATACACGTCCACTCCTGGACATAGGCCTCCCCCGTACGACGCCACAAATAGCGGTCCTGAGCCGCCTCCATCCATCGACTCCCTGCGACCGCTACGATGTCGTCGGTCCATCGAGTGGATGGTCTCCCATGTAGGGGGGGATTTGCCATAATCACCACGCTTGGCAGGCGGTTTGGTGATCGCAGTGTTGGTGTTTAAAAATACTCAGAAGGAAGCTGCTGCCCTTCCTCTGGTAGGTTCCCTTAGTCGGCTTTTACGACATCCACGGGTTGAGTTGGAGGGGTCGATATTCGTACGCCGCGACCCCACGGCTTTATAACTGCTTAATGATTGAAAAATATGGCTCACCTGATGCTAGTGTATTAAAGTATCGTTTATTGCATGAAATACATGTAGGTACAGGTGTTTTTATGCCTATGTGTGTATTCCTACCTTTACGGTGTACAATATGTGTGTAAAAACATATAACAACAATTTAATTTTAAATTAAATAAACGTGAAGTGGGCACTATCACTGACATATAATAGATAGGGCAACACCTCGCAAGTCGCAGATCACACACGCTATACGTCTTGGTTCTAGGAACCTAAATATTTTTTGTAATCAAAAATATTACTAATCAAAGAAAAATTGGTGGAAATAATTTTACGGAACTACTGTTTTCATCGCAGCAAATCACAGAAGTTCGAAACGATGTTTGGTTTTGACAGCTTCCATGCACCATTTAATTCGTCTATCGTCCGTTTTCGAACTTCGCACTTGCACCTTTTTGCTGAGCGAGTACCTACAATCATGCGTTGTTGAAGTTTTATTATTATTTGTATCTTGTTGTTTTCATACTTAACGTCTTGGTTTACAAAAAAATCATTGGGATTCTAAAACTGAGTAAAGGATACGAGTGCATTCTACAGTGCCCTGCCCCGCGCCCTTTGACCTAAGACATAGTTGTGTTTCATGTGCCTCTAAATAACCTTTTAGAAGTTGAAAGAAACAGTCTAGGACGACTCAGAAATAAAACAATATCTCTTATTTATTTATTATTTTTTATTTATTAATGTAAAAAAATAAACAAGAATAGTACTTACTATATGACTTAAGATTATAAAGAGATACTATACTTACTATTAGACTTAAAGTCAGATCTGACTGTCGTGTAACGATTAAGAATCCCATGCCTCGTAATGTAGTTATCTAAATAATTAAATTAGCTCGGTATGTACCTCACCTAACTAATTAGATTATTAAAATTTATAAATTAGATTTAATAAAGTATATCCATGAGATATTATGTAGGGTTTGTATTCCTACCTGCCACCATTTGGTTCACATGGGGGCCGAAAGCCAAATAAAAATTACCGTTTGCCACTGCATAGGTTGATACTGGGGGCAGACAGTAATATATTCCCTATACGTAAATTTAAACAGTACATTAAACAAAATCTTATCAGGGAGGCCTTTTACTTCATAGATGATTACATCAATGATGTTAATGCTTGGCCAGGTGTCGCTCCGTTCCGCACTGTCAGTAGTATGTAAGAAATTCAATGTTCTGTTTAGCTTTAAAGAAATATTGACATGTATCTAAATCGCATTAAATTTAGATTTAGATAGACAAAATAAACATGTATTAGACACATAAGTGATATATAAATGTACTACTGGTTTCTTTTTAACTTCTTCCACTAGTGGATAAAAAATGTAAGTGAAGAGAATATCAATAACACCTTATATCTTATTTGATAATAATAACTCTTTAAAGTATAAAATTTGACTTGTCTAAGTGCTTATTTTGTAAGCCTAAAGAAATAAAGTTATTGATTCTGATTCTGATTCTGATTCTGGAACACAACCATTCCTACGGGGGGGGATAGCCATTAACCGTCTGCCGCTGAGTGGGGAGAAGTTTGTGAGGGCAGACGGTAATTAATCAGTACTAACAGGGAAAAAACAAAGAAAACTGTTTTAGGGAAAACCAGGTTTTGGTACAAAAATTTATAAAATTAAGTTCATACATAAAACTAATGTTAATTATTACAACTATTATTACTATTTAAAATATGGTTTCCCTCCCGAAAAAAGTTTTGTTTGGACTTTGGTTTGTTTATTTCACTAACTTACCTAGAAGCACCAAACTATGAGGTTATTCCAGTTTTGCCCCTTGTCTATCAATCATAATGGAATCTAAATTTTAAAATGTCCAGAGTTCTGGTTTTTCTTCTTCCATTTTTCCCCCTTCATAAAAATTGAAGTATTTCCTCTCCATACATTAACTACGTCTGTACCGAGGTGGGTCGTTACGAACGTGATGGGGCGCCGGGAGATCACCGTACGAGGACGAGGAAGGCCTTTGGTGCGCCGGGGTCGGCGGGATCCCTTGCTTCTTAACCATCTTGGCCACTTTGTTCCCAAAAAGCGTGTCATCCCTGTCCAAGTCTTGAATCTTCAAATTACGAAAAACATCACTACGACTAAGCTCGGATTTGAACAGATGTCTTCGCGAGCAAGTTTCAGTAAAATGAAGATCTAATAACAACCGGCATCCATGGTTGAAATGCCGCATGGCATTCACTTCATAGTTTTCACCCTGGTTGAGGAGCACGGTGATGGCTTTCCCGATTGCTGAGATTCCTAGTCCCAATTGGTTTTGTTTGCCTTCCAGGATTTTATCTCGGTTTTTGGAGTTGAATTCAGCAATGGTATAAATCTCGTCGTTTAATGTAGGTGCCTTTAACAACCTGCAGTTATCCGGCGCAGCGTACTCTTTGAGGAGTTTATCTTTCGTGTCTATTGGTAAGCCTTTGCGTAATATGTTTGTCCACTTCTGTGCCAGGCTGGCGTGGATATTCTCTCCAGACAGTGACAGGTCATCTCCAAGAGCATTGAGGAGTGCTTCCTTGCGATCCATTTCATTAGTTTTTTCTGCCACACCTGTTTCAGAACTCTTACGTGTTTTCTTTTCAATGGTTCGTCGCACAGGTGTACTGGTTGAGATATGTGAATCTACGATATCTATGTTATCTTCCGTTAAATTTAAATTCAACTGCTGTGGTAAAACCCTTGGTTCATCTGGACCTCTGACTACACTGGGCGGTGAGTTTGGTATTCCAAGGGCTACTGGAGGTGGATCTCTTACTTGTATTGTAGGTGTGATATCACGAAGTTTACTCGATTCTGCTGCTGGAATATCGCGGAGTTTCCTAGGGTCTATTGCAGATAAAATATCATGATGTCTCGTTTCTATGATTTCAGGAGTTTTTCTCGATTCTCTTATGGGTGAGATATCACGAGGTGGTCTCCATTCTGTTGAGGAATTATTACGGGGTTGTGATGTTGCTGGAATATCACGACGAGTCGTTTCTGCTGCTGGAATTTCACGAGGTGGTCTCGTTTCCGGGACTGGTGAGATATCACCGCGTGGTCTCGAGTCTATGGCCGCTGAGATATAGTCTCTTTTATCAGGAACTTCAGCTCGAGCTGTAGATTCTGAAACAATATGACAGAATGTTTTTATAATCATATTGTGGTATGTATGAGTACCTACATATATAATACTAACGATACTTACGATAGTTTAAATCTTCAAATACAAACGATAGTATTTACAATTTCATAACCACTCAATTTATTATAAACAGTAGGTAATTGTACTATAAATATAATAATATAATAAAACGTAAGAGATAATAAGCTTAATTAGTTCACTGGAGATTAAATTATTTAATAAAATCCGGATAAACAAAAAAGCTGGTTGTTTCAAAAGTCAAGTCGAATGCAAGATTCTATTAAGTGCCGAAATAATTTATACGCATGGCATGTGCATGTCCAGTACAACGTCACCAGTATGAAAAGGTTAACAGGAATTTAACCTTCAAAACATGCGAGAGCGCCGGCGGCGCCCCGCCGATAAAAATAAGATTGTACTTTGGTCAAAAAACTTGTTCTAGAATTTATTTATTTATTTGGCACCCAAAACGGAACATAGTCAATATATTACAAAATATAAAGCAACAATATACATATGTATATAGATTGTATCCCTAAGTAGGTATGTACAGAGCATGATTTATACAAAGCAGTTCTGTGTAAACAAATATTGGAAGCTGCTATTTAACTCTTACGCAATAAAATACATGACTGTCTAGTTTTTTGTTACATATCTTGAGGTACCTATCCGTTTAATATGTAATCTGCGAAGATAATGAAAACAAAAGTGATAGATAACTCACCGCGCTCTCTATATTCACCGGCGAACGTGACAGTAGTTCCACTGGTTCCTGGTATCTTTTCTTCAAGCTTTTGAATTTTCTTTTTGTAGTGCATTATCTCTTCTTCCAATGATCTCTTTGGCTTCGACATTTTATTATATTATTATATTATTTTTATATATCAATGACGAACATGTAGGTATTTTATACGTGTTCTCGAGTGGCGAGCGCGAAGGGGAATGGCGCGCCGATTTCGTTTCATGCCTTTTATTGAAATCTTTGAACACGTCCAGTCTTGTTGAAGCTTGTTGTTGATAAGTTTGCGTTATCATTAATAGATATTGTCCTGTCCGTTGCATTTTTAACGTTATTCAGACTATGTTGGTGTCGATTATCTATTTGGCATTTTGATCAAGTTTTAGTGCCTATAGTCTCGGGGCTATATTTTGAGTTGAATTCTAAGAAATGGTATCGCGTCTGGACAAGACGAATAAAAATATCCATAGACTATAGGCACTAAAACTTGATCAAAATGCTTGATCAAGTTTTAGTGCCTATAGTCTCTGTGCTATATTTTGAGTTGTATAATTCTAAGAACTGGTATCGCGTCTGGACAAGACGAATAATAATATCTCGTTGTCCCGTTCGCTCTTACAGGTTACAGGGTCAGACAGTCGGGACGTACAGTTCTATATTGCGATTTGGTAAACAAATGTAGTACCTACCTATATTGCTTGGGTTTTACCCAGCTTTTTTCGTATGTGTTTTTAAATAAGTATCTGGCACGTTGCCAAAATGAATATGTTCAGCAGTGGACGTATACGGGCTGATGATGATTACCTATGTGTAAAGCCTTAGGTACCCAGGTATCTAGATCCCTAGTACCTGACTCTTCTAGGTATTTATGAAGGCGAATTACCACGACTCACGTTCTGATTAACGTTTTACATATTTCACTGAAATTCACAAAAGCGGCACAAGTAGGTACGTTACGTAGTCAGGAAGTTTTTTTTTTGTTTTTTTTTTTGTCTTTATTTAAAACGTTACTTCTATTCTTACAGGTATGCCCTAATACAATAGAGTAGTTGGCGCATTACCCGTATCATACCTTGGTATTAGGTTTTGCAAATATTCGAAAATTTAGATATTCGAATATTCGATTTTTTTTCGCGTATTTTCGAATCATTCGAATATATTCGAATAATAGGAAAAAACTATGTTTTTTTTGTAATCACATCTTTTCTTATTTTTGTAAGTGGTATTTGCATGTACAAATTTAAAATATCAAAAGGTTGTGTCGATGTAACGATATATTGGCGATTTACACGCACAATTAACCACAAATTCTTTGTAAAAAACAGTCTTCAAAATCTAGGTGAGTTGGTATTTTAACAATATCTACAACTATAACTAACTGTTTCTCTAACTGCGAAACTATGAGAGTTAGAGACAGTCATGAAAGGAGTCATGGGCTCAATTTATGATATAATAAAAACTGCTAGGTATCTACTTATTTTTTAAGTTTAAAAAATTCATTAGGAATAGATGTTATAACGAGGACCTAATAAAATACAGGATAAAAGTTTAGGACTCCGGCGGGACTTGAACCCGCGACCTTCCAAATACGGGGATGCGCTACTAGCTGACCGTTAGGTCAGCTGGTTTAACCGCTGATAATGAGGTCCTGGGTTCTAATCCCGGGAGTAGCTAGATGTGTATGTTCTGGCTCACTCGTAAGTTGACTTTTCAGCGTAAGTTGACTCACGTTCCGGGCCGCTTCGCAGCGGGCCGACGAGCCACGTTACGTTGGAAAAGCTTTAAAATTGTGTGGGAGAGCTCTGTTTCAGTACACTTAGTATGCATTTGAGTGTCTATGAGGTCTGGTTTGTGGTTTAGGCGAGGAGTCTCGTGGCTTTGTTATGCTGGTCGCCACCGGACGCTGTGGTTTGATAAGGAGTTAACTATGTCGCTGATTATGCCATTTTTATGATAATGGTACTACATACGTTTCGACTTCCAAAGAAGCGCATACGCGTTTGTGTTATTTTTTCCCGACTACCAATGCAGGAGGGTTTTGAGTTTGGCTCCCTATGTATTATGTTTTTAGGTTTATATGTTTGTATGTAGCCAATTTTTATGATCCCACATAGCGCTGAAATTACAAATGAGGTATTAATTGATTCGGCTCAATACCGCGGTGGTTAAAGGCTATATGATATCACATGATATTGGGGGTCTAACGAGTTAGCGGGGTCTAAGTGAGGGTTGAAAATTCCATTGTTAGTAAATATGCTCGTGTGGAGCATCAATAGAAACACCTTTGTTTTTACTGTCCAAAAAATCCTCTTTTTTCAATGATAAATAAAGTTTTTTACTATTCTCAACTTCTCAGCAAAAAAGTTGAAAAAAAAAATACAATATATGTAGTTATAAACTAAAACCAGATTACGTAAAAAGTCCTAAACAAGCGTTCACCGATTATCCTTATCATTTTCTTTTGATTGCTACTTAGGTAGTCGGAAGCCATGGGATATATGTAAGTATGAACAAAACAGGCTCCGACTACCTAAGTATAAAAGAAAATGATAGGGATACTCACTCGGTGAACGGTTGTTTAAGACTTCTTACGTAGTCGGGTTTTAGTTTTTAACTATATTTTTTTATATAAAAAAATGAAGTATTGTTTCAAATTTCAAGGCACCTATGATATATGACATACCTGATGGTGGAATGTTCTTTACCTTTAATTTTATGTATAAAAATCGTAGATTTCTTACTTTCATCATTAGTGGCCTACGCACCTGACATAAAAAGAACTGGAACAGCCATGGGTGCTGGTTTCTTCTTCGTGTTATATGATTATATTTCTATGAAAAAAAAGAACAATACCTAAGTGAGGGGAAAAAAGTCAGTTTTTTAACTTCATCGAGACTTTTGACAGTTACATTTTGATGTCGTTTTGTAGCATCATCATCAGCCCGTACACGTCCACTGCTGAACATAGGCCTCCCTCAAACGACGCCATGAATAGCGGTCCTGATCTGCCTCCATCCAATGACTCCCTGCGACCGCTACGATGTCGTCGGTCCATCGAGTGGGGGGTCTTCCCACACTCCGTTTCGCTGCATTTTCTTATTTATTTATTTAATTTATCATTACTTTCATGCTGCGTTTCGTTTCATTGCATCGCGGTCGCCACTCGAGAACCTTTACTCCCCAACGGTTATCGGATCTACGAGCTATAAGGCCTGCCCATCGCCACTTCAGCCTGCTAATTCTGAGAGCTATGTCGGTAACTTTGGTTCTTCATGGTTTTTGGTTTTGTAGCATAGATATTCATTAATAACATTTCTAAATATCAGCTGCGGATAGAGTGATTTCTGAAATTATCGCAAAAAGTATGATGCAAGTCAGGAAACAGAAAACCTCTATTTATTGTGGTTTGTAATATTGAACTATAGAATTGTTCAGTTTATTTTAATGAAATATCAGTTATTTATTGATAATAGGGCGTTTTATCTACACTTTGCACTCATTTTGCAGTAGGTACAACAAATTAAAACTTCCCTTATTTATCCAATAATATAAAGAGTGGATTCATACGCACCATGGTCTCCACAGAAGACCAGCGCTATAGTATGATCTGCTCTACCATTGCACATGCTGAGTGGAGATCGATTTTGTTATTGTAGTGTGTTTTGACAAATAACTTTTTTATTTTTCGTGTATATGTGATATGGATTATTGAATTATCTGAAATAAATGAATACAGTAAAATTAATATTAATTCGTAATATAACTAAAATAGGTTACGTATCTTTACCGATTTTCGAAATGGATAATACTTTCAAGTGTTCTAAACGTGAATTATTTATTATTTTCATACATTGAAGGAGGAAAAAAACTAGAAGCTCTATCAACAGTTTTAACAAAACTATCATGTTTCTGAAGACAACATGTGTCTAATTATCAGTGATATTCAAAGGAATATTATTCCTCCCTTTGGCGATGGGCGATGGGCAGAGAAAGGAATCATTTTTTAAAAAGAACTTGGTTGGATTCATAATATTGGGTAACTTTACCAAACTCGGAAGAAGTAGCACCTAACTTCACGCCTATTCTTCTAGGAAACGCGGAAGATCCTGTGTCTCTTATGGGGACTCGTCAGAATCAACCAAAAATACAAAATACCGCGCTACCTGCTCAGTGAATATAGCTTTGAACACGTCTACAATGTCTTTGTTCAGGGATTACGTTTAATAGGAGGAGGAATAAAAGCAAAATTCATGGAAGCACTAAGACTGGCTGATAATGATAATCTCTCTATATTTGAATCTCATAGATAACCTAAGCCAGAGCCCAAAATGCTAATGGATCAAGCGGTCCGGTGCACATGGCTAGTTGAGATTGGTCGCCCCGTAGCCGAAAATTCGGCTAGAAGGTTCATATTATAGTTTTAAGCTGCAAATACAGAATACCTTATCATGTGAGTGCTAGTTATGCTAGTGTATCCTTTTCGTATTGGCTGATAAACTACCGCGGTCGCGCGGGTCTAGTCTAAATGGAAATATAATAAATTACTTGAGCGACTGTTCATTGGCATATTTTTATTAATTGTACTTATTTGCATAAAAATACCTATACCGGTATCTTTTCGGTATTTCTATTCACGTCTTTTATACACTAAGCTTAATCTATCTTAAACAATAATTTTATTTATAGCAGATACTAGGCTAAACCCTGCATGTTTAATTCTACATGTTTATCTTATATAAATTCCATAAATATATTTATTCTATTATTTTATACAATAAATACTGAGGTAGCAATATCTTTGGTATATGGTGCCGTTCCTCTAAAAGTATAATTTTAACGGACGTTTTTGTTACAAAGTCTGCAATAAATATAAGATGTTATTGCAATGTCAAAATTAACAGACAAAGCTGCTTCCTGATCGTTTAGATAACAACACTCTTAACATATTTGAGATTACAGTATTATTCGTTTTGGCAAAGGAACTCCTTTATCATATTTCCAGTATCACGACCAAAAACTGTGTCGTCTCTTTTAAACAGATGGTTTATATCTTGAAAATTATGATGACTGTGACTTAGTTTTTCCACCAAAAATGACTTTAGCCTTGAGTCGACGGGAGTGCACACAATCCTCCTAACTCTGGTTTGGTCGTAATGAAGATCGGCTAACAAGTGCAAGCCTCTGTGTATATGTTCCATTGCAGCTCTGAATCCACCATCACCGCACCTTGAAGCCAGGGTAACGCCTTCCGCGATAGCTGCCATGCTCGCGCCCAATTGATCTTGATACTTAAACGTAATTGAGTCTCGTCTCTTTGCTGCTTCATCCATAAAAGGGATCACTTCTGGATTTAAACAAGGCGCTTTCATTAAAGTGCAGTTGTTTGGTATTTTGTACTTTTCCTGTAGGTAAAATCTTTCTCCTTTTGACAATCCACTTTGTAGTACAGAATGCAATCGTTCAGCCATTTCTGGGTGAATGTTGTGTGTCGGTGGACTTAAAGGACGTTTGTTTTTTATAATGATGTCTATATTCCTTGAAATGTTGCCTTTACTACCTTCCGGACTAGAAGGTGGATTGTTGTTTGGTTTAATAACTTTCGAATCTTTGGCAAGTTTAGGCGGCGCGTATAGAACATTTCGCTGACGGTGAGATTCAAGAGGTGGTTTAGGAGGGTTTGCAGCGCCAGAACTTGTGTACCCTTCATCTAAACTTGAGCGGTCAGGTACGCGAACATCTGCAAAAAATATATATTTTTACAATAATTTCTAAGCAGAAAGATTTTTCAGGGCTCTATTTAGGTTACGACCGAATGAGCTACCATTTCCAAAAAAACTTTTCTTAAAATATCAAAATATATCCGTATCTCGCACAAAAAGAAAAAATAATAGAAATACATACGTACTCTATTGTTTCATTAAAAATATAAGGTTAAGGTTTTCTTATAGACCTCATTTAATTTAATATGAGTAAAGGGACTACCTACTCTTGAAGCATTCCTTCAAGAGTAGGTAGTCCCTTTACTCACTCTAACAAAACTAGTGATTAAAACAAGATTTATCACTGCCATCTTATTTTTTTTATCCATTGTATCAACATGTAAACCTGCGATGAAATAAATAGCCTCAATTGACTAAATACATAAAAAAATTTATATAAAGATTAATTAGATATCTATACCTATTTATTATAGATTAATTTACAAAATTCATCGGATGATTTAAAAAAATAGTTGATCATACATATAAAAGTCAATTGTTGTTCGTTAGTCTCGCTAAAACTTATAAACAGCTGATGTTTTTTTTTGTTTGTTTGCCTTACTACGGGGGTGTTTTAAAAGAAAACAAAAACCCATAAAAAAGTTTCAAAGATTCAAAATTGGTATGTATGGGAATCGGTTTTTTCCATAATATACCTATTGTACTTTGGGTGAAACGAAGTTCACCGGGTCATCTAGTATTAATGAACGGCACTATGAGTCAGAATCACCCGTAAAGGGTTACATAAAAAATAAAGAAGGTATATTTACCTGAAGCTCGCTCCCTGTTTCCTTCAGTATTAGCATTAGACGGCATTTGTTCTTCTAGCTTTCGAAATTTCGCCTTCAATAATTCCAACTCTTGCTCGAGGTGTGTCTGAGAGCTTTTTTTACGTTTTCTTCCTCGCGGCTCGGACATTATCACGATGAAGTACTGTTATTATTATTATTTGATTTAGTTGTAGATCAGTGTGATGCTGTGCACGGCTGGAGCGGTACTGAAAATCCGCGACTCCCCAGGCCTTTTATATCCTGTTCTCACATGCGACGTAACGTGAGCCACGATCAAAGTTCAACATGATGTCAACATTTAGATTATTTGGGTTTTAACCAACTTTATTAATAGGTTATTTAGGTTGATTATTGTTCTTAACAAAACTTTGGAGCTCTTTATAAAATGTATGATTATTATTATTTCTCTTATCAAAACGTTTGACTATTGGAGCTTTGGGTAAGTTCCATTCTGAGATAAAGCCGTAACAGATAATTTATTGCTTTTGTCGTGTCCATTGCTAAAGCTTAGCAAAGAGTTAGTATGACTGGAGCGATAAGAGCGACAGCGACACTTTTAAATTCATAGATTGTGGGTCTATAAACTGATATTAGAGTCACAAGATGCATGACATACGAAATATGATAAGAATGTACAATGAGTACGTACTTATCATAATTTAGAACTTCTTTATTGTTTGAATATATCCGCATGCAGTATACCCGTCATGTGGAGTGTCTACGTGTCTCAAAAGGAGCTCTACATTTTGGTTATGAGGGAATTTCAAATCGTTATAACTCTGGAACCACTCGAATCGAAGGCAGACCCACATTGTTTGGTCTCTAAGAAATCAGGAGAATGAGTTCTATCACATGGAGGAACAAAACACCCCAGTCGCCCGTCAAAAAATCCCCTTACGCCATAATTCCGTATCCAAGGGATAAAGGGTAGACCCATTGTGTGGGGTGTCTACGCGATCAGCAGAAGGAGCTCTTTAACTTGGCTCGAAAGGAATTTGAAGCTGTCATAACTCGAGAACCATTCGACTCATCCGTAGAAATGCGTCCGATCTGTAGATTATTAACTCTACAGATCAGGCTTTTTTCTATGGCACGCATTATTGCACGTGTAACCTCTACACATGGGGTGACTGGCACTACAGCTCAACTAATTACTTCTTTATACATACAAATCTTGTGTTTGTAACCGAACTCCTCCGAAACGGGTTGAACGATTTTTATGAATTTTTTGTGTATATTTGGTAGGTCTGAGAATTATACCCCTAAGTGATAAGGGTGGCCCACCCCAATTTTTTATTTATCTAATATATAAAAATCTCGTGTCAGTGTTTGTAACCGAACCCCTCAGAAACGACTTGACCGATTTTTATGAATTTACTTTTTTTATTCGATAGACAATTTTTAATACCCCTAAATGTTAAGGGCACACACCAAAATTTTTTTTGCCAATTTTTTAATTTTTTCTTTATGATTTTTCATTAAAACACAACCGCCGCCGGGAACCTTACCTATAATCCTCAATTTCCATCTTTCTAACACCAACTTCCAATTTTTTAAAAGCGATATTAGTTAGTACTGTAATAATCTTCAACCGTCAGTGGTCGATCGCAAAACAACGTTTGCCGGGTCAGCTAGTAGATATATTATAAAAATGTAATGATTACTTACACTAGTCATTCTGTCATACGCAGTGTCGATGATTTCGTCGATCCTTGACGCGCTGAGTCCTATCACAGACCGGTAGAAAGCTGCAAGGGCTGATTTCGTGACTTCGCCAGAACCTGCAAAGGTTATTTAGAATGATTAGTTGAGATATGTATTAAACTTTCTTGACCTATTTATTTATTTATTGCATACTCAGCTTAGGTTGTAATTAGTGCTTAGAGTTAGTACATGCAGCAATTTATTTATAAATTATATTATAATAATAGACACTTAGTCTATTTATGTACAAATATGATTTTTTTTTTATTATTTAGTGTTTTTATAAAGAAAATTACAAACAATTAAAGAAACAAAAAGAATTCCTCAACCAAATTTCAAGTCGATACGGCATGGCATGGGTATGGGCTTTTCGGAACTGCACCCAAAACTTTTATAGTTTACTACTGACGCATGACGCCTGACCTATCATAGAATATTTAGAATGATTGGTTGGGGTATAATAATAATACAATAATAGTAATAATATTGGCCGTGGGGCCGCGGCGTACGAATATCGACCCCTCCAACTCAACCCGTGGATGTCATAAGAGCGCAGACTAAGGGAACCTACCAGAGGAAGGGCAGCAGCTTCCTTCTGAGTATTTTTAAACACCAACACTGCGATCACCAATACGCTTGCCAAGCGTGGTGATTATGGCAAATCCCCCCCTACATGGGAGACCATCCACTCGATGGACCGACGACATCGTAGCGGTCGCAGGGAGTCGATGGATGGAGGCGGCTCAGGGCCGCTATTTGTGGCGTCGTACGGGGGAGGCCTATGTCCAGCAGTGGACGTGTATGGGCTGATGATGATGATGATGATTAAAAATAATAATAGAGTTGTAGGTATAAAGCTTTGTTGATAGGTCAATTTATTCGAGTTTAATACCTACCTCATCCAATCGTTTTAAATATTATTTGAACAAAACGCATAAAAAAAAAATTATTTATTAGACCCCACAAGTAAATAAAATGTGGGACGCTACATGTGTCGACACACTTGCGCCTTCCCATCTTTCAAGGACATCCGTGAGGGCTGGTTCGGCGGCAGATTTGGCCGAGGATCTCAAGAGGCGCAAATATGCAGGTCTCGACAGAGCCTACGCATTTGCTCCCCTTGGAGTCGAGACCCTAGGTCCGTGGGGTACCGAGGCTCTCCGGGTTTTCAAAAAATTATCTGAGCGCCTGGTCGAAGCGACGCGTGACCCGAGAGCTGGTGAGTATCTGGCGCAGCGCATTAGCATTGCCATACAGCGGGGCAATGCAGCCAGCGTCTTGGGGACGCTTCCGACTGGTATTGATATGGACCAGTTGAGCTATCTGTAGATTGTTTGCAACAGTCTGCAGTTAGCTCAATTGTTTCAATTGTAAATACTAGTTTAATTTCTTTATATTATTTGATTGTTATTTTCTTTGTCAATAAAATGATAAAACTAGTTACTGACGCCTAACCCTGCATATATTATATAAAATGATTATATAGGTTTTACACTTTGTTGATAGGTCAATGAAGTTCAATATCATTACAGCAAAGCACAGAAGCTCGAAACTATTTTTGGTTTTGAAAGCATTCGTCATTTAATTGATCTCTCGTTCGTTATAGAAATCAATTTTTTTTTTTTTTTAATAACTTGTTTTCTCTAATTGTTTTCAGTTTTTGGTAAGTTTTCAGTCATAAATGTCTTTGACATAACATCTCTTGGACTAGCTGCTGCTCGCGCCTTCGCCCGCCTTTTATCGGGATAAAAAATAGCCTAACTACCTTCATATATATTATTCTAGGTCCTCAACTATACCCATACCCTTCAGCCCAATTAGTTCAGTAGTTTTGGCGTGAAAGAGGAACAAACATTCATTCATCCATCCACACATTGTTACAAACTTTGTCATTTTTATATTAGTTGCAACAGTTAGATTCTAAATCGAAGTATAGGTATTAAATCTCGGGTAGGTACTCAAAAAGGTACATAAAAAGAACAAAACTCTTTCATAACATTGCAACACATTGCAGGACATTGCATCAGAACAACGGAACAAGCATAAGTACCTACTTATTATTACTATTTCTTTTTCTCACACAAAATAAGACGAAAACAACTAACGTTACGTGATCGAACAAAATACAAAAATAGCAGCTGTTGACCTTGAGTTTTATAGAGCATTAACCTTATGTTATTATTACTAGTGAGTCATGCAAGTGATATAATATAGTAGGTGATTTACTATTCGGTACAGATGTACGGAATAGACGATCTCTGTGGCGCGGCGGGCATCGAAGGTCAGTTGCAGGTTCGATTCCCGCCTCGGGACAAATGTTTGTACGATCTGCAGATAATTGTTCTGTATGTTCTGGGTGTTTTCTATGTATAGTAAAAAATATTTACCTATTCCCATCTATGTAGTTAGTTTAAATTAATTACGTAGTACATGTGTAGTACCCATATCAAAAGCTCTGCTTAGCTTGGGGCTAGCTGATGATGTATGAATTGTCGAAAATTATTTATTTATTATTGACGACCGATGTGGCGCGGCAGGCGGAGGTCCACCTGCGACGCAGGAGGTTGCGGGTTCGATTCCTGCCTTGGGAAAAATGATGGTAAGATCTGCAAATATTTGTTTCGGGTGTTCTGGGTATTCTATGAATGATAAAAAATATCTATCTATGTTATACATATATTAAATTATATAATATATAAATACCCAGAACACCCGAAACAAATATTTGCAGATCGTACAAACATTTGTCCCAAGGCGGGAATCGAACCCGCAACCTCCTACTTCGCGGGCGGACCTTCGTCCGCCACGCCACATCGGTCGTCATTTTACATATTATTTGCAGATACGCTTATAGAATAGATAAAACGTGTTTAGTCAGTTACTGACGCCTAACCATGCATACATTATCTAAAATGATTGGTTGATGAGGCATTACATTTTGTTGATAGGTAGGAATAGTTTAATACCTACCAAGCATTCTACGAAAAGACTAAAATAAATGACGTTACGTATGTACATACATATGTATATACGAACAAAATTCTAAAATAGAAGCTGTTGACCTTGGGAGACCATAGAGCATTAACCTCATATTTTATTATTAGTGAGTCATGCAAGTGTTTAGTTTAAAGTAGGTAATTTACTATTTGGTACAGATGTACGGAATAAGCTACCTCTGTGGCGTAGCGGGCGAAGGTCAGTTGCGGGTTCGATTCCCGCCTCGGGATTTTTTTTTGTACGATCTGCAGATAATTGTGCAGGATGTTCTGGGTGTTTTCTATGTAGAGTAAGTACTTAATGCATTAAACTAAATAGACAGATATAGCAAAAAATATCTATCTATTTAGTTTAATGTATTATGTATGTCCATCAACTCCCTGCGACCACTACGATGTCATCGGTCCAGAGTGGATGGTCTCCCATGTAGGGGGGGATTTGCCATAATCACCACGCTTGGCAGGCGGATTGGTGATCGCAGTGTTGGTGTTTAAAAAATACTCAGAAGGAAGCTGCTGCCCTTCCTCTAGTAGGTTCCCTTAGTCGGCTTTTACGACATCCACGGGTTGAGTTGGAGGGGTCGATATTCAGTATATCAGTCATCTAGTACCCATGACACAAGCCCTGGTTAGCTTGGGGCTAGATGATGCTGTGTGAATTGTCCAGCATTAGTTATTCATTATTATTATTAGTGATCGACTCACACAAGACCAAAACACCACGTTGCGTGATTGAGTAAAATTTAAAAATAGCATTTGACCTTGAATTGAATTGAATCTTGTTATTAGTCATTCAAGTGAAGAGTCATAAGCGTAACATAGTAGATAATTGACTATGGTACAGTTGCACGGAAAAGTCCGTGAGTATCGACGTTGCGACTAGGCAACGTCTCACGTGAGCCGTTGGGAATACTTTTCGTGAGACGTTGCGACTGAGAACGTCTCACGTGAGACGTTCGGAATAACCCTCTATTTATATGCCAGCAGCGAGTTTTTACTATATGTTCTATGCTATTTATCTACCTATTTATCTATACTGTTTCGTCGATCTAGCAGCGGTCGTCTGCTCATTCGCTGATGAAGAGATCACGGGTTCATATCCCGGATTGATATTCGATTTTTCTAGCAAGATATAAGCTGCCCGGAATAGGGAAGTTGTCGGTGTTACCTACACGTAAAGCAAGATAAGAGTGAAGGAATAGACAGTGCACCTGTGGTTACGCTCATACTTGTGCACAATAGTATGCCTTGCAGATATAAAAAACAGAAACGGGCGGTAAATCCTGTGCCTAGCAAAATTTTATTCAACATTTTGTAGCTCAATCTCTAAACTAAGCCATCTTACTTATAAACCTATTAGCGTCTGTACGTGGTTTTGCACGCGTTTTCCGTTATAAAAAGTAGCCTGTATCCTATATACAACAGTCGTATCCGGGATACCGGCTCCAGCAAAAGTCATTAAGATTTGTTCAGCCGTTTAGGCAAATGTAACCGGCAGACAGAATTAATTTTTTTATATTATATATACCTAGTAGATCGTTACTTATTTAAAAAACCTGTAAATGCGTTATTTTCCTGTTGTTGACTCATCAACATAAAAAAAACAACTATGTTGTGATTGATTATTTATGAGGGTTAAAAAATAGTGATCGCCAAGAAAGAGATAGAAAAGATAAATCAGAATCAATAACTTTATTTCTTTAGGCTTACAAAATAAGCACTTGGACAAGTCAAATTTTATACTATAAACATAGTTATTATTATCAAAAAAGAAATAAGGTGTTATTGATATTTTCATCACTTCAATTTTTTGTCCACTAGTGTAAGAACTGAAAAAGAAACCACTAGCACATTTATATATCACTTATGTGTCTAATACATGTTTATTTTGCCTATCTAAATCTAAATTTAATACGATTTAGACACATGTCAAATATTTCTATAAAGCTAAATAAAGGTTGCAAACCGAAAGCTACGCTAAGTTTCGCTAAGATCGCATATCTGACGGATTTTTTCACACCACATCGATTAGTGTGTAGCCGGCACACAAGTCTGAAAAACTGCGCCAGCTATGCAAGCTGAACCGAAACCTGCAAAAAGCTTATTCAACGAGAGTTACCTAGAATTTGTGTGTGGTGTGTTCAATTCACATAGGGGTTGTCCATTAATCACGTGAGGCTCGAAAGGGGAGAATTCAATAAAAATGACGAAATATCACGAGGAGCTCCTTTCTCGGGGGTATAGTGAGATCTATAAAAAATGCTTACCAACATCAACCCATAGCCAGGCGTCGTCATCGCGCGTTTTTATTTTGAACTTCGCTACTACACTTCACTACTGTGTGTATTTTTAACGTCTCTCACTCCTCAATTCCCTCATTTTATTACCACAATTTTTGTACAAAATATACGAGCTGCCATATCTTGTACGATAGCTGTCAAATGAACCTTCTACATCAACCCACAAGGGATCGGCATCGCATCTTATAAATCTATCCGGTAAGGGAACGGAGGGAACTCGTTTTTCAGCCGAACAACCCTGCCGTAAACACACAAAGGCTACGTTACAGCGGGCGCGAGATCGGAGCCTTAAAGCTACGCGTTCACTGGGTCGTCGGAATCGGAGCGTACGGAGCAAAAGAATATGTTGTTTTATCATTATTATTATATGGTGATAGGTGGGCAGGCCATATAGCTCGTAGAACCGATAACCGTTGGGGAGTAAAGGTTCTCGAGTGGCGACCGCGATGCAAAGCGAAACGGAGTGTGGGAAGACCTCCCACTCGATGGACCGACAACATCGTAGCGGTCACAGGGAGTCGTTCGATGGAGGCGGCTCAGGACCGCTATTCGTGGCGTCGTTTGAACATAGGCCTCCCCCAAACGACGCCACGAATTCTAATTTCCAGTCATCACATATGGCAACAATAACAATATTGCCGATGCAAAATTCTATACCAGTAGACGCAGCCTATCGGTATATTGAATATACCGAGGCGTTGTGCGCTGCGTACGACCGATTCTGATCAGTGGACGCGTACCTTAAAAGCGTATGTTCGCTTATTTCTTTCCATGCATATTTTGAGGCATAGTCACGATTGAAAAAGATAATAGATAATGTAGATTGTAAATCACGATGCTCTGACTTTTGTGAGTCGTTGGGAATACTTTTCGTGAGACGTTGAGAATGAGCACATCTCTTGTGAGACGTTAGAAATAATTCAGCTAGCTCCTTGCATCGCCCTTACCGGATACTGAGAGGAAATACTTGTCGTAGTATGAGGGCGATCCAATAGTCATACGAACTCACACAAATTACCTACTTACTAGATTTATGTATGAACTCGTTTATAGGTTATTATAGTGCTTATGCCCGCACTTTGGGTAATCTTAAAGAATTTAATAATATCCCAAAAATTTACGACTCCGGCGGGACTTGAACCCGCGACCCTCCCCTGAATACGAGGATGCGCTAACGAAATGCGCAGTTGGTTAGTGCATCCTCGTATTCAGGGGAGGGTCGCGGGTTCAAGTCCCGCCGGAGTCGTAAAAATTTTTGGGATATTATTAAACTCGTTTATAGTTTTCGAGTGATTTTGAGTTATTTGTTGCATTTGGTCAGAATGAGTGCCAACAAGTAAAGCAGTGACAATATTTCACGTTCTCGAAAACAAAAACTTTTTAGGTCTAGGGTAAGCAAAAATAACTCGTACTAGCCATTCGAAAGCAAATTTGATCGCTCACAAAAAACTTTTCTTTGAAAACTGTCAAAAATACGCTTCCACTCACGCTCCCGCTCCACCTAAAACGCACCCTTACACGGCATAAAGTAGTATAAAACCCCGAGTAATAAATAAACAAGGTAGATACCGCTACCTATCTAAATCTGGTATACCGCTGGGAGGTTTGATGATACTGTTCGGTGGATGAAATTGGATACGCAGCTGACGTGGTTCGGATTGGTTTGTAATTACAATAGATAGATAAATAAGATTTTTATTTGCACACACAGCAGTACACAGGTTGTATGGATACAGACATTTGACAAAACAATAAAACACAAAATACAAAGTATAGCAAGCAAAGTAAGGTTAAACAGCCCAGCAAAAGGTAATAACTCAGCGCATAGTTTTGCTCGAGGAGCAAACACTGATTTTCAGTATTAGGTACCCTCTGAGGTGACCAGAAAAACGAGATACCAACAAGTTAATAATGTGTCTTATATAAGTATTAAATGAGGACATTGATTCATCATTGCCGTGTTTGAGAAAATAAATGAACCTAACGTTATTTATATACCTACACAAAAAAAAATGGTGCTAAGCGTAACAGCAATAGCTTCGTTGTGTTTCATTTCATGCACTGCGGAACTTGGAAATGGTTGTTATTTCAGCAATTAGCTAGATAAAAAGATGATTGTTACCCTCTGCACGCAAAAACTACTGAACAGATCGGATTGAATTACAATAATATCGGCATACAGTTTGTTAGAGAAAACCATTACGGCGTAGACCAGCCGACAGCCCTGGGTATCAATGGATCAACGAAGTTGAAGCCGATCTTCGCGAACTGTAAGCCCATAGCTGGCGAGAGACAGCTCAGAACCGAGATACCTGGAGAAGCCTTGTGTTGGAGGACAAGATCCACTTTGGGTCGCTTAGTCTCAGGACGGTGGCGTAAGTAAGACGTAAAACCTGAGTAAGTTGCAGGTAGTTCTAGGCCTGGAATAAAACTAGGCTACTTTATATTAATTGTATGGTGTGTTCTATCTATGTTATTGTTATGCTTTTTTACTGATACTTACCTACTTTTTAGACTATATGTCTATGCTTGTTTTTTGTTTTGTGCTATCTGTTTGCTAACCAAATAAACCATCTATCTAACACACATCTTTTTATCCCATAAATTATTATCGGAATGGGATATAATCTATAATCGTTTTCATAGAATGACGAACACACATGCGAATCTGCAGGAAGAAAGTAGTAAACCATAAACTTTCTTTCAGTACCACACTCCGTACTACATTCGCATATTTCGCATGTGCTTGCATTATAAACAGTTCCTTTGCCAATAACAAAGAAGTTAAGACAAACAGTTCCTTACCAGTTCTGTCGACGACGTGGAACAATATCTTGCATAAGTACTGCAGGTAGAGAGGCAGATCGCTGAACCTCTTCATCGCGCTCAGGTGGAGTGCCCAGCGCGCCAGCCACCCCTCCAACGTCGTCCGCCCTGGCATGTTAATGCCACTGGCCTCTGTGCCGCATACTTTCTTATAGTAAGGCAGGTCTCCCCATCTGAAAGTTCAATAGAATCTTATAAGTTAAACTTTATTTATAATAATATGGCGTGTTTTAAAAAACGATACACCGACTTCAAATTCCCTTACTTTTACACTTATTTTAAGATTTGCGGGAGAAATACTAACCCCCTGTCGATACAAATTTTATGGGACCCCTTCGGGATCATTTTCTATACAATAGTGAAAGAATTTTCAGAATCCGTGCATAATTGACGGAGATATCGCGTAATACATGTACATTAAAAAAAAATTCAGACGAATTGAGCTCCTCATCCTTTTGAAGTCGGTTAAAAAATACAATCAAATAATAGAAAGAAATTAGAAACAGTATGTATCACAGATTAGGTAATGTTACTTCGTAACCAGTATTTACAATTTCAAAATTTGAAAAACAAAGACGAAAGTTAGAAGCTCTCTTGTCTATACGCTCTTTCGCCGCAAAAATCTACGGTTTAAAAAAATCTAAATTCTAAAATTCCGCCATAGATAGAAATCGTGTGTGGAGTTTTAGTTTTCTTCCATAAAATTAGCGCCTTGAAGCGTAAGTACCTTCCGGAAGAAACTTCTTTGAATAGATATGAAAAAAAAAAATTGGCACCTCACAATGCATACTTAAATCTCACAATACAGAAACATTAATAAGCTAGGAATTTACAATATAAATTTTAGAAAAACAAACAAAAATAAAAGTATACATATTAAATCTAAAATACAACTGTGGCATGTTTAAGGTACTATAGGAACTATCACTTCTCACACATTTCTTTGCATATTATGACGGCAATCCAACGCCAATCGTAGCATACGAACTTGTTTATAGTTTTCTATTGATTTTGAGTGAATTTAGAACGATTTCGATTAACTGATAAAACGGTTCATGTATTTTGGACTGATAACAGGTCGCCGACTTTTTGATCATTGTTGTAAGTCACAGCTACATAGGTTATCAATTATTGCAATAAAACAGTCATAGATAATATCTATGAGTGTATTATTGTAACAATATTAAAGCATTCATTGCCAAGCCTCGGCAAGGCGGCGGGGCGGCGCGGCGGCGGCGCGGCGTTGCGAGCCTCATGCACCTCTAGAGTCCATCTGGACTTGGATGTGCGTCTTGGGCCATCAAAGTGTTAAAGGCTCCGTAGACACCTAACACCACGTCGTATGTAATTGTAATTAACTAGTGTAATTGGTTTTATATAATCGTGCTAGTTAGTAATCAAAATAAATAAAGTAGCTTGCTACGGCGTAGCAGCCATCGCGTAGCACACAATACATATTCTTCTGCTCGCAGTTTCGATAACTTGGTCTTGAATAAAACTAAGACTAAGGCCCGTATTATAAAACTTGCTCGTTCACCGATTTATGCTTGAGTAACGCTTATGTCATAAAAAAGCGTTACTCAAGCTTATCAAGCTATCATAATAAGGCTCGAAATCACACAGGTATTATTATAGCTATCTATTAGTGAAAGAGTTTTTGGAAATGAGACCAGCTAATTCGGAAATTTATCGCTCTCTTAAAGTAATGTAGGTACATTTTCACTATACATATAAAACTATAGTAATGAAGTTTTATCATAAACAAATTCAAAATTGAAATCAGATCAAACTCTATCTACCATCTTTGTGAATACTAGTTCTAATTTGTTTCTCTTTTTTAACAAAGAATATCATTGTATCTTTAAATATCCTTCTTCAATTCATCCTTGTCAATAAAAAGCTTTTTCATCTATTCATCCTGGAATATCCTTTTTCAATTCATTATGACACGATTGATTATAAATCTCGGTATATGTGGATCATCGGCCGGTGACTGCAGAGAGAGGAACTTCCTGACGATACGCGACGAGTCCAGGAGTACCGTCTTTTGGATCTGACCCTTGATTCAACCTCCCAGCGAGAGTTTCTTTAGATGTTGATCGAGGCTCTTCGCTATTACGCCGTTAACCGAAACGACTATCGGGACGATGGTCGCTGAATCAACACATGCAGACAACCTCGTTAGCTAAGTCAAGATATTTACTAAGTTTATCTTTCTCAGCTTTAACGAGGTTAGCTTCACGTGGTACGGTGACATCAGCGAGCACCCCGCCTTCATTATGACTCTCATTTCTATGATCACGTGCCATATAGTGACCCGGTCCTTTGGGAGGCATGTGTGGGACTGAAGCCAACAGCACAGAGGTCCTTTATGAGAATTAATCTAAAGGCGAGAGCTACAGATAGCGGGTATCATCCTTGGTTGCACAATATGATACACCCGAAGATGATATCCGCCAGGTGTAGAGACTATTGCAAAGGAAAATGAAAATAACAAAAAAACCATGTTGTTGTGGTGAATGGATGAAAATTATGACTATTATTATTTCAAACAATTTACTGAAATTAAGTTATTGCAGACATTTTTAACAATTTATAAAGAAATATTGTCGCCATCTAAGCGCTTTGTTTATTAAAAGGGGAATTATATTGAAGCAGCTACGGGCCCGTAAAGACACGACATTTCATGAGAATGTCACTTGGAAATATAGACTCAGACACGGAGCTACGAATTCAGGGATGTTTTCAAGTTCAAGAAACTTTCTTTAGACGACGTAATGGTTATGTCGTGGACGTCGATTAACTTAACTTTTTCCTGAAAGTTATCTTTTATTTTATCTATAACTAAAGCTTAAACTAAAAACAAAGTTTAAACTACACAATTTTAATAGTTTTAGCTGTAATTTGTTTCATAACTAACTGCGCCCGTGGTTTTACCCGTAGTGATCACAAGGGAGCACTGCACTTTAACCGAATCAAAAGTAACTTTTAAGTTAACCCAGAATATAAGCAATCCGGGTACCATATTTCATCCAAATACGTTCAGCCGTTTTAGCGTGAAGGAGTAACAAACTTACGCATATATATATATACAAACTTTCATCATTATAATATTAAAATAAAAAATACAATCAAATAATAGAAACAAATTAGAACTGGTAACTACAGTTGAAACAATTCAGCTACCTGCTCTTACAAACAATCTACAGGTAGCTTAAATGGTATATACCAGTCGGAAGCGTCCCCAAGACGCTGGTTCCATTGCGCCGCTGTATGGCAATGCGCCAGTTTTTATAATATTAGAGTGATCCATAGACACATAGACACACATAGTTCGTCTACATGATATTCCTACAATGTCCCTGCAGAAGGTATAGCCGACCCCACCTAGTATGTTACATAAGGGCAGGAAGAAGAAACTCATGCTGAGACAGCGACCGATTTGTGACTCAAGGCAAAAATAAGTCTGTTTTGTGTTTTATTTTTAAATCATTGTTTATTGTTTTTGTTGACTGAATTACAAATAAAACATTTTCATTTACAATGGCTCCAAAACTACTGAACCGATTAGAAAAATTATTTCACTGTTGGGAAGCTACACTATCCCCGGGTGACATAGGCTATATTATATATTCGAAAAAAATTAGGGATCTTGAAATTTTAATTGAATACCCGTGCGAAGCCGGGGCGGCCCGCTAGTATTATATAAACTCACCTAATCACTAAGACCTGATGGCGGTATGAATTCAATAAACAAAAATACTGAATACTGAGCCTCTGCAGAAAGTATGGTTCACAATGGTTCACTGTAAGACCTCCAATATTTCATCCAGTCTATGCTACTAATAAAATAAAGGGGAAGTTTGTAAGGATGTGAATTGGTGATGTGGCGAGATTTTTGGGCGCAGGAAACACCAAAACTGAAAGGGTTAGAAGGCTGAAGGGGTTTGAAGATTTAGGTGGTCCTGATATCATATTTATTTCAAAATAGCGGTACACTATGATGTTTGATATTTGAATAGAGGACACATAAACAAATACAATATATTCCATAACATAATGTCCTAAAGCGTCAGGCTTCTGAATTATTAATAGATGAAAATATTGTAAATATTGCTGTAATTAATTTTTTCATATGTGAATATCTCGGAAACCTCACGCTTAGGAAATTATAATGGAGGATATATTTTTATAAATGTCCTTTATCCATATATTTATCCATATATATATTTGTCCTTTATATAAAACATTCACTGCGACGCGACTTTGAAAAAAATAAAACGTCATGTGCGTGTCGGAGTTGCGCACCGAGGGTTCCGTATAATTATAAGACCTTGTTTCTTGCCAGATATCATGATTCTAATGCCGTTGTAGATCTTTATAAAAGATGCCGTGGGCGAAAGCTAGTAAGACATAACACGTACATTTATTTTTGGAAAGCTCGTGTAGCAAGCAGATGTTTGCCATGTTTTTATAGCAGACCTTTTGCTTTATGAACTCAGAAGGGCGTGCTGACACGTAGTAGGTACCTATTGTAAGGGAATTATTGTTGGTAGGGTTGTATGGCCCAGCAATGTGAAACATTTTTATTGCCTCATAAACTATGAAATTTGGGGTAGAAAATAAGTTATAGGAAAGTACTTTCAAAAATAAGAAGTCTATCAACAGCAGAGACCTTTTGCTGTTCCCAAGTGAAAGCTTTTGTTAGAAATGTAAATTAAAATTTAGCCGAAGAAAGAACATTAATCTGTCCGATTGTCTTTCAATATTACATACCTAGATCAGTAACACCGTTTATCATCATCAATTACCGGTTTTGGACCTAGAATAACATATAGGCTATTTTTTATCCCGATAAAACGCGGGCGCAGGCGCGGGCAGCAGCTAGTTAGCCTATATGTTATTCTAGATATTTTATATTATGTGGTCCAGATCCATTTAGTAGTTTTAGCGTTATCTTCGACCAAAAATCTTCACTTGTACAAATTTTCGCGTTTACAATATTAGTAGAATAGTGTTAATGTAGATAGATAGAGAGATATTATGATAAAAATTACTTTATTGCACAATTAAATCCAAGGTAGAAATACAAAAAACTTAAAACTAAGTGACAAGTGGCGGTCATATAGCTCAAGAGCGATCTCTATGTCAAATTAGACAGATTAGTAGAATTAGACACATAAGTGATATTATAATGTGCTAGTGGTTTCTTTTTCACTTCTTCCACTAGTGGACAAAAAATTGAAGTGAAGAGAATATCAATAACACCTTATTTCTTATTTGATAATAATAACTATGTTTATAGTATACAATTTGACTTGTCTAAGTGCTTATTTTGTAATCCTAAAGAAATAAAGTTATTGATTCTGATTCTAAATTTGAATGAATAGGATTATTGGATAGAACGAGGGGATTTATGTGCTCATGTAGGTTTGATTATCAAAATACTCTTAATAAATATTTTACCTAATAATATAAAATTTTATACATACTCGTATTATACTTTATAAATAAATAACTAATAAATAAGTAATGTTGGACAGTGAGACGTGGTCGCTCACTATAGGCCTTGTGTATAGGCTCAAAGTCACCTAGCGAGCTATGGAGAGAGCTATGCTCGGAGTTTCTCTACGCGATAGGGTCCGGAATACGGAAATTCGTAGAAGAACCAAAGTTACCGACATAGCTCTCAGAATCAGCAGGCTGAAATGGCGATGGGCAGGCCATATAGCTCGTAGAACCGATAATCGCTGGGGAGGTTCTCGAGTGGCGACCGCGATGCAATGCGAAACGGAGTGTGGGAAGACCTCCCACTCGATGGACCGACGACATCGTGGCGGTCGCAGGGAGTCGTTGGATGGAGGCGGCTCAGGACCGCTATTCGTGGCGTCGTTTGGGGGAGGCCTATGTTCAGCAGTGGACGTGTACGGGCTGATGATGATGATGATGTTGGACAGTGCACACAACATCATCTAGCCCCAAGCTAAGCAGAGCTTGTGTTACGGGTACTGGATAACTGATATACATAATATAATATATTACATATATATTTTTTATTATATATAGTAAATATCCAGAACACCCGACAAAAATATTTGCAGATCGTACAAACTTTTGTCCCAAACAGTGTCAGAGTACATACAAATATATGTATACATATACCTCTACATAGGGACTCAGGTATGCGTTCAATGACAACAGGATAAATAGTGTAACTTTTAAAGAAGTGGGACTAAAATACGTAGAAATAAGGAGCTTTACCTACTACGTAACGTATTAAGGCTATTTATCAAGATTAACAATCGTTTAGGAGCTAAAAGTCTGCAAGCCGGCTGCTTCTGACTAATCTATTGTTAAGAACATTAAGTAGAATCGCTGCGCATTGAAGAATAAATTCGCTCACTAACTGACATGAGAAGACACTTAATTCTAATGACTGCAGTTATTAGTAATAATGGCACTTGCAACTTCACATTGTAGGAAAACTCAGATCAGAACAAATCATAGCAAAAATCCCGTAAGAAGGCTACGAACCTCGCCCAAACAAAAACGGATTTTCCCATGTGGATTTGTTGTTGTTTCACGTAGAATGAAATGGGGCGCGCTATGAGTGAGAAAGCACGTCTAAACATCTAATACAAAGCTGTCATGTGGCTGTGTGCGTGTGCTTGGTGTTGTCACCATTTTTTAATATTTTTTCGTACTTTCCTTTTAATTTTGAGTAAACGATTGATTTAAAAAAAAAATTTGATTATTTATAATGTATATCTAGGATGTTTGCAGCGCGACAGATTTTCGAATAAAGGTGTCTATTATGCATAAAAAATTGCTTGAAGATGACTCAATTTGGTGGCCAAAATTAGTTTCGCTCTCATTTAAATATCATTATGTTTTTTCGAAAACTAAACCGCTGCAAATATAGCTATTTTCATCTGATTACGTATGGACAATTTAAATAAGATCAGGGACATAGTTTCCAAATAAAGCGGAAAGTACGTTTGTATGTTTTTAATGGTAAGAAAATAATAAAATTGTTTGTTAGGTAGAAAATAAATCAAGTGCTAATACATTATAAATAATGTTTGTTTCCGCCGCCGACCATCGTGACTCTCCATTTCCACAAAGCTTATGTATATTTTCAATTGAGTTTTTACTTAGGTTATTTAATTTTTCTGCATTTTACAAGGCTAACGGGAAAATAATAGGCAATTTTATAAAACTAACGGGATAATTTGACCTCAATCCGTAATGATTTTCGGTTCGTATAGTTTGGTTTTCGTTTAATTACTTTTTCGCTAGTTTTATTCCTTGTAGAACAAAAACAATCCATTACAGCAAATAATTTTAATCTCCTGCGCTATGTAATCTCCTGCGCTGCAGATGACCTTTTGTTAAACTAGCTTTTACAATCAGCTTGGCTCATGTGGAACCTAGCTTACACGCGTTATCACTCAGGTTTAGTGTAGACTCCTAATTTTGGAGAACTTTTACAATAATTTTATAATAACCATTACAAAAAGATTACGAATTTGACCTACATCGCAATAAGTATAGATCTTAGAATCGAAAAGAATGGTATAGATATAGGTATGTATAAATAATAGTTAGGTAAATTGCATCAGCTAATACCGTTACCAATAAAAAACCATCACACTTGAGAAAGTGAAAATGTTGCCAAGATGGAGCACGCTTTCCCAGAAGGAACTTATTCACTCGGGATTTGAAGACTCCGAGATTGTACTCTACTGGAAAAATACACTTAAATTAAAAGTAAATAATAACTTACTTGGACGGTAAAGGGTTAATAAAGTGTTGTATAAACTCGCTCTTCACCTCTAGAAGGATGTGGAACTCGGAGGAGTTTGGAGACCAGTCTGCAAAGTGCGCCAACCTCTGTAAATTATAAAAAAAATCTTTATTTTTATCAAAATGATAGCAACCGGGCGATATAACCTTCGAAGCTGTTGTATATAATAAGGAAATAAACAAAAATAATCATAAGGTACTCATGTTTAAATATGGGATCAGCTGCAATGGCCGCAGCTAGTCTGATATAGATTTAGATTTATTTATTCAAAAAAGTGGTAAGCTTACAGTCTAAACCAAAGCACTAACTATACGAAATATATATTTCGTATAGTATATCGTATAATGGTATTCTGCAGGGCTATTCTAACTCAATCGAAAAGTTTCGTAGACTCGGAATCTGACACATATCCGCGCGTAATTCAAATATTTTAGCGGTTTTTAATATTTTCTGCGTTCTACAAGGAATAAAACTACCTAAAAAGTAGTTTTTCATAAATCGCTGACCTTTTCTATCAACCCACGTTCCAATGAAGTACGATTAATGGGGCTTTTAGTAATAATGTTGACATCTACTAAATTATTAATTTCTCTCAAAGTAGAGTCGAATCGAAATTATTTATATTATGAGTTCATAGAAAATGTTTTAAAATTTTCGGTAAGCGGCAACTTTTCGATCGAGAAGGAATGATGAAAGAACGCAGAAAATATTAAAAACCACTAAAATATTTGAATTTCGCGCGGATATGTGTTAGATTCTGAGTTGACGAAACTTTTCGATCGAGTTAGAATAGCCCTGCTGATGGTATTCTACCTCACTGTTACCGGCAAATGCAATTTTTAGCAAGCTTCGCATAATTGTCCCTATTATGGAGCAATACCTTGCAGGGCACACATGCCGGGAATACGCTCTTCTACATCAAACTAAGGCATACCAACAGGAGCGCTCGCGGGTACTGACCTCAAAAAAATTGTCAAAATCCTGATCACAAATGACATCGTCCCTGTCGTGGTCCAGAAGCTCGGTGAAGAAAAGCGTCAGTTTGTCAGTCTGCACGCTGCTTAGGGTGGCAAGAGGCTGCTCATCCTCCAGGTCCAGGCACTCCAGGTCTTCACTGCAACGGTTCACCCATGTAGCTGCGGATGGACAAATATAATTATTTATATTTAAGATTTGCGATTACGAAACGGAGAGTTGGGAGACCATCCACTTGATGGTCCGACGATAAATGTCTGTCAATAAATATTAGGTACTAGCTGGTGCCCGCGCCTTCGCCCGCATTTTATTGGGATAAAAATAGCCTATATGTTATTCCAGGTCCCAAACTATACCCATACTAAATTTCAGCTTAATCGGTTCAGTAGTTTTTGCGTAAAAGAGTAACAAATATCCATACATCCATCCATACAAAGTTCGAAATTTATATATATAGTAGGATTACTACAACGAAATCGATAGCAATCAGCTCATGCTGAGGCAGAGGCCATTTTGTGTCTTTCGGGCTTAACAATTATAAGTATTTTTATTTTTATTGTTGTAAGTATATAAGTATCTTTGCACAAATAAATTATGTTATTCTTTATTCTATTTTTATTCTAAAATGGGCTAATTGAATGGCGAGTCTAGGCAATCCCTTAGAGCGCGCGCCCACGGCGACTTTGTCTAGGGACAGCATCGCTACTATCGCAAGTAAGTTGCGTTTGCAACGCGCGACAGAAGCGGTGCAAACGCGAGACTGTATCAAATAAAACGACAGCATCACAACTGTACTGTATCGATGCAAACGCGCTACCCCGTCTCACCTGACATCGGGGGAACGAAGAGTATGGAGGGGTGCTCGCTCGCGCGTTCTGTTTCGATGTTGAATCGAATAGAGATGAGGCATTCTGTTTCGATGCTGAATTACAACAGCATCGCGATAGTAGCGATACAGAATCGTGGTTACGTGGGCGAAGGTACACAGCCAGACGTGCGAACGAACGTAAGCATCGCTACAAAAGTCGCTGTGGGCGCGCGCTCTTATAGGCTGGTGAATCTATCATCACCAATATAATCAAGCGATGACTAGGCCATTAAGTATATTGTAGACGGACCATACAGATTACTTGATCAATTTGACCCTATTGTTACTGTTACTGTTATGATAACCTTTAATTTAGTTTTTTCCAGCTCGTACACATATCGTCTCTCTGCAGAAATGTTTTAATACCAACTCCAGGAGACTCAACCGTATTCAAAAAATCTTTAACTTATTTGCAATACTTTGCATGGGGTTGCGACTTGTGGTCCCACTATCCCTGAAATCATGGGTTCGTGGTCCCGGTTCTATTACAGTGTGTGATGTAAGTTGAATAATTCACTTATTCGTACACATAAACATAGCTTTTGCCCGCGATTTCGTTCATCGCCTCTTATTGATTACTTTTATAATTCAAGTAAACAAAACGTTACGTCTCTGTCGTTAAACTTAACTAGAATTTACTTCGGGTTCGCATTATATTGACCAAATTTTATTGGTACACGTAAGAAAAACCTTTTAGAAGGAACAGCCTAGAGTGACAATGCAAAAAAAAAATCAATCTCAGAGAGCACCGATTTAAAATAAATCTGAAATATACTTCTATCTCGATGGAAAGCATTGGCAACTTTTCAACAGTTTCTTTTCAGTATTTTGTATATCTGCAATATCTTTATTGCAGCGAGACTCAGCAATCATAAATCTAGGTTTGTTTATTAATCCACAAAGAAAGAAAACTTATTCTTAATTCATTATTTATTCTACTGAATTTTAATATAGCTAGATATAATAATTATTGGTTTTATAATGGCAAAGAATATAATGTAAAGCGTCGCATTGCGTCATAATAACAAAGGTAGATGCTATAAGGCTTTAGGTGTTTTGTGATAACATAATGGCGGTGGGGCGTCCCTTGCTACTTAATAAGTAACTTTATTCCCGCCCGCCCTACATGTCGAAATTTCGAAGCTTAATTTATCGCTGTGACGAATTTCTAGGGCAAAATCGGAAGTCATTTCATACACTTTATTAATTTACACTTTATTTTAGAAGTTGCTTCTACACATTAATATGTTATGTAGGTAACTGATAAGTAATGTAACTGGAATAAAAATCATTGAATTAAATGGTAATTCAGATGTTTAACAAAGTTACAAAGCGCTTGTTTCTGCGTGTCAATAAAGACATGATATATTTAATGTACTGACTTAAAATCAACATTATTACAAATTCTCAACCAGATTCGATATCTCAAGAAATCTGATTATCCTTTTTAAAAGATTAAGGAAATATTTTTTATAATTAAGTACAGATTGTCTCACTTTTACAATTAAAAAGTTAGTCGGGCCAAAGCCAGTTATGAAATTCGCGATCATATTTTTACGGAGGTTTATTACCTTTCCAAGTGTTTTTGTAGGATCTTATCAAGAAACTGAAGGAAAAAATTTAAGCGAATAGAAAATCAATAACACGTTATTTCTTATTTAATACCTATAATTATAACTATAGCAGTTTAAATAGTATACTGTCTAAGTGCTTATTCTGTAAGCCTAAATAAATAAAGTTATTGAAATCTGAACTACTTTAAAATCAAAGATATAAAATTGAAGAACGTAATCAAATACCCGTTATATAAATTATCAAACGAGTCCAATAAATAACAATCACAATGGCGTCTCGAATTGAAAGCTCGGATCTGAAAAATCATAGAGGAATAAAATGCCTGTGCTTCTGATTGGAATTCTATCAGAACCTTTTCAGCACATTCAATAGAACGAATAAGATTCAGCATCATATGAGCTCTATCTACTTTCAACTGAATGGTATATTCGTTATAGTACAAAACTTTATTTGTGAGTTTTCTAAAGATTGCTTTATAAACCTTATTCTATGAGTAGGTGATAGTAGTTCAGGGACATTGTCTGGTATTATAAATTAGAAAAAAAAAATATATTTTATGGTATTTAGGTCGGCGCCCACGTTGGCCGAGCATCCGGAAATGACGTTTGTTTTGCTTTATTTGATAGTCTGTGACAAGCCTAATCGAGTGATGGGTCGCCATTAAAATAGTCGTTGCTAGTATTTGCTCGAGGCTCGTCAGTGTTGTATCCGGGATAAAATGAATTCCACCTACTTCTGCCTCCTTACTTGTTCCGTGGAGACGATTTTAGATTATTTATATCCCGTGGGAACTAATTTACTCTTCATACATACTACTCTATACTAAAAAAAATTGGTCACGCCCATCTAGACCTACATACAGCTATGCAAAATTTCAGCCCAAACTGTTCAGTACTCTCGTCGTGAATATGTAATAAATATAATACTTTCTTCTACCCTTCTAATCAACTTCTACAAATCTAAGTTTTGGATATATTTACAGTGTGGTTTATTGCCATGATTCGACGAGCGTTATCGATGATGGGAGGATTCCCTAGAAACTTACAAATTCTACTAATACTAGCACTATTGTATATTAAATCGGAAAGTTTCATTCACAATTGAAATGGAAAGCAGTGACACGGCGGAAATTTTATACCGTCTCCGAATGAAAATGACTTTGCACCCCGCACAAATATTTCAAAACTTTTTGCATTACGAAACATCTCTAGTCTATGCAGGGTTGGTAATGGGAGACCTGAAAAAATACCAGAGGATTTTTTCTTACATCAAAATGTGCAAGTATGATAATATTTACGGAAATTTTGCAAAATCACACTATTTGGGTTAGTAAATTACATTAGGAAAAGTTTCCCTAAAGAAAAAAGTTTTTGTTGGTGGGAAATACACACGTCAACATCGTCTAGGGAAAATTCATATTTTCTCAATTTACTCAAAATTTGTTATAAATAACATGCAACATGTATATATCTTTGAAAAGCCCGTTTAGTAGACTAGACCTTCGAATACAATAGAAATATTTTTATTGTGTAAATATAATTTTATTCAATACAAAACAAAATAGGAAAAAAAATTACATTTAGGATGTTACATGTAGATTGTGTTTTTTTTAAAAAAAAAGCAAAATTATGCGAAATTTCCTGTTTTTTGCAATTATACGAAAAATCAGTAGTCAGTAAAACCACCCATGACGTTACAAACGGTTCTGCAACGGGTTTTCATGCTTTGAATCAAGTTATCAAAGTCTTGCTACGGGATATTGTCCCAGGTCCTGCTAAGATGCAAAGAAAGTTGCTCTTGAGTCGCGATGTTTGCAGGAAAATGGTTCATAGCCCTTCTTTGGAGCATGTCCCTTGCATGCTCTATGGGGTTTAAGTCTGGCGATTGCGCAGGCCAGTTTAAGACCGACACGTCGTGCTCCTGCAGCCAGCTGGTCACCACTCGCGCTGTGTGCGGACGGGCATTGTCGTGCATGAGCGCAAATTCATGGCCCATTTGTAGCCGATGGGGGTAGACTATTGGTACTAGCACCTGGTTACGGTATTTTTCAGCGGTCATGGTGTTTCTGATCCAAACGAGATCTGTTCTTCCACCAATACGTATTCCCGCCCAAACCATAACTGTCCCACCGCGGTATGGATGGACTTCCTGAGGGTGTTGCAGACGGCTCTCACGACCAGGAACTCGCCATACACGTACTCTTCTTGAATCGGGATGGAAACCGAATCGGGACTCATCGGTAAACAGCACCGCAGACCACTGGTTCTCTTCCCAGAGCAAATGTTCACGAGCCCACTCTAATCTTCGCCCACAATTTCCTCTGCGTAGTGCTGGAGTACGAAGCGGTCTGCGAGCATGAAGGTTGGCTTCATGAAGTCTTCTCCTCACAGTTTGGTCACTCACCAGCAACTGGTGCTCTGACTGGAGCCTTTAAACCAACTGCATTGCCGTAACATTTGGTTGTCTTCTAGCGGAAACTTGCAAAAATCGGTCTTGTCGCTGGGTGGTTATGCGCTTCCCGCCTGGGTGTCTTTCAGCCACTTCACCGGTAGCACGATAACGTGACCATAACCTTGAGATCACGTTTTGTTTTGTTCCAATCTCCTCAGCAACACTCAGCTGAGTAGCCCCAGCTTGGAGCATACCTACTGCCCTTAACATTTTATCTCTAGTTAAATGGCGCCGCTGCATGATGCATTTAGTAGTATAAAATCGAAATTAATTAATAACGTGTTTTAGAACTTCAATTTGACACAAAAAATTACCATAAACTATGGAAGATAAATTGTAACTTTCGACCTTTGCTATAGCAATGCCGCGCAAATCTTTTGTTTATTATTCATTTGTTCAAATTCAAATTTGGAATCATTCAAAAAGGCCTAAAAAATAAGGTTTCTTCGAAAGATTTTAAAAGCGGCCAGTATTTTTAGAGTTCAAGAACTTTATACAAAATATCCCTAGACGATGTTGATGTGTGTAGAATCGATTGTGATAGACTTGTTATTTTTACTGATATAATTTTCTAGGATGACTGTAAATTTTAAACCATTTTGAAAACGTGGTAAATTTTTTCGTTTAATTACACCTATAGCTTCCTAAAAATATAACCTTCTAACTACAAAAGAAAAGTTGACATCCTCCCTCAAGGTTATACAATTTAACCCCATCTTGCCGTTTTCTAGAGTGGATGGATAGTTATTCAATATCGTCAGTTACCCATAGGTAGAATACACCCCTGTCAGCCCCTATCAATATGTACTTCCGTCCAACCCTGTCCGGTAAACTTTCGTCCGTAAATTCCAGGACATTACTCAACGTAATGACGAGGCGGAGAATAACGGTGTTGTTTTATTTCTTCAATTTGTTTTACCCTTATAACCGCAAAAAATTAACATTGTATTCGGTTGGAATGATTACATTCAAGCAAATAAGATTAGGACAGTCTATCTTTTTGCAGAATATTATTTACGCACCGCTGCAATAGTATTGCAGAAAACTATCGTAATTATACAAATTATAGATCCCTTTATAATAGGTATAGTTATCATGTCGAAACGATAACGTTTATTTATATTAAAAATATTTATGATGAGATTTTTGGCATGATTTGTGTTTTAATTCCGCGATTCAGGATTTATTTTCTACTAAAGTTATTTTAAAATTAAATAGTTTAGAGCCCTCCAATTATTTCGGCACAGTTACATGCGCCTTGATCACGGAACAATTGAAGTCACTGCGAGTTAGTTGTTATGTGCAGAAATACCGATCTACCCTCATTATTTAAGACTCTACTTATCAGTTTTTTAATAAATGTCTGTGTTGTATCTATCTATTTACTAGGTATCCTACCTCATTTTAAATACTGCATTTTTACAAACTCACTCACTTTTGGCCCTGCAGTTCTCTGCCACTCAAAAACACTCACAATTTCGGTTTAGCTTTTTATTCCGCTGGATGAGTCGGAGCCTTTAGAAGCTTAACTTTTCGATGGCTGAATAAATTCTGATTGCACTGCCTGCTATTGCTTTCCGGAATGGCGGAGCTTAGAACGAGTAACCCCCGTGGTATAGGGTGAATGAGTCACCTGGTTGGTGTAAGGGTATACACAGAAATCTTATTATTCAGATTTATGTGTTACCCATCCGTATAGTGTAGAGTTACTGAATAAATTATATTACCAATACAAATGGCAGACAGACATTTTGTTGTTAATATGAAGGTACTACCGCGGAGAACTACCGCTGTAGTTCTGAAATTACGGGAGTTGATGAGGAGATAATCAAAAGATTATACGTCATCTTGCAGACCTTAGCATATGGACATGAAATTAACCCTCAAAAATTTGGTGAATACACTCAGAGTACTGCACAATTATACGTTAATAAATATAGGTGGTATTACATGCCCTCTTCTGTACACAAGATCTTAATCCACGTAGAGAATATAATCAAACATTTTGCTGTTTTACCAATTGGACAATTGTCTGAAGATGCTCAAGAGTCCCGAAATAAGGACTACCAAAAAAAAAAACGATTGGAGCATTCCAGAAAATGCTCTAGGTCAGCTACAAATGAGGACGTTTTTCATTCATTGCTATATACATCTGATCCATATATCTCTAGCCTAAGGAGACCAAGCGAAACTGTTCCGAAATAACTGTGGCAGGAAGCTATAAATCTTTTTGATTTTTAACCAACCAAAACTTTCATTTAGTTTTTTACGATTATTAGTTTTTATTTATATATATAAAAGTACTACTATTATAGTAATTATTTTTATTAGTTTCCAATTTATCTTTTGTAATGTTTGTAATAGGTTTTTTATTACTTGTTACACAAAATATGTAAGTTTTAATTTAACGTAAAAAATATTTTTTCCTAAATTTTTTTTAAATTTTTAAGTATTATTTTATATTATGTCAATGTAGAATTTTATTTTAATTATGTCCATTGGATTAGTTAAAATCCGCGTTAACCTAACAAAAATATTTTTTTAAGTTTAGTGGCATTTTTATACAAATAAAGGATTTTTATTTATTTATTTTTATTTAATTTGTTGTCCGTATATCTAAAATTATAATTGCGAAAGATTCATAAAGATATTTTAAAAACTGAGAAAGTTACAGATTTTTGACACGATAATTACGCTCCTGACCCATAGTGCGCCGTGTCGGTAGAAGACATTGTTTCTCATATCAACATACGACACATACATACATATGTATGTACCTTACTCACATGTATTTGATGCAATAAAATATTATTTTACTAAATTGTACATAATTGTTTATCCAACTCTTACAACATTTTACGAATGTATCCTACTATCCTAACTAATATTATAAATGTCAAAATTTGTATGGATGGATGTATGAATATTTGTTACTCTTTCACGCAAAAACTACTGAACCGATTAGGCTGAAATTTTGTATGAGTATAGTTTGGTACCTGGAATAACATTTTGGCTATTTTTTATCCCGATAAAACGCGGGCGAAGGCGCGGGTTGCAGCGAGTTTAGAATAAAACCGGAATATGCTTATCTTTTCTATTTACTATTTTTTATATTTATATATACTACGCTCTAACTAAATGATATAATGCAATTTTGCATAGACACATAATGTGTCAGCTCGATTAATATCTAAGCTACCGTTAGTTTTTTAGTACATTTTTGGGTCGACAGATTCGCATCAATATTTTTGAAACGTCTGTTTCTTTTTAATAATAGTGATGCGAAGCTGTCGACCCAAAAACTAACGGTAGCTTAGATATTAATCGAGCTGACATATTATGTGTCTATGAAAAATTGCATTATATCATTCAGTAAAAGAAAATAAAAGCGTTGACGAAGTATAATTCAATAATTATTGTAAGTTACATAAATTTACCATTTTCAGTATATGTAGTACACAAATTTACTCAAATGATTAAAAAAAAAACATACGGCCGAACTGAGAACCTCCACATTTTATTGAAGTCGCTTAAAAATTAGAAATGTTCTACTTACAGAAATTGAATATGGTCTCAAGCATTTTCGTTCGCGCCTGTCGCAGTATTACTTGCTTCTATCGTCGCAATTCGATATTTATGGACTCGGTTATTTACTGCAAATTTTCTCAGATAAAGTAGCATCTACATCAGAGTGAACAAAAGAATATACCTTTTAAAACCTTTATATATTTTAGCTATTTTACTGTCGTAAATACGTTATATATTTTAGCTGTGTTTTTGGTTTGATTCCATACATAAGTAAGTACATATATGCATATTTCACTTGTTTTTATACTACTTTGATACTATTTTAGCCGCACCACTGAGTGATGCGGCTGTAAAATTATTTAAATGACACAAAGTCCTTCAAAAATGAAGAATAAAAAACCTTAGGATAGTAGGTACACTTACCCAGGGTATTTGTTTAACTTTTTAAAAGCTTAACTCCTTGACCTGATCCCACCATCTCCTTTCCACTCCAGGTCAAGCAGACGTCGAAATACTATCCTTATGGTGGATATACCCTCTACTCGCACTTAGCGGTTTTCCTTCACCTCATCATTGGCACCGCTAAGGAATGGAACTCGCTGCCTTCTAAAGTTTTTCCAGCCAGTTATAACCTGGGTCTTTTCAAGACAAGAGTGAATAGGTATCTTCTAGACCTTCGTGATACACCGTTGACCTCATTGTACCACAACTAGAAACTGTTTTATTCAAGATCACGAAGGTCTTGAAAAAAACAGTTTCTAGTTTCCTAGTCTCAGGTTTTACTATTCCTTTTAAGTTTGTATGTTTCTCAAGAAAAATATTTAACCTACTTAGCACCACTCTGAAGTTAGAAAGACGACCTAGAAGGTTTCCAAAATCTTCTAGGTCGTCTTTCTAACATGTTTTATTGAAAACTTAGGTAAATACTGAAGTCATTTGTAACTAAATTACCTATAATGGTTATCCACAATACTAAAGTCATTTATAACTGGATATTTACTATGATTTGACTTTTGAATTCACCACAAATCTTTAATTATTTCGACTTCAGTTGTTCCCTGATCATGGCATATGAATCTGTGCGGTATTGGAGGAATCAAAATAAAATCATGGTAAATATCCATTTCAAAATGATTTTAGTATTGTAGATAACCATTTTCCAGTTTCAAAAGTCTTAACTAAAGTAAAGTTTTCAACAAAAGATATAGTCGTAGCCTAAACTCCAAGGTGTCAAGAAAATACCTTACGTCAAAACAAACAGGGGCCCGACTGGTTAGATAATTTGTTTGGCAAATGTGTGCTCAGACGTGACATGCAAGTGTGTTTACGAGACTCATTCATTGAGGTGTTTGTGTAGGCCAAGATGAGAAAAACAGAGTATTTAGATTGGAAGTGTGCATGGCAAACGAATCTTAGAAAAGCGATAGATCCTAATAATAATAAGGAAAGCAAAAGTTTGTAAAGCTCTGAGTGAGATGTTTGAGTTTAACTCATTTACTGCCCAGCTTCTGCGGTGTGATACGAGGCTAATATTAGTTTATCTTTGATTATAAACTGAATACATTATTCATTTTATTTGGTATGTTTTGACTAAACTGGCTAAGGTGCGCGCCGCAGCTACATCGTGAATAAAAAAATACACGTACATGGGTAATAGTAATAAAGTATAAAAAACGCAAAACAACCGAGCGGATCGGGTTGAAACTTTATATAGATGTACCTAGTTTAATGCAACAGTCTGCAGTTAGCTCAATTGTTTCGATTGTAAATACTTGTTTAATTTGTGTATATTATTTGATTGTTATTTTATTTGTTAATGAAGGTTTATATATTTTTTTTTTTAAGTTTAATGCCTGGAATAATTATAATATTCTACCAACTTTTTACTCCGGACAGCGAAGAAGCGGGAAGAGCCTATATTGCTTGCTAAAAATTTACAATGTTAAAATAAATAATTATAATGAATAAGTAGACAAATCAATATTCAAGCTAAAATACAAAGCAATGTCCAAAACATTGAGATATTTCGGATCCACTTTTATCATTTTCAGACATTCTGAATCTCAAAAGATTCAACACTGAATGTGATTGCTTTGAGCAACTAGCTCTCTCAAGTAACGTTCAACATTTGCATAGATTCCGTTTGGGAGGCACATATTAATATTTCATGAAAACGCAAACGAATCGAAATGCTGGATATTGTTCGAGCAAAAGAAACATGGACGCAGAACCCAGTCGAATAGACACGTTCAATCATAAATAGCTGAACAACTGCTTTAAACTGCACATTGTTCATAGTCATTTTTATTTAGTTACCTTCCGTCCAACGACTTTTGATTTTAAATAATAATTTGATAAGTGATAGCATTTTGATGATATATTAATAATAGTTCATCGTATGTGAATTCCCCTAAAAAAGGTTGAAACAGATCGATCGCAAATTATACGACGCAGGGAATTCTAGTGTACTTATGTTAATTATTAAATAATCGTCAAATCTCTTTTTTTCAAGTACTTGTTGTCAAAATTGTGGTAAGCAAGCAGGCAATTATTTAGTTTTTTTATAAGTTGTTATTTTTTAGATTTTTTATTTCACTGGTTTCAAGATTTCCCGTATCAGACAACTGGGTATACCCAGCAGTTGGTAAAATTAGGAGGAACTAGACTTGACATAACTAAAGTAAAAATAAGTAGTAGGTACTTACTACCATTAGTAGTACGTAAGTAGTAGGATTTACCACCATCATTTGCCACCGTGTCCGCTAGCCGTTAAACTGCCTTTTATTTATTGCTCAGGTGTTTCTGAAACTGGGATGCTCACTTACTTTCGCCCACGAATCCCTTGAGTTGGGTTCAGAAATATTTAAGCAAAGCGGCTTAAAATTGTATTCTGTTCTGAGATAGAAACATAAGCGATTCAGCACACAGGATCTGGTTTTCCGCTACGATAAAAATATATGTGAATAAGCTGGGGTTTTTCTTTTCGCTTAAATTATTTATTTAACTCTTTTTGGTTCTTTTAGTGAATTTCTAAATGCCCGGTAGGATTAATTTGGTACCTTCTTATGTAAATCAGCTTTTAATTGATTCAGGCACAGATAGATTTTGTAAAAATAAAAATATACAAAATAATGTTACAAAATTAAATGTTGAGGTTAAGATTCGTAACTCTACTCGAATGTGCTAATTTTGTCTGGTCATTCATCAAAATTATGGTTAATTTTGTGTGGTCGTTCATCAAAAAGGTGTAGATTTAGAGTAGGTAGACCCAGATGCAGATCACGCCATGGAATTATGACTTTTAAATCTAATGGAATTACGAAGACCTCTTAATTTGGTATGGACTTGGTAGATTCTAGTGCCTACCTACACCAAACTCTTGTTACCTTGACGTATGTTCCTTTTGTCACTGGTGATGTATAGAAGGTAAGGAAATACGATGTACCTACTCACTTCCTGTACTTCAAAATTCATGCTAATAGGCTAACACGTAATATACATATGTACGTATGAAAGATATGAAATAACTAAATAAAGTCCGCGCGCGATCTGAATTTGCTGAAACTAAAGCGGTTGAATATTTACCGTGTCAAGGTTCCATCCGATTTTGACAGCGAAGAAGTCAACGAGAGACTACTGGGAGATGATGATAATTATGTTTGATGATCACCTAAGTAACATTAGTATCGACTAGTTTCTGCCTGCAGCTTCGCTCGCGTCGTTTCTATGGAAACGTTTTAAGTTACTTTATACTACACATGCTCGGAAAGTTGCCTATTCCTTTTCCAAATATAAGATAGAAAGTAAGTCATTGCGGACGTATAGGACTCCGGGACAAAAAGCTATGGAAATTCATTTCTCACGCGTTTTAGCGGGAGGGAAAGGTGTATGGAAATTCATTTCTAACGTGTTCTTTTTTCAATTACCTAAAATATCGGCCGGTAGCTATGGTTATTTTGATTATATGTAGGTCAAACGATAAAAAGTTTTTACTCCAAGTCCGCTTATGCCTCTTCCGATTTCAGAACAATATTTTGAAAAAAGAACCCAAGTGATAAATCCTGGCGCAGGAAGTTCTTCTAAATTTGAATTTGAAGGTGTAGTATAAAGTACTATGTATCACTCGGCAGAAAGTGCGATTCCTACCTCGTGTGTTTTAAGGCCCTCGGCCGCGCCTCTGGCCTCAAATGACATACTCGATAGGAATTGGGCATTTTCGCGCCTAGGTGTACAATGTACTATTCTATTCCATGGGACCTGATTTATGTGATAAAAAGTAACATTTTATTCCAGCCCTAGAAAAACCTGTATGCAAAATTTTGACCCGACCCGTTCACTTAAAGCGTGAAGAGATAATTAATATCCAAATCCTTTGCATTTATAATATTAGTGATTACTGATACTAGTGTGACGTGGTTATACAGGCATTAGGTACTTTACAAACTAGCTTTCTCGTTCAATATAGATTTATTCAAAACATTCAATTCCCAATATCGTCATCCACGCTGGAGAGCTCGGTATCGAGTATCGCTCTGAGCTCATAACAATGTTTGTAAAAAAGGACGACCTCCGATATTTCCTATTTTAAATTCAGCAGACAAACCTCACTGAAGTTGCTAAGTAATTGGAAATAAAGTTAAATGATTATCCTTTATTGACAAAGAAAATAACTATCAAATAATATAAAAAAATTAAACTAGTATTTACAATTGAAACAATTGAGCTAACTGCAGACTGTTGCAAACAATCTACAGATAGCTCAACTCAGGTCCATACAGGGTTGGCATGATTAAAACAAATGGTTTTAAAACACATGTTTAAAACAATGTTTAAAACAGTTTGATTTTAAACCGTGTTTTTTATCACACGTTTAAAAACACAGATTAAAACAAGTTTTAAACATTGTATAAAACGATGAGAAAAAAACAAGCTTTAAAACTACTTTTCATTGCGAATGAATGATATAAAATGAAAGTAATATTTTTTTGAGAAGTTATTTATTCAGTCAAACAAAGATCTAAGTACCTACCAAGTACCAGGATTTATATGGGTAATGGGATAAGATAACACGTATTTTTGAAACATGCATTAGATAGTATAGAATATTAAAAATTTCAATTTAAAATCAATCAAAAACAAAATTATAACAAACAAAATTACATATATTTAATAAACATTATAAAATCAAAATTGTTTGTCAGTCAGGAGAGTAAGACAATATGACAAGATCAAGATAACAATTATTTTTTCTTTTCCTTATTAAGGTATTTAAAAACTGTAACAAGTTTTGCAGCTTTCTCTGTACCCAGTTTATTTCGTACGTCAGAATGAATAAATCCAAATGTTGAAAACAGTCTTTCAATTCCAGCACTTGAAGCTACAGCAGTGTGAAGCTGAGCCATTAAGTTCATTGTTTGACCATTAATTTGTTTTTTTAATGACTGCCACCATTCGAGAGGTCCGACCTGATTTACTACATGATCTTCAAATAGAAAGTTATGAAAGGGATCTGTCATTGCCCTGTATTTAACAACATAGGGCATCGCCTCTTTGTGATAAGCTTCTATAAATAATAAAGCCTCAGAAATATCTTCACTCGTGAGTTTTTCACCCCTGTACTTAGGATGTAGTAAGTTTGCTGCAAAATGAGCTGGAGACATTGCCATTTCATAACGAGCTTTGAACTTCCTTAAATCATCCAATGAATACTCGGTCTCACGCAGTCGTACATTCTCTCCCTCAAACATATTTTTAAGCTCTATCCATGTTTCAGTCACTTCGCCAATACAGCAGGATGTCTTTTGGGAGATGTCAAGTGTAACTGCGATGTTTTCCAGTTTTTTGTAGAGAGCCTGGACTTGTTGCTTCAGCGCCATGTCATTTACTTTCAATGAAATTGACAGATCTATAGCAGTTGAATGATTTAAGCATATATCTGACATTATATGCCAATTTTCTAATAACACTTTTAAGCAGTCAGCCATTGTGTTCCACCGTACCTGTTGTGGTATAACAATTGCTTTTCCACCAGCTTCTTTATATTTGGCAGATGCAAAGTGAGTGTATTTGAAGTACCGCATTATCGACTTAACTTTATCAGTAATATCTTCTGCATTCAAATCCTTTGCTAGAAGGTTTAATATGTGTGATGAACAGCCGTATGTAAGTATATCCTCGTGAGAAGCTAGTTCTTCGTGTTGGGCTAAATCTCGTCTCATACGGCTCATATTTGCTGCGTTGTCTGTCACTACACTTCGCACCGTACATTTGTAAGTTTCACATTGTTTTATTGCCGCAGTAGTAACTTTAACCAAGTAGTCAGCTGTATGGCTTTCGGCTCCTGTGTCTATTGTATCAATTAAATGAGATGAGTCTGTCAACACATCGGTAACACAGACACAAACTATCGAGTCCTGCCTGACATTACTCCACCCATCAATTGCCAGATTAACAACTTTGTTTTTCAATTCATTTTTTACGGCTTCTTGAGTCGAGTTGTAGACTTCGTCGAGTAGCTTGCTAGCAATTTGTTTGCGGTTTGGAGGTTTATATCCTGGGCGTAAAATTTCCATTAATTTCAGTAACTCTGGGTGTTCTACGTGGTTAAAAGGCGTGTTAGTAGCAAACATATAACGAGATAATTGTAAATCAATTTTCTTCTTATCTTCTTGACTTGTAGCAATAATAAATCTTTTCATTGAAATGTTCACGCTCGCGCTGCTGCTGGTACTGGCATTTTTAGATTGAAGAGTAGTAACAGAAGATGTGGGTGTAGCAGAAGAATTATCTGAAGATCGGGAAGAACCAGCATCACTCAACAACTCCTCCTCCACGTCCCTGTCCGCGTCAAGATTTGCTTCAGTGTTAGAACCGGTGGTGGTGCTACATTGCTGGAAGTGTGCCTCCATTCTTTTCACAAGTCCAACTAGTTCTTTCTTACATTTTCTGCAACGCACCCTATTGGTCTTCAGTGTGGTATTTTCTTGGGGGATCGATGTGAATTGTTCCCAAATTGCATGCTTTTTGCGTCCTGGAGTTGACATTTTTATGAGGTGTTATCAGTCGCAGAATTAATAATGAAATGAAATGTGAGAAAGAAAGGCACTCGTATTTATAGAATTCATATAGTAATTCCCCGCCGGTAAAGTCCCGTTAGGAAAGTCCCTAATGGATGGCTGTCGAATGGAATAGTGGTTATTTTATTCCCCTCATTTAAATATAAATATTAGGGATGGGCCTAACTTCGGCATTCTTCCGAAATTCGGTTGAAATGCCGAACATTCGGTATAAGAAAAGAGTGAAATAGTTGCACAATTTTGATTTTAAGATTAATAAAACATAAAAAAAATCAAATCTGTCATACTCACTCATACCTGATTAAATAAATAAGCCTTTTACATAATTTAAAATCATGGTAATTTATTTATTAATCAAGTAACTAACTGTCATTATCAGTTTCCTTTTTCGACATTTCAATCTTAAGTTTTAGAATTAAAAAATCAAATTCAATAAGTTCTTATTAAATTAGGAAGTCTTATGATTTGAATCAAATAAACTTTTTGAAAATTCAATATATTAATTACTTATAGGTATATTTTATTGTTGTTTGTTAGTTGTTACCATATAAGTGCAGAATAAAAACCGAACTTCGGCATTTTTGATTTGTACCGAATGTTCGGCCGAAATTCGTATTCGGTTCAAACCACATTCGGCCCATCACTAATTAATAAATATTGGGGGTGCCCTTATTCATAGAATAGAATTTATGGTTTATAGGTATTTCCCCGCCGGTATAGTCCTGCTAGGAAACATTCAGGGTGAATGTAAATCGTTTAGTAGTGATTAGAGATACGCAACATAAAATAAATGTTTATCCATTGATCGTTTTTTGTCAATATTTATTTTACTATAGAAAATTTGAAAAGTCAAAAGATCTAGTCTGGAAATGAAACATTATAGGTCGAATTAATTTAAAATAATGCCCTAAACTAAAAAGGACAAAAAAAACAAAAAAAAAAACAAAACAAACACTTGTTTAAAACAATTTGAACTGTTTGTTTTATAAAATTTAAAAAAAACTGTTTTTTTTCCAACCCTGGGTCCATATCAATACCAGTCGGAAGCGTCCCCAAGATGCTGGCTGCATTGCCTCGCTGTATGGCAATGCTAATGCGCTGCGCCAGATACTAACCAGCTGTCGGGTCACGCGTCGCTTCGACCAGGCGCTCAGATCATTTTTTGAAAACCCGGAGAGCCTCGGTACCCCACGGACCTAGGGTCTCGACTCCAAGGGGAGCAAATGCGTAGGCTCTGTCGAGACCTGCATATTTGCGTATAAGTTAAATTAATTTTGAAAAGTAAACCTTCTAGCTTTTGCGGCATTCAGCGAAACTAATAGGCTATAGTTTCGCTGAATAGAGGGAAAGGAAGGTAATTTGGAATACCATTTTGTTTAAGGCTACTAATATAAAAACAAAATCGTGTTAGTTACACCACATAAAACTAGAGAACGGCTGAACCGATTTTAATGATTTTAGATTTTTTGGATTTGTGTGCGTCCGGAATAGGATAGGATATGTAGATTATAAAAAATAGGGTTGCGCGCAAAAAATAAAATTCAACGAAAGTGAGGCCGCGGGCACAGCTAGTTATGTATAATAATTTGGCGTCTTTAATAAATGATAAACCGACTTTAAATTCCCTTACACTGTTTTTAAGTTTTGCGGGATAAATACTAATCCCCTGAGGCCTTGATATGGGACCACCTCGGGATTATTGTCAATACAATCACAATTGTGATTTTTTTTCAAAATTGGTCCATATTTGGTGGACATATTTGGTCCATATATCGCGTAACATACATACAAAAAAGCCAGTCGAATTAACAACCTCCTCCTTTTTGAAATCGGTTAAAAAGCGTGCTCTTTAGTTTTATGTACATATAACAAAAGAGCAAAAAAAAAAAGTTTTTAAGGAGGAGCTTCTATATTCGGCTGCACTTATGTACATCAAAGATTTATATCGTTAGATATGCCCTGGCACCAAAAATCGTGGTCCGTTGTCTTTAATTTAAATGGGTGCGTTACGAAATGCCTACGCACGCACACTAATGAGTAGTTAAAAATTGGGCTTTTGCCAGTAAAATTAACCACGTACCTAACTGTTATTATAACCATATTGTGTGCAATCATACTGCACACACTTTTGTGAAAAAATAAAGGTCCTATCATGCCCTGAAACCGAAAAGTCTAAAAAGTGTGCAATCTGGGTTGTACCACAGATTAGCTGGTAATGTTACTTTGTAGTGCGGTCAGAACGCAATAGCGGAAACACAGATTTATGAAACGGAAAGAAAAACAATAGTTATTTAATTATATCGCAATACCTAAGAGTGAAATGTAACGCTTTTGTCTTTATTTGTTTAGAATTATTGTTGTTGTTTGCGAAATGCGCACGATGGCATTTTGTGACACTTTTCAACAAAAAATGGCAATGTTAGCACGTCCGGCTGACACTGTGTTTAGATGTACACTGATTCCAAATGAGCGAGCTATCTCATTTCATATGGCACCAACACGGGCGCGGCCTCACTACGGTAAGGGCCTATCTAACGATATAAATCTTTGATGTCAGTACATATGTTTTTAATGTATGATTTTTCGTCAATTATGTACAAATGATAATTCTTTCGCTTTTGTATAGAAAACGATCCCGAGGTGGTCCCATAAAAAAAAGAGTTCATTTTACTAATTGTTATTTGTGATTCGTGATTGTGTTTGACAACCTCTGTGGCGCGGTGGGAGAAGGTCTGCCTGCGACGCAGGAGGTTGCGGGTTCGATTGCCACCTTGGGACAAATGTTTGTACGCTCTGCAAATACTTGTTCAGGTCGTTTTCTATGTATAATAAAAATATCTATTTATGTAATATATTCCATTATGTATGCATATCAGCCAGGGTTGGAAAAAAAACAGTTTTTTTTAAATTTTATAAAACAAACAGTTCAAATTGTTTTAAACAAGTGTTTGTTTTGTTTTTTTTTGTTTTTTTTTTTGTCCTTTTTAGTTTAGGGCATTATTTTAAATTAATTCGACCTATAATGTTTCATTTCCAGACTAGATCTTTTGACTTTTCAAATTTTCTATAGTAAAATAAATATTGACAAAAAACGATCAATGGATAAACATTTATTTTATGTTGCGTATCTCTAATCACTACTAAACGATTTACATTCACCCTGAATGTTTCCTAGCAGGACTATACCGGCGGGGAAATACCTATAAACTATAAATTCTATTCTATGAATAGGGGCACCCCCAATATTTATTAATTAGCGATGGGCCGAATGTGGTTTGAACCGAATACGAATTTCGGCCGAACATTCGGTAAAAATCAAAAATGCCGAAGTTCGGTTTTTATTCTGCACTTATATGGTAACAACTAACAAACAACAATAAAATATACCTATAAGTAATTAATATATTGAATTTTCAAAAAGTTTATTTGATTCAAATCATAAGACTTCCTAATTTAATAAGAACTTATTGAATTTGATTTTTTAATTCTAAAACTTAAGATTGAAATGTCGAAAAAGGAAACTGATAATGACAGTTAGTTACTTGATTAATAAATAAATTACCATGATTTTAAATTATGTAAAAGGCTTATTTATTTAATCAGGTATGAGTGAGTATGACAGATTTGATTTTTTTTATGTTTTATTAATCTTAAAATCAAAATTGTGCAACTATTTCACTCTTTTCTTATACCGAATGTTCGGCATTTCAACCGAATTTCGGAAGAATGCCGAAGTTAGGCCCATCCCTAATATTTATATTTAAATGAGGGGAATAAAATAACCACTATTCCATTCGACAGCCATCCATTAGGGACTTTCCTAACGGGACTTTACCGGCGGGGAATTACTTAATATGAATTCTATAAATACGAGTGCCTTTCTTTCTCACATTTCATTTCATTATTAATTCTGCGACTGATAACACCTCATAAAAATGTCAACTCCAGGACGCAAAAAGCATGCAATTTGGGAACAATTCACATCGATCCCCCAAGAAAATACCACACTGAAGACCAATAGGGTGCGTTGCAGAAAATGTAAGAAAGAACTAGTTGGACTTGTGAAAAGAATGGAGGCACACTTCCAGCAATGTAGCACCACCACCGGTTCTAACACTGACGCAAATCTTGACGCGGACAGGGACGTGGAGGAGGAGTTGTTGAGTGATGCTGGTTCTTCCCGATCTTCAGATAATTCTTCTGCTACACCCACATCATCTGTTACTACTCTTCAATCTAAAAATGCCAGTACCAGCAGCAGCGCGAGCGTGAACATTTCAATGAAAAGATTTATTATTGCTACAAGTCAAGAAGATAAGAAGAAAATTGATTTACAATTATCTCGTTATATGTTTGCTACTAACACGCCTTTTAACCACGTAGAACACCCAGAGTTACTGAAATTAATGGAAATTTTACGCCCAGGATATAAACCTCCAAACCGCAAACAAATTGCTAGCAAGCTACTCGACGAAGTCTACAACTCGACTCAAGAAGCCGTAAAAAATGAATTGAAAAACAAAGTTGTTAATCTGGCAATTGATGGGTGGAGTAATGTCAGGCAGGACTCGATAGTTTGTGTCTGTGTTACCGATGTGTTGACAGACTCATCTCATTTAATTGATACAATAGACACAGGAGCCGAAAGCCATACAGCTGACTATTTGGTTAAAGTTACTACTGCGGCAATAAAACAATGTGAAACTTATAAATGTACGGTGCGAAGTGTAGTGACAGACAACGCAGCAAATATGAGCCGTATGAGACGAGATTTAGCCCAACAGGAAGAACTAGCTTCTCACGAGGATATACTTACATACGGCTGTTCATCACACATATTAAACCTTCTAGCAAAGGATTTGAATGCAGAAGATATTACTGATAAAGTTAAGTCGATAATGCGGTACTTCAAATACACTCAATTTGCATCTGCCAAATATAAAGAAGCTGGTGGAAAAGCAATTGTTATACCACAACAGGTACGGTGGAACACAATGGCTGACTGCTTAAAAGTGTTATTAGAAAATTGGCATATAATGTCAGATATATGCTTAAATCATTCAACTGCTATAGATCTGTCAATTTCATTGAAAGTAAATGACATGGCGCTGAAGCAACAAGTCCAGGCTCTCTACAAAAAACTGGAAAACATCGCAGTTACACTTGACATCTCCCAAAAGACATCCTGCTGTATTGGCGAAGTGACTGAAGCATGGATAGAGCTTAAAAATATGTTTGAGGGAGAGAATGTACGACTGCGTGAGACCGAGTATTCATTGGATGATTTAAGGAAGTTCAAAGCTCGTTATGAAATGGCAATGTCTCCAGCTCATTTTGCAGCAAACTTACTACATCCTAAGTACAGGGGTGAAAAACTCACGAGTGAAGATATTTCTGAGGCTTTATTATTTATAGAAGCTTATCACAAAGAGGCGATGCCCTATGTTGTTAAATACAAGGCAATGACAGATCCCTTTCATAACTTTCTATTTGAAGATCATGTAGTAAATCAGGTCGGACCTCTCGAATGGTGGCAGTCATTAAAAAAACAAATTAATGGTCAAACAATGAACTTAGTGGCTCAGCTTCACACTGCTGTAGCTTCAAGTGCTGGAATTGAAAGACTGTTTTCAACATTTGGATTTATTCATTCTGACGTACGAAATAAACTGGGTACCGAGAAAGCTGCAAAACTTGTTACAGTTTTTAAATACCTTAATAAGGAAAAGAAAAAATAATTGTTATCTTGATCTTGTCATATTGTCTTACTCTCCTGACTGACAAACAATTTTGATTTTATAATGTTTATTAAATATAGGTAATTTTGTTTGTTATAATTTTGTTTTTGATTGATTTTAAATTGAAATTTTTAATATTCTATACTATCTAATGCATGTTTCAAAAATACGTGTTATCTTATCCCATTACCCATATAAATCCTGGTACTTGGTAGGTACTTAGATCTTTGTTTGACTGAATAAATAACTTATCAAAAAAATATTACTTTCATTTTATATCATTCATTCGCAATGAAAAGTAGTTTTAAAGCTTGTTTTTTTCTCATCGTTTTATACAATGTTTAAAACTTGTTTTAATCTGTGTTTTTAAACGTGTGATAAAAAACACGGTTTAAAATCAAACTGTTTTAAACATTGTTTTAAACATGTGTTTTATAACCATTTGTTTTAATCATGCCAACCCTGATATCAGCTATCTAGTACCCATAACACAATCTCTGCTTAGCTTGGGGCTAGATAAAGCTTTGTGAATAATCCAGTAATATTTTTTTTTGTCCGGAAAAATAAAAAAAAACCATGTACAAATAAAAATAAATTTGAAGTCCTTAAATCCGTTAAGTGAGTAAGAGTTAGCGAAACAGTCTATAATAAAATAATGTCACGAGCGTAGCGAGCGGCTCTATGATTGACGTTACGATTTGTATATCCAGAACCTTAGCCCCAAGTCCGGAGACGTGTCTCATTTTTGTATGGTTTTTTTGTAGTTACGTGTCCGCTCGATAGAGGCGCCGCGCTAAACCTCCTATAATACTATAGAAAAACGAGACATCACAATCACGTCTCAGTATATCGTCAACGGGACTCGCCCCTCTGATAAACAATGTGATATTGTCGAAATCAGTTCCAAGCCATTACCCAGTCGACATACGAAGCTGATTCATACAAACAAGGCTTGACCAAGCCGACGAAAATAGCGAATCGATCGGATATGGTCTCTAATTGGACACTCAATAATGCACGACTTTGAGTGCCCGATAATAGCTAAGATAAGATAGCATGTACACGTCTCGTCATGGTTTAATAGGGCTCGGCGAAAGTAGAGCGGGGTTCTGCGCAGCTTCAGGGCTTTTAAACCATGACACGCCCTGTATCGATGTATATTAGTACCTACGCTATCATTATCATCATATCAGCCCATACACGATATAGGCCTCCCCCATACGACGCCACAAATAGCGGTCCCGAGCCGTCTCCATCCATTGACTCCCTGCGACCATACCACCGCTATGTGGGATACTTATTGTATAGATGTGATAGAACATTGTAAATCGATTGGCATACTTTTTATCGGTTTGTCCCACGTTCGCCCCTCAGAGTTTTGCCCCACATGGAAAATTCCACGTTTGCCCCACATTATATTCCTTGTCTGTCCCGAAATTATTGTTATGCAGGGATAGGTACCGTAGGTTAGTAGTAGGCGTAGGTGTTTTTCGGCAGAATAAAGAAGAAAAATTAAAAGTATACATTAAAAGTATACATTTTATGAGTTTAAGGTAAAAATTGGATACCAGTCATTTTAACTTTTCGGTTAATTATGCACACGTATTCTTGTTGTTGTTTATTATATTGTCGTGGTGTGATATTTATACTTACTAATATCACATATTTTCTTCGTGAAAAGGAAACCGTAATGAATAATACGTATGACAAAATAATGAATTAAATTAAAACAACCGAAATAAATAATATACTTATACCTACTTAGGGCATGCCAGTTTTCTGTTCTAATTTCATGGTTTTTTCTTCTCAATTCTAGGATTAAATTTAATTTGCACATAGTAACAAACCTACAGCACACACGTACGTACGTAGATATTTTAATTTGGAACTATGTTTCAGCAGAATTAATAAAACTCTGGTTTAGTCACAACAAAGTGCCAAGAAATTACATCTCTTGTAACACCATCTTTGTATTCGAACTTTCAACGGTTAAGTTTTACGATCAAGGAACTGAGCTCTTAAGTCTTATCGAGCCTTCGCAGGGACATTATGTAGGATCTCCAAAGCATTAACTCCTTTTTACGACATTAGAACAGTATTTAATTTTGATACATTTTATAGTTTGTCGTGTCAGAATGTAAGGAGTTAGCGTTGATTAAGGTGGTTGGTCACGCGTGAAAAAAAAAAACGGATTTTTATTATTTTCTACGTCCTACAAGTAATTATATAGCTGACTAGCTGCTGCCTAAGCCTTCGTCCGCGTTTTATCGGGATAAAAAATTGCCTAAATGATATTTCAGGTCCCAAACTATACCGATACCATATTTCAGCCCAATGAGTTCAGTTGTTTTGCGTGAAAGAGGAACAAACTTCCATACATCCGTCCATTCTCACAAACTTTGACATTTATAATATTAGTAGGATAAGAAATTTCGCGCACATTGTAACCCATTTGCTACAATCCGTTTTTTAAGCACCACCGCCCCTTTCTATTTCATAATGGTACGAATCGCAGAAGTTTAAAAGTTCAGTTTCTAACGAAACCGGAAATTTCAGGAGTCAATTTTACAAACATCTTTACTATCTCTATTACTTACTCCAAACATGCACGCTCCACCCCGTTGGCTTATCTTCCTCATCCTGCCCCGGAGTCAGCATCCCCTCCTCTCCCGCCTCGGATTCCGGCAGAGTCCGCCACCTCTTCAACAGTTCTTTCGTTCTGTCTTTCGTCTTGTCGCATGCTTGTTTCCAGTTGGTAAAGTACTTCCGGGATACTTTTGGACTGGTTACAGATGATGATTTTGAGTCTTGTCTGAAAAGAATGGATTTGATTGAGTTGAGTAAATTTCTAAATGAATTATTCCGTGTTTGTCCCACTCGTTCGGACCAAAGTGGGACGTAGGCGGAATGTTTACCGTTTTATTTTTAAGAAAATCAAATTCATAGGTAATTTCAATCTGCATTCGTCCCACTTTTCAAAAATGCAGGCGTTTGTTCTGAATGAAGTAACATAGAAAGAAAGAAAACAAATGATATCAGCTTACACAAAAGATAAGTTGATAAAAACTAAATATTAGTTATTTGATGATAACGTAAACCAAATATTTATCTGTTGTCTAGAATTAATGAAATGACTAACTTCATTGTTATCTAAAGATAACATAGATGTTTAAATAAATAAATATCGATAGATTAATCTAATATATGTATAATAATACTTTGAACATTCAACAATAACAGTCAGAAACTTTATTTAACTTAAGTTTCTACGAGGTAGTAATATATTCTATCTAACTAGCGTAGGGCCTTCTAATAAAGAGGCCTTCTAATAAATAGAGGCCGTATGACTTGGAGATCCACGACTGACATAATAAAGACGCAAACAGTAGTTTCCCTGTTTCAACTGAAGTGTGTCAATTTTCGTTAAACAGAAATATTCAGAAACAATTTTTAAAGGTCATAAAGGAAGGAGAAGTATATGGGTGTGAATAATTCGCTCTTTTGGACACTTTAAACTGTTTTAATTAATACAAATATGATCTAACCAGTAGCGAGTGCAACGACATCTTGGATTCGAACTACCACAGAACATACGAGTAAAATAAAATGGCGTGTTTTAAAAAACGATAAACCGACTTTAATTTCCCTTACTTTTTCACTTATTTTAAGTTTTGCGGGATAAAATTTTATGGGTAGCCTTCGGGATCATTTTCTATACAATAGTGAAATAATTAAAAAAAAAATAACGAACATACAAAACATAACATACAGACGAATTGAGAACCTCCTCCTTTTGAAGTCGGGTAACTAGTTACTATTGTATGTGCTGGTAAGCACGCCCACAGCTCGATACCTAACAGTATATTTTGTTGTCTAAGCCCTGAAACTGCAAAACCAATTGGTACGTAATATTCCATAAGCAGGTACTCGTAAACGTAGACAAAATCTAGAATTACTTATAATAAGCTTATTTTTATTTCCATTACGATTTACAACGCTTAGGAAAAGGCAGTTAGAATCTAGTGCTCATTATCAAACCCTAATTACTAAGTTTAAACCAGCCAGCGAGCTATGGAGAGAGCTATGCTCGGAGTTTCTCTACGCGATAGAGTCCGGAATACGAAAATCCGTAGAAGAACCAAATTTATCGAAATACCACTCAGAATTAGTAGGCTAAAGGCCATATACATAGATCGTAGAACTAATAACCTATGGGGAGTAAAGTTTATCGAGTGGCGACCGCGATACAATGCGAAACGAAGTGTGGGAAGACCTCCCCCACTCGATGGACCGACGACATCGTAGCGGTCGCAAAGAGTCGTTGGATGGAGGCGGCTCAGGACCGCTATTCGTGGCGTAGTCGTTTCGGAGAGGCCTATGTGCAGCAGTGGACGTGTACGGGCAGATGATGATAATAAAGTTTAGGTTTTAAGTTAAAGTTTAAATCATCCATTTTGATAATTCATGCTAGCATAATAAAGACAGGTCGCAATATCAAGTCGTTTACGTTCTGATATTGTATACCTCCCGTAATAGCATCATTAAACTCTGGGCCGGCCATTTTTTCCCGCCAAATGGCATGATAAATGGTCCTTTATATCACAATATGTTGTAATGCTGCTACCCGCGGAGAAAAAACAATTTACCAGAATCGTTCTTTTATGAAAATAACTTTGCGACGTCGTCGTCACATCCAACGGACTCGCAGTTCTGTATGCAAAACCGAATTTTGTATTGATTACTACATTACATACGCGTTTTTTTCGAGACAAAAACTTCCTTATGATGTTACAGAATTCCAGGGGGCAAATTCTGCGTATCACGTGATACTTTATCGAGTGATATTCATTACCACGGGATAAAAATATCATGTGATAAATATCGTGTACCGCTAAAACTGCATTCTCGTGCGACATATCGAGCAACTTAACACAGAAAAACGCTCGATAAATATCGAATTGTAGATTTTGAGAATACGCTTGTTTATCACTCGATATTTTGACAGTTCTTCCCATATTTATCGTATAGATATATTGCCAGAATTGCCCTCCAGATCTATGCAAAACCTAACCAAAACTACGCCCAAATATTTAATGATTTCACAAACTTACCTCAGAGTAGTTTGAAAAAGTTTTTACACTTTTATGGTCCTCGACAATCTATCTGTATACTCAACCCATGCCAGAGTTTTCGATAAATATGAAGTTTATTATTGGTATTATCAACCTTGTTGTAATTAATAATAGATTTTTTCGTAATAAGACCCAGAGGTTATCGTAAGAGTCAGACTTCCCAGATCAGATTTAGCCCAAATTTTCGTCTTGAAATTAATATAATAATGATTGTCTTATCAGTAGTTTCCAGTTACAAGTTAAATGACTTTAGTGAGATAAAAAGTTATTGTCACTAGCCATTTATGATAACCTTTCATAAATATTTGCCTTGAAAAATAAACACATTACTTATAATCATTCTGTTTGTCAATTTCTTATCGTTATACAATGAAATTACTTAATATGAATTTCGAGGAAATTAATATCATCATCAGCCCGCTGGGTCTTTAGTCAACTGAGGCCGCTCGAACTGATCGCACGGGATCAGTTGACCTAATGAGTATTTGAATCGGACAACTGATCCAATCGGTACATTTTATGATTTGTATAGACACGTAAAAAGTGTTTGTTGTCTGATACCCATTGCTGGGTCTATTATTTTTAATCATCAAAATATACATTAAGTACATTTTGACAAGATAATTGGTCGAATGAATCTTAGAAAACATAAATTTTTACAGTAATACCTACTACAATGTTGAAAACTACTCTCCGATCACCCTCCAATTATACTCTACGTGTTTAAATAATTCCACATGTAGCATCTATGGAATTATTAAGATACCCTTCTGGGTGTCGTTCCTTGCGTATCGGTGGTATACAACAGTGTAGCAATGATCCAAGAAAATATGGTCTGCTCCTCCGGGAGTGGCTTTTGTGATGTCACTGTCAAGTTGCCACTTTATTTCAACAAAATGTGGAAGTTGGGAAACAAATGTAATAAGGGTCAATTGAAAAATCAATAAAAAAATGACAATTGTCTTATAAGCTTGTTAGTTCAAAACAGTGTTAGTTAAACACGAGTCAATGTAAAACCACATAGTTTTTACAGATTCATACAGAAGCTGCGGGGAGTTACGATTTTACGCTACTGGTATCACCAGGAAACAAATTCGTCTTCTCATTCGCCGATGGCGATGATGACGTCACAAGAGCCCCCCACGTACCATCGTGTCTTGGAAGAGCATACCTTGTTTTCTTATACCATGAGTGTAGCCTCTTGTTGGATCCCAAATTATAATATTGCTTGACGGTCATATTGATAGACTTCGCAGATGAGCGATAAACTTAAATTTGAGCACTGCTGGACACTCGCGATATTTCCAACCAGCGTTTTCGGGGATAGAGGTTTGTGACCCTGTTGGACCCAGCACGCCTACCTACTGAACTGATGTTGATAGATTTGATCATAAATTAGTCAAAAAGATGATCAGCAAATGAATAACCGCTGTAATGATGGAATAATAAGAAAAAGGTTTTGTTCGTTTAGGTTTCAACCGTTTTCATACAACAACCATAGGAGTAAATATATAACAATGTCGCAAAGATCCTTCTTCACCGCATAACGGATCAAGGTAAACTATTCATGCGATGCCGCGGGGAGTGTGGACTGAATACTCGATGGAAATGTGGAGATTACTCGGATTGAAAAGGGGGCTTTACGGGTGCATTTTGCTTGCATGTTTCATGTCAGGAAAAAGAAACATAGGTACCGGTAACGTTTGACTCCAACACTGTGTCCTCATACAGTGTCTTTGCTATATATGTAGGTAGGAATAAAGTAATGGAGCTCCTCCATTACTCCTCTTTGTCTAAATAAAGAGGTGCTACGTCGTATCTATATGATCGATCGATTAATTTTCTATTATTTTAAGTTTTTCCGTATTTTACATAACGTAGGTCCATTCGTGACATCACTTATATCGATTCAACGATAGATCAGCGCTAGCTAGGTCTCATATGGGACCTTGGCCAGCATTATGCTAAGTATGACATATGAGCCTTTTATTACAACTTTGTGTATCCTTTGTGTCTTATTTTAACCTGTTTATATTGTTTTAATAAATATAAGCATTTTTATTTTAGAGATGATTTTTCGTTTCATCCGCACTCAGATATCTCTGTGCAATAACCGATAGAAATGTGCAATAAATTAGCTTTGGTTGTGATACATAAGTGATTAGCTGTAGTTCATTCTGCGCTGGGTCGCTACTGCAGCCACACGCACTCGTTAAACCCCCGTATTTCTCCGACCGGTTATCTCACTAGTGATGTACTATTAGTCTATCGATAAAAATGGACAAGTTTGTAATACGTTCGTCGTCGACCCCGGATTTGGCTGAAAAGCCAACTAAAAGGTCTCGGGAAGAACCTGAACCGTGGCAACATCCCAAAAGGTTCGCAATTCCCAAACCAGTCTCGAGGGAAAGTGACATCAACACCAGCAACCGCTTCAGCAATCTTCCTGTGGATAACGAAGTACCAGTATCAGACGCGTTCAAACATGCCACCGCGAAGAGAATACCCAGACGTATCCCACCTATAGTCTTGGAGTTACGCGATGATTGGGTTCACCATAACATCAAAGACATCATCGATAAATATGATAAGGACTATCATCTTGAGTACAAGGGCAGTAACAGAGTCAAGATCCAATGCTACTCAGCCCAAAGTCATCAAGCTGTTAAAGGAGGACTCTTGATCGAAAATGCAATTTTCCATACCTTTACACGCAAAGATGAAAAATCTCCGAAGGCGGTAATTAAGGGCCTACCCGCCTATCTTAAGGAAACGTTGGCGTCTGATCTTGAGCTTCTTGGCTTTCCGGGAGCTACAGTGACTCCTATCAAGACCAACAGGCCACTTCAATGCCTACCCATGCTTGTAAATTTACCAAGCGGAACCAATATGGCTAAGTTCAAGCAAATTAGATACATTGCAAACTGTGCTGTCACAGTGCATCGTTACAAGAGCAGCAATACTTTGGGCACTCAATGCTACCGATGCCAAGGCTTCGGCCATGCGTCCCGGAATTGCAATAGACCTGCAAGATGTGTTAAATGCTCTCTAGCGCACCCAACTGCGCAATGTCCCTCAACGGGCTTTATAGAAAACGTTCGCTGTTGTAACTGCCAGCAAAACCATCCTGCCAACTATTCTAAATGCAAGGAGCGAATAAAATATCTTGAGCGCATAAAATCAAAGCGCGAGACTCTCCGGGGCATCATCATCCCTCATAAGAATAGACCGTCGACCAAGGCCCACGAGGGAGTATCCGAGAAGGAAAGCGCTACTATGCGCATTAGTCATCGCACAATGGCTGAAGTAAGCTGCCGTCCGGTTAAAGCTTCACATCACCCTGAAGATCGAGTAAGGCCTGAACCTGTTATGGAGGACACGCAAACGTCAGCTCCAGTGAAGGACGACCTACCATCAACTCGCGATTCCACCACTACCGAAATGCTTAATATTCTTGCTGCTATCAAGAACCTCAAGCAAGAGTTTATTAAGTGTGAAAGCTTTATGGACAAAGTAATATTAATTCTGTCCCATGTTGGGTATTATTTTTAATGTAAAAGGCCTTCGTATATTGTACTGGAACGCTGATGGCGTCCACAATAAGCAGTCGGAACTGAGGAACATGGTAAGTGACCTAAATATTGACATCATTGCACTCAATGAGACAAGACTGACGGGGCGTCTTGTACTCAAAATACCAGGCTTCTTCTGCTACCGAGTCGACAGACGTTCTGATGGTGCTGGCCAGGGTGTAGCCATATTGGTTAGAGCTGACATAGACCACAATCCAATAGATATTCCCATTATTCGTAACCTTGAAGCTGTAGGTATAAGTCTTCAACTGGCTAATGGTAACATCTCTTTGTACTCTGTTTATCAGTCCCCCAACCTGCCCTTGCTCACATTGTCAGATGACATTAAAGCTCTCATGAATACGAGTTCCAAAGTGGTTGCAATGGGTGACTTGAACGCAAAACATCCATATTGGTCCCCTGGTCCTCCCAACTTCCGAGGTAACCTTGTCTATGAACTTATGCTGCATGATGAGGTTATAGTTCATGCTCCTTCTGACCCCACCCTGGTTCACTATCGTAGCGAGCATGATCCCTCAACGCCTGACCTCCTCCTTACTAAGAATGTTCACACTGTCGAGGAGATCAAAACCGTTCATGCTCTTTCTTCCAACCATCTACCGGTTTTAGTCCGCCTTACAACCCAACTACGACGTAAACCAATCACTAAACTTAATTACGCGAAAGCGAACTGGGATAGTTTTCGTATTATTTTAAATAATTCGATTATCCTCAATAATTGCACCTTCAAGTCTGCGTATGAAGTCGATTTTGCTATTTCCCACCTCCAGGGTTCAATCATTGCTGCTAGAGACTCTACTATTCCAGTCACAACGTTAAAGCCATGGGAATCGTCTCTACCTAGAAATATCAAAAGAAAAATTAAACACAAAAACCAACTTAGGCGTTATTCGGCAAAAGAAACTGATTGTACGGTCCGAAAAACACTTAAGCATGAAATAAATAGATATCAGAATGAAATTAATGCAGCCCTGAAAGTACATAGAGACGAGTTATGGAACCGCAAGCTAAGAAAAGTAGATAATCCTGGTACAGATCTTTGGCGAATAGCCAAAGGACTGAAATCAAACACTTCTTTTACCATACCTCCCCTCAAAGCGAACGATGGCACAAAAGCTTCCACTGCTAAAGAGCAATGCGAATTGCTAGCGAACTCCTTCTTGGAAAATATGCTACTAACTTCTAATTGGGATAGTGACGTAAAGCAAACTGTAGATTCATCCATTAATCAGCTTGACATCTCTCCATTAGATACACCTCTACTAGTTCGACCGATGGAAATTAAAAAATGCATTGACAAACTTAAGCCACGTAAAGCTCCTGGGCTGGATAAAGTATCAAATCACCTTATTAAAAACCTACCCCAAAAAGCTGTTGTTTTGCTGACTAAAGTATTCAATGCCTGCCTTATGCTACATTATTTTCCCTCAACCTGGAAAGCAGCTAAAGTCATAGCCATACACAAACCGGGTAAGGACCCTACAGAGCCTTCCGGCTATCGTCCGATCAGTCTTTTGCCTTGCCTAGGTAAATTGTTTGAAAAGATCATTTACCATCGCTTACACCGTGCTACTGACACTGTGATCATAGACGAGCAGTTCGGTTTCCGCGAAGCTCATTCAACATCGCAACAACTAGCTAGAGTAGCAGAGGCGATATCTCACGGTCTTAACATCCACGAATCTACAGGCATGTTTTTGTTAGACATTGAAAAAGCTTTTGATACCGTCTGGCACAAAGCTCTTTTACATAAATTGATTAAACTAGGAGTTCCAATATCTCTTATCAATCTGCTACGATCCTATCTATCTTGTCGCTCATTCTCTGTACACATAGATAACTCATCATCGAGACCTAAACTAGTTCTAGCGGGAGTGCCGCAAGGCTCAATCCTCGGTCCCCAATTATTCATTCTGTATATCAATGATATCCCGATCCAAACACGCACGACACTTGCCTGCTTTGCTGATGATACAGCTTCACTCACCTCTTCTAAAGACACCGACTTAGTCATTTCTCGTCTACAGCTGTACCTCGATCTTCTCTTTTCTTACTTCCAAAAGTGGAAACTAAAAATCAATGCCTCGAAAACTGAAGCCATTATGTTTACGCGTCATCGCTCCTTACCACCTCGAACCCTAAAAATCGACGGATACGCCATCCCGTGGAGTCGTACTGTGAAGTACTTAGGTATCGTTCTTGATAGCAAGCTAAACTGGAGTGAAAATACACAAAAACTAAGACTAAAAGGAATAAAAGCAATGAACGCATTAAGCCCTATTCTTAACAGAAACTCATGTCTTAGTAGCAGTACGAAACTCAGTATCTATCGAACCTTAGTCCGTCCCTGCATTACGTATGCTTGCCCAGTTTGGAGTAGTACCTGCGCAACAAACATAAATAAACTACAAGTCATTCAAAATAAAGCACTAAAATATTCTTATAACACCCCTTTTCGTACAAATCTTTACAAATTACACGTTAACTTAAAATTTCCAGTCTTAAAAGATTTCATTTATAAGCTTTCTAAAAAGTTCTATTTACACAGTAATCGCAAAAGTAAAAATAAGCTCATCAATAATATTTGCAAAACAAGAAAGAAAAATTTGCAATTTATCGATAGTTACAACCGGTACAAGTTACCCCATCACTTGTTTCTTGAGTGCAATGAATAGGCAAGTACAATGGCTCACGCAGCAGCGCGCATGCTCTGCGGTGCGCATACGCTGATCTCGATCTTAAAACCATTGCGCTTAGTTCGATAGCAGCGTGCGCGGTTCGTCCGCACGGTCTGCGCGGGTGCGTGGGTGACTGTATGGCAGTGACTAACTAGTATTCTTTTGTTCTCAGCTGGCTGCTTTTGTTCCAAACTTTCGGCTGCTAATTGTGTGATTTAAATGTTGAACTGCTTGTTAGAGATACCCTCTATTTTAATCTTGTATCCGATGTTTTAGTCAAACAAAGCAACTTGATATAAAAATGGTTATGTTATTAAATGCAAAAGCTCCTCTAAAGCTTGCATATTTTGTAGGAATGTATCTACAACGTTATTTATTTATTTTAAAACTAAACCTACTTATGATTAAGTAATTATGTTTTGTAACGCGAAATGTAAAAATACCTACGTAAGTTTTGATAAGCGCACGCCCAGCTTCTAAAACGTTTATTATTTAAATATATGTTTGTGCATTCTAGGATTAAATTTACACTAGTAATTGTACCTAACTAATGTTATTTAAGGCTTTAATAAAGAATTTTTGAAATTGAATTGATTAGCTGTAGTACTGAATAATGTGTTATATTTATAAAACTAAGCTTTACTGTGATACTTACAATTAGCTACCTCTCAAGTTGCATGGCGCCCTAACAGGGCTCCTAATACCTAGCCCCAAAGTGAAATATTTAAGACCTCTCACATTGTATGTATCAGAATTGGAAAATAAATACTTGAATACTCCGCAAAAATTGAATTGAAGAGAATTAATCAAACTTTGTTTCAAATTGTATTTAGTTTCTTTGACTTGTCAATTTTGTGAGCCTGAATAAACGTTTTGGATTCTGGCTCTGATACAAGTGAAACTTCGCAAAAATCCGATGATTGTTAATCAGTGAAAATGTAAAATTAGTAAACCAAATGGAATTTAATCAAAGTCTATTGAATCAGAATGAAAGCAGTCAAGCGTAAGTATTTGTCGTTCGAATTGACTCAAGAATTGATTTGTTGAGTCCACAGACGCTTTGGTTTAGCCTCAGAATATTTAGAATTATTCCTCTGAGGCCGCAGAGATTAGCAAACGGCTGTTTTATCGGACTTGTATACATCTTGTTTATATGTATGTATGTATATAAAAATCTCGTATCACAGTGTTTGTAACCAAACTCTTCCGAAACGGCTTGACCGATTTTTATGTTTTTTTTTTGTATATATTTGGTATGTCTGATAATAGGTTGTTAACCATTTTTTATACAAGTGATAGGTGTGGTCCACCCTAAAAAGTTTCATTTTTTTTTTGGTTTTGAATAAAAAATAGTATATAATATAACCCTCAATGTTCACGTTTCGTACACCAACCCCATTTTTTAATAGCGATATTAGTTAGTACTGTGGTAATCTTCAACCGTCAGTGGTTGATGGCAATCAACGTTTCCCGGGCAGCTAGTACTTTAATAAAAGTTTAGTGTATGTCTTCCAGCTAAAACTACACAAGTGATTGTTTAAAAAAACTGACCTCAAATTTCATAAAAGTCATACTAACTTAAAGTTTTGTGGGACAAAGTGTAATCCATCAGAAACGAAATTTCTCAATACATATCATTCTCTTTTCTATCAAAAACTGAAACAAAATCGGTCCATAAGTAATTGATGGATAAATAGATAAACATTCATAAAATACACATACAACCAGCTGACCACAGAACCTCCTCCTTTTTTCGAAGTCAGCAAAAATTGATGGGGCTCACACAGCAGGGCAATATACATCGGACTGAAATGTTCCAAAAACCTCGAATATCAAAGGAAATAAATCCTTTAAACTTTACAGGACTTGCACACGTCAATCAATTCTAATTACATAAGGAAAACATTAGTACATACGTACAATGCAAAATGTATAGTACTAACAAAATAAGGCTGCTGTGGAAAAAATGCAACCCTTGTCGAAAAAATAAAATGGTGATTGTTGTTAATCAAAATGATAACTTTCTTGCTTCAACCAATTTCATAATTACTGCTAGAATGACAAAATGGCATTTGACAATAAGAAGGTTGTTTGTTGCTGGAACAATCAAACACATCAAAGTATTGTTGTTACTGTAACCATATTTTTTGTGATTGTATAGGTGTAGATATAATTATGTATAGATGGAAATACTTTTTAACACGGAAAACTAGCGTTAGACCGCCACAGAATGATACATTTGACGACCGAGACCGAGTTTGTTTTTTCTTTGTACAATCCCCTAAGGTATTTCCTATGTGAAAAATTTGTGTGAATATTATAAGATAGATAGAATTAACAACATCAAGTGCAACATGTGTACCTACGATGGAAATAAATAAATACAAAATTCAAATACGAGATGTGGCGCGGTGGGCCAAGATCCGCCTATAACGCAGGAGGTTATGAGTTCAATTCCAGGCTAGGGATAAATGCTTGTACGATCTGCAAATATTTATTCAGGGTGTTCTCGATATTTCTACGTATTATATCTATGTAATGTGTATATCAGTCATCTGCTCTGCATAGCTTGGGGCTAGATGATGCTGTATGGTTGTCTAGAATTATTTATTTATACACAAATAATCTTTAACAAAACTCTATTGTTGTGATTTATCCAAATTACCATAATTTGGATAGGTATTCACTAAATTTCCCTATCGAGAACCGCCGGCTCGGCTGCTATTTAAAATATGATAATCATACAGGTATTGAAAACTCAGTTATTTCAGCCGAATATGTGATGAAAAGCATGTTTCAACTACAGTCAGGATAAAAGGTTTCCTTTTCAATAGCATTCATAGGATTCTATCCGATTTTTTTAAACCATTGTTGGAGCTTAAAGTGGTGTAAGACTTGCTGAAAAAGATATACTTATGAGAAGGTTTCTGAATTATAATTTTTATGTACATACATACATATTATGCGCAATGTGTATTTTTTAATTGAGTTAATTTTTATTTGATAAAAATAAGATAAATTAACTTTTTTTGTCATCCATTTCCACTTAAATATGTTAAACCATATTTTTTTGTTATTTTCTAGCTGTAGGTTGTTTTTCATTACACTCATATTTTTTTGCAATTTAAGGAAAACCTTTTCCTAAGATTCCAAAAATATATTAAACATTCTTGACCAAGTCTTCTAGTATTTGATCTGCCTAGATTATTCGCCTTTGTAATGCCAACTATCGTTTACCAAGACTACTGTTAAAAGTTGACTAATTCAAATCGTCCTTACTCGATTACTATTAACAAAATATTTGCTGTAAAACTAATCTCAAAGACTACATCTATTTCCCGCAAAGCGCTGCTTCAAATGGGCAAAAAAGATTACATACAGGTCTTTCACTGTATGTCTCTATTTCATTATGTCTTTGATCTCTAGACACTCACATACATATTTTAAGCATAACCCAAAAAAGGAGTTGTTAGTTTGATGTTTATTCTTGCATATAAATTTCAACCCATTATACTAATTCTAAACATGAGGCATTTCGAAGAAACACCTCAGACAACAAACCCAATCCAATTGGGCTGTAGCTTATTGTCTTGTAGGTAGCCTAAGGACAGGTCAAACTGGCAACAGTCAACGGGCAATTGGCTTATTGTATGATATTTTGGCCTTTCTATGTGTGACACATCCTAAAACGGGCGGGTCTAAGGGATATCCAAACTACAAACAATATCTAAACCATCAATCCTCACAGCTGTCATTCATAAAATTAAATACAAACCTTTATCCGCTTCTTTATACGTAGTAGCAAGCAAAAATTTTTTTTTATATTTTCCTACGCGACGTCTTTACTTTTTATGGAGGAACTACGCAAGGACCCCCAGCGCAGACACATTAGATACCTGACCGAAAAAAAATCTGAATTACGAGCCTAAATATTTAAGTTTCAGAATAGTTTTATTAAAGCCTATGAAGGTCAATAACATCACAAATAGCTACACAAACTTACGATTATAAAAAATCTTATTGTCCCATTGAAATAATAATAAAATCACTATCTACTTGCTCCATAAAATTCGATCCCTAGAATGACGGTCTATAAACAAAAGTTCCTTCCTTGGTTTTTGATTTCGATTGAAAATGCAATTTCTCTCCTTTCTAGAATGCAATTTACTTCCCCGGGTGCTCTATTGCAAATAGTTCTACTACATACACCTAACAACCTTTTGCCAATTCGGTTTCCAACCACTATTATTGCCAACTAGTTTTCGCTACTGGAAGTAGCGCGTCTGCAAATCCGGAATCCGAGTATTAATCATAGCTTTCCGCAAAGTGGAACAAAGCGGACTCAAGATACTCCCTCCCTCTGTGATCTGATCAATTATTTCCAATTCTGCGGTACAATGGACACAGTCGAGGTTAGTTGGTTGGATCACTTGTATGGTGTATAATGATTGTCGTTCATTGACTCCTACCAAGACCACCCCTAGACCACGGATTATTCCACTTTTGCCTCTTTATAAATCTGATTTATGAAAATAGAATCAAAATTTTAACATGTCTAGAATTGCCCCTCACTGTTTTTTCTTATTCCACTTTTCCCCCCTTGAGAAATACCACCACTGTTTCGCCTCATTATTATAAATAAATAAATAATGCTGGGCAATCCACACAGTATCGCCGGCGCTAACGAAAAAACATTTAATCGAGTAAACTAAATTTCTTTCTGAGCTTGGTTGCCACAGACAGAAACACGCCGAACTTATTTTATCGCTGTTTGAAAAATTAATAATGCAGTTGAAAGCCGGTTAGTTGGTCTACTACGTACATACATAGAATGAACTAGAAATCAATTAAATTCCGCTTATTCCCAGTAGTCCTGCGCTGTAGAAATGTGTATTACTTATTGCATAAATATCAGCCAAAAAAATTCATACAGCCAATGTCATTCTAGTCTTGCTTAAGCGCAGCCCACCCCAGAATTAGGGCTTTATTTAAACGCCTGTATCTTAAGTAGCCGTGGGGCCGCGGCATACGAATATCGACCCCTCAAACTCAACCCGTGGATGTCGTAAAAGCCGACTAAGGGAACCTACCAGAGGAAGGGCAGCAGCTTCCTTCTGAGTATTTATAAACACCAACACTGCGATCACCAATCCGCCTGCCAAGCGTGGAGGTTATGGCAAATCCCCCCTACATGGGAGACCATCCACTCAATGGACCGACGACATCGTAGCGGTCGCAGGGAGTCGATGGATGGATGCGGCTCAGGACCGCTATTTGTGGCGTCGTACGGGGCCTATGTCCAGCAGTGGACGTGTATGGGCTGATGATGATGATGACCTTATGTAATGCGGTGATTGGACTGACTACAGAACCCATTGATGATCGATTAACCTTTACATAGGTACACATTAGCTTTGTAAAGCTCATGGTGATTTGGCTACTTGCTAAGTGGCCGGAGACGTCAATTTGTGTCGACGGTTATGAAAAAGTCAAATAAGCTTTTTTATTTGTAAGTTTGAGCGTAAAATTATGGGCCTTCAATTATAATTTCTTTAAAAGCTTGTGTGACTAACCTAAATATTGATGTGCTTGTATTTTTTTGACTTGTTAAGTCCAAGAAAAAAATCGTTGAACAGGATCAGCTAACCGAAAGTGTTTTGGTTGTACTACCTACTTCACCCGGATTACAAAACTTTTTGAAAATTAACTGTGCTTCGCAATTATCCTTGTTCATCGTTTTATAACCCACCACGCATAAAAAACCTCCATAAAAAACACCTAAAAAATTACATGACCCACCTCTCAAAAGTATCCTTAGAACCATCGCTAGTCTTCGAAAGTCTCCGCTCTCTCCTACCATCCTCACTTGGAGACTTCTCTGGCGGGAGTCTCAGTTCCTTCTCGGACTTGCTAGAAGACCGCGAGCTCTTTCCCTCATCTCCGCTGTCTCGCTTCAGCGCGGGCTTGTTGGGCGAAAGACTGCCAGCCTTCTCATTCCTCTTCAGCTCCATTCTGGTGGCGGTGGCATGGTCGTAACTGACTCACTGTAAAGGAAATTCAAATTTCAACGCTTCGAAACAGAGGCTTGTAATCATTTGGACATTTTAGGAATGGCTCGAGTATAGTACTCCCACTGTTGTATGTGTACATGCGCGCGGTCTTATCGCCTTTTATTGATTGATTTTTTTTAAAAGCAGAGAAGGCTTTGTAATCATTAATAAATTACATTATAGAGTTTAGTTTCCGTCGCGGTAATTGTACTTGAAGAACACACTTGCTTCATATAACTTTTGCCCTATCTATTTTGATATCCATATGAGGGTAACGGTGTTGATTACACTTATAGAACATTACATAGAATAAGTTACAGTTTGTTAGGTTAAGAGTGTAATTGTTTGTTACCCCGAATAAATAAAATAAAATAAATAAAATAAAATAGGGTACCGTAGGTACAGGTCGCGTCATGGTTTAATAGCGCTGACCTTGATGCACAAAAGTGGAGTTTTAGACTTTTACATCGTTATACCTGCGCAGAACCCTCCCTCCACTTTCGCCGAGCGCTATTAAACCGTGACGAGACTTGTAGGTAGGTACTTAACTAATGTGGAAAAGCCGGAAAAGCCAAAAATTGGGAATCCAACTCTGCGATGAACTAAATACCATATGATATAAATTGTCGTAATCAAGTTCTTAGTTGTTAGTAGATGTTTATGGCACACACATTTATCTTAATATTTTTATCATCCATGAACTTACAATTCAAGAAAAATTGGAAGCAAATTAGAACTAGTATTTACTAGTATTAACAATTGAGCTATCTGCAGAGTGGTGCAAACAATCTAGAGATAGTTCAACTGATCCATCTCAATACCAATCGGAAGCGTCCCCAAGACGCTGGCTGCATTGACCCGCTGTATGGCACTGCTGATGCGCTGCGCCAGATACCTTTTAAAACCCGAGAGCCCTGGTACTTCACTGACTAGGCTCTCAACTCTAATAGCCCGGCCACACTGTGCGCAAGCAAGATGGAGCGTGTGGCCGGCTTACCTTGCTTGCGCAAACTGTGTTTGTGCAATCAGCATGCACAAATGTTTGAGCGTGTAGCCGGACTTTAAGGCCCGTATTATAAAAATACTTCTTTTTAACACAATTTCTGCTTATTTTGAGGCTAATGTTGCACCATGGAGACAATGGCAGTAGAGAACTTGTTGTTTTAAAGTTAGTTGAGAAAGCTTGCTAAGACTAGTTGGACCGGACCTAATCGTAATTTGAGCCTTGTTCGTTGCAAAGCAAATGGTCTTTGTTTCAAGTTTTTTTTCCGAAGAAGTTATAATTTATCTATTTATTTGCATTTTATTTTAATCTACTGTTGGATAATTTCTTAAACAAATATGTTCGTTAATCGGGAAATTAATTACATACATTTCAAGTGACGTTTTGAAGATTTTTTTTTACCTTAAACGTCAAAGTTTACCGAAGTAACAGCAAATTGCGCCATTACCTTTCGAAGAACACTATGCTAAGGGCACGAAAACGTTCGAAAAGCAAAAACATATGACTTATTTTCTTTTGTTCGGAAAACGGAACATTTATTACAACTGATTCATTTACAAACTTCCCACGTAGAGTTCGTACGTTCTATTCTCTAAAGAATAAAAAGTTTTACGTGTCTTGCTCTGAACTGCTATGGCGACGGTAACCGTATGTATTTTAATAATTCAAGCATGTGTGTGTAAGTGCTTATCTTGTAACCTTAAATAAATATAAACTTATTGAACTCTGAAATCTAAATCTATACAATTTTTTCTTAAACTCAACCTTTTGGTATGCGCTGTGCACGCCAGCAAAATTCTCTGTTGGCTTGGCATATATTTTCCGACATCTCCCCATTCATATAACGTCATATTTCAGCCTACTTACACATCAAAACTATATGAAAATCAGTTGTGTGGTCTAATTGGAGTAAGCGGATAAACAGACGGACAGACGCGTAAAGTGAATTTGTTTTGAACCGACTTCGATGTTTATATTTTTTTGTATATTCGTTGATTTGAGACCGATTTCAAAATTTCTTTCGCTAGCTTGCAAAGAGTATGATTCCGAGGTGATCTCATTAAATTTTATTTCTGAGAGATTTATATTTGTCCCGCAAAACTTAAAAACCGTATAAGATTAAGTGTTGTAGTCGGTTTTTAGGTTTTAGAAAACAATCAAATTGTGAAGCGACGCGTGACCCGAGAGCTGGTATCTGGCGCAGTGCATTAGCACAGCCTTAGCATTGCCACACAGCGAGGCAATGCAGCCAGCGTCTTGGGGATGCTTCCGACTGGTATTGATATGGACCAGTTGAGCTATCTGTAGATTGTTTGCAACAGTCTGCAGTTAGCTCAATTGTTTCAATTGGAAATACTAGTTTAATATGTTTATATTATTTGATGATAACAATCAATTCTTGTCATCAAATTATATTTATACGTATCTATTACGTACCCATACTCATGTATTCGCCATAGGAGCACACTTGGATACGTCAATCAAGGAAACAATCATGGAACTTATAAAAATTATATATAAAAATTACTAAATTAATAAATTGATAAGTAATAAATAAGCAATGTTAAATATAATGCACCAAAGTAAAAAAAAATTGCTGCTTTAAAAGGGCTTTGTCTGTCATAAATGTATTATATATTCTTAATGAATTTTAAGTAGGCAAGTATAACGTAATGTCCACGTAAGGATATTCGGGTTGCTTGTATGTATGTATAGTTTCTGTTTTATTAATATAATATCAGAGCGCAAGATTGTGCCCTGAATTATTGATAGTTTGTTGTGTCAGTGAGCAACACTCAGGTGGGACCCGGTCTAGGAGCACGGGGCTAGTTGTTTACGACAGCCATAAACTATCATTTGTACCATGAACCATCTTGAACCATTTTACTACAAACTCTTTCCTTCTTCTACTTTGACGAATTTATTATAAGCTAGCTGCTGCCCGCGCCTTTGCCCACTTTTTATCGGGATAAAAAACTACACCCATACCAAATTTTGGCCTAATCGGTTCAGTAGTTTTTGCGTGAAAGAGTAACAAATATCCATACATCCATCCCAAACTTTGACGTTTATAATATTAGTAAAACTTTATTCACAAAGAAAATATCAATAAAATAATAAAAACAAATTAAACTAGTATTTACAATAGAAACAACTGAGCTAACTGCAGACTGTTGCAAACAATCTACAGACAGCTCAACTGGTCCATATCAATACCAGTCGGAAGCGTCCCCCACTGGCTGCTTTGCCTCGCTGTATGGCAATGTTAATGCGCTGCGCCAGATACTCACCAGCTCTCCGGTCACGCGTCGCTTCGACCGGCGCTCAGATAATTATTTAAAATAATATTATATTAAATAATATATTAGTAGGATGTAAGCGGGTTAGCTACGAAGGCCTTCATCAGGGTGAGTGCGGTTCGCTTCTTTTCGGGCTCGTTCAGCGTCGGGGCGGCGGCGGCGGCGCGGCGCACACGTCCTTTCAACACAAACTAGGTTTGTAGTTATCCGCTTACATTCATAATGAATATTGAACCATCTTTGGTTCAGGGGCCAATTCTGCATAACCAACCGCTTCACTTGGTGTTGACAATGGTGTTGTCGCAGAATCGCCACGAAGCTACATTTATCGACTCAGCGGCTAACGGTATATAATAGGTCCCTCGGTCTACAATAGGCTGCCGGACACTTTTAAAAAGGATGCAACTTACACAATGATATTTAAAAATATATTATGGCTCATAGAGAGTTCTTTTTACTCTATAGACGAGTTCTATGCTTTGCCTGTTATTTAAATTGGATTAGTTTATAAGTGAAATTGATATACAATTAAGTAATTATGTTTATAATAGATACTATTATCATTATTTAAGATAAATATTGTATACTATATTGCTTACTTATTTTTCTTGACTTGTAACTTGGCGTTATTAATAAAAAAAACTATAACGTTTAAGTTTCAGCCTGCGGCTTCGCAGGCTTTGCTTCTAGGAAACTTTTACATGCATTTAAGGGTTATTTAAATCCTATGGGATATACAAATTTTTGTTTCATTCTAGGTCTACCTGCGTGTTGGCGTGAAGAACTAACAAACGTCCATTCATAAACTCAAACTTTTTTGTCTTGTCTAAGTAGTTATTTTATAAGCCTTAATAAATAAAGTTACTGGAATCTGGAAAAAACTTTCCCGTTTATTATATTAGTGTGTTTTTTTTGAGTGTGTACTAGGACATGTGTCCCTTAATAGGGCAAAGGCCGACATCCCCTTTCCAGTCTCTCTATTGCGCCACAATCCCAGTCTTTGTAAAAAAAAGGATAAAAAAATTGCAAATAAAAATTGTAGCTAAAAATATAGCTTGAATGGGTTATTCCTAAAGATAAGAATCCCATGCATTAATTCTCAAACGGATAATTATTAAAACAGTGACGGCGTCAAATCTCCCTCAACTCTTGATCTAATAACCGGAGCTGTTTGCCTACCTTTATAAAACGGGCGACTGAACAAGAATAAATAAGGTTGTCCTAAAAAAATAATGCAGGGCCAATGCGGTGAAATAAACGCGCTAAAAGGGACAGACGTTTTATGCAAAGGTATCAGAGGTATGCTGTTAACTTTAAGGCTTTTATATCCTACCAAAGGGTTAGTTCTATAACCTTATCCATACTAATATTATAAATGCGAAAGTAACTCTGTCTGTCTGTCTGTCACGTTTTCAGGCCAAACCTACTGAACCGATTTAAATAAAATTTGGTACACAGATACTTTAGAGCCTGAGAAAGGTACCTACTACATTGTTAATGTGAAAAAAGGGTTGTAAGGGGTTGAAATAGGGGTTGAAAGGTTGTATAGAAGTATCGTCATTTTTAAAGCTAAAAGCATGGAATTAATTTTTTAGGCTGTTAATTAGATATAAATAAAATTGTAATATACAGTTTCATCAAATTTTATCCGCAAGGGGGTAAAATATCAAAGGGAATAGGGGATGAAAGTCACCCTGTCACTATTCCACGCCAACGAATTCGCGGGCACAGCTAGTAAATAAATAAATACTTTTTGATCTATTGATGACCGATGTGGTGCGGCAGATGAAGAGGTGGGTCTTCATCTGCCGCACCACATCGGTCGCAACGCAAGCGGTTGTGGGTTCAATTCAGGCTTTGAGACAAATATTTGTTCTGGGTGTTCTGGGTATTTTCTACGTATCGTAAAAAAACTGTCAAAGTATGTGTGTAATATATTATCCCATAACACAAGCTCTGCTTAGCACGGGGCTAGATGATGATGTGTCGATTGTCCAGTATTATTTATTTATTAATTTAAACCAAATATAAGTGTGTTCTGGTTATATTCGTAGATACAGTGGACTGTACTTTTATGCGACAAACTATAAGTCGCGTATATAAAGATTGGGATTGAAAATAACTGCCTTTGCCATTCTGCCTCGCTAGAACAGATTAGATCAAATATAATAAGCGAATCAGCATGGTAGTGGTGGATATTTTCAATGGCATTCTTTATCTAAGTGACTTATACTAGAGTGCATTGGCACTAGGTTTTTGTCACCAGCATTAGGCGTCCCCCGGCTTGGCTCTTCAACACTTCAGTATCTCTACCTAGTCTGTGTTTTCAACTTCCTCGGTCTACCAAGGGGCCGAGAAAAACTTATGTCCTCCTAGCCGAATTTCGGCCACGGCTCCAGTCTCAACGGAGACTAGCCAGATGTGTACAGAACATATTATAGTGAATATTTGTGTGCGCGCAAATACAGTTGCATACTCTATTCGATCGGTCTCATGGTATAATAATAACTTTTATGGTATGGTCTTCCGAAACACGATGATCACGTGGGTGACATTTGCCCACGTCATCATTGCCATCGGCGAATGAGAAGAATCTGTTTTCTGGTCTTATCAGTAGCGTAAAATCGTAACTCCCTGAGCTCCTTGTATTACCTGTAAGAATCTGATAAAACTATGTGGTTTTGTACTTACCAAATATTTATTACATTGACTCGTGTTTAACTAATGCTGTTTTGACTAATCGACGATTGATATTGTTTTATTGATTTTTCTATTGACCCTTATCACATTTGTTTCCCAACTTCTACGTTGTGTTGAAATAAAGTGGCAAATGGACAGTGACGTAGAAGTGTAACTCCCGGAGGAGCAGACCTTGTTTTCTTGGATCATACTAAGTCTCATAACCCGATGGGACGGCGGACCATTATGAAGATGAAAACTCAAGACAAACTCGTTTAAGGCAACTTACATTCAAGGCACTGAAAATCCTAAGCAAGCTATCTTCTCAACGCCCCCATTACAGCTTTATCGCGGCGAAATCCTTACCGTTCCGCTATTTAGGGATTATTCCACGAAATATCACGAAGGAATTATACTAAGCACCTCAGCAAAGGTTTGTTATGTTCTTGAACTTTTGATTTTTTGTCTATGTTTAGATTGCATAGTAAAACAAATTCAGACAGAATTTGATTTAAGACCTCGAATTCAGAAACAAACTTTGTTTTCTATATTAAGCTTAAAAATTGTCTAAGAATAAATTAGATAGTCTACACGCTCTCAAAAGAATACCTTCTATCTCTTTACCTGCTTTTCATTAAGATCCGTTCAGCCGTTTAGGCGTGAAAAGGTAACAGACGAAAATACTTTTGCTTTTATAATATTTGTATGAAAGTATGGATTTTATCGATGGACCGACGACATCGTAGCGGTCGCAGGGAGTCGATGGATGGAGGCAGGATCGCTATTTGTGGCGTCGTATGGGGGAGGCCTATGTCCAGCATGTCCAACGTGTATGGACTGATATGATGATGATGCATTTTATTCTCCGGAAACTTATGTTAGAGATAATAATATTTTTCTCATATTCTGTGAAAAATAACTTCCAATTAACCAGCTTAACTAAGATAAACAATAGATTTAGGCGTGGCTCTCCGTATCAGAGTCGATTCGAGTATTGTGGTGTCCTGATGACGAAACTAGTTCACGACTTACTTTGATAGAATTTTAACCAACTTCAAAAAGAGGAGGTTCTCAATTCGTCTGTATGTTTTTTTGTACGTCTATTACGCGATATCTCCGCCAATTATGGACCGATTTTGAAAATTCTTTCACTGTTGTATAGAAAATGATCCTTAAGGGGTCCCATAAAAAACTTATACGCAGAAGATTAGTATTTATCTTATCTTATATATAAACTTAAAATAAGTGTAAAAGTAAGGGAATTTGAAGTCGGTTTATCGTTTTTTAAAACACGCACACTTATTTCGTTGTGTAGTTGGTGTGGCTTTTTCTTCTTCTAAAAATAGGTTGTGTGTGTGCGACAATTTGTGGGAGGGCGAGCGGTGCACGTGAATAACATTTTGTTGGATCTTATCAGAGAAGGGTTTACGCGGAGTTTTTACTAAAAATTTTCATCCTGATATCCAGCTAAAATAAGCTACCTCTAGCAAAGTGTAGATTACCTTGAAAAAAGAGGGATTTGATGGATGAACCATCATGGATATCAGTTTAAGTTTTTGAAAGACGACTATTCTGTATTATTTTTATTATTTATTTCCATGATCACGGGCCATAAAATGACCCGATCTTTAGGGAGGCATGCGTGGAGCCGAAGCAAACAGCACAGAGTCCCTTTATGAGAATTAATTTAAAGGCGAGAGCTACACATAGCGGGTATCATCCTTGGTTCCACAATATGATACACCCGAAGATGATATCAGCCAGGTGTAGACTATTGCAAAGGAAAATGAAAGGAATAAAAGACCATGTTATTGTGATGAATGGATGGACTGGGTAATCGGGCTATGGGGAAGTCGGCGGATTTATTATTTATATTATTAGTATATCTTTGGGCCTAAGCCTAACAATAATACCTAAGTGGTTATAATTATTGCATCAATAACTTAATGCACTTCAAAATACATTCACCTTGTTGGCCCTAGTTATACTACAGAGCACTGTAAGTCAACTAACTAAATAATCTGTAGTTAGCCCAAACTATTGAGTACATTGTAGCCAAATGCCGTCTGGTACGCAAGCAGCGTAAATACTGAATGTCTGTGACTGAATGGGATCGATGCCATCGCTGTATTTGGAACAAAGTTGAAACTGTGCTTGTCACGGTATGGCAGCCCCTACTATAGGTATGTGTATGACTCGACTTTATTTTATGTTGGTATGCACTAGTTTCCGCGGCTTCACCCGTGTTTTTCTGGGATAAAACATATATGTATGTTCCAGGTTTAGAACTACATATGTACATGCAAATTTAAGCCCGATCAGTTCAGTATTTTGACGATCTCTGTGGCGTGGTGGGCAAAGGTCCGCCTGCGATGCAGGAGGTTGCGGGTTCGATTCACGCCTCGGGACAAATGATTGCTCGATCTGCAGAAATTTGTTACAGGTGTTCTGGTTTTATGTTTTTTTTCAATATTCCTACTGATTTAATATCCAAGATATTTTATGTCCGCAAGGACATTTTATGAATGAAAACTTCACGTTTAAGTTTCGCGCAGCATCATCATCATCATCATCATCAGCCCATACACGTCCAATGCTGGACATAGGCCTCCCAGTACGACGCCACAAATAGCGGTCCTGAGCCGCCTCCATCCATCGACTCCCTGCGACCGCTACGATGTCATCGGTCCATCGAGTGGATGGTCTCCCATGTTCGCGCAGCATAGACAACCCGATTTGTTTTCTTAGTAGGTAAGTAAGTACCTAATTGAAAAGATGCAAAGCTTACCTCAAATTATTGTTCTTCTCTCTACAGGTATATCCTCAGCCGCAGGCAATTCCACAGATTTCTTCTTACTCTGAACAAGGGTAAATAATTGAAGAAAAATACGCTTTCTTTAATTAAAGTCTGTATGCACTTTCACCAGGCCGTTGCCACGGGGTGGCGGGCACGAAGCCAGATACAAGCATCACCCTTCCTTCATCTCGTCCATTTTCGGACACTTTACCAAAAATGTGTTATTTACTGCTTAATCCGTAACGAAAAATGTTGTATCGCAAATTTATAACAAAACCTACACTTATTAATTACACAAAAATAAAATTTGACCAATTTGTGAAACAGACAAAACATGACGCCAACTTAAATTCAAATTTCGTAGTGTTTGCTTTTTATCCATGCGAGCTTCACTTCGAAATTTGAATTTGAGTTGGCATTCTGTGGTAAGCTTGCGAGAAAAAAATACTGGCCACAAATAAAAAAAAAACTAATATAGGAAAGACTTAACTTCTTTGTTTTGGCAATATGTGAAACCGATGTGAACGTACCCTGTTTGTTTTTCGAACACATTTATTTTTCGTAATACTGCTAAAACGGCCAGTATTTCGTTTCATTTTCTCCCTCCTCTCGCCGCCGCTCGCACAGTCTGCGTGTAGGAGATGAAGACTAGGTACTACAGCCGCCAGGCTATTTTCGAACAATACGACAGACGGATCTCAATCCAGTGTATTATAGAAGTGGGTACCTACCTACTTATAAGTTTGTTTTTTTGTGTTTTTGTTTGTGTGTTAGATTCGTTTGAGACCATCATCTACTTCCATTGAAAAAGCTTTTTGGAGTTGGGTCTAGGTCACAAAATATTATTATGTCATGGCTTATGATAAATTAGTTTCAACCCTCAGGGCTTAGCGTGCGATGTTTCTCTTAAAAAAGACATTCGTAGTTGATTTCTATCCATGGGAATAGATATACCTAAGGGATAAAAGTATCCTATGTATTATTCCAGGTACATACTACATCTATGCAAAATAGCATCAGCACGATCCGTTCCGTTTCGGCATGAAAAAAATGGCAAAAAAAATTTCTTTGTACTTCTTACAAAGATTTTTTTTTTGTATTTATACTATGTATAAGAGACGAAACCTAAGATAGAAGTGACATAGTTACTGTGTGACAAAACTCCATTTGATAAAAAAAGATTTAAAAAAAATACTATGAAATGTGATTGGTGGCATTGGGTTTGTTCAATTTTAATGTGTGAAAGATTTCATTTTCATACATAATATATGCTTTTAATATGCATGGCAATCAATTTCGCGAGGCGATATTCACCATTGTGGTTCGCCTTAAGAGCCAGTAATACCTGAAATTGCTTAGCGTCAGCGATCTTATCTTCCACAATACTGAAGCATTTACTGTGAGATTAATATATGTTATAGTTTAGGATTGATCCTAGTACGCTAGTGTTTTGAAAACACGATTACATAAAATTTTCTGTATAGAAAAAAAAAAAAGTTCGCCCTAAACTGTACAATAAATCTTCGCTATTCAATAAATACTTTAAAATAAGCCTTGATACTTTGTACAGTAAACAAACAGAATATAAAGCAGACGATGACTGTTCTAGATTTTCAAAATTACGATTATGTTTACCGTTAAAAACAAATATATAATTTTTACGCGTATGACGCTCTGCTCTGTCCCGCTCCTATGAACGCGAAATCCTATGCCTATCCTTTTCACACAATGGTGTCGTATTGTAGGCCCTTAACAAGTAATATTACATATATTATAAAAATAGCGTTTCTTCATGAACTTGCTTGAAAATCTGAAAAAGAGGCCCTGAAATCTGAAAACCTGAATAAGAAGCCTTCTTTGTTTTACAAACATGACTCTCAGCCACCTCTCAGCTTTGTTTGCCAACATTTTGCCAAATAAATAAAACAAAAGTTTTGGGAACGGCGAGAATAATTTTCATAATAAGTTTGACGTAAACACAAGGTGTTGTTTTTTCGCAAAACTTTTCGACATTCCGAACCCTTGGCCTTATACATTTGGGTCCATAAACCAAAACTCTGAATACCCACAGGCGACATGGAATCTTTTTGTTTTGACGTCGTGTTATGTTGTTGCCCGCGCCTTCGCGCGCCTTTTATCGGGATAAAAAATAGCCTATATTTTATTCCAGGTTCCAAACTATACCCATATATCAATTTCAGCCCAATCAGTTCACTAGTTTTTGCGTGACTTTGATATGTATAATATTAGTAGGATTTTGAATTTTCACGTGGGCTCGCGCGATGCAACTTCTTGCGGTTTCGGACCGCATCGCTGCATCGCGCGTGAATCTAACTCTATACTAACACGATCACTATGTGGAAAATAGTATGTAGGTACGAAACTACTGAAAAAGTCTTAACCCACACTTATGTGCAGTGTAAAAATAAGCAATACAGAGTTGGCAAGCTCAGGCATTGCCAAAAATAATAAAATCTGCACAATCTTGCAGTAACAACATGTTGGCACGGACAAAAAGCCTTTGGATGTTCAGTTATCAAAGAATATCCTGCAAATATCTAGACGGTCGCTAAGTTTAATTGTAAAAGAATGTTGGCAACTCTCTGCTACTTTTGAAAGTGGCAGAAGAATTTCTTTGACAGGGCCGAGCGGAACTGCTCTACAAATAACTGAGAGAGACGACTCGGTCACTTTGTTGTGAAAAGTCGATTATTGTTTTGAACAAGATCTGCCGCCTTATTCAGTAGGGATTATTGTAACTTAATAATTGTTGTAACAGTCTTTATTGTAACTTAGGTTGGTATCATCTTAAACTTCCCAAACAGAATTGTTTAGTCAAAAATTTACTACTATAAGGCAGGTAGTGGCGCTCAGAAAAGCAGTATAATATGATGCAGGGTCCCAAACTTTTCAACATATGCCTGTAATTTCTCCAGTTAACATGTCTTATGAACTAGAACACTGCAATGCTTAGAAATAATGTTAAAATCCGAACCCTTTCATAAGAAGCTCTAATACTCCTGTCCTTTGTGCTGCTGAGTTCGAGTAACAAGCTCTGGTTCACGTACGGAGCAACTTCGTGCGGTGTTTGAGCCTAATGCAGTTATAATCAGCAAGGCAGGAAGACACCTGAAAAGGAGAAGTTGCTCCCAAGGAACAATATATGCATAAGCGAGCCGAGTTAACATACGTGGAAACAGAACAGCAGCCTGAATATACTTACACTTGCTGCTGCCCGCGCCTTCGCCCGCATTTTATTGGGATAAAAAATAGCCTATATGTTATTCCTGGTCCCAAACTATACCTTTACCAAATTTCAGCCCAATCATAGTTTATGCGTGAAAGAGTAACAAATATCCATACATCCATCCTCACAAACTTTGACATTTATAATATTAGTATGATACTCAGCTTGGATATCAGCTAGCCCACTTTTATCCGATTAGTGACAACCAAAAGAAGCAAAATGAAAGAGAATAAGAATACTCACAGATGGAGCACCGGATGTAGAACTGACCAAAGACGTGATTTATCTTTGCACTAATAGCAATTATAATATAATTTAAAATATAACTTGATATTATTATATTTTTAAATAAGATCTCAAAATTTTTCAACTTCGACGGGATCTAAACCCGCAACAAAAGGCATATCAAAATCCAAACCGCAAGTTTTTCGACTCCTACGTCACTTGTCCTCGTGGCGCAATCGGTAGCGAATCCTGTAGTAATCCTGAGGGAGGTTTGCGGTTTCAAGTCCCGTCGAAGTCGAAAACGTTTGGGATCTTATTTTTTTTTTAAATTACCCTCAGTGTGAAGCTTACGCACTTTTATAATAGAAACCTTTGATATTAATACTTTTGAAACTATCATAGTTTTTCCCAACACTAAAATTCATAACGGGATATTTACCATGATTGGAGTTTTGACTTCTCCAATATTTTGGGATACAAATAATGGTAAATATTCCGTTATTAACTTTAGTGTTGATTTTATTAGCATTTCTATCTACTTTCTGGTCGTAACGTCGCGGAGTAACCCCGACTGTCGACCCCTCCAACGCAGCCTGTTGGTGTCGTAAGAGTCGAATAAGGGGACCTGCCAGAAGAAGGGCAGCAGCTTTCTATGTATTTTTAATATCGCTACTGCAATTACCAATTTGCCTACCAGGCGGGGTAATAATGATGGCAAAACCTCCCTTGTTACATACTTATGTGGGGTCGAAATAACAATTTTATGTTCGTGCTGAGAACCTATGGGTCCAAATAACAATACCTACACCGAAACTGTGGGTTCAAATAACAATGACTTATTCCGTGTCCGTCCCACTCGTTTCGGACCAAAGTGGGACGTATGCGGAAAATATACACCACTTTGACGTTTAATTACAATTGAGCAAGACTGAGTTACACTGAGATTCTACTATCCTGTTTCAGCTTGGATTGAATACTGCACAAGTGTAACTAGTAAGCACAATCTACAAAGACATGCTTGGCTGCAGCAAAGTAACGAGCAATTCTTGTTGAAAGCTTCACGGTAGAAATAGCATGCATGAGTTTTTAAAATATTTACTCCTTGAAATATTTAAAAGGTTTACATGTTGTATGTAATGTACAAAATGTGAAATTGCATACATGTAAATAAGAACTTTGTTACTTATTGTAAATATCCAAGAATAAATATAAAACCTGTAACAATTTGTAGGTCAGTTTATTTATTTTCAGTCGATCTAGTCGAGTCGAAAACAGAGCTTGGTGGCCACTAAGGGCAACTTCGCATCTCTGCCTAAACTATACAAAACAAAACTATAATAAAGACATTAAAGATAGCTTATCAGTTATCACAATCTGCATAATAGATTTTTGAAAATTCCTTTTTTTTAAACTTATTTTAATAATAGGGTAAAATAGGTGGCGGCGCTAGTGTGAGTCAGGATGTGGGGCGAATAAGTGGGGCAAACGTGGAACAAATTGCCATGAAATTTAATTATTAGCGGTGCTTTTGGAAAATTAGTATGTGCATTTTGTTTTCTATGCTGTCCTGTATTATTTTATGTACTCTCTTGAGCAAGAGAGTAAACAGTATGGTCTACTCATCTTCTAGGGAATGAGAACTCATACTTTCCATCCAAAAGTTGCCGGGAAGAGATCCCTTCTAAGTGATAAGGCCGCCCATTGTACTTGTCCTATGTAAAAACTCTCTGTAATGTTGTTTTTCTGGTGTACAATAAATAATTTTTGTATTATATTATGAATGAGATAGTTTGGATGGATAGATGGATGGATATTTGTTACTTCTTCACGCCAAAACTACTGAATGGGTCGGGCAGAAATTTTGCATAGTTAGGTCTAACTCTAAACTAACTTATACCTACACACTTTTTATCCCATAAATCAGTGCCCACGGGATATCAATAACCTTTTAAACATTTATATAGAAACAAAGCGTGCAAAGCCGAGGGTAAAAGTAGTCATAGAAAAATTACCGTATTCCGCGGCCAATAGGTAAAGATATTACATTTCGTATTTCGTATACATATCTGAGTTCCAAATCTTCCAAAAGCAGCTTCCACTGTCACAGTTCTACACGTTACCTATTCTGTGATACAACTGTTTGCTCTCGCCACAACCCTCCATTAAGCTTATTGCACCATTGCTGGCAGAGTGAATTTCTAATTACGTCAAGAATTCAGCCCACGTAGAGAGTGGTAGGGATAATATGTCGTAAGTAATTCCCATGTAGGTCGCACGCTTGACCTACCTCATATGTTATTATTAATGCAGACGACTACACTTGGAGACTGTGTTTGTCTTAATATACTTACTTGGAAAATGGTTTTGTGTCTAACTTTAAACTTATAAATAAATAATAATAATAGTCGATGGATGGAGGCGGCTGAGGACCGCTATTTGTGGCGTCGTACGGGGGAGGCCTATGTCCAGCAGTGGACGTGTATGGGCTGATGATGATGATGAAATAAATATTGTTGGACAATACAAGCATTATCTAGCCCCAAGCTAAGCAGAGCTTGTGTTATGGGTACTAGATAACTGATATACTTAATAGAATATATTACATAAATTAGATATTTTTTATTATACATAGAAAACGAACAGAACACCCTGAAAATAAATATCTGCAGATCGTACAAACATTTGTCCCGAGGCGGGAATCGATCCCGCTACCTCCTACGTCGCAGGCCGACCTTCGCCCACCACGCCACAGAGGTCGTTGTCTAAGTAACAGGTTAGAATGTGCTTTCGCAATTTAATGACATGACTTTGATTTTGTTGGAATGTATAAATCTTACTATTAGATTAAAAGTTCAAGCCTTCATCAACAAAGAAAGTAATTACAATAAAATAATAGAAACAAATTAGAACTAGTATTTACAATAATTGAAACAATTGAGCTAACTGCAGACTGCGTAACTTCACAAACAATCTACAGATGGCTCTTTACAATAGGGGCCTTAGCACAAGAACTTACTTATCATCATCATCATCATCTTCAGCCTATACACGTCCACTGCTGGACATAGGCCTCCCCCGTACGACGCCAGAAATAGCGGTCCTGAGCCGCCTCCATCCATCGACTCCCTGCGACCGCTACGATGTCGTCGGTCCATCCGAGTGGATGGTCTCCCATGTAGGGAGGGATTTGCCATAATCACCACGCTTGGCAGGCGGATTGGTGATCGCAGTGTTGGTGTTTAAAAATACTCAGAAGGAAGCTGCTGCCCATCCTCTGGTAAGTTCCCTTAGTCGGCTCTTACGACATCCACGGGTTGAGTTGGAGGGGTCGATATTCGTACGCCGCGGCCCCACGGCCCCAACTTACTTATATACCCTTCACAAAAATTTAATGAATCATTAATACATATATGTATTTGCATTGTTATTGCGAAACGAACAAAATAAACTAACAATCGATGCTTGACTAACCTAGAAGTATGTTCACAGAATGCCACTAAAAAAATAGTTATCCCTTTAAGTTTATCCTATGTGCTAAAGTACTAATCAGAAGAAATAAGAAGTCAATAACTTTATTTCTTTTGGCTTACAAAATAAGCATTTTGACCAGTCAATGGTACATGTTACCAATTTGGCCTCGAGAGACCCCAAAAAGGTTCGTTCATCGCAGAAAGTATCAAATATTCACTGACCGTTCCAAGTGGAACCGACCGGACCTAAATATTTTAACTTATTATATAAAGTTGAAAATTATATAGGCAAAATATAAGATGGAACTTAAGTGCTTCTGCAGATAATAATTATGTAATGAAGTTTCCTTACATTCGACCCGAGTCTAGCATCGTTACAGGTTTTCTTTTCCCAGCAAGCTCTTTTGCATATTAATATAATAATAGTCGGTTGCATAATTTTGTTAAAAGCTGTAACCAGCTGAAAACCGACGCAAACTCAGCAGCTGACCTGTAAGAACCCTGAGCGTTCAAAACAGTTTTTGTGTTTCTTATTAGCAATTTTTCTATCACTTATGAAATTAGTTTTAACGTGAACAGATATTTTTCTAAACTGAAAAAATACATTTTATATATTTTTTCAACTTTGCTTTTTGTTTTCGAGTATTTCTATGTGGTTGGCGAATTCTCTTTATTACTTCCAAGCATCGAAATGGCTAAATTTGATAAATGAGGTTTCATTTCATCATTATCCTCATTTGGAGTCCTGTAAGGTTTTTAGCTAAATTTGTAAACGGTTGTAAGCGTTTTTCTACTAAAACTATTTTTATAGAGAAATGCTTACAAGCGCTTACATGGTTTGACAAATTCATTACAAATGTAAGCGGGTTAAGGATGAACCTTATGTATTGGAAGAACACCAACGTTTCATTCCTTTTGCAGTGCCCTTACAGGGTGCATGTATTGTACCTATTGACATAAGCTACCTACCTAGATCTAAGCTGTATAAATGTATATATAAGCAAAATAAAAGAAATATGAAATAACGAGGGACTTCTTTAGGGTGAGTTCGGTTTGAATTCTGCGGGTTACACCGTAACGTTTGTGTTCTTCTAATGAAAATTAGGTTCGCTGTTTACCCGCTTACATCTGTAAGGAATTTTGTAGAATTTTGCCCCCTTGGCCGTCCCAGGTTTTGAAAGAAAAGAATGAAAATATTTTGATTTCCCTAAATCCTACACAAAAGCCATAAAACTATGTTTATTAACTAATAGCAGGTACTTCAGTTACAAAAAAATATTTATTTTTGTGCGTAGCAGTGTTTATGGCAAACATGGCCTTCTCTCAACTTTGTGCAGGGCACACTGATGTGTCCATCTAGCGCTGATTTTTTGTTTGCAGACCAGAGGCATCGTAAATTTTTTTTTCATATTATCAATTGGTTACATTCTATCTATTGATTTAACTGAATTTAAGTAACTTCCTTTAGTACCAAATGCATGCCGTTGTCGAACTTGCTATGAGGTAATCTATGACTCTTCAGTGCTGTACGGTATTTGTACAGCAAACTAAACATTGCAACGAGGAACGCTGAGCTGACTAAGCGGTTACTACCTAAAGTGAATTGGTTACGGCATACACTTTCATCGAAAATATTAGTTTAGATTTTCAAGGATTGATTACATTACAATGTATGGCATTCATAAATTGACGACCAATGTGGCACAGCGGGCAAAGACCCGCCTACGACGCAGAAGGTTGCGGCTTCGATTCCTGCCTTGGGGCAAATGATACGATCTACAAATATTTATTCCGAGTATCTTGCGCGTTTTTTATATATGTTAAAAATATTAATCCGTGTAATGTTTTGTATTATATACATATATCAGTCTAGTTTCCACAATAGCCCGGCTACACGCTCAAACATTTGTGCATGCATGATTGCACAAACTAGTTTGCGTAAGCAAGATGAGCCAGGCCACACGCTCCATATTGCTTGCGCAAACTGTGTTTGTGCGTGCTTGATTGTACAAATGTTTGAGCGTGTAGCTGGGCTATAACACAAGCTCTGCTTAGCTTGGGGTTAGATGATGCTGTGTGAATTGTCCAAAATTATTTATTTAAAACAACTACCTACAACTACAACAACAATAAAAACAGTTGCCAACAACCTACAACAGATCTATGAAAATTTTACCTAGTAGGTTAAATTTTGGTAACAACATTATTTCGTGTCTAGGTTCATAGAGGGCTTCGGCGTAAAAGTCTACGGCGGCGGCGTACAGGGCTACGGGGTAGAGGGCTACGGCGTAAAGGGCTACGGTGAAAAGGGCTACGGCGTAGAGGGCTATGGCGTAGAGGTGCTACGCTGATTGAAAAACAGTTATGGATAAGTATGTAGGTAGTACGGTTATTAATGCATCTATAAGGTTATTATAGAAGGTTTTTTGTTGTTGAATAGTTATCATTGTCTGCGAATATTAAGCATAATGTAGCAAAGTATAACCAGATACCCAGTTTTGATTCTGATAGAATATTTGGACCTAATAGCGGCGAATGTTACTTTGGATGAGGATTTTTTGATACCTCCATAAGACCACTATAAAAACTAGTTTTTGAAAAGCAAGCAAATGTCAAACGCCATTCAAGAACAAGCATCCAGAAGGTCTACTTTGAAAAATGCATGGATCGCGGAAAATGAGCATACTTATCACCAAGTTTCTTCGGGCGTCTCACCAAGTGACACCTTTCGTTTTGGATCTTAAAGAAATAAATGTCAGATACATTTTCATAGTAAGGTTATCGAAAGAACAGATCTGTCGTCTATCGTTTTGTGCGATCCGTTGTAATCCGACAACTTCGTTAGTTTTTCAATGTTGACCTGTATATCGTTTTATTTATTTTATTTGAACTTTTCACCCGACTACCGAAGGACGAGGGTTATGATTTTGACACCCTATGTATGTAGCCGATTTTTATGTTCCCACGTAGCGCTGAAACAACTGGTCCGATTTCAACAAATGAGGTGATACGTCTTAATAGCTCGATGGTTATAAGCTGTGACGTCAAATAAAAATGGGGGTCTAACGAGATAACGGGAGTCTAAGTAAGGGTCGAAAATCTCAATATTAATAAATATGCGTATCGTGTATGGTATCGTTGCAAAGGTCTTTGTTTGTACTTTCCGAAACCGTTTTTCAAACTTTTGTGAGGTTAACGGTTCTCAAGCTATTAGCAAAAAGGTGTAAAAAATATAGTTAAAAACTAAAACCCGGTTACGTAAAAGTCGTAAACAAGCGTTCACCTATTATCCTTATCATTTTCTTTTGATACTTAGGTAGTCGGAGGCACCCACCCCCTATACCTAGGGTAAAATTAGTAACAAAGACCTCCAACTACCTAAGTATCAAAAGAAAATGATAAGAAAACTAGGTGAACGCTTGTTTACGACTTTTATGTAGTCAGGTTTTAGTTTTTAACTATATATTTTATACAAAAGTTTGCATACAACAAAAGTCAGAAATAATGGATGAAGCTGCTCGTCCTATTTTTCAGAGAACGCTAGTCATTCTTTAGTGTTCAAATTAACTCTACAGCAATATCAGTATAAGGACAATGTTCCGTATAACCTACGGGAGGTTAGCCGGCAGCTGTGCTAGCTAATTGCTTACATGACGGCCTAATTAAACTATTTCTACTTGGATTATCCTGGCAAGCGGGAATCTCAAGGGGATACTTGACACAATTCCTACTTGGCAAGTGCGATTGTTCAACTGGTGTAGGCAAGGGTCTTTAAGACTTGAAATGAAATATATTTAATACTAGCTGTACCCCGCGGTTAAACTTGCGTTATATTCGAATTTTACATTTCTGGAGACATAAAAAGGTCTTTTTTCCCGTAAATCTTCCATGGGAATTTTGATGTCTTACCAAAACTAAAAGTAGCCTATGTTACTCTCTATCCTTTCCACTAGCTCGATACCAAAAATCAAGTCGATTGGTTGCTTAGATAGGGCGCGAAGTAAGGACAAACAAACAAACACACTTTCGCATTTATAATATTTAGTTAGGATTGAAACTTTGTACAAAATATCTTATTAAACTAGCTAAACCCAACCGTTTGTTCATTGATTATTAAATTTAAAGTAAAACTAAACAAAGGTAAAAGGAAACGATTAAGATAAAATTCTCAAAGATAGGAGGAAGGAAGGTGAAATATATTCGTTTATTTGTGTGTGGTTTTAAATGATCTCAAATTACTTGTATTATAACAACTTTCTAACATTATACAATCCAATAAACTATTGACTTTTAAATAAATAGTACCTACTTACTATAATATGATTGCTGAGATAACGACAGTAACTAATAATCAAAAAAATAATTATATATAACGAAATAAACCTGAGCCATAGATTACAAAACACGTATTATATTTTATGTTTTGATCGAGATTAATTCATATTTTGATAAAATAAAACTTCAAAATACAGCAATCCGCCATGACACGTTGAACACCAATCAGAGAATACACAACTGTGACGTCATGCCGTCACAATATGTAATGCAAAGGCACAGAATAGCTGGTAAAGCTTCTCTTGAAAATATTATGATCATTCTGTATCATCAGATGTTCGTGCATCTATGACGTCATAGATAGCTACCACGAGCATTGTAGCGTTTTTGAGCGAAATTGAAAATTCATTTTTAAAAGCTGTATTTTACCTTCAATGTCCATTTTTTTGCAGTAATATGATTTATTTTGCGTTCAGTAGATGTCTAAAAATATCACGGTGTAGTTTCTCAAAATCAGTCGTCATGCCTATTTATGATGACAATTGTTCTGTTGTCTAAGCGATCCTAGAGTTGACTCGATTAGGCTTTATATAAGCGAGTCAAATTATCTCGCTATGACTCGATTATAATTTCAATGTAATAACGTCATATCATAGTAAGTTAAGTACTATTATGGTATTTAACTACACAATCAATGGTGAATATACAAAATCTCTTGCAAATAAACAAATAATGTTGGACAATTCACACATCATCTAGCCCCAAGCTAAGCAGAGCTTGTGTTATGGGTACTAGATAACTGATATACATAATACAATATATTACATAGATATTTTTTATTATAAATAGAAATACGACCAGAACACCCTGAACAAATATTTACAGATCATACAAATATTTGTCCCGAGGCGGGAATCGAACCCGCAACCTTCTGTCTAATCTCATTCAGACGGATATTTAACATTTCCTTTTATTAATAAATTAATTCTAAATACAGAATAGCGAGTCAGCAGACTCGAATATCCTATAAATGGATTACCGGCTAAGTGATTGGTTCAAACTTCATCGTATCCCAAGGGGATCAGGTTGGCATGAAAAACTAGCGGATAGTCGATGATAGAGAGATTTTATAACCTACTCTTTTAGATTTCAGATTTCAATAACTTTAACGCTTTAGGCTTACAAAATCAGCACTTAGACAAGATAAATTTTATACTATAAACAGCTATATGGTTCATGGTTCATTTATTGGTAAATTTATTACACGTCAAATAGGAACCTACTATGTTCCTATTTGACGTGTAATAAATTTACCAACACCTTAAAATATACTAAAGTATATAATATAGGTAGATGTTACAATCTACAAAAAAGTAATTAATAAATACAATTCATTAATAATAATTATGTCATTGGAATAAAGTTAATGTGAAATAACAATACTATTTCAGATATTCGTCAATCCTGGAGGATTGTTCGATGAGCCAGTTCTTTAACTTATATTTAAATGATTGCGTTGACTTAGCACTCGTGATCGTGATTGGGAGACGATGGTAGACCGCTGGCCCTAGGATATGTATAAGTTTCTAGGTTTTAGTAAGGCGCCGCTGGACGGCCCTCAGTTTCTGCCTATTCCTTGTCGTGTAAGTATGACCATCACCGAACTTAGCGTACTCACTAAGGTGATTATGAGTGTATATGGCTGCTTGCAGGATGACCAGGCAGGGGACTGTTAGGATCCTTAGTTCTTTAAAAATACATACACTCACGGACAAACTTAGAGGAACGCAAAAATAAGGTAGAATGACATAAAATATGCTCTTGTTCCCAAGTCTGGGATTTTTCAAAATACCGGTAGACTAGGGAATATATCAGACGTACAAGACAAGCTCGCAAAAGAATAAAAAAATAAAGTTAAAAACTAAAACCCGTCTACATAAAAGTCTTAAACAAGCGTTCACCTATTGTCCATATATGTATGTATAGCATTTTCTTTTGATACTTAGGTAGTCGGAGGCACCCACCCCATATACCTAGGGTACAATTAGTAACAAAGGCCTCCGACTACCTAAGTATCAAATTAAAATGCTATGGACAATAGGTGAACGCTTGTTTAAGATTTTTATGTAGTCGGGTTTTAGTTTTTAACCATTTTTTTTTTACCATACATATGTATATCGATACAATATATGTATGCATTTTTTCATTTGCCCAACCCTACATGACCCGTTGCCATGGTAACAAATAAACAAGAGGTCTCCATGGCAACGGGTGTGTCATCCTTCACTCATCACATCAAACTAAATTAAACTCGAACTGTAACTATGTAGATGTTATCTCTTGCAACATTTTATCGCGCTATCGAAGTGTTCCAGGTGTAATTTAGACCCAGCTATCTCTTAAGACCCTCAGTTTTGTCGGACACCATATAGCCTATAACCTTCGGGGAAATGAGACGAATCAATCGATACCTCACTTGTTGAAATCGAAGTAGTAGTTTCAGCGCTACGTGGGAACAAAGAAATCGGCTACATACATACATATATAGGGTGCTAAAATCATAACCCTCCGGTAGTCGGGTAAAAACGGGTAAAAACAGAGGGACGGCAGATTTATTGTTTGCAGTTTTCGCTTTGACTTGTTCCGAGGTACGAAAACAGCTACAGGAAATTCGACAAGTGCAACCGTTAGCACCAAAACGATAATCAGAAGAGTTAAGGCAGCTGGTGTAGGGGTATACTTGCCGGCCAGAGGCCCATTGCTCACCAAGTAACTCGGTCCAGCTTTGCTCAATCGCAACTTAATTAGGATGATGATTCCTGATTCTGTCAGAAGGCAGTTGATGGAAGGACCAAGGAGATTTGCCTGCATTTTTTGCGTTCCCCTAAATTTGTCCATGAGTGTAGTTATTATTATCAAAGGTGTTATTGATTTTCTCTTCACTTCAATTTTTTGTCTACTAGTTGAAGAAGTAGAATACATCTATTTAACTCGACTTTGTAGTATACTCGTACATTTGGTAAGGATATTCGATTTACGGTGCCCGTGAGATGTCAATTTTTACGGGCTCTAATTTTTTTCTAGTTTGCAAGTAATAAAATTGCGGACTGCGCAAATCAATTTAACCATTTTCTCTGAACCGATGGTTTAACTAACTTCGACTCAATGGTTTTTTTGGAGTATTGCGTAATTATATTGATTAAATAATAATTATTTAGATTTAGCCCAAAACCCTACCTATATTCCAAATTCTCTAAGTCTCATTGAAACGAAGTTATTTCTATCTTACGCTCATAGAATTTGGTTTACAATTTCCAGCAAATTACTTTTCCGTTAGTTTTATTAATTTCCTTGAAGACCGTAAAAAAACCGCAAAGAATTTTAATCTTGCGAGCAAGCTTGTAATGAATAACTTTTTATCAGTAGGTACATTGTTGCATTTTAACTATTTTCATATCACAGCGAACCTCTAGGCTTGTATAGACTGACTGTCAAAGATACATCGTTGATTTATATAGATACCACTACATAGTATAAAACAAAGTCGCTTCCCGCTGTCTGTTTCTCCCTATGTATGCTTAAAACTACACAACGGATTTTGATGCGGTTTTTTAATAGATAGAGTGATTAAAGAGGAAGGTTTATATGTAATGAAGAAGTTACTTATTGTAATAAATGTTGATTATTTTAAAACGTAAACACTTGTTTCACTCACTGTATTCTAGGAAAATTCATGGTCAAAACCCAGGGAAGTCGATACCGAGGGAAGTCACGACGCAGGGAATCGAAACTGGGGGTGACTAGGGTAACAAATGAATAAATGAACACTTTATTGTACTCTTATATCTAAAATTAAAATAAATACAGTACAAAAGGCGGCGCTATCGCTGAGAGCGATTTCTCCCAGGCAAAAGATTGCCTGCTCCCAGGCAACCTTTGAATAAATCTAATTAAGGATCGCTAGTTTTGTATATTTTCAAGAGCACTCATCAAAAACACGCTATCCAATTCTCATTGGCCTGCGGTATTTAAACATAAGGACAGTATTTTTAACCAACTTCAAAAAGAGGACGTTATCAATTCATCTGTATGTTGTTTTTGTATGTATGGCTATATCTATGCGACGCAGAAGGTTGCGGGTTCGATTCCCGCCTCGGGACAAATATTTGTTCAGGGTGTTCTTGTCGTTTTTCTATGTATAATAAAAAATATCTATCTACGTAATATATTGTATTATGTATATCACTTATCTAGTACCCATAACACAAGCTCTGCTTAGCTTGGGGCTAGATAATGCTGTGTGAATTGTCCAGCATTATTATTATTATAGTTTGTTTCTCATTTCCATGATCACGGGCCATATAGTGACCCGGTCCTTTGGGAGGCATGCGTGGAGCCGAAGCCAACAGCACAGAGGCCCTTTATGAGAATTAATCTAAAGGCCAGAGCTACACATAGCGGGTATCATCCTTGATTGCACAATATGATACACCCGAAGATGATATCCGCCAGGTGTAGAGACTATTGCAAAGGAAAATGAAAATATCAAAAAAAGCCATGTTATTGTGGGACTGGGTAATTGGGCTATGGGGGAAACTATAGACGCCTGCCATAAACATACTCTCAATACTGTTACAAGCGGCAAACGGTGGCTTGCCGAATGCTGGATTGGTTCCTCAAAATGTTGGCGTAAATGCCGGTAAAGGAACAACATCGGTGCAAACGACTAAGGGTTGTCGAGAGGTGCGGCCCCAATTTCACCATCACGAAGACACGTGAGCGGGCTTCCTCGCTATTACGCCATTAGACACTTCCATCCCCGAGTCTACATCCTAAGATGCATCTCTCGCGACTCCACTCAGACCGGCCAATGAAGGCAAGCAAGAGGTGGGGATCTGTTTCTCTTGGGATACCACTCCGCAAGCGGAGACGATAAACCAGGGACTTCTCCGGGAGCACTCGGTATACCCGTGGTGTCGCTACTCACCAACAGCTCGCCACAAGCTGCCCTGCAGGTTTATTATTATTATTATCTCCGCCATTTATGGACCGGTTTTGAAAATTCTTTCACTATTGTATAGAAAATGATCCCGAAGGGGTCCCATAAATTGTTATCCCCAGGAGGTTAGTATTTATCCCGCAAAACTTAAAATAAGTGCAAAAGTAAGGGAATTTGAAGTCGGTTTATCGTTTATTAAAACACGCCATATTATTCTGGTATAGGTAGGTATTGGTTGCGTACAACATTCCGAGCAACTGTCGAACGTCAAGCGCCGATACAAATGAATTAATCCATCACTCTGGTCGAGTAATTGGATGCAGTGGGGAGATGGAAGAGTAATTAATAATAAAATTCGATGCGGTCTGTTTTCCAGAATAAACGACCCCTGAGGCGTGGTGGCTGGTGTACTGGTGGTTTAGGATTCAGGAAGCCGCGACTTTGATTCCAGTTACAAATTGTTGCACGTTATTAAGTAAAATCTCGTTCTGGATGTATATTCCAGTTTTCCCCTTTAGGGGGATTTTAAGGGGCAAAACTGGAATAAGCCTATTTTTCGTCTAGTGTAAGGTTAGGTACCTATTTACGAAATTATATTTCCTTTTCATGAGACAGAGAAATTAGTTGACATAACGGTAAAGTGCTTTTTCTGGTTCCTTTAAAAGCTTGTGACATATTTAGGTTGACAGTTTGTTTAAAACGTTTTCGCTGTGGGAATACACTATGGTGACAAATAAAAAAATATTTATACAAATTGCTGCTATTTGAGTTCGAGCTTGGAAAATAAACAAAAATATTGGAATAATTGTCAAAAAACAACGTAACAGTTCGGAATTTGTTATACTGCATACTGTCACAATAAGCAGTATTTAGGGCTCTTATAAAAATTAAATCAAAGGTTGTTTTATGCTAAAATAGGATTATTTGGGTTGAAATAAGACATTGTACTAACTTTCAAATAAAATCATCTCTTTTATCCCAACGGCAATGGGACGGGCCTCTGTGTGAGTTGCCACGGAATTGTTTGTTACAAACGTGCTCCAGCTCTGCAGATCGTGCCCGTCTCCTGGCCGTTTCTAAATGGGAGTTAGGAGATTGGTTGCAAGCACTTCCTTCATATAATACTGGCACTCTATTGGATCCCGTAACTTTCCGTATAGCAACATGTCTTCGGTTGGGTGCAAGGTGTTGCGCGGGTCATCAATGCCAGTGCGATACTGTTGTCGAACAGCTTGGTCATCACGGATTATCGTGTACTAGGGCTGCCGGTCGGATATCTCGCCATGCCAGCCTTAACAACATCATCCGACGGGCCTTTGTCACCGCTAACGTACCAGCTATTCTCGAACAGAATGGCATGACTTTAGTCCCTTGGGAGCTGGGGAGGCCTATTGTGTGGGACGCTACATGTGTCGACACACTTGCGCCTTCCCATCTTTCAAGGACATCCGTGAGGGCTGGTTCGGCGGCAGATTTGGCCGAGGATCTCAAGAGGCGCAAATATGCAGGTCTCGACAGAGCCTACGCATTTGCTCCCCTTGGAGCCGAGACCCTAGGTCCGTGGGGTACCGAGGCTCTCCGGGTTTTCAAAAAATTATCTGAGCGTTTGGTCGAAGCGACGCATGACCCGAGAGCTGGTGGTATCTGGCGCAGCGCATTAGCATTGCCATACAGCGGGGCTATGCAGTCAGCGTCTTGGGGACGCTTCCGACTGGTATTGATATGGACCAGTTGAGCTATCTGTAGATTGTTTGCAACAGTCTACAGTTAGCTCAATTGTTTCAATTGTAAATACTAGTTTAATTTCTTTATATTATTTGATTGTTATTTTCTTTGTCAATAAAGATGGAAAAAAAAACAAATAGGCTATTTTTCTGGTGGCTGGTGTACTGGTGGTTTAGGATTCAGGAAGCCGCGACTTTGATTCCAGTTACAAATTGTTGCACGTTATTAAGTAAAATCTCGTTCTGGATGTATATTCCAGTTTTCCCCTTTAGGGGGATTTTAAGGGGCAAAACTGGAATAAGCCTATTTTTCGTCTAGTGTAAGGTTAGGTACCTATTTACGAAATTATATTTCCTTTTCATGAGACAGAGAAATTAGTTGACATAACGGTAAAGTGCTTTTTCTGGTTCCTTTAAAAGCTTGTGACATATTTAGGTTGACAGTTTGTTTAAAACGTTTTCGCTGTGGGAATACACTATGGTGACAAATAAAAAAATATTTATACAATTTGCTGCTATTTGAGTTCGAGCTTGGAAAATAAACAAAAATATTGGAATAATTGTCAAAAAACAACGTAACAGTTCGGAATTTGTTATACTGCATACTGTCACAATAAGCAGTATTTAGGGCTCTTATAAAAATTAAATCAAAGGTTGTTTTATGCTAAAATAGGATTATTTGGGTTGAAATAAGACATTGTACTAACTTTCAAATAAAATCATCTCTTTTATCCCAACGGCAATGGGACGGGCCTCTGTGTGAGTTGCCACGGAATTGTTTGTTACAAACGTGCTCCAGCTCTGCAGATCGTGCCCGTCTCCTGGCCGTTTCTAAATGGGAGTTAGGAGATTGGTTGCAAGCACTTCCTTCATATAATACTGGCACTCTATTGGATCCCGTAACTTTCCGTATAGCAACATGTCTTCGGTTGGGTGCAAGGTGTTGCGCGGGTCATCAATGCCAGTGCGATACTGTTGTCGAACAGCTTGGTCATCACGGATTATCGTGTACTAGGGCTGCCGGTCGGATATCTCGCCATGCCAGCCTTAACAACATCATCCGACGGGCCTTTGTCACCGCTAACGTACCAGCTATTCTCGAACAGAATGGCATGACTTTAGTCCCTTGGGAGCTGGGGAGGCCTATTGTGTGGGACGCTACATGTGTCGACACACTTGCGCCTTCCCATCTTTCAAGGACATCCGTGAGGGCTGGTTCGGCGGCAGATTTGGCCGAGGATCTCAAGAGGCGCAAATATGCAGGTCTCGACAGAGCCTACGCATTTGCTCCCCTTGGAGCCGAGACCCTAGGTCCGTGGGGTACCGAGGCTCTCCGGGTTTTCAAAAAATTATCTGAGCGTTTGGTCGAAGCGACGCATGACCCGAGAGCTGGTGGTATCTGGCGCAGCGCATTAGCATTGCCATACAGCGGGGCTATGCAGTCAGCGTCTTGGGGACGCTTCCGACTGGTATTGATATGGACCAGTTGAGCTATCTGTAGATTGTTTGCAACAGTCTACAGTTAGCTCAATTGTTTCAATTGTAAATACTAGTTTAATTTCTTTATATTATTTGATTGTTATTTTCTTTGTCAATAAAGATGGAAAAAAAAACAAATAGGCTATTTTTCTCTCGATAAAACGTGAGTGAAGGCGCGGGCAGCAGCTAGTCTATAATATGAACCTTTGTAATCCTACGAACAAAATATTATAAGGGCAAAAGTTTCATCAAAATGTAAAGATGTGTGTTTTTTTTTCATTGCCACCAGAAAATAATTCGGCCCCAGACAACTGAACAGATTTGGCTGAAATTTTGCACGCATGAAGTACCAGGAACACAATATTCTAGTATTACTTGTATTCTAAAATTCAGTGTTACCTCCGAGAACAGAGTATAGATGGTACATAATTCAGGTGGTATACCAAAGCCATTCTGAATACCTTGCGGCTTGCCTCCAACCGCTCACGTTCCGTATTGCACACTAGGGAATCGCTAGCTAGACCTTACAGAGAATGATAAATTATTTAGATGGTCCTATGGAAATTAGGTGTAACCACACTATGCCTACATTATTTTAGCAGAGCTAACAGCCTTTGGGTTTGAAACACAACTAAAATAGGTTACTACTTTTTACTTAACAAAATAAATCTTCTCAGAAATTGCACTTTTACGTAGACCATCTCCTCGTACCATGCCAGAGTTCTGCGTTTTTGTGAAGGTATGAAATGATCAGAAAATAAAACGTTGCAAACTCGCTGTGCCCAAAACTAGGCTACACAAGATTAATGTATCTATTAAAGGGCAATGTATACGCTTCTACAACAAAACACCTAGCGAGTTGCAAAAATTATCAATAGATAAATTCAAACAAATTGTAAAACATATCCTTTGTAAAAAGGCTTACTACAAAATATCAGACTATTTAGAAGATAAAAAAGCTTGGGACGGTTTGCTTGGGAGGGCTCTAACTCTAAAAATAGCACCTAACAGGTTTCTTCGTCGCTTCTTTACTTTCGTCTACATACCGAAGCGACCGAAATCAAAATATCACTTTTTTTCATATCAGTGTTTAATTTTAAGAATTTGACCTTTTCTAAGTGTACCTACATCTATTGTATTTACGGAAATAAAGAATTTTTGATTTGTTTTGATTTGCTATACTATTCATAAAGTCCTCTCAATTTCCGCTCTGTAGATAAAAATTGCAAAAATAATACACATTTTTTTTCGATTTTCTTCAGTTTGTTCATTCAGTTTTGTAAATAACTTTCTTATGACAATGTCTTAGTAATCGTTTTTCGGGATAAAAGTTTATCAGTAATTTCAGCTAGATTTAGTTTTAGTGTTGTCCTTGGTCAAACATCTTCAAAAACTTACGCCCTAATTAGTAAGATAACTTTACCTAGAGCTCTGCAGGGTGCCACGAAACATATGTACTAAACCCAAAGGGTTGTTTCTGGAACCCAACGGGATCAACTTTTGCTCAACGATTTTTTTAATTTTGAACAATTTTACTTCTTTTGAAAAAAGTTAGAGACTTTTTTCTTCTTATTCGTGTTCTTTTATGTGTACGTTATTCTTACATTATAATTTTTGTTATTTAATTTAAAAGGATTTACATATGTTTTCGCCGGGAGTTGTTGGGTGGAGGCGGCTCAGGACCGCAATTCGTGGCGTCGTTTGGGGAGGCCTATGTTCAGCAGTGGACGTATATGGGCTGATGATGATAACATATGTTTTTTGTAATAATTTCACGACAAAACACTGGTTTTGCTGAAAAAAATAAGAAAAAAAGGTATGTGACGTTAAATAGTGCAAGAAAGTGTGTAAAGAATATGAATATTTATTTATATTTTAATTAAAGAAAAGAAAAACAAACCTTTTTTTAAATATTCGAAATTCGAAAAATCATTATCAACAAGTTGATCCTCTCAGGGTCCAGAATCACCCTTTTCGTCTTAGTAAAGGTACATGTTACGTGACACCCTGTGTATTATATTTTAATGAGCCAGTTTATACCTCAAGTATTCTGTACAGCCTATTGAAATAACATAATCTTACTATTCAACTCATAAGTACCAAAGCCTTAAGGCAAAAGAGCCAATAATTTCCTTTCAAGCCCTGTTTGGTCTTCGGCCTTTTCTGTTCAAATATTTTTTGGGTTGGGCTCTAGATTAATTGGATTCGAACTGAATTGGGGCTGGCAACACATGTGCACAGATTTGTAGACCAGTTGTTTTTACGTATCGAAATATTTTAGAAGTTGCCATGTGGATTCGACAGTTAATTTCAACGGATAGATTTCTGGTTTGGTTTCAAGGATCAATTTGGTTGGAAAGTGTTTTCAACTTAGATACAAACAATGCACACCCAATTTGGCTTATTTAAATTAAAATGTTAGCTTTCTGTGCCAGTATTTATCTGTGGTGCTCTGTGATGAACTGATGACAGCTACGATTTCGTGTAATGAGACCCGACCATGCCTATTTTATTTTTAACCAACGCAAAACACTTCTAGTAGATCGATTCTCCAGGGATCTCGCTTCTTCGCTGTCTCTTCCTAGCTAGGATACCAAATACACAAATTAATTTATGTACATACTTTATTTAGAATAGAATAGTTTATTTTCAAAAAGAATCATTCAAAAACACGTCACATTAATTTGTCTGACATATGAAAAGTATTATGACACTTATAAAATTTATCATCGTCATCATCATCCCATACGACGCCACAAATAGCGGTCCTGAGCCACCTCCATCCATCGACTCCCCACAACCGCTACGATGTCGTCGGTCCATCGAGTGGATCATCGAGATCGAGAGGATTAATCATATCACCACGCTTGGCAGACCGGATTGGTGATCGTAGTGTTGGTGTTGAAAAATAGTCAGAAGGAAGCTGCTGCCCTTCCTTTGGCAGGTTCCCTTAGTCGGGTCTTACGACATCCACAGGTTGAGTTGGAGGAATCAATATTCGTACGCCGCGGCCCCACTGCCACTTTATTTATACTTCTTATAAATTGTTTATTTGAACTTCTTATAGATTTCCACTACTCTTTCTTGGAAGATATCGTTTGTATAAACTTTATAACACATAGGAGAATTATTGATACCGTGGGCAAAAACAGGTACGCCTTGGGAATCTCAATGAGAGGGTATGAGTGTACTTTATTCCTTTGGAAACGGGAAACGGATGCCAAAGGCCCTCAATAACTTTGAAGGGTAGGCACTAACAGCGGGCCCTGAATTTGAATGTGGAGAGTATTGCGTCAGAAAACGTTATTTTTATATTCATGTTATTGTAGTAAGAATAAATTTAACTCTTTTGAACTAACACTGTCCAGTTTTTAAAACTATATTATCGTTTTAACGGTTTAACTATAACGGCATAGTTTCTGTCTCTGGCGTCGCATGCTTTGTTTCCATGGACATGAGAACAAGATTTATTATTAGATTATTAGATAAATTGATGTATTGTGTTACTGTGTACAATAAAGAATTACAAGAGAACGAATTTTTGGTATAAAACGTAGCTTAGGTATGTTTGGCTCTTTAGTCAACTGATCCCACTCTGAACGCATCCCATGGGATGAGTTGATAAAATAATTAATTTTGATAACTTTGTCAACTCATCCCGCATTCCAGGCCTAAAACTACATATGTACATCAATGCAATTTCAGCCCGATCCGTTCAGTAGTTTTTGCATGAAGAAGTAACAAACATCCATCCATATATACATCAAAACTTCCGCATTTATAATAGTGTGATATTTGTCATAATTTTTGGTTCTTTGAAATCATAGAAAATATCTCGTTACAGGCGCACTAGATATAAAAATTGACTAGAGATGAGACTAAGATTATTGCTGTTAGTATTTTCTACACGGCAAAACTCTAAGAGATAAAGTAACACCATAATGTGTTACTTTATTTCTCTTAGATTTTTGCTAAGAGATAAAGTAACACCGTAACGTGTCTTTATTTCTCTAAGGGTTTAGCCGTGTAGTAAGTAACACATTTCGTGTTACTTTATTTCTCTTAGACAAAACTCCAAAATAAATATAGTAGCACCATATGTGTTACTTTATTTATCTTGGAGTTTTGTCGTGTACAAAATATTAACAAGAATAATCTGTCTCTATAGTAGGCCACCTCCTATTGTGTTAAACCCTACCACTTACTAAGGAAATTAAGAACACTAATGAATGTCTTTTCACAATTATAAGCAGCACGTTCCGTTCATAGCAGCACCATTATCATGTCCTTGAGCCTTATGTACATAATTACAGTAAAATTGCCTTATAACAAGGCACTTTCACCCTCTCAAGCTGCTTGATACGGGTCTTTATCAACGAGGTACGGCCGGGGTCGTTTGGACCCGGACTGGGAAATTACATCGTTTCGTCACAAACTTCGAAAGGGTTGAGCATTGCATGGGATCCGTATTCACATAGTTCTTTGCCAAAACCCGTACAGATTTAGTGCATAACTAAAAGTTGGCCTGCTTCTGTTTTTCCGGCCAATTGCAATCTGGGTCTCTTAGACACAATAGTGAATAGGTGTCTTCTAGACCTTCGTGATAAACTGTCGTTGTGTCGGCCACATCATCACTTTTCATCAGGTGAGATTGTGGTGAAACAAAGGTCTATCGACTATAAAAAAAGTTTCTAGCTTTTTTGGGCGTCTTCATTGTAGCTCTACATTACTTTACATTACTACAGGGTTATTGGTAATTTCATGACTGCGCGACCACTGCGGTTTCTGCCCATCATCACGAACAAGTTTGTAAAGACTCCAGGACAAAAACCTTACCAAAATTTTCGTAAACCACCTCTATAAAATGTCAAACAAGTTTGTCCGTAACCCAATGAAGTACGAAAGATCGATCTGTCACAGCCACACCCTCTATTAATTCAGGGCAGAGAGTTTTTATAGTTTAGTTACAAAAAAAACTACTCTAAAGAACGATTTTTGAATGGATGAGGGTACTTACTTCGAATATCAAATTTGAGACCTTTCACAAACATGTGCGTGATTATGGGCAGAACCTGCAGTTCACGCAGTGTCAGTGATTTAACAATAACCGATAAATACTTAGGTTTTGATGTTGTGATAAGGGTTTGATTTAATTACTTGCACGCTCCCGCTTGAGTTTGCTCTGTCAACTAAAATCAGCCTATACAGTTTTCCCCCTAAAATACCCCCTAACGGGGTAACTGGAATACAAAAAAGTTAATTTTCAGATTTCCCTTAAGGGAGAAAAACGGAATCGACAAAAAATCTATTCCAGTTTTCCCTCTTGAATATTCCTCTCAGGGGGGAAAACAATCGTACTTCATTCGGTGTCAATATCTCGCACTCCAACCCAAATTTGGATAATAACTAAAAAGCGCTCTGAAAAATCGTCCAACCACTTCCATAAGGGCCTTCGAATAAGGGCCTTGAAAAATCGTGCATGGACTTTTACCGTTCGATATATTCAAAGCCGGTTCGTTTGTTCCCGCCAGTTGATTAGTGCCAGAAGGTTGTTGTTGTAACTTGTTTGATTAAATATACAATCAGTTACAGATGTTAGTCTGCAGTTAATCTTGGGATGGGATGAATTTTCATGAGGTTGTTTGTGGGTTTTGATGAATTTGTTGAACAGAAAACAGGAAGTAGTTAGTGATTTCAAATAACTAAATTTACGTTTTTATGTGAATTTTAAATGATCTGTAGGTATATGAAGAAAACTGATAGAGACATCGTAGCGGTCGCAGAAAGTCGATGGATAGAGGCAGCTCAGGTGGCTGCTCATTTGTGGCGTCGTATGGGGGAGGCCTATGTCCAGCAGTGGACGTGTATGGGCAGATATGATGATACATTTGTAATTTACTTCTATAGATAAAAACTGAAAAAGCAAAGGAAATGTTAAATGCAGGGTAGAATCTAACTGCTATCTAAAACGCCCATCTTCACTGGCACTAAATATCCGTAGAATGCAATAATAGTTCAATCCGTTTTGATTCCCAATTATCTCAATCTATACAACGCGACGACTTTTAGAAAATATTAATTTAAGGCAGCTGGGTTCTCATTTTCTGTATTTATACCTTTATCAGTATGTGACATTTAATTGACCTATTGCTGGCACCAATCCTTCGATTTTATCAAGACTGTTTCATTCAAATCTTAGCATAAATTTTACTTAAACAAACAACTAAAGCTAACTTGTTTATAACTGAGCAGGCGCTATACTATTTTATGTAATACTAGCGACCCGCCACGGCTTGTACGGGTGCAATGCCAAATGCAATGATACTAAACATAAACATAGCCTTTCTCTTGAATTACTCTATCTATTATAAAACCCGCATCAAAATCCGTTGCGATTTCCGTCTTGCATATACCGTGTTTTGACTGTTGCAACAGTCAAAACACGGTATATACAAGACGGTCACAATTTAAAAGACGGTGACAATTTAGTTATCGATTCAACTACCTCCGTTCTTCGCTGATAATAGCGAAATCTTCTTGTACCAAAGATTGTAATATAGCTAGAACGTAGACTACAAAATATTCGTACAGTGAAATTAAAAACACTACGAAGTTAATTAGGCAACATACATTAATAACTAAAGGCGAAGTGAATTAGATATAAGCGCTAGTCACTTTAAAGGATAATTTGGAGTTTACTTATCTACTTCGCAACATGCTGAGTTGACAGACCTTCAAGATAAACCGTCGGCCACACCGTCACTTGCCATCAGGTTATTGTGGCCAAAAGAAGGTCTATTGCCCATTGAAAAAAACACCTTTTTTGCTCGACACTCTTGATTTACCAAGCAGCTAGCGGAAGTATACCAATGCTCTTATAAAAGTGATCGTTCATAAAGGGAAATAATAATGGTTCCTACAGTTAAATTTATTTCCAGCGATTTTCGGCCAACTATTATACAAATCGAGCTGCGTTATAATGAATTACTGACAAAAAACCTCAAAAGATACCGAAAAAAGACCAATTTCAGAAACAAATAAGAGCATGTGAAAAAATTCTAATTAAAATACTGAAACTTCGACTAAATTACTAAGATATCGTCGACATGTAGGCGTAACGGGGGTGGGGGGGGGCCCACCCCCGTTTTTTTCTGACAAAAGTAGTCGGAAAGTTCGTATTTTAGGCAGTAGATTAATATTTTGAGTGAGGACAAGTCTTATTTTTTTGTCGGAGCTTTTATAACTACCCGTTCTTAAACATAGCCTTACGTAGTTGTATTTTTGATTAAATTTGTACACTATTCTCTTTTTTTGTTTTTCTTTTTGAATCGTATATTCCCACCTAAGTGTTTCTTATTTAAGTATGTCTTGTGTCGTGCTAAATAAGCTTTTTCATTTCATAAGATCCCAATTTAATAAAACGTACAATTTGTCTTGAACCAACTTTAAAACAGTCCAATATTTATGAGACGGAAACTTAAAATGGCGAGGTACAGTTTGTTTACGCTTGGAGTCAACAAAAAGGCCAACCAACCTCTATTTAAAGCATAGGCTCAGTTATAAACTTGGAAACAATTTCAGGCATGAACGCCCGCGAGCCTATACTAACTCGCCGGAACAATACGTAGCCTTAACTCCCAAGTTATGGGATAAATACGTTACATTGTATTGGAGTTTACTTAAGTATACGTGCTTATAAGTTAGTACTTAAGTAAGGAGCGAGGGGTTTTGCTGGCTATAGTTTATTCATGCTTCTGTATTAAGGTCCCTCGTCCCAAATAGTGGCGGCGCGCCACCACCTATTTTATTTATACGTTTGACGAAGCAATTTAAAAAATAACTAAATTGGTCAATTTGTGATATCTATCGAAAGTTTTTTTTATGTCGCTGTTATAGTTTTATATTATACAGTTTACGAAGAGATGCGAAAACTGAGTTAAGTGGCCAAAAAGTGCAACTTCGCATCTCTTCCTAAGCTATACAAAATAAAACAATTACAGAGGCATAAAAAAAGCTTGTGAACGAATTCAAAAAATCAAAATTGGCCAATTTGAGAGAGTTTTTTATATTAATATAAAAAACTCCAACTCAAAGGAATTTTCAAATTGGCCAATTTTGATTTTTTGAATTCGTTTGTTTAAAGTAATAAAAAGATAAAATAGGTGATGGCGCTAGTGTGCGGGGGGCGGGGGGAGGGGGGGGGGGGGCGGTAGCGCCTTAAGTTACGCGTTCACTGGATCGGAATGTAAGCGCACGCAGCGTTCGCGACGTCAGTATTCCTCGTAGTGACGAACATTTGTCGCAAATGCCATCATTGGCAGAAATATCGGTCTCTGGCACGCTGTACCAAAGAAATCAATACAGAGCAACAAATCCTTCGCTCCGTTACCGATAGGGCGATAATCGTGTGAGACAAATGACAAATGATAGTGGAGGTGAACGTGTAGAATAACTTTATAATTTAGGTACTAGCTTCTGCCACCGGCTTAGCACGATTTTTGTTGGGGAAAATGTAGTTTCATGTTTAGGCTGGATTTTGTTCTATTTGTATGCTAACAGCCGTTTCTGGGTCGTCCAGCTGGCTCTATGTGATTTTGTTTCGCCAATGAGGTTGGGCTCGGCCACTAACTCATCGGAAGCACTAGATCTTACGGTTCTTCCGCACACTCTAGGATCCGTGTTCACGCTGGACTGGACCTAGGATCGTCCTAAGCACTTACTCCATCACCAGAAGCTTGTATTCTTCTAAGTAAGTCCAGGCTTCCAGGCTGTAAGCTTCACAGCCGTAGATCAAGATTGAGCGAATTATCATCGGTCCGTTATCGTTACCGATCGTACGGAGTGGAGAAGGACCTTCACTCACTTCAAGTTGCACATGGGACTGGATGGAGGCGCCGCAGGACAGAAGCCGGTGGCGATCTATAGTGTCGGAGGCCAAGACCCACTTCGGGGTCGATAAGCCAGGATAGTGAGTGTGAGTGAGTCATTATCAGCCTGTATACGTCCACTGCTGAACATAGGCCTTCCCCAACGACGCCACGTGTGAGTGAGTGTATGCTAATAAGAAAATACTTTTTTAAGGTTAAAACTGAAAATCTATATAAACTTCTACATTAATCTACCCTCACTTCGGTCATATTTTAGCGGCAACCACATTGTTCCACCTAATCGCCATACGCGGTCGCCGGCTGCTGAATTCAAGTGTTCAACCAACTTATAATGACCGGGTTATAAATCTGCGGGTTCAAGTCCCTGCGGATAGGTTTGGTTTGTGATTTATAACGGATATGAATGAATTTATCCGTGCAGGTGTTATAGAAAATCAAAATCAAAACTAAATGAATATTTGACAAGTGCTTTACTGGTAAATATAGCTTAGGATAAGTATACTACCATACCTATTTTGTAATTTTACAAGGCACATGTTCTGTTTTTTAACAAACTTTTATTCTACTTGCCCTTTTAGTGTAGGATCTTCTATCTTACAACGGTTGAACTGTTTGGCGTACATACTCGTATGTAGGTTCGGTGACAATGCAATGTTATGGTATCATCGAACTGGTCTGATAATGGAGATCGAAGATCATAAGAACTCCTAAAAGAATTGACCTGGAATTTTCTTATCAAGCACTTTGCCTAGATGATATAAAAGATTTTTTGAAAAGGTAAGGTATGAAAAATATTGTATTTATTTATTTTAAAGTAGTTTTTGACGACCTCTGTGGCTCTGAGGGCGAAGGTCTGCCTGCGACGCAGGAGGTTGCGGGTTCGATTCCCGTCTCGGGACAAATGTTTGTACGTTCTGCAAATATTTGATCAGGGTGTTCTGGTCAAATATGATGGATAATAAAAAAAATTTAATATGTACATTCTACTTTGTATATCAGTTATCTAGTACCCATAACACAAGCTCTGCTTAGCTTGGAGCTAGATAACGACGAGTGAATTGCCCAGTATTAAAAAAAATCTTTGTACCTACATATATAAGCGTATCACAACCCTTCTTTGCCAGCAAAAGTCAGGAAAAAATGATTGGAAACATCATGTCTTAATTTGCCATAGTTATCCACACAAAATCATTGGTTCATAAATCAAATGCATAATCAAAATGCAAGATCCTATGTCAATCCTTATATACTCCCTGTTCACATATGGCCCTATTGCACTGTCCCCAAGTAAACTTTAATGGATAAAAAATCTCAAGAGCAACTTTCTACAGTAAGAAAACTTCTTCCGCAAAACTTCTAGATTTATTCTTCAGGCTGTCCAAGATTTTAACCGATGCCGCATGTTGCGACCGATTTCCGTAATGTCCTCGACTACATGCAATGCAGCAAGTGCTAGCATTCAGAGTCCATGCGTTATAGATGGGGCATAAAAGTGCCAGAAACATGCTCTGCAAAAGTGTCTGGGTGATTTAGGGAGATATTCAACATAGCTGAAGAGCTGCAACGTTCATTATTAAAGCCATAAATAGTGCGTTTTTTAATTCTGTACGATTCCAATATTTTCATTAATGTACAAATATCGTTAGATTGAATCATTTTCTAAGAGGAAATTCAATAATTGAAAGGAGTGAGTGAAGCGAACGAAGTTCTCAGTGGCTGCTTAGGTGATTTGGCTATATGAAATGGTCACTTCTATTCTTAGCCCATCGGAAATATGGGAGGATCGAGTTAATCCGTGTTCGTCCCACTCGCTTGGGACCTAAGTGGAACGTAGGTGGAAAATCAAATTCAGAGGTGATTTCATTTCGCATTAGTCCCATTTTCAGATTACTTATAGAAAAGTAGCCAAAGTGTGCGTAAAATTAAATCGAAAATAGAGGAATTAAAAAGTTTACCAAGAAATTGTACCTAAAAATATTTTTCGAACTTTACCGACTCCATTTATACTTTACGTCGTTTTCGAAGTTTACAAAACCCATCACGGGTAAAAACCGTGATTGTATAAGCCACTTCACTTGTTACCTTGTTTATTATGCTCACGTATAATGTAACACAATCAGGAAACAATCAGGTGTATAAATCAGATGCACAAATTACTGGCTCTCGCTTAGAACATTGCGGCAAAAGTCCGAAGGTAATCGACCGAAAAGACGATCGATTTGCCGCTGAGTCAGCAGGTTCTGTTTTATTTATTCTTAGAATTGTAAAATATATGAAAATGTAATTCTGCTTTAGGTATAAATAATCCACGAGCGATTAGAGTTATATGGAACCATTTCGAAGTGACACAAGCGCCGTTGGACTCTTTCTTTTTACGGTTTATGAGATACAACCCGCTGGAGGGCGGAAGGACAGACAGACAGACGGACAGACAGACAGACGGACAGACAGCGCAGGATTAGTAATAGGGTCCCGTTTTCACCCTTTGAGTACGAAACCCTAAAAAACCCGCAGATTGTTCCAGAAATGCGAAACGTGCCTACTAATAACTTTGCAAAAATCGCACTATTTAACTACTAATTTGGATGTTTAGATGGTTGAATTGAATGGATGGATGTTTGTTACTAATTCACGCCAAAACTACGGATCGTTTCGGGGAAAAATTTTGCATAGATGTAGTTCGAGGCCTGGAATGAAACATAGGTTACGTTTTTTCCCATAAACCATTTCCCATGGGATAGGGTTTTAAACGTTTCTTTAGAAACAAAGCGTGCGAGCCGCAGGTGTAGAGATTTGGATATACTCGTACCTATTTGAATACTCGAAATATGTAGTTTGTATAAAATATTTAAAAAAAAAAATAGACGCGGTAAATTCATGGAAAACTGAAAGTGCTTTTTCTGTGGGATTAAGAACTGGAAATATCCACACCGCATCTAATAGACCCAAACCCAAGCAGAGTGGAATGTACTTCTTGGGAAAATTTGTAACGTCATAAGGGAAGCTGGCATATCCCAGCATTTCACAGTAATATACGGCGAGGGCGGCTCCCAATCTGTTACCGGGATGTGATGCGGGTGACGTATACATAAGTAATCTACACATACCAAGTCTTCAATTACGCTTCGCAAAGATGGAACAAACTTACCCTGATAATGTCCTTCAAGGTTATGCGGAAAAGGGCACGCGGGTTCTTCGCCAGTCATTCTGTGAGTAGAAATGGGCCGTTGTCGTTGATTTTCCACAACGATGTGAATCATTGTTTTCAAAATGGCATATGTTGTGAACAACAATGTTGTCACGACGATGTCGGGTTTGCTACCACTATGCTATCGTTGTCGTTGTATTGTGAGTCCAGCCCATCTATCTTCCTTCATTTTGTGTTTTAGATTTTTCCTAGATCGGTAGCTTACTGCAATAATTATTGTTTATGATAACTGCCTAAATCTTGATCCACTGCTCTTCAAAAATGAGGCCACTTAGACTTTTATTCTTCGTTGGGAAATTTCAGTTTACTTACAAAATTAAAATTCATTTTACTGTCTTTGATTGCATTTACAAGTCTCGGAAGTAGGTTTTATGAAATCTATTTTTTATCTAGTATTTTTGCTAAATCTTCTAGCTTGTTATAGTAAAAGGCTAAAAAATTTAGAGTTACCCAACCAATTCAGTTGGTACACTAATTAGCGGACATAACACACATTTTATTGGTTTCCAGGTTACTTGATTTTAAAAGGTCAAGCACTGACCTGCGCTGTTCTTAATTTCTAACTTTAGTATCTAGGGCAGTTCGTAATCTGAGCTCTGGGGAGCTGAATTTGCTTTTAAACAATTAAATATTTGTCTATAAGAAACACATGTTGGGTAGTAGAACTGGAAATAAGTTAGCTGACCTAAAAAACATTGGAATTATTTGTAGTTTTAACGTAAGAGCGTTACAACTCCGAATAAGTCCAATGTCATTCATTTAAAATACTCTTTCTAGCCTTTTTTTCGACCAGTAGTCTGGTGTAGGCCTCCTTCAAACTCTTCCAATTCCTTCTACTTTGGGCAGTTAATGTCCAGTTGCTGCCCGCTATCTTCTTGATGTCGTCCTTCCGTCTTATTTGTGGCCGTCCCACCGGTCTATGTTTCCCCCATGGTCTCCACTCCAAGAGTTTCTTGCACCAGGATGTCTCTTTGCGGGCTATGTGGCCTGCCCATTCCCTTATAAGATTGTGAGTGTGTAAGAGGTATTCAAAAAAAGCCCGGCCACACGCTCCGTCTTGCCTGCCCAGTCCTGACTGTTAAAAAGACCGAATACCCTACAGTGACCCACATGTGCAAGTAAGCTTGTGTAAAATAGGCTGTGTAAATCTGTTTTCAAAAAAAAATCTGGCCTAAAGTGTGGCTTGAATAACCGGCCACTCTGTCTTGCGTGCGCAGTCCAATTTCCATACCAATCTACAGCATGTCAACGATTACACAAGCCGTGCTTCCGGTCCTGCGCAAGCTACCGTTTTGCCGACGTATACACGCACGCTTTTACTTGCAACAAATTGGTTTCATGCAAGCATGCTCTCACACAAGACGTAGTGTGTGGTCGGGCCATATAACTATGGCTACAATATCAGAAAATATTTCACTTGTAGAAAGCAACTTAATTCCTGAGTGACATAGGCATAAAATTATAAGTAGGTATAGATGTAAACTCGGCTTTATGCATAATGATTTAGCGGCCCACTAGAGGCTGATTAGAGCATTGTTATCAAAAAACGTTCAAAAAACATTATTCATAATGCAATTGTTTGCGGCGAGTTAGCAGCTGGTTAGCAAACCCAGATCCCTTCTTTACGTGAGCTAGAGCGAGCTTAGCGACCGTACATATTGCTGAATTCATAAATAATAAATAATGCTGGACAATTCACACAACATTATCTAGCCCCAAGCTAAGCAGAGCTTGTGTTATGGATACTAGATAACTGATATACATAATACAATATATTACATAGATAGATATTTTTTATGTTACATAGAAAAACGAACACCCTGAACAAATATTTGCAGATCGAACAAATATTTGTCCCGAGGCGGGAATCGAACCCGCAACCTCCTGCGTCGCAGGCGGACCTTCGCCCGCCGCGAATTCAAATACTTGTATGTTCTGTTGCGTTGTATTGTACCCTTGAGTATAACTGAATATAAATTTACCTACTAAAATAATAAATATTATTGCATTTACAAATTTTTTGTAACTTTTGCCCGCGGCTTCGCGAGCGCTACGATCTTTACATGTGCGAAATTCCACCCGATCTATTCACTAGTTTTGGCGTTGTCTTTCGCCAAACATTTTCACAAAGACAACGACACAAACTTTCACCTACATAATATTAGTAGGACTATTTTTTTTTTTATATTTGATGTATTATTTTTAGGGTTTCTAACCCGACGGGTGAAACGGTACTCTATTACTAAGCCTCCGCTGTCTGTCTGTCCGACTGAATCACTGTGTCTGAATCACTATCACAGGTTTAGCAGTGAGTTAGTTAAAATGTTCGCTAGGGTTAGCCAACGATTGCTATCTTTTTCTATTCATAATAGTCTGCTAAACTGTCACTTACTAAAATAGGTAAGCATAGACCACAGAAATATAGGAAGTCTATGCTCCAAATGCAAACCATAGACAGGCAAACCTCATTGGTATATTACACGTTCAATAATATCAGCATGTCACGATAATATTGATAGTATAATACGCCGTATCGCAGTATCGTGATATTATCTAGAAATCTTGCGATCCGCGATATGATACGCGATAATATTGAAAATGTAAGCGTCTCGCGATATTCGTCTGTCAATACTAACTAGCAGCGTTGCCGGTGCGGATTTTTTTGGTCTGTTTTGGACTTTTTTATACCTATGCGGACCTTTAGCGAACCGTAACTCTGCGGATTTTTTCGGACCGAAACGCTTATCGACTGTATATCACTTTATTTATGCATAGTTTGCACTGTAGTAGCAGAGAATATTATAATAATACTAACTTAGTAGCTACAGTGAGATATATGCCGTCGTATTTTAGTTAGTTCCTCAAAGAAAGATAGTTTGATTAACTCTGTATTTTATCTATTGTAAATGATTTTGTATGGTTCAACTATGGAATCTAATCATGCCACAAGCATTCGTTTCAAATTACCACGACGTAATTTCTCGAACGGTGTGCTGGTTCGGTTCAGAGCTAGTGGCGGCGTAGCGTGGGTTAATAAATGGGGCGGATTTCTACCCACTTTTTATGATCTGGCTGTGCTTGTGAGCTTCCGTTGTCACCCCTTCGGGTTTGGGGTGCCAGGGCCCCCAAGAAGTGGCAGCATGGCACCCCTCGGAGCTTGGTACCCGAGGCGGAGCCGCGCGGGTCTTATTTATACTATTTTTTTTGTAATCGTTCAGACGTAACCGCGCGGTTAGTCAAGCCGGGATACAAACCACGCGATTTGAATTCGCGCGATTCCCGCGTATCTAAACGGGCCCTAAGATCGTAGACTGAGCATAGTAGTAAGCATAAATCCCCCATCTACGTCTAAGATCAAGCAGCCTACTTATACATACTACCTCTTTGGCAGAACCGATGATATTATTTTGAAGTTTATGACACTTCATACTGACACTGGCAGAGTGCTAGCGAAAGAAAGTAAAGTAGGGGTCTGGGTTTGCTAAAGTTAGCGAGCTGTTAACTAGCCGCAAACGTTATCAAACTATTATGAAATATGTTTTTTGTTAACAAAGTACTAGTGAGCCTTTAGTGGTTCGCGATGAAAGTAATCATTGGCTTATCTTAGCGAACAGTTTAAGTAAGTCAATACTAAACCTACGATAGCGATTTATTATGCATAAGACCGTTAGTTTAGTTTTAAAATACAATACTACCTTTAATAATATTTTTAATAATACGTGAGATAAGCTGCGAGCAGAAACTAGTTATTTATAAAACTCTAGATCGGTAGAGAACAGCTACTACAAAAACACTTGACCGGTCTTGTTACATAAGTAGCTTAAACAGTTTTATCTTTATTTGCGCACAAAACTACTAAAACAGCCTTTACGACAGTTTTGGCAACATGTTAACCATTTTCATACATTTTATTATCTGAATCTACAGTTTACGCTGGTCATGAAGCAAGGCTTACGACGTTATCTTGCCACAAACATAATTCAATAAGGACTTGGAAGTTATGGAGGATTTGTGTGGGTGTTAGATACAAACTTTAATACTTTCATAGCCCTAGACGCACATGCCCTAGTGCTCCACCCCTTGGCGAAGACGCGGCGGCGCAACCGCGGCGCGGCGAGACCCTGTAGTTCACACCGCCGAGGCTGGGCAGTGAATGCGTTAATTCTCTTAGTTCAGCTAAAGACAGGGATCTTAAGTTTCATATTGAGAAGATTTTTTATGTATATCACTGTCCAGGTTGAAAAAAAAGCAATACCGCCTCTGGACAATTTAGGACACAGAATTTTGTGGGACTACACGAAATAGGACACTGGTTTATCAAGCACAGGTACTAGGAATTGTATGGGATAGGTAAGTAGGTACTTGAGATTGTGAGACAGAACGCCCCAAGCGTCAAAATATTTTAACAGAAACGTGTGGAAATATTTCATAGCTGAAAACATTTTAAAAGGTCGCAAACCCCAGTTTTTTAATAAAGGTACTGTAAATCCGCTGCACACGTCTACATGATCATTAGCAGTCCATTATGTTTCATACTCAAGAATACCTTCAGAGAGCGACTTGGCGTTAATCCAGCACAGGCGTTCGCGCCTTTATAGTGCTTACCTATCTACATATGTACATACTTACCTGTATCCTGAGAAATAGATACTTGAAAATATTTCAGACAACATCATCATCAGCCCATACACGTCCACTGCTGGACATAGGCCTCCCCCGTACGACGCCACAAATAGCGGTCCTGAGCCGCCTCCATCCATCGACTCCCTGCGACCGCTACGATGTCATCGGTCCATCGAGTGGATGGTCTCCCATGTAGGGGGGATTTGCCATAATCACCACGCTTGGCAGGCGGCATCATCTACTTAAAACCAAATAAAGTATACAGAACAATCAGAATAAGAATAATCAGAATAATTAATTTATTTGTAAATAATTATTACAGGTCGGTCAATTTACAAATTATTAACTATATTTAAATTACATAAAATGAAAATAATTAGAATTAATAATAGTATCATATTGTAATAAATATTAATAATTAAAATATCATCGGCACAAATTCTTCAAAATTATAGAACGCCTTCTCGACCAGTCACGACTTATGTCTCCGCTTAAAGTAATACAAACTAATACCATATTTTTTAATTGTAATCTTGTCCTAAATATTTAAAAATCGAATGTGTAAGAGTAAAATGTGAAATGTTTGATACCTAAAATAATACCTGTAAGATCCATAAAACTTCGTTATAGATCAGGATGAAATGTGGCGTAGATGTAGACCATAATAATTTTAACTTATTTATATTACTTATTAGTTACTAGAATCATTAGTTGTTATTACTTATCAGTTCTTATTACTAGATTTATTACTATGTATTACGTATTATTTACGAAACTTATTAGTTATTAGATTTATTAGTAGGTACTTATTTATATTAGTAGACTTATTAGTTCTTATCTAGTTAACCCGGAAACGCGATTGCGAATGCTTTTTGGTTAATTTATAAAGTATACGAAGTTACAAAACCTTCCTGATTCCTTTAAAATAAACTTTGCTGAAGAAGTTTTCAAAAAATATTCAAATGTTATTTGTTATATGTATATTTTTGTTCTTTAGAAGATTCTAGTTGTGAAATAGCTCCCTCGAAGTAAGAAAAAGACATAAAATAACCCATTTTTGCTTGTGACTCAGCCGTATCCAAGTTTATGACTTGATGTTAAATATTTACAAGCAATGTGTCCCGTCTGTGCGGGAAAGGAATTTTGTAAGGAGTCCATGTTGAAACTTTGCGGGGATTTTTATGATGAAGGAGAGTTATTGGTTGGATGGATGTGAACTCTTTGCTATATACATAAATAGGATGTAATAATATTTATTGAATTTACATTTAGGCATTTTACATTACTAGCTGCTGCCTGCGGCTTCACACGCACTTTTTATGTACCCTATGTCCATCCCCTGGATACCATCTACCTCCTTGCCAAGTTTCATTACGATCCGTTCAGCCGTTTAGGCGTGAAAAGAAAAAAGTAACAGACAGATAGTTACTTTCTACAATTTTAGAAGGATTTTTGAAATGGGTAAATGTTATTTTTATATCATTGCATTTTATTTATTCCTTTCAATTTATTCACAAAAAATTGTTACATTGTGAAGTTTGTAACATTGTTATTAAATTTTAAAAGAGAGTAAATTAATTTTATACAAAAAAAAGACTATAATGTATAGTTTTTCAATAATTAAATTAAAATTGTATTTAATAAAACTTAAATTATTGTACAATAAGCAAATTTCTTAACTAAGGTAAAAAATCTAAGCTGTGTGATTAAAAAAATCATTAAGCTAATGCAAAAACCTAACCTTAGTTACCTTAATCTAATAGAAAACTTTCATGCAAAAAGTCGAGATGAAGAAAATATCAAAAATCCTCTGAAACTGCTAGTTTTCGGTAAAACAATTTTAGATTTCAATCTAAAAGGTGTACTCTACAGTGCCCGCACATAAAAACTTGAGAGCGTAAAAATTAAGCAGAATTACCTTTGCCTAATCCGGCCTCTTTTCAGGCCCATCAAAAAGTTAAATACCTACAGAGGGATTATAAACAACACCTGCTAACAAAAGTTAATTAAAAACAAAACACAACTTTGTTTATATTCCCACAAAAGTTTCCGCGGGATAACACGAGCTTATTTACCTTGTAAATTAAATTTTCGACAATCCTTATATTGAAGCTTACGCGCTCAGTTTGTAACAGCTTTTGGCGCTGCGAGACCGCAGAAATCACAAAAATATTTTTTCCAAATTTAGTTAAAGCTCATAATACTTTAAAGAAAATTATTAAAATAAATTTTAAAATAACACAACTTTTAACAGGTCATGGGGGCTTTGCACATTACTTAAATAGATTTAAATGTAAATATGCTTCCGGATCGTACATACCAGCAGGATGTTTGTGCGATCCTGATGTAAACGAAACAATAATACATCTCATATTAGACTGTCCGAGGTTTTGTTTACGTAGATACGAGTTAGAGATGAAAATAGACAGAGTACTTAAAAAGGAAACTTTAAATGAAATATTAAATGATAAAACAACAAGAACATTGTTTTTGGAGTTTTGCATCTGCATCGTGGATGATGCTATTAAAAGAAATATGTAACCCATATTATGTTTGATTGTTGGAAATAGATAGCAAGAAATAAATGGATTAGTTTTTACTTTTATTCGTAAACTTGAATAGACTTAATACGTACTATAAATCTACATGATCCAATAACTGTACAGACTTGGTTAATAATTATAGAATATAAAAATGTTAAAACCTACAAGAATAAGAAACCTATTTATATAATATATTATTGAATATATTCCATATATATAGGGTATGTAACATGAAAGTAAATATAACAGAAAAAAAAGCAATAGGTAATAAACTAATATAATAATAGGCTATCATGAGCGCAATATATTAATGAACATATATTGTACGCATGAAAATAAATACGATAGAGTAAAAATTAAGTTGTTAGTATATTGTTTAAAAATAAAAAGTTATATTTAAGTACATAATGTGTATATAAAAAGAAAAAAAAAACAAAAGAAAAAAAAAAAAAAAATACAAAAAGGAAAAAAAAGAGAAAAAAAAAATGTATATAAGAAGGAAAAGAATAAAAGATCATAACGTATGTATGTATATAATAATGACACGACCAGAAGCGAATTTGCAACGATCGCATTTAAATAACCGATTTAGCAAAATGTTAGCCTAAAAATGTCTCCGATCCATATCGGAGGAAAAAAGGCGGAACAAACAATAAAAAAAAAAAACAGCTTTTGGTAGACGTATATGAAATGAAATCATCAGCTTTATGGCAATGATATATTGCTCTATATTCGAACCAAAATTACGCGTCATTATTGTCTTACAATTAGTCAAAAGCCATTATTTTTCTTCTAGCCGATTCTGATTTTTCACCGCAAAGCTTCGACGATGCTACTCGGAGGTAAAGGTAGGTATCTGAAATAATTTACGTTTTGATGACAATTCGAAGTAATATTTAGGGTTCCGTACCCGAAGACAATGGGACCCTATTTCTGCCTCCACTTTTCGTCCATTCGTCCGTCCGTTTGTCCGTCTGTCGGCAGGCTGTGTCTCATGAACCGACATAGGTAGACAGTGGAGATTTTCACAGAATGTGTTTTTTTTGCAGCTATAACAATAAATAATAAAATAAATAATTATTAAAATTTAGGGGGCCCCATACTAAAACATTTTTTTGGCTAGTTTTGCTTTATGCTTGTCTAGGCTGTATCTCTCAAATTGTAAAAGGTAGACTGTTGAAATTTTGTCAGGATAAGCATTACAATCGCCGCTACAACATAAAAGAATAATAATAAAGGAGGCTTTTTGCTTTCTTTTCGATTCATCTCAAACATACGTTCTTTAAGGTTTCTTACGCGAAATAATTTTCTACGATGGTACGGAACTCTCCGTGTGCGAGATGACTCCCACTTCGCCGGTTTTATTTCTATTTTACTCTAGAAAATTTATACAAGTTACTAAATATCTACTGATGTAAAGAATCAGAATCAGAATCAATAACTTTATTTCTTTAGGCTTACAAAATAAGCACTTAGGCAAGTTATTATTATCAAATAAGAAATAAGGTGTTATTGATATTCTCGTCACTTCCATTTTTTGTCCATGTAAAGGTTGGCGTAGGGTGCGGTTCTTACTAAACCTGGATATTCTGTCAATTTTATTTTACTTTATTGTCGTTTGTTTATTTTGTGTGTTATTCAAAATTAGAATTATATTTATTAAAGTAAAAAACGGATCTTGTGACGAAAATGTTCAACATCTGTTTGCTTTTGCTATGATAATGCTTTACCTCATTTTCCATGTAGCATACGATGTAAAATAGTCTTCAGCTATTCGCTGAAATCTGACAGATGACGTCACAGCAGTCTAAATCCAGGCAGCTGATGCCTGAAACGAGAGCGTGGAAACTGATCCCATTTCTCCGCTATTATTGACGTTTGGTTGCCATTCTTTAACTTGACGTATGTTTGTGACTCTTCACTGATAAAATGCCTTTTGAGTTCATTGGGTAAATAGGTCGGCAATGCGGTACAAAAGTGAACCTTTGAATAGGCATGGCGACTGATTTTGAGAAACTACACCATGATATTTTTAGACATCTACTGAAAGCAAAATAAATTATATTTCTGAGAAAAATGGAATTCGAAGGAAAAATACGGCTTTTAAAAATGCATTTTCAATTTCGCTCAAAAACGCTACAATACTCGTGGCAGCTAGATGTCATGAACATCTGATGATACAGAATGATCATAATATTTTCAAGAGAAGCTTTACCAGCTATTCTATGCCTTTACATTACATATTGTGACGGCATGACGTCACAGTTATGTATTCTCTCTGATTGGTGTTCAACGTGTCATGGCGGATTGCTGTATTTTGTATTTTTATTTTATCAAAATAATAATTATTCTCGATCAGAACATAAAATATAATATACGTGTTTTGTAATCTATGGCTCAGGTATAACTCGGTAAATACATAATTTTTGTGATTTTTGTTACTGTCGTTGTCCCTATAATATACATTTTTTATAACATAATATAATGCCTTCCTAGTTCAATTTTGAACACGGCGGCCAATCTCAACAGAGACTAGCCAGATGCGCAGGACATATTATAGTGCACAAGTGTGTGCGCAAACACAGGTGCACTCTTTATTCTCTCATTCTCATAATCCGATGAGACGGCAGACCGACACGACCGTAAAGAGGTCAGGCGCAGGACCGACGGCTTAATATGATTTCCGAGGCACGGGGCGGGGTGTAACACCGCCAACTTCCTGACTCCGAGCTGCTACTGTGAGTTTTTCTTGCTAGAAAAACCACAATAACAACTATTGGCCCGACCCTAGATTTGAACCCAGGACCTATCGTTATTAGCGGTTGAACCAGCCGAACGCTAAACCAATCAGGTAGTTAGCAGTTTTAATATAGTAAGGAAGGTTCATTCAAACTTTTACAAAAGTTAAGTACGTTCGGTTTATTTTACGCGAATTTTCTTGTAGTTTATTTTTATTTTTATAGTGTTCTATAACAATAACAGTACGTATTCGAACTACTAAAATCAAATCTGCCTGATATAATTTTGTGTGCCTAATATAATGCATTTGTCTGAGTTGAGAGAGAGAGTCTGAGTGTCAGAGAAATACAGGTTTCTATTTTTTTGATTTATATTAAATACAATGTTTATAATGTAGATTTGATTCATGATTAATTGTACCAATCGTTGTCAGAGAAATAAAAGTTGATATTTTTTAGATTTATATTAAATGCAATGTTTATTAGGCAGATTTGATTCATGATTAATTGTACCAATCGTTGTCAGAGAAATAAAAGTTGACATTTTTTAGATTTATATTAAATGCAATGTTTATTAGGCAGATTTGATTCATGATTAATTGTACCAATTGTTGTCAGAGAAATAAAAGTTGATATTTTTTAGATTTATATCAAATGCAATGTTTATTAGGCAGATTTGATTCATGATTAATTGTACCAATCGTTGTCAGAGAAATAAAAGTTGATATTTTTTTGATTTATATTAAATGCAATGTTTATTAGGCAGATTTGATTCATGATTAATTGTACCAATCGTTGTCAGAGAAATAAAAGTTGATATTTTTTTGATTTATATTAAATGCTATGTTTATAATGCAGATTTGATTCATGATTAATTGTACCAATCGTTGTCAGAGAAATAAAAGTTGATATTTTTTAGATTTATATTAAATGCAATGTTTATTAGGCAGATTTGATTCTTATAATTAATTCTACCAATCGGTGTCATGAGAACTGGAAAAAGCACGATAAAGCACTTTGTTGTATGTATGGCTCGTTTACACCAGCCAGTTAGGCAAACCTACTTGCTGCTGCTTGGATTTATTGAGCTATCTCTAGAGTTTTTGAAACAGTCTGCATTTAGCTCAACTATTTCAATTGTAAATACAAGCTCTAATTATTTATTTTCATCAATTAAATAAAAACAAAAAAATGCTGGATAACACACACACACACACACACAGCATTATCTAGCCCCAAGCTAAGCAGAGCTTGTGTTATGGGTACTAGTGATATACTTAATATACACTACATACGTAGAAAGATAATTTTTAGTATACATAGAAAACGTCCAAAACACCTTGAACAAATATTTGCAGATTGTACAAACATTTGTCCCGAGGCGGGAATCGAACCCGCAACCTCCTGCGCCCTAGGCGGACCTTCGCCCATCGCGCCATAGAGGTCCTAAATTATAATTTTCTTTGTTAAAAGTCTCAGTAGCTTCTGGTAAAGAATATTTCCTTTCTTTTCTCATAAGTAAATGATGGATCGCGTGTACTGCGGTGCCCATTTTGTTTCTTCCATTCATGCTGAATTAATGCGGCAAATGGGCCAAACGGGCCAAAGGTACGTTCCGTTGAGAGCCGGGCCTTTCGTATTGTTCGCTTGGCGGTGCAATATTGTAGCTTTGCCGGAAAAAGTTAAATTCATTATGTTTTATTGTATTGCTAGACTGGGTTTTGGCCCGCGGATTCTTACATTTTTGTACGAAAGAATAAAAATAATGCTGGATAATTTACTCAGCATTACCTGAAGTACATAATAGATAAATAATATTCTCGACGATTCACACAGCATTACCTAGCCCCAAGCTAAGCAGAGCTTGTGTTATTTATACTATTTTATTATTATTTATACTAGATAACTGATATACATGAGACTGATATATAGAATATATTACTTATATACATAGATATTGATATCGCTATTTGTGGCGTCGTACGGGGGAGGCCTATGTCCAGCAGTGGACGTGTATAGGCTGATGATGATGATGATGATGATCCATAGATATTTTTAATTATACATTGAGATCGACCAGAACACACTGAACAAATATTTACAGATCGTAAAAACATTTGTCCCGAGGCGGGAATCGAACCAGAAACCTCCTGCGTCGCAGGCAGACCTTCGCCCACCATGCCACAAAGGTCGTCAAGTACATAAGTACTTTCATTCTCTTAGATTTTCAGTGAAATACACCGATTAGTTATCCCAATACCTATGTACTATATGTTGAATCGTTGTCGTCGGTTACCATTTTGCAGCATTTAAGTATTTATAAGTTATTTATTAGTTAGTTATAAGTTATTTTTAAGTTTATTGTTATTTTTAAGTATTTTTAATTAAAAATAGTTTTTATGTTGTTTGTTAGTTATTAGGTTAAGTTTAAATTGTGTAAGTAACCTAATGCTACAAATAAAGATTTCTCATTCTTACACAGGAAACCCGGAACAAATATTACCAGTCGAACAAATATTTGCCCTGAGGCGGGAATCGAACCTGCAACCTGCGTCTCAGGCGGACCTTCAACCGATGCGTCACAGAGGTCGTTGAACACCTCGCTCAGAAAGCAAGAAAGACAATACCAACACCCTGCATGATATGTTTACCACAAACCTCTGATATCTCAAACAGAAGAAAAACAAGCCAGGATATTAATCAGCATGTTTTCTACGAAACTCTGGCTCTTTGTTTCCCGTATCTCTGCGGTGATCAAACATGACTACTTTGACGTTTGTTATGAGTCTAGATCATGGTTTATTAACCCTAGTATGTCCTTCTAAAGATAAGATATATAGCATCTAGATTTATAGTAAGTACTGGTATTAGGTACTTGAATTATATGTACTTGCAATTTTATTGGTCAGATTCTGTAGACTTATAGACTATTTTAAAATTAAAGTTCATCATCATCATCATCAGCCCATACACATCCACTGCTGGACATAGGCCTCCCCTGTACGACGCCACAAAAAGCGGTCCTGAGCCGCCTCCATCCATCGACTCCCTGCGACCGCTACGATGTCGTCGGTCCATCGAGTAGATGGTCTCCCATACACCACGCTTGGCAGGCGGATTGGTGATCGCAGTGTTGGTGTTTAAAAAATACTCAGAAGGAAGCTGCTGCCCTTCCTCTGGTAGGTTCCCTTAGTCAGCTTTTACGACATACACGGGTTGAGTTGGAGGGGTCGATATTCGTACGCCGCGACCCCACGGCCTAAATTAAAACATTAAATATATATGCACCTTAAAAAATTGTTATTAGTATTTTAAATTAAGCTGCTAAATTGAAAATAAACTATTAAATCATAATGAATGTGAGCGACCGGGTTAACAGCGAGCCTCATAATATATAATATGTACTCCCTACATTATTTGAAAGAGATTCTTACGAAAATGTCACTTCCACTATTCCTATTATTTCTTCCTGTATCGAGATTTTCTTTTTTTTTGCGGTACAATAAAAATTATCTACATTATGTATGTTAAAACATATATAATCATCATCATCATCATCAGCCCATACATGTCCACTGCTGGACATAGGCCTCCCCCGTACGACGCCACAAATAGCGGTCCTGAGCCGCCTCCATCCGTAGACTCCCTGCGACCGCTACGGTGTCGTCGGTCCATCGAGTGGATGGTCTCCCATGTAGGGGGGGGATTTGCCATAATCACCACGCTTGGCAGGCGGATTGGTGATCGCAGTGTTGGTGTTTAAAAATACACATATAATTATTAAGATTATTTAATTACTTAACTGGGAGAGTATCCAAGAACAGTTAGTGCCTACATATTATCAGAGAAAACTTTAGAAGACCCATCTAAAGTCCATATCAAAACGAATGGGCCTGCTCTACAAAATAGATCGGAGGCAGTTCTATTTCCCTCGCAAACCGAACTGATGATAAACCTTTATGACATGGACGTGGCCATCCGTCCCTTTATGAACTCTATATTATTTAATATAGAGTCCATATTTATAGAGGCTATCTGTTGGACCCGATCGCGGGCGCACGTAGTAAGTAAATGGCCTGTTTTTACATAAAATATGATCGTCACTGCTTTTTGTCACGGGATTACGAAAACAAGACTGTCTAGGAAAATTATAGCACTTGCCTAGGATGAGATTTAAGTCCCTTGGAGTCAAACCCTAGGTCCGTAGAAAAATGAGGAGCTCCGTGTTTTAAAAAAAATTGAGAGTTTGGTCGAAGCGTCGCGTCGTCGCCTGACCCGGAGCTGGTGAGTATCTGGCGCAGCGCATCAGCAATGAATGAATGAATGAACACTTTATTGTACTTAAATTAACATTAATACAAAATCTTATATCTAAATGAAAAATAAACAGTACAAAAGGCGGCCTTATCGCTGAGAGCGATTTCTTCCAGGCAACCTAGCAGCATTGCTATACAGCGGTGCAATCCATTCTGCATCTTGGGGCCGTTTCCGACTGGTATTGATATAGATCACTTGAGCTACTTGTAGATTGTTTGCAACAGTCTGCAATTAGCTTAATTATTTCAACTGTTTATTACTAGTTCTAATTTATTTCTATACTTTTACTGTAATTTTCTTGTTTAATCAAACAATGGTGAACACTGAAACAAATATTTTGTGTGCATTATAAAGTTCCGACGACATCGTAGCGGTCGCAGGGAGTCGATGGATGGAGGCGGCTCAGGGGGTCTACTAGGAAAATGAAAATCGAAGTTTCTTTTTCGTGCAAAAACAACTCTTATGTCGCTTGCGTAAGATTAACGTTTGCACGAAAAATAATCAGAAACTTCGATTTCGTTTTTACGAGTACGGGCCCAGGACCGCTATTTGTGGCGTCTTATGGGGGAGGCCTATGTCCAGCAGTGGACGTGTATGGGCTGATATGATGATGATGATATGATTATAAAGTTCAGGAGTTATTTCAGGCTTTAACTATAGGTGCGTGGTTATCACAAAATGTGTATAAGGCCAATTTCTACAACTTAATAAACTCTAAGTAATTCTGCTGTATGATAAGGTCGTGATTCGTGCGTTTGCCATCGATCGGTGGATGGCGTGCCACTCGGTCACTCGCCCTAAACACAGTCTATCGATTACCACAAACATTGTTACCAAGTCAATGTTTAGATTTCAAACGAAAAATACATAATATTTGTGGCGTTGTATGGGTGTGGCTTATGTCCAGCTGTGGACGTGTATGGGCTGATATGATAATTGTACTTAATATTGCGCTTTTGGTTTGGTTTTAGAATTGAAAATAAACAGGGCGAGCATCGATTTAACTGATAGTGGATATTTTTGGATGGATATTTAGCGATCTACAATAATAATTCTGGAATATAATATTTTGTTTGTATTATAAAGTCCCAACTCAACCCGTGGATGTCGTAAGAGCCGACTAAGGGAACCTACCAGAGGAAGGGCAGCAGCTTCCGTCTAGTCCAAGTATTTTTCAACACCAACACTGCGATCACCAATCCGCCTGCCAAGCGTGGTGATTATGGCAAATCCCCCCCTACATGGGAGATCATCGACTCGATGGAGCGACGACATTGTAGCGGTCGCAGGGAGTCGATGGATGGAGGCGGCTCAGGACCGCTATTTGTGGCGTCGTATGGGGGAGGCCTATGTCCAGCAGTGGACGTGTATGGGCTGATATGATGATGATGATTATAAAGTTCAGGGATTATTTCAGGCTTTGACTAATAGGTGCGTGGTTACGCCATCATAGCTGAAACTATGACAATTAGTGACTAATCCACTCACAATTTCGCTGCTTATTGGTTCTATTTCTGTTCAGATATTAAATATATTGAATTGTGTATGAAAGTATAATAAAGGAATCACTAATTTATTATAATAAGTTTGCACTGTCTTGTGTTGCCAACATTTTAATAAACTATAAAAATGAGAAAGAAAATAACAATCAAATAATATAAACAAATTAAACTAGTATTTACAATTGAAACAATTGAGCTAACTGCAGAATGTTGCAAACAATCTACAGATAGCTCAACTGGTCCATAAAAATAAATAATAGGTACATCAGAAGTAAACAATACAGTCCAAATAATGTCTGTGACACATCGTTGATCAAGTTGCGCCTCATTTGTGTACCTTGCTGAACTTTAGTTTTCCGAATTATTGGAACAAACATCGTAATAATTTTTTTAGACAATCTAACCCGGCAATAATTTGGCCCACAATTTGGCGACCAGAATCGTAGATAATTGTATTTTGGCCTTCAGTTTTATTACTTTGTTTTGAACTAATGTGTATGCACCTGTATGCGTAAAAAGCTAAGGTATCTAGGCTTATGAAATAATGTTTATTTTGATAATATTTAAACCTGAATATTTGCTTATTACATTTTTTTCAGAATCTCTTCTGTTCTTATTTCAATCCAGAGGTTGGCGTTCAGGCGTTTTAAATAACTTGCGATCTAGTTGTATTGCACTTTTTATTTATTTAACACCATCACTGCCCTCCTTATGAAAAGTGCAATAACTAGCATTAGTTACAGCACTAGTTATTGCACTTTTCCACTTTTTGGAGGCCAGGCTCTTTAGAAGAAATGCTATATTCCTGAATCCTAAACAAATGCACTGTTATGTCAGGATATTACTGTGCATTTCTGTGCGACAGTTTCCGAATTGAGAGCAATTTGGCAACATTGCTAAAGCTTTTCGACTCGTATTGACTTTTCAGGACTGCCGGATGTTAAGCGGTCGCGAGCTCGCCCGATACGGATACCCTCTCATTAGTAAAACGCTAACGCGCGGCATTTTACCAAATTGGGCCTTATTTTCTTTGATTATAGCATACAACTCCGAAGTTTCTCTGAGTAGATTGCATAAAGTCGGTTTTATGGCGCAACCTAGCGCCACAACTTATTTTTACTTATAATTACGTTAAGCACAAGAATTTTCAAATAAGAACAGGATGTAACAAAAAAAAAATTGTGAGAAACTAAAACCCGACTACATAAAAGTCTTAATTAAGCGTTCACCTATTGTCCTTATCATTTTCTTTTGATACTTAGGTAGTCGGAGGCCTTTGTTACTAATTGTACCGTAGGTATATGGGGTGGGTGCCTTCGACTACCTAAGTATCAAAAGAAAATGATAAGGACAATAGGTGAACGCTTGTTTAAGACTTTTATGTAGTCGGGTTTTAGTTTTTAACTATATTTTTTTATACCTTTTTGCTAATAGCTTGAGAATCGTTAATCTCACAAAAGTTTGAAAACTACAAACAAAGACCTTTGCAACGATACCACACACGAGCATAATTACTGATCCTTTCTTCGACCCCCGCTATCTCGTTAGTCCCCCATTTTTATCTGACGTCACATTGTCTATAACCATCGGGCTATTAAGACGAATCATATTACACCTCATTTGTTGAAATCGGACCAGTAGTTTCAGCGCTACGAGGGAACATAAAAATCGGATACATACATACATACATACATACATAGGGTGTCAAAATCATAACCCTCTCGTAGTCGGGTAATGAAACAACATTAAAAATAAATAAATATTCAATAAACAGTTTGTGATACCTACCGTAAAATTCTTTTTAATCCCTCTGAAATAGTTTCGTTTAATTTAGACGAGACAGAGAAGCGAGAACAGAGCTCGGTGCCACCACGAGCAACTTCACTATTCTGCATAAAGGAAATAAAACAACTATATTATGGGCATTAAGAAAAGCTTAATATAGCTTTCACAAACTGAACAATGGATTATTTAAAATTACTTTTATTTATGTAATTATAAGAAAGGAAAAGCAGCGGCGCTAATTTGAGGCATACAACCGCCTTAAAGTTAAAAGAGTGGAATGTTATGTAATATGCCCACGTGGTTATCGCTAAGAGTAGATTCTGGAGGATACCATCGTCATTATGTAAAGTAGGTACCCACTTTTTTCACTTGCTTGATTAAATTTGAGCACATCAAGGTAGGTAAAGCAGTTTGGGTAAGGTAAACTGCTGCTTCACTTTATTTTAAAACAGAATACGCTTTTCATTGAGTAAAAGCGTATTTTTACGCCAATAAGACAAACAGGTGATACATACATTATGTGTACATTATATATTATACATCGCAGTGACCAATTAAATGCTGCTTGTATCGACTCAGTTTGCAAAATATCTAGCTTGCTTGCAGACTACCATTCAAAAAGACCAATAAAAAGTCTAAGAGAAGTCTTCAGAAGAAAGAACCATTGAATCATATTGTACGGTGTAAATATTTAACAAACTTTGTTGGCAAACCAACTGAGATTTGAGACGGATCAGTGGACTTTCAAACAAATTCATAAGCAAATCACAGTAAATGCTTCTCTGGTATTCTTACGACACTTGTATTCATATCACACTCTAGCTTCTGCCCGCGTTTTCGTACGCGTTTTTCGTTATTAAAAGTAGCCTGTTACCTATTCCAAGCCACTGTGTGCAAAATTTCAGCACGATTCATTCAGTAGTTCTGGCGTTGTCTTCGGCCAAACACAACAGCGCAAACTATCTCCTTATAATATTGGCAGATTTTCTTTATTTAATTAAAAAGTGAAATAAGAACCTCAATTTCAAGTAAAACTTTGGTTGAATAAAACTTAGCCCAGGGGAAAAACGTTATCTACAGATGAAAAGACATTTATTTTTCATGGCCTTTGAAGACAGTTGTTAAAATAATAATGCTCGCGCTTGTTTCCAAAATTTCGCAAGGGTTTTGTTACTGTCCATCGTAAAGTTTATACTTGCTGTAAATGTATAAAAAGCGAAATTCTATGCATAACGTATGACTTGCTGACTGCTATAAAATGTTAAGTAGTCTGCAGAACAGAAATTGCTTTAGAGAATTTTGTATTTACATATTGTAGCTCGTATTTGAAACCGAAGCAATATACATAAGTCAGTGGAGATCACAGAAATATAAATAACTAGCTGACCCGTGCCCACTTCGTTGGGCGGTAAACATTTTTAGTGAACCGAACCTAACCGTGAGACCGAGTCGAAGATCAAAGTTGTATCCACTTCCACCAGTGTCTTCGCCACGACAGTAGGTAGGTATATAAGCGAGTAGAGACTGAAGAGCATCAAACCCCGGCCGAGAGCCCCACTGCTGGTGCCCCCACTGTGGGGGGCTAATGAGTGGGTACCACTGCGGGGCAATGTGGGGGCCTACTTCGGGGGGCCATCTGCCGGCGGCCCCCACTTTCGGGGCCCCACTGCCGGTGCCCCCCACTGTGGGTGCTACTGAGATCCCACTGCGGGGCAATGTGGGGGCCCCACTACTGGGAGGGTCCGGTTGCGTGAGGGGCCCCACTGCTGGAGTCCCCACTTCTAGGGCCCTCACTGCCTGGGGCCCCACTTCCAGTGCCCCCCACAGTGGGAGGCTATCGCTCTCTACCGCCCTTGCCCCGCGCGCCATCCTGCAACGCGCAAAAGTTCACTTCCATCCTCTCTCATAAGGGAACCCTTCTGAATTCCGGGATAAAAAGTATTTTATGCCCTTTTCTTGTAATATGAACTTAAATCATGCTAAATTTAATTTGAATACCTTTAGTAGTTTTGGCGTTATGCGCAGCCAACAAATTTTACTTTCATTCCCTCTCCCAAGGGAACCCTATTGAAATCCGGGATAAAAAGTATCCTATGTCCTTCCTCGTAGTATGAACTCAAATCCTGCCAAGTTTCATTTCAATACGTTCTGTAGTTTCGGAGCTATGCGCGGCCAAGATACAGACAGACAGACAGGCATGATGGAAAAAAAAAACATTTTTGGCAACAGTACCGACAATAGAGTGACCTCCAAAAAAAAATTTCAAAATGTCTTCAATGTACAGAATTGGACCTGGTACAGTTTTATTATAAGTATAGATAGATAATTAGCTTTCTGTAGTGGAGATAAACATAGTAGTGTCATGTCAGTATGACATAACGGCTGTACTGATTTTGATAAATGACGAAACAAAGCATTTGTTTAAATTGGTTGTCAATGTAGTAATTTTGAACTTTACAAAAAACAGCTGAAACCATTTTGATGAATGATGTAACAAACACTCGCGTTATTTTGATAAATGACAAAATAAAACACTCTTCTGAATTGTCTATGTGGCCGTTTTGTACCTCAAAGTAACAAAACGGCTAAAACGATTTTGATGTGTGGCGTATCAAACAAGTTTGAAATCTGGGGTTGTTCTTAGCTACATTTCGAATGCATTTGCCCCCGAATTTGCATTTTTTTAAATCTAAATCACAATTTGTGAACAAGATTCGATTTCGGTGTATGCTCCCAGGAACTTCATGACCTGATCTCACCATTTCCCTTCCACTCCAGGTTTCTCTTTCCTCCACCTTCATCATTCGGACCGCTAAGGATTGAAACTCGTTGCCTACTTCTGTTTTTCCTGCCAATTACAATCTGGGTCTCTTCAAGACAAGAGTGAAAAGGTATCTTCTGGACCTTCGTGATACACCGTCGGACACATCGTCACTTTCCATCAGATGAGATTGTGGTCAAAAGAAGGTCTATCCTACTAATATTATAAACTTCAAAGTTTGTAAGGATGGATGTATGGATATTTCTTACTCTTTCACGCAAAAACGACTTAACCGATAAGACTTATATTTGGTATGGGTATAGTTTGGGACCTGGAATAACATAAAGGCTATTTCTTATCCCGATAAAAAGCGAGTGAAGGGGCGGGCAGCAGCAGTTGTCCATAAAAAAAAAGATGAAAATCACGTGTAAATCTATGGATAAAAGCTAGTCTAATAATTATACAGTGTAAATATTGATTTGATTTCAATTCACGAGTAACACTCCAATTAAAGGTGCCGTGGGGCCGCGGCGTACTAATCGACCCCTCCAACTCAACCCGTGGATGTCGTAAGAGCCGACTAAGGGAACCTACCAGAGGAAGGGCAGCAGCTTCCTTCTGAGTATTTTTCAACACCAACACTGCGATCACCAATCTGCCTGCCAAGCGTGGTGATTACGGCAAAACCCCCTACATGGGAGACCTTCCACTCAATGGACCGACGACATCGTAGCGGTCGCAGGGAGTCGATGGATGGAGGCGGCTCAGGACCGGTCATTTGTGGCGTCGTATGGGGGAGGCCTGTGTCCAGCAGTGGACGTGTATGGGCTGATATGATGATGATGATGATATGATGACTCCAATTAAAATGAATGGTCAAAGCTTAACGTATAAAATGAGCATAATACAATGCAGAATCATGAAACTTTGCACTATCATAAACTTAATCAAATAACTTTTGGCGTTCCCAGTCCAAACTTTAAATTAGCATGCAAACTCTCTCGTGTACAATTGAGTGTGCTTATGTTTTATAACTTTGGGTAGGCACTTACTTTATTTAGGTATAAAATAAGTATGTATTGTGTATTTGTTACCGCGGACAATTTACCGGCTTAGCTAAATTCATAGGATTAGATTTGTTTTATATTTGTCGTTAGCTTATACGTTTCTCTCTCAATTCGGGGCTAGCTATGAGTGTCAAATCATTTGTTTTGTTTTATTCTACTTATTGTTTGATTTTTCTGCTGTCTCTACGGAAAAGGATATGTGACGAATTTACAATAACCAAAATTTATAAAATAGAATTATGGCGATTTTACACATACTTTTTTTCGTGATGAATTTACTTTTCGGCAAATGTACAACAACCCGTAAATAAACGTAACTGCTGATTGCTGATCATGGAGATTCACCTGTTAAATTTATTGAAGGACAATTACAATGCTTTATTATTATTGCCTATTCTGATTAATTTACTTACTTACCTATTATTATAAAACTTTTGACTTTGATTTTGAAACTATCATGGTTATTTGTAAGACTAAACTCAAATCATGGTAAATATCCCGTTATTAACTTTAGTGTTACCTCTTATTGAATCAGGTGAAAAGTCCGTCTACAGTACAAAATAACATGGCAAGGCACTTCTAAACAAAACGTTTTGTTGTTTTGTACCTGAATATATAGTTATATCTATCTATATATTATCTGTGTTTGATTGAAAACTTGAGTTATCAACCAACAATGACGCCAAGCTTTATGCATAAATAACAAACTGGAGCTTTTTATTAATATCGTTATCGGGAAGCACTTAAATGTTAAGTGGGTATCTCTTTGATAAACCCCCAGAGCACTGAATCAACCATGCAGTTAAATTTAAAACAGCTCAGCAAAGTAGCATTAATAAAAAAGCTTTTTCACCTAGCTGAGAAGATCACGAAGAATTCTCCGATACGTTTCAAGTGGAAATTTACCTTTTAAAAAGTTGCGGACTTCAAAATAAATTCAATTTCCTTGCCGCTTGTTCAATTCTAAAGCTCAGTAAAACTTTACAGCCTTAACTTTCGTATTGAAGTTACTCACCTCGGCTCGAACGGTTCAACTTCCACGGCACTCAATTAGCACTTAAAAAGTTAGTTTTCATGAAAGTCCTCATTTTGATGTGAAAACATGAATTTTTATTTTCACGGTGGTCGCGAAGTTTTCCGATGCTGCGCGAGTCACGCGTGCGGGCGCGAGCGACGTAGCTTCAGACTGGTTAGGGGCTCTGTGGGGTTGTAATGTCACGTGGTTAGAAGGAAGAACTGGGGTGGTAGGTGGTTTTTAATCGCTGTAGTAAAGGTGGTGGTAGAGGAGGTGAAGAATTGAATAGAATATAAATTTATTTATTTGCCTAAATCTATCTCACATTATAAACAACAACTTACGACTAATTAAACCTAAGTAAAGATTTTTATTGCGCAGCAGAGTTTAGGGCAAACATGGCATTGTGCTGGACGAACACTTTTGTGTCCACCCAGCGCTCGTTTTCAGTGAAGGCGGTACGTCACAACCTACTAGGGTGGTGCGTCTATAGAATCTTTAATTTTTTATTACAAGTAAGAAAAATAAGTATAGAAGTAAAAAAAAGTAAAACAACATTAAAGGAAACCTATGATAATAAAATATAGTGCAATATCCTCAGGCTGCCACTGTCGTCGTCCGGTCGATTAAACTACATAGCCGAATTCAAAAGCCAAGAAGTACATATTTATTTATCGCATTGTCCGGGTTTATACTACCATTTTCAAAATAAAATATTCAAATGGATAAATGTAAGATTTACAAATAATAACGAAGATACTCAGAGGTATAGTTTTTTTTCTCATATGACATACGTTTTACGAGAAACCTATCAGAGGAAGGGAAGCAACTGCTTTCTTTGTATTTAACACCTTTACTGCGATCACTAATCTGCCTTCCAAGCGTGGTGATAGTGGGAAAACTCCTCTTGTTTTTGGGAAACTCGTCTGTAGGGATCTAGATAGCTATCCTTTTAGGTTTACATAATTGAAACGTCTGAATGTCGTGAAGAGCATTTATTCACTGTCTGTAGCAGGGAAACTAAAGTACATGAGCTCATCGTATTACACCACACGTCCAGCTATGGACATAAGAGTGGACGTGAGTAGAGTGAGGTTTGCGTTCAAGTGTGAAAAAGTTCATCGTCCGAAAACGGTCGAACGTGTTACACTGGTAACATGATATAAACAATGCACAACTTTCTACAAAAATTATTTATTTTGTTTACGAAAGTTGCTTAACCAAATATGTAATGATTTGTTGAACATGCATGTTTACAAATGAAGGTCCTAAGCAAATATTTTAAAGCGGATGGTCATGTTATTTTATCTACAAATACATACATATTATGTATGTTACAGGAAATAATGTTTTGTTTTGGAAAGAGAGATTTTAAGGTGAAGTGAGTCCCAAAACCCACGTTTTGACCGTACGAAAAATCAATTTTAAGGCAAGAAATCAATTGTTTACGATGAAACAGTTTATTTTATTAGGCTTTTGAGTAATACGTGATGATGATCAATTGTTATTTTATATATAATATTTTGTAAGATCCCTTTTTGATTAAGGTCTATGAATGCGAGCCGTTAATTAATTAACACGCAAAGGTTTCATAAGTATCAAAAGCGTTTGCTATAGTAATTTTTAAGGGGCTTCTGTAAAATACTTGTAATATACTAGCTGGTACTAGCTAGTAGGCACATATTATATTGGTCCCTGTACGACTCCCCGCATTTGAATATTTTCTATAGGTACTTTCAAAATTTTGCGTTCTTCTTATTCAAAAAAAATATAGCTACACTACACACCACACCAAGATGAGGCTTATAATATAACGATTGATGTGGCGCGTCGCGCGAAGGTCCGCCTGCAACGCAGGAGGTTAAACAGTATAAAAGGTGGCTAATAGCTGAAAACGATTCTCCCAGGCACCTAGTTCTTTGTTATTATACTGTGTAAGCCCGCACACTGGGGGTAATTCCTAAAAAGATTATTTTCTTTGAAGATTTTTGGAAATGGTAAAATTTTTGGATATTATAAAATTACGCAGCTTTGGCGTAAGATACTAAACGGATTGAACTGAAATTTTGTATAGATGTAGTTCTAGATCTAGATTAACATATAGGCTACTTTTTATCCGCGAAACACGCGAGCAATGTCGCTAGTGGAAGCTAGTTTGTTCACAATTCCAGCAACCTAAACACATAGCGAATCAAAATTCCACACATTAACTTCACTGAAATGCAAAATTTTAAATTCGTTGAACGAATGTGGTGGCTGTTTCAATTAAAATGGTAATTATCTCTGATGCCTGCCTAGAAGCTGATTCTGTGAGATTTGCAATCATAATTCATAATAGACATGTATGTATGTATATCTAGTTTTTAACTCATTCTTTAACTCGTTTGTGAGCAATTTGTTTTTTGAGTTGCTTGATCAGAATCAGAATCAATGACTTTATTTCTTTAGACATAGCATGATCTAGTCAGATTTCGATTTCTGATTTCAATAACTTTATTTGTTTAGGCTTACAAAATAAGCACAACACTAGACAAGTAAACTTTTATAAAACATAAAAATATATTAATTTACAGCAAAGACGTAAAGATTGTTACAGTATATGAGGCTTTTATACTACATAGATATTATTATCACCTAAGAAATAAGGTGTTATTGATATTCTCTTCACTTCAATTTTTTGTCTGTTTTTTTTTTGAAGAAGTGAAAAGGAAGATTATGTATTTCTAATACTACCTAACCATATCTATTACAAGCCTGATAAAATAATTTAAGGTCAATATTTTGCAAATTTATTAATAAAGAATACAAAGACGTTTATTGCAAAAATATATAATTTAAACCAGTGCCTCTGCTGGTCTCTGTTATTGTAGAGCGTCTACGTTATGGAATTCAATTTATTTTTTATACGGAACCCGTAATTGAATCGCCGGTTAAAATTCAATTTACCTTTTTCTGCTGAATGCGAAAATCTTCATTTAATTTAATTTATACCTGAATTGATCCTGGTTGGTCCAATCTTGTAAAGTGACTGCAATTGAATTTAACATATTCAAATTTGAGTGGTTTCTACACAACTTAGAAAATACTAACCTCGCATATCTATTTCATAATCAAAATCAAAAATTAAATCAAAAACGTTTATTTGTAAGTAACTAAAACATAAATACAATGAAATTTACGTTACATAATTAAATTAAAAAACAGAAGAATGTGAAAAGGTATAAAGTATTGGTCTAAATCTTTGATAGGCTACAAAATGGCAATATATTTCGACTATTCTTAATAGGCTGTAAAAAAGTACTTCATACGTAAAAATCTGCCCTACCGAAATACGCATTTTCTCTCCATATTTATTCAGTTCAAGCCGGCTCTTATTTGCGTTCAGGTGGATTCTCATCTTTACACGGATGGTAAAATACAGTGAAGTAATTCAGAGCCCGGCATTTTGTATTACTCCTTGCTCTAGTAATATATCTGTGTTTAATGTTTATAGTGAATAATGTAGGACAATCTTCTTTATATTACGACTGAAATTAAAACTGAACACATTGTGGTGTCTTTTGGTGGCCACCAAACGCAATAAACCATTTTCTGTTAAATGCTCTTGCACGCATTGTCTGCCGCAGGTATCGAAAAATAGTTTATACTGTGTATTATCCATAGGCGGTGAGAACTTTTGGTAATTCTTTTCCATACCGATAATATAAGCAAAAATAAAGAGTGGCGCTAGTGTCGCATCACTATGCACCATAACAAAATTGACTGGGGGTTTTCCCCTTTCAGTCATCCTAAAACGCAAGATCGGCTTATTTTGGGTAGTCTATACTATCTATACCAATATGATAAAGAGATAAAGATTGTGAGGTTGTAGGGAATCTCTGGATCATATTAAGTATATCAGCCATCTAGTACCCGTATCATAAGCACTGCTTAGTAAAATTTTCTTATCTTTAAAATATATTATGGGGTTTTCGTTATGGTTATATACTAGAGTGTATAATTGCAGTACCTAGGCTCAAACATAAGTGTTTGGAAAAAATATTAATCTCAGTATTTCTTAAAATACACCCAGACCGAGCACAAAAATTTGAAAACATATAAAAATTTGTTGCGTGTTGAGATTCGATCCCGGAACCTTTTGCGCCTCACGCAAGACATGATTTTCAAAGCTTTATTAATGTACCTAAAGCATTTATAACATTACCACTTTTACTGCCACAAAGTGTTCATACAGAGTTGCCAGTATTTACGGGATCAGAGTAAAAGGTGGTATATCCTCATTCGAGGTTCCGCATCTCATGATTAATTCAGGGCATTTGCGCTCCCCGAAATTACGACATTTGCTTATCAGGTGAATTAGGCAAGCTTGTTCCATGTTGTACCGGGAGAGAAGTGTAAATATCTTCGTGCTGGTAAAAATAAATATACAGGAATATTTTATGCTGGATCAATTTTTTGATAAAAGTTTTTCGATATTCGCTTGCAATAAATAACTCTAGCTTTTGGTAGAGTCTAAAGGCTGAAGCTGAAATTGCCGGTTGATGCATATTTGGACTTTTTAACCTCATCATCATCATCATCATCAGCCCATACACGTCCACTGCTAGACGTTTTTAACCTCATAGGAACTTAAATATACTGTTCGTAAACTTTACTTTAGGTAGTTTATTTATAAAGATAATTACATTAATATCAAGTACAAGCACAGTTTACTCGTTTTTTTGTGTATGTTTTGTAAATACCTGTACCATCACGTATCCACAATATTAATTCATTTAATTTAAATTTATTTATTTATTCATGAACAATTATTTATAATTACATTTGGATGCTATAAGTACTTCATATCAGCCCATTCACGTCCACTGCTGGACATAGGCCTCCCTCATACGATGCCACAAATAGCGGTCCTGAGCCGCCTCCATCCATCGACTCTCTGCGACCGCTACGATGGGCGATGTCGTCGGTCCATGGTGGATGGTCTACCATGTGGGGGGGCTATAAGAACTTACATAATAGGTATTCGATTAAACCACCATAAAAAACAATGTGTGCATAAAAAACTATTTTACTATGTAATGAATTAATTTTATTAATTAAATACAATGTCAGGTATTTCAAATCAATCAAAACTACGTAGAGACTAGAAAAGCAACAAAAGGAAGTCAATCATGCTGTCGACCTGTATCGGTGTCGAAGAGGGTCCCTTATCTTAACGTATACATACGGTTAATTTAACGGAGATTAAGATTAACAATGGATACACGAAAGCAGAGGCCTCTCTACTGTAGAAATGACAATATAGCGAGGATTGGGTCCGGCACCTCGCAAAGGCCGGTCTTATCGACAGCATCGGACTCCCCAGTACAACAGAATCTGTACTGTATCACGTCCAACTTGAACAGAAAACATCGTTTGCGCGATCTAGGATACGAGATCTGATTGGTCGAGAACAGCAATTTGCTTACGTGCCGTCACAGTTAATGCACCTGAACAAAAAACCGCCGCGAGGCCAGTGGCTTGGACGTAACGAGCGATGGTGGTCGAGCCAACTTCAAGTGAATTGGTAGTAGTTAAGTTGGTTCAATCATTATGTATATGTATCTCAAGATGTGGATAGCCCTGATGTGCTTTCAAATAGGGTATGTGGTCGAAGACAGAGAAGAATACCTTTATGAGGATCTGGTAACTTCAGGTTGGCTTTTGACATCTTTTTTATCGCTTCTTTATATCAACATATGACGATCGATGTTTTGCGGTCTGCTTTTTAGGGGGGGGGGGGGGGGGGGGGGGGGGGGGGTTGCAGGTTCGATTCGTGCCTTAGGATAAATATTTGTACGATTTGAAAATATTTTTTCCGGGTATTCTAGGCATTTAAAAATATCTATCTACTAGCAACCCGTCCCGGCTTCGCATGGGTAGTAGAGCATATTATTATGATAGAATAGGTATAGTAACCTATTCGCACTATTTTTTAGATCTATATATGAGGAATATCCCAGCTTGAATTGTTTTGTTATATTTCAAAGGGCAATAGGCAGTGTTTTCGATGATGCTCACAGGCGGCTTGATTTTTTCCGACACTTCCAACAATTATCATTATATTTCAACGAATTTATACAAAACATTGACTAATTATATACCTAAACCTTCTTCATGGATCACTCTATTGATTGGTAAAAACCACATGAAAATCAGTTTTGTAGTTATCGAGTTTATCGCGAAATTTGTATTATGTAGTGATATAATGTTATTTTTTGTGACTTAACAAAGTGTTCCTTGTGAAGTTATGGTAAACTCGTTCCAGCCCATGGCCTCGATAGCACTTTTTCGAATAAAAACTAGTCTATATTATGTTCTTTTAGGTCCAGATCTAAGTGTGCAAAGTTTCATCCCGATTTATTCAGTAGTTGCGGCGTTCTCTTCGGCAAAACATATTCACAACCTCGCAAACTTTCGCCTATATAATAGGTAGGAGGTAGGATAAATGATTTGAATGATTACTAGATGTCGTCTCTTGCAAAATTTTATCGCGCTATCGAAGTGTTCCTGGTGTAATTTAGATCCAGCTATCTCTTAAGACCCTCGATTTTGTCGGACTATAACCATCGGGGTATTGAGACGAATCAATAGATACCTCACTTGTTGAAATCGAAGTAGTAGTTTCAGCGCTACGTGGGATCAAAGAAATCGGCTACATACATACATACATAGGGTGCTAAAATCATAACCCTCGCCCTTCGGTAGTCGGGTAAAAATAATTTGAACTTGAATCAACGGATCAATTGCGATCCTCAAGCCTTTTGTGAGGTTTGTACATTAATAGTACCGGGAGGGATCTGAGATCAGCCATTAAATATGCATAGCTACTGACCGACCTACACTGCTATAATGTTTTACTTATGACTTGCCACCACTACAACATGAAGCTTCGGCTAAATCCATGTGTCTAACATGCGGGACGCGAGATGCAAAGCAGAAGCGTTAGCCGCGCGGCGGACGCTGCATATACTTTTATCTGTGCCATTCAGAAGAACAGTTGCTCGTGCCAATTCTTCAATGCCTCGCACCCTCGTCGCCCTCAACAGACTTTTTGACCACCCAGACTGTGATATCTTCGCAGATGAATGGAAGAATACAATGTTGCCTGAGGTTTTGCGAAAGTGATGAATGAAAGGTTTTGTTTTGTTAGTTTTTTTATATTTTTTTATAAATTGTCTTACCATATTAATATAATTAATTTATTTGATCGATTTACGTATAAGTATACTATAAGTATAACCGATAATAATATTTTTTTATTTACATTATTTTAAATTTTAAGGCGCAATATGATAGGCACTAAAAATAGAGTCACTAGCGTGACTCTATTTTTTTTGTCGGTATAATCGGTATGTTAAAGAAAAAAATTCTCGCAGCCAATGGATAATACCCAGTATAAACTATTTTTCGATACCTCTGTAATAGTTTTGTTTCATTTAGAATTAGCAGAAAATGGTTCGGTGGCCACTAAACGCAATAAACCGTTTTTTGCATGTATGCTGTATTACAGATGTATCGAAAAATAATTTATACTGAGTATTATCAATTGGCGGCGAGAAATTTTTGATAATTTTTTTCCATTATGATGATACAAGAAAAAAATAAGAGTGGCGCTAGTGTCGCATCACTATGCGCCTTAAGTAACTAACGTAATTTATTTTTTTAAATCGTGATAGATGCTAAATAGCTAAATCTAAATCTAGAGCTAATACGAAAAGTTCACGAAGGAAAACATACCTACTGAAACAAAGCAGGAACTTACAATTCAAGAGTGCCATGTTCAAACATGAGGCAAGAACTTTGCAGCGTTCATTTACACAGTTGAGAGTATTTTAGTTTCTAATTCAGATTAAACTTTAATTCGGTTCGTTGGTATTAGTTTCCTCTACAGAATTAGTTTTCTGGTTCGTGAAGGATCATTTGTTGCAAATTAGTTACAAGCGATTAATACAATAATATAACAATATAGCCATTTATTCCCATTTCTTATAAAATATTAGATAAATTAGATTAGAATTAATAATGATAGAAAATAGTAGATTGTTTTACAAGGGACTAAACCATTCCATTATATACGAGGTTGTTATACTCCCGAGCGTAGCGAGGGAGGATGACAAGACCGAGTTATAATGGGTGGTTTTGGCCCGAGTAAAACACTCTACTTTTCACTTCGATTGCGAGAAAATAAAACAATTCAAAATTAGACAATTTTCAGAAATTAAAAATTAAATGTGCAGTTGGAGCAATTTTGAATGTTTAGTGATATGTTTTTCCCGGGCAATTTTATTTCGGTTCTCTGTGATTGGGATGTGATAATATTTTGAGTTGATTGTTGTGGAGTAAAAGTTGGAGAGACTCGACTCATGCTTGAGTTTCTTGCATTATTAAGATCTGAGTGCGGCTTCAGCTGAGTTGACATATTCATCCAATCCCGCGATGTAGATGCTTGGGGTTCTGTAATGTTTGGTAGAATATTGATTCCTTCCGTAATCCGCTGCGTGACGTGATACTTGTTTTGTATAGAGTCCTCTATATAACCTTCAGCCACTTGATCGGACCTCCATCCAACGTGCCGTTTTAATGTCGTTATATTCGCACCAGAGTCCGCCAACAGAGTCGCGGATGTTCTGCGGAAACAATGGCCCGTGTAGAGTTCCGGATTTGGTAAATTTAGATAAGTGGCAATATCGTTGAAACATTAGTGGGACGTAACTCCTGATAGGCTTTAACTATATTAAGGTATTCTCCACTGATGACAAATTTACGCTCTTTGTTTGTTTTCGTGTTCGGCAGACTCACAGCTTGTAGGTTTGTATCCGTTTCTACGTCTTCTTCGTTATATTGGCAAGCTCTATTCCTCTGCATGCACCGCTGATTCCATAAATAAAAGCAACCTGTTGAACAAAAAAATAAGTGTGTTAATAATCGTAATAACCTGGGTACATAATGTAGGTATATAGGTAGGTATCTATTTATTTAGTTTGAGTAGAGTACATAAGTAGGTTACCTTTGTTGCCAAGTATTGATTATTTGGAGCGTTATTTAAAAATGTTTCGATTTCTTGTGTCGTCAAGACTTTAGATTTTTTTGCCTTGTATCCAGTGGACAATTTCTTCAGTAAGGCCGTTAAATTTACATATTTTTTTAATATCGACGTCGTGTTTCGTTTGTAAGGTCATTCTTAACATTGAATATGTGCTCCAAAGAGTCGACGATTTGAATTTTTTCGATAATTCCTCAAAATAAGTGAGAAAAACCCCTTCTGTAAAAGAATATTGGCAATTATGCACTCGTTTCTCATCTCTCCATTTCATAAAATTTTCGTAACTCTTTAAATATATTCCACGTGATTTTGTCGGCAACAGATTTATAATTATTTCTTTGCCCTTTTCTTCCATTTGCATATTAGCATCTTCACTATCACTTGATGACAATTTTCACGTTCACAATTTGGAAGTAAAAGTCAGGAAGTTAAATGTAAAAGCTGCGTAAAAGTTTGTGATTTGGAATGAAGAAAATTCTAGAGATTTAGCGCCAATACCATATTTTTTTTTAAATCTCTATTTAACCCGCAACGTAACAGTTCGCATTCTACCGTGAAGGGAAGAATCAACCTTCATAAAACATAACCAAGACGATTCTATTTAAAAAAAAAAAAGATTGACGGAGCACCAAGAAGTCGAGTTTTTATGTAAGAGAACGAATGCTTTGTACGGGCTGATGATTTTAAACAAAAATTAAAAAGAAAAAATACTTTTTAGCCCGAGTTATTAAACTCTAGTTTTAGGCCCGCTAAGCTACACTATTATGATACACTTTCTGAGCAAGAGAAGTGAAAAAGTACTTATTGCATGCATTATTTTACCTAATAAATATATTGATTTGATTTTACAACATTTATACGATATTATCCTAGTATTCTTTCTGGGACGTCCATTTATTTATTTATTTATCCTCCTCGCCTCTCGCTCCATCTATTGTCAGAGGTCCTCGTAGTATGTCCGGCCCATCGCCATTTCAGGCGACATGCCATTCTCGCTGCATCGATGACATTTGTTATACTACGTATATCTTTGCTTCTGATTCGGTCTGTCAGTTTTTACCCAGCATGCTACAATTGATTACGTATGGAAAACTACTAAATTGTTTATTTTCAATTTCAGACATAGTAGGTACAACATTACATACACAGTTCATATCGACACACAATTTAAAAAAAACACACATAAAAATACACAATGAAAACATTGTTTATGGTACAATAAAATAAACATATAAAACACATATATGAATGATTGATTTTTATGAAAGATTTTTATTTACTTTACGAAGTACTTACAAAATAACTCTAAAATATTTAATACAAGGTTTAGTGGTTTTGATTTTGTGCGCAGTAGAGCGCAAGGCAAACGGGGCTCCGCTCAGCATTGTGCTGGATACACACTGATGTATGCACCCAACGCTGGTTTTCAGCGGGAACCAAACGAATCACGTCACGACCCTCTAGAAGTGCAAAAATACCTACAACATAACAATAAAAGATGAATATAGAATAATACTAGGTTCTTATACATTATAACAATACAAACTATAAATACAAAATACAAAAGCTTAAACTTACGTAGGTCTATATATACTCTAAGCAAAACTATATAAAATTAACAGTATATATCTTATATATAAAATTTCCATGTCACAATGTTAGTTACCGTACTCTTCCGAAATGGCTTTACCGATTTTTACCAAATTTTATATGCGTATTCAGTAGGTCTAAGAATCGGCTACTATCTATTTTCCATACCCCTAAGTGATAAGGGTTGAAGGCAAAACAACGTTTGGCGGGTCAGCTAGTATAAATATAAAAAACGCTTTTTGATAAAGATTTATGCTAACGTAACATTATATTTTAGTTTGTTTTAGTGTGAGAATATACCGGAAGTAATGGGTCTCCTGAGGACACCGGTCTCTGAAGAGTCTGGGCAACAGGAGACACCATTGGTGTGTGTGTATGCGTGTTTGTTGTGTAGTACGTGCATATCAGCCCATACACGTCCACTGCTGGACATAGGCCTACTCCATACGACGACGACCGCCACAGATAGCGGTCCTGAGTCGCCTCCATCCATCGACTCCCATCGACCGCTATGATGTCGTCGGTCCATCGAGTAGATGGTCTCCCATGTAGGTCCCAGGTAGGTGTTTTGCCATAACCACCACATTGGCAGGCGGATTGGTGATCGCAGTGTTGGTGTTGAAAAATACTTAGAAGGAAGCTGCTGCCCTTGCTCTGGTAGTTTCCCTTAGTCGGCTCTTACAACATCCACGGGTTGAGTTGGAGGGGTCGATATTCGTACGCCGCGACCCAACGGTCAATAATTATATCCTACTAATATTATAAACCAGGCCGTGGGGCCGCGGCATAGAATATTGATTATATTTACCAGAGTAAAGGATCATTATTTCCAGATTTATCGAAAAAAAATCCTTAAAAATACCATACCTAATGTGAAATTCAATTGAAGGTGAAACCGCTGGGTTATTTAAAGGTATAGCTAGTAATAATATAGTTTTAAACCAGCGAGACGCAAACACGTTTCATTCGTTCGAAAACCAATCGATAACTAATTGATTTGTGTACATAACGATACACAAGTCGCAGGTCTCGACAACATTGCGTAAGCTTTATGCACTTATCTGTACTGAATGGTCACTGGTCAGAGCATGCGACCTAATTTCAAACGTTACGTAGATGTTACGTGTGTTGGGATTACGGAGTGGAGCCGTACTTGATAGGTCGCCAAACTTGAAATGTATTGCGGATCATGTCAAATCATTTTTAGTGCTGTGAAACTAATTTTGTTTAGTTTCGGCGACAACTGAATTGACACCTATCATCATCATCATATCAGCCCATACACGCCACTGCTGGACATAGGCCTCCCCTATACGACGCCTCCATCCATCGACTCCCTGCGACCGCTACGATGTCGTCGGTTGACACCTAATGGTATGATAATATCACATATTTAAAAACTAGCTTGATTACGCGTGACATTGCACAGGTTTTACGGTGGGCAAAGTATAATGTTAGTTCTAATATGTTATTCCAGATCTAGAACTACATTTGTGCAAATCCCAGACTGACTAAGATCCCGAGAGAAGTTTTGGCGTGAAGAGGAAACAAACACAGATTTCTTGTAATTTGTTTTTTTTACCCGACTACCGAAGGGTTATTTTATGTTGGTTTAGTAGGTAAAGTGGTCATTAATTTATTTATGTATTTGGTTGTTTGTTTTTTGTTGGCGTTAGATCCAAATTGTATGTGGTTTTTAACTATTTCTGGGACGAATAGAACTAGCTATTTTTAATACTATTATTTTTTCGCAAAACGTAAACCATTTTCTATTAACTAATAACACTATCTTCAATTTCTTGCTATTTTGGAGCATTTGGGAAAACGAGAAATATTTGGCTATCAATCAACATTTTCCTATCTATAATACATTAACATAATTGAACTAAAGCTAATTTATCATGGGATCGTAGAAAATAGTACACGATTTGCGGCAAATTACTTTTTTTGTACTTTTGCTGTTAGTAAGTTTCAATCCTTGTAGAAAGCAGAAAAAATTTAAATCACAACTAAATTTGAGTGCCGCGCCAACTATCAAAATTACAACACGCAATACTATTTTTTTATATTCTTAATTTTTAAGAGGCTTTGAGTCATTGGTATGACTATTTCAGTCCCGTATTTTAACAAACTACTACTTAAAACTAAATTAAATCTAAAACTGACCTAAATAATTTTACTGCCGCATAAAATGTCACAAGTGGGATCTTCATTTTTTTACATTAGAAAATCCGTGATTCCTGTCGAGGTCCGTGCTCGCACTCCAGGTGCGATAAATATACCATCAATATCACGAGTACGCAAAATCAATAAATTTTTGCAGGTTGCAACTGAGGCTCAACCAAAACCGTTATCGAATCGAGTGAGCGCGCATCACCGCGTAAAAACGATGCCAATGTGTTGATGAATGGTGATATTATTTGCGTGGCTACAACTTTATTATTTACATACCAGATGTGCCAGTAATGTGGCCAGCAAGCTAGTGAGTTTTAACGAATGTTTAAGAGGGTCATCATCATCAGCCCGTATACGTCCATTGCTGAACATAGGCCTCCCCCAAACGACGCCACGAATAGCGGTCCTGAGCCGCTTCCATCCAACGACTTCTGCGACCGCTACAATGTCGTCGATCCATCAAGTCTTCCTACACTTCGTTTCGCATTGCATAGTGGACTCGAGAACCTTTACTCCCCAACGGTTATCGATAATACCACCGCTTACAAGGGTGTTGAATCAAAAAGCAAAGAAACCCTTTTTGTAGGATATAAACCACGTTCTATCTGATTGTTCGTATGTGGACAGCCACATACGAACAATCAGATAGAACGTGCCAGAATACAGATTCTGGCCTAAATATATTAATTAAACCTTGAGAAGGGTAAGGCATTGGGTAGCGGTCGCAAGGAGTCGTTGGATGGAGGCAGCTCAGGACCGCTATTCGTGGCGTCGTTTGGGGGAGGCCTATGTTAATTAGTGGACGTATACGGGCTGATGATGATGAAGGGAAATGTACGGTCTGGGACAGCAGAAGCAGAAGCAAGAGCGGATAGTACCTCAGCACGCATACTACGTCCACTGCTGAACCTGCCTCGCCCAAATGTGGGGACAGCGGATTGGACGGGCTGAGTTGGTGGGTGGATTCTCACGTTGCGACTGCTACCGTTGTTCGGACAGTTACCATTAATTAATTACTCACAAAATTAACATCACAAAATAAAAAAAAACAGATACAGTCAAAAGTTCGATCATCAAAAATGGTAAAAAATCCTCAAACGCACTAGCCTCCATTGCATACTAAATACACGTTTAATTTTATGTTAAGGTGGTTACTGACCGGCGTTACGGTGCGTAATGAACCATTCGCTGCGAGCATGAAACGTCATAATCCGTCTCGTTGCTCGTTGCGACTGACTTCTTTCCTCGTACTGACTGCACGAACGCACGCGCTTTGTAACACGTTACATTACGCACCGTAACGCTGGTAAGAAGGCTTTTGCAAGTTGTGTAACGAACAATTACATTTTTTAATGGGTTTTAATGAGCCATTGAATGCCTTGTTATAAAAATTTGATTATTTTACTCCACTCTCGAATTGCAATCTTTTGGACATTTCTACCCATTTATCTCTTTGATGGCAAATAAACTGGTGTTGTGAAAGAAGTTACAGTTGGAAAATGTTACTCAAAACTTACTTGTTGCTAAGGGTTTTCTTTATCGAGATCATGACTAAAGGTGCGTATGAATAATTTATTATTTTGTAACGTTAAAACAAATAAATTTATTATTTGAAAAAATCTAAAAAATTCGGAATCTCTTATTTTTACACTGTTTTAAAGTATTGTGGGATAAATAGTAATTCCTTCGGAATAAAGTTTTTATGGGATCATCTCTGAATAACTGCAAAATAATGACCCAAATCAGTGCATAAATGACTAAGAAATCGACAAACATACAGAAGGAAGAAAATGATTTATAGACACAACTCACAAACAATACATAAACCTCCAACAGCATCTCGAGCTCATTGTCCAATAAATGGGACTATGCTGCGATAGCATTGGAATTACGAGGTCAAATTTCTTTGGACTGATACCTGTTTATATCTTTATTAATTGCAATATTTTTCTGTGCCTACTAACATAGTTTCAGAAATACTAAATATGATTATGGATCTCTATGTCTGAAATAAAAACATTTTTATATTTATTTTTTTATAAATAAGATACTACTTACTACCTATTAGATAAAACGTACGTACAAACAGCCGAATATAACCTTACCCTTTTTTCGAATTCGGTAAAAAAAAAGTTTTGCTTGCTCTATGGTTTTGTCTGATTTCGACCGTTTTAATGCCCTAAATATGTTCGGACTCATATTGCCTTATTGTTGCGTTGGCTTCCATATACGTTGGTACCTTGAGGATCTACATATGTACGTAATCTGAGTATTTACGAAGTATTTTGAATTTCTTGGGCACTAAATCTTCCTAGGTATAAAACTCCCTTACTTAAAAAAAGCAGTCAACTTAAAAAGTTACTCAGCGGTATATTTGTGAATGCATACGAGTAAAAGCAGTTTATGAGAGATAGTGCCCAAGAATGTATTTTTAGATTAGATTAGATTCATTTATTTATAAACCATTATTTTTAAGTAAGTATTAAATTACTTAATTAATTAATCACTTAACATACTTAACATTAATAAAGAATTGTGGTTATATACCTAGTAAGTAAATTAAATACAATGTCACTTAAAATGTATTGAGAAATGTACAAAACATGATAAAATTGAAAAAACAATATCATTTCGATTAAAAAAAAAAACTTGATGACACACAGCCCTTTTTGAAAAACTATGCTAATACCTATGTAAAGATATCTATTTCAAATAAACAATGACCTGGCCGAACCTTCGAAGGTTCTAGGAAAATGTTTGGTTTGAGGGGACATCAATGAGTGTCCCTATTTTGCTGAAAGGGTCCGGATGATTGATATCCGCCGGTTATTGTCGTGCCTGAGCTGGGTACAGATGAATAGATGAATGCATTAGGTCGACCAATAGAAGATTTGAGGTCACGGTGGAAAAGAAGATGATTCAGACAAATGGACCTTCACCCGAAATACAAATATCGTACTTTATAAATTCAGGTGTGAATCCTACGAATTTTGCATACCAACTAACAATTTACAATTCAGCGTAAATTAGTTAATGAGAAAATAATTCGAATAAAACACAAGACACATTTTCTTAAAATTAGGGAAAACGTCTATTTTCACACGTGTCAGGCTGAAATTGAAGTAGGCCATGTGTTGTTTCTTGAAGCTCGTGATATCAAAATAACAAGACCCTGGTGCTGTCGTAATGGGGCGCTTACGAGTGTAGCCAGCTCATGTTTGACACTTTTGCCTTTTCTCAATGCACATTTAAACCTGATTGTTACAATTGCTACGCAATAGGTATTTTTGTACATTTTCTTGTGGACGCTTCCGACTGGTATTGATATGGACCAGTTGGGCTATCTATAGATTGTTTGCAACAGTCTGCAGTTAGCTCTATTGTTTCAATTTTAATACTAATTTAATTTATTTATATTATTTGATTGTTATTTTTGTCAATTGCATAGCTGGTGGCTATTATTTAAGCGTTATGTCGTGATTTAGCCTCGCCTAGCTTCTGTCATCCCACTCGACTTTTTTGCGAAGGGGTACTGCATGGAGGAAGTAGGTGACGGAAGACGGACATAGGTCATGGGCGTTTAAAGTGATAAGGAGGCAATGGAATATGGTAAACTTTGTTATTGTTAATGTCATCTGGACTCTGATTCAAGGGAACTTTGATTAAGTAAGAGCTAAATTTCTAAAGGTTCTTTTACTTATTTATTTAGAAGCAAGATAGTTAGAATTTATGGTGTGAAAACATATTTTTTGTTTGTAGTAAATTACAAAATCCTTAATATGAATTGTAAAATATTCCTTGCCATATTCAGCCGAAACACAACTAAGTTGGTAACACTTTTCGAGGGCTCTTGTTGTCACTCGGTAGAAGCGCCTCAGACCTAAATAGAACAGGCATAGCATGTCGCAGACCTCTTTTCAAGGTCTTTTATAGTGGTTAGTAGGAAGGAATATGCTTTGTTACCCCTTTGCGTTAATTAGACAAGTCAAAGAGAAAGTAGTATTTATGAAAAATTACAAAGGTAAAGTAGCGTACTTGCCTGTGATAAGTTTTTTCGTGATCTATCTCAGGCCTCATCTTCACTTTCTCTAGTGTGATGGTGAAAAAGGCTTTATTGCCACTAATAAAAAAGTCGGCTAAAAAATCTAACAAATAGGTGATGGTACAGCGCCTCTATCGTGCGGATATGCAACTACGCAAATCCAATTGAAAATGGAATGTCGTGACGTCTCGAAGAGAAACCAACCTCAGCTCAATTCTTTGATAACGACGATTGCTTGTGAAACCGCTTTTGGAATTTAAATAATTTTCATATTTGCTAGATTGTATTTTGTTGACATAATAAATGAACTGAAGTTCTCTATAAATATTACCAAACAATGTTAAAAAGAACACCAAGGTAAATAAAATTATACTTAGTGGTACAGTCGCCGCCAAAAAGTGTTGAGTAGATGAAGACTTCAAAACACTGTGTACACACATAAAAACAGAATACCACTAAGCCTGCAGAAGATACGACTAAATAAAAAAGCAAAACAGTCTAGTATAAAAATAAGAATTAGAACTATAGAGCGTCTAGCTAAACTCTAAATAAATGAAATGAAATGAAAAAGTTTATTTGGCACTACACAAGATATTGCTTACATAAGAAACACTAAGCTAGGAAATTATGATTAAAATTAAAAAAAGAAACACTCAAAAATAAATTATTTCTTTATTACAAAACTTACACAAAATAGTTAGACTTTTAGGCGTTGACTGTACTTACCTAATGTAGTATATATTGTGCTACGTGAGACCGCCATTAGACAGTCTGGTGCAATAGCAGCGATGCAGTGAACTAATGGAGTTTTTATGATGTCATCGAGTAATGAGGTCTAGTTTATTTAGCGTATCGAGTTAACAATTACATACTTAGCACTAACGGCTGTTTACTATAAATGCCCAAAATATTTTGTTGTTGACGCTTCAGTGGCTCAGAAGGCGTAGGTCTGAGACGTTGCGGGTTCGATTCCCGACACGCGACAAATAGTTATACGATTTTACGAATTTTGTATTTTTTTTTGTATCTCTGCAGATAAATTATTATTATTTCACTTCATTTATTTTAAATCCCATTCAAATACATTTTTTACTATAGAAAATACAAAAGGTAACATATAAAACTAATCTACAGTAAAAATATATCAAAACAGTGGATCACCGGCCGCGAAGCTAGGCTCAAGCGGCCGGTGACTAGGGCTGCAGAGAGAGGAACTTCCTGACGATACGCGCCGAGTCCAGGAGTACCGCCTTTTGAATCTGACCCTTGATCCAACTTCCTAGCGAGAGTCTCATAAGATGTTGATCGAGGCTCTTCGAGGATTATTATTATTAATATCTATATTTATGGTAGATATAGGTATGTTCCGGGTGCACGGAGTGTTTTATAAAGATAATAAAAATAATAAATAAATAAATAATAAGATAATAATTTATTCAGAACATTTTTACATGAAGTTTCGTAGATAGATATAGAAACGATGACACTACCGAAGCTTAACAAACTGTGTGGTGGTGCCATAATTATGTATTTAAGTAATGTATTAAATATGTACATATAATCAGATATCTAGTACCCATAACACAAGCTCTGTTTCCTTTGAGCCTAGATAATGCTGTGTGGAATGTCCAAATCCACCATTAAAAAAAATCTTGGCACTTAGGGTAGTTCACCTTCAATGTGAAAGGTATGCGAATGGCGAGAAGGGCTTCAAAAATAACTGGTAGCTTTTGCAAAGCAGGAAATAAATGCAATACGAATACCTTCTACCTATTTTGTTTATCGTAAGTATTTTTTTCACTCAGCAACCTCACCATTCGTATGTCGATAGGATGATTACACGTCTCGTCACGTTTAAGGCGCATAGTAATGCGACACTAGCGCCACTCTTTATTTTATCTTGTATTTATAGAAAAGAATTACCAAAAGTTCTCATCGCCAATTGATAATACCCAGTATAAACTATTTTTCGATACCTCTGTAACAGTTTTGTTTTATTTAGTATTAGCAGAAAATGGTTTATTGCCCTTGGTGGCCACCAAACGCAATAAACCATTTTCGGCGAAAGTGGATGGGAATTCTGCGCAGGTGTAAAACGGGGTAAAAATTTTAATATAGCATCAAGGTCAGCGCTATTAAACCGTGACGTGACCTGTACCTACATCTAATACCATCCTCCTCCTTGCGTCGTTTCCCCAACACTGTCGGTCGTGATCCATCACGGAAACAGCTTTTCCTGTACGATGTCGAGCCATCTGCTCCGGCTTTTAGCAACATGTACCTCTTCTGACATGATGATATCGAGTGTGGTGCGGATCTGGTCAGACCAGCTCATTGGGCTCCTTCCTCTCGGTCTTTTTCCCTCTAATTTTACCGTGAAGCTGAGTTTTTAGTGAGTGTATCCGGGCTTTCGGGCTATATGACCAAAGAACTCGGGAATCCTGCTGAGGCACACCGTTTATATACACTCACATACAGTCTGACTTTATTAACACCAGTGATAGTATGAACGAAGTTGCGGCAGCCATGATGGAGGCTCACGTGAAGGCAGCGGGCGTGCACGGCCCCAACACCACGCTCGAAGCCACCGGTATAGCGGGCACCGCGCCAGAACCTACCGGTAACACTCACACACCCCTCCTCCTTGTGTCGTTTCCCCAATGCTGGGGGTCGTGACCCATCACGGAAACAGCTTTTCCTGTACGACTTCGAGCCATCTGCTCCGGCTTTCAGCAACATGCACCGCTTCTGTAATACCCTCATGTTGATATCGAGTGTGGTGCGGATCTGGACAGACCAGCTCATTGGGCTCCTTCCTCTCGGTCTCTTTCCCTCTACTCTTCCTGTGACGGGGAGTTTTTGGAGGTTGTCTCCGGGGTTGCTGGATATGTAACCTCTAATACAGGGGGACGCTTTTCTTTCTTCTTAGCTGCTACACTCTTGACAGAGTGGTCGTGGTCGTCATAATATCAGGGTGGGTGGCACGCTTCACAATAATAAATAAACCAATCAATATTAAATAATATTGGACAATTCACACAGCATTATGTAGCCCCCATGCTAAGCAGAGCTTGTGTTAAGGGTATACATAATAATATAATACATTACAAAGATAGTAATTTTTTATTATACATGGGAAACATCCAGAACACAGAACACATGATGATATCGAGTGTGGTTCACACTACAGATCGTACAAATATTTGTCCCGAGGCGGGAATCGAACCCTCCCAATCGCAACCTCCTGTGTCGCAGGCAGACTTTCGCCTACCGCGCCACAGAGGTCGTCAGAGGTCGATAATCCGGCGCCATTCTTCTCGCACCACTGTTTTCCCGGTACATTCATGTGTGTCCGTTTAGCGCAGCTTTAATTTCGTCCGTTAAATTCGTCCAGCGCATAGGGGATTTGCTTACGCCTATGTCACGCAGGAATAATGTTTGTGTGTTTACAAACATTTCACATCAAATTTGGTTGGAGTATAGGTAAGCCGCGAGTAGAAACTAGTGTTTAAAAACAGCGGAAGGCAAGTTATGGGAACGGATTCAGTCCTCGGAGTAGAAGAAATCCAATAATAACCTTATGTCTGTGGAACTAAGTTCATTTTCAATGGTACGCAAGTCAAGGTTCAAACTGATGACAAGTTAAATCTAGGTTAAATATAGGCTGAAACACTAAGGACCAATATAAACTCATGACAAAGCCGTTTAAAACGTATAAGAATAAATTACTTTGTAATATATATTAACAGAAAGAAGTAACATTTACCTTTATATAGATCTTTTTTTTTCTGAGAGACCGTGATGGAATTTGTTACACAAAAGGATTTTGAATATTGAATTCGAACAAAAAAGATACGTACGAATATTTTTCCGGAATAGAGAACAGCCAAATAAAATTCTGTCTATCTATCAAGCAGGATTATGTACATATGTAATAGCTTGAAAGTTCATTCAAGAAAATTGCTACAGTTTCAATTCCATACCTACTTATTTTTCCAGTGCGTGCTTAGATTTCATAACCAGAGACAAAATTCTGTCTCAAATTTTCTGCCAATGTCAAACTTGCAATAGTGATCGTTAGCTAATGTGGCCTACCTGCATTATTTTATAATTACGTTACGAAATACACACGAACCTGCTGGTGGCTAGTGGTTCGACATGGTCAGTTATACGTGAACTAACCCAGGTTGTGCTATACTGTCCGACCACACTAAACATTCTAAATTATCCTGAACAATAAACTGTTCTATAAATTGAAATCCTTGTTGGAAACACATTCAAATTCAAATCGAAAGAGGTGAAGAAAATTTTAAGTTTTTAACATGGAATTGATCAAAGTGTGTTACATCTGGACATTAATTTCCTTTATAATGTTCCAATGTCTTATGGAAGGGTCGGGACAACAGACCTCGTTCGAGTTACCAGTGCAGTTGGTTGGATTTCCATTCATCATTTTGGCAGTGAGATTAACAAATTTTTTGAAAAAAATGTCGTACGCGCTAAGTCCATGTAAGTACCTACCTTCCTAAAAAATATTAGGTTGATCTAAAAACTTGCAGAACTATTTAGATACCTATGTACCTACTTATTATTTTGTAATAAGTAAATTATGAAAATTCAGATTTATGACACAAAAGAATTGGCAAAGTTTTCTACAATTACCTATGAGCAATTTAAAATTCATTAGCTTCTGAACTATTGCACCCCAGACAAGCATCAAAATGTCTAAAAAAACGTAAGACCAATTGACCTACAAACGTATTGCCGCAATCGAAGAGAAGGTGCTGCGTTTCATCTCACGTAGGCATGAGACGTTTTTGCAGTCCAATCTTAGTCGCTCAACGAGTTAGCTGGGCAGTGTGTGTTTGTACGAAACGAAACGTAAAATACCGGGAAATCGAGTTTGTCTATACCTAACGAGTTAACTAAAAAAAGTTTTCAACATTTTAAATCGCTAAAGTTTGCCCAGAAAACATGAAGTGCAATAGAGTTTTGTGTGTGATTTTTCTATTAGTATGTTTTACATTTGAACATTCGAAAAGTCAAGATGCACCTTTTGAGTTACCAGTGCAGTTAGTGGGCTTCCCATTTATTATAGGAAGTGTAAAACTGACAAACTTTTTGAAGAAGTTGACGTATTCTCTTAGTCCAGGTTAGTATTTTTTTTTTCTATTTCGAAACCAGCCGGAATGAAGCCATTTTTCATGTTGTATGCCCTACTTATTTATTCAACATAACTAAACGGAACATCTAAATTTTTGGAGGGATCTGCACGTTGTTGGAAAAGCTCCCAACTAAAAAACAAACAAAAACGAGATCCCCCTTTGTTTTCACATCTATTTCGATCTATAATTCGTTTGTCATTTGTCTTGATCAGATCTTTTTTACTGAGCTATCAAAATGGTTCCTTTGACATTCTCTCCTTAGTTTCGTAACAAGTTTTTATTATCAAGTATCTAATATTATTTTTTATTCGAGATGGTTAAGCGATTGGCCACCGTCTATGAATTATGTAAGCGAAGATGTGGTCAAAGATACACTTTCCCAGAAAGAAGTAAAAATTATGAATATTTCGAGTTAAAAACCACTTTCGAGATAACCTGATATTATATTCAAAACCCTTTTTCAGCTAGGTAGGTAAAATTAGATTTTTTTAATTCATTTACCTATTTACAAAAGGTTTATTCGCTAAAGCGTATAAGATACCCGAAATAATTATAATAATAAAATTAATATTTAATAATAATTAATTAAATTAACTTGAAATTTAACTAATTACTAATTTCTTAATCGCTTAGTCACTAAATTTGACTTATCCAGATAGTTTTTGTTGAGTACATACCACATGGTTCCTTTTCTCTGCATACATACTCGTACGAAACAAGCAAGAATTTTGTAAAATAAAATGTCGCCCTTCTCTTTTGCTTTAGTCGAGTAAAAACAACGAGATAACCCGTTACAATTCAAAATCCATCTCGATCTTTTCCTTTGTCGTGCCTTTGCCATTTATCATGTTTAGATCGTTTTTGCTGTGCGCTAACGGGATAGGGTACCATAGATAGGGTACCTATTCCCTCGTAAAAATGGGTACCTCTGATGCATAGCTATATTCACAAGTCTTGCATGACAGACAGATTTATAACACCAACGCGACTGCACAGACAAATGCGATCTGTGCTTTCAGAATAATGTCGGATGCCGTCGATCACGATTTTGAAGCTATTGTTTGCAATTTGGTATATCAATATCGCTCAGAAACAAAGTTGGTACGATTTTTGTATAAACCGAGCATTTGCACTTTTTGCAGTCTGGGTATCTTCAAGACAAGAGTGAATAGGTGTCTTCTAGATTTTCGTGCCTATCAAAACGATGAAGTTCGGTCTTTATTCTGAGACCTCCGTGGGGAGGAGGGTGCGGGTTCGATTGCCATCTCGGGAGAAAATTATTGTACAATTGCAGTTTTTTGATTCGGGAGTTCTGGATGTTTTCTGTGTCTAATAAAAAATATCTATCTACGTAATCGATTATGTTAAAATAAGTATTATCTAACAACCCTAACACGAGCTCTGCTTGGGTTTGACTTGTCGAAGTGCTTATTTTGTAAACCTAAAGAAATAAAGTTATTGAAATCAGAAATCGAAATCTGACTAGATCATGCTATGTGAATTTTACAGCATTATTTATTAATTAAACCTACCTATCAAGCTACATATGTAGATATCACTAGATATGCTTTCAAAGCAATGCTCTGATAGCTGTCTCTATAAATCACTATGCTAGGACGTTTCACAAGATAGATTGCTCAGAGTTTGCTTACCTAATTACTGATGACACAAAGTGTAATTCACTCTGAATTGTGTGTTCCTGTCACATTGATTGAACGAGTAGGTTACCTAATATTAATGGTGTTTATACGAGTCAATATAGGCGTTAGGGATAAACGTAAGTGGAGACCGCGACTCCAGATGGGATGACGATCTGCGAAAGCATGTAGACGGATGCTGGATGCGGCAAGCTGAAGATAGGGTGCTATGATGCTCGTTAGGGGAGGCCTATGTCCAGCAGTGAACTAATATATGCTGATTCTACGTGACTCCTTTATGATAAATGATAAGAAGAGATTGATAAAGAACTCTTTTGATAATATTAATTGATATTTGAGCACACGCTTACTATGATGAGGTGAAAACGCGAACTCATGCAATAAAATATGTGGAAGGTGCGTGTTACAATTGGACCTAAATAATATATGTATATTTATGATTTGACAATAATCAGCTAGCTTATACCTAAATGCACGGTTACGCTGCACCTCACACTGATGATGATGATGATAGGCGTTACTTACGTTGATAATAAGAGGGACGTAGTGGAATATATTTTGCAAAAGCTTTCGCATCCATTTCCACTACGAACTATGGAAACAAGAGTGAATAGGTGTCTTCTAGACGTTTGTAAAACACCGTTGGCCACATCGTCGCTCCATCAGGTGAAATTATGGTTAAACGAAGGTCTGTCGAATATAAAAAAAAACTCGCGTATTTATTAACCACTAGCTTTTGAACTAGGTTCCAATTATGTATCTGTTTGGGAATAATAAGTAGTTTTTAACACTGACGGTCAATGTTGACCTACTGGTCCAATATAATAATGAAGGATAAAAAAAAATCGAAATATTCTAAGTTACTCGTAGGTTTCCCATCAAAAACACAGAATAAAGTTCAAGCCATTAAGGGGATAATGATACATGACTCGATAATGTTACTAGTATACAAGTAGATGCTTTTCCATCAAAAAACATAGAATAAAGTTCAAGCCATCAAAGAATGACGAAGGGGATAATGACACTCCTTCTACCATAAAAATAATAACAGTTTCAAGAGTTTTCGAGGCATTAATGAGGCCCGTATCGATTTCCCATTATGGTTACCATCAACCCTTGAAAAATAATGAAATTAAGTTGATCTAAGAAGCAATTATGAGCCAAGCATGACCAGAAGCGTAGCTAAATAAGAATTAGTGATCACAAATAGCTTTGGTAACTTAGTTTGGATAACTAACTTCACTGTTTATTTTCTTCCCTACCCTTTCCTATTGGGTATCAATTAATTTGAAATTCTGATCATTTTCTTGGTTGTTCGCTTTATCCCGTAATTATTGGATCGGACTCTAGAACCTGCATAGGTTTTTTGCGTTTTATTGTGTGAAAATCAACAAAGTCAACGTTAAAATATTTTAATACTAGCTGCTCCCCGCACCTTCGCCCTTGTTTTATTGGGATAAAAAATAGCCTATATGTTATTTCATGTCCCAAACTATACCCATACCTAATTTCAGCCTAATCTGTTCAGTAGTTTTTGCGTGAAACAGTAACAAATATCCATACAAACTTTGATATTTATAATATTAGTAGATTTACTTACCCTTAAGAACTTGATAGAAAATGCTTTATTGCACCCTTGACAAAAAAATTAACACAAACGATTAGGTACAAAAATATGACAATTGGCGGTCTTATCGCTCACGAGCGATCACTGCCAGATAACCGTAAAATCTAATGTGATCGGGAATATCACAAACCTCTTGAATTATTTTCATTCTCAATATCCAGTAAAAAGCTTTATTCCATTCCTAACAAACTCTTCTCATAATTCCAGCAACCTACAGAGCACGGACGCGCCGCCAGCTTACATACGACCCAGAACCCTTCGACGTAGTGGAAGTGGAGAAGTACATCGTCGCGGAATTCGGAAACAGGGCGTGTGTATTCGACCGTGTGTGCGCCCACTACGCGACGAGGGCGCGGGCGCAGCCGAGGCCGCAAATGGACTGGCCTGATGTCTTCAGGTAAAAATTAACCCAGGGTGTATCATCATCATTGTCGTCATCATCTATGTAGTCGGTGATCAGTCAAAAGTGAAGAGAGGCATAGACATCCTATCGATTTTTGGCACTACTGGGTGTTGATCCTGCAGTGGCTCGCTGGGTAGTCCATTTACCTGCCACTGCCACCTCGTACTTTAAGATAAGGTTCATTTGAAGATATCTCATTCACTTCGTTTGGTTACGTCAAAGTCATTATAATTCATAAGGACTAGGAGTCGGGTTCAAGAGTTGAAATGTAGGGGTACCCTCATTGTTGTGTGCAAAATTTTTAATGCAAATAGACAGCTAAACCCTCAACAGCTTTATTTTGAAAATGGGAAAACATAAACATATGTACATTGTTACAAAACATTACCACGGGACATTTGATATGACAAACCATTTCCAATAATAAAATGATGAGTCACGTTGACTACACCAGACCCCATTACCCCACCGACCTTGACCACTTTCCTATACTTTCGTATTCAGTCCCCACCGCCCCAAGGCCACAGGTATTGGGCACGTGGACACAGAGTAGATGACAGTATGTGAGCTAGTGGGACACTACGTAATGTTCACGCAATCGGTCATCGGGTACGCATGGGAGGTAATCCTTCCAAGCCTATCCGATGACCGATTGCGTGAGTCTTTCTAACATGTTTTAATAACGAGACGTTCCACTTTTGACCAAAACAAACCACGGCTAAATAATAGAATGAGCTTCCTGCGTCTGTTTTCCCGTTAGTGTATAATCTGGGAGTCTTCAAATCTGGGGTGAATAAGTTCCTTCTGGGAAAGCATGCTCCATCTTAAGCCACATCGCAACGAACAAGCGGAGCGTTTTGCCGGGCCATAGATCAATGATACTAACCCCAAGCTATAAAACGTAGGCTAGAAGGATCTTTGACCCCAAGAAGAAGGAAGGAAGACCAACATAGAAAATCAGTGCTACCAACACAAAATAAATGGCATTCCCATTGTTGCCCCATGTTCACATTTATCGATATCGATGACTATGCTGCCCTACTACAATTGGTAACCTGAAATAGATTGTCTACGATTCGAGAATGTCGATTTTGATACGAATTTGATACCCTGAAATAAATATCGAGAATCGATATATCGCTTTTAAATATATCGAGTAATTATATCGATTAATTTCTGAAAAAATATCGACAGCTTGATCCCATCCCTATTAAAAAAATTATAAACCGACTTCAAATTCCCTTACTTTTACACTTAAGTTTTGCGGGATAAATACTAATCCCCGGGTATCAATTCATTCATTTTCTATACAAAAGTGAAAGAATTTTCAAAATCGGTTCATAATTGGCGGAGATATCGCGTAACATACATACAACAAAATTTTTCGAATTGAGAGACCCTCCTCCATTTGAATTCGGTTAAAAACCAAAACTAAAAACAAATAATATCATCTTTGTTCCGCCGTGGCTAAACAATTTTATTTTGTTTTGGTTAAATTTTTTGGATACCTACGTGAATGATACGTATGTATGGTTATTTAATTTAACAAAAAAAAACTGCAAAATTTCCCTACATCAGTGTTCACGAAACAAAAACCTGTCGCAATTCAAAATTGGGAGATGCTTAGTTAAGTTGACTTTTTTACCCGACTACCGGAGGGTTATGATTTTAGCACCCTATGTATGTATGTATGTATGTTTGTATGTAGCCGATTTCTTTGTTCCCACGTAGCGCTGGAACTATTACTTCGATTTCAACAAGTGAGGTATCGATTGATTCGTCTCATTACCCCGATGGTTATAGGCTATATGGTGTCCGACAAAATTGAGGGTCTTAAGAGATAGCTGGGTCTAAATTACACCTGTAACACTTCGATAGCGCGATAAAATTTTGCAAGAGACGACATCTACAGTTCGAGTCTAATTTAGTTTGATGTGTTGAGTGAAGGATGGCACACCCGTTGCCATGGGGACCTCTTGTTTACAGCTGTTGGCATGGAAACTATTTATTTGTTACCATGGCAATGGGTCATATAGGGATGGCCAAATGAAAAAATGTATCGATATACATATATTTTATCGATATATGTATGGTAAAAAAATATATAGTTAAAAATTTAAACCCGATTACATAAAAGTCTCAAACAAGCGTTCACCTATTGTCCATAGCATTTTCTTTTGATACTTAGGTAGTCGCAGGCCTTTGTTACTAACTGTACCCAAGGTATATGGGGTGGGTTCCTCCGACTACCTAAGTATCAAAAGAAAATGCTATGGACAATAGGTGAACGCTTGTTGGAGACTTTTATGTAGTCGAGTTTTAGCTTTTAACTATATTTTTGGTCGTTTGTGAAAAACAAAAGTAATGTTTTTAGGTTGTAAGTATGCAAAAATAAACAAGAATAATTTAACTTTTTTTGTATTATTTTAAGTAGGTATTCCATAGCTGACAGGTAAGTTATGGTTCTTGAACTAAGTTAAAACCTTGGCCCAACAAAAACAATGGATTTCTTAACAGACGTTAATAGCTAATTACGCACCTCTAATTAACCTTTCAAGGAATTATTTAAGCAAATTGGAAAATTGCTTCATTTTTAACTACGTTAGGCTCAAAATTAAAAATCATTACCATACCAAACATTAAGGTATAAATTATGGAGTCATTTCAATCGCAGAAATAAACTGTACATTTTGCTTTAGGCGCAGCTCTACCATGTCTGTGACATTTTGTTAAATGTCTGAAACTGTAAGAGACTGGTCCAAATCAATACCAGTCGTTGAGCTATCTTTTAGTTTTATTTTTAAGTTTAACAATGCCCTTTTGTAGCAATTAATTTTATATTGTTATTCAGTTTAATTTTATTTTTGACGATGATGCCCATTTACAGCAGATATGGGAATTATTTTGTTTATATTTGTATTGCTTTATTTGTTTTTTTTTTTTTTTTTTATATATGTAGATTCCTATCATTATTGTAAACAGACGTGTACCTTGTGCTTCTACGGCGAATATACATATACATATATGACTTTGAGTATCTCTAGATTGTTTGCAACAGTCCGCAGATAGTTCAAGAATTGTAGTTATATTTTGTAAATATTTTTAGATAAATACAACTAATTAGATTAATTTTCGTTGAATATTCTTAAGAAAACATAATAACATGCAAAATTTCAAATTTCATATCATTCGAAAGGATGTTATAATAAAACACTCGATCGAGATAGCTCGTTATGCAATACACCGCAAATACTTTCACTGCCACAATGCGTCGGTCGAAACAACACTCTATCACAATGGTATACGAATCACATTACACGATTTCGTAATTCTCTTCTCAGATTGCAAGGAGATAGAATACAGGTTAGAAATTTATACTTTTCGGGCCAATTTCATCGTTTTCTGCAAGAACCAAGATCAACAAAACTGAGTTCAGCTTGATCGAGTTCAAATTCGTAATACCTACATATGTGTGCCATGACAGCTCTTGAGCCAGGTTTAGCGCACTTGAACGGGATCAACTTTATGTCGGTTAAATGAGCTGAACTCTCCGCAAACTAGAGCCACCTCCTATTTTATCTTATTATTACGTAAAACAAAGGAATTTCAAAAATCGATGTTGGGCAGTTTGTCATACCTGTCATAAGCTTTTTTTAATGCATCTGTAATAGTGTTATTTTGTATAATGTTTAGGAAGAGATTAGGAGAGAAGTTGCACTTTTTGGCATCTCTTCCTAAACTATACAAAACAAATATATTATATACAGAGGTATTAAAAAAAGCTTATAATAGGTATCGCAAGCCGCTCTATTTTGATTTTTGAAATTCCCTGATCTACGTAATGATAAAATAAAATAGGTGGCGGCGGCACTATTTGGGTTGGTCGAGGGGCCTTAAAGCGCTAAACTGAGTTTATCTTAATTAAACGCGTTCAATTGCAACGGTGAAATTGGACCTTTAGAGTAGACCAATTTGTTGTATGCTTAGAGCGTAATTTGTAAGCCTTTTGGATGTAGTCTCGTAAATTCTATTTAGTAGGTTATACGTACGATCTTCTGACTCCAATTTGTATGAATTATACATATGTATACTTACCTACTTCATAACTATATTCAGCCCTCGGGTACGCCTGTGATAGAATCGTGGGCTTTGCCTACCTACCTTTTATATTTTTAGATAGAATCATGGAATTGCCTACCTTACAATGCAACCTAACACTTTGGTAATTAGGAATAATGAAATCAGAAATCAGAATTCAATACCTTTATTTATTAGGCTTATAAGTTAAGCACATAGACTTATTATTGAACAGATTATATATTTATTATTGAATAAATAAAAATATCTTACACGCATAAAAAAATACATCAAAAAAAAAAATAGTACATTGTACACCTAGGCGAGAACGTGCCTGATTCCTATCAAGTGTTGCGCCTCGGGCCTTAAAACACACGAGGTAGGAACCGCACTTTCTGCCGAGTGATACATAGTGCTTTACTACACCTTCGAGGAAAATAAAAAACAGAATAAATATTTTATTTCCGGCGGTGTCATATCACTTGACTATAACTATCACTTGACGACATTCTGTAGAATTAATAAAATTTCTTACACCAAATTCAAAATTAGAAGAACTTCCCGCGCCAGCCTTAATCACTTGGGTTCTTTTTTCAAAATATTGTTCGGAAATCGGAAGAGGCAAGCGGACTTGGAGTAAAAACTTTTTGTCGTTTAACAAAAAGTTAAGTTAAAGAAAAAAAATAACACGTTAGAAATGGATTTCCATACAGGTTTCCCTCCCGCTAAAACGCGTGAGAAATGAAATTCTATAGAGTTTTTCCTCGCGGATTCCTATACGTCTGCAATGACTTACTTTCTATCTTATATTTGGAAAAGGAATAGGCAACTTTCCGAACAGGTGTAGTATAAAGAATTTTTTTCAGAACCGTAATAGGGGTCCGTATGAAGACACATAACAGTTTTAAGTACAAATCGCAAGCTTACTTAAAACATGGATAAAACATAAATTAATAAGCAACCCCATTGACTCAGGCAGGTATGCACTCAATGCCAGGTGTAGGTAGCAAGCACCGAATGCACCCCTACCCACTGCCGCAGGAACCGGCCGTTTACGTCTTCAACAATCGCTGCTAGGAGGCTGTTGCGGCTGGCCCAAGCTTAACACAAGCTCTGTTATACTAAATTGATTATACTGACTTTACTGTATTACTGAAAACCTTTTTCTTTCCTTCCAGGGAGTACAAGCGTTCTGCAGACAAAGACAAAGAGTTCTACCTCCTCAGCGTGTTCCTCGGAGACATTGTCGGCTCCCCTCATCTCTGCCACCAGCTCGGAAAGAGACGGAGCTGTGACCAGCAGCAATTACTAGGCCAGTAGATAATCTGATTAGGAAAAAGAAAGATAAAAAACCTTCACAGTTTTCAGAATCATCAATATAGTATAAAACAAAGTCGCTTCCGTCTGTCTGTCCCTATGTATGCTTTAAGATCTTTAAAACTACGGATTTTGATGCGGTTTTTTTTAATAGTTTGAGTCAATTATGTATAATTTAGTATCAGCATTGCACCCGTGTGAAAACATCGAAGTATCGCTATTAAGATTGCAATTATTATTTTTAGAAACAATGTATGGATCGCCAAATTGTGCATTGCGCTGACATCGCAAATGCAGGCATTTGTGATGTCAGCGTTGTTTTTTGTTGAAAAAAATTAAATCCCATAGTTATAATCTTGAAAGAATATCAAAATATCAAAGTGATTTATTTCCTTCAGATCTTACAAGACTCTTGGACACGTCACAAAATTATAGAAGTAATAGCTGACCCGGCAAACGTTGTTTTACCTTCAAACATTGAGTGGTTGAAGAGTATAATATTAACTAATATCGCTATTAAAAAATGGGGCTTGGTGTTAGAAAGGTGAAAATTGAGGGTTATATGTATTTTTAATCAAAGCTAAATCATTAAAAATTCAAATAAAAAAATTGGGGTTGGGCCATCCTTTTCACATAGGGTTATAAAAAATAGTTAACAACCTATCCTTAGACCTACCAAAAAATTTCATAAAAATCGGTCAAATCGTTTCGGAGTTTGGTTACAAAAACTGTGACACGAGATTTTTATTTAAATAAAGATAATAAAATAACTAATAGATTATATAAGGAAGAGAAAGTAAATAAATTAATATAAAAGACTTCAACCCTATTACACATATTAAAATTATAGTCGGCATCATATACATACATATATTACATAACAAGGTACAGAAGAATATTATATAAGATATGAATCTAAATCTTTAAAAACTGGCACGAATTTTTTCTGTTTTTCATAGAATTAAATGTGACCAACCATGCTGACTTCACAAATCTACGCCTCCAGTATACGAAAATAATAGGGGATCATGTCAGCTTTTAAAAAATTACCGATACAATATATTGACTTCTATAAATAAGATACCTATTGTAAAATAAATAAATCGTTTATTAGGGAACAAAATAACAAATGTATGCATGGTTACAAAATGGAAACGATGCCATCTGCAGAAGTTTGAAAAACTGTGTCGCAGATGACAACGCCCTCCTCCGAAATTAAAGAGAGTTACTAAAACAAAAAAATCGTCAATATTCACGTTCAAATTCAAATAACATGCATTATAATGGTACTAAGTTGATCCATCATTTTGCTAACTCGATGGAATAGCCCAATTTAAGCTATTCCAATAGAAATTCCTCTCCGATTCCACTTTGACACTTCACTCTCGTGTAAATCATAACTTTTTAATGAATTTAATAATAAGCAAGGTTGTCCGTAAGGTTCTTATTAATACATTTATTGTGAAAAACAAAAGGGAATTTAGGTAGTTAATGAGCAATGAGTTACCCCAAATGGTGTTCTGTATTAATAAAAGTAAATAAAATGGTTTTTATGTGATTTATGATGCAATAACGTAAGAAATGTATATGGTTAGCTAATTCTAAGTTGAGGAACTGGGATCTACGGGGGTGAGTCTAATTGACTTGACTTATGTCACGAGACGTGATCGTGACGTCGACGTATGCAAAACAGAAGTCACAATCTCGTCTCGTTACTAATGTCAAATAGGGTCACCTTTCTGATGTCTAACATTCCGCATGGAAGTGTATTGTGCACTATCCCCTTGCCTAACCAGACCATAACCAGCCCATTTCCTTGAAGTACCGGAGCAAAACTGGTTATGACAGCTTTGTTTGCTTTTCTGGTGTTAGCGGACGGGGTTGAGTCTTTTGTCTGACCGCCTCTGTGGCTAGGTTTTTATGTCCAGAGTATTTTTAAACTGAAAATTAATATAGAATATTTTTTTTTTAATTTGTTACGAATGTATTTGTATGTTTTTTGCTTGTTCATTAAGAATAAGTTAATTATAAGACAAACAAACCACATCAAGCTAAAAGTGATTTAATTAAGTTACCATAGAGTTAAGTTATGTAATATTTTTTTTTGTTTTGGTTATTAAGCATACAAACATTTTCAAAAGCTGGTTCGATTTTCTTCTGTTTGTCATATACACGATTATGTCACAAATCTAGACTTTTCAGTACCTATACGAAAACAAAAGGAGATCGCGTCAGCTTTTAGAAATTTTCCCAAAAGTAGATTTTAATTCGTTTTGTTTTAATTTGATTGAAAAGGGGTTTTATCGTAAATATCCTTATAACTCGGGTACGGAACCCTAAAAACGGAGAAGCCTTCTCAATGTTACGATGCTGGCTAAAAGAAAAAAATCGTGTCCTGAAGATTCTTAAATTTTTCCAAATCAAACTTTTCGATTGTACTGTCAGCGTCAAATTGATATCAGCGTTTAGAGTACCTAGTCAAAATGATCTGTAAAACATAAAAGCAATTTGGTATACGTAGTTTGAATCATCATATTGTTGTTAGCACAAAAGGTGTTCAAAATAATCTTACTCATCATTGTTTTATATTTATATGAGCAGTCAAGGTGTTCAAAATTATCTTAGTAAACAAAGCTCTCAAAGATGACATTTCAAGTATTCACTCAAAAGAGTTTGCATACTACCTTTAAGAGCTTTGTTTGCCAAGATAATTTTGAACACGCTGAGTGCTCATATAAATATGACACATTGAGTAGTAAGATATTTTGAACATCTTGGGTGCTTAAAATAATATGATGATTCGAACTGCGTATATCAAATTGCTTTTATGTTTTTCAGATCATTTTGACTACTCTAGACGCTCATATCAATTTGACGCTGACTGTACTAAGTCGATATTAGAACTGTATTAAAATGTTTCTAGTATTTTTAGAGGCTACTTTTAACCTTATTTACTTGTAGTTAGATACTGAATTTGCTCTTCTATCGTAAATTCTTTCATTTGATTGCCACGTGCTGTAACTCGTTTAGAAGTTTTTTTGTTATGGTTCGAAATAATCAATAATTTCAATTAAGTTGGTATTTTTATTATGGAGATAAAAAAAAAATATTGATTCTTATTATCTAAAAATACTGTATAGGAAATATTCAATACTTAACTTAAAGATAATTTAATTGAAATTAAAATTACTTATTCCTTTAACTCTACCAACTGTGAAAATTCTTTTTGTAATTGTTTTTGTATATTTAATCAGAACTTCAATAAGCCGATATTTTTGTAAAAACTTATTTAAGAAATGTAATAGTTAATCTTAGTACAAGTCGTTTTTTTGTGTAGAGTAGAACTAGTCATTAAATAAAGTTTGACAGTTGTAAAAACTATGTTATTAATTCCATTACCATTGCTTACCTACTACCCTTGCACATCAACCCCAAAGTGGGTCTTCGTCCAAACTTCTAGCGCTCATCATATCAACCCATACACGTCCACAGCTGGACACAGGCATCCCCATACAACGCCACAAATAGTGGTCCTGAGCCGCCGCTATCCATCGACTCTGTGCGACCGCTACGAACGTCGTCGGTCCATCGAGTCGATGTTCTCAAAACCCTCCGTTTCGCGTTGCATCGTGGCTGCCACTCGACAACCTTTGCTCCCCAGCGGTTATCAGTTCTGCGAGCAGTTGTGTGATGACCTGGCCACTACCTCTGCAGCTTACTAATGTAGGTAAAAAAGAGGTTTTAAAGCACTGGCATTGGAGTAGGCAATGATATAGGAAAACAAGGTGTGCTCTTCCGAGACACGATGGTCACGTGGGTGTCTCCAGGCTACGTCATCGATGCCATCGGTGAATGAGAAGACGACTCTGTTTCCTGGTGATACCAGTAGCGTAAAATCGTAACTCCCCGAGCTCCTGTATGAATCTGATAAAACTATGTGGTTTTGTATTTACCCATTATTTATCACATTGATTTGTATTTAACTAACGTTGTTTTAACTAATCTAACAAACATAATTGACGATTCACATTTTTTTATTGATTTTTTAATCGACCCTTATCACGTTTGTTTTCCAACTTCTACATTTTGTTAAAATAAAGTGGCAACTGGTGAGTGAAATCATCTGGCGACACTCCCGGAAGAGCAGACCTATTTTCTTGGATCCATGGGTGTAGGTACAATCTCAAAGTTGAAACAACTTTGACAGGTTATAGCCATTTCTAGACATGTTAAAATTAAGATTAAATTTTTCCCGACGGGGGAATTATCAAGGGGCAAAAGTGAAAAACCCCAGTAAGTACAATGAGTGCTTTTGCGAATAGGTATAACTTCCAAAATTGGACAAAAAATTGAGATGAAGAGAAAATCAATAACATCTTCTTTCTTATTTAAAAATAATTACCATAAATAAAAATGTCTATAAATTATATTATTTAATTATTATTATTTTAGTATAAATTGTTACTTGTTTGAGTACTTATTTTATAATCTTAGAGAAACAGAGTTGTAGAAATCTGAAATTAATAGCGCCATCTAGTCTCTTGCACGTGAAGTAAATGAAGAGGTAGTGTCTGTAAAGCGAGTGGAAATGGTTTGGTGTTGTGAGCCTTTCACCGAACATTCATTCAACATTCTGGAGGTAGAGCAGAGCCAAGAAAATGTTTAGTAGAGAATTCAAGGATGGCGTTAAATAAATTTGTAGAACAGTAAGGTAAAATAATACCAAATTCTACTACCAAAGTCCTAACTAATGTTATAAATTCGAAAGTGTGTTTATTTGTTTATCCTTCCTTCACGCCCTAACTAAGGAACCAATCGACTTGATTTTTGGAATATAGTTCGGTTGACAGGATGGAGAGTAACAGAGGCTACTTTTTTCCCAGGTAATCGGGTAAGACATCAAATTCCCATGGGAGATTTACTGGAATATACGTATTTTTATAAATTTGGCACACAGGTAGAAAATGTTCGACAGGGAGATGTGTCGAATATGGGAAAGCGGCTAAAAACTAAGAAATCGGAAGTCTCTCATTAACAGTGCTATTTACAGATAATGACATGTTTTTTTTTTTTTTTTTTATCTTTATTCATTAAATGGAGTTTTGTCACACAGTGACGAAGCCTAAGATAGGAGTGACATACACTCCTATCTTAGGCTTCGTCATCACAATCGATACGGAGGATCATAAAATACTTATTTATATAACTTGTAAATACAGCTTGACTAGCATTTTGGCTTCCTCGGAGTACGGGAAAGACAAAATGCCATTACAAGTACCTACGCTGTAACCATATGAACACCTTAAATCTTGTCGTTGTGCCTCGTTACGGACACACTCCGTCAAAACATGATGTACATCTTCTATCATGTTGTCACTCTGGACAATTTGGAGAATCAGAAATTCTCATTAGGTACTTGAACTTATTCGACGGGATGTGTCCGGAGCGTAGCCTCATAATTGTCACAATATTTTTCCTAGTCATTACATCTTCATCAAACCACGGGCAACGGGGAGGCTGCCTTTGGATAGATTTGTACCATATACCCTTTGTGAGTGAGCGCTCATCAAAGTATTCATGCCACAGTTGCCTACATTGTAATCGAGCATCAGTCAACAACTCGCTATGAATAGGTAAGCACGTATAGGTGATACCATCGCTTGTGTAGCGGCGCGGTCAGCCTCCTCGTTGGCCATAATACCTACATGTGATGGTACCCACTGTTTACAATTACCTCTTTATCTGTATTGTGAAGCTGACAAATAGATCTAAGGATATTATAGGCTATCGGAAGGCCTCGAATACTCGAGGGCAGCCGAGCCAAATGTAAAAGCGCGCTCTTGGAGTCCGATAAGATAATAAACTTATCGTAATCCAACGATGCAGCATACGACAATGCCTCCGAAATGGCTATTAATTCACAATGAATTATTGAAATATCCGTATTTATATGAAATCTTGCGGAGACATCTAACGATATACATGGGGTCGACGAAAGCCGATCCACATCCCGAATTATCCTTCGACCCATCCGTATACAGCTGGTAGTGTGAACTATAATTGTCATGTAGTAGTAGTAGTAATGTGTGTAGTAGTGTGTAGTAGTAATTGTCAGCATAAATTATGCAAATTCGCAATACCTACTCGCTTCTTTGACTGTGTCAACCCACTTATTGACGTTTTAATATTCCTAGATAAATCGAAACTACTTATCCAAATATCTAAAGAGTACAACAATATTTTAACTTCAGAATATATAGGTACGTTACAGTATCTCCTGTGCGTTTCGACTAACAGCGGAATTTTTTTCCTACCCCAGTAATCTCCGCGACATTGTTGGTTCAGTTCACCCAAAAAAATTACTAATATTTAGCGAAGTTTCCGTAAAGTAACGCCTGAATCTATTATTTATCTAAAATCACCTATATCTTCACACATCGCTATTTTGTATCTTTTGCTGAAAGATCCCCTATTTTAAGTATTTTAAGAGCGAGACAAATCATATTTTATATCACTATTTTAATATAAGTTTTGCGGGACAAATCCTAATCCTACAATATCCAACAGTTTTATGGGACCTGTGTAGTATCTTAACGCATTCATTGCCCGCCGCAACGAGAAGGTGCACATATACAAATTTTTATATATATTTTTAAAAAACATTTTGTGCAAATGTTTTTCTTGTAAGTACTTACTTTAAAGTTACTATGTTATTTTTAAAATATATTTTTATGTCTGTTTTGTACTACAGCAGCATTGTTTATTATTGAACTAGACCTGAGCCAAAACTTAGCTGCTAGATATGATCTTCGAGTAAACAATGGTTGGAGACATAGCTCACTTTCCATCACATGAATGGGTGTAGTTCTTATAGAACCACCGACAATTCTCATCGCCTGATTTTGTACTTTATCCAGTCTGTATAAGCGACTTTTCTCGCTGGTGTCATATAGAAAACAACCGTAATCTAACCTGCTTCTAATAATAGAAATATAAAACCGTCTTAAATGTTTTGGATGTATACCCCATTTAGATCCTGAAAGAACTTTAAATAACTTTAAAAACTTACTAATTTTATCAATTGTTTCGTTTATATGTTTCCCCCAAGTTAAACTGCTATCCACCCACATACCTAAATATTTAATACTATGAATTTGTTGAATGTGAACGTTATTAATGAATAAGTCTATATTAAATCTATCTAAATTCCTAGTGTACGGTCTAGTAAATACACAAACTTTTGTTTTCTTGTGGGAGGTACCTAACCCTAACTGTGTAATATCGTTATTTAATGTGTGTAAACAATTTTGAATTAGAGATACTGATTCAGACAAATTTGAACGGCTGGTATAAAGAACAAAATCATCAGCATATTGGTTCAGATATGGTCACCGGACCCTGGTTTTTACAAATACCCATGGTTATTGCGTTAAATAAAAGCGCAGACATAGGGTCACCTTGTGGAATAGATGATGAAAGAGATAGATAGATAGAAGATAGAAAATACTTTATTGCACACTTAAAACTAGAAAACAGTTTACAAATGAGACAAAACAAAACAAGTGACAATGGGCGGCCTTATCGCTCAAGAGCGATCTCTGCCAGACGACCTGGTATGGATAGGATCATTGGATATACATGGGGTAAAATATGTGTGCATCTAATAAGGTACTACTTAGAAAAATAAAATAAACAACTACATCCTATAATTACAAAAATACATACATACAAATATAAAAATTTATATATATACTATATATATATATAACTATACCTACACCTATAAATACATATATATATATATATATCTATATTCTACTTACAAAGGAACAAGTGACTGTTCAGTGTCAGCAGGACAAATAGTGTTCTTTTACCATATCCTTAAAAATTGGTAGTGACTTTGCACACCTTGCAGTAACCGGCAATGCATTCCATAATTGTACAGCCCGGACAGTGAAAGAGTTGCCATAGAATGAACTAGAATGGAAAGGTGTTTGGAGCAAAAGGGTTTCAGAGGAGCGGAGAGAACGAGAATGAGAAAGATGAAGAAAAGTGAAACGTGCCTTGAGATAAGGGGGTGCAGAAGATAGAAATAAAATATTATAAAGAAGAGTTAGAATGTGAGAGTTTCGCCGAAGCCGTATGGGTAGCCATTTGAGCTTTCTGCGGAACTACCGGAATACCGGATCCTGTAATCCTACTCAATCGACCATTGTGTAGTTCAATACACAATCTTCTCGAGTGTAAAAATTGCCAGAAGTAATAATAAATAAATAAAAATAAAATAAAATAAAAATTGTTTATTTCAAGTACATGACTCATAAAATTACATTTAAATACACAATAAATTAATACAATGAAAAAATAATGAAATGAAAAGTAAACTAAGTCAAACAGAAAATTAATCAATAAAATATAGTACACGGATAGACAGATAAATATACAAAGGAGGGACCATCAGTGACCGGGGCAACGCCCCTTAAAAAGGGTTGCGTGCAGGCTTATGCAGTGCCCCATAAACGAAGAGTCCCATCTATCCGCCAATGTGCTTAGAATGGTGTTGGAGCTGACACGCAGGCGTTTCAAGAGCGACGCACAACGTTTTCTTATGATGGCGTGAAAGCCATCAGTGTTCGCCTCACTGAACATACCTGATGCACTGCAGAAACGTGGCAGCCCCATCAACACTCTAAACCCATTGTTATATTGCACGCGCAGCGCGTTGTACGCCTTCTGCGTATAGTTTACCCACAGGCTGCCAGTGTAAAGTGACTGACAGTAGGCTTTGAAGAGCGTCACCTTCACCTCCCTGGAACTACGGGCAAACCTGCGAGCCACCATGGATAATAAACACAGTGTAATAAACACAGTGATTTACCCACCCCAAGATTATCCAACCCGTGCAAAAGACTTAAAATATTAACGTTATTGTAAGCGTTATCTATATCAACAAAGCAGGCAACCGTTGCTATTCCTTTGCTAAATCCCGATTGGATTCGTGAAACCAACCTTGTCAAATTGTCCATGCAAGATCTCGATCTTCTGAAGCCTACTGTTTCATCTGAGAAGTAATCATTTCGCTCTAAGTACCACTCGAGCCTGCGTGTAAGAATTGTATGAAGTACAATATCTTGCATAGACAAGATAACAATTGGTCTAAAAGACGTCACAGCAGCGGGACTATTATCAGCATTCGGTTTCGGTATAGGATCTATTTTAATCTCTCTCCATTGTTACGGAACAAAGCTGCAGAGGATAAATCTATTATATAAAGATACTAGTATGTGTTTGGCTTCATTTGGAAGGTTCTTTATCATTGTGTATGAGATATCATCCGAGCCTGGTGCAGTATCATTATTCTTAATTGTGTTCTCAAGTTCCTGTACCGTAACCGGCGATGATAAGAGAGCGTTCACACTAGAAAACGTAGGAGCAGGAGGACTCACATAATCGGGCGCCAGATTAACCAGTAATGATTCTGCTGCTTCGCGTGTAATATCTGTCTTTATTGATTTTTTTCCCTTGAGCCATCTCATTTTAGTCCACATGTCTCCAGCGGACGTCACACTATCAATACCATCACAAAAGCCCTGCCACGCCTTACTCTTAGCTGATCGTATTATTTTTTGTGCTGCGCTCTTACCTTTAATTGTAGATCACTTAAGTTATCTGGAGTAGGGTTTCTTCTAAATGTTGCAAGTGCACGACGTCTCTCAGCTACAGCTTTCGAGATATCTTGATTCCAATATGGTTTTGGAGTGAATTTCTTATGTTGAAGCGGGTTTTCAGCAATTCGAACATAAGGTATACTCGTCAGCTGCCTTGTTGATAATTTCAATAAATTTGTCATAAGATGGTTGGTTATCATTTGGTGGACTGTAGTCCGAAAATTCTCTTTCGATAGCTGTTTTATATTTCAACCAATCTGCTTTTTTAAAATTACGTTTCTTTTTAATATTATTAAATGCACAAATACTAGTTTTAAGCTCAATCATAAGATGGTCACTTCCCAAGTTTTCATTTAAAACTTTCCAACTAAAATCAAGAGCAATATCAACTGATGCCAGAGATAGATCGGGAGCAGTACGTTGTACTCTGTCGTTAGCTAAACTAAATCTAGTATATGTGCCGTCATTTAAGCATGTATAATTATTATCCAAAATTGAATCAGCGATTTGATTCCCTCTAGTATCTGTTCTACTTGACCAAATGCTATGATGACCGTTGAAATCACCCACAATTAGAGTCTTATTAGAAGATAAACTAAGCATTTGGTCCCAATCACTTTGGATAGTTCTAGCAGATGGTGGGCAGTATACCGAATAAATTCTTTCTAAGTGCTGACAGTTTGATACCTTGACGCATAGGATTTCGATTTGTGAATTTGATAAATTGACATCGAGTTGTTGGGCTTTTATCGAATTATGAACCAAGACTGCCACACCACCGTGTTCGTCGTCACGATCAAGTCTAAACACTTTGTATCCACTAACACTAAATTCACAATCCGGGTCAAGCCAAGTTTCGCATATTGCAGCGATGTGTATCTTCTCCTGACTAAGAAGCGTTTCAAATTCATTTTTTTTGGGCCGAATGCTTCGAGCATTCCATTGTAGCACATTTACGATAAGTCTTGGGTGGTTGTAATCCATAATTGTTTTATGAAATTACAACAAGGCTGATCTGCTACACACTGCATGACAAAAGATACTAGCACCTCTAACAAAATACTTCCACAACCTTTGATCCTATCTTCCCAAGACTTTTTTTCCGTCAAATAGGGTGTTCTTCAGTTTTTTAAATAGAAGATTCCATGATATTTTATCCTTAAGTTCAGATTTCTCCTCATCATTTAGTTTACTTGTCTCTTTATATTCATTTCCACTATTCTCTGAGTCACTTTCAATTAAATCTTCATCTAGTTCTCTGTACGTACTTTTTCTATTTCTTTTTTTCACCGACATTGCCTCGTTTTTCTTGGAGTTTCCTACCTTTAATTTTTGAGCATACGATGTTGAACTGCTTGTCTCCATATCTGATTGATCGGTGTGCCTAGGTTTTAAAGAAGGTAATGCTTCCGGCGTGTTTGGTAGAAGTGGATATTCCTTCGTCAGCTCCCTGTCTCTTGGTTGAGGAGATGGCGGTACGTATATAGTGAGTGAAGGCTTTTTTATAGGAGCAATTCAACTCTGCCATTAACTCTCTAATTTGTTTTTCCTCATGATAGACTGGGCATACTTTGGACATAGCCATATGCCTCCCCATGCAGTTGTTGCATTTAAAAAGTGTCGTCTCGCAGTTTGCATGAGGTTTTGCACATTTAGGGCAGATGATTTTCACAGATGGACACATTCTAATTGTGTGACCAAATCGCCAGCAACGTGAGCATTGCGTGACTGGGTAAGTGTAGGGGCTTACTTTTACTCTAGTGTCGTAGATAAAAACATGATCGGGTAAAGATGGGCCATCAAAGCATAATCTCACCGATTCGCATAGCTCCCAATGCCCATCGTATGTATTCTTGCGTTTTAACCTTTTTACGGCTAAAATTGCTGTCTGGCAGCTTATCTGTTGCTGAATCTTGTCATCACTCAGTTCGAGATCGATATTTTGGATGACGCCGTACGAACGGTCTATTTCCATAGGTCTTTGGCATTTTAATCCATTTTTATTGAAAGACTTGCATTTTATTAAGACTTCGGCACTTTCGTCGTCAGTAAATGGAATTAAAGCCTTGAAAGAGTTTACGTACTTAACTTTTAATACGTTCTTAATGTTTTCCGTCTTTAACATTTTGGCTAATCCAAACTGCCGAGGAAGTGCCTCGCGCCAGTCAGACAAACTTCTATTTTAGAAATCGAATATCTCGTAGACTCACCATTCTCTAAGCGACCACGGGAAAATCTTTTAGACTTCCCCATACACTTATTCCATTCATAGATAGAGATAGAGATAGAGAAAAATTTATTGACAAACACAACCCTGATACAGCACAGAACAGAAATAGAACTTAATTAGAAATAATAAATAAATGAAAGATGCAATACAAAATTACAAAGCGGAAAATATAATTATAAGTTCCAATAATAAAGCAGTAGGTACCCACCTACCCTACAAAAAAAAAGACATTAGGGGAAGAACAAATTGACAACACAGTAAAGCTAATAAATAGCAAAAGGTTGATATGTATAGGTAGGTAGGTACTGTGATTATATTATTACAGGTATGTACAACATTATTCATTCCATTATATAGGTGTGCGAGCTACCGGAGTGTGCTCCGCGCTGTGACGGTGGTGTGCAGATCAAAGGGTTCCATCTCAGCTAATGCTACCTTACATAATGCAAGATAGCGCTGGTTTTCAGAAGGAACCTATTTGATCATCCGTGCCTTCTTCTATTCCTGCCAATAATTTCCTCTTATTAAGTATTTCCTCCTTCTTATTATTCTCACGTATATTCTCCATGCTCCTTCTCTCGGTTGTTCTCGCACATTTTTCATATTCAGTCTCCATGTCTTCCCTCTGTATTATATCATTCTCGTCTCCAAAATCGCAAAACTATTGCCATGGTTAAAATAAACACAACAGGATTTAAAAAGTCGTAAGTACATACCTTCTTTTTGAATATCCATTGCAAAACAATATCACAAACAATCAATTTCCAATAAAAACAACACTTGGAAAACAATAGAAAATTCGGCGAACAGATAACGCTAATGAGCACTAATGACCGTTACCACTTCGGGTGCACAAAATAAAATATTTCATGTTTGTATGTTTTTGCGATTTTTTTTACCTGAGGGTAGAAGAGGCTTTTCGTATCCTGTAACCATAAATGACATCATAATTTGACCATCGACAGCTCTATGACCTATGGGCGGGACCACTGTGCGGCGACTTGATGTTACCATGGCATAAATAAAGATGGATTTTCGTTTCGTTTTATCTATAATTTTTTTAAATAAAATAAATCCTTAATAATTATTTACATATTGACTGTCAAGGTAATTCATAATTGAAATACCGTAGAAAATGACACGGTAGTGAAACACTATCGTAGACCGTGTTTCAGCCAAAAATACCGTGTATCTGGTAACACTGCCATAAACCTTTCAGAGGGTCAATAAATTGAACTATGGTCGCACACTCACTCACATGTGTAGTATAAAACAAAGTCGCTTCCCGCTGTCTGTCTGTCGGTCTGCCTGTCCCTATGTAATAATGTATGTTTAGATCTTTAAAACTACGCAACGGATTTTGATGCAGATTTTTATAATAGATAGAGTGATTCAAGAGGCAGGTTTATATGTAGATAATACTTATAGTATCAGCATTGCACCCGTGCGAAGCCGGGGCGGGTCGCTAGTTTAAGGTATAAATGTCAACGTTTGTAAGTATGGTTTATAAAATGTCTTTTTTTTTTTAAGTATTCATGCATGGATGTTTTTCCTCTTTCACGCAATAACTACTGAAGTGATTGGGCTATTTGATATGGGTATAGTTTGGAACCTGAAATAACATAATAAGCTATTTATAACTATTATCCCGATAAAATTCGGGCGAAGGCGCGGGCAGCAGCTAGTAAGCCATACATAAATCAATGAGTACTTACTTAACGAATACAAAGCAAGATATTTTAATGTGATAATCGCAATAAAATAAATATTTAAATTCATTAATCACGTTCACAATGAAAACAGTTTACGTAACTCTTATACAGACTGTCCCTGGAATAACCGCCATCCCTAAAACAGGCGAATCAACATCAAAAATAAACGACGAATATTCGGCAATTTTCGCGACTCTGTGTATTCTTTTAATAGTGTTACAATTTAATGACATTTTCTTTTGTTGATAATCGGTATATAGATATTATTATCGTATATATGTACTTAGATATATATAGATAATATTTCCAAGAGTGAAACAATATAACTTGTGTACCATTGAGACCAAAGAAGGCTACAAACGGTAGTGGGTCACCGAGCTTACAGAATATTCGGGGGAATATTCGGCCGAATTCCCCCGAATATTCTACCGAATTCTCCTGAACGTTCTGCCGAATTCTTCCGATTATTCGGGGGAATCAAATTCTCCCGAATATTTGGGGGAATGCAATCGGCAGAATTCGGGGGAATTTTCATTCTTCCGAATATTCTCCCGAATGTAATCGGCAGAATTCTCCCGAATATTTTTCTTCAGAATTTCTTCCGATTATTCTCCCGATTGGATTCGGGGGAATTCTGCCGAACATTCTCCCGAATTCCCCCGATTATTCCTAAGAAATTTAATAGACAATTTTTTTAGTCTCAAATCTTTATCCTACGATATTAGTAGTTTTCCAGGATTCACCACGTGGAGGTGATGGTTTCGAATCCCGTTTTGGTTGTTTTTTTTTTGTTCCTGTTAAGGATTTTATATTTTTTTATGTTCCTGTTAAGGATTCTATATCCAACCACAAAAAAACCAAAAAAAAATATAAGATTTTTTTTTTGGTTCCTGTTAAGGATTTTTTATTTTTATTTTGTTTGTCATCGCATTCGTTGCGGAAATTTTTATTTTTATATTTTTTTGGGTTATTTCAATGGATTTTTTTGTTTTTTTTTTGGTTCCTATTAAGGATTTTTTATTTTTTTTTGTCATCGCATTCGTTGCGGATTTGTTTTTATTTTTTTGGTGCTCCTTCAATGGATTTTTTTGTTTTTTTTTTGTTCCTGTTATGGATTTTTTAAAATTTTTTTGTCATCGCATTCGTTGCGGAAATTTTTAGAATTTTTTATTTTTATATATTTTTGTGGGGACCTTCAATGGATTTTTTTGTTTCCTTCGATGGATTTTTTTAATGAATTTTGTTTCATCGCATTCGTTGCGGAAATATAACGATATCAAAGAAAGAAAAATAGGGAATATTTTGTCCCATACTCAGAGTGACGCAAATTTACTTTTGGGTGGAACTTTCCAATTTACGCTTTTATGCAGCAAGCGCTTCTTTAGCTCGGTTTTGAGTGAGCCATGAACTTATTAATCGTTTCAGAAATCTCTTTTGGACGCTTTGCGTGCGATGGCAGAATCAGTTGAAACGATGACAGCAGGAACAGTTGAACCGATGACAACAGGATCAGTTGTTGTTGATCAGACGACGATGACTTTCTGAGCTTCAACTGTATTGCCTGAAGCGGCAACTTCTGGTTGAGTACGTTCCGGATTTTCAACTTGTTCAGAATCTTCCTCTAAACCTCCAGTAGCTTGCACCCATGATTTCAGCAAAATATTTCCCATTCGCACTCGATTTTCTGCCAAGTAAGCTTCCGGTTCTAGTGTCGCGGAACATTCGCTATGTAGGCGAATAAGAGTTGTTGTCAAGCTCTTTGCAGCCTTCTCGAAAATTGGCGGAACGGCAGTGGCTTCCTGAATGGTGACTGCGGAAAATCGTGAACTTTCTGAGGCTTGTGTTGAAGGCATTGACAGTGGCTGTACCTACTGGAGTAGCTTCAGACGAAGATTGAACTTTCTCAGCGGACTGACAATCGACAAATGGGATTCGAATACATCACCACCACGTGGTGAATCCTGGAAAACTACTAATATCGTAGGCTAAGTATGGATAAAGATTTGAAAATAAAAAAATTGTGCATTAAATTTCTTCCGAATAATCGGGGGAATTCAGGAGAATGTTCGGCAGAATTCCTCCGAATCCAATCGAGAGAATAATCGGAAGAAATTCTGAAGAAAAATATTCGGGGGAATTCTGCCGATTATATTCGGGAGAATATTCGAAAGAATGTAAATTCCCCCGAATAATCGGAAGAATTCGGCAGAACGTTCGGGAGAATTCGGGAGAATATTCGCCCGAATATTCTGTAAGCTCGGTGACGCACAATCCTACAAACCTCTCCCAAACGGAAACAGATCGGCCCATGCGGATTATTTGTTGTTTCACGTCGAATAAAACGGGGCGCGCTATTAGTGAGAAAGCGCGTCTAACCATCACATAAGAAGCTGTCATGTGGCTGTGTGCGTGTGCTCGGTGTTGGCACCATTTTTTGATATTTTTTCGTACTTTCCTATTAATTTTGAATAAACGATTGATTTCAGAAATATTTTTGATTATTTATAATGTTGAATAAATTTAAGGTGTTTACAACGCGACAGATTTTCGAATAAAGGTGTCTATCATCAATTCATCATGAACAAATAATAGGTTGACTCGATTTGGTGGTCAAAATTAGTTTCTCTCTCATTTAAAAATCAAGTTTTTTTTAAAACTAAACCGTTACAAACATAGCTATTTTTCTTTTTTATAGATCTATATTCTCTTATGTAAAATCTTTATTGACAAAGAAAATAACAATCAAATAATATAAAGAAATTAAACTAGTATTTACAATTGAAACAATTGAGCTAACTGCAGACTGTTGCAAACAATCTACAGATAGCTCAACTGGTCCATATCAATACCAGTCGGAAGCGTCCCCAAGACGCTGGCTGCATTGCCATTCTCTTATGTACACTATAAATTATCTACATAGGACTTATGCCGTAATTAAAAATTGGAATGGTAACATTATCGTCAACCAGATTCCTTTGTAAATGCGTCCAAAAGTGTAGATGTTATAATATACTAAGTGTTATATTATAATTATACGGTAAGAAACCCATTAACTTAATTATTCAAACAAAAATTTTTATGTGTTTATATTACAAGCTTTTTAATTTCGTCAACTTAATAATCTAGTTTGCCATTTCGAAAGAATTTTGAGTTTTTTAAACATTTGTGTTACTCAACATTGTAGAATTTCAAATCATAAAATGAATTTAATTAAAAATTGTCGTAACTACTGAGATGTGTTTTTTTTTAAACTTAGTTTCGAAGAAAAGTCACTTGTTTTATTAATTTAATGTCTTCGGTTTCGGGAATTTTAATAAGCGTTATCGGGCTTTTGGAGCAGAGGGCGTCTCACCAGTAAGGTTAGGTTGGGGCAACACGCACAAGGGCCACCACTTAGGTGCGAACCTCAGCTTGGGCTGTCGGCAGATGCTGTAAGAGGATATGGAGGTTTCGCCTAGGTGCACGAATGCACCTAAGGGCGGAAGCGGGGAATTCTTCGACCACGCATCCGAAAATAGGCGCTATTTAAATTCAAATCTATGACCCACCAGCGTAGGGGTTAGGGCGAGCGAGAATTCAAGTAGAGTCTGTGTTCAGGTCGACGTAGAGGTTTAGTAAATAAATTTTGAGCCGTAAATGTCCCAAAGATTTTCTTGGAGTTCGGTACTTGACTGGTGGTGCAATTGGTTTGCGCATTTCCGTACTGAATGAAAGATTGCGGGTTTAAGTCCCTTCTATGTTTAGTTTTTTTTACATACTTAAGACTGCCATCACACATGGGACTTCTAGAATTCCCATTTGTCAGTTCCGGCTTCGAAACGCGGCGCAGACATTTCAGCGATTTCTGGATGAAGTATTGAGGGGATTAGACTGTTGTTTTTCCTACATAGATGATATCCTCATATTTTCCAGAAGCAAAGAAGAGCATCTAGAGCACCCAGAGAGCGTATTCAAGAGGCAACAGCACTATGGCCTCCTCATCAATCAAGGAAAGTGTGTTTTCGGACAAAACGAGGTAACCTTCCTTGGATTTTGTATTTCTCAACAAGGCACACGTCCACTCGAGGACAAAATAAAGGTGATAAAGGAGTTCGAACCTCCTAAGACAATCAACGGCCTGCGCCGATTCCTTGGTATGCTGAACTTCTACCGTCGTTTCATACCATGTGCCGCTGATGATCAGGCCCATCTGCACGACTTGCTGGCGAGACTGAAAGTCAAGGGATCGGACTCACTAACCTGGACGGCAGAGCTACTCAATGTTTTTCAACAATGTAAGGACAGCATCATCCGGTCCACGCTCCTAGCACACCTGTACCGAGCGCCCCACTTGCTCTCGTAACTGACGCATCTGCCACAGCCTTGGGGGTAGTACTACAACAACAAATAGGAGAGGAATGGCAGCCATTAGCTTTCTTTTCCAAGAAGCTAAATAAATCACAGCAATTATACAGCGCCTACGACCGAGAACTCCTCGCTATCTATGAGAGTGTGAAACATTTCTGTTACATGGTAGAAGGTAGACATTTTGTCATATACACAGACCATAAACCAATAACTTTCGCATTCCAGCAGAACAAACAGAAGTGCTCGCCCAGACAGTACAATCACAATCGTGTCACAATTCACTACAGATATAAGGCACATACAGTCTGGGAAGTACAACATTACAGCGGATACCTTATCTCGCATAGACACTATAGCAGCACCTCCAAGTCTACAACAAATTTCACTCACACAACAAAAAGATACAGAGCTCAGAGATCTCATCACAAACAAATCAGCATCATTGAAGTTGGAAGAAGTACCCGTACCAGGTACAAACCTTGCATTATACTGCGATATCTCTCTTTCGAGGCCTCGTCCATACCCCAGGAGCTGCGCCTGAAGATATTCAACACAATACATTCATTGAGTCATCCAGGAGCGAAAGCTACTACAAAGCTGGTAACCGAAAGATTCGTTTGGCCCTCAGTGCGACAGGATTGCCGTGCCTGGGTAAAAACGTGCGAAGCTTGCCAGAAATCAAAGTTACAACGCCATACCTCATCAGCTCTTGGAGATTTTCACCTGCCGAACTCACGTTTCAGCCACGTGCACATCGACTTGATTAGTCCACCACCATCATCTCATGAGTACAAATATTGCTTAACAGCTGTCTACAGATATACACGTTGGCCAGAAGTGCAACCTCTGCAGAACATAACAGCTGAAACTGTCACCAAAGCATTCTACGAAATATGGATTTCTCGATTTGGCTGTCCTGAAACACTCACGACCGACCAAAACCGGCAGTTTACGAGTAACCTTTGATACGCCACATAACCGCATATCATCCAGCAGCCAACGGAATGGTCGAAAGGTTCCATCACACTTTGATAGCCGCGATCATGCCCCACGGCAAGTGGAGTTGGACAGACTTACTACCTGCTCGGAATAAGAACATCATGGAAAGAAGATCTGCAATGCTCAGTGGCTGAGATGGTATATGGTGAGCCCCTAAGGATACCAGGTGTGTTCTTCCATGCATCACACAAAAGAACACTCACACCGCTAGATTTCATAATAGAGCTACGCCAGTACATGTCGAACCTACAGCCATCAGCCGCTTCGAGACATTCCACGGAAATCGTGTTCATACACGAAGATCTCAAATCGTGCCAACACGTTTTCATTCGAAAGGACACCCTACGAGGCGCTTTGAAGCCACCATATACAGGACCGTACCGCGTTACAAGCAGAACACACAAAACCATCACAGTAGAAGTAAACAAAAAGCCACTGACAGTTTCTATTGATCGGACAAAACCAGCATACTCTACAGTCGAACCAGAGATAGGGGATACAAGAATAGAAAACCCAGAAGGTCAACGCCCGGTAAAAACCACAAGATCCGGCCTCCAAGTAAAATTCCCTGATTATTTTCCCGCAGGTTTACAATCTCCGAAGAGGGTGATGTAGTGCCATCTATTAGACCGCACTACAAGCACCTGGCAACACCGCGGACGGCGAGGTCGCGCTGGGGCGACGCGCCACCAGCGCCTGGCAACACCGCGGACCGCGGGGGCGCGGGCGGCGAGGCTGCGCGACGCCAGCGCCGCCGCCAGTGGCTTGCCGATGACTGACCGAATGCCCGCACACGCTACATCTATCGATCCCGCGCATTTCCACGCATTTCCAAAGACTTTTCTCCTAATATTAATTACAAACGTTCGCTAACATTACTAAGTGGAATAAAACTGTACTAGAACATCCAAGTGTTGTCAATACGAAGATTCCTGCTTCTCAAGCTAGGCAGAAATCCCACAAACCGCTTTATATTAAAACCCGCCGGCACAAATAGCACTTACTAATAACTATACCACAACTTCCAAATCTACGAATTTCAAACTCATATCTAAATCAAATAACCCTTTCTTGCTCAAGCGAGTAAATGTCAATTTGGTTGAAAAAAAATAAATTATTTATTCGAGATGCGAATTGATTTTAGTGTGTTAAACATTATGAAGAATGATTTTCTTCGATCCTACATTTTGGCCTTACGCAATCCCGAAAAATTTAAACATTCAAAATAATGCAAAATGCCTCGTTAAATTGAAAATTTTGCTAGATTACGCATTTCAAAATGCATATGCAAGATTCGCTAGCTAAATGCAAGGTCATTCGGGGAACGTGGAGACGTATCTCTAAAACAAATGGAAGGTTACTTTTTGCGCGTGAGCAAAGTTCAATGTAGGTATTTCCTGAAAAGCCAATCTTATTATTTACCCAGAATTGCGTTTGAGCGAGAGCTTTAGTAAGTATACATCACTTACCATCAGGTCAGGTTAAAATTAAAGAGAAGTATCTCAAAAATTGGGTTCATCGCAGCGCAATGCACAATACATAATAGCTTCGACAGCCACACCAAAACGGACCATAGAAAGAAAACAAACGATCACCCATCTCTTTTCCACTAAACGCGAAGTTCAAGTAAATTCTAATAAAGTGGTGACATTCAGTTTTGTGCTCTCAATACTTACCTCGGTACCTACATATATATATTTTGTTTAACAACCTCGGCCTGCCTTCCACTTGTTGTTTACGCACAACAGGGTTCATATTGTGATACTTACTTAACTAAATTACCTACCTATTAAGCCAATGTGGTGACAACAATAAATATATTGAGTATTATGTATTGACAAAAAAGGTTCTTTTTTTGCTGAAATAAAACGAATAAAATCTCTTAAGTATTAAAAGTTTTGTAATTAATTTAACGTTATGTTGGTACATTCTTTTATATTTCCTTTTTGTTTTAAAAATGACGGTAGGTATATTTATGTCCAAAAAAAAATGTGATAGTTAGCAAGTACATTTTGGTTTGCGTTATTTTTTTAAATTGCTTTTAAAAATAAATAGTATAATAGTTTTGTAGGAAATCTAGAATGCGGACAAAATTCAATTTGGTTGAAAAAAAGTTGTTTCTTATTAATAGACCCTCTACCTGACCTGTCATCTAAAGAATATACCTCGTTTGACCACCATCTTAAAACTGATGGTAATTGACGATATGGCTGACGAGGTATCACGAAGGTCAGGAAGACACCTATTCACTCTGGTCTTGAAGACCCATGTTTAAGTCTTGTATGTCTATTATTTTATTGAAAGACTATCAGAATTTGAATATTGTGAGGCTGCTTGGAGTTCGAGAATGAGTCATTTTCAATTACAAAGGTGGTACTTATTTTTGCTACCCCGATCTTATAAGAAACACTAAAATTTGTGATATAAATTGGTGATATACATCAACAAACGGAATAATGTATATATATTTATCGTTACATTTAAACTAATTTACACAAAACCTTGATAAATTATATATTTAAATCTCCCTCATAAATCAGTCTATCGATTGGTGAAAACTGCATGAACATTTTGAATCAGACAGACAGACACGGCGTTGGAGGACTTTGTTTTATAATATGTTAATTATAATATAATATACAGCAAATGATTAAATATACATGCCATGAGCTCAGTACGGGGCCGTAGCCAATTCATTATCACATATTTATATATAATACGTATAACTCCTAGAGTACTTTTCATATAGGATCTGGAGGTTTTGGAAGCTACGATTAAATGTTCTTGGGTGCACATCGACTGTAGTATAAAATGTCCTGACAGCAAAACGTCCTCAATTTAAAATGTTTTTGGAAGCTAAATGGCCTTTCCAATGGTTGGTCCTCGAGTCGTAGGTAATGTCTTTGAATCAATATGACCATTACAAAAAAACAACCAAGGAGCAAGTCAGCTAGCTTAAACCAATTTTAAACCTCATTATTTTGATTTGAATCAAAATAAGGAGGTTTAAAATTGGTTTAAAAAATATATCTATAATAGCTGCTGCCCGCGCCTTCGCCCACGTTTTATCGGGATAAAAAATAGCCTACTATATGTTATTCCAGGTCCCAAACTATACCCATAACAAATTACGCCCAATCGGTTCAGTAGTTTTTGCGTGAAAGAGTAACAAATATCCATTCATACAAACTTTGACATTTATAATATTAGTAGGATTTTCCGTTTTATTTAAGAAAGTTTTAATCGAATCTTCTTCATACCTACTAAAGGTCACGTATTCTCAAAAGAGAATTTAAGCAGACAGGTTTTAAAAATATCTGGCATAGGTACATTTAAAATTGCGGACATTAAACTCTCACGACGTCTTACATTGCGAATATTCAGTAATAAGGACTTTAAGCTCTGAAAACTAGTAGTCATTCTAAATTGAGGACGTTTTGCTGTCAGGGCATTTTATGTATATTACAGTCGATGTCCACCCAAGAACATTTAGCTTCCAAAACCTCCTGATCCTAAATGTTACTTTTCTATTTCTAACATATGCCCAAATACATACATAGGCACTTCTATCATAAGGTGATCGATCGTAAAAACCTCGGTTTCAGCCACTAAATCAGCCCCCTTCGTCACCTCAGCCTCCAAAGGCTCTAGGGGGGCGTCCCCCAAATACCTTCAGATTTAGGTTTCTTGGTATCTGATTCTTATAATTCGTGGGGCTAAAAAATGGGCCGTGGGGGGGGGGGGGGGGCGTCTGCGTACGAATATCGACCCCTCCAACTCAACCCGTGGATGTTATAAGAGCCGACTAAGGGAACCTAACAGAGGAAGGGCAGCAGCTTCCTTCTGAGTATTTTTTAAACGCCAACACTGCGATCACCAATCCGCCTGCCAAGCGTGGTGATTATGGCAAATCCCCCCCTACATGGGAGACCATCCACACGATGGACCGACGACATCGTAGCGGTCGCAGGGAGTCGATGAATGGAGGCGGTTCAGGACCGCTAACGATGGAAGATAACAAGGGTTATTCCCATACCTAAGGGCTCTGGAGCAGATGTGACAGAATTCAGACCGGTAGCCATTCTGTCCATGGCGGAGAAGGTCTACGAGTCGGCTGTGCAGAGCTGTATGCAGGAGCAGGTGTCGGCACGGCTATCTGATGCGCAACATGGTTTCCGACCGGCTCGTAGTACCAACAGTAACCTCCTAGACTCAATGAACTTTATGCTACCGCAGGTCGACGCCGGGGTGCAAGTCGACGCCGCCTACTTCGACTTCAAAAAAGCATTCGATTTGGTCGATAACGACATACTGCTTCAGAAGTTGGCGACGATCGGCTGCACAACCAAACTGCTGCAGTTCTTCGCGAGGTATATGAAGAACCGGCAGCAGTACGTCGACTACGCGGGATGCAAATCGAAGCCTTACTCTACCTTAACGGGAGTGAGTCAGGGAAGCAATCTGGGACCGCTAGAGTTCATAATCATGATCAACGATCTCCCAACAGTCGTCGAAGATGCGAAATGCTTGTTGTTCGCGGATGACCTCAAGTTACTCTTACCGATTAAAGACGAAGAGGACTGTGAACGCCTTCAACGCGACGTGGACAGAGTGGCGGAGTGGGCTAGTATGATCGAACTACAGTTCAACGTCAGTAAGTGCTCTACCATAACGTTTAGTAGAGCGAAGACACCACTCCACCACAATTACCAGTTGAAGGGTTCACAGTTGAAGAGAGTCGATTCGGTGAGGGATTTAGGGGTTCGTCTCGACGACAAGCTGCATTTCCGTGTATATGTAGTTAACATCTGCAAGAAGGCATTCAAGACCCTTGGATTTGTAATCCGTCAGACGAACAACTTTACAAATATGACTGCAATAAAGACTCTATACGACGCATTGGTGAGAAGCCATTTAGAGTTTAATGCTGCGGTATGGGCACCACACGAGGTCATGTACAGTCAAATGGTGGAGCGCATTCAAAATAAATTCACCAGATTACGGTACTTGAAGATCTACGGCATCTATCCATTCTTCCCGTTGATGTATCCAACCTTGTTTGTTATAGGCATGGTTGGATACAATAAGTTGGAGGTGCGGAGGGATGCAGCGCTTGCTCTATATTTGGTTAGAATATTTCGTGGGATGATCTCCAACCCCGGCATTTTAGAGGAAATGCAGCTAAATGTGCCTGATGAGTTTGTTCATCGACGAAGGCGGCCCGCCCTTTTGGCTCTACCATAAGGAAGGACCAACCTCCTGAACAAGGCACCTCTAACGCGTTGTATCCGCACGCTAAATCTAGTAGCGGAGAGAGTCGATCTTTTTTACTGTTCCCTGAGCGAATGTCATAGGACTCTGTTATTTATTCTATGCTATTCTAATTAGATTTGACATTGTGTAATTATTTGACATTATATTATACTAGCTGACCCGTGCCCACTTCGTTGAGCGGTAAACATTTTTAGTTGTTAATATATATATATAGCCAATAACACTCGCAAATAACGTGGTTTTCAATAGGTAAAAGAATTTTCAAAATTGGCTCAGTAGATTCAGAGATTACTCCCTACAACCTCACAAACCTTAATTATTTTTATTAATGTAATATAGTATAGATTTATATATACCTAGATTATATTGACTGGACGTCACACAGCTCCACATTTGCCTAGGTATATTATGCGTTTCAAAAGTTTCTGATAGTACCTTACCTACTGGAGAATAGGGCACTACACATCTATTGTCCAGTTCTAAAACTGGAAGGAAGAATTACCAGTCGTCCTAAATCTTCACAATTTGTATCTTGGTTCATGGCGTCTCGCATATCTACATAATTCTCAGCGCGCAGTCTTCTCTCATTTGTTCTGTTCTGATGTATACCAAACACTCCGTTTTAATTTTGGCGTAAGTGTTCACCAGAAAACGGTTGGACAAACCTCGAAACCTTTGCAGGTGAGCAATGCGACCTTCTCTTATTGGTAAAATGTATCTAGGCGTAGAATTGCATTGCGGAAACTTTTTTAGTATCCAGTCCCGTCAGTTTTCGGATTCACATGTCGAAGATCAAAGTTGTATCCTTCTTCGCCACGACAGTAGGTATATAAGCGAGTAGAGACTGAAGAGCATCAAATGCCTGGTGCGTTTCCATTCATCCCGGGTACGCAGCACAATGTCCCGCCTGTCACAGTGCTGATCTACCAGGACGACGGCAACATCATTGGTAGCGAGAGCTTTGTACCAACCGGATGCTGTCCAGTAGGTCGTTTATCGGCACTAATAACAATTTTGTAATCATTTTGTTGGCGTTGGGGTATGGAGTATGGACTCGTATTTTATGTCCTTCCTCGTAGTATGAACTCAAATCATGCTAAGTATCATTCGAATCCATTCAGCAGTTTTTGCGCTATTTAAGGCCAATTTAGGCCGAGAAATGTCACTTCCATCCCCACTCCCAAGAGAACCCTAACGAATTCCAGGATAAAAAGTATTACATGACCTTCCACGTAGTATGAACTTAAATCATGCCAAGTTTCATTTGAATACATTATGTAGTTTCAGCGCTATGCGCAGCCAAGAAATTTTACCCTACTGCGGGGTGCCACTACGGGGGCTACTGGGGGTCCCACTGTGGGAGCAAACTGTCGGTGCCCTCCACTGTGGGGGGCGTACTGAGTGGGTCCCACTGCGGGGCAATGTGGGGGCCCCACTGCGGGGGGTGCTGCGGGGGGCTACTGGAGGTCTCACTGCGGGGAAATGTGGGGGGCCCACTGCCGAGAGCCCCACCGCCGGCGCCTCCAATGTAGGGGCTAATGAGTGGGTACCACTGCAGGGCAATGTGGGGGCCCACTTCTGGGAGCCATCTGCCAGCGGCCCCCACTGCCGGTGCCTCCCACTGTGGAGGCTACTGAGGTCCCAATGCGGGGCAATGTGGGGCCCCACTGCCGGGGGCTACTGGGAGGGTCCGGTTACGTGAGGGGCCCCACTACTGGGGCCCCCACTGCCTGGGGCCCCACTGCCAGTGCCCTCTAGTGGGGGCTATCGCTCTCTACCCCTTGCCTCGCGCGCCTTCCTGCAACGCGCAACATTTCACTTCCATCCTCTCTCCCAAGGGAACCTTTCTGAATTCCGGGATCAAAAGTATTTAATGCCCTTTCTTGTAATATGAACTTATATCATGCTAAGTTTCATTTGAATACCTTCAGTAGTTTCGGAGCTATGCGCAGCGAAGAAATTTTACTTTCATCCCCTCTCCCAAGGGAACCCTATTGAAATCCGGGATAAAAAGTATTCTATGCCCTTTCACGTAATATGACCTTAAATCATGCTAAGTTTCATTTGAATACCTTCAGTAGTTTCGGCGCTATGCGTAGCCAAGCAATTTTACTTTCATCACCTCTCCCAAGGGAACCCTATTGAAATCCGGGATAAAAATATGCTATGTCCTTTCTTATACTATATACTCAAATCTTGTCAAGTGTCATTTGAATACATTAAGTAGGTTCGGCGCTACGCGCCGCCAAAAAATTTTACTTTCATCCCCTCTCCCAAGGGAACCCTATTGAAATCCGGGATAAAAAGTATACTTTGCCCTTTCTCGTAATATGAACTTAAATCATGCTAAGTTTCATTAGAATACTTTCAGTAGTTTCGGCGCTATGCGCAGCCAAGCAATTATACTTTCATCCCCTCTCCCAAGGGAACCCTATTGAAATCCGGGATAAAAAGTATCCTATGTCCTTCCTCGTAGTATAAACTCAAATCCTGTCAAGTTTCATTTCAATACGTTCAGTAGTTTCGGAGCTATGCGCGGCCAAGATACAGACAGACATGATGGAAAAAAAATCATTTTTGGCATCAGTATCGATAATAGAGTGCCCTCCAAAAAAAATTTCAAAATATCTTCAATGTACAGAATTGGACCTGTTACAGTTTTATTATAAGTATAGATTAGTTTGAACATTATGTAATGTGAATTTATGAACAGAAGAATTTTTATAGGTATGTTATTGTGAAATTATTTGACATTGTAGTATTTTTATTATTTATTAGGTTTGACATTTTGTAATTTTAAGTAGTCAATATACAATAGGCTTAGACAACATAATAAAGAATACTTTATCATCGGTTTTGAATATCTGTTTCGATGACAAGGCATGGTCGCAGGCCTCCCTGCCTGTCAAATTGGGAGGCTTAGGTATCCGCAAAATTTCAAGTGTCGCCCTGCCAGCGTTCTTGTCTTCTGTCTACAGCACTAGTTCTTTAGTGGAAAAAATTTAAAGCCGTCTTTGGTATCACCTGGAAATTCATTAAAAATTTCGTTTTTAGACGAGGCTCGAATGGCTTGGCATAGTGCTTGCCCTGATGCTGCTCCCCCAAAATCTCTTTTGTCCCAACGGCAATGGGACGGGCCTCTGTGTGAGTTGACACGGAATTGTTTGTTACAAACGTGCTCCAGCTCTGCAGATCGTGCCCGTCTCCTGGCCGTTTCTAAATGGGAGTCAGAACATTGGTTGCAAGCACTTCCTTCATATAGTACTGGCACTCTATTGGATCCCGTAACTTTCCGTATAGCAACATGTCTTCGGTTGGGTGCAAGGTGTTGCGCGCCTCATCAATGCCAGTGCGGTACTGTTGTCGAACAGCTTGGTCATCACGGATTATCCTGTACTAGGGCCGGTCGGATATCTCGCCATGCCAGCCTTAACGACTTCATCCGACGGGCCTTTGTCACCGCTAGCGTACCAGCTATTCTCGAACCGAATGGTCTGTTGCGTGACGATGGTAAGAGGCCCGACGGCATGACTTTAGTCCCTTGGGAGCTGGGGAGGCCTATTGTGTGGGACGCTACATGTGTCGACACACTTGCGCCTTCCCATCTTTCAAGGACATCCGTGAGGGCTGGTTCGGCGGCAGATTTGGCCGAGGATCTCAAGAGGCGCAAATATGCAGGTCTCGACAGAGCTTACGCATTTGCTCCCCTTGGAGTCGAGACCCTAGGTCTGTGGGGTACCGAGGCTCTCCGGGTTTTCAAAAATTATCTGAGCGCCTGGTCGAAGCGACACGTGACCCGAGAGCTGGTGAGTATCTGGCGCAGCGCATTAGCATTGCCATACAGCGGGGCAATGCAGCCAGCGTCTTGGGGACGCTTCCGACTGGTATTGATATGGACCAGTTGAGCTATCTGTAGATTGTTTGCAACAATCTGCAGTTAGCTCAATTGTTTCAATTGTAAATACTAGTTTAATTTCTTTATTGTTATTTTCTTTGTCAATAAAGACTTTATGTTTGAACATTATGTAATGTGAATTTATGAACTGAAGAATTTTTATAGGTATGTTATTGTGAAATTATTTGACATTGTAGAATTTTTATTATTTATTAGGTTTGACATTTTGTAATTTTAAGTAGTCAATTGAAGATTTTTATTTTCTTGTTTTTATGTTTTATTGTGTAATTTTAATTTTTAGTTCATGTTTTTAATATTTAATTATCGAGACTGACAAATATGTTATTATGGTTGTTTGAATTAATTTGAATTTGTGACACTATTGCATTAGGGGTTCCTGTCAAAATAGTGTTAATACATTTATAAATAAATAAATAAATTTTCAAAATCGGTCCATAAATGGATGAGATATCGCGTAACATACATACAAAAGAAAAGACATCCAGACGAATTGATAACCTCCTCTTTTTTAAGTCGGTTAAAAAGCAGATGTCGGGTTGAAACTCTTTTACTACAGTTTGGTTTAAATTCTTATATGCTGACGATGATTTTAACCGAGCGCGTTGATGTCTTTTTTATTGGAAACATACGTATAAGTATGTATAAAAAACCCTTGACCCGATTCATCATATCAGCCCATACACATCCACTGCTGGACATGGGCCTCCACCATACGACGCCACAAATAGCGGCTCAGCCTCCATCCATCGACTCCCTGCGACCGCTACGATGTCGTCGTTCCATCGAGTGGATGGTCTCCCATGAAGGGGGTTTTCCGATAATCACCACACTTGGCAGGTGGATTAGTGATCGCAATGTTGGTGTTTGAAAAATACTCAGAAGGAAGCTGCAGCCTTTCCTCTGGTAGGTACCCTTAGTCGGCTCTTACGACATCCGATTCATACTGATTGACAAATCCAAATTTTTTATTCTAGATTAATGTCAATATAGCCTTGCATCCCTGTCATCCCGGTTAACCCCACTACGGCATAGAAAGTAAATGCAAACCACTACCCGGCCGTGCGTTTGCGCCGACAATAACATACGCAGTTCGGCAGTGGCTCTGACCGAACGCCATTCAAATTTCAAACTTTCCGAATTCTAAATCAGAATTCGTTTTTTTTGTGCCAGTGTTGCAAGCTGTCATCATGAAGATGAAAGTTTCTATTAGTTTCGGTGAGTTTTTTGTATTGTATTATGTATATATTATCATTCATCTAGTGTAAGTTATGTTTTATTTATTTATTATTTATTGATTTTTATTTAGTACCCATAACACAAGCTTTGCTTAGCTTGGGGTTAAATAATGCCGTATGAATTTTCCAGCATTTATTTATTTAACTCTTCGGTTTTTGACAGTCATTAAGCAATGAGAGCATTAGTTTTGTGTCCATAATCACGCCAAGGTATTTATTGTTATACCCTTATTGAGTGTACTTTATTTGTATTCTATTATTAATTCAGTATTTCCCGTTTAACTACTCTGGAGATAAACTTTCCTGGTAAAAGAGATATATGAACATTTATGAATACTAACCTAAATACGAAAATCAACGAAATATTGGACTAGAATATTAATTCACCCCTGTAGTTAGTTACCTGCATGTAAATCAACTGCAACCAGTAAGTAACGAGAAATCTACGGGGCGGGCGTCCTACGTGAGCGATTGGGATGCGAACGTGAAACGGCGCAGTGCGTCGCGGAAAACATAAACATAACTATTGAAATGTCCTACGTGACCAACCGCACTTAAAGTACGATGCGCCGCGACGCGACTTGAAGCGAACGCGATGAATTGATATTTTGATATTTTCGCGCGATCTGCCAAACGCTCAATCTTAAGTGAACGACGCTCGGGCGGCGCAGCGGACGGGGCGGTGGTGATTCGCGCGCACGCAGGACAGAGTCGCCGCGTCCCACCGCATTGCATTTAATTCGCGTGTCACCGCGTCGGATCGCTTCGCTTTGAATTGCCCATTTAGGACACCCCGTAACTCAGCCAGAGGGGCTAGATAGTGGCTATGTTAAATCCTACGAATTGCTGACTCTAATGATCTTCGACTTGTTTTTCTTCCATTAGATTATTCTTAGTATGGGTATAGCAGCAGCCCGAAAGCAAAGCGATCCAAGTGCTGAGGTTCAGGTCCAGGACAGACAGCTGTCTATGGTATTTATCAAAGCATTACTGCCAGTGCCAGTATTCATAAGTTCAGTTACAGATTTGTGACACAAGTATTACAAAAAAAATTCACACGTAAGTTTAAGAGTGCTGTGATTTGCCATTAGGCGTACAAATTTTGCATTAAAAATAAGCAAAGAAGTTTAATAATAGTAAAAATAATAACGGAATAGTTACGTAAATAAAAAAATGTGCCTACTATCAACTGGTGGATTATAAATTTTTGGTGCAAAGTAAAAACAAAAAATACATATTTACTACAAGATTACTAAGAAAAACTGTCGTTATATTAGTTTTAAGTTGCAAATTGTCTTGTCGTCACTTTTTCATTCAAAGTGGGGGTGACCATGGCAGCATGTTCATGATGCTGTGGCAATCACAATCAGATCACGAAATAAATTACAAACATATGCAAACAGTGTACAAACCTTCCCCATGAATCACTGTATCAATTGGTGAGAACCGCATGAATAGTTCAGTAGTTTTGAGTTTATTGGGAACAGACAGAAAAACGCGGCGTACTTTGATTCATAATATGTAGTGATTTGTACAGGAAACGCTTACATGCGTAACCGGGGCACGTTGCCTCTGTCAGCATCACCCCGACAGTCGCTGACTGAAGAACCACCCTGGTTCTGCCTGCCAGATGACGTCCGTCCAGACTTCTCAGCACTCAAGGAGAGCATACACAGGATCAACAAGTAAGGACCTTAAATAACTGGATCAGCAACTCGGAAAAGTAGCGTATGATGGCCACCTGGCTACTTATAAGGGGGCATTTCTACGCGAAGTTTCCCACGCAACGCAAGTTTTTTCCTCCCCCCTGGAATATCGCTCATTATGGAAGGCATGTGTGTGTTCAGCCGTGGACTAAGGTGAAGATGATGACGATTACTGCCCAGTTTCAGCACTCAAGGAGAACATAGTACGGTAGTTGTATCGACCTAAGAATTAGACTAAAATTTAATCTTTTAAATCTGGTGGATAATTACTTATTAATATCTACTTATTACTACTTACTTTTAACTCATTAATACTTATTAATATGATGAATTATTAAATACGACGACTTCTGTGGCGCGGTGGGCGAAGGTCCGCCCGCCTCGGGACAAATATTTGTACGATCTGCAAATATTTGTTCAGGGTGTTCTGGACGTTTTATATGTATAATAAAAAAAATATCTATCTACATATGTATTGTCTATATACATTATATTAAGTATATCGGTTATCTAGTATCCATAACACAAGCTCTGCTTAGCTTGGGGCTAGATGATGCTGTGTGCATTGTCCAATTATTTATTTATTATTTTTATAAAAAAAAATTAAGGGTATAATCAGTGGAGACAATAAATAGTAATAAATTTATTTTCATTAAGCAACGAAGTATCGACAAGACGAAACGCTGCGTCGCTTGAACCGTCAAATGATGGCTTATTCCAATAACTCCCCGCCGTTTTCCTCTGCTAAGGCGGTTTTCGACCAAAAATTAATAAAATGACTTACGCTCCTTTCAACTCAACCCGTGCATGTCATAAGAGCCGACTAAGGGAACCTACCAGAGCAAGGCCAGCAGCTTCCTTCTGAGTATTTTTACTAACACTGCGATCACCAATCCGCCTGCCAAGCGTGGTGATTATGGCAAAACCCCCCTATTAATGGGAGACCATTCACTCGATGGACCGACGACATCGTAGCGGTCGCGGGGAGTCGATGGATGGAGGCGGCTCAGGACCGCTATTTGTGGCGTTGTACGGGGGAGGGCTATGTCCAGCAGTAGACGTGTATGGGCTGATATGATGATGCTCCTTTCTGGAGATAGCAAAGGAGCATTAGTGAAGCGGGATATGTTGTGCGTGGTGGGCTACTTTTGCCCCGCTTCATCATCGATACTAAACATTCATATAGTTTACCTACTCTTTCTATCATATTTGCACATTTTGTATTACGATCTTGCCTAGGGATTACGAGACCTCAACTAGACTGGACATGCTGCTAACCCAAGTGGAGCAGTACGCGAACAATCTGGAAGCCCTGGTGGAGGAACGTACCTCTGACTACTTGGAAGAGAAGAGAAAATGCGAGGAGTTGCTGTACCAGTTATTACCCAAGTAAGAACATCTAGGGTAAAGTAGAGATATTCGCCTCAGTACGTGCACCGGCCTCCGGATTGTGAGAGTGAGGGCTTTGTGCGCTACAGGTGGTTTTTTGTGATAGGAGTGGATGGCCAAATTCTAAATTATCCTAGTTAGAGAAAACCGGGCGTCATGTGCTAAATTTATGAGAAAACTTAAACTACATATAAAAAAACAGAATTTTTCAACATTCATTGGGCGTTTTTTTTAAATAGAGGATATTACCCCTTAAAGTAAAATATCTTGGCTAGCAGCAAACACACAAGTTGATCGAAAAGATTATTTAAATCAACATTTTCATATTGAAGCTTAGTTGGGAGAGTATTCAAACTTTGTAATAATTTGGCGTGCTTTAAATAAAAACGTCAAGTGCGAGTTGCATTCGCCCACCGAGGGTTCCGTAATTATAAGGCCTTGCTTCTTGCCAAAGTTCATGATTCTAGGTTAACGGGAAGTACCCTATATGTTTTTGGTCCATGGATTCTATCCCAGCTGCAGTAACAATCAGAAATCCACGCTGTTCTTCCACTAGTGGACAACAAATTTAAGTGAAAAGAAAATCAATAACACCTTTATATTTCACCATTAATAATAATTTGAAGTATACAAACTGACTTGTCTTAGACCTTATTTTATAAGCCTAAAGAAATAATTTTACCGACTTCTAACTTCCTTAACCCCATCATTTCCCCAGATCCGCCGCCTCCCAGCTGATAATGGGCCAACCAGTAATGGCGCAATACTGTTATAGCTAGTCTGCTAAAACCATCTTTTTGCCAAATATGTTTAAAAGATGGGTGCGAATCGCATCTTAATAAATTCACATTCTGTATTTTATATTATGTACCAGTATGTACCTATAATTCTATGTGTAGTAGCTTTTTATCATAAGTTAATTTATGCTAAAATAACATAAATTTATGGAGTTGATGTCTCAATAAATAAAAAAATATATAAATTAAAACAAAGAATTAAACTTACTGACTTATTCTGACTTCCTTAACCCCCATCGTTTCCTCAGATCCGTGGCCTCCCAGCTGATAATGGGCCAACCAGTAATGGCGGAGACCTACGACCAAGTAACGATCTACTTCAGTGACATCATCGGGTTCACGCAGCTCTCGGCCGAGTCCACGCCTTTGGAGGTGGTGGATCTACTCAACGATTTGTATACGAGTTTCGACTCTATTATTGAGAACTTCGATGTTTATAAGGTGGGTTTTTACATCACCGAATCAGCATTGCACTGCACTTAGTGTGTACTATGCATGCATTTTACCTGGCCAGGAAGAATCTATTTCATACAATAGCGAGCCCGAGCGAGCCGTAACTAAATGAGATTATTTTAGTTAATCTTTACTATGAAAAGAATGATACTGCTGCCCATACAAAATAGTTAATGATTTGTGGTCCAGCCTAAGAATTCACACCCTAACTTATGTATGTACCTAAACCTAGACAGAATGAAGTATCATCTAGTTGAAACATGCAAGTAATATAATACCCGTATTCTTAATTGTTAGGTTCACGGAAATTGAGAACCAAAAATATCTATTATTTGACTATCAATCAGTCAACGTTATTGCAAAGCACATAAGATCTCGGTTGACCGTTGCTAAGTGATCGATCAGCTAGTTGTTTCAGTAAAGATTGAATTGGAAATTAATTTCGTAGGACACTTAAACAAACAGTGTGGGATAGATACATAATTTCCTACATCAAATTTCTCAATAAACGCTTAGATAGGGATTCAAATCAAAGTCAAAATCTTCGGGGGTTTTCGAGAAACAACGCCTTGTGAAACAAACAATAGGAATAATATTAAAACCAAAACTAATGTAGTTACGAGACTTGGAGTCCATCACAGATCTATGAACGCCACTGTAATTTTTTCAACGTATTCAATACTTTTTTCCTTCAGGTGGAAACAATAGGCGACGCATACATGGTAGTCTCTGGCCTTCCAATGCGCAACGGCAACCGACATGCAGCAGAGATCGCGAGGATGTCCCTGGCTCTCCTCAATGGAGTGAAAGTCAAGACGGTGCCGCACCGGCCGGGGGAGAAGCTTCTGCTGAGGATCGGGATGCACTCAGGTAGACCACCATCATCATATAAAACTTCCCCAGACGCACAAACTATATACCGTCACAAGCGGGAAGCTCTGGGAGCTTTCCATAAAGTCTACACGTTTCGCAGGCGAATTGGTGATCGCAGTTACACTGGAAGTGTATATTAAGCCAAGGTTGTCTGGAGGAGATCAGTCTTAGCGATACGGCCACCCATTGTGCATCTCTATTATCTATTTTCTTGTATCAGTTGTATTTTCTTGGTGTGCAAACATGTTTAGTATTGTATTAAATTAAACACAGAAAGAAGCTGTTTCTCGGCTGACAGACGGACAACAAAGTGATCGTATAAGGGTCCCTTTTTACCTTTTGAGGTACGGAACCCTAAAAAATCTAGATAGCTTGGATTTGTTTCGGACAGGAACTAGGTAGTCAATGGGATGTCATGTCCAAATAAGGACGGTTCATGCCACCTCAAATTAATACCCCCCCGTAAAAAGTGACCTCTTTTCAGTTTGTTCGTAATATTTTTTGACATTAACGCCTCATTGTTTTTACATGAACCGGACTGGTCTTGACCAACCGATACGAGGATGTTTTTAAAGACTGTAATGTTACTTTCACCATTACGTACTTTTTCTCTAGGTCCATGTGTAGCGGGAGTGGTCGGGTTGAAGATGCCCCGCTACTGCCTCTTTGGAGACACAGTGAATACAGCTTCTAGGATGGAGTCCCATGGGGAAGCCTTGAGGATACACGTCAGTCCTAAGACCAAGGAGGTCCTGGACTTGTACGACTGCTTTGAGCTGGAGTGCAGAGGAGAAATCACCATAAAGGTAATAATCTTTTTTAAAACCCTTCACAAAAAATACGAATGGTAGGAAGATACAAATAAGAATAAAATACAAATATTTGCTAGACGTTTAATTAAAGCTATACCCCTTATTCATAATAGTCTGCTAATTTAAAGCATTGCTAATTCTCACTCTGTCTTCTTCTATTGACATAAGTCAGAGTGAGAAAATACACTGCTTAGCAGCTGTTTTAAGTTGCACGACCTTTTTACCCAGAAGTGTGCAAAGTCGGGCTGCAGATAATAATGATCATCTAGAAAGTTCACTTAGGTTAACTACTTAGGTCTGTAGAGTTTCCTTTTTATTTACAGTCATAATTTTGTATGATCATATTGTATAATGCATAATAATATGACCTTGAGATAATCTCTGTAAAATAAGGTTCAGCGAAAACTACTAATTTAGTCATATTCTACAGGGTAAAGGCAAAATGACAACATACTGGCTCACAGGTGAAAAGACACTAAAGAATCAAGAAATCCAATCATACGACACAACAGAATACTCTTAAAGTAACATTGTCAACCCCAGCATCACCTTTCAAAGCCATGATAGCTGTGCAGCACACTCACTCACACATAGTCCAGATCAAAACGGCAAAGAAAACCATAACAGACCATACGAACTACAAAATGAAAAAGATAGAATTAATCATGAAATAGTCACATTCATCGCAAAAGACCTCATCAACAAGATCGATATAGCCTTGAGAGAAATCCGAAAATTACAAAGTGCTAATTTCACATCCGCAATAAAAGAAACGAAGACGATTGTGACTGGGAACGCAAAAGTTCTGACAACTCCGACATACGACGAAGAAGTGGTTGTAAGCAAAGGTAAGGTGCAAGATGTAGTTAAAAAAATTAATAGAGGAGTTGTTGCTGAAAATGGGAAACCTAAAACAAAGCCTGTAAAAACTAAAGACTGAAACAGAGTTTGTTTTAGAAAGATATAGAACCGAAGCCTTTCCCTTTCACCAAAGCGTTTCACAGAGCATGAACATTATTACTTAAAATTTAAATCCACCATTAACATACATAGAGTAGAACTATATGCATTTTTTTATAACAATTCTGTTGGTAGTTAGTTGTTATGCTCCTAAATGTTATCTATAAATTTGTATCCTTATGAGAATAATATTGATATGAAATAGAATATAATATAGGGTGTTATTCAAATTAATACGCAATACCGCGGGGGGAAGGCCTGTTGGAGCCACAAAATAAAATTAACAAAAGGGGTCCAAGGTCAATATTATACCTAGCCAAAAATGTTGCACCTAACTTATTTTGCAAGCTGTTTAATACTTTATACCGTCCCCCCAAACAGATGATTGCTACAATATGGGGGGCATTGACCGTGCGGCGACAGACTAACCATGCCGCACGTGCAATTTTACGTGAACTCTATCTGTCTCGTGATCACGTATAGCTCTGTCACTTTCACGTGCATGCATCAAAGAGGTGGTCGCGATATTTTGGCCAAGTACAAGGCATTATTTGTAATAAAATTGAAATATCTGCCAAAATAAAAAAAATCGTTTGCGGCTTACTTTGTTAAGTGAAAGTTGATCTGTAGCAGCAGGTGAGTAAACTGCAGTGGTATTGCGCACTTATTCAAATAGCGCCCTGTATAGAAGAAGGTGGTATCTTTAAAAGATTAGAAACATCTTGCAAGCATGTTCTGATCCACATCAGTTATACTGTAGCGTCTATTACGCTGTAGAGTTTCCTTTTTATCTATTTGGCCAAGCTCAGTTACAAGGTATTGTTAAAACAAAAATATAGTACTCATTCTCAAACTCATCTAGTTAACTCAATAAAAAAATATGTAGTACATATAACCTAGGAATAAGAAAAATTGTAAGCTGACAAGATAAAGGCTTGATTTCAGAATTTGCATAATATTAAAAAATATTCTAGTCAAATAAATAAATGGACCACTAGCTCGACCAAGCGTTTATGTAGTATTGTATCTCCAAGTATTCACAAAAATAAATAAAATACACAATGAACATTATTTGTTAACTAAAAATAAATATATAACGGGTGACCAATTATGAGGTATTTCTGCAGAGCCCAAATTATAGTTAAAAGAGTAGTAAATGAATTAACTACATTCGTATATACTTAGATAATGACTACTCAGGTGAAACAAAGAACTATGTAGTGAGAATTATGTAAAATGTATTATACACCTAGACCCCGTACTTTACTAAAATAGATAATAATGACAAGGGAACTGCAATTCAACCACTAAAATATGTAGTTACAGACATAAAAAAATATAAAATAACATCTCTTTGGTTTTGTAGCATTATTACAAAAATATCTAGGATTCAAGAACAGATTGTTATGACAACCATGTTTCTAGATTTAGTAGGTAAAGAAGGTATTAATAGAAAAAGAATTTCTAAAATTATATCGGCTTTTTGAACATCCTGCTGACACTATGAAGACGCGTTAATTACGAAACTAGTTTGTATTGGAAGAATCCCAAAGTTTCATCACCACCCACGTCCTTGGCGCCCGCGGCTCGTGCGCAATAAGCTCTCGCGAGTTGTGATCGCAGGGATGCGGAGCGCAATCATCTACAACCGCACTCACCCTGAAAAAGTCCGTTGGTGTTCTTTCAACACAAACTAGGTTAGTAGTTAGCCCAATTACATTCATAATGAATCGAAAATATAATGAACCTTTCAATTACGCTTATTTAAATAGGCATGGTGTAAAATCACTAAGTTATATGCCTCAGTTGATGATAAAATCTCACTATTTCTCCAATTGTCCATCAATTGCTTGTATTTTAGGCCACGTAACTTAAGCCTTATGTATTGGATTATATATAAGCCTTATATATTGACCTTATTTATGGATTTCAATATTTAGTACCTATAAATCTCGGCCTTAGAGACATTAGGGCGGAAGTCGTCATCGGCCCTAAATCACTTTTTTACATATCCGTAATCAGTATTTCGTTCTCTTTCTGCCAATCTGACAACTGTATTTCTATCATCTTTTGTTGTAAAGATAAATTGTTGCATAAGGGCGGATGTAAAGACTTTTGAACAATTCTTAGAAGCAAACTTTTATTTAATCTTACATCTATATGCTCCAAATATAAAAAAAACATAAATCAGTGCTGTATGTTAAATTGCATCATTATGCCTTTAGTTTATTTTCACTTGTGCTAGACGGTTCTCCACATACGCACTTCTGCCTCTAACATATACGTTAAAATATTCGTTTAAGTTACAAGGAGAACGGCGTATAGTCGCAACAGACGTTATGCCTTAATTTTTGTTATTTACTTTAATGATGTAAATTAGTAAACGTTGTTCTGCTTCCAATTTCATAAACTTTGTTGTTAAAATCATGCACGTAAGTTATAATAAGCTGTTTTGCTTTCAACAAAATCAACGTTTAGGTAGTTAGAGTCCATGAGATACGCGAATTTCGCAGATTATTCGGTAAGCCGACGTGTCGACCGAACGCTTTTTTTAGGGAATTTAGAGTGAGACAGGTGTCGCGTAAGGATGCCCGATCTCAACCACTCTTTAACAATACCTACGATCTTTGATTTTTAGAATCGATTTTCGCCAGTTTTATCATGATAACGGATGAAAAAATCAAATAACTTATTTTATAGGTAAAATAGCCAAAACTAGTAAAACTTTCGTTGGTAAACCCTAATCTGGGAAATAATCTTGTTTTGAGTTGGTTGCTTATTGCCGCGACATCTATCCCGTAGGAATGTCTCTTTTCTCTGGCTTACCATGCGAAGTGAATGTAAAATTGCGGGCATAATGGCGGTTTTCTGTTTACATCAAAAATAATTGATCAAATTCAGGAGTATTATAAGCATAATGGAGTATGTAAGGAAAAATATGTTTTTTTATATATCTAGTTGAGAAACATTGTTTCTATTAATGCAAATTGATGAGGTATCTACAAATCAATCAAACAATCAAAGCGATATCTCTGTAGGTTCAAAAATTATGAGCCGATTTCTATATGATTTTTATTTCGGCTCTCCTGAAAAGTAGCAAAAATGCACTTACGCCCTTATGCATCTGAGCCCGAGAAATATATGTAAATATATCTTGGTTTGACCTTAGTATTGGTATAAAAAATATCATTATAAGTTGTACTTGTACCATCGATCTCTGTTTTTGTGATTATTGATGTAAAAATATATTTTATTTTAAATTCAATTTTGTAATTTACTAGTTTTGTTTGCAGTGTTTTTATGAACTGTGTTATTTTATTTTAATGTAGCCAATGACAGCTAAATCTAGCCTACAAGCTGTCATTTGGTAGAGATTCGTAGGTAAGATATAATGACTTCGGAGGTCTTCTAAAATGAATACACCGAGCATGCACTGAAATAACATACGAACAACATTAACTAAAGCCCCTTGGTTCAATGGTAAAATGGCCAGGTCCGACGTCGTTACCATTGTGAGGCTCCGATCGGGACACATTCCTCTCGTTTTGATTTCCTTATGCGCAAGAGTAGTTCACCGAGCTGTATCGAATGTAAATAAATAATAAATAATGTAAATGATAATGTTGGACAATGCACTCAACATCGTCTAGCTCCAAGGTAAGCAGAACTTGTGTTATGGATACTAGATGACTGATATACGTATACTTAATACAATAAATACATAGATAGATATTTTTTAGTATACATAGAAATACCCAGAACACCCCAAATAAATATTTGTAGATCGTACAAACATTTGTCCCACGGCGGAAATCGAACCCGCAACCTTCTGCATCGCAGGCGTACCTTTGCCCGCTGCGCCACATCGGTCGTCAATGTGATGTAGGAGAAGATGTGTACCATATTGTCGTGGAGTGTGTCCGAAACGAAGCAGTAAGATTTATTTTTATTATAAGCACAATATTGATTTGTTTTCTATTGGTGTATTCTATAAAAAATTTGCTGCTCCTTAATCGGAGGAAGCCCTTAAGATGAAATGTTAAAATTAGTTAAATTAGGAATTAAGCGTTGATACTAAGTTAATTAAGTATACTTTCAAGGGTGTCATAATCATATTGATTAAACCCTCAAAATGTAATAAAAAAAACTTCGTCGTACATATTCAAACTCGTATTAATTAAATAACTATACACACATTTTTTATGAACTATAAACCTTCGTTTGGCCGCCATCTCACCTGATGGAAAGTGACGATGTGGCCGACGGTGTATAACGAAGGTCTAGAAAATACCTATTCACTCTTGTCTTAAAGTGGCCCAGATTGTAATTAGCAAAAGAAACAGTAACAGTTCCAATCCTTAGCGGTACGAATGATGAAGGTGGAGGAAAACAGCTTAGTACGAGTGGATGGTATATCCACCTGATAAGGTTGGTATTGTGCCGTCCGTCTGCTTAACTTGAAGTGGAAGGGAGATAGTGGGATCAGGTCATGAAATTCTTGGGAGCATTCACCGAAATATATCCTATTTAAAAGATAGATTGACAAGCAACCTTGCGGCGGTGTTCGAGACTTTAGAATATATAATTTGAAATTGAGTATATTTCATCATACCTTTCATATGAAACTAAACGTGATTTAATTGACTAATTTTACCCGCTTTTGGACCCCCTTGTCTCAAAAACCCCTAAACAAATTTAGGCTCACTAAAGTCACCGGCGGCGGTCGCAGGGAGTCGATGGATGGAGGCGGCTCAGGACCGCTATTTGTGGCGTCGTACGCGGGAGGCCTATGTCCAGCAGTGGACGTGTTTGGGCTGATAAGATGATGATGATGAAGTCACCAGCATATTTTACATGTATCATCTGTACTCCTATCAAACTTCACGCAAATTGGACCAACTCAAACTTATGCTCGAAGTGACTATTTTTCCATACAGCCAAATCACCCAAGCTGCCACTGAGTTTGTATTTTAAATGATTTCGGAATGTTCTAGAATGTCAAAAATATAATAATTTATACGTTTTAATTCGATTCAATGTTATCTAATTCTTGTACCATAAAAATCACTCGATTTATAGATCAATCTATAAATCGAGTGATTTTTATGCAAAGCAACTAGTTTTTACGGTTTACGGTACTAGTTTAACGGTTATCGTTATAAAAACTAGTTGTTAAGGTATTTTTAAAGACTTCAATCAAGAATCTTACTCAGATCAATCTATCATTCGAGTGATTTTAATTTATGTACAAGAACTGGATAAGTTTTACTCGAATTAAAACTTACCATCCACTCAATGGACAAAAAATTGAAGTGAAGAGAATATCTATAACACCTTATTTCTTATTTGATAATAATAACCATGTTTATAGTATAAAATTTGACTTGTCTAAATGCTTATTTTGTAAGCCTAAAGAAATAAAATTATTGATTCTGATTCTGAATGGACCGACGACATCGTAGCGGTCGCAGGGAGTCGATGGATGGAGGCTCGGGACCGCTATTTGTGGCGTCGTATGGGGGAGGCCTATGTCCAGCAGTGGGCGGGTATGGGCTGATATGATGATGGTGACATATAATTTATGATATTTTGGACGACCTAGTACCTTCCGTTCATTCATGGGATTTCCGACGTTGCATTTTCAATTAAATCCACTTCAAGAAAACTAAACAGTTAATTCGATAACCACCGTATCAACGCAGCTTTCAGCAGAGCAATAAGAAAGTTGGTCTTGGATTTTTATTGGGAACATACATAATACGCTTAATGAATGTATTTCTTATTCCTTACCATTACCGATACACATTACTGATAGTAATAATGTTAAAAGCGTATTTCGTTTGGAATCAACAAAGAGATTTTGATAATTGTACTTTTGTTATAAAAATACTCTAAACATCTGCATGTTGCAGACAACAAGTTGAATAGGTACTTCGGCTACATTGTAGTTGAAGTATAATTGAAAATTAAACGAACTCACCTGTGACGTTCAATTACAATATACATAAGAGGCATTAATGATGGATTCTATAATGATGACAATTGACGCTGGCTGTCAGTGTGACGTCAGGTTACGGACTAGTAGTATTATCGTACGGTGGAATATTAGTTTATTTTGTTTCAGGTCAGTTTTAAATGTACGAGTATAACTTAAGGTAGCACTCATAAGACTGCAATAGAGTAATAGAATCTTTCGTTAACGCCTCGTATTTTATGAATAATCGAACGTCACAGGTGAGTTTGTTTAATTTTCAATTATAATAATTTCGCAAAGATCTTTCACCGCATAACGGATCAGGGTAAACTATTCATGCAATATCGCAAGTATAATACTGGATGGAAATTTGAAGATTACTCGGCTTTACGGGTGCATTTTGATTGCATGTCAGGAAAAAGAAAAATAGGTGCCGGTAAAATTTGACTCCAACATTGTGTACACAGTGTCTATGTTATAGAATATGCTGTAGAAAGTCGTAAAGATACTACGTCATCATGATGCTACGTCGTAGAGATTCTACGTTGTCGTAATGCTACGTCGTAGAGGTGCTATGTCGTAGAAATTTTTGATCGATTGATTTATTTTCAATTTGACTTATTTTCAAGTTTTTACTTATTTTAAATAGTGTAGGTCCGTTCGTGACATCACTTATATCAGTTCTATTCTAACTAAAGACCAGTGCTGACAATTTTTTTATTTAAGGGTGGCTTTTGTTTTACTGCGGTCATAGTAGGCCTAACTAAAGTGATCGCCACTTCACGTGTACCCTTGGAAACTGCAGCGTTAATAATTCGCCACACCCTTGCAGCTGCTAAGAACTGTAGGATTTTCTTCGGGGCGTCATTACTACAAATATTTATTTTATTCTTTACCCTTAATTAGCAATATAATCACACGAAAATCTTAAGAATGGTTTGAAGATTTTTGTATGGCGGATGGGCTCAAGACACCATATTGTTATTTTTTAAAACTGCTAGAATTAAAGATATTTTATGTCAACAAAGACATTTGTGTATGAAAACTTATCTAAAACTGATAACAATAACAGAAAACAACAAGGTAACTTCAGCAAAGTTATCACAAAAAACTAAAACACAAACTACAACAACGCATATTTGCATCTAAAGCATAAATGTGTAGCAAAAAAATTTTTTTATTGATTTCGAAAACGAACAAGAGGTCAATTAAATGATAACTCATCATTTTATTTTAATTTTTATGAAAATTGTTGTTTGTTCAAATAAATGTTTACTAGCCACCGGCTGGAGGAATTCCAGGTAGCCCCGTATTTTTTTATTAACTAGATTGTGTTAAACATACGAATAAAATGTTTTAGAAGATAATTATAATAATCCAGGAATTTTGTTGAAGACATTAAGGTACATGAATTCCCGATCCCGAGATTAAGAGGCATATCCATGTTAGGATTTTGATCATGTGACGTAATTTGGTACTACAAGCTTTGCCTATTCCGATCCCTGATGATGAATGAAAGCTTCAAAAACAAAAATTGTCTCGAGCTTCTGTGCTTTGCTTCGATGATGCCAATTTCGTTAAATATTTTCCACCAATATTCCTTGGGTTTTGAATATCGCTTTGTATACAAAATATATCCAGGTTTTTGAATCGGAGTATAGGTATATATTCGGGTAGAGAACACTTAAACAATGCGGCGGTGGACTTTCTTTTATAATATGGGATGATGATATATAGAGCATTTATGTCCATGTCCTAGTGTAGGTAAAATAGAAGGTTCTGGTTCTCCCAAAGTTTAAACAGCTCAAGTTTTTTTTTTCTTCTTTTAGACTTTCTGGTTAACATTTGCCATAGTTCAGTTTAATAAATTACATTTTACGTTAATTAAAAAATTTGGGAAACATTTTTATCTTATATAAAAAACCTACTTGATGTGACGATACAAGATAAGGATCAGGAGAGTTAGGATAGGATAGGAAAATTATATAATGGGAATTATTAATCAATCATATGTATATATTTATTTGCGGTCGCAGGGAGTCGATGGATGGAGGTGGCTCAGGACCGCTATTTGTGGCGTCGTAAGGGGGAGGCCTATGTCCAGCAGTGGACGTGTATGGGCTGATGATGATGATGATGATATATTTATATTATTTGTACAAATAAAGGATGGTAAGCAATTATATATAGAGGGCTCTAAGGAAGAAAGGAGGGAGGCAATATTAATAGGAAGCGAATAACTCAAGTTCTAGCCAGCAAGTACCGGTGCTTTCGCGAATAGGTACATTAGTGAAAAGCGCCATCTAGTCTCTTGCATTTGAATTAAATGAAGAGGTAATGTCTATAAACCGAGTGGAAATGGTTTGCTGTTGTGAGCCTTTCACCGAACCGTATTTCAACAATCTGAAGGTAGAGCCAAGAAAATGTGTAGTAGAGAATTCAGAGATGGCGTTAAAATAAAATAAAACGGTTCAGTATATCTTTAAAGCAGTACTAGCTGACCCGACAAATTTGTTTTGTCATCGTGTACGAGACCCATTTTTTATACCCCTAAGTGACAAGGCTGACCCCAAAATTATATTTTTTTATTCTTTGGGCAATATTTTTTTATTATTTTATGATTTGGCATTAAAAATACATATAACCCTCAATTATTACCTTTTTAACATCAACCCACATTTTTTTGATAGCGATATTAGTTAGTACTGCAATAACATTCAACTCTCAGTGGTCGAGGTCTCGTGCTCTAGTTCGAATGACGATAGCTCGATGTTCATTACCTCGACGTTACATCTTGTCGATGGGTCGTTACCTCGAATGGTTTCTACCTCGACAGTTCTCTTTAAATATTTTAAATATAATGTTGGACAATGCACACCGCATCATCTAGCCCCAAGCTAAGCAGAGCTTGTGTTATGGCTACTAGATGATTGATATACATAATACAACAATGAAGTGACTGACTCACTAGTAGAGGGCTAGTCCTTGGTATTATTTATTTATTAGTAGACTAGCTGCAGCCCGCGTCTTTGCCCGCATTTTATCGGGATAAAAAATAGCCTATATGTTTTTCCAGGTCCCAAACTATACCAATACAAATTTCAGCCTAATCGTTTCAGTAGTTTTTGCGTGAAAAAGTAACAAATATCAAACATAGATATAGTACATCCATACAAACTTTGACATTTATAATATTAGTAGGATTACATAGATAGACATTTTTTATTATACATAAAAAATAGCCAGAACACCCGAGTCAAATATTTGCAGATCGTACAAACATTTGTCCCACGGCGGGATGATTCCCGTCGTAATAACCCGCAACCTTCTGCGTCGCAGGCGTCCCTTCGCCCGCCGCGCCCCATCGGTCGTCATAATAGCTCTACCTCGTCGGTACGTTTCGTCGAAGGGTCACCTGGGTTACCTCGAAAGATCAACAAATAAAAGTTACGTTGCAGAAGTTACATATGTAAATTATACCCTAGCATGTCTCCCAAATAATCTTCTGTCATGCCTCTAAGTGTGTTTCGCCAATAATGATGATTCTTTGAATCGCATCGCATAGTGTAGGTCGCTCGCTACCATACCTTTTCTTTCCATCCCAAAGGTTGCCTGGAAGAGATCGCTTTTTTTTTATTTAAAGTGTCATTAAATTCAACTTTGGTCATCGAACTAAATAAGCCTTAGTAAAATAAATAAATAAATGAATGAGGATTTAACTAATACAAAGAACTACAGTATAATGTGATAATCACAATAAATAAATATTTAAATTCATTAATCGCGTTCACAAGGAAAACAGTTTACGTGGCTCATATACAGGTGTTCCCTGAATAACTGCCATCCCTAAAACAGGCGAAACAAGATCAAAAATGATCGACGAATATGTCTGAAAAGTGACCAAAATCTCGTCATTAAATGGCAGTCATTTGAAATTTTGCTTTTCACGTATGTGTCTTACGTAATTCGTCATATCTCTTAAATCTACGCTAAAGTGCCACGGAAGACCAGCGCTGCAGTTGCTCCCCGAGCTGCAGCACACGCTGATTGTGAGTGGCGACGTTTTGGTCGCTCACTGTGTGTTTCTTCCCTTTAATCCTTTTTTATTAATGTATGAAATGCGATGTAAGCATTTTCTTGTGTCTTGTGAACCGATAAAAATTTAACATACCTTTACGTTTTACTCTTGGAAATATTATTTATCGATTTATTAATAAACAATTTTTAAACTATTTCCAGTTTCAGTGTATTTTATGCGGAAACGAAATTTGTGAAGAATTAATCAACAAAAAATCTGGAATCTATTCACGAATTTTTTGGCGTCATCCCAAAAGGCTTTCAATGAAACAGTACAGTAACTATTAGCTATTTATGCTGTTGTGTTTATCAAGTATTCTGCAAAAGTATCTACTTAGTTGATACAATGTATGCCGTAGTGTAGTACAGTAATATAAAATCTATGCCGTAGTTAATAACTGGAATGCTAAACATTATCATAAACCTGATTCCTGTGTAAATGCGTCCAAAAGTATAGATGATATAACAGACTAAGTGATATCTTATACGGTAAGAAACCCATTTACTTAAATATTCAAATAAAAAACGTAAAGTGTTTATATTACTAACTTATTGATCTAGTTTGTCATTTCGAAAGAATTTTGAGTTTTGAAATTTTTGTGTTATTCAATACATTTAGGTAATTTTTTGACTTCCAAATCATAAAATGAATGTCATTATATATGTCGTAAGGTATGGTTTTTTGGAAACCTAACACTCTCAACGTTTATTTATGTTGGTCGTGGATAGAATAGAATATAATATATCTTTATTGCACCATCAATACATGTAATACTTATACAAGAACTTAATACTAATTATACTTAGTGTGGTACAAACGGCGGCCTTATCGCTAACAGCGATCTCTTCCAGGCAACCTTTGGATGGATAGGATTCGTACGCATTAAAGCTGACGGTTTCTTATTGAATGACATAAAAACAAAATAATTTTGACAAATAATTATTTAAATAAAAACAGAAATTGCGAAATAACACGAATAATTTACAAAATAACAGTAAAAATATTAAGTTTTATCAGGAGTGGACAGATAATGTTGATAAACCATTCTTTTGAAAATAGGAAGGGATTTAGCTTGTGGATAAATCTTCTTTGCTGGAGTTTTTATAACTGAACGATAAGATCCTCCTTTCGTAGAAAAAAAATTCTAGGTCTATGGTTCCTCCCTATTCTCAAAATCATTTTGGTCGCCTAGTGGAATATCACTCTAAGCGATAATGGCAACTCTGTTGCTGTTCTAAAGTTAACGGGATATTTACCATGATTTGAGTTTTGAGTTCTCCAATATTTCGGCACAGTTACATGCGCCATGATCACGGAATCATGGTAAATATCCCGTTAACTTTAGTGTTGTAAATAACCATCATAGTTTCAAAAGTTTTATCTGTTGCTGTTCTATAGAATTAGGTTAAGGGCCTACAATATGGCACCATTTTGTGAAAAAGATAGGCATAAGATTTCGCGTTCATAGGAGTGGGACAGAGCAGAGCGTCATAAGCGCAAAAATCATGTTTTTTTTTTTTTTTCCGGTAAAAATAATAGTAATTTTGAAAATCTAAAACACACATCGTCTGTTTTATATTCTGTCTGGCTTACTTTTAAGTTTTTATAGAATAGCGACGATGTATTGTACAGTTTAGAGCGAACTTTGTTTTTTTTCTAAATGTTTAAGTAATCGTGTTTTCGAAACATTACCGTACTAGCATCAATCCTGAACTAGATAAATAATGCTTTATTCAGAAAAACTTAAAACTAACTGTTTGGTAAAAAAAATAAAAGAATTGGCGGTCTTATCGCTTACAGCGATTTCTTCCAGGCAACCAAAGCTTAAACAAAATATGTAAGGAAGGCGGTGCAGGTGTTACATACGAAAATAAAATTAATACTAATACAAACTTAAATAAACTTAAATAACCCTAATAAACATAATTATACCAAATAGAAGTATACACTAATACTAATAACAAATAGCTAGTAGAAATCTTTACACACAAAGAAAATAACAATTAAAAAAATTAAACTAGTAATTGAGCTAACTGCAGACTGTTGCAAACAATCTACACATAGCGCAACTGGTCCATATCAATACCAGTCGGAAGCGTCCTCAATAGCTAGTAGTAAATTGAGGGACAAATTACCTAGTCTGACCTAAATAATATTCATAGACTTTCTTTTTAAAAGTGTGATGAGATGTGTTTTTTTTTTTATATCAGTAGGTAGATCGTTCCATAGTCTGACGGCTTGGGCATATATATATTAATTTCAAAGTAAATACTTCAGTTTAGTGGAAGATAATGATCACTGACGCTAAGCTATTTCAGGTATCACTGGCTGTTAAACACCTGCCACTGGGGGCATTTCCATTTTTAGCTGCCACAGAGCTAACCTGATCTCGTCTTAACTGATTTCTAGCAGTCGGTGAAGTGACGTGTCAGGGTGGCTCTGACGTCATGAATAGCGGCATGGGCAGCGTACAAACGGCCATAGAAATCCTCTATCTTGACGGAAATTTCCGGGTTTCAACAATACGGTCCTCACGTCGTGCGTTTTAAACTTCGTCACGTGACTCCTGCCAAGCTGCTGAGCGAATACTTCGGACCTTTGATTTCGCTTTATCGCCTCTTCCATGAGGCGTGTACGGAGTAGGTAAACGGAGTCTAAACTTGAGTGGAGACCGCGACTCGGCAAATGTAGTGTAAATCGCCCTTCTCGGCCAGGTGGATACGAAATAAAGTATAAGTCTATCGCGCCAGCTTTGAGTAATCGATCTATACCTACTAAAGCCACTATAAAAAATACAACTATCCCCAAATACATAAAAATACAATAATTTATTTATCAGGGTATTGTTTTTTTATCTGATGTTACGAAATACAGGTTGTGTGAAAATTTTGAAGGTTGTAAAATAATTAATCAGTCAAATAATAGTTCTTAATGACAATCACGGCCTTGCTGTGAAGGTAGACTTTAATAAAACAATTATTGTTATTCGAAACTAGGTTATCTGTCTAGATATTTCTAGCTATTCTTGGAGCCGGAGTCCGGTTAACGATAGTAACAAAACATGATCTGACGTCTTATTTTTGTATAGAATTTGCGTAGTTCCCTGTCAACCGTGTCCGCATGATAAAGCGCTGTACCAAAATTCTACAAAAAAGAAGACGTCACGATCACGTCTCGATATGATCGTCAAGTAGACTCGGGGCTCGGATGGACGTAGAGCAAAAGGAGAGCGGAGGAATATATTTTCCAATAATTTTCGTCCAGTACTGGTGTTGAAATTGATTTGTTCATTCCCGTACAGAGTGGAAGATTGTGAGTTAAAGCTAGTTGCGGATTGTGGGTCTAGGTTTTTTTATTATTTTTTTTTACTAGTATACACATTTTGATATTAATGTTAAACACGCTAGAGTAGTTTTTTATCGTATATGCTTTTTAAACACCCCCTACTTGGGAGACCATCCACTCGATGGACCGACGACATCGTAGCGGTCGCAGGGAGTCGATAGATGGAGGCGGCTCGTGACCGCTATTTGTGTCGTATGGGGGAGGCATATGTCCAGCAGTGGACGCGTATGGGCTGATATGATGATGATATGCTCGTTAAGAATCATTCATGAGTGTGTATGTCGTAATTAAATAAACCTCTTTATTTAGCGTTATAATGATATAAGGCAACTTGCTTCATAGCACTATAACTACTTACTATTATAATATACTACAGCTAATTCTTTCTAATCTTCGTATTACAAATCCAATATATCTAAATCAAATAACCTTCTTTCTTTCACAATCGTGTAAATTTCAATTTGGCTGAAAAATATAAAAAACAATTCTTTGTTCTAGCTATAAACAGATCGGAAAGTAGAATTCCGGAGTTAAGACCTAGAGACTCAAAACTTCTCAAGGCCGTTATCTCACCTCATTTGCGTAGACATCTGTTTCAAATTTGAATTTGGAAAGGTTTTCGAACGATGCGTGCCTCATAACATTGGACTGGATAAAAGGTAACATTGAATTTTTATAACATAAAAAAATAAGAAGCTGAATTGTTTTATATTACCTTACTTTTTGAAAAAATACGTAGGCATTACGCAAGCCCGAGAAATTAAATAATAATTACAACATAATGCAAAATGCCGCTCGAAATTCAAAACTTTGCTAGATTTTGCAGTCCAATTTCAAAATGCACATGCAAGATTCGCGAGCTAAATGCAAGGTCATTAGGGGAACGTGGAGATGCTTCTCTTAGGCCAAGGTCAAATGGAAAGTTGCTTTCTGCGCGTAAGCAAAGTTCAATGTAGGTATTTTCTGAAAGGCCAATTTTAGTAGTTACCTAGAATTGCGTTTGACCGAGAGCTTTATTAAATAATCGCCACTTACGAGTACCATCAGTTGAAATTTCGGTCAAAAAAAAGGACTTAAAAAAAATTATCCACACGATTCGCAGGCAGATCGACTATTGCAATAGAGACGGTAAAAACACATACAAGGAATTGCCTCGAAACTCTTGTCGACGGCAATGCGGAAAGAGAAATAGCTATTTGAAATGATAAAGATAAAGACTAATAAATTTACTGCCGAAACTGTGTACAAATATAAAACAATAAGGTGGAAACATCCGTTTGTCCGGACGTACAATATAAGGTTTAAAGAAATTTATTCTCAAAAAGACACAATGTCACTTACATGTTATTCTAAAGTAGCTATAAAATATTTAATTTAAATAACTAGGAAATTTAAGAGCCACATAAGAGATTTGATCCTTGATTAGTTAATCTGCGTACGACTTACTGGCTGTCAGAATTATAAGAGTTTCAGTAAGAGCTATAATTGAGTATGAAGGTTAATAAAGAGATTCATAAGAGCTGTAACATAGGGAATGGGTTATCTGTTTATCACTTCATTGCATTTATCAAGTTTATTTTTTTATTGATGTACAACTATTCTTACGGGCACACCCAATGCAATAGAGTACCTTATATTCTCTATACTAAATAGAAAATTATTAAACATTTTCAAATTATGAAAACTAAGATAATTTACAAAAGCCTGTTATTAATAGGAGTTTTTTTTACGTCATTGATTGAGCCCATGACTCCATAAATGAATTTTCTCTCTCCTCTCTCAAACTTTAAGGTTTATGGTTTGGTCGTACAAATCCTATCTCAAAAAGCCAACATGTATCCTAATACATGGTGGCTATAAGATAGGATATAATATTACTAGGATACACTAGGGTGTATCCTAGTAATATTTAAAGCCAAAAGTTAGGAGTGCCGTTTGTTTGTAGACAACGCCGAAACTTTTGTATAAATAAAATTAATATACATTTTATATTTAATTTTATTTATACAAACTTTATTAAAGACTATTTTTTGTTGCGATAACATGCGTGCGTAGCCGCGTTGAGAAGCTAGTTTGAAACATACCACAACAAACGTAACAAAATATAGAAGCTCTTCCCACAAAACAATCTTTCAATGCTAGTTCATTCTTCTAACCAGCAATAGAAAGTCTGCACCCCCTCAATTTATAGGCCCTCCTAATGGGATCGCACATTTTTTATGGAATATATAAACACATTCTCAGAACTTACCCAAAACAATTCATTTTTGTTTTTATTTAATTTTTTGACACTGCATTTTTTTTCAACCTATATAAAAAGGACTTTTTATATGGTGCATGCAAATTACTCGATGGTGTCCTTTTATAACCCTTTCGGCCGCCATTGTACTTAACTATGCAGTCTATGTCTTCTTCTTCTTCTTCTTTTAGCTTTGGCTCGCGGTCTATGTCTCTTGGCTCATCAGAAATGTCAAAAGGAACGTTTCAAAACCTCCATACGTTTAATCAGAGGATGTGCAACAGTTTCCTGTGAACTGACTATCTAATTACTTAGGAATCTAATCGAAGTCGGGTAATTGCTATAACGTTTCAAAATGGAAATCACTTTTGATTTATGTTCGTTAATCATCCAAGACTAATCTAGGATTGTTGTTTGCAATGAATTATGTAAAAAAGATATATATCCTTAGGCTGTTTACGTTCCTACTTTGAATCATCATCAGCTCGTATATGTCCACTGTTGAACATAGGCCTCCCCTCAAACGACACCACGAATAGCGGTCCTAAGCCACTTCCATCCAACGACTCGCTGCGACCGCTACGATGTCGTCGGTCCATCGAGTGGAAGATCTTCCCAAACTTCGTTTCGCATTACATCGCGGTCGCCACTCGAGAACCTTTACTACCTACTTTGAATACCTACCTAATTGGAATTTTACTACCTGTGTAAAAACTATCGTAGTTTGAATAATTCACCCACGGGATGCGCAACGCGCACCTCAAGAATCACACTGAAAAAGACACATATTTATTATATACGTTTTATGTTTTTCTAACACATGCAAGTTTTGAAATATGTACCTATTATCGAACAGAAAAATGTATATATCTTGTTTTTAGGCTTGTTATATTACATATTAGTAATTTTTCTGACTATCGTGCCCTGTTATTTGTCATTAATTCTGTTTTGGCCCGTACCGTACTATAAAAAAAAGAGACAAGCGCGAGTTGGACTCGCGCACGCTATAAGGCCTTGTTTCTTGCTAAATTTTATGATTCTAGGTCAACGCGATAAAGGGCATATAGCAGGGACGAGGGAAAATTCTACCTCATCCCTGCCCTATATAGGTCTTGATCGCTTACAAACAGCAAAAAAATAAATTGCCTCATTATAATAAAATCTCCTTTATCATAGGTATGAAACATATTTTTAATTTTTTTTATAACAAATTGGAAACTCTTTCTTTTACGGTTTAAATTCTAATAGGCTGACGATGATTTTGGCCGAGCGCGTTGATGTCTTTTCTATAGAAAACATAAGTATGTATGTATGTATAAAAAATTACTTGCCCGACCCACTGATCGACCAATCGTATTTTTTTACTCTAAACTAATGTCAACAAACCCTTGCTTCCCTGTCATCCTGACTAGCCCCACTACGATATAGAAAGTGAATGTAAACCACTACCCGGCCGTGCGTTTGCGCCGACAATAACATACGCGGTTCGGCGGCGGCTCTGACCGAACGCCATTCAAATTTAAAACTTTACGAATTCTAAATCAGAATTCTTTTATTTTCTTTTGTGCCAGTGTTGCAAGCTGTGATAATGAAGATGAGAGTTTTTATTATTTTCGGTGAGTTTTTATTATAATTTTTTATTGTTCTTTTAGATTGTTTTTGGTCACGCCAAAAATAATATATTTCCGGTGAATATTTTGGTGTTGTAAGACTATCAGGAAACTTTCACTAAATTATGAAACAATTAAAATTAAACATTAAAAGAAAACGAAAAACAAACAAAGTTCCTGGTTATTATTATAATTACAGCCAAGTTTGTCGGGGAATATCATCAAATCTATCATAGATCGGTAGCGTAATTTCTCAGCCCAACAAAAAGTGGAACCATTGAGTCACTTCCTACATTTTGATGTCACGATTATGCCACATATTACCATAGCCTATAAACTGCAATAAATTACTCTATCAACCAGCCTACTTAATTTTCCGGTTTTATACTTAACCGCTAGAACACACTACACAGTGAAATATGGAGACTCACTTTCGTCTTTTCGCTCCATTTCCTTCACTCATCGTTTGAGGTATAAATTACGATATACTTACTCTTTGAAATTACTATGGTAATTGAGCAGGGCTCTTAAAATACGTAGGAAATTGGATGAATGTATTTAACGGATGAAATTAAGGGAGGTAGGGATAGGGTATAAGGGAAGGGTAGGTCCGGGTTCAATTCGGTTTATGGAAGGGTCTCAAGCTGAAGGGCCGGTTGAGCCCTTTTGCAATTTAGACGTATTGTGAGTCAATTTATTTTTTTCAGTTTTGAGTCTATCGAGCTACTTTATTCTCAGTTTTCATATACATTATTTTGTATGGTCCGATAAAATTCATAGTATCTAGCGGAACTTTTTTTACCCAGGTACTTACTACTTAGGATGGTACTTTAAAAATATTGAAAAAACTTTGGTAGTATAACGAATTCATCACACTTAATATTATAAATGCGAAGGTTTGGATGTGTGTATGGATGTTTGTTACCTTTTCACGCCAAAACTACTGTCCAAATTATTTATTTATTTACGTATTTAACTGATTGGGCCGAAATTTGGTATGGGTATAGTTTGAGGCCAGGAAATTATCCCATTATATATTAATATAGGACATTTTTATCAATTTAGTAATTATCGACAAAAATACGAATTTATTACACCTAATGATAAAACTACTTCTACCAACACTCAGAATTCCATACTGATTTCTAGAAATGTTTTCCTTGAAAGCGTTCTATGCTTTTACAAGAAACATTCAATTAATTTGGTTACACAATTCTCTACTCAATGTTAATTAGTCATGTTTGTTCTAATTAAGATCAACACTAGATTTGAACAAGTGTTGCCAACTTTAATTGTCTGAAACTGGAGAAAGTCAAATCCTTTGATTTTCACTCAGCTCGGATAAACAAGTTCAGTTGGAATGGAATAATTGTTTTGGGTTTCAACTTAATTTGGATGAGCCCGAATGAGTTTTTTTTTAGAGTTGTGAGTCACATTAATAGACTGGGGTGAGGAATGACAATTCATATCGTTGTGGCAACGCAGCCACGACTTTTGTAGGAAGGGACAATCATTCATAAAAATCTGCTCATTTGCCCAAGCGGTGTACACCGTATTAATTCAAGTAAAAATACCTAAACAAAAAATGGAAAGCCTCAGTACCTACTAGCCTTAGGTAAGTAGGAATATATTTTGTGTTTTGGCTTCGAAACAAATGAAAGCGAATGATTCCACCAAGGAATTTATATACTAACGTAACTGGAAAGTTCACTCGACATTTAATGCAAAAAGGATTTTGAACCTTATCACAACTAGAAAAGGTTATTTTTTAATTCAATTTGGATTTAAGGAAAAACGGTCTCGAGAGAGACTCACTTTTCAGTCGCTGTGTCCCTTTCACACATTCACTAGCATGATACACTGATGAAACTAAAAAGGGAAGATTGGGCACTAACTCTTTGAAATTGGAAGGCTAAAACTAGGTTACACTAGGTTCACCCACCTCAGTCACGATCGCATCAACGTTTGTGTTACGCGTGCTTGCTACGACGTACTTTTGTGTGATTTATTGACTAAAAGACTACAGCAATGCCTTCGTGTGCGTTCACTTTGTGTCCAAAATAAAAAACAAAGCCCAAGGTATCACTTTTCACACGTGAATACACCAAAACTTAAAATTTTCTCATTATTCTACTGTATTTTACGATACTGCGTTTACCTATTGTCCTTATCATTTTCTTTTGATACTTAGGTAGTCGGAGGCCTTTATTCCTACTTGTACCCTAGGTATATGGGTGGTGGTGGGTGCCTCCAACTGCCTAAGTATAAAAAAATGATAAGGACAATAGGTAAACGCTTATTATTAGTTCTTAACTATATATTTTTTCAAACTCTTTTGCTGATTGCTTGAGAATGTTTGCAATTATGCCCCACACGAGCATATTTACTAACATTAGAATTTTCACTCCTTACTTAGACCCCGCTAACTCGTTAGACCCTCAATATTGTATGACGTCTTATAGTTTATAACCATCGGGGTATTGAGACAAATCAATTAATACCTCATTTGTTGAAATCGGACAAGTAGTTTCAGCGCTAGGTGGCATAGAAATCGGCTACATAGGGTGCCAAACTCATAACCGTCCTCTGTTGGTAGTCGGGTAAACATGCATAGTTTTTCAAGACTCAATTTCGATTGGTAGAATCATCTATATTCAATTAGTGCAGAATACTCGGTTTGGGAGTCCGACACGCATTTAGCCAAAATCAGCATCAGCATCCGCTGATGTGTCAAAAACCCGCATCAGCAAAAACCCTGATTTGTAGTTACAATGGGTGTACCGCAGGGATCAATCCTCGGTCTTTTCCTATTTTTGGTTTAAATTAACGACCTGCCTCATCTCGTTAAAAATAATCACGAGATTGTATTGTTAGCTGATGATACTTCTTTAATTTTTAAGATGATTAGACAAAACACAAATTATGACGAGGTAAACAATGCAATATCAAAAGTAGTCCACTAGTTTGGTGTTAATAATCTTTTGCTTAACGAAACTAAAACTAAATGTCTTAGATTTATTCTACCAAATGTAAAACAAGTTAAGGCTGATGTAAACGTAAAAGGAGAAACGTTAGAAATTGTAGACACTACCGTATTCTTAGGAATAACCTTAGATAGTAAACTTCAATGGGGCCCACACATAGATAAGCTATCGAAGAGACTTAGTTCTGCAGCGTATGCAGTCAAAAAAGTCCGTCATCTTACAGACGTTGATACTTCCAGACTTGTCTATTTCAGCTACTTCCATAGCATTATGTCGTATGGTATATTGCTGTGGGGGAACGCTGCAGATATTAACACCGTATTTGTGCTACAGAAGAGGACTGTTCGTGCAATCTATAACATGGGTCCTAGAGAATCTCTAAGTGATAAATTCAAAGAAATAAATATAATGTACCATGTCAATATATTTATGAAAACGTATTGTACACTCTTAGAAATATCGATCGGTTCCCTAAAAATTGCGACATACATAATATAACTACTAGAAATAAGAATAAACTCGCTGTGCCCAAAACTAGGTTACACAAGATTAATGTATCTTTTAGAGGGCAATTTATACGCTTCTACAACAAACCCCTAGCGAGTTGCAAAAACTTTCTATAAATAAATTCAAACATAGGTATCCTTTGTAAAAAGGCTTATTACAAAATTTCAGACTATCTAGAAGATAAATAGCTTGGGACGGATTTTGCTCCAACTCCAAAAATAACTCGAAAAATAACAGCTAACAGGTTAAAGGTTTCTTCGTCGCTTCTTTACTTTAGTTTACATACCGAAGCGACCGAAATCAAAATATAGCTTTATTTCCATATCAGTGTTTAATTTTAAGAATTTGACCTTTTCTAAATGTACATTTATTGTATTTACGGAAATAAAGAAATTTTGACTTTGACATAGCCTATAACCAACGGGCTATTAAGACGAATCATACAACACCTCATTTGTTGAAATTGGACCAGTAGTTTCAACGCTAAGTGGGAACATAAAAATCGGTTACATACATAGAGTGTCAAACTCATAACCTTCGTCCTTCGGTAGTCGGGTAAAAATTATAGGACCTCGTGCAACATTAGGCCACAAATTGCACAAGGCTATATTGCTTAGTCATGTATGATTGATTGCATGAATGCATCAGCATTGCCATATGAATCAGTTATGCTAGATAACTCTAGATTGTTTCCAACAGTCTGCAGGTAGGTAGCTCAATTGTTTAAATTGTAAATATTAGTTCTATTTTGTTTCTATACCTACTATGATTGTAATTAACTGAATAAATAGTAATATGATTGATTGTTTATAAAAAATTGGTTTTGCTATGTGTTGTTTGAATTGCCACTTCAGTATTTTTAGTCGCAAAAGAAACGCAATTTCAAAAAGCATGACAGTGGAGTGTGACTTCAGCCGGTTGCCCCGCCGAATTTTCTGACGAGAGAAAAGTTTTATATCTCAGAGCTCTTTTCTCATACAAAAGAAACAGCCTGTTTACGTCACACTTGATGGTTCCAATATGGGGACGTTTTTAATTGTTTCTGACTTTACCCTTAGTATTCAGTCTCTTTCAGACCGCGGGTTTTGTATCAGTGAGCCTTCCAGTTACGTTAGTATAAAAATTCCTTGGATTCCACTCATAAAAAAATCCGTTCACACTGCAGGTATGAAGTAAAAACTCTTTAGTTCAAACCTTAAGCATTCCAAACAAGGAGGTGTCTACACTGTTGCAAACCTTTGCTTCAACCTCTTTAGAATTATTTGTATATCAACACAATCTAATTACAAAGATGAGATAGCACATCACCTCGCAGATAATTTGCGAATTGTGAAATTGCTTGCATTTCTAGAAATACTTACAAAATCGTGCAATCTTCGATATTTTGTCCGCGACTGTTGTAATACTAATGACATCTTGATATCTTGCTATAGAATCCTCATTTGCAGATCATTAGTATTTGCAAATATGGATATTTGTAATAACCATACATTATGTATATTGTAAGGCTTGTTTTGGCTCTATGTTTTAAAATATCATTACAATGATTTCTACAAGCGTTGCCCAATATGAAGACCACTAGTAAATCTTTGGATTCTGTCAAATAGTAGGAGTCAAGCTTTTTCTGTTTTATCTATTGCGCAGAGAATATAATTCTTCTTCTTAGTCGGTCAGTCTTGGCAGAGTGGTTGTGGTTTTATTGGGCCCTCATAAACTGCTGCTCGTGCAATGCGCTGCCATCGTTCCTTGTTAGTCGTGTTGTGGGAGCAGTCAGCCATGGTGGATTGGCTCAGAGAGGTGATGTGGTCCGACCAGTTTGGTTGGAGAGCGACCACGAGATCTCTTGCCCTCCATTTTACCTTGGACCACGAATCGCCATCGTGCTTATTCCGTGTCACATGCCCAAAGAACTTAAGTATTCGTATTTGCACGGCTGACGATAATCTCTCTTTTTATTAATACGGAGTTCTTCAAGGGTGGAGGGAGACGATAGTCTGATACGCGGTCCACGGAATCCTCAGGAGATGTCTCCAGCACCACAGCTGTAGTGCATAAGAATCTATTATAATATATATCATCATCATCAGCCCATACACATCCACTGCTGGATATAGGCCTCCCCCCTATAATATATATATATACGAGTACACGATTACCTATATTAAAATAACAAACACAACTCCATGATGGCAATGTTTATATATTTCTTTGTAGTGCCTCGGGCTTACAAGACAATAGTTTTCACTGGTTCATTCACATACCCACCAATTATGGATATTGAACAGCTCTGACATTTGTAAAAACCACACGCTACAACGTTTTGAACTGTTTATATAATAAACTAGGAATACTTAACGTCATTGGTGTTTTCCAGCATTTTTTTTTGACTTCATTATGATCATCATCGTATAAACCGAACAAAGTTCACTGATGGATCATAAACTGTCTGAAGTTCACTCATGGATGTACCCAGGCCTTCGCCGAAGATCGCTCAGAGTCAGAATATATTTTCAAATGAATAGAATAAGCTTCTAAAATGTCAACAAAAACGCATTTTCAATGTCTAACTATTACAAAATCATGCCAATTCTGTTTCCCGCAAGACACAAACATTGTTTTTCACTATAGAAAGGACAATGGTCCCTTTTACCGTCTTTTCCACCTTGATCTATTGTTTTACCTACAAACGGATTCATTGTTAATGGGACAAGGCTACTTGTGTGGGAACTATCAGTTATGTTTGACTATCTATTAACTATTACAAGTTGCATTGTAAGGTTTTTGTTATTGCTTGGGGTAATCTCAAACGGCGCTATAGTCCGTAAGGAAGTCTCAAAGATTTTCGACTAGTCGGGTACTTGCCTCCGTGACGCAGTTGGTTAGCGCAGTCCCGTTTTCAGGGGAAGGTCACGGGTTCAATTCCCACCGGAGTTGTAAACTTTTGGGATATTAAAGTTGCATTGTGTAAGTTCTGAAGGTCTGTAAGGACTTTTTAGAACTGTTTAGTCAAAAGTTTGGTGTGACAAAAGCGGGGTTGGCGTATCGCAATTCCTGTCAATAAGTATCAAAAATAAATACAATGAACGACTGCAGTTACAACAACAATTAATATCATTCAGCCTGCCGACTGGTAGAGTTTATAGAATATTATTTCTTCTGTTATGTTTTGTGTTTTGCAGGTATTTTTAATTTTGTTACAGGCGTATTTTTTTATTTAATCAAACATTACGTATGCACGTAAAAATTATTGCATCTCTGGAATCTTACCTTCGAGTTCATAGAGTCTGAACTGACACACACAGGCAAGCTTTCATAAAGCTGGCAATGTTTTCATTTTACTATCTTCCAATAGATAACCTTATGCTGATTCAAAGGGGCTTCTAAATTTCCATTTCATTAACCAATTTTACCGTCTGCTAAATTTCCCTGTATTTACAACGATTGTACCGTCATGTCGCAATGCAGAATGTTCTACTTTGCACAAAAGCCACGAATTCTACTCCAACAACTATTCACTGTAATTTCATACATTAGGAACGGTTACCGTATTATTTAGGTATCGCAAACAAAATATATGGTTTGTACTACGATAAAATACATCAAAATACCATTCAAAGTCGTATTGTAAGACATTTATCCAAATTAATGTATTTTGTAAGTTTTCTTAACAAAGAAATTACAATCAAATAATAGAAACGAATAAGAACTAGTATTTACAATAATAGAAACAAGTAAGCTAACTGCGGACTGTTACAAATCTACAGCTAGCTCAACTAGTCCAGTTCAGTCCTTTTGTAAGTTAAACATTTATTATTGTTTATTTAATTTACTTTTATTGTTTCAATTAATAATACTAGTTCTAATTTTTATATAATAAAATATTATAAATTAATAACTCTGTTTTATTTCAGTTGGTATTATTTAACAAAGTAGGAGGTAACATAAGAAAGGTAATAATTTCTTATGTTATGATAAAAGTTAGAAAGCTAAGACATGATTGAAGTTACTATTTTTTACAAAATAAAATCGCTTTCTTTTAAACAAACTTAGTAATTAAACTAAAGTGAAACAAAGTAAAGTTTTATACTTTTTGATAATTAAGTTTAAAAAACTTAATTTGTTTCATTATATGTCTGACATTCGCTTTCTTTCGTAAAAAGTTAAATATATATATCTAAATCTAGTTTATGCACTCAAGTGCCTTGCTGGTATTCAAAACTGTGTTACAATATTGGATTGGATTCATTTATATGGATTTGTATTCAGGCACAAAGTAAAATCGAAAGCATGTAAGACGCATTCTGTATTTATGACTGTCTGAATCAGTTACAACAATAGCCAATCGGAATTTCACAGTCAATTTTGACTTTTACTAACTTTAAACATCATTGAGGGTAATATACTGTAATGTGTACTAATATAGGTTCTTATAGTAATAATAATCGGTCACAGAATCACCGATTCGGTGCAGACAATGCAATGACGGTAATACAATTCATTATGTGTCTACAGACAGTGTAAGAGAGCCATTAACTTCACCTCGATATATGTATGTACAGTTAGCCTCGACAAATAATGCATTTTCTTTTAAAAAAATTCGGTCGAAAGTTGTTGGACCAGACTGAAAAAGGTGACCTTGGGTTCTTTAAATTTTAATGCCATAGACACTGCATAGTAGGACCTGACATTTCAAAGACCTATTCTTCCACGAAAGATCAGCGCCATCTTTTGAATTGTAAGCCCACCTACCTTAAGGTTCCTTAAAATCAGATTTGAGAGAAGACCGAAGCTGAGCTGAGCGGAGAAAAAACAACCAACTCAGCTTCAGTGGAGACCACAAAGCGGAAAAATCAAAAAGGAGATTTAAACTGTGCCTCGCAAGCTGGCGACATCACGCAGCGGAGACAAGAAGAGATGAGTATAGAGATATGAGCTGTGCTTCACTAGTGCATTCATCTCAACAAACATCTGACGCTCGCCGAACGCAGCTCAGCTGCTTTAGCCAGCACACATCTCCGTTTTAGCCACCACACATCTTTGCAACGTCTTTGTCTTGCCAGCATCATCTCAGCACAGCTTCGGTAGAGGCACCCTAGCTGAAAAACGTCTCTTCTCGTCTTCACTCGGACATCTCCACACATCTCCATTTTGGTGGAGAATGAGGGTTTTTCATTAGGGGTTTTCTTCATTATCGGAAAATGCCTCTGATAATGAATGATGCTTAATGTTTCCAATACAACTTTTGAAACTATCGTCATGGTTGTCAACACTTAAACCATATTCACCATACTTAAGGTTGTTCTAATTTTTGATTTTGCAATGTTGAGTTACTGAAAACTTTAGGACATGAGATTAAATTTCGATGAGAACGGGACGGACCCTTCTCAAAGTAAATATTTTACGTCACATTTCTGGTACAATCTGTTGTAAAATTGGAATGGAACCGTATCAACGTAAATGTCCAATTAGATAATGACATAAAAAGATAGACACCTAATTATTTTATTTCATCACTTTAAAAACATACAAACCTTTGCAGACTAGGTATGAGTGTTATTATGTGCACCTATACAAATATATAATAACTTTTGAACAATATGGTTGCAATAAAACATTGATTTAATTAATACCTAAGTTTCTTGTAATATTGGTTCTTTGATTGATTATATCAATCAAAGAACCAATAATCTATCGATGTTGATTGTACATCAGAAAATTACAGAGTGCGGGAACGTTTTTCCCGGTTGGTTCTTTATAGTGCTTGTACTCTGATAAAAACTGTCTATTGTCTGTAGTTCCACGTACCATTGTCATAATATTAATAAGCGTTTCCATACCGCTACTTGCAGTGAGTACGTTTAAAAATTAAATCTTAAAACTTGAGCGTCTCCCAAACTTTTCAATCAATCATTTATTCATAGGAAACATGGTACAATAATATATAGGTGATAAATACAAGTAGATCCTCATGACTCGCCACATACCTGGCATGTAAATATTAAACTTATACTCAGTGTCTAATTTATTAATAATTATAATTATCTATAAAAGCAAACATCATCTCAAAATTACTATGTCAAATAAGTTTATAATATTAATTATTGTGTTATATTTGGTTTTCGCAAATATGAACACATCTCTCTTTTTTACCCGACTACGAGAGGGTTATGATTTTGACACCCTATGTATGTATGTAGCCGTTTTTTATGTTCCCTGGTAGCGCTGAAACTACTGGTCCGATTTCAACAAATGAGGTGTCATATGATTTGTCTTAATAGCCCGATGGCTATAGGCTATGTGACGTCAGATAAAAATGGGGGTCTAACGAGATAGCGGGGGTCGAAGAAAGGGTCGAAAATTTCAATGTTAGTAAATATGCTCGTGTGTGGTATCGTTGCAAAGGTCTTTGTTTGTACTTTTCGAAACCGTTTCTCAAACTTTTGTGAGGTTAACGATTCTCAAACTATTAGGAAAAAGGTGTAAAAAAAATTGTTAAAAACTAAAACCCGCCTACATAAAAGTCTTAAACAAGCGTTCACCTATTGTCCATAGATTTTCTTTTGATACTTAGGAGGCACCCACCCCATAAACCTAGGGTACAATTAGTAACAAAGGCCTCCGTACTACCTAAGTATCAAAAGAAAATCTATGGACAATAGGTGAACGCTTGTTTAAGACTTTTGTGTAGGCGGGTTTTAGTTTTTAACTATACATATTTTTTTCGCACCATGCTCAAGAAGGCTCCCTATTCGACTTCGCCGGGACATACACGTTCTTTCTCTTCTCTATTCTATTCTCTTGAATCCTTTTTCTCCTGCGTACCGAACGGTTTGAGTTTTTGTATTCTTCTAGCTCCCAAAATCATAGATCATTTGTCTCCTCGAGTTTCCCACTCACTCCCAATCCATTTATAGCAATTATTTTAGTGTACAGGCTGTTCGTCCTTGGAACAAACTGTCTATCGATATCAGACTTGCTTCTACCATCATTCCCTCAAATCCAAACTGAATTCCCATTTCCTCTCTTTAGCTGTCTAACTAAACTCATTAAAATGAATGAGTTTAGTTAGACTGCTAAAGGCAGGTCCTTCATCTGTACTTCTTCAGGTGTGATTGTTGCTTGATTATTAGCTTTTATAATGTTTGTTTCCTCTTGAAGCATTGAATTATTTTATTTTGTTTCTAGATATAAGGGATAGTTTTGTATTGTATATAAGTACCTATGTATTATATTAATCAAACTGTTGTTTACTGTCTGTGCATTATCAATCCTTTTTTTTACATATATCTTTTTCTCCATCCCAAGATGTATATATATATAGAATATAATGCGTAATCTTTTAATCACATGGCCATGTCTCCTGAATTCAGTGAATGTCAATGTTTATTGAATGTTAATGTTAGTGAATTATTGTTTGTGTGTGTGAATGGATGTGTTTTCAAGTTACTGCTGCATATACGTAAATCATTGGAGAATTTTAAACTGTATCAAGTTAAGCTTAGTTTTACGTTCGGTGAATTCGGTTCTTTAGTCGAGTGAATAATTTGGCGTGTTTTAAAAAACGATAAACTGACTTCGAATTTCTGAATCTACCTCTTGTTTAAGCCTGCTGTCATGGAAACTGTTTGTTAACAGTCATTGTGATAATTTGATTATTTTCAAAAATTTCAAGAACAGTGTAAAAGTAAAGGATACGAAGTCGATTATTAATCGACTTCGAATCCTTTACTTTTACACTGTTCTTATGTTTCGTGGGATAAATACTAATCCCTTGGAGATCAAATTCTATGGGAACACCTCAGGATCATTTTCTATACATAATGAAAGAATTTTCAAAATCGGTCCATAATTGGCGGAAATATCGCATAATTAGCGGTAACATATTTACAAAAAAATACATACAGACGAATTGAGAACCTCCTCCTTTTTTGAAGTCGGTTAAAAAGGAACTGCAGATGATAATTGGGACCGGATTCAAAGTTAAACAGAGGCATTGAGTTTCACTGTGAAACTGTGAAGTTAAATACATAAAAGCGAAAAACGTTTGTTTGTCTTCCATTTTGTTTTGGTGTCGGTATCTAAACGTAATTGCTGTCAATTATCACAAATCAATTTGTTTTGCAATTCTGTCTCCTCTCACGATATTTCGTTTTCCTTATTTTACATTTTGTTTCGTGTTTGTAGACAAACGAGTTTATGAAGATTGTAAGCGATATTTATCGTTGTTTATTAGGTACCTACCTACCAACTTAGGTAAAAAATTATAAATTCTATTCTCATTTTACAAATCTACCTATGTCGACCACAAACAACATGCATCAATTTCGGTGGTAACCTGATCACGAAATTACCTATAAAAAAAGGAAAAAAAAGCAAAGCGCAAAAGGTCTGATAATTTTCGATAGCTCGGGTGAACTATCTCTACATCTACATGCTGATGTTAAATCATCAAAAATCAATAATATTTAGTAATTATTACTGTACTATATTATGGTACTATAGGTACCAACCTAGCAGTAATAATTGGTAAAATATTGATGGCGCAGGCAAAAATTTTTTGAATATTGTATTTATCCCCTACTTACTTTGATAAAAGGTTTGCTATAATTCCGTTATTTCCTTTACATATTAGACCGTATCACAAAAATAGCTTCTGCTCACCTAAAAATGGAGAACTATCGCTGATGCTCTTTGATTTACCGAATTTGAAAAAAGAGGAGGTTCTATGAGTCGGTATATTTATAGAAACCGATCCGATCTACTATGTACTACTAGTACTATGTACTACTAGTACTATGTACTACTAGTACTATGTACTACCAGTACTATGTACTACTGGTACTATGTACTACCAGTACTATGTACTACTAGTACTATGTACTACTAGTACTATGTACTATGTGTATGGGAGGTCCCATACAAATTTTGTTCCGAACGATTACTATTTTTGTCCCGCTAAACTGAGAAGAATAATAATGTTTTTATCTCAAAATGCAAAATAGCCTATAAGTTAAATATAGCCACCAAATTAATTTTATTTAAAGATATCTAAGTACAAACACACAGTGATAGTGATTAACAAGCGTGGTGATTATGGCAAATCCCCCCCTACATGGGAGACCATCCACTCGATGGACTGACGACATCGTTGCGGTCGCAGGGAGTCGATGGATGGAGGCGGCTCAAAACCGCTCTTTGTGGCGTCGTATGGGGGAAGCCTATGTCCAGCAGTGGACGTGTATGGACTGATATGATGATGATGATGAAACACACAGTAAAGCTAAAAAGCAATGAAAAGCAAAAAATAATAATAAATGAATTCGCAATCGGTTTTACGTTTTTGTAAAAATATTGAAAATTATTTGTTGACGGTTCTCCGTTTGTACGGCATCCTGTATAACGACCATTTCCCTCTGAGCCTGCTTAAGTTTCATAATGCAGCAAACAATATACTACTAAGTATTTAGACGGATAAGGAGATATTTCCAGATACGAGGGACTAGCGTGCGAGTAGATCCATATCTCGCGATTGTTACAGCTGCTTCTAACAGCTTCCATATTGTTCTTGGATTGTATTCGGATAAAAACTGACAAATTACTGAGAAAAGCCTCCGATATCGCATGGGATAGATTGCTGAGTATTTTGTCTGATTTTTGTAATTTGTGTGTAAGCGAAATACCATCTGCGTTACGCTTATCTAAGTAGAAGCCTTGCCCATTTTCCGAGCTTCATAAAATCAAAAGTCTCCAGAATGCAAATAATTCTCTAGGTTTTTTCCTTCATTTCACGCGAAATAAATTAAAATAATATGTTATATCTAATAAAACCTAACTTATATAATTTCATTGTTGGAAAATATTTCAGTCCTAAGCCACGCGTGATACAAATAAAAAGTAACCCTTCAAGGAATGATTCCTAAGTGAAATAGACTATTGAGAAAAACTTACCATATAGGGTTGTGACCTTGTGACCCATGAGCACTGAAAGTGCCTGCCACAAAAGTATGTCGAAAAAACCTACGATTTTTGAAATAAGTATAATCAGGGGGCTACCAATTGACTATGTTTTCTGGGCCTTCCTATAGAGTCAAAAATTGAAATAAGGAGCCGTAGACGCTTCCCAAGCATGCCAGTAGAAACTTGATATATGGAAAATTTGCTTAAAAAAGACTGAATAAACGTGTCAATAGATATCTACGATAAGTGTGGCTTTGAACTCAAAGATAGAAAAGTTACGACTGTATCAGCTGCAGGATGTAATAAGGTTACTGCATTTTTTCACCGTCTTAAGTTTTGTTGTCAATGAGCAGTGGGAAAGGGACCAGAAAAATATTTTTGATAGATTCTTCCCACCGCGTGCGAGATTTCGTCCACTTATTGTTCTTATAATTTTACTAGCTGACCCGCCAAACGTTGTTTTGCCTTCAACCCTTCAACACTTAGGGGTAAGGAAAATAGATAGTAGCCGATTCTCAGACCTACTGAATACGCATATAACATTTGGTAAAAATCGGTAAAGCCGTTTCGGAGGAGTACGGTAACTAACATTGTGACATGGAAATTTTATATATAAGATTTTGATATTTGGGTAGTCGCATCACTTTTATAATGATGCTAAATGTTTTTTTGTAAATCTGAGACGCAATGCCACCACGTAGTACAAAAATGTACATTCAAATATGGGTTTTAATTACTAAGATTTAGATGCATTTCTTATAGACGGCGTCAGATGACAGACAGCTCGTGGGCTAATCATTTGCAGCTTCTGGGAAGCCCCTTTGTTACTGTAAAATGTATCTAAAGATAAAGAGTTTCAAACCATATTAGTATGCACATTTTTAAGCTTAAGGCATTCGCTGCCCAACCTCTGCGGAGGTGCGACCCGAAGGGACATAACAAAAAGTTCATGTGGGTTGTTGACACTCAAACAAAGAATCTCGTATCAAACACCTACTTAGTTAAAGCTCTTTTTGATCGTGAGTCTCCTCTATTGTGAAACATATTATGTTCAGACGACATCTTGGTCTTGCGCCATTAACTCATCGAAATAACATGCAGACGTGGCATGTTGAATATCAGAGTATTCATGTGACTGATGACTCAACGTTAGCGCCTACTTTTGACCTATTATAAGTATGTAGATCAGTTTAGTTTCTATACGACTCCGCCCAAATTTGGATTGATAAATTCGTCTAGGATATATAGTAGGAGTTGATTGCCAACAGATTTTGTAGCATTATCAATTCCTGCAACCTTTTGAAGGTCTATTATGTTCGTCTTGAAAAACTTAATTTACCTGCTACTTCCTGCTACCATACAGGCTAAATACTGTGCAGAAGTTTTGTTACGTTTGATTTTTAAAACTACACACTGAACAGAATCAAGGAATAATTTGCCAGACATATATGTATATAGGTAATATAATCCAAGTAATATAGACCAGTTGAGCTTCCTGTAGATTGTTTGTAATAGTCTGCAATTAGTTCAATTTTAAATACTAGTTCTAATTTCATTCTATTACATATTTCACTGTAATTTTATTTGTTAATAAAGATGTAGTTTCCAACTTAAATATTCTTATTTAGCTGGAAATAGCGCTTGGCTGGGAAAATAAAAATTACAGAGAATTTTTGGTTCCATATTATAAATAATGCCCGTTATCGGCTTAAAAGGGATATTAAATAAAGTGCCCTTGATCGGTCCATCATATTTTTGGTCTACGAAACTCGAAAAACCTACCTAAAATAGGATTACAAATTGAAAAGGGAGAGCAGGATAATTCCATCCATCAGAAAGCTTTTAATAAAAGTTCATCGTTTCTATTAAAAGCTTTGAGGTTATCTAATCGAGTTTATCGAGAATGAAGGTCATAAAAATGCAAACATAATCTGATATATAAAAAAATCTGATAACCAAATTGGAAAGATAATGGTCATTAACACAAGTTTTTCACAAATTTCGGTGGAACGAGAAACATTACTTGTTGTAAGAGGCCTTTATTGTGAACATAAGTAGGTAGGTTGGTTACCTACCCAACAGAACTTACCTAAAAACCCCCCTACATGGGAGACCATCCACTCGATGGACCGACGACATCGTAGCGGTCGCAGGCTGTTGATCGGCTCAGGACCGCTATTTGTGGCTTCGTATGGGGGATGCCTATGTCCAGCAGTGGACCTGTATGGGCTGATATGATACCTAAATACTATAATAAATGTTCAGTGTAAGTACATTCACACTACGACAGTCACAGTAGATTAATTTGTATAGGTATATGAAAAATCTTTTTAAAAATAATCTTTTATATTATCTAGGACCAAAATGCTTGGGAGGACGAATCCAACGAACCCAAACTCAACATGATTAAGTCGTTTCATTTAGGAGTTCCTATGGCCACCTTCAGTCTCCATCATCAGACCAGCTCGATGGTACCATGATATTGCATTACACAAAACTTATTTAGTTAAAAATAACTTTATTGGTTGAGGATAACAAGTCTAAAATTCAGTTGCAATATTTGTCCCAAATAACTAACAGGGTAAATAGAATAAAAGCTTATTATTATTATATCTAGTAACAAAAGTAGACGAGCAAATTCTCCGTAAGGCCACAGTTGAAACTCACGTCACTTCTTTTAATCTATATACTTTTATAGGAATAGTATACATATATGTGTGTGTAACATCATTAAGTGATTTTGAAACGGATCTAGTGTTTGTAATAATAAAAAGAAGAGCAAACTGGTCAATGCCATCTTTATCGTAATGTCCACACAACAAGTTGTGTATGTATTAGTGTATATTTATATTAGGTATATAAAAATAAGTCGGGTTTTCCTTCCTGACGCTATAACTGCAGAACGCACGAACCGGTTTCCACGGTTTTGCATTCTTTGGAAAGGTCTCGGGCTCCGTGAGGTTAATAGCAAAGAAAATTCAGGAAAAATTTCAATAGAAAGGCGGGAAAATCTTTTTTCACATACAGCGCCATCTCTGATACATAGCATGTACTACAAACCAATATTTTAAGTAGATGGCGCCGGTGCGTGATAGCCATCTGGTGGCGAAACGGAGTTTGCCGGGTTTGCTAGTTAGGTATAAGTGTATTAGGAGTATTTTAGTTTATGTTTGTTTTATTAGTTATATTTTCATATTTAACACCTGCACCGACTTCCTTTGATCTTCTCCTTCAAGCTTTGGTTGCCTGGTAGAAATCGCTTTAAGCGATAAGGCCGCCAATGCTTTTACCTTCTTACCAAACTATTTAGTTATAGATTTGTACTACAGGTTTTAAAAACATCTCACGGGCACCAGTTTCTTGCAAAACAAGATAACTAGATTAAAATAGCTTTATACAACAATTGTAAACAATTACCTTTTGCAAGAGAAAATAATAAAAAAAAAAGTTTTTCTGAATAATGAATTATCTATCTAACAAGTAGCCTAGACCATCTTTTACTAATTCGAATGTTTATTCGACCCAGACCATCTTGGTCTGGGTCATGTTTTAAACTGTCTTTGCAAAACATGAATTGAATGCCTTTCTAATACTTTGTCTAATTCTAAACTTATAAATAGTAAATATCATATTATTATTTTCTCTAAATAAAATACTAGCAGTTAATACCGGAAGACCAGCGCTGGTATGATCTGCTCTACCATAGCATATGCTGAGTGGAGTCCGATTTTGTCAGTTTTTTTTTTAATTTAAGGTTTACTGAGTATTCCTCATCTGTTCTGGCAAATAAAAATCTTTTTACTTAAATTTTTTACGATTTTTTTTCTTTTTTAATTATTTACCTAACAAATACCCTCAAAATGGTCCAATATTCAAGTTGCTTAGCGCGCTATGGAAAGATTTATCTTGGGGTTTCTCTATATAGGATAGATAGGATTTATAACGAATATTTCCAACAGAGAATCTTATATTTATGTCTAAACAACAGAAGAGAAACGTATGGTTTCTTTTCTGTTTTGTATTCCTCCTCTCTTCAAACTACGACAACTAAGACAAAAGTAATGATCCAAGAAAAAGGTCTGCTCTTCCGGGAGTGTCGCCAGCTGATTTCACTCACCAGTTGCCACTTTATTTCAACAAAATGTAGAAGTTGGAAAACAAACGTGATAAGGCTCAATTAAAAAATCAATAAAAAATGTGAATCGTCAATTATGTTTGTTAGATTAGTTAAAACAACGTTAGTTAAATACAAATCAATGTGATAAATAATGAGTAAATACAAAACCACATAGTTTTATCAGATTCATACAGGAGCTCGGGGAGTTACGATTTTACGCTACTGGTATCACCAGGAAACAGAGTCGTCTTCTCATTCGTCGATGGCATCGATGACGTAGCCTGGAGACACCCACGTGACCATCGTGTCTCTTTAACTAACGTGTTATGGACGTTGTGGGTAACGTCATGCATATTCAGAACGCTCGGTCACATGCCTTATTAAAAGTGTTATGTGAGAAACGCAACACCATTGCATAAACTTGTCTGAATCCAGGTACAGTAGTTAATAAGGTACGCAGTCTTCCGGCTGAGCCGCCTACATCCAGTGTAACTAATAGGCCAGTTCTCAGGATATTATATCTCGAACTAATTGACTGGTATAGTTTAGTGACCAAAGCTGTAAATACTTATGTTACCTACCACCATTTAATTGGTGTTCGTTTGGCAAAATATTTCGCTCAAGTTGGTAAAAATAGACATATTCGTGGTCAAACGAAAGTCTATTGACTTTAAAATAAATGCTTGTGTAGTGCCAGACGCTACCTATTAATTCTTTCAGAGCTCATGGGTCACAGAATATGGCAAGTTTTTATCTGGTCCAGTCTTGGAGAAAATTAAACTCACTGCGTATTTTTTTTTATATAAAGATGTATGTATTATAATAATTCTGTTTATTTACTGTTTGTGCACTCTTCTTCTTCCTGCCCTTATCCCACACTAGGTGGGGTCGGCCGGTCGGGTTTGTGCACTATCAACCCAAAAAACAAACCCAACACGAGAACCTGTACTCCCGGTTATCAGTATCCGCGGTTATCAGTACTGCGAGCTATATGACCTGCCTCCTGCCACCTCAGCTTAATAATTCTGAGAAATTTAGTATCAAACATAGTAAAAAGCAACAAAAACACTGCAAATTTGACTTATAATTAAAATAAAACGAGTTGAAGATGAAAACATGATAAAATGGCAATTACCCGTTCAAAAGCCCATGTAAATAATCTAGGCAATCATAAGTTTCGCTACGCCTTTTCCGCCAGCACGCAAAGTGGTTCGTTCAGCTATAATGAACACTTGTTCAGCAAGTTATGACCAGATCGTGGCCAAGCTGACTTGTAATCTGACCCCTGTACTTCAAGTGTAGAATCAGTTTCACCGTCCTTTAGAAAATATTAATTTATAGGCAGCTGGGTCTCTCATTTTCTCTTTTTATACCTTAATCAGTAGGTGACATTAAATTGCCTATTGCTGGCACCAATCCTTCCATTTTTAACCGACTTCAAAACAAGGAGGTTCTCAATTAATCTGTATGTTTTTTTTGTATGTATGTTACGCGGTATCTCCGCCAATTATGGACTGAATTCTTTCACTACTGTATATTAAATGATCCCGAAGGGGTCCCATACAATGTTTATCCCCAGGGGATTAGTATTTATCGCGCAAAACTGAAATTAAGTGTATAATTAAGGGAATTTGATGTCGGTTTATAGTTTTTTTAAAACACGCCATATTATATAAAGACTGTTTCATTCAAATCGAAGCATAAATATTACTAAAACAAACAACTAAAGCTAACTTGTTTATAACTGAGCAGGCGCTATACTATTTTATGTAATACTAGCGACCCGCCACGGCTTGTACGGGTGCAATGATACTAAACTATACACATAAGCCTTTCTCTTGAATTACTCTATCTATAAAAAACCCGCATCAAAATCCGTTGCGTAGTTATAAAGATCTAAGTATATCGTAGGGACAGACAGACAGCGGGAAGCGACTTTGTTTTATACTATGTAGTCAAGCTAACTCGATATAAACTATAATCATTTTATAGTTAACACTAAGGTTATAATTTGCCTGGAGTAGTATTAGTTTTGGCAAACAAAGTTAGCATACTAGATGCAGCGATCAGCTGACCTAGATCGACCTTAGGGTCAGCTCACACTGAGACGCGGCGCGACAGGAGTGGTCTCGAGACGCAGCGTGACGGCCCACGGAGTGTGATCGTATTATGTCAATATTTTTTTTTATTTTTAGGGTCCCGTACCTAAAAAGGAAAATCGGAACCCTTATAGTATAATTTTGTTGTGTGTATACTTCCCGTTGACCTAGAATCATGAAATTAGGCCTGCCTAATTTCATCAGGGTTCCGTAATTATAAGACCTTGTTTCCTGAAACAAGGTCTTATAATTACGGAACCCTCGGCGCGCGAGTCAACTCGCACTTGACGATTTTATTATTTATGTAGTAAATAAAGTTATATTTTGAATCACTATCTAGACCTTAAACTTCTTGAGAGAAGTGTAAATCGTAGACGCAGCCTTAGCGTTACTAACAAACGAGTTAGGAAACAGCAATATGTGCTTTCCTAATTTCTCTGATGAAAATATTTCCGCGTTACATGTTTGTTTTAATGCATATTTAATGATGTTGAGAAAACAACAGGCATTATAATAAAACACGCAATAGAGGCATGAAAAATTGTAAGCGGGACTGATGGTATTTTGATATCTTTTTACAAGCTTTTAAAGCATTTTATTTAGCTTGCAAATAACTATGTTTGTGTGGAATCTTCAGAACAGTTATCCTCAACCGATTGAGCTGAAATTTGGCATACTTATGAAAGTTTGGTGACATTACAATGTCATGGTAACATCAAGTTGGTCTGATGATGGAAACTGAAGGTGGCCATAGGAACTCCTAAACGAAACGACTTAACCACGTCAAGTTTCGGTTGATTGGATTTGTTTTCCCAAGCACATTGGTCCTAGATATTACACAAACATGTACGTATAATTTTTAAAAAATTATAGAAAAATATTTTATATATATTCCGATGTTCTTCTAAACTAATAAATTACTAAGTGCATATGACTTGAGGACTTAAGACTCTAACTAACCAGACTAAAATCATTGAAAGCTATCACTGAATTATTTCCAAGTGTGTGCTCAGATAAAGGTAGATAGAGTTCATGTTCTTCTAAAAAGCGAGCGTTCAGTCGATTCATCTGGCGTGACGACTTCTGTGGCGCGGTGGGCGAAGGTCCGTCTGAGACGCAAGAGGTTGCGGGTTCGATTCCCGCCTCGGAATAAATATTTGTACGATTTGCAGATATTTGTTCAGGGTGTTCTGGTCGTTTTCTATGTATAATAAAAAATATATTTGCACTTTATAAAATTTGTATAAAATTTGACTTGTATAAGCCTAAAGAAATAAAGTTGTAGATTCCAATTCTAAAATAATGGTATCTTTATCTTAAGATGGTTCCCTGACCCAAACTAGCGCCGCCACCTATTTTATCATATTATTACGTTAAACAAAGGATTTTTCCACGATTCCTTTTCCAGTTTGTGTTATCATAAGCTTTTTTTAATGCCTCTGTAATAGTTTTATTTTGTATAGCTTAGGAAGAGATGCAAAGTTGAACTTTTTGGCCACCAAGCTCGGTTTTAGCATCTCCAGGGAAGGGATTTTTGGAAATACCTTTGTTTAACGTAATAATACGATAAAATAGCTAGCGGCGCTGATTTGGATCGGGGTATCCCCTTAAACAACTAAAATTAAGCAGAAAACTTAAGACGAGCTGCCGTGGTAGCTCCTCATAATGGCCTCAGATGACCTATTTATTATCTTTCCTATCGATAATCTCCTCAAACATAAATGTTCTGTCTTTGCTGGCAATTTGCCAAACCGGAATTTAGCTTTTAACCTTCTGCCCAGTGGCAACACTGACATATTGACTTAGAAGATACGACACTAAATATTCTAAAACCTACCTGATAGTTACTCGGCCGACTCTTTCAGAAATCTCTGTTGTTTCCTTCTTCTTCTTATAATAAGTTTTCTTTGTGATATTATTTTATTTATTTGGGCCGTGGGGCCGCGGCGTACGAATATCGACCCCTCCAACTCAACCCGTGGATGTCGTAAGAGCCGACTAAGGGAACCTACCAGAGGAAGGGCAGCAGCTTCCGTCTGAGTATTTTTAAACACCAACACTGCGATCACCAATCCGCCTGCCAAGCGTGGTGATTATGGCAAATCCCCCCCTACATGAGAGACCATCCACTCGATGGACCGACGACGTCGTAGCGGTCGCAGGGAGTCGATGGATGGAGGCGGCTCAGGACCGCTATTTATGGCGTCGTACGGGGGAGGCCTATGTCCAGCAGTGGACGTGTATGGGCTGATGATGATGTTATATTATTTTAAGTTGGTAAAACGTAAATCATCTACCCCATCTAGTTTACGCGAGGTCTGCTCGCTACAGACTTGTAACACTTATCTACATCTATTATCTCTTGTTCCTATTATAATGTATATAATCTAAAACATTATCTATTATGTTAGGTACCTTACTTATATAAAGTACCTCTATGTAAGGTTTTTATCGGTAATATCTAGTTCCGCAACGGTCATAATAATTCACAAATAATTTTATTAAGTGCAAGTTACCACACAAAGCACTTTGTTACAATAATCTCAGGTCTTTTAATTTGTCTTATAATGTCGATCGTGGTTAATCTAGCCTTGGATATGACTATTGTATCCGAATATTTATATCCCATAGTTTTATATATATATTTTATTTGGATCATTTGATTCGAGATGCGATTAAAGTTCTAGGTCGAATTCAAAGCCAAAAGTAGATCCGGTCAAATAATATATCAATGAAATCAATATTTTTTTTGTTCAACCATAAAAAAGTTTTACAATCTGTAACTATATCTATAAATAGGTAATCTAATACCTGGTTATTTGTTTGGATATGGCCGTGGGTTCGCGGTGTACAAATATCGATCCTCCAACTCAACCCGTGGATGTCGTAAGAGCCGACGACCGTATCAGGACCAAAAAGGTCGTATAAATACGATTTAAATCGTAAGTTTGGCAACACTGCCTTCCTCTGGTAGGTTCAAGGGAACCTACCAGAGGCATTTATACGACCTTTTTGGTCCTGATACGATGTACGATCATGTGGTCGAAATCGTAGGCAAAATATACGATATTTTAAATCTTAACAAAATAAAATTTTGTCGATATCAAAAAACATACAACAAACTTAAACGCGCCATAAACTTCTTAGTCTCTGTCGCCGAAAGCACTATGAGCGTGTCACGGAACGTACGGGGTACCTACATGAACGTATACATAAGTACTGTAGGTACGTAACGGGAACATAGATATTGAAAAGCTGGCGCGATTGTCTTTGGTTGTTTTACAATTATCCTCGCTGACGACGCGTGACGTCACAAATCCAGCGACTTGACAACCAAAATTCGAAATGAATTATTCATGAAAACTGTGAATAGCATTGGCAAAACATATTAAAGATGCATACCAAGTTTAAGCTATCTAACGAGATGTTGTGTAAATTAAATTCAAAATATATACAAAAGAATAAATACTTTGTCTCCCGCGCCTACTGTTGTTATTTGAGTCTGATAGTGACTAGATAATAATAGCACTAGCGATAAATAACCGTAAGTAACAAATATAGATTTTAGTTCATAAAGCACTGCGTTTTTCAATAAATTACTATTGTTAGACTGAAATCACTAGCACAGCTATCACAGGGTAACAAGCTTCGAGGGGGGCAACTCTCGGGTGAGAAGGGAAAATCGCACACGTAGCCAGATCATAAAAATTTCGGCGGCTCGTTCCGCTCGCTGACAATGTCTTTGTCGGTGTCTTTTTTATATTTCTTACGTTATTAATCGCCGAAGAAATCAGAATAATGCAGCTATTTCCACTTATTGTCTTAGTTTGTCTTTGTTGCTTAGCCCACCTCACTAAACTCCAGTCCAGTCGAATTAGCTCAAAAAAGGGGAAAACTCGGAAAAATTTTAAGACTACCAGTGACCCTCCCCCCCCCCCCCCCCCTCCAATTCAGAAGTAAAATTGATCTACTTTTTCTGGGTTAAATCCAAATTTCACTGGGCTAAATATAACTGCGGCTCGCCTTACTATTATTATGAGTTGAGGGTCGGAATTCGGGTGCAGTTCCGCCACGCCACTGACTGAAATATCAATGTGTACAATTTTTTTTCTAGAATTCCTAGCAAAATACGATTTTTTCAAGTCTGTGGTACGATACCCTCAAAAATAAATCTGGCAACCCTGGAGGAAGAGCAGCAGCTTCCTTCTGAGTATTTTTAAACACCAACACTGCGATCACCAATCCGCCTGCCAAGCGTGGTGATTATGGCAAATCCGCCCCTACATGGGAGACCATCCACTCGATGGACCGACGACATCGTAGCGGCCGCAGGGAGTCGATGGATGGAGGCGGCTCAGGACCGCTATTTGTGGCGTCGTACGGGGGAGGCCTGTGTCCAGTAGTGGACGTGTATGGGCTGATGATGATGATGATGAATGTACTAACTAAAGACGACTTTTGTCAAAACGTTTTTGAAGCCTGTATTAACTTTTATTAATCGACTTCAAAAAATGGAGGATGTTTGGCAGCAAAACTAAAAAACAGTAAAACAACTAAAAAAAAATTAAATCGATATAATTTGAGGAAACTAAATATGCAGTTAGAGACAATTAAAAAGTGAGTAAAACTTCATTATTATGTCAATTTCGACCAAATGTCCTTTACGCCCTTTGAGCTCAGACAGAGGTATCGATATAGTTTTTTTAAAACAATAAAATTATTTTATATTTTTTTTTTTATTCGCTCAAGAGTTTCCTCCAAGTCTACTGAAAAAGAGTTACTTATATTTTTTTTTAAAAAGCCTTTATTCCTTTATTTGATCACAATCTCACCCGATAGTATTGGGCGAAGTAATTAAATAGATCACTTTCGGCCTGTTTTTGAAAGATGCTGAACATTGAGCCGAAAGCATAGAGCCTTCAATACCGCTAATGACTGTGGGATTCATACAAACATTCTCACTACTGACCTTCATGCAGAATTCATTCACATCATTGTTTTAACAAGTTGCCTACACGTGCAGTAATATTGAGCGACTCTATATAGTCTCCCAATGCTTACCGTTACATACCTTGGCAAATTTGATTGCCAAGGTATGTAGGTACTATTTATCCCGCAAATTTAAAAAAAAACCGTGTTCATATAAAAAAAATACATTAAGAATGTAAGTGGGTTAACTACGAACCTAGTTTATGTTGGAGGAACACCACCGTTTCATCCCTTAACGAGGGACTTCATCAGGGTGAGTGCAGTCGCGTCGCGCTCGTTCAGCATCGCGGCGGCGTCGTACACAAATAATTTATAATGAATTCGTGAAACTAAGAAAGATTTTATAGACAAAAATAAAAATAGTCAGTTGTTTTTGTACAAGATAATAAAATTATTTCTCTGAGACTTTAAATTAACATTTCATAACCCTATGTTTTGTTGACACACAAAACTTATACTTATGGGTGCACTTTCGAAAACTATTACAAGTAAAGAAACATGAAAATGAGAAAGTAAAGATAATTACGTTCTATTGGTAATAAAATTCATCGACAAATTAAGTTCCTTTGTTTTAGCTTTACCTTCAATGTCATCACCATCAAATAATAATAATTTTAATACTGAAAATTATTATTATCGAAGAAATATTCCCAGTAGCAGCCCGGAGTCATGAAGTTGGCAGTGTTACACCCTGCTCTTCGAGACACGGGTCTCGAGATCACGATAAGATTGATACTGCATCTGAACTCTCCCCGGCCGTGTGATTATGAGAGAGAGGAGTTAAAGAGTGCACCAGTGTGCAAACACTGGTACACTCTTTAACACTATATTGTGTGTGTGCGCAAGCACACACACAATATAAATGTCTTGCGTACATGGCTAGTCTCCGTTGAGACAGGCTGCCTAGGCCGAAATTCGGCTAGGACATCATTATATTTAAAGGAAATATAACAATCTGATACAAAAAATACATAGGTAGGTACTTGTTATCACAAAATTGTATCCAAACTCAAAGTTTGAGGAACAGTGAAGCATAAATATTAGGAGACATTACACAATACTGAAGATTATTTTACTTGTTGAGTATTTTAATTTGTCTTCTTTAATCTAATTTAAAGCCAGACTTAAATTTATCTCCACAACATTTCCCTTATAACCTTAATGGATTGGAACCTTATTGGAGCAGGCCTCTGTTCTAATTTATTTTAGAATTAATCAAGGTGAATCCATTTGTTTTGTGTTTGATAGTGACCCATCAATTTGGCCAGTCAGGCTTAAATATTTAAGGAGAAAGGCCTCGAATTACTTCCAAGTTAAGATGTTTATTAAAGGCATGGCCGCATGATGGTCTCAATATAAAATTATCATGAATACTGTATTTTGCGTTCAGTGAGATTCAAATTACAAATAGCTAGGTGATTATGGTAAAATCTTCAAGCTTATGGGAGGCATGTTCAGCAGTGGACTTATGTATGAGAGCTATGAGGACGATCGACATAGGTACGCAGTTTTGAATGAATCTGTGGCGCGCAGCGGGAAAACGTTTCATTGTAAACTGACAAAAATCCACTTCGGATATGCAATTACGCTAAAACCGCCTATCCTATAATGATATTGGAAAGCCCTTTGAATGGCCTTTATAATTAGCAATTCTTAACGAAGGCCATTGAAATGACTTCATATTGCATTATTGCTCTGGCCTCCGCTTTCCACCGAAAACGAAGGCAATTTTTGTTAATGCCTAATTTTTCTGTGAAAAGTCAAATAAAATTAATTGGTAAGTATCATATCCTACTAATATTGTAAAGGCAAAAGTTTGTGGCGTCTTAAAAATTTTGTGCGAGATAGCCCCAACTGCGAAATGGATCCGGTTGAAATTTTGCACTAGAAAAGATGAGCACAGGCTATTTATTTGAACTAAAAAGCATGCAAAGCCACAGGCAGAAGCTAGTTCTAAATAAGCAAGTATAATAAATAAATCTCTTATCTGCTAGCCACATAAACAGTAAAGAAAATAAAACGTGTTTATCGTCTTTCACTCTCAATTTTAGCGCTAAAACAAACACAATGTAACGGATTAACTTCAGTGAAAATAGTAATAAATCACTGCCAATGCTGTCTGTGTTACCAACTCAAGACCGGTCACGCTACGTACCGCCGAGATAATTGGACATGGTATTATCTATAGCTGCTTGAAATACCGATACGCGGTTTTAGAATAGCTTTTTGTTTCACACGATTACTGCTAATATCTGAAAATACTTGATTATGCCACACAAGTTGAATCGTGTTACACAAGTTGAGATGATACGAAAGTGACAGAGTCTATAACAAAATTCTATTTTAAAAATAATGGTCATAAATCTTGTTTGGTATGTCAGAGAATTTTAATAATAATATTAATCGGTGAGAAAGATGATAATATGAATTAATAAAATATGTTATTGAGTTGAACGAGGAGGACCAACGACCTAGTGAAGGTCGCGGGAAACCGCTAGAAGCGAGTCGTCGAGAATACCGGTCATTTAGGCAATCTTTAAGGGAAGGCTATGTCCAGTAGGCCAAGCACGGTGATTGTTCTCTAGGGTAGAATAGACAATAATGACATCGCATCGTCATAGATTATTGTAGTTAAAGGAATGAATTTCAAATAATTTACGCATTCTATGATAAAGTGACGTAATTTTTTTCTATCTACCGTAGACAACAATCTCTGTGCCTTGTCTACAAGAGTTGACTTCTTTCGGCTTAGATTATGATGATAATGATTTTAGCAGTGTTGCCAGATAGAGAAGGGTGGAAAAAAACAATTTAAGCAACGGATTATGCACAACCTAAATTGTAAATTTTAGCTCACGAAAAGCTTCTTGTGTAAAAATAGCCTTAGCACTAGGTAACTAGAGTTCTAGAATGTCACGCGACGTTTAAAGCACATAATATCAATCAAAGTAAAACAAATGTTACTCTAAAAATATTCTGGATCTACATTTAAAGTGCATATCAACCAAAGTAAAACAAATGTTACTTTCCAAACATTTTGCATTAACTTTTAAAGTACATACCAATCAAAGTAAAACAAAAGTTATTTAAAAACATGAAAAACCCACATATAAAGTACCTAAATATCAATCAAAGTAAAACTAATTTTTCTCTAACGGCGTAGAAGTTTAATAATTTCGCCTCCAGTGTGAGGAAACTAGGTCCAAATCATTATGAAACACTTTCATTTTTGTTGGAATTCATAATTCCGTATTCTGGTCACTGAGAGTAGATAAGTACTCGTATAAATTAATTGCGGACCCGTCATGAATTTGTAGAGTCAAAGGCCGAAACTATAAAAAAAATTATACGTTGAACTAGACATGGAACGTGTAGTGATTCGCCGAGTACTCGGCCGAATACTCGGCTTTAAAAATAACGCGGGTGTGAGTCGCCCGCGGTTATTAGGGCTTTACACAGAGTAACAGCGCGATATTGCAGCGCGACGAATCTGTGCACGGGGAAACCCCTAATTTCATAATTTGAACTCATTTGCTACTTTTGTTCGAGTATTCACGTAGAAGAGGTTACGCTCGTGTATTTAATTAATTATTTTATGTAGACGACACGTAATTTATTACAAGTAGGTAATGATAAAAACTGGCTTTTTGTCTTACAAACCGTACTCGTCCCATGTCTACTTTGAACGGTATATCTGAAACCTTGTGGTTTTTTTTCATTTTCGTACGTAGAGCATTTGTATTGTACCTATACATACATACCTATATGCTTTCTTGGCAATCAAATTGAAACTAAATAGTGTGTATTGATTGTATTGAACAAACTCCTATTTCCCGCGGAGTGAAGTGCCTGGTGACCCGTACCATAGGTTTTTTTTCTAAAAACCTATTACAGGCACCAGTTCTCTCACAAAACAGGTCTTAGTCGATGATTTAATAGCTATACTCAGAAGATTACCTACTACTTAAGTTCCTGTACCTGTAGATAAATAAGAGCCTATTGTGAGAGAAAAATAAATGCTTTATTTATTATTATTTTCGCTATATTATTGGCTATTCCTTTACTTGATCTACTATATTTTGATGAAAACATTGATTATGAACAGGTTCATAATGTTGGTCAATGAGCTTGGTCTGTTATAGTAAGTCTTAGGTATGCAGGTAGCGAATTGGTTCAAATTCGAGTTTGTTAAACTAAGTTCAGCTTGTACTGGATCAACGTGCGCTATGCGCTAAATTCAGTTTAAAGCGCTTAACTGAGTTATATTATATTTGATCAAGTTCAATTGAAACGGTTAAATTGGACCTTAATATCGGTTAAACAGTAAGAGCCTTCTCGTACGTGCGATTTGCGAGCGATTTCAAAGCGATGCGATTGCGCAGCTTGCACGCCGCGACGACGCAACGAACACGCTGCGACATCGCCGCGCTTAACGCCAGTGTCAAAACCTGCGCGGCCGTGGCGATGTCGCGGCGTGCTCACTGCGTCGGCGCAGCGTGTATACATTTAAGTGTATATACTAAAACACCTAATCGGGGAAAATTTTCCAAGCAATCAAATCAAAATCAAAATAGTTTATTTCTTTTACTTAACATTTCAGTGGTATGGGTCTAATAAGTAATATAATACCTGAGCTAGACGGTCTCGCTCGTTAATTATACTTAATTATCTTAATTCTCTCCCTCTCTATCCAATTTAATTTTATGGTCATTTGTAAAAGTTTAAATAAAGTAACCTTTTCTTACTTAAAATACAAATAGGTAGAAACAATTTAAATGCCGGTGAATCAAAATGTTCAAGCAAAATTTCGTACAAATTGGAAAATACACGCAACCTCTATCATGCGGATAACCATACATTTTTCCAATACAGTTTTTCATAGCCCAATTACTGTAGAGTGCTATGTATTGCTACGCCAATCGTTAGTGAATTATTTCAAAATTCCCAGTAATAAAGTCGCTTTTAGTCTTCAAGTTATGAATAATACTAGAAGTATTTGGTTGACAGTACTTTGGCTTCTTTTCCGTTAGAAATTTTAAAGTGGGACGAATGCGGCATAAAATCACTTTTTAATTTGATTTTCCGTGTTCGGACCTCTTTGACCGAAGCCAGTGGGACGAACACGGAATAACTCAATTTATAGATGAACTCTACCTCAACCACAGATTAAGTATTTCAACCTCAATGAATGAAAGACAAGGTGAATGAAAGTGACCTATGAAGTCCCACAAAATAAGGCTGAGTTCTTGACAGCGATTGTCAGTACAGTCCATCAGATAAGATAAAAATAATTAAAGGCCTAGTTGTCCCAGTTGTCCTGTGCAGAACCACTGCACAAGACAACCGGGAATAAGCGTTTTTTAATACATCAGCATTTCTTATAGAGTGTCTTTTTATTGTCAAAAACAGTCAATCGTGGAATTCGGAGGTGAAACCCTAACACGGGTGGACCTACTCGTAAAAACGAAAACGAAGTGTTTGATTAATTTTTGTGCAAATGCTTTAATCTTTATGTAAGTGACATATGAGTTGGTTTTGCATGAAGATGACTCAAACATTAGTTTTGTGTTTTTCGAGTCCAATACAATACAATACAAAACTCTTTATTGTACACCACAAAGACAAATATTATAAAACACATAGACATTAACATAAACAAGTACAATGGGCGGCCTTATCGCTTAGAAGCGATTTCTTCCAGGCAGTAGGCCCTTAGGGATATTTTTCCGCGCCGCTCCTGCCGAAACCGCAGCTTAATGACTAGTCGTTTTTTATAGACTTGTTACATGCCGAGTTTGTACCATAAAAGTAACTTCTTACCATAATTAAGTAACAATCTTCACAGCAAAGTACTTTCTTACCCTAATTAAGTAATATCATTGAATATATTATGTTTTCTCGTAAAATTTTAACTGGCAACAGCGTCAAACCACTTTTTTCTAACTGATAAGGTTGCAGCATGTTTCCTCATAGCAAACGATGGTAATCTAAAATTACCGGTGTTATGTAAAAGGTATCATTTTGAAGCACGGTGATGGTGAAAAACTAATCTCATTATGTTTTCATAGGATACTAGCTGACCCGACAAACGTTGTCTTGTCATTCCATTCAAACTTTATTTCAAACGTGCTTAGCGAAGAGTATATAACGCTGGGGCTAAGGTTACATTAAAAAAGTTTATAATAAAGGTAATCGTTACGTTTTCTTAGATTTTCTAAGTATCTACGCAATTTCCTTTTTTTTTTAAATGTAAGAACCTTCTACGAATAAGCTACTTTAATTTCATTTACTCATAGTAAATACATAAATACAAGCTATGTATGTTTTGGGGTTTAGATGATGCGATGTAGATTGTCCACATAGCCGAAACTAAGATGAAATGATTGTCATATTTAAAATATTCCGGGGTCAATATACCTTGGAATATTTTCAACTTAAGCAATTTAAAAATAAGACAGTGATTCATCATCATCATATCAGCCTATGCACGTCCACTGCTGGACATAGGCGTCCCCCATACGAGACGCCACAAATAGCGGTCCTGAGCCGCCTCCATGCACTGACTCCCTGCGACCGCTACGATGTCGTCGGGCCATCGAGTGGATCCCTTGTAGGGGGGGGATTTGCCATAATCACCACGCTTGGCAGGCGGATCGGTGATCGCAGTGTTGGTGTTGAAAAATTACAATTACAATTACAAAATTCTTTATTGTACACCACGAAGAAAACATTAAAGAAAGACATTACATAAAACATGTACAATGGGCGGCCTTATCGCTTAGAAGCGATCTTTCCAGGCAACATTTACTATTGCGAAAATACTCACGAGATAGTGATTAGAATTAATTTATTTTAATTACTTATACCTACAGTTTGTTAACTTAATATATTGGAAAACCTAGATAAGTAAGTATTTTTTACATAAAATAAATATCTATCTACATATCTCTATCCAGCATTGTCCAGCACTTATACTAGAAGTGCTTAAAGCAAAATAAAGTAGACCAAGAGCTAGTAAAGTAATATACCACCACTACTGATAGAACTACAGATGCTTCTAAGGTCAAAGGTTACTCGGTTCCACGAAGGGATGTTTCAATGAAGGCGACAGTGATTAATTACTAAATTACTATACCGCACACTATCCTTATGAACCAGATAGTCTGAAATTAGTTTACCCAAGTCTCTGTCAATTATTTCGGTGTAATAGATCGTGTTTTTGTCTGGTTATGATTTGAAAGGATGTTAGATATTCCGAATAAATAGCATGAGTCAGTCTGAAGAGGTACGTAGATTTGGTTTAAGAAAAGAAGGAAGATTATTATAGGTCTTATAACCAGTTAGGATTGTAGCCTCAAAACTTTATTTAGACACAGTATGTGAGTTTTTACTTACTTGCCCACTTTTTTTTATTTTCCCTCGGTCACGCCTATATTTGCACATTTAGATCGGTCAGTATGGGAAAGTCTGAAAGTATAAGACATACGCAGATCTCTTCTTACGAACCATGTCATCGATTTTAGTAAAAAGAAAACTGCTTTATATATTTTAAGAAACTGGTACTCAACTCGGGAATCGAAACCGGACGTTTTGAAAAATAAAACGAACACTATTTACATAGGTATATTTAGATATAGTGTAGGTCTAGCTACTGCAAGATTTACTAATCTTATGAACTATTTATGATCCTATGAACTATGAAACATGATGTCTAAAATGAATAAAATGCATTATTTTCATATACTTTAATCTATTTTAGTAAGTTTAGACTTTTTCTTATAGTTTCAGCCTTTCCCATACTAACCGATCTACATGTACCACCCTGTATGTAATCAAGTACATATATTAGATCCTATCTATTTTAATATTTTTCTACCTATTACCTATATTTTCTTTTATCGTTGGTTCTGATGATTGGTACTCGTTTGTATTCTCTTATGTTCCATCTTGACAATTAGGTATGTAGAGATATTTCTAGTACCTTCTCTAATATTATTTCTTACTTTTAATCTTTAGTAAGTACTAACTTTTGCTCAGCAAAAGCAAAAGTTAATACGCTCTTTTCTAGGATAAAAAGCCTATGACAGTCTGCGAGATTCATCTTACCGCCCAAAAAAAAAATTATATGAAATCCATTCAGTCGTTTTGAAAGGTAACAGATAGAATTACTCTCCCTTTTATATTATAAGTATGGATGGATATAGTAACCTAATTACTGTTTACTAAATTCTTCTGTTTTCTTTTTTTATTGATAATGGTATAGCATTTGTCCACCATCACACTTGAGAAAGTGAAGATGTGGCCTAAGTAGGAGCACGCTTTCCCGGAAAGAGTTTATACTTACTTTCTGTGTGAAAACTGTGTCACCTATGTTACAACGAGTATAATCAGGATTACAAATCTGCAAATTATCCACTTTTATGGTATTCCAGCACTGTTTCAAAACTATCGGTAATCTTTACAACAAATGTCATGTCACTGATGTACTGCACTGCAATTTCAAATCGGAAATTGATGGAGTTGACTTAATTTGTAGACTGCAACCGTACTGCAAGACTTGGTTTCCATGTCTTTGTGACAGCAGGTGACAACATGCGTTCACGTCGCAATTAGCGCGTAGAATAGAAACTGCTTTTGTTTTGAAATTTGCTTCCTACTTGCTCAGCCGATTAATAGCGTGTTTGAGTTTTAATGTTACAATTCAATCGTTTGGTTGGACGACGTCAGACGGCCCTTATGACATGACTGGATGAGGCGGGGTCAAGATCAACAGGAGTGGAGACGAAGGGAAGAGGCCTATACCCATGATTGGATCATGAAAAGGCCACCATGATGATGATGATGACAATGAATATCTATAATATGTTTAGTCATACATTGTTGAAATTGGACTACTAGTTTAGTTTCCTACTAGTAGGAACATAAACATCGGCTACATACATACAAACATAGGGTGCCAATCTTTTAACCCTCCTCCGTTGGTAGTTGGGTAAAAACAGGCGAGTCTTGGCTTTTCCTACTATCCAACAATCCTATCCATCCACGGTTGTCTGGTAGAGATCGCTCTCGAGCGATAAGACCGCCACTTGTAACTTAGTTTTAAAATTGTCTTTTTTTGTATTTCTGTTTCTTATCAATAAGTGTGCAATAAAGAATTTTCTATCTTCTATCTATCTATCTTCCTTAAATAAATGATAAGTTATAACTATACATACAATTGTACCAGTTTTCCATCATCATATCAGCCCATACACGTCCACTGCTGGACATAGGCCTCCCTCATACGACGCCACAAAAAGCGGTCCTGAGCCGCCTCCATCCATCGACTCCCTGCGACCGTTACAATGTCGTCGGTCCATCGAGTGGATGTTCTCCCAACACGTTTCGCATTGCATATCTTTATCATAATATCTTTTATAGCAGTTTGCCATATCCACAAAAAAATAGTAAAGAATTAGTTTCACCCAGAATTATAGAACAACGCCATAAAATTCACTAATAATTTGTTGAAACTTTATGAAGAAGTTCGTGCAACGTGTTGAAATCTGAAACTATTTTAAAAATAATAAAATTCGTACCTGTTTAGTTGGGTGAAAAAAGTTAGCAACATGTTTTATTGTCACCATGGGTCAACGCAAATCCTTCACGGACCATTTGAGAAAATTATTCCGTTTATCAGTTCAGGTTTTACTAGGCACTTATTACAGTTGTCGTAGGTGAAAATAAGATGTGTTATCACGGCCATGACCCAAGATTCATATCTTCTCGAGGATACTGGAAAGTTGCAACTGGTTTTGTAGACGTAGTTCTTGCAAAAACGATTTACTAAATAGGGTTAATTGCAAAAGTGCTCGGATTAGATTACGAACAATAAAACGTAAGTAAGTCTGTCTCTGGCCGTGGAGCCGCGGCTTACGAATATAAACCCCTCCAACTCAACCCGTGGATGTCGTAAGAGCCGACTAAGGGAACCTTCCAGAGGAAGGGCAGCAGCTTCTTTCTATTTTTCAACACCAACACTGCGATCACCAATCCGCCTGCCAAGCGTAGTGATTATGGCAAATCCCCCCCTACATGGGAGACCGTCCACTCGATGGACCGACGACATTGTAGCGGTCGCAGGGAGTCCATGGATAGAGGCGGGTCAGGACCGCTATTTGTGGCGTCGTATGGGGAGGCCTACGTCCAGCAGTGGACGTGTATGGGCTGATATGATGAAGTCGGTCTCTCTATTTTATTTTTAAGTTCAAATGCATTATTCTAATAATGTGGTATATTATCCATCAAAATGAGTCATTAAAAAATTTAGTCTTTTGATTGTTTATTTTGTTAGTTATTTCTGTGAATACAAAAAACGAATTTTATTTTAAAAAATTTAATTGGCGAATATTTGACTTTGCTCTCAAAACAAATGTAGGGCTGCATCGATTTTTTTTCAAACACTAGCTTAGGCACGCGGCTTGGAATAAAAAGTAGCCTCTATGTTATTCCTGGGCCATGTGTGCAAAGTTTCAGCCCGATCCATTCAGTAGCATGGAATTTGGCCAATCATCTTTACAACGGCACAACTCAAAAACTTTATAATATACACAGACATTTTGTCAGGGGTTACAAACGGCAATATTCAATGCTAGGAAACACTTTTGTAAGTAACTGCACGTACTGCAATAATGTTATATCGTACGCTACAATGTGGTACAGTGGCGTAGTTAAGTGTATGTTTATAGCAAGGCATAAATCCGCTATAGCTATTTTATCGTCAATTACTTTAGCGGCGTTAGAATATGGATAAAACGAATTAATTACTTCGTCTTTGTGTAAGATTATGTTTAGGAACTTACAAATATAGAGTAAATAGTAATTTTTAGCGTTCCGTACCTCAAAAATGAAACCGGAACCCTTAATGGATTACTCTGTTGTCCGTCTGTCTGTCAACCCCATTTTCTCAGGAACGCGTGGAGGTATTGAGTTAGAGGTACAAATAGGTACTCAAGTCCGTAAACTCCGAATACTTAGAAAATTCCAAGGGAATCACATGCAAACAAAACTTATAGCGTACTTCCCGTTGACCTAGAATCATTAAATATGGCAAGAATAAAGGTTATATAGCACAATTAAAGGGATAAATCCAAAAACGAACACATCTAAATTGACCACCAGTAGGCTAGTTAAATAAACGAGACAAAAGAAAGTGAATTTTGACCTGAACATTTGTAATGGATCCCGTTATTATTCACGTGAATCACACTGTAATCATAGTGGAATTCTAGAGATGGGGTTAAAATCTCATAGGGATAGCCGGAAGATATTCTCCATAATTTTAACGACTAATGATACCAGACTTGATGGACCGACGACATTGTAGCGGTCACAGGGAGTCGTTGGATGGAGGCGGTTCAGGACCGCTGTGGCTTCGTTTGTGGGAGGCCTATGTTCAGCAGTGGACGTATGTGGGCTGATGATGATGAATCATACCATTACCAATGTAAGCGGGTTAACTACGAACCTAGTTTGTGTTGGAAAAAACACTTACGATTTATTTCATCCCTTAACGAAGGACTCATTCAGTTAACTCATTTATTTTGAATTATTTAACTACGATTGTTTTTATAGTGAAATAGGGTTCCATGGTAATTTTAAGAACGTACATTACGTATTTACTTATGTATATGCATACTCTATATAGAAAGATAGAAAATAAAGAAAAAGAAAGAAAATTAATTGCGTGTTGACGCGAGATTAAGCTTTGTTGTACTTTTTAATTCATACTGCCTTCTACAAGGAATAAAACTAGCGGAAAAGTAATTTGCTGTAAATCTTAAACGATTTTCTATGAACCCATCATAAAACCAACGTCGATTCAATTGGTTTTTGGGAGATTTGGGAAAATGTTGTTTTACAAAAACGAATTATCTCGCGCTAACGAGACGAGACGATCCCACAAGTACAGAACCCAAAAGTACTTCACCTTATTTACTTTAAATAAAATTAGTTGGCCGGATAGAAAAAAGCCGAATTATCCACAAAAGCCGGATATCTATCCTCCCTATCAGATGCGCGATTAGGAAGTTTACTTTTACTGCCTGCGTTCCATCGGCGCGCGCGCACGCGACCACTTTCAACGCACTTTCAGTGTCCATGCCCACGCGACAAAAGTTTATAAAAACACGTCGTTTGGCGGCGGACTTAAGTAAATAAAAGTGTACATGGAAATAACTATTGTCATATTATATTATACTAGCTACTGCCCGCTCCTTCACCCGCGTTTTATCGGGATAAAAAATATCCTATATATCCTAAACTGAAATTTGGTGTGGGTAACCAAATTTCAGCCTAATCGGTTCAGTAGTTTTTGCGTGAAAGAGTAACAAATATCCATACAAACTTTGACATTTATAATATTAGTAGGATTATAATGCGAGAGAATGGATGTCTGGATGGTTGAAAGATCAAACTAAAATTTTCATAGATTTCGTTCTTACCTATATTATAGGTTACTTTTTATCACGAAAAAGCTTGTGCAAAGACGCTGTCAGAAGCTATTAATAAATATGACATAGGTAAGAAGAAAGATTGTAGTGAAAAATAATGTTGGTTACTGGGTAAAGTATATCTAATTTATAGTTATGTACAATGAAGAATTACAGAACGACTTTTACTGCAAAATCTATATAATCTTTTGATATTATAATACTTTCATTATTATTGTCATAAATAAGAAACATATACGATGTACAGTAAGATTTTGTGATTTATTCGGTAGAAAAAACTGTTAAAGATGTATTTCAAAAACCTACAAGATGCACTAAACTCTAAACTATCAAAACATTTTCTGTGACGCTCTGAAGCCAAATAAAAATCCATTTATATCAATAAATTGAAAGAAGGTAATTGAATTAAATAATTACTACATAACCTGAAGAGGTTGTTCTATTTTGCTGATAATTTGAGGGTAGTTTTACACTGCCAAGCCATTGGGAACACTACGAATGGCTCGACTCAAATGCTTTGCGCGCCAATGAGTGCAGACGTTATTTTCTCTCGGTATGAACGGTATTGCCCTGGGTTGTTGTTGTGTGGGACTCCCAATAAGCCAATCACTCAGCTGGTTCAGGCAGGGGATATTCAGGAGATACCTGATGTCCCCCATTTGTTGGTCGTTTTGCCTGCAACAGTCAGTATTAGGTTGTAGTTTTTAAGAAAAAAATACGTTATAATTAATTATTAAGTAAGAATGCAAACAATACAGATAAAACTTGTGACGGTTGTGTGTCTCAAAATAACGTCAAAATTACGAAATTTGGCTTAATTATTATTTATTTAATAAACAAAATTCACAGCCCTTTAAAACTAAAATTGATTAACTTATTCAGAGAACCTACGGCCAATACAAGATTTACTTTTGTAAAATTTAACAAATTGACTTTCACCAAAAATCTATTAATGAAATAAACGAACGCTAAAAAAACTTCACACAATTTTGAATAAGAATAAGCTACAATTTATCGTAGAAATTAGAAAATAAAGACAAAGAAAACATCAAAAAATTTCTGGATCTAGAATAACTTGATCAGCTTGTACACAATGTTGACAAAAAGCCGTGCAAAGCCGCAGTCATAGACTAGTAATCAATATACATAGGTAGTATAAAATTAAGATGGATCATCTGGTCTAATTCCATGCTGTATTGTGCAAATCTACGACAGAACACAGAATCTGTCTGATTGCGAGATCGGAAATAATCGAATCAACTGATTGGGGTCGACTCTGTTTTCGTTCGTGGAATTTTACTAGGATTTTGGTGTGGATTTTTAGGCTTTTGTTGTCCAAGTTTGGATCGCTGGCTTTGATTAATTAGTATTTCTTAGAGACGGAGGTCATTTGTGCCTATTTTAGCGTTTAACTGATTCCACATAAAAGACGTTTGGGAAAATAAAACAGATTTCAGAAATGTTTTCCCGTTGGTCCCTCTGAATACTTACTGCAGTAAAGTATAAAAAATATAGTTAAAACTAAAACCCGACTACATAAAAGTCTTAAACAAGCGTTCATCTATTGTTCATAGCATTTTCTTTTGATACTTAGGTAGTCGGAGGCCTTTGTTACTAATTGTACCCTAGGTATATGGGGTGGGTGCCGTTTTTACACCTTTTTGCTAATAGTTTGAGAATCGTTAACCTCACAAAAGTTTGAGAAACGGTTTCGGAAAGAACAAACAAAGACCTTTGCAACGATACTACACACGAGCATATTTACTAACATTGAGATTTTCGACCCTTTCTTAGACCCCCGCTATCTCGTTAGACCCCAATTTTTATCTGAGATCACATCAGCCTATAACCATCGGGCTATTAAGACGAATCATATGACACCTCATTTGTTGAAATCGGACCAGTAGTTTCAGCGCTACGAGGGAACATAAAAATCGGCTAGATACATACATACATAGGGTGTCAAAATCATAACCCTCTCGTAGTCGGGTTAAAATAACCAAATATTGGTTCCAGCAAATATTAATTTATTTATTAATAGACGAGCAGTTTATTTATGGCTGATGTATCTTTATGAATTACTAGCTGCTGCCCGCGTCTTAACCCGCGTTTTATCTGATAAAAAAATAGCTTATATGTTATTCCAGGTCCCAAACTATACCCATACCTACCAAATTTCAGCTTAATTGGTTCAGTAGTTTTTGCATGAAATAGTAACAAATATCCATACATCCAAACCATACAAACTTTGACATTTATAATATTAGCAGGATGTGGTCTTTATGTATCGTCAGTTGTTTTTTACAAGTGACGCAATAACAAAATTTAGCTGACATCGAAAAAAGGTTGAGGATGATTCTATTTTTAGCTGTATGTATGATTTTTATGTATGTTCATCGATTTCTCCATCAATTATGAACGGATTTGTTAGATTCTTTTGCAGTTGTATAGACGATAATCCGGAGTTCCATAAAAGTTTTATTACAAAATACAAATACAAAATTCATTTATTTACCAATATAGAAAAATGCTTATACAGTTTACTGGTGGTCCCCGCACTAGGTTCAGAACCTGTATCGCGGGAGGCCGAATTACAAACAGAATTACTAATTTATGGACTGTAGTATTCCCGAGCGATAAGTAGATGTCCCTTTGAAAACAATCAAATGATATTTCTTATTTTACAGACTTACAGAACTTTAAATAACTAGGTATATTGTTGTTTGAGATAAAGAGACGGATATTTAATTACGTTGCGAAATTTTGCCTTGAGACCCATTCACAAAACTTCGTTAAAATGCCATTAAAGTTAACGATCCCATTTCTTTAAAAACTGCTTCAAATTGTTCATACTTCGTTAGTGCTTAACATTTGACATTATGGACTCTCTGTGGGAACTGGGCCGTGTCAATGCGCCTACGGTCAGCAAAACAAACCACTTTCTGTGGTAAAAAATAATTTGATTTACAAAAACTTAAAACAGACTTCAAATTCGTTAATCGATTTAAAGATTATTTATTTTCTCAAAGCACATAAATATAGTTCTAAAGGTAGTTCTCACTTTACACTGATTTAGTCGATATTCTTCTAATAACGGTACTTGGGGTAGGTACTATATGTTACTAAACTTTTATAGCCTTGCAAAATAAACAATTTTCTTAAGAAGCAACTCTTTTTTCCTATCTCTACACCAGTGAGAGTCTTTGGCTTGGCCTTCACAACAAAGAATACACCGTTTCCAATACGTGTGTATTGCATTATTATTCTTATACTGTAATGTTTGTATTGAAATATATTTTAATTTTTCTCTGCTTTTGCTTTATTCGGTTTTACAAGTGCTGATTTTCCACATCTTGCATTTATGGAATCCTAGAACATTGCCTCTAGTCTCTGGTTTTAACCATAGAGTTAGAATGGTAAATACAAAGGTTTATCTATCTACCATAGTCTATGGTAGATAGATAAACCTACCAAATACTTATTGTTATTTATTTTTAATCTGTATGCAACATTTTGAATGGACGGAAATAACTGAACGGATAGGGATGAAATTTTTATATACATGTAGTATGTAGGTGTACCTGGAATAACACTTAAGCTACCTTTGGTCCCATAAATCAGTTCTCATAGGATTTCATAACCTATAAAAGTTTCCACAGATCCAACGTGAGCAAAGCCGGGAAAGAAACTTGTTTCTAATAAATAGGAATAATAAAAGATGAGTAGTAGCTTTACAATGTAATTTTGTTTTGCTACTGCAGTGTACCATGAATAATAGGCAAGCCAAACCGCAGTGTCTAACGATGTAAAATAACCACAGAGTTTCTCTTATTTAACCAACTTCTAACAGTAGGTAGGTATTTCAATTTACATAAAACATTATTTTAAAATGAAGACAGTAATTCTTTAATTTAATTTTGGTATAACTTTGCTAAAAACAACGAGATCGAAGCTAGGATCGAGATATTGACGAGATAAACTGTAACATACCTTAAACTGTACTAAGTCATCATGAACAGCGAGTCCACTGTTGGACAAAGGCCTCCAAATATAAGCCGATTTACCTAATAAACATTTTTCGCCGATTGCCATCGCTGCATAAATTTTAAATGAACTGTAGAGGTTTTATACTAAAATGTAACCTTTTTTTGTTTCAGCACTCGTCCTGTGCGCTAGCGCCGCAGATATCAACGAAAACGAAAAAGCAGAGCAAAGCAAAGAAAAGAGACAGTCACAAGAAGGCACTCTATCTCACCTCGTCTATAGATCTGCGAAACAAGTAAGTAAATAAAAGAGTTTGAATCATTTCCATGGTTAATTCAAGGCTTATTGAAATTTAATTTCGAATTCGTATTTTTTCTTTTTTTCATGCTTTTATTCTCTCTGGTATTCAAAATTCTCTTGGTTCCATCATTGTCTTTTGACAATCTCACTTTCTTCCTACTTTCTATGTAGCTACACAATTCCATCTTCTCTTGACAATCCATTTTCACTAATGTGTTAGGTAGGCACTAAAATCGACCCTGGAACCTTTTCTTTAATTCCTCAATATTCATATTCCATAAAATTAATAAACCAAATTGTTTCTCAACTTTTCTGACACATGTACGACATTCAGACTTCTCGACAGAAAATGTTCTCCGTAATATGAGAAATTCAACGACCTTTTCAGGAAAGTGGAAACAAAATTACGAATTTGCTCTTTACCAGTTGTTTTGATAGTAAAATGTGGCAAAATGATAAAGTTCTAAGGTGCCCTTTCACTCGTGCGCCCTAGATTTCGTCACGAGCGGCCAGCTAGTCCAAAATAATGTTGCTTACTTTGTAGAGTTGGCCAACATCCGGCTGGTTATATCCTTTATATGTACATTGTCATGAAAATACAGAGACTGTTCCTTTGATATGTTCACTGGGCAAAAATACTGTTCACTATGCTCCGTCCTCGCATTTATTTTCTTTGACTGAATGAAACATTCCATAGATTCATCATATCAGGTATTGTTCTTAGGTGTAGGTAGTCTTAGTGGGTACACAATGCATAAAAAGCCTGTCAGGGCGCAACAATTATTTTGAATTAAAATAAGTAAAAGTAGGTATGCTTGATTATATAAGTTGAAGTAGATTCTGCTTCTATATAATCGACTTCGAAAAGAAGAGGAAGTTATATGTTCGGCTGTACGTTCTTGTATGTATGTTTGAAGATTTTTGTAATTATTGAACGATTTTTCAAACTCTTTGAATATGGATAGATGCCCTTTTATTTTAAAAATAAACCGAATTTGTAAGAGTGATTATTGAGACCTATGTGTGTAGTAATCTATTAAAGAAAAACATATATGTAGGTATAAGATCAGAATTAAATTTGATACGTTTTATTGTTTTATTTTTATTATTTGATTTTTCTATAATTTTATTGTGTACTTAATGAACCAGTGTATCGATATACTAAAAATTTAAAGGAATTTATTACAACATTAAAAGTTATGAAGCAGTAAATAGTCACGTACAAAACTTTGACGCATTTTTCGCATTCGCCACGAAGATGATCACACGTAGGAGCGAGACGCGTCTGATCCACAGAATAACCTGCAGGGGAAAAGGTGTGTGGTGCATACGCTCCTTATTTAACCTATCAGTTTTATTTTACGACTTTGGGAAGTCAGGTTTTTCGTAAATGAGGCACCTATCCCAGTGCGGCATGTATCCAGGGCCCTACCCATTAGAACTTCGTTTGACTACAATGTCATCCAATGGAAAGTGACGATGCCTGAATATTGTAGTTATAACAGATATAAAATAGGCAAAAATTCTACTCGTTAATTCTAACTGTTTCAACTTATCAAGTAAGCCACGCGTAAAATGCAAATAAGATGAAATTAAACAGAAACGTATACTGAAGTTGACCATCGACACAAATAGCGAAGGAAACGTGGATATCCTTGAATACTTAGTGTCCGTTCACAAGACGAGAGTATCCTTTGAATGGCAGACCGTGTGAATGCTGCAGGCCTTTTTAGGAATAGAATCAGAAATACCTTCTGGCTGGTAACCGAATGTACAGAGAGCATCAGCAACTGGTAACTCTCTAGCCTTAGAACTGCCCTCTGTACATTCCTACGATTAACAACGAAACACTACTCACTAAGTACCTATACTCTGACCAAACTCAATATATAACGTATATAAACATAGCCCCCCCCCATACTTAACCTAAAATCCACTATCTTGCCATTTATTTTTTCACAGGAGTTGCTACATGTCGATTTCAGCTCTTTCCTACAGTGCATATTGCTGTCAATTACTTTTTAAAGTCGATGTCATAAAGAAAATTTAGGATATTTGTGCAGTTAGTTGTTTACAAATACTCTACATAGGGAATGGCTCGAGTATAGAACTTACTACTGGTATATCATCTTGCCCTACCTCTTCGGTATAATACCATGATGGTATCCAAAATATTCCTACAAACAACAATGAAACACTTCAACATCATGTTGGAGTTTACCTCATAGAATTCTATAACTTAGCCCCACTTGCATGACAAATTTTTTAATGTCCAATTTTGATTAACTGACGTATTTGTATGGTTTGACAACTCACTAATCAACATTTTGCCATTTATTTATCGTTGAGCAAGCGGGTTCGTGGCTTAGGCCCCCAGTGGTCGACGCACCTGTGGTCGACGCCCCCGGTCAGGCGGGGTTTAAAATGTTTCAAAAGACAAGAAAACAAAAGTTCAGATGGAACCCGAATTACTGCCTGAGCTCTTTGTTACTCTTGATTTTCCGCAGCACAACACAAGCTAGCAGACGATGATCTTATGAAATGTATTGAAAAAATTAAATAATGAGCATTATGTGACAGACTTTTTACATCGATCAACGTACACGATAAAGCCACGATAAATTGGCGACAAGGTAACATCGCGTGCAAAATCACTCATTCAATATTCAAATAAGCCAACCAAATGATAGTGGAATTCGTTTTGGTTGGCGTCTGCGGGGGATCCTCGAAACCGTTTATTTGTCGGCAAATCTCGAGCTCGATTTTACAGAGTAACGTTGAATTTCCTTTGAAATGAGAGGCCGTTGACACAATGCCAACAAACCCCGGGATTTTATAAATCCACGGATTTTTTCCTTCTGATCAGACATGAATTTTTACATTTTAATTTGCAAATATGGGAAAACTCGTCAAAATTTTGTCCATGAACAAAACGACACACAAACCAAGATTCCAGGTGTCCTAAATTGTTTACGACCCAATTTACCAATCTCTTATTATACCCTCAATTTTGGGCTTATCGAACGAAACCTTCCAAAAACTGATAACCTTTTATATCCCAACAAATCTAAAGGATATTTCCCGCTTTCCTTTTCCTCGTATTTTTCAATATTTTCGGGTCTTAACCTCGCGTCTCTTCAAAATATTAATCCTACTTCCAATATATGATTCCGACATTTTTCGATATTTTCACGTCGATATCAGAAGAATTTTGACAGATCGTTATTTCGACATATCGCTGAAAAACTATTTCATTGACACTATTTTATTCATAAGCTTTGGTGACAGACAGCACCCAGTTTTTCTCAAATTTTTACCCTTTGTCGGCTTCAGTGTCCTATCATAAGACAGTACGGAATAAAAATCTTTGCAAACAAATTTTAGGTTCACAAGCAGTTTTTTAGTTTTTTAGAAGAATTTTGACAGATCGTTATTTCGACATATCGCTGAAAAACTATTTTATTGACACTATTCTATTCATAAGCTTTGGTGACAGACAGCACCCAGTTTTTCTCAAATTTTTACTCCTTGTCGGCTTCAGTGTCCTATGACAGTACGGAATAAAAATCTTTGCAAACAAATTTTAGGTTCACAAGCAGTTTTTTACTTTAGCAGTCTCTGGAATTAATATTGAACTCTACTATTATTGTGCCAAATTAATGATACTCAATTTACTAGATAAACGCAACAGCAAGATTGTAAACCAAATTAAAGGTGCCTCCTTAAAAAATTGCTATTCATCTGACGCTTCCGACTGGTATTAATATGTAAGAGAGAGAAAGAGAATAATTGGATATGAATTTTATTTAAAATAAGTGATATAGAATAGTAGATGAAATTAAAAGATTATATTGATTTATATGAGTTTTATTAATAAACAATTAAATCATTTAGCTCAGAAATCATTGTAATTATAAATAATAATAATAGTGATCAATAAGTACAATCAGATTCAATAAGTAGTACAACAATATTTTACCTGAAGGTGTAGCGGAGCTCCGTCCATGCCGGCAGTCGAACTCAGAATGGCATGCCAACGCAGTGCGGTGGCTTTTATACAGAATGACAGTAGTGGGGTTTGAGCGTTTTGTTACTCACTTCACGCCTAGTCCGCCGTAGTACTTTTTGTACTTCGTTCGGACTAGTTTGAATTCCTTTTATTAAAAAAGTAAGGTCGTTATAAGCAAATAAAAATGTTGAATTAAATAAAATTGAATTATCTCCCACACGGCCATTCTGACAAGCAGCCAGCACAGACAGGCTCGCTAATTACAATAAATCTTATAATATGATTTGAGTACAATATCTAGTTCCTAGTATTATGACACCAGTAATCAGTTTTTATAGTACAATTATTGATCATAATTAAAACCTCGATAAAAGCCATATTTGGCACGGTTGTTGTTGCTAACTCACGACAAGTATTCAAGTCAAAGCGTGTTACATCGTCTACAAGGGCAGCAAGGGCAGGAGGTGACCGATTGCAACCCATGAGAAGCTGGAATGGAGTTTGTCCAGTACTTTTATTAAAAGTGCAATTGATTGCAAGTTGTACTTCACCAACAGCATCCTTCCAACTTCTCTTGCTTGTGTTTTCAACAACGGTGAAACAGTCAGTCAGAACCTTCATAAGTCTTTCGACTTGGCCATTTGCACGGCTGACACCGCTGGCAATAAAGTGTAATTCTATGGACCATAGTTCACAAAAGTTTCGAAGCTCTTTGCCGGTATATGATGCTGCTTGATCACAAATTATTCTTTTAGGGGTACCAAAAGTATGAATAAGATCTTTTAGACAATTTACAGTAGCAATAGCCGTGAGGTTTGTAACTGGTTTTAAAATACAAAACTTCGAAAATGCGTCAACGAATACTACCGCGTATTGTTTTTTGAGTTTACTTCCAGTTAATTTTCCAAACGTGTCCATGTGTATTGTATGAAAAGGGATAGGCACCTTATCAATAGGATGGAGGGAAACTTGTCGTGACCCGGATTGACTTTTGTTGACTTTGCATACAAGACAATTCTCAACATATTTTCGAATATTTTTACACATTTTCGGGAACCAATATAGCTCGCGAATTTTTTCTAGCGTTTTTTCCCATCCTAAATGTTTGAGTGCGTCATGGTATATTTGGATGATATGCCACCTGTAAGATTTGGGGACGAACAATGATTTCTTTGTTTTGTTATTACTTGTGGTGTAAATGCGGTAAAGCAAATTATTACAGATTTCGTAGCTGGGAGCTAAGTCTTTATCGATTGTCTTATTATGGATTGATTCAACTATTTCTTTGGTCTCTGAATCATTTTTCTGTTCGACCTCTAGCCAATCTTCGTAGTTCGTAACATTATTTATGTTGATTGTTATAGGATTCCTACTCAAAAAGTCTACGTGAGGTATACGCTCCCCTTTACGGTACTCTATCTCAAAATCAAATCCTTGCAAGTATGCCCACCATCGATGGACGCGAGGAAGGAGTTCCTTTTTGCTACGCGATGCCTTCAAAGAGTTACAGTCCGTTACGAGCTTGAATTTACGGCCATATAAATAGTGTCGGAAATGTTTTATTGCTTTAACGACAGCTAGCGTTTCAAGCTCGTACGAATGGTACCTTGTTTCAGTTTCAGTGGTTCGTATACTAAAGTATTCGACTACTTTGAATTGCGCATCATGTTTTTGAAGTAAGACTGCGCCAAATCCAGCAGAACTGGCATCGGTATGCAGTTCTATAGTTTTTGTTGGGTCAAATAAGGCCAAGGTTGGTTCCGAGGAAAGATGTTGTACAATTTTTTCTCTTGCAGCGTCGTGTTCGGGAGTCCAATTCCACTTGGAATTTACTTTAGTCAAATTGTACAAGGGGCTCATTGTTTGTGAGAAGTTAGGAATAAATTTCCGAAAGTATCCTGCGAGTCCGCAAAATTGACGTACTTGTTTGACTGTCTGTGGGATAGGGGATTTCTTTAAGGCTTGCACTTTTCCATGACTGGGTCGGACAGTACCGTCAGATATAATTCGACCAAGGTATTCTATTTCAGTTTTAAGGAAGTGGCATTTTTTTATATTTAGAGAAAACCCGGCTTGTTTTAAAGCGTCCAAGACTTTGTATAAGTTTTCAAGACCTTCATCAATAGATTTGGAAAAAATTATAACATCATCTATGTATGTTAGGACAAATACGTCAACGAAGGGTTTTAATGCTGCATTGATGGCTCTTTGAAACACTGACGGCGCATTACATAGCCCAAATGGCATACGTATCCATTCATACTGTCCGTCTGGGGTAACAAAGGAGGTCTTTTCAACTGAATCTTGAGCGATAGGGATTTGGTGGAAACCAGCGGCCATGTCAAGGACTGTAAAATATTTTGAGTTAACAAGTTTACTAATGTGGTCATCGATTAATGGGAGTGGAAAATGGTCTCTGACAGTGTTGCTATTTAATTCTCTGAAGTCGACGCATAATCTGTCACTACCGTCCTTTTTTCGCACTAGTAAGATAGGGCTTGCAAACGGAGAATTGCTATCACGGACAATACCGTTGTTTTTTAGATCTTGGATAATATTCTTCACGCTTTCACGTTCAATGGGAGCAAGGCGATATGGGCGTCTTTGAACAATTTTGTCTGGATTTTTAAGTCGAATAGACAACTCTACGGTGTTAATTTGGGTAACTGAATTTCCCGTTGTGAAAAGGTCAGAATAAGAGTTTAACAACTGGAGTAGTTGATCTTTTGAGTCTGTATCGACATCAGAGACTACACGAGACTCCAAATTGATTTCGTCAACAAAGTTGACGTGATAGACGTTTCTTGAAATTTTGGTTTCACTTTTGGAAAATATCACCTGAATACCAGGAATTTCGAAAAGATTTCCTCCTAAAAGAGCATCATATTGAATATAATGATCTGGGACCAAAATAAACTCTAACTCCAAAACTAAACCATCAATATGTACAAAACTGGTTTTGCTACGAGATGAGCTAAATGAATTTTCTCCTACCCCCCGCAACAAGGTGGTCTTATAAGAAGTTTTGCCGCTTATAGAATCTCCAATGCTTTCGCGCATCAATGAGCATTCAGCGCCACTGTCGACCAAAGATATAAGGTCACGGTCATCAATTTTGACAATAATAGTACGACTGTTAGATACGACCAAAGAATTTACAGATTTTTCAGTTTTTGGCTTTTGGTTGAGGCGCTTGAAGCAATTTTCGAATTTATGACCCGGTTTTTTGCAAAAGTTACAGATTGGTCTAGTTAATTCTTTATTGGAAGTTGCAGTGGATTCTTTTTTTTGGCACTGAGCGTTGCGTAATTGATTATTTTGGGATTGAGTCGCAGGTGTGCTGCTCGTATTAGCGGTATTTGAACGGCAATCTCTTTGTAAATGCCCTAGCTTGAAACACTTTTGACAGCGTCTTAGTTTGTAATCCTGAGGTCTTGGTTTTTTTGCAGGAATATTGTGATCAGCATCATGTACCGGATTTTTACGCTTATAAGAATTCAAACTTTGTATAAGCTGAGGTAAAGTTTTGGGTGTGAGCCGTAACAAATCCGATCGAATATGAAAGTCTGACATACCTGATATCACAGCGTCCACTAAATGCATCTCGGTCACCTTGACGCCCACAGCCTTCTTCGCCAGTTCCCATTTACGGGAGGCGTACTCGGCTAAGCTGCTGGCCTTGTCGCTTGTATAGTCCATAAATGCGGTGAGATCATCATAGTACCTAGTCTCATCTGCAAATGTTTGAATAAGGTTAGTTTTTATTTCTTCCCAGTTAGTGAGATTACTGTAGTTGCGACGAGCCCAGTCTGCGGCGCGTCCTTTCAAATTTCTCCTAGCTAGATTCAATGTTTCTCGTTCGCTGAGCTGGTACTCCGTTTTCAATTCTTCTACATGCCGGCACCAGACTTGAACAGTATCGGTTCGATCATCAGGATCAAAGGGTGGCAAGTAAATGCTTTCTAGATTTCTCGTACGTGGTATGGGTTGTATCGGTGTTGGCGTTTGAGTATTGCCTGTGTGAGCGTGCATAAAATTTTGCATCATTTCTTGCATGAAAGTTTTCATAAATTCAAGAATAAAGTTACCGCCCTGATTACTCGGTCCTGAAGAAGTAGGTCCAGAAGGCCTAGCGGGGCAGTAATCCAGTCTGGACGGATCACTTGGGAGGTCATGCGGCCTTTGGAATCCAGAACCGAGGATAGGGGAAGTCGCATCCTGCTGTTCACCCATATTGCTACTCGAAAAGTGCGGACCGTTGGACGGCGGTGGACTTTCTGCATCATCTTCATTGAGCTGGCGAGGCCGTGACATTTTGTCTGAAACTCATAAAAGAAATGTTAATTTACAAGCATTTTTACTAATACAATGTTATGAATCCTGATTTGAGGTAGACAGTATAGATTAAAAATTAGTTGTGGGTAGTTTGCAATTATCTCTGAAACGGTAAGAGATACATCAAAAATAACCATATTTTCGTCCCCCTATGATACCCCACTAACAAATCAACAAATTTTTCTAAACCACTTTGGATGACGTCATCCCACTTCTGATGTAAGAGAGAGAAAGAGAATAATTGGATATGAATTTTATTTAAAATAAGTGATATAGAATAGTAGATGAAATTAAAAGATTATATTGATTTATATGAGTTTTATTAATAAACAATTAAATCATTTAGCTCAGAAATCATTGTAATTATAAATAATAATAATAGTGATCAATAAGTACAATCAGATTCAATAAGTAGTACAACAATATTTTACCTGAAGGTGTAGCGGAGCTCCGTCCATGCCGGCAGTCGAACTCAGAATGGCATGCCAACGCAGTGCGGTGGCTTTTATACAGAATGACAGTAGTGGGGTTTGAGCGTTTTGTTACTCACTTCACGCCTAGTCCGCCGTAGTACTTTTTGTACTTCGTTCGGACTAGTTTGAATTCCTTTTATTAAAAAAGTAAGGTCGTTATAAGCAAATAAAAATGTTGAATTAAATAAAATTGAATTATCTCCCACAAATATACCTCAACTATATCAATAGTCTATATCTCTGTAGGTTGTTTGCAACAGTCTGCAGTTAGCTAAATACTAGTTCTAGTTTGTTTCTATTATTTGTTTGTAATTTTCTTAACATTATTTCATCTCTAGCATAAATAATTCGTTCAAAGAGTCTTAGTTACTTACTTACTTACCTCGCGGTTACTAATAATTATGTGCCTCAAGTTGAACAGTAGTTACATGGAACTTCAGCTCCTGCATTAGTGCATTCTCGGAAACTTTATCTGCCTTCGTTGCTAGAAACTGATATTTTGAGTGTTTCGGAGAAGACGGAATACTTTGTCCTTGTTTCTCGTTGTTTAACTTCATAGCTTTAGTTTCAACTACACCTATTTTACTTCGAATAAATAGACAAAATCGACACGATATTTGAAATAGTCCCAAAGTTAATCATTTACAGAGTCATACCTTAGGGGAATTCAATGCTTTGCCTATACCTGCGTTGTTGGTAGAAATTGTTTATAGATTTTCCAATTACAGACTAACTCGACCGTTTTTGACAAAGTACCTACAAAATAATGATAAATACTAACGAATAAAATAGGTGCAAAAACTGCTGGACCAGTCTAAGAACCGTCAACAGCTCTATAGTTTCAAACAAAATCGACTCATATTAATAGTAGCGAGTAACGTCAAGCTCAAAGCTTTGTGAAACCTAATCTCTATATTTACATGTCAAAACTACCGACCAAAACCGATATTACGATACGACCTTCAAACAAGATCTAAAAGAATCGAAATAAATGACCAACTAAGTAGGTAGGTAAGTATAGCCCCTATACGATCACAGGTGGTACAAAAATTTAAGTCAGTTACAAAAAAGTAAGAATCGTTCGGAAATATGAAATCGAGAAGAAAAATCCATTGATGAGATGCCGAGTTTCGAGATCTTTTGAGTATGAAAAGATGATGAAAACAGATCTTGAGAATCCCCGATATTGAGATAAGTAGGGAAAAATCCATCCTTAAATTCATCTATGGAAATGAAAAACATCGTAAAAAAAAAACCTATGAGCAAGTAAAGTAGATATTGTCTTTTCTTGTATCACGGCCGTTGGATTTAATTTTACCTCCCACCTCCCATGTAACAAAATTACTGCAAATCCGCTGTGAGCTAAACGGATATGTTGCCACCAATGAATAGGGTTTACTATCTGTCTACATTTTACATATTTTAGAGCCCTCGCACGAGAATTAGTCACCTCCTTCCTATGCCTAAAAGAAAATTATCTAGCCCTATGCCTAAAAGGTATGCGAGGGACGAGAGAAGGGAAAAAACGAAACAAAACACTACAGCGTCTACAGCACTGGCTGTTTTGGGCCATACGAAAAATAAACTGAAATGAACTCTTGAAGACACAGTTTTTGTTTATTCTAGGTGGCCAGTATTACACCTTATTAATTATTATAAATAGTGACCAGCTATTACGCGAGGGCTTCAGCCTAGTACTACTCACTAACATGGTCACTGAGCCATAGGCTCCACGACCTAAAGTTTGTCTTGGCCTACGATATAAGAGTAGTCGTTATTTTTGTTTGTTCTGTGCTGTTTCTATTTTTTTGCTGTTAGCGGATCCGCGGGCGTCCTACGGGAACGCTTATAACCTAATAAACCTTTAGTTTATATATAGGTATATATATAGGTACCTACACAGAGGCATATTACTGCACCGGATTACGAAACGATTGATCAACAGCGCATCAGCACGCGACGGAAACGCCCCCTGTTTCGAAAAGAGGATACATGTGCATTGTCTCGGTTTTCCTCAGCTTTCACTGCACGCATCTTGTAATACATAATTACATAGTATACGTGTTACATGCTGTTGACATCGCTAATTTGCGACGACCAATCACTTGTTAGGACATGTTTTGCCGTGGGAACTTGAGGTTATGTTTGATAGGTTCCGTTCAGTTTTACCCACGGTTTTTGTCATACTTAGATATCTTCTTGTTTGATCAAACTGTGACCTCTTTAGGATTCTTTACCTACAGCTTTTTATTTGTTCTTGGTATCAAAACCACTATTTTCTTCAATGCGAGTGTTGTTTATGCAACTTTGTATTTTGTTATTTCAGGAGCAGATAGCAGCCCCCGTTGAAGAGCCGCAAGAAGACGAAAAATCGCTGAGGTATGTTTTATGGACGTGTGTCGTTGGACTCAAGCATACCTACCTACCATAAAATGGAGGAGGAGAGGAGATATTTATAGCTATCGGTATAGTCATTGTGCTCTGGTATTGACAAGCTTGGATATATTTTCCAACATCATCACTCAATTCTCTGTCTAGTTACAGTCAGCACAATACTGATGGCTATAACTCTAAAGTCGTCTTTATCATGATGTCTACTGCACAGGTCGACGTTAGGTACACAGGGCCTTAAAATCTTCCAATATTCTTTTTCAAAATTAACCCTTCATTCTTCTTAAAACGATTCTGCAAATATTTGCTGCATTTGCTTCCTGATTGTCTAACTCATTTTCGAATCAACTGTGATCAACGGTTTTGGAATAATATTGGCTGTTAAATTCATCCATGGAATGATTATTATTTCGGGTTTGGAAGGTTTTCATCATCAATTAATTAATTCATGAATATATTTTAAGTTATTCTTAAGCATAAAGGTAACTATCATAACAATAAATGGTAACATCATGGGGCCTGAGGCATAACAGACTAAACCTGGAAAAAATGGAACTAAAGGCAAAGTCTGAATCTCAGGAATCGGACATCTCTCCAACCCGAAGACCCTGGAGCTAGTTTGGATCGACCAGCGAGAGATCAGTCCTTAAAGATAGAACTAAGCACTGCCACCGCCATCCCAAACGAACAAACATCGAACGCAATCGACTCAAGCAGCGAGGTGCCACCGCCTCCCCTGGTCCAGCAAGTGGACATCGAGCACCGTGGCCTCAGCTTAGAAGATCGGCGGAATTCAGCCATACCCCCTCCGCGCGATGGCAAATCGTACACTCCCGAAGAGTTCACGTCTTTGATAGTAGCTGGATACTCCGTCACGCCCATTCCTGATCTAAGCTATGGCGTAGCCACATCGAACTTCATCAATTCTTACGGCAGCACAGCAGCTCCACCAGTAACACCCCCTCCTTTTTTGCCTGGCGTGAGCTCACCATCACCTTTTACTGCGCGAGATGAAAACGCTAAGGTCAATCAAGCCCGTCTTGAGCTTGGCCTCCACCACTACAGACAGAGGTTGGCTCTTCAGCAGTCTTTGCCTCCACCAAAGAACAGCAAAGGGTACACACCTGAGGAGTTCAACGGTCTCATCGCTGCTGGATACGCGGTCAGTCCTGTTCCGGTTAATCAATACGGAGACAGTGTTACGCAGTCAAGGTTACTAGTATAAGATATTTATTAAAGTCTCTAGGTAAATAATATTCATGTTTCTTATTAACACTCTTTATTTCAGTCGTAATGACGAAGAGTACCGCCCTGGGCAGGTCTTCTCCCTCAACCCCATGGAGCTTTTAGACCTCCAGCCTGAGAGGAAGGCTCCCCTGCCCAGCAACCAGTACTTGCAACAACTGTACAGCAACCCTCAACAGGAGCACAAACAGAATCTGCAACCGCAGTTTTACTACTTAGAGCCACAATCACAGTCACAATCTGGGCGACAGGTAAACTGATGTACATCACACATTTATATATACGAAATTTTGGATTTTTTTTTTGAATGTTTGTTTCCTGAACGAATCGTTGTGGAATTTTGTATTGATGTAGTTTTAGACCTGTATTAACATATAGGATATTATTAGTCACGGAAAAATTCTTACCAGGCGCTTGCAGATGCCAGTAATGAATGATTCGTAGTAACCCAGATTAACAATGACTTTTTAAAGTCATTGTTAATCTGGGTGGTTTAGTCTGACATGATTTATACCAAATTCTCACTGTAATTTTTATATTTTTCAGTCTTCTCCATCACACGCTGTCATTACGCGTCCCCACTTCAACTTCAACGGTGGCGAGGCATCTGTAGGTGCAGCTCTATCAGTCAGTGACACTGGGTCGAGTTCATCTAGTGACTCCTTCAACCAAGAGATCCTGGCCCTGTTGGGAGGAGCCGTCAGGCCGCAAGAATCAAGACAGCCGCAGCAGTCTTCAACCGTGCAAAGTGTTGCTCCTCAATATCAACAGGTAAAAAGTTTTATACTTTAATGTAAAAAAAACATCGTAGCGGTCGCAACGAGCTGATGGATGGAGGCGGCTCAGGACCGCTATTTGTGGCATCGTATGGGGGAGGCCTATGTCCAGCGGTGGACGTGTATGGGCCGATATGGTGATGATGATAATGATACTTTTATGTAATGTGTGAATTGTATAGCACTATATTTTATTTATACGGCAATAATGAAAGTGTTTTTAGTCAATATTTTTTTTAGTATGCTTGTAACTAGATAAATTATTGCATGCCCATAAAGTTCAAATTAATTACACTGTTACGCATTGCTACATGTACCATCTTTTACACATGTAATTGCAATAAAAAAAAACTTTAACGTTTCAAAATTACTTTTATTCATTCGTTGGTTTTATTCCTTTCAGATTGACCGGTATATTTCAAAGCCAAGCAAAAAGCCAACCAAACTCCATTCTAAAATAAGGGCAGAACAGATTCAGCCAACATTGGCTCCTCAACAGTACCTGATCGAGACCACCAACGTTCAACAGCAGCCACTGCAGCAGTACCGGCCTGCCCCGACCCAGCAGCCACAACGCTTATCCCAGTCTCTCCGATATGTGCCCATTCAACAATCGCAGCTCGACTCATTTTTATACGATCGCCCTGAATCATCCCAAGGACTGAAAATCGTACCTGCTCCAAAACTCGCTCAGCAGCAGCCTAGAGCTCAATACAACTACAGACTAGCCCCACAAGCCTCGCAATATCAACAACAAGAAGTTGCACCGGCACCTAAACAGTACAGACTTGTCGAGGTCCCAAGAGCACAGCCTATTAGGCAAGAGCTTCGTGTCCCAGCATCCAGCATAGAAAAGCCCGTCGCTTATTTGAAACGTATCCCTGAAATTGAGAAGCAGCGTTCCGTAAAAATTTACGACCCGATTGCCCCAGAGAGCCAGCAGTCTACATCGCTTTACGGAGAACAGTTCGTGCTTCGCCCGCTTTACAGGTCAAACGAACAGCAGCGTCCTAGATATGAAATCGCCACGCCCAAGCATGAGCCTAACCCGACAAAGGCTCCTCATTCCGCTATCTATGTCAGTCAGAAAATTCCTCTCAGGTCGCAGAAAGTGAGACCACAGCCTATTAGAGAGCAGAATGAACAACCGAACATCGACATCGTCCAACACGGACAAAACTTAGATGAACAGCGAGCACAGCTTCCTCCTCCTAAGAACAACAAAGCTTACACTCCCGAGGAGTTTGCTGCTTTAGTAGCTGCCGGGTATTCTGTGACCCCTGTTCCTGTTAGTGCTTTGAACCTGGACGTAGCTCAGTCAAGGACATTCGTTGAGGCCGTGACTGCTCAGCCGAAACGCCGATTGATTCAAAGAAGACGTAACCAGTACCTGCCAGTTCGAGATGACGCGCCTTAAATTGTTACCTGTTTGTAAATAGTTTTAGAATAAGATTTAGTTAAGTGTTTTGAATAAAAATAGTGATTATAAACAGTATTTCTCTTAGCAGAAATAAAAGGCTCCTTATGAAAATACAATACACATTGTATATGTTCATATAAATATACGTAATACATCATATTTATTTGAAAAGCTACAAGAAAGTAATCCCAAGGGAAACACGTCAATTCACTCCATGCATGTACATAGTAAAGGCATCGTTATTTGTGGTTACATTTAAGGGCCCTTAGATGTAACCACAAATAACGATGCCTTTACTATGTACATGCATGGAGTAGTACATCTAAGGGTAACCCTTAGATGTAACCACAAATAACGATGCCTTTACTATGTACATGCATGGAGTGGAGTTTGCTACATGTTCTCCAGGGTTTAATAAATTAGAAACATCGAACCAAACCTCGATGGAAAATGGATTTATCGAGGAAAGCTCTTAGCGCGGGATTCCCCGATGCGTAATTTCAGTAAAATCTTTCATTTCTTGTAACGGATCTTTAAAATAAAATGCGTACCAACTATTGTTTTTCAAAGTTCTTTAATACATCCTACTAATATTATAAATGTCAAAGTTTGTAAGTATGTATGAATGGATGTTTATTTCTCTTTCATGCAAAAACTACTGAACTGATTGGGCTGAAATTTGGTATGGGTATAGTTTGGGACCTGGAATAACTTATAGGTTATTTTTATACGGATATAAAGCAGGCGAAGGCGCGGGAAGTAGCTAGTGCTACATTATAAAAAGTACAATTTCAAAACACGATTTAGATTCGGTTTAAAAAAAAACGGTAATTATAATTAGACTACTTTGGTTACTTATTTAAAGTTTCTTTATGGCTCGCGCCTAAGGTTTTACAATATTAATATTTATTACGTTATTAACGTTAAAATTATAACGTTCTACTCGGAAAATAAAATAATCTTTAAGTTAGAACGAGTGTAAGCTATTAAAAAAGAAATCGCCCACCATAATAGGGTAGACATTTATAAAATTTTTACGGTGCACTTTATAGTTATATCGATTTACTTATTATCAATAACTAAACAGCCTAGATACACTTTCTCAGTTTTTGATAAAATAGAAATCTGTTGATGGACAGTTCAAATAATTGATAAATCCTACAAATATTATAAATGTCAAAATTTGTATGGACTGGGCCGCCTATCCTTAAACGTAGGTAACCATTTTGAAGAACAGGAACTGGCAATGTAATTTGATTTTTTGCTAGTTTCTGCCTGTGGCTTCACACGCATTGAAATATAGACGATAAAGCGCAGGCGAAGGCGCGGGCAGCAGTTAGTATTATAAATGTCAAAGTTTGTATGGATGGATGTATGGATATTTTTTACTCTTTCACGCAAAAATTATTGAACCGATTAGGCTGAAATTTGGTATGGGTATAATCAAATAATCATATATTTCGTCGATTTCAGGAATAACACGTCACATTTGTTTTAATTACGTACAGTCACATAATACAATAATAAAAAATCAAGTAATTCAATTGCTAAATCAAATTAAATGTCAATAACAATAGAAAAGTCAATAAAAACATAAAAGATCAATAAAAACAACAATATACGGAGTATCTACAGCTAGATAATTATGTACATTCAGTACTTTTACAGGCTAGGAATTCCTCATAGCTGTAAAAGCTGTTGTCAGTGAGCCAGTGCTTTAGCTTGTTTTTAAAGCATGTCAGACTAGTTGCCTTTGTGATAATTTCTGGAAGACTGTTATATACTGTCGGTCCCATTATGCGCGTTAACTTCCCAGACTTCGCGAGGGTACGCGGTAGGGTGGTCAGCTTGTCAGCTCGCCGAGTATTATACCTGTGCACGTCTCTATTCCTAGTAAACAATTCCAAGTTGTTTCTCACATACACCGATACCTGGAATATCACAATGCATGGAACGGTAAGTATTTTCAGCTCTTTGAAGTAAGGTTTTGCGGAGACGTCCTGTGGTATTTTCACCATTGCACGTATGGCACGCTTCTGCATGCGGAAGGCGCGCTGCCAGTCGGCCGCTCGCCTCCACAGTTCAGCTCCATACTGCGATAGTGAGTGAACAGTCGCATAGTAACAGGAGCGTACCACGTGCCTTGGTAGGAATCTCGCCAGTCGGCTAAGTGCGTAGCACGCCCCACCAAGTTTTCCGCACACTTTATCAAAGTGAGACTCCCACGTGAGACTCCTGTCAAGCTCAAAACCCAAAAACGTAGTATGAGCTACCTGTCTAATATCTGTCCCACCAGCGAAAACCGATATGGCTCTAGGGAGACGACCAGACAGGCAGACGTACATGAAGTGCGTCTTTGAGATGTTCAATACAAGCCCGTTTGCTTTGAACCACTCGGCAAGTGTGGACGCGGTAAGATTATGCTCTAAGGCGTCCACTGTTTCACCAGAGACTACGGCGACCACGTCATCGGCATACATAAAGATTTCCGCAGTGCTCACAGCCTCCGGAAGATCGTTAAGTAGCATGGAAAACAAGATATTCGAAACCGCAGACCCCTGAGCTACACCCATGGTTGTTGTTAGAGGACAAGATCGAATATTCCCATTATCTCCAACAACTACCTGCGACCTAGATTTTAGCATGCTGGACAGTAATGTGAGCGCGTTACCTCGTACTCCATAGTGTTCCAGCTTAGCCGCGAGCACCGTGTGGTCGGCTACATCGAACGCCTTCGAGAGGTCGCAGCAGATAAGAGCTACCTGCTGTTTCCTCTCTCTAGCATCTAGGACGTTTTGTACGACTTGTCGTGCCAACGATGTAGTTGATCGGCCTTCCCGATACGCGTACTGCCTGTCTGATAGTGCCTCAGTTTCCATCAGGTAAGTCGTGAGTCGCGAGCTTATACCGTTCTCCATAACTTTGGACATTGCAGGTATTATGGACACCGGCCAGTACGAGTCCATGCTAGACCTACTACCCTTCCCTTTATAAATCGGTGTCACCTTACTTAGCTTAAGGCACGTCAGTAGTTCACCAGCACGCAGGCACTCATTAAATAGGCAAGCTAAAATCGGCGCCAGCGGTATAGTTTGGGACCTGGAATAACATAATAGTATATTTTTTATCCTGATAATATGCGGGCGAAGGCGCGGGCAGCAGCTAGTCGATTATAATTTGTAGTTTAGCCACAGCACAATGACGAATGATTTTCCTTAATATAAATAAAAAAGTGCTTAAGTATGTAACTGTCTATTTTCTAGGTCTTCAACCATACGTTATGTATGTTAAAATTTAACAAGGGACCTTGATAACGCTTAACATAGCAATGAAAAGCAAATGTGTGAAAGAATGATTGTTCAGATACATTCATCATTACGATGATGATGACATCGTACCTACCCATTTCATGAAATATTCATCACCTACCATTACACAGGTCCATTTTCTTTTCGACAAAACATGTCGAAACCGTGCTCAAATCGAATAAAAACGAAAGCGACATTAGGTTTGATGTAACATTCCCAATTTCACAGTAGGTGAACACATTCGACAGCGCCATCTTTTATCAAATTAGCATGATTATATCTTCAAATTACCTCATCGAGGGCTGAAGGTATTTTACACTAGCTGCTGCCCGCGCCTTCAACCGCGTTATTGGGATAAAAAATAGCCTGTATGTTATTCCAGGTCCCAAACTATACCCATACCAAATTTCAGGTCAATCAGTTCAGTAGTTTGTGCATGAAAGAGGAACAAATATCCATACATCCATCTTTACAAACTTTGAAATTTATAATATTAGTAGGATTTGTAGCTGAGTGGCTAAGTATGAGTTTGCACCAGACGAAAAAAGTTTTAAGAGTGAATGAATAAATAGAATAGAAGAAGAAAGAAGAAGAAGAATAGTTTTCGTTTTCTACCATTTCCTTGTCTCACATTTAAGCTGCTAAAATGCAACGAACCTAACGAATTGTGTAAATTTGTCACAAAAGCCACGAAACAAAATAGAAGAGGTCGCTGTCATACTACGAAAAGTAGTTTCTTGTCTTTCCGGTTGGGGCAATGCAAGCTTTTAATGAGAGGAAACGAAAACTTTTATAGTTTTCGTAAACTTCGTATGCTTAACCCATACTAAGGACTGCTCGTCATAACTTTACTAGGTTAGGTAGGTAGAAAACCTACTTGTAGTCTTCATCTATTATCCTAATAATAAATCTTATAATTTATAAATAGGAAAATAGGTAGGAAACTATTTAAGTGTATGGAGGGATTCTAAGGGATTTCCGCCGGTGTCATTCAAAAAAAAAATTTTCCGGCTGTAAGCTCCAGTGCTATGATTTATTCAAGTAACACGTGAGCGGAGCCCGGGGAAGAATTTAGTACGTTATACTAAATAATAAATAATCCTGGACGTTCCACACAGCATCATCCAGTCCCAAGCTAAGCAGAGTTTGTGTTATGGGCAGGTACTAGATGACTGATATAGGTACTTAATACGATTAGATAGATATTTTTACCATACATAGAAAATACCCAGAACCACCAGAGACAAATATTTGCAGATCTTACAAATATTTGTCCCAGGGCGGAAATCGAACCCGCAACCCCGTCGCAGGCGGACCTTCGCCCGCGCCGCATCGGTCGTCAATTCTAATTGTTTTCCGAACTTATTTCCCTAATCTGCTCATAACTCTTCAGTATTCAGAAGCTGAAGGAACCATTGCGGAACCTCAATCATTAATAAGGTGGAAACTTTCCTTGCGCGGAACTGTTCCGTTGACAAATGAGTCATTAGGTTGCCGATCTCTCCAAGTTTTGGTATTTATTTTATGAACCGATTCTTTACGATCGGCTATTATTTCCTGAGGGATATAAATTGTTTTAGGCAGATACTTCTGACACAAGTCGGTATTTTTCAACCAACTTCAAGGGGGAGGACTTTCTCAATTCTATTGTATGTTTTTTTTGTGTGTTACTTGATTATGTCACCAATTATGGACCGATTTTTAAAATTAGTTCACTATTGCAGAGCAAATGATCCCGAGGGGATTAATATTTATCTCTCAAAACTTAATAATAAATGTAAGGGGTTCAAAGTTGATTATTAGATTTAAGGAAACAATCAAATCATCACAATGACTGGTAACAAATATGTAGTTACCATGACAACGAGCGTAAACAAGAGGTCTACTTTGAAAAATGAATTACAAAATTAATGGATGACGGATAGCGGAATTTGAAATTGGAAATTTGCGTGTTTTGAAAAACGATAAATCAACTTATTGTATTGTATTGTATTTATTTATTTATAAAAACTTATTCTAGATTTTACATTTTAACATTCTCTAAACCCGACAGGATTTGTGTAGAATGTTGCATTCCTCAGTTTAAATACAATTTTAGAAGTGTACGTTTCTTTTTGCGATTTTATAGTTTTTTATAACACGCCAAATTATATGAAGAACTATTTGACCGCAAGTGATTTTGAGAATAAGAATAAAATAGTTTTATTTGTGCAGTCAGACCTATTTTCACTATTTACAATTTAAAACATATAAAAAATACGTACCTATAACTGTAAGCACGAAAGTCACAAAATGGCCTCAACCTCTGCATGGGATGATTACTAGCAAGATCAACGTAACTAACGCTGGTCTTCCGTCAAGGATGTCAAAGAATATCCTCAGTACCTAACATTTATGATTTCAATTTAGTTTACTTCATCATCATCATCATCATCAGCCTATACACGTCCACTGCTGGACATAGGCCTCCCCCGTACGACGCCAGAAAGTTTACTTATGACCATTTAAAGAAGTTACAATTAAGAAGATACAATCCATGGTGCTTCCTTTTTTGATAATAAATTGTGTAATAATGTAATAGGATAAGAGTCAAATTTTAGAAATTTATGACATCAAGTGTGAAATACCTACCGTGGAAATAAATGAATTGAATTGAATTAAACGTACGTGACGACCACCCTCGTCACGTCAATATGATGGTGACACATCCAGCAACTTATAGCTTTTAATTGTAACCTCTTTAAATGGTAAGAAGTAAACTAGATTGAAATCATAAATGTTAGGTACTGAGGATATTTAGGTAGGTAGGTATTGGGTGAACTACGGAATTTCTACAAAAATTACTCGATGTATGGAATTTCGACAAATATTGACAAACCTTATCGCGCAGCACGAAATCTTGACAAATATTGAGAGACTTAATTAAAGATCCTTAACAGGATAACCTGATTTTAATTAATTACAAGTAAATTGGACGATCGAAGCCCATGGACATCCTCCTTAATAGAATTTACGTTGCAATGACACACTCCGATGAAATTGAATTCTGTCGGAACCGGAACATCCTCGTAGGTACACTCGCCGTCATGTGCAGTAACATCATTACTTTGGTAAGTAAAGCTATTTATGCCTGGCTCCGCATTAACTATACTTCAGCCAAATTCGATGCAATATTGTTTTAAATAAAACGCACTCTGTACTTCTACGTAATTGACATTCCTTGTCGGCCAGAGAACTTTAAAAATAAAAATAAATACATTTTATTAAGGAACTAGCAGCCCATCCCGGCTTCGCACGGGTGGACATTTATTTTTTAAACATTTTGGCATAAACGAAATGGTACAGTAAATGCAGGGCATATTATCATCTATATTAATCAGTGATAATGTAGCATTCAAATGGTGAAAGAATTTTTTAAATCGGTCCAGAACTTTTTGTGCCATTTCGTTACAAACACACATACATACAAATATTTTCTCTATAAAATATTAGTATAGATATTGCCAAGAATTTGAATCTCAAACTCGATGCAAAGCACGTGAGTTTTAGTTTTTTTGCTGTGGTTGAAATTGTCACATCAAGCTTGGCTGGAATATAAGTAGGTTGGTACGAATTATATGTTATGCCTATTTTGCCATGCCACTTTTTTATGTTTGAAGTACAATTAGCATCATTAATTAGGTACAGTAAAAGGAGGTGAATAGAGACTCCAGGGTGAAAAGAAATGGACGTAATACTGGAGCAAAACAAACTTTTGCAGATGTCAGATCCATTGACACTGGATGTGAAGTCACGGACTAAAGATACTTTTTTAATGGACAATAGATCCTCGTTTGACCACAATCTCACCTGATGGAAAGTGATGATGTGGCCGACGGTGTATCACGTGTTAGAGATTTATATCTCTTAACGGTTTTCACTTCTAAGTTACGTTACTTTATGGTAGCAAAAGGGGTTAGAGCTAAAATAATAACAAGGTAATGCTCACATCACCTAGTTCACTTATTTTTAGACGATCTCACTGTTTGAGAGTCGAGACTCGAATGCCCGGCGCCACACTCCATCTCGTCTGAAATCGGTAACGATCGATAATAGTCGGGAATAATCATGCCGGCCCCCGATTGGTTGCGGCTAAAGCGTTGGCAGTTGTGGCGATCTGGTGATCGAGTCAAAACACTTTTTCTTTACAAAATTGAGAAATAGTATTTTGATAATAATTTTACTAAAACAATAATAAATCAAAAGTTCTCATATATACATTACAAGAGATATTGATTTATAATCAATATTGCTCACACACGAAGGTCTAGATAGACGATACCTATTCACTCTTGTCTTAAAGAGATACTTCTACTGCTACCATACAAGTAATTTCTTTTTTCCAGTATTTCGTAAATTTCTATTAACCGTGGAATATCTATTTACTCCGTTTTACCCGGTACTTATGTAATGCTTGTTCGTCATCATGTAAACTATGGCCTACCTCTGAAATAACAGTTTGCACTGTGTGGTACCTTCTTACAAATCTATGAGCTGCGATCCGCCCATGGATTAGTCTTAACATTTCACAGACGGAATCTGCTCCCTGTCTCGTAAAATAAAATTCCAATAAAAATGCCCAGTAAAAGGATCGTTTTTCGTAACTGCACATCAAATTGAACCAGAGATTGGCGAGTGTTTTATAACGTTGCAATAAAGTCGGAAATACCTATCTCGGGAACGGCTTGTCTTCTATCGTTGTACGGGATTTGTTGACACAAACCAACTCGTACTAGGTGGTCGTCCATTAATCACATGATGGTTTTTAGCAACTTTTAACCCTCCCCCTGATATCTAATAGTGAGGTTTAAGACTACCCCCCTTCCCCTAACCCGTGATATATCAACACCGCCCCCTCCCCTTGTGATATTCCATGATTTTTACGAAAACCTCCACCCCCTTTAGATTCTCACGTGATTAATGGCCAACCCCTAGGTGTTTTGGCATTTTCATGAATGTTGTTGTTGCAAGCGGCTTAAGAATTCCACGGGTAGTAGAGCATATAATATCTCGAAGGGATTAGGTAGCGTTTTCGATGAAAGCTCCCAGGCAGGCGGCTTGACTTTTTCCGACACTTCCAATAATTATCGTTATATTTCAAACAATTTACACAAAACCTTGACAAATTATATACCTAAACCTTCCTCATGAATCACTCTATAGATTGGTAAAAACCGCATGAAAATTCGTTTAGTAGGTTTTGAGTTTATCGGGAACAGACAAACAGACGCGGCGGAGGACTTCGTTTTATAATATGTAGTGAAGTTACTGTATATTTTTCTCTATAGACTTTTCTTTTACGGGAAATAAAATAAATTCAAACCATACTCTTTACCTTTAGAAATAGGCCAAGCACGCACGAATTATCATACTGTCAACATAATTTCATGTGTCCAAACAAGTTCCTCTTTTACGTAGCAAAACAAACAATATAAGAGAGAAACTATTTTTTTGCAGAGCCTGTACAAACAACCTGGCATTTTATTGTGAGAAAAACAAGACTAACAATAATAAGTGTATGGGATCCGTGACTGAATTTAGTTATGAGGACGGGGGTCTTTGAGGGGTTTTTATCGTACCAAAATGCAGCTGAACCGTAATAATGTCTAAGCCGTTTTCATAGAATTTTGAAGTCTCCTTAGAATACCAGGATTTGCTTGGTTGAGTGTAGTGTATTGAGGTATTTAAGTACCTCTCATCACGCTCTTATCCAAGTGGATAATGTGTATCATTGTATGTATATCCAGGTAAATCCCCTTTTTTTCGAAGGTCTATAAATCCTGTTATCTGTGTGAACCTGATCTGTCTTCGGCAACAATTTTGGTGACGCGCCGAGGAGGTGCCACTAGCGTGCAGTGAGCATAGCGAGCAGGCAACAAGTCAAAAGGATGAATATTGTTTTTGAAAAGCAGTGTGTGCGAGAACCAACCAAATGACCATATTCGATAGTTTTCCATGAAGCGTCTCGTCGCTTTGCACGAGATATCCAATTAAAGGTTGCCTGGAAGAGATCGCTTCTAAGCGATAAGGCCGCCCATTGTACATGTTTTATGTAATGTCTATTTTTAATGTTTTCTCGTGGTGTACAATAAATAATTTTGTAATTGTAATTGTTAAAGATAATATCAATAATCTGCTCTCGCTTCTGCTACCACTGTCCACTAACAGAAAATAGTCATTGAAAATAATGAATAGAATCGCTTGTTTTAGAAATTACTGAAAATAGTAATTAAATAAATAATGCTGGACAATTCACACAACATCATCTAGCCCCAAGCTAAGCAGAGCTTGTGTTATGGGTACTAGATGACTGATATACTTATTATAATACAATACATAGATAGATATTTTTTTATTATACATAGAAAACATCCAGAACACCCTGAACAAATATTTGCAGAATATACAAACATTTGTCCTGAGGCGGGAATCGAACCCGCAACCTCCTGCGTCGCAGACGGACCTTCACCCGCCGCGCCACAGAGGCCGTCAACCCAAGGAATTTTTATACTACGTATATAAATTCCTTGCGTCAACCACAATTCTATGACTTCAGTTTCTTGCGTAGCGAAGACAAGCTATCCATACAAAAACTCTTCTCTTTTGTATAATTTTAGACTGTTTGAAGATTGTCGATGGTTCTCTGTTTATAAGGCGCACTCTGTACCATTTTGCCTCTGAAACTACTTAGTACTCTTCCAAGTTAACTCTCCTTCCCCGTGGTTTCCAAACGCCCAATAATACATAATGAAAGCTCGAACATTCCTGACAGTTATTGCTAACAACTTAGCGTCTGCACTTAACTCCGTTCGTTTATGAGACTGCCAATGGCTCCCTTTTGATTTCTTAATAAAACTAGCTATTATCAATGAAGCATTTGATCCGGATCAAAATTACCGTCGCCCCCACTGCTAAGGGTAGATGAGGGAGGATCAAGGATATTAAACGGGACAAATATATTCAGCTTTAGTCTTCAGCAATCTAGTCTTTTTGATAGAGATGAGTCCGGTATTCAATAACTAACTCAGTAACTGTTAGCATGGTCCTAAAATATCTAACGCTATTGTAAAATCCGCATACCGCTAGGGAATAACTGTGCAAAGCGAGCATCGCGCCTAACCGACCGTGAGCCATAACTACCCAACGCTTCAATACCTATACTTACCTAACTATCATCTAAGCATAGGTACTAGCGGACCGTTCACCCGTAAAGTTATGTAGCTGCAACAAGTATTTGGTATTTCTAACCAAATCGGTTAGAAATATATTGGGTAGAAATTAGGACAGGTATAGAGTATAGTATATATTGTATATATTGTAACGTTATTGGGTACCAGTTGATACAAGCGGTATTGAAACAAAATACCCAACTAATAACCGGTTGCCAAAATATCCAATAACTCCCATCCTTACTTTTTGACAACCTAGTCATATCGAGATATTGTCATAAAGCTTCTAACCCAATCAAATTATTGAGGTCTAAGCAAAAATCTTTCTTTCATTCATTCAACCCGTACTTCGCTATCAAAGTAAAATATAATATCAAATGTGACTTTTTAAACATATGTAATATGCTTTATTACTTATACGCTTAGTACCAGTGTCACTTACGGAGAAGTGCCTCTACCGGATACAGAGAAGCTGAGATGAATTTTCATACGAACTCGATTTTAGTTTTCGAATAGTATTGAGAGATTTGACAGAGGCTCTAGCGGATACAGAGAAACTGAGATGTTTTTTCATACGAAATCGATTTTAGTTTTTGAATGGTATTGAGAGATTTGGCAGAGGCTCTACCGGATACAGAGAAGCTGAGATGAATTTTCATACGAACTCGATTTTAGTTTTCGAATGGTATTGAGAGATTTGGCAGAGGCTCTACCGGATACAGAGAAGCTGAGATGAATTTTCATACGAACTCGATTTTAGTTTTCGAATAGTATTGAGAGATTTGACAGAGGCTCTAGCGGATACAGAGAAACTGAGATGTTTTTTCATACGAAATCGATTTTAGTTTTCGAATGGTATTGAAAGATTTGGCAGAGGCTCTACCGGATACAGAGAAGCTGAGATGAATTTTCATACGAACTCGATTTTAGTTTTCGAATGGTATTGAGAGATTTGGCAGAGGCTCTACCGGATACAGAGAAGCTGAGATGAATTTTCATACGAACTCGATTTTAGTTTTCGAATAGTATTGAGAGATTTGACAGAGGCTCTAGCGGATACAGAGAAACTGAGATGTTTTTTCATACGAAATCGATTTTAGTTTTCGAATGGTATTGAGAGATTTGGCAGAGGCTCTACCGGATACAGAGAAGCTGAGATGAATTTTCATACGAACTCGATTTTAATTTTTGAATGGTACCTATTGAGAGAAATTGCGAAAATTATAAAAAGTATGAAAATTTTAAATCAAATCCCACGTGGACGAAGTCGCGGATAACAGCTAGTGACAGAACAGGCTTATTATATTTTTAGAGACTCAGTGACAGGCTATAGGTGTGAACAATTTTATTACATCAAGTCTGTAAATAAAACTACTGACCTTTCATTGTAGTCTAGGCATTCTGACGGACACCCATTTTGTCTATAGCGTTGATTAAATTCTCTACCCGTACTTCAAAGTTCAGCCGAAATCCTTGTCAGAATGAAAACACGCCTGCTAACTTCGAAAGCTTTGATAAGTATGTTACTACAACATTCCGTATATTTTCTGTACAAATACCTGTTGAAGTTTGTTTCAACAGAATAAGTAGGTATCATCATAATAATGTATTCGGGTCATCATCATCATCATCATATCAGCCCATTCACGTCCACTGCTGGACATAGGCCTACCCTATACGACGACGCCACAAATAGCGGTCCTGAGCCGCCTCCATCCGTCGACTTCCTGCGACCGTTATGATGTCGACGGTCCATCGAGTGGATGGTCTCCCATGTAGAGGGGGTTTTGCTATAATCACCACGCTTGGCAGGAGGATTGGTGATCGCACTGCCCTTCCTCTGATAGGTTCCCTTAGTAGGCTCTTACGACATCCACGACATCCACATGTATTCGTGTCTGTATGGTAATTTTTTAAAACAGATGATATCCGCTTTTCTTTTTCGTATACCAGAGGCCTGGATTTGTGAAGTCAGCGTGGTTTGTATGAAAAAATAAAAAACAATGGCGATCGCTTTTGAAAATGTTTTATCGACTAACACGGAATGACTCCTACATATGTTACTCGTATTATTTTCGCCTTCGGCTCATTTTCTTTTATTTTTAGGGTTCCGTACCTAAAAATTAAAAGCGGAACCCTTATGGGATCACTTTCTGGAAACCTATAGGTACATACGTCGTGTATGGGCTGATATGATGATGATGACGATGAAAGAACGATTTAAATCGAGGGGGCTACGTACTAAGAATATCAAGTTTAAGGATTCAGACTTTGCGACTTCACAAACGTGGTCCTGATGATGAACAGAACTTGCAGTTCACACAGTGTCAGTGCATTACAAATAACCCTGTGTAGATAGATGAAGGGATACATAATATATCTCTAGCAAGTTTCGTTGAGATCTCTTGTTCCGTTGTCTTGAAAAGAGAACAGACAAAGTTATTTCCACATTTAAAATATTTGCATGGATGGTATGGATTTGTATAATTTTGCTTCGGCAGATTAAAAACTGCTTTTAATAATTCAAAGGAAAGCCACAGAATTTTCAAACTTTTCTCGTTAAAACAAAAAGTTAGCGACTTCGTCAATCTGAAGTTATAAATTGAATTATAAACGCTTGTGCGGTTTCTTATGAAAATGGGAATAAATAAAATTGTTTTAAACATTTAACAATTTTCCAAATAAAAAGCGTTTTATAAGCATGCCCAAGACGCTGGCTACATAGCCTCGCTATATGGCAATGCTGATGCAATATTTAAGTACCTACATCATCCTTGCTTCACGAAACAAACTTCAAAACAAAACAGTTGTATATATGTAGTTCATATTGTGAAAGGGTAAAACAGACTTTAAAAACACCCGAGCGAAACTTCCCCGTACGACCATTTACCTTACGTGCTTAAAAAATAATTGGGTTGGTCGGAAAACTTTCTTTCCCAGCTGGAAGTTTTAACCTAGTACAGTTAGCTGCATTTATATGTATACACACTTTTGTACTTTGTCACTATAAGAAGGCTACGAACCTCTCCCAAACGGAAACGGATCGGCCCATGCGGATTTGTTGTTGTTTCACGTCGAATGAAATGGGGCGCGCTATTAGTGAGAAAGCGCGTCTAACACGGCACCATGCTTTGATATTTTTTCGTACTTTCCGATTCATTTTGAATAAACGATTGATTTCAGAAATATTTTTGATTATTTATAATGCTGAATATATTTAAAATATTTGCAACGCGTCAGATTTTCGAATAAAGGTGTCTATCCTATTGCGGGTTCGATTCCCGCCTCGGAACAAATATTTGTACGATCTGCAAATATTTGTTCAGGGTGTTCTGGTCGTTTTTCTATGTATAATAAAAAATATCTATCTATGTAATATATTGTATTATGTATATCAGTTATCTAGTACCCATAACACAAGCTCTGCTTAGCTTGGGGCTAGATAATGCTGTGTGAATTGTCCAACATTATTTATTTATCATGCATAAAGAATCGCTTGAAAATAACTCGATTTGGTGGTCAAAATTAGTTTCGCTCTCATTTAAATATCATTATGTTTTTTATTTTTTTTCAAAAAACAAACCGCTGCAAACATTGCTATTTTAATCCGATTACGTATGAAAAATTTCAATAAGATCGGGGACATAGTTTCCAATTGAAACGGAAAGAACTTTTGTATGGGGGCTAAGGCTATCCGTTCTGTTCTTAAGCTAAACCACAATTAATTGTGCTGTGGCGAGTAGGAACCATAGAAATAAACAGATGTTCTCGATTAGGTAGTCTAAGAAATTTTAATAAGATCCCAAAATTTTTCGTCTTCGACGGGACTTGAACCCGCAACCCTCCCTCAGTACGGGATGCGCTGCCAATTGCGCCTCGAGGTCATGTGACGTAGAATTTAGGCCGTTAGCTATAAAAAGCTAGCTATAAATTTCTTAGAAATTATCCCCAGTGTGAGGCTTACGCACTATAGCAAAAACCTAGGTAGTCTAAGTTCGTATCTGGATTTACTATAATGTCATAGATTATGCCCGCAGCTTTTAGCCTAATTATGTTATTAGCACTACAGGTATGTTACTAGCCACAGAATTTCATCAGTATAAAATTTCAGCTTTTACATAGATAGTTTTTTTTTTCATAGCAAATACACCCGGAACAAATATTTTTAGACGAATATCAACACCTCCAACTCAACCCGTGGATGTTGTAAGAGCCGATTAACTTACCAGAGGAAGGGCAGCAGCTTCCTTCTGAGTATTTTTAAACACCAACACTGCGATCACCTGCCAATCCGCCTGCCAAGCGTGGTGATTATGGCAAATACCCCCCCCCCCCCACTCGATGGACCGACGACATCGTAGCGGTCGCAGGGAGTCGATGGATAGAGGCGGCTCAGAACCACTATTTGTGGCGTCGTATGGGGGAGGATGTCCAGCAGTGGACGTGTATGGGCTGATATGATGATTATGAACATTTGTCACAAGGTGGAAATCGAACCCGCAACCTCCCGCGTCGCAGGCGGACCTTCGCCCGCCGTGCCACATCGGACTCAGTTTTGGTGGTTTCTTCGCAAAAACATTTCACAACGGCGTCGCAAACTTTCGCCATTATAATATTATTAGAATTATTTATGGAGCTATCTGTACTTATAACCTTTGATATTTACAAGGTTACAACATTTTCATTTGTCTAACAGAATAATAACATTTTCTCTATGATAATTGTACCAATATAGCTTGAGGAAAACCGGCTATGAAAAATCATGAAAACTCGTCAAAAGTCTCCTTAGGAACTTGTCGTTAAATTTATTTCAGTATCCTAAAATACACTTGAAATTATTCAGGTTCTAGGTACCTAATAAGCTAGATTAGGTAAATCCAATTTTGTACCTACAAGCTGCTGAAACTTTGGGATATTAGGTAATCTAAGTACAACAGCAGAGCAATATTGTAACTCTTCATAGTGATAAGACCCGCAAATCACGACATGGTATAAAACATGATCCAAGAAAATAGGTCTGCTCTTTAGTCCATTTGGAAAAGTTCAGTAGGGAGATTATTCCATGACCTGAGTGCTCGCGAGATGAAGTTCCTCTTGAACCTTACTGTCCGCGAGCATAAAGGCTTCAAGGTATGGGCGTGAAACACAATTCTTCTGGACGTCACTGGAGATCTTGATACCCAGGATGCCAATACTCTTGGAAATTGTCAACGGGGGTGTTTTGTAACTGTGGGCTTATAGTAAATGAGGTTTTCTAAGCCGTGGTTACCTGGAAGAGATCGCTCACAAAGATAAGGCCACCTATTGTACAATGTAATCCGTATTTGTCCTTTCCTGTCCTGTCCTGTGTTTCTGTTTTATTTGGTGTGCAATAAAGAGTACCTATTGTATTATTTGTCGACTCGTAAGTTGCTATTGTATAGTGTAGGAGCCTATCGTGAAACGGCCAACCTTACAGTTTACCTATACCGAAGGCTTTGTTAGCATAATAATGTAAGTTTTATATGAAACTGGGAGTTTTATTATAACTCCTTTCCATTGTTGCTTGGGGCTTTACACAATGTGGGTAGTTTCGCTACGAAAATAAATGACGTGATTTATTTTGTTTGCGATTGTTGCTGCTTCAAAAACAAAAATAAATGTCAGTATTCAAAATGACCAAAAAAATTCCCTATGCGGTTTATAGCATTAATAGATCAACGAATGCATTTTAAATGCAAAAGTAGAACACCCACGTGTCTATGTCAAATACTTTTTGTTATAAAAATTAATGAACTTTGGGTGACTTTGACTGAGATTTTTTTTTATAAATTCTGTAAACCTAACTGTCCATGATATTTTTTTTAATTAAATATGCTTTGATAAAGGGTCTTTAGTCACATCTTTTACAGTTTTCAATTTTGAAAAATCACCACATAAAATGCATTCGTTGATCGATTAATGTTATAAATCGCATAGGGATTTGTTTTTGGTCATTTTGAACACTGTGGGTTGTGGTCAGGCGGTTTTGGCTTAGCCCCCTACCCCTACACTGATTATTAAATCAACATACGAACAACCTGATTTTACCCTATAAATACGATATAGAACTCGATAACACGTGAGACGATCCCTGCTACCATTACTCACTGCCGTTACTCGATAAATCTGCATCGAACTCTCGAATGTTCTGACGGAAGCAATTTTTTATTGAAGACGGCATATTTGACGACTCATGTGGCGCGGCGGGCGAAGGTCTGCCTGCGACGCAGGAGGTTGCGGGTTCGATTCCCACATTGGGACAAATGTTCGTACGGTCTGCAAATATTTGTTCAGGGTGTTCTAGGTATTTTGTATGTATTATAAAAAAATATATATATTTATATATGTATCAGGCATCTAGTACCCATAACATAAGCTCTACTTAGCTTTTGAAGCTATGTATGTACATGAAGCTGTGTGAATTATTTATTTTCCAGAATTATTTATTTTATTTGTGAGTGCCATGAACAGCAATGAAACGAGCGAAAATGGAAAATTGGCCATTTATGAACGAGCTCATGAAATGCATTTCCAGCGAGCCCTCGCTTATTTGCATTTACGTGACTAGATTTTTGCGCCCAACTCCGCTCGCATGGTACGTTCATCATCATCATCATCATCATCATCATCAGCCCATACACGTCCACTGCTGGACATAGGCCTCCCCCGTACGACGCCACAAATAGCGGTCCTGAGCCGCCTCCATCCATCGACTCCCTGCGACCGCTACGATGTCGTCGGTCCATCGAGTGGATGGTCTCCCATGTAGGGGGGGATTTGCCATAATCACCACGCTTGGCAGGCGGATTGGTGATCGCAGTGTTGGTGTTTAAAAATACTCAGAAGGAAGCTGCTGCCCTTCCTCTGGTAGGTTCCCTTAGTCGGCTTTTACGACATCCACGGGTTGAGTTGGAGGGGTCGATATTCGTACGCCGCGGCCCCACGGCTACGTTCATCAATAGGTAAACTGACAATTAAATAAATTAAATAGGATCTGGTAGACCTTTCATTGACGACATTTATCTATTTAATATATTAAATAAATAAAAAATAAATAATGTACCCGTAACACAAGCTCTGCTTAGCTGGGGGCTAAATGATGCTGTGTGAATTGTCCGGCATTATTTATGTATTTATTTATTATCTTTTGTTCTGCCTCATTGTCCGATAATTTTTTTTATGAACACCAGCCTCTTCTATCTATCTCTAGAATCTCTAGAATCTTCCAACCATGCAAATTAAAATTTCCTCTCGAATATAGAAGAAACGATATAATAAGCTTTAAAAATTAAATACCCCGTAAAACAGCTACGGAAAAGATTTTCACAGCTGCATTGAAATTGCATTTTCCTGGTCATGATAAATCAGACTCTATCGCTGTGTTCTTAACATTCAATATTCAGTGCTGAAAGTGTGCTGATGTCAAGCACACTCCGTGGAGAGGGTAGGAGTCGAGGAGAATGATAAACATCTTAATAGATGATTTTCTAAAGCGCTTTAAGCGGCTATTTCAGATTTTTCAAGGCAAAGTTTTTATGTCACATAGCGCCCCTGAGTTTAACACATTGTATATAGGAGCCCTGTAAGGGCGCCATGCAACTTGAAAGGTAGCTTATTGTAAGAATGACAACTAAAGCTAACTTAATTATATAAATATTTCACTTAATTAACTATCACAACTATAATTAATTTAATTTCTATAAGTTATTGCACAGAATTATTTATTACTTATCTAAAATCTTGGTTGAACTAAGTTGATAATAATATAATGTAAAGTCCATAAATTATTTCATTGAGTACTTAATAAGTTTATTTTATGAAAAAATTATCAATTTGTTTCTCTGTTTTTTTTTTTTATTATTAGTCGGATTTTATTGTAGATTTTAATTAAATGAGAATAAGGACTGTTTTGTATATTTCTTGTATACCCATACGGAGAATAAATCTTTGGATACGCCGCGCCGGGAGCTTTTGTTGAATTGGAAATTTGGAAGTAAGATGGATGTTTGCGAATAAAGAGTGATATTTCAAACATATAGGAAGTGTTTTGTTAAGTGCTGAGCAAACATCGTAATTGGAAGATTTACCACCTATGCTTAAAATATAAATTGTATATCAAAAACCAAAATCTTACCTCCGAATACTCATTCAGCAACATTAAGCTGAAGCAAGACCTTTTTAACAGACTTCAAAAGAGGAAATTATCAATTCGTTTTTTTTGTATACATGTAACGCGATATCTTCGCCAACTAAGAACCGATTTTCTATTATATAGAAAACTAATTATATAGAACATAGACATTATATAGAAAAATAATTTTTGTATCCCCAGGGGATTCATATTTATCCCGCAAAAGTTAAAATAAGTGTAAAAGTAAGGGAATTTGAAGTCGGTTTAACGTATTTTAAAACACGCCAAATTATTGGTTTACACACTGGAGGCACCTAGTAAAGGATTAGAGAACGTTGTCAATGTTTTTAAAAACTAACTTTAAAGGAAATCTATTGGAGATTGACAATAAAAATCACTTTTACAATGAGACGTCAATGAGCGTGTTTAATCTTAATACGAATGACGAATTAATTAAAACAAACTTAGGTCCTAAGTACCATCGTCGCGTCCCAGACGCGCGTGGGCGAACGGCGAGGTGATAAGCATTCGTAGTAGAGCCCACCCTATTGTGCAAGCTTGCACTTTAGGCATTCAATGTTATGATGTCTCTACTGGCTGGATGCATAACTACCTTGTTAGATTTAATCTTATATATAAAATTTCCATGGCACAATGTTAGTTACCGTACTCCTCCGAAACGGCTTTACCGATTTTTACCAAATTTTATATGCGTATTCAGTAGGTCTGAGAATCGGCTACTATCTATTTTCCATACCCCTAAGTGATAAGGATTGAAGGCAAAACAACGTTTGGCGGGTCAGCTAGTTATATATATTTTTATCTTGTAAGTTTCCTAAGTGGGTGTATTTCTTTTTACGTTTATTGATTTCACAATATAGATTGTGAAACCAATAAACTTATTTTCATTCTTTCTTTTAATTCGGATGAAAGCACGTCGCAGTCGCACATTGCGATTTTTTGACAGTGTTCAATGAAAATATGTCAACATCTCACTGGAGACGTGCTTAAATCTGAGTTGCGTTTGAGTATTCCAAGGTTTGGTAAAAATATCCTTACTAATATCATAAACGCAAAAGTTTGTATGCATGGATGTTTGTTACTCTTTCACGCATAATTAATTTTGGATGGAATGGGTTTTAATGAAACTTTACAATAATATACATCAGAATAATACAAAGGCTATAATTTATAAATATATATTGTGTGAGTTGTTCAAAATATAACGAAAAGTGTCAAGTAAAGTAAACAATACATGGTGAGATATTCTTCTAACATAGCCCACGCGGGCGTAGCCGCGGGCGGGTCAGCTAGTATTACATATATTGATAAACAGATAAAGAATTCAAATAGAAGTTATATAATCCTAAATCTTTATCTGACCTTTTCCCTTTTCATAAAATTCAAACATTCGACTTATTTAATTTTCTTAAGTTGTCCTTGAACTTTCACCTCAGGTTCTTTCGCTAAGGTGAAAAATTATCACAGAGAGGAAAATTTTATTTTATTTTCAATAAATAAATTTTGAAAATGTCTGGCTGGATAATATTCTTATCAAAGATCAGACATCAAAAACAGACTTGATCCGTGGATTTTAATATTTGACAATGATTCTCTACTTTTCGGCGCCATACGTAGCCATAGATTTTTTTTGATTACGTAAACGAAAACCGTTCTTTATTCCTTGATAAATTTATATGCGACTGCTCCGGGGCCCTTTTTTATGCAAAACCAAAAGAATCATTACAATTGGCCTGCAATCGCCGGAGAAATTCCTCCTTTTTACCCGACTACCGAAGGTCGAGGGTTATTCGAAGTCTGCTTAAAACTGAAAACTTTTCTAAGGCCTTTCATAAAAACTTTATAAAATGTAATGATAATAAACCTCGGGCCGTAATTGTCAAAAAATATTCCCAGAAAATTGCTTTCGACTGAGACCCTGGCAGAGTATCACAAGACTAAGCTCGAATCTAAAAAAGAATATTACAAAAGTCTAAAATCTATTGTAAATCAGGCCCTATACCACGAAAAAACGGCATATCTAGATAAAAACATAAATAATAAAATACACGACCCAAAACTGCTTTGGAAAAATATTAAAAACACAATTTTTCCTAAACATACCCCTGAACTTCCTCTGCATTTCAATGACCCTAACGTAATTAATAAGCATTTTTTGGACATTTCCGGTAATTCTCACATAAGTATCTCACACCTAACATACTTTGAGTACTTTTCTTTTGGGGAAGCTTTTTTTCAATTAGTACCGGTTAGTATAGACAAAATAGCTAAAATTATTAGTGGCTTAAAGTCAAACGCTGAGGGTAGTGACTTTGTTACCCTGAACATGCTCATGTTGTCCCTACCTGAAACACATGATACACTAGCATCCATCGTTAACAATTCACTAGAAACATCGACTTTTCCGGACATATGGAAGTTAGCAAGTGTTTAACCATTACCTAAAATATCAAATCCTACTGAACCAAAAGATTTGCGCCCAATCAGTATTTTGCCTTGCTTGTCGAAAGTACTGAAGAAGGTTGTCTATAGTCAAGTAAGTGAATTCCTTGAGAGTCACTGTATTTTGCCTGTATTACAATCCGGATTTAGAAGGGGACATAGCACAGTTACTGCACTATTGGATGTAACGGACAATATTCTCTGTGCGCAAGATAAGGGCATGTGTACCTTGTTGGTGCTTTTGGACTTTTCCAGAGCATTTTACTCAATAAATATTAACCTGCTACTGTCAAAGTTGCGTTATTATGGTTTCGACAACAAATCGATACTCCGGTTCCACAGTTACCTCAGTGATCGCCTTCAATACACAAAGCTAACTCGCAATGATGGTTCGATACTGATATCAGATATATCACCCGTCAAAACAGGGGTTCCTCAAGGGTCCATCTTGGGACCCCTATTATTTATATTGTATTCAGCAGATGTTCAGAGGCATATTAAGCATTGTCAATTTCATATGTATGCGGACGATACGCAGATATATATATCATGTAGACCTTTAGATATTGATGAGGCAATTGTAAAACTAAATAATAATTTATATAGCATAGCTCAGTGGTCTAAAAGCAATAGTCTTTTACTTAACCCAACAAAAACCAAATACATGATCTTCGGTAGCAAGCATAAATTAGATAATTTGAGTCCTAGTGTTCATGTAAGGCTTATGGATAAGTCTTTGAACGTGTGTACGAAGCGCGTAACCTAGGTCTGATTTTGGATTGCAATCTTCGGTACGAAAAACATGTAGCTGATACAGTTGCAAATTGTTTTTACAGATTGAAGGTCTTGTATAGAATGAGGTCTCATATTCGGGAGGAGCTACGGATACGTCTAGTAGAGACACTTATATTATCGAAGCTGAATTACTCCGACATAGTTATAAGTCCTCGGCTGCTTGCGAGAACGCAGAAACTAATTCAACGAGTCCAGAACGCTTGTGCTAGATTTTGTTTTGACATTCCGTATAGAGATCATGTTACTCCATTTTTAAATAAACATGGCATTATGAAAATGAAGCACCGCAGAAAACTTCACTTAGCCTGTTTGCTTTTTGGTGTAATCAAACATAACATGCCCTCATATCTATATGAAAAACTATCATGGATGAGCAGCTCCAGATCGTGCGGACCCGGACAGAGTCAGAATCAATCACTTTATTTCTTTAGGCTTACAAAATAAGCACTTAGACAAGTCAAATTTTATACCATAAACATAGTTATTAATATCAAATAAGAAATAAGGTGTTATTGATATTCTCTTCACTTCAATTTTTTGTCCACTAGTGGAAGAAGTGAAAAAGAAACCACTAGCACATTATAATATCACTTATGTGTCTAATACATGTTTATTTTGCCTATCTAAATCTAAATTTAATGCAATTTAGATACATGTCAATATTTCTTTAAAGCTAAACAGAACATTGAATTTCTTACATACTACTGACAGTGCGGAACAGAGCGACATCTGGCCAAGCATTAACATCATTGATGTAATAATCTATGGAGTAAAAGGCCTTCCTGATAAGATTTTGTTTAATGTACTGTTTAAATTTACGAATAGGGAGTTCAGTTGTTTCAGATGGAAGCTTATTATAAAAGCGCACGCAATTGCCCATAAATGATTTCCCTACTTTTCGTAATCTATATGCTGGGATGTGTAATTTGTTCTTGATTCTTGTATTTCAATTGTGAACATCACACTTTTTCAAAAAGCTGTCTCTATTTTTGTGCGTATACATTAGATTTTCATAGATGTACTGCGATATTACTGTCAAAATATTATTTCTTTAAATAATTCCCTCAAAGAGTTTGAGGCTTGAGGCTTTAATTTATAAATTGCGCGTACAGCCCTTTTTTGAAGAACAAAGATAGCCTGGATGTCAGCTGCCTTTCCCCAAAGCAAAATACCATAGGACATAATACTATGAAAGTAACTGAAATAAACTAACCTAGCTGTATCTTCATCGGTAATATATCTAATTGTACGAACTGCATAGGCTGCTGAACTAAGTCTGCCTGCGAGAGCATCAATTTGCGGTTTCCATTGAAGAGTGAAATCAATAAGTAACCCTAAGAAAACAGTAGAGTCTACAAAATGAACAATCTCATCCTTTAGCATTATCTTAGTTGGAAATTCTTTTACATTTGGTAACATGATTTTAATGCACTTTGTTTTTTTAGCATTAAGTAAGAGGTTATTGGTGGTGAACCAATCTAGTACGTGTGAAAGCGAATCATTTACATCGACATAATTACATTTATTTCTGTCAACTTTAAAAATCAGTGAAGTATCATCAGCCAATAAGACTATATCACACAGATCTTTTGCTAAAAAGGGGAGATCATTTACGTATACTAAAAATAAAAACTCTACTCTACCAGCATCGGTTGTTGATCTACCTTTGGTGAAGCCAAATTGATTTTTATCGCGATTTTAGTGCGAAGCAACTCTCGATGCAGCGTCATAGCTCGGCCTCTTTTCGAGGCAGTTTCCGCTACGCTGCATCGCGGTGTTGGAATAATCTCCAATAAGGAACCTGCAAAGTTTTTATGGTTTTAAGCTTGAACTACGCAATTTTATTTTTGAAGGTCAGAAAATACAAGAGAATCTTAGAAACGATACAAATATCATTTAATATACGAATACCCATACCTTATTATAAAGTCGTCTCTCACATTTGTAAGTACAATTATTATCATCTATATGTAAATTATTTATACTGTTTTCATCAAATGTAAATAATTTTGTTGATTTTCCTAGTTAACCGAAGGGTAAATAGAACACTGAAAATAGTTAGGAGTAGTCTTTGTGGTCCCATTTGTTGTTTTCAAATGTGTGCACAAAGCTGTTGCAATTCCTACTCTTTTTATTTCATTGTTTTGTTTATATTTTATATCAACACCGTTGTCAATGTATTTCCTTTAACTGTTTATCTTTATTTATACCTGTCTTCTATATTCCGTGACGTCACGAAACGGCTCTGTCGGAAGACCAGCGTTTGTTGTACACACATACGTATACAACTAACCCATGCTGAGACAGGGACCGTTTTGTGACTCTAGCAAACTGTTTTCTTTTTTATGTTCATTTCTTTATAATAGTGTGTCTGAGTTACAAATAAACGTTTCTATTCTATTCTTTCACATAATTGGATTCCTGTCTTATTTCTTGTTACGCACACAAAAGAAGTTTTTTACCTGAGGAATCTGAAACGAAACATTTTCATTTGGGAATGACAGGTAGTGGATGATTTTTGTAGACACTAAGGGCTTATACAGAAAATTCTTCCACTTAATTATCTGTATATATGTATGTACATATATCTGAATAACTGAAAATATTATATATTCAGACTTGACGTTTGTTTTCAGTCTACTTCTTCCTTGTGTATAAAAAAAGAGTAACCTCGTGTTATAATTCACGCGATAACGACTACGTTGATTTACTCGTAGACTCTGAGCACACTTATAAAATTAATATAAAAATAATACCTATAAAAAATTATAAAGTTACTAAAATAAATAAATAATAATAAATAATACATAAAGTCCATAGTCTCCCCATAGCCCGATTATCCAGTTCATCCATTCATCACAATAACATGTTTTTTTTTGTTACTTTCATTTCCTTTGCAATAGTCTCTACACCTGGCGGATAACATCTTCGGGTGTAACATATTGTGCAACCGAGAATGATATGCCCGCTATGTGTAGCTCTCGCCTTTAGATTAATTCTCATAAAGGGCCTCTGTGCTGTTGGCTTCGGCTCCACGCATGCCTCCCAAAGGACCGTGTCACTATATGGCCCGTGATCATGGAAATGAGAAACAGAGTTATAATAATAATGCTGGACAATTCACACAGCATCATCTAGCCTCAAGCTAAGCAGAGCTTGTGTTATGGGTACTGGAAGACTGATACTAGGTATATATTAAATAGATATATATATATTTTTATACATATAGAAAATACCCAGAACACCCGAGACAAATATTTGTAGATCGTACAAACATTTGTCCTGAGGCGGGAATCGAACCCGCAACCTCCTGGGTCGCAGGCGGACCTTCGCCCGCCGCGTCACATCGGTCGTTATTTGTCTATTTTAAAAACTTGTGTTATGGCAAGGAATTATATTAAGTATATTATGTACTTGGGCACAAGTACATAATACACTACCTATGTTGAATGCAAGATTATCCTAAAAAAACGAACTTCTGCAACTTGATCCTATGATAGATAGAAGATTGAAAATACTTTATTGCACACTTAAAACTAGAAAACAGTTTACAAATGAGACAAAACAATACAAGTGACAATGGGTGGTCTTATCGCTCAAGAGCGATCTCTGCCAGACAACCTGGTTATTATGTCCTAAAATATTGTCATCACTATTTCATTAGTTTTGTTACCGCTTTGCTCACAAAAAATAAATAGGAATCTAGAACTAAGTATAGGTCGAAGCCTTGACACAAGATAAAGTACAAAATCGAGATGACGTCAACGCATAGAACCGTCAGAAATCCCATTAAATAGCTGAAGATACACCCTATTAGATCTGAAGATATCTCTGAACAGGCGGACGCTCCAACACGCTGCAGTCAAGGTCAAGTGTAATTATATTTTATTGTAATGTTCGCCATGTCGGAATCCTTATTAGCTGCGGGGGTGATAACGAGCGCCATATTGTTTTCACATTGGCTGGTTATTGCTCTGTTATAATTCTGACCTTGACTTTATGTGGAAGTTCTTTCAGCACTTGTTGCGTGTTGTGTGTTCTCGCGTTTGATTTTGGCTGAGAACGTAATCTATACATTGGCCAAATTCGATGTGGAATGTTTGTAAACAAACCACGACACAAAAAAAATTAAGCTTGGCGTCGAGTTCCAGATATAACTGTAAGGAATAAGTACATACTGAAGGAAGGTTCTCTAACCGAAGAGTTATTAAAATTGCGTACAATAAGACGCAGCAACAAGTTGATTTTTAGGTTAAGTATGGGTGGTTTGTTTACAAACATTCCACGTCGAGTTTGACTAGTGTATAGGTAGTTATTTGTCGTAGCTGAATGAACAGAAATACAGAAACATTCAATTATCAGAAATTATTGAAGAAAATCTTCTTTTTTTATAGTTTTATAGGCAGAGAGGTGACCGGTCCAAACTTTTTTAGGTATCCCGATTTTCCGACCTCTTTGGCATAGATGGTGAAGAGCCACCTGAAGCGCAGGAGTGTGCGGGTTTGATTCAAGTTGGTGTGTAAATTGATAATTTAGGTATTACAGAAACCAAAGGCCTTTATACCAATTTTACGAAATCTCGATTTATTTGGTTATGTTAAGTGCACGGAAATCTAAATAATAAGATTATTTAGATTTCGGTGGTTGAGGGAAACTCATGTGCAAAATGTTACTCTTTTTGTGATTGCCTCTTTTTTATTTTGTACTTTTGTTGTGATTTTTCTTTGTGATTTTGTTTTGTTAAACCACATTTAATGTAGGTAAACAAAAGAAAATTGCACCTAAACAGACGAGCTGCGGCGTCAGTCGCATTTTAGCAAGCAAACGCAAAAGTGCGTTTGCTTGCTACAGATTTTAATATCATAAATATTGGCATTTTACATAGCATCTTCTCTGCTCCGCTTTGCGCTGCGGCCAGGATTTTGTATAAAATGGTGTATTATACTATATAAGATAGTAATAGATTGAATGTATTAACAGGGCTGACGTAGTTAGTGTTTGGCTAATAGCCCTTTAAAATATAAGATTTAAATAAATAAATATATAGCAAGGATTGTTTGAAAGCAACGACGTCAACCATAAACATAGATCTGTATCTATCTATTCAGTTCAATGTTCAATAGGAAGGGTGTCAGTTGTAACTAGGACTGGGTATAGACCAGGAAAAACAAAACACTGGTTGTCAAAGTGACATAATGGAGTGGAGTCTGGCAAGAATTTGTTTTCTTTGGGGAGACAAAAGAAATGTTTGTCTTTCGATGGGAATTGAACCGACATCCTTGCCAGACACCTAATTAACAATGTTCTATTTAAGGTGCATAGTGATGCGACACTAGCGCCACTCTTAATTTTTTGTTATATTATCGTTATGGACAATAATTACCAAAAGTTCTCACCGCCAATTGATAATTCCCAGTATAAACTATTATTCAATACCTGCAGCATACAATGCGTGCAAGAGCATTTAGCAGAAATGGTTTGTTGCGTTTGGTGGCCACAAAAATTGGCGCTAGTGTCGCATCACTATGTGCCTTAAGACTTCAAAACTGAAATTCTTGAATAAGTACTTATAAGTTACACGGGTTTTTAAGTTCTTCGACTTATTTCGCTAATGGACATAAAATTTTAGTGCAGACAAAATCAAGAACACCTTATTTCTTATTGGATAATAATAACTATGTTTATAGTATAAAATTTGACTTGTCAAAGTGCTTATTTTGCAAGCCTAAAGAAATAAAGTTATTGAAATCTGATAAAATTAATCCCTCAGGAATACCTGCAATATTTTGAGATCACGTCGTGATGATATTATATCCAAATATTGAAGAACTAGCTGCTGCCTGCGCCTTATTCCTCGTTTTATCAAGATAAAAAAGCCTATAAATGTTATTCCAGGTCCCAAACTATACCCATACCAAATTTCAGCCTAATCGGTTCTGTAGTTTTTGCGTGAAAGATTAACAAATATCCATACATCCATCCATACAAACTTTGTCATATATAATACTAGCTGCTGCCCGCGCCTTCGCCTGCGTTTTATCGTCTATATTTCAATGCGTGCGAAGTCACAGGCAGAAACAAGCTTAAAATAAAATTACATTGCCAGTTCCTGTTCTTCAAAATGGTTATCTACGTTTAAGGATAGGCGGCCCAATGCTGCTGGTGATAGGTACGTGCTCCATCGCCAAACTTCTGATGACAGATACCTTCGTAATATCACTTCGATATTTAAAACATTTTAAGCTTTCGCGATTGGTTAACATTAAAAGATCATTCCTGAATATGAATTGAGGGTAGTCGTAGATACTGCCATCAATTCTCGGCAGTAACTCCGAGTAGGTACATCCATTCGTAGTTTAGTGGTTTTTAGCGGTTTTCTGCGTTCGTAGAACAAAACTACCTAAAAAGTAGTTTTTCATAAAGTGCTGACCATTTTCTATGAACATATTATATTCCAATGAAGTACGATTGATGGGGCTTTTGGTAATAATGTTGATTACCAGAACTCGAGTCAAATCCAAATTAGTTAAAACATGGGTCCCTAGAAAATGTTTTGCACTTTACATTAAGCTACTTTTCTGCTTTGATATTGCTTGTTGAACGGAGAAAATATTAAAAACCGCTAAAATATTTTAATTTCGCGCAGATTTGTGTCACATTTCGAGCCAGGGAAACTTTTCGATCGAGAGAGAATAGCCGTGCAGGTCCGAAACTACATACATATATCCATACCCAGCCCAATCTGTTCAGTAATTTATGCGTGAAATAGGAACAAACATCATTACATCTATCCATTCTTACCAACTTTGACTTTTATTATGTTATATACATCCTGTTTCAATAATTCGCGTCACGCTTCCGATTCAATCCAGCGGGAGATAAATTAAATCTCAGCGAAGCATGCTCCGATCTCGATAAGGCGACCTTTGTTTGGGAAATGAATTGCTTCTGTCTGTCACTGTTTGCTCTAACGATTCTCTGAAACATGTCACGTTCTTGCGACGTAGCGCTGAAATAATAATGAACGGAATACCTACAATCGACAATCTGAGTATAGGTAAAGCTTAAAGATCAATGTAAAATTAAGTCAACAAATGAAAACTGAAATTCATGAGCTTGGCATTTTTATAAATTGTAAATTATATATTGTTACCGGTAAAAAAAAAAAGCAAAAAGGGATTTTGTTGCCAGAAAATTATGTCTAAAAACCAAAAGCAAGGAAGCTAATTTTAGGTAAAGTGCTACGGCGGGCTTGTTTTCCTTTATTGCATTTATAAAATTGATTGAGCAATAGCTGATAATAATCACCTCCTTCCAATGCGTAAAGGTGCGCGAGCGCCGAGAGGGGTGAAACTGCTACGCGACGCGTAGTACACTGCTACGCGAGTACGCGACCTATAATAGTGTGGTGCGGATCGCGTAGCTTGAATAGCAGTATACTATGGAACTTAGCTCACTGCTACACGACCCGTGCCGGTGAATAAGAAAGCACGATCGAAGAGGTAGAAAAGATTTGTTTTTTGTGAACGGCCAGTATTTATCTCGGAGCTCGTATACCGCAAGAAATGGCTAGCTCTCGCGCGACTGTTATAGGAACGTACTTTAAAACAAATATTTTGACATCTAGGAAGTTATTCGGAAAAACTGACCCGAGCATTTTATACCCCATAAACCAAACCCACCTAAAAATCGTAAAACATGACATAAACGCCAGAGATATTGGTTTATGAAATCTTTATTTGTTCTGATTTAGCAACATTCAATGTTTATTACGAAAGTAATGAACTGCAAATGAATCCTTGATCAGATAATTATTATAAGTAGGCCCTAATATCACAAGACCAAATGTTTGGGTAGGTAAACACCACACACGCTCTTGCAAGGGACAGAGATCTGCTTAGGTACTTCTTAACCTACCGACACAAGTCAAAAAATTTCATTCGATTAGTGCAGTCATTTTAGCCAGAAAATAGGGTCAACGTGTCAATTCCGACTGAATCAGCTGGAAACTCGTATACGCGTTCATTTTGATGTTATAAATGTTTTCTCAAAAGTGAAATATAACACTGTAGAGGTAAGTCTGAGCGCAGCGCGCTCTCCGCCCTCCATCTCAGATGAGCCCCTCCATCACAGATGAGCCCATGAAAAATTTTAGGCACAAAATTGTTGAAAATGTTATCTATATTTCTAAAACAGAAAACTGGGTGACTCATTAAGCTATCTCTGATAGTACAAGACCTACCCACTTAGTTCACATTTCATAAAATTTGCACCCTAAAGGTCAGTGGTGTGGCGTCAAAGTTAGGCCACTCACTGACTTATCAAGAAATCTCAGGAGAACTAGAAAAACTACGAAGCTGAAATGTTATTTTTAGTTTACATGGAAGCCAAAATTACTTTGAGTATTACTAAAGTCCACGCAAATGAAATTGCGGGTGTTGTATAAATTGATAACAGATGTCAACAATTAAAAAAAATACAGATTTTTGTGACATTTGATCTTGAATGACTTACGAAGCGAACACGTTATTTTATTAAACTTTTGAGACAACGTTTATAATGCCAAAATAAAAGCGTATACGAGTGTGCCGCTGATTAACTCGGTATTGTTAAGTGTAACCATAGTATGACTGGACTATACATATAGTATACATATAGCGAACTTTAAACATTTTGATTAAGTTAGGAGAAAAACAGATTTTTTATTTATTTTTTTAGCTGGATTTGTTTGGTTGGGCATGATACTTCCTCCTCTGATTGTATGTAGTTTTTTCACTGGTAAAAATATTGACGATAAGTAAAAACGTACGTATTACCTATTGGTTGATAATATCTGAGGAACTACGTTTTGTCCAGGTACGTAGTTACCAGGAGAACGAAACCGCGGGCTAGGCCTAGTAACTGATGAACTATACAATCATATCAGTTTACCTAGTTATAATTTGACCTCGTGAATGCATAATCTGCTTATGATCCGCAACCACAATAATATTTCATACCAATTATTACTGAAATCGCAGTGCCATACCAGCCAGCCACTTTATTAGAGGCCAAATTGTTTTTGCAGCTGATTGCCTATTCAGGCTGACGCGGTAAACTGCACCGGAAATTATTCTGCAGTGGGAAGCACCATTTCAGTCATTGAAATTGCTGTTTTGCTTCAATATTTGTCATTTTGTGCAGTATCTATGGTTGAAATATAATATAACGATATTCTTCATGATGCTAAATCTTCCTTCTTATTAGATCAGGCTAAAGGGTTCGTCGCTTCTTTACTTTAGTCTACATATCGAAGCGACCGAAATCAAAATATCACTTTATTTCCATGTTGGTGTTTAATTTTAAGAATTTGACCTTTTCTAAGTGTACTTTTATTGTATTTACGGAAATAAAGAATTTTTGACTTTAACGTTGATCTATCGCAACCGGATTGTAGAATCAAACTAGTTAGGCCGATTATATAACAGCGCAATTCAATTAATTGCCCATGCCAATTGTTGAACTAATAACGTTCAACAATGTACCTAAAAGTCACTTAGCCATCTCGGTGAAAGAAATTAATTTCTAGATGTTCCCAAAAAACAGCACTCGTTTTGTAATCGGCCTAGCCATACTACAAACGAGCTGATTCTACGATCCGGCGGCAACAAATTATTGAGTAGGCAAATCAATCCACGATTTGTGTAGTTATAAATGACTCTGGGGTCGAATAACAGAAGAAAATTAATTATATTGCTGGGATCATTATATGTATGTACACATTTTACATAACATCTATCGTCATTTTGCCCTACTACCGACGGACGAGGGTTATGAGTTTAACACCCTATGTAAGAATGTATGTATGTATGTAGCCAATTTTTATGTAGCTGATTTTTATGTAGCCGATTTTTATGTCACACGTAGCGCTGAAACTAAGTCTACTGGTCCAATTTCAACAAATGAGGTATCGTGTGATTCGTTCTAATAGCCTATGGTTAAAGGCACAGAATTAGGAATAATAAGTTACTTATTATTTCCTATTCTGTGGTTATAGGCTATGTGACGTCAAATAAAAATGGGGGTCTAACGAGATAGCGGGGGTCTAAGTAAGGGTTGAAAATCCCAATGTTAGTATACGTAAATATGCTCGTGTGTGGTATAGTTGCAAAGGTCAAAGACCTATGCAACTTTATTCTTTCCAAAACCGTTTTTAAAACTTTTGTGGGGTTAACGATTCTCAAGCTATCAGCAAAAAGGTGTAAAAATATACAGTTAAAAACGAATACCCAACTACATAAAAGTCTTAAACAAGCGTTCACCTATTGTCCTTATCATTTTATTTTGATACTTAGGTAGTCGAAGACACCCACCCCATATAGGATACCTAGAGTACCTACAAGTAGGAACAAAGGCCTCCGACTACCTAAGTATCAAAAGAAAATGATAAGGACAATAGGTGAACGCTTGTTTAAGACTTTTATGTAGTCGGGTTTTAGTTTTTAACTATATTTTTTGTTAAGTTACCTTCCCACCCTGGATTCCTACCTAATTTCATCGTCTTTTCACAGTCTATCCAATTCAATAACCACTCGTAACATTTAGAAAATAAAACACAAACTTAAAAGTCAGTTACCCACGCAAACGTGCAATAAAGTAGCCGTGACACAAATGAACTCTCGTAAACCACTGGTGGGTCACGAGGCCTGCAAGTAGGTTAGTGACGTCACGGATGACATTTACCACGTCACGGGCTAAAAGTTTATTGTGCAGTTGTGCAATTTTGAACTCTGTTGCATTGTAATCCGATATTACCTGTAAATGATAGGAAAATAAGTTCTGTGTTTTATGCTGAGGTTTTATGCAAACAGAACTAATTTTCGTACCAACTGTTTACTCTATAAGCACCATTACCAAATCATCGCGAGATTTGTTAGTGGTTTTCTTTAGAAAGATAATTGGATGGTTAACAAGATTGGTAAAGTAACTTTGAGGTTAATAGAAAACTTAATCATGCTTCAAGATGAACTGAATATCAGTGAAAAGAATTATTTCCTAATTGATTTTCGAATGAACAATAAAACAATAGTGATAGGATTTGCGTTTTTTAATAAAAGTTCTTTCTTTCATTTTAAACTACTTCCAAATAAAATTGCGATTCCTCAGTACTAATGTAGAGGTGGTTTCCATTCTGATACAGATAAAAATTATATCTATAAAATTTTCCGATTAAAAACAAGGCATGCGGCATATAAACTAGATAGTGCTTTGATGAAATCCCTGGAGTCGAATTCTGCGTATCACGTGATACTTTATCGAGTGATACTCATTATCACGCGATAAAAAATAATGTGACAAGTAAATATCGAGTTCCGCCAAAAAACTGCATTCTCGTGCGACATAATCGAGCAACTCATCAAAGAAGAACCCTAGATAAATATCGCAGATTTTGAGAATAAGCTTTATTATCACTCGATATTTGGACAGTTCTTGCCATATTTATCGAGTAGATATATTGCCAGAATTGCCCTCCTGAGTGTCAAGCGGTTCGCATCTATCGCGTCGGAAACTAGGTTATTTTATTTCAGTGGATTCGTTTAGTACGAATGGAATCTTTTCATTTGCGAGCGTAGTACTACAATTTATATCTCTGTTCTGTTATTCACCTATATAGAGTCAAAGTCAAAAATCTTTATTTCCTTAAATGCAATAAATGTTATAAACAACGCAACGTATAATATACGGTCAAATTCTTAAAATTAAACACTGACATGGACATATTTTTGATTTCAGTCGTTTCGGTATGTACCTAGACTAAAGTAACGAAGCGACGAAGAAACCTTTATTTATCCTTACCTTGGAATTGCCGTTACTAATTACAGTTTCTATATTCGTTTGCTTGGATTTGATCTTTATTTCAATCAACACGAATAGACCCACCTTATATCGTTTGTATCTGCGGTAGCGAACATACTCAAGCCGAAGAAACCTGTTCAACCAACAACAAAGAACACCAACCAAAGGCGAAATGTCGAAATATGCCTGATACACTTGTAAATATGAATATATTATAATAGTTCTGTAATATACTGTCTGTACACTACCAACGTCCTTTTTCTTGACTTTTCCTCGATCTCTAGGTTGCCTGGAATAAATCGCGTTCAGTGATATGGCCGTCTATTGTACTGTTCAATTTTTATTTAGTTTTTATAAATTTTAATTCTAGTAAAATAAAGTGTTCACATCGTAGCGGTCGCAGGGAGTCGATGGATGGAGGCGGCTCAGGACCGCTATTTGTGGCGTCGTACGGGGGAGGCCTATGTCCAGCAGTGGACGTGTATGGGCTAATGAAAATTATGATGATGATGATGAAAGTGTTCATTCATTCATTCTTTCTACAGATGATTTGCAGCTATCTTTGGCGAGCTGGAGCTAATCTTCATTGAGCACCCGTCGCTTGCAAAATCCACTCATTTCCAAGCTTTATTATCTAACTAAACAAGCTTTAGCTTAATTAGCCGCCATTTTGGTTTTATTTTGCTTATATAGACCAAAATGGCGGTCTTTAAAGTGTTAGGTGGACCTGAAACGTATTTGGAAAAGTTAATCAAGCTCATTATTATTCTCAACCCAAACCTCGTAATAGGATAATTAATTTCACGGTTTTATTATTAAGCATATTTTATCGCCTGTTTTAATTATGTAAATGATGGACCATAAAGTGCGTAATGCGATGAAATTATAATGATTGGTGTGTTGAATCTGTTTGCTGAATAACAAAAGTTACTTCACGAAAAACAATTGTATTGTGGTTTCGTTAAGTTCATTATCCTCTGAATTTGATTTTTCGCGTACTACGTCCCACTTTAGTCCGAAGCGAGTGGGACGAAAACAGAATAACTACATAATTTTTAACTGACGAAAAACAAAAACAACAGTAGATTCTATGTTGGGCTGTATGTTTTTTTTTTTTATTTATGGTTGTCGGGTTCTCCGTTAATTATGGACAAATTCGCAAACTTCTTCCACTATTCTATGAAAAATTCTACCGAGGTGGTCCCATAAATTTTGTTCATGAGGGATAGGTATTTGTTCCGAAAACCTTAAAAAACTATGTCAATACTAGGAACTTGAAAGATATTTTGGATTAAAAAAAAATACAAATTATATCCTTATTTATAAAATATTATAAATGCGAAAGTAACTCTGTCTGTCTGTCTATGACGTTTTCACGCCAAAACTACTGAACCGATTTAAATAAAATTCGGTACACAGATACTCTAGAGCCTGAGAAAGGACATTTTGCTAAAAAAGGGTTGTAAGGGGTTGAAAGAGGGGTTGAAAGGTTGTATAGAAGTATCGTCATTTTTAGAGCTAAAAGCTCGGAATTTATTTTTTAATGCTGTTAATTAGATATAAATAAAAATGACATTTGCAAATTTTTCCCTCAGTAAAATAATAATTATTATTTCTCTACCCACTGTCACTATTCCACGTGGATGAAGTCGCGGGTACAGCTAGTTTAATTATATTTTTAGTATTCTACATATTTCTCTATCGTGATCATTTGGTTACGTTGACGTGTAGTAAAATAAATTACGAAGGTTCTTAAAATTTTAGTTTAGAATAGAATAGAAGAGAAAAGAATATAGTTCGTTCTATTATTAATAGAACGAACTCTATTCTTTTCTCTCTTTTTTATTAGGTACGTAAGTCTGTAATGTTACGTTCAAGTAGAATAAAATTTCATTTCAATTACAAGCAATAGTGACAAAACTAAATCTGAGAAATATAAAATAAAATTATTGAATTACCTTCTTACGAGTACATGTTGGCCGTGGGGCCGCGGCGTACGAATATCGACCCCTCCAACTCAACACGTGGATGTCGTAAGAGCCGACTAAGGGAACCTACCAGAGGAAGGGGAGCAGCTTCCTACTGTGTATTACTAACATCTTACTGCGATCACCAATCCGCCTGCCAAGCGTGGTGATTATGGCAAATCCCCCTCTACATGGGAGACCATCCACTCGATGGACCGACGACATCGTAGCGGTCGCAGGGGGTCGATATATGGAGGCGGCTCAGGACCGCTATTTGTGGCGTCGTACGGGGGAGGCTTATGTCCAGCAGTGGACGTGTATGGGCTGATGATCATGATGATGAGTACATGTTGGTATCAAATACATATATTATGTAAATTCAAAAGCACAGTCTCTTGAATATCTGCGAACTTATTAGAAAATATCGAATAGCAGCTGCCTTCGCCTGCGTTTTACCGGAATAAAAAATAGCCTATATGTTATTCCAGGTCCCAAACTATACCCATACCAAATTTCAACCTAATCGGTTCAGTAGTTTTTGCGTGAAAGAGTAACAAATATCCATACATACATACAAACTTCGACATTCATAATATTAGTAGGAAATAGGATTCATCAAAATCCTTACCCCCTTATTCATAATGGTCTACTAACTTAAAACAGCTGCTAAGCAGTGTTATTTCTCACTCTGACTTATGTCAATAGAAGAAGACAGAGTGAAAATTACCAGTGCTCTAAGTTAGCAGACTATTATGAATAAGGGGGTAAGTATAGTTGAATCTCATTACGATAGGGTGCCCTAAATGAAAGCTTTTGCATACTCTTAGTTGGTGATCGATGGCCCATGCATTATGTATTCGGTTATTTGCACACAAATGCCAGAAGACTTTAACCCCGGAAAACATAATTGCTTCTTGATACGGTATTAGCTTGAGTTTCATCACTAGATACTGTATTAAGCGAGTAGGTACAGCCAGCAACAAGGGATGTTTCCTAGGTATGAAATAATAATTCTGATTAGTCTGTCAGTTAGATTATCAAAAAATATTTAACATATATTTTATGTTTTATCAAATCAATCAAAATTGATAAAGATAACGCACATCAAAGTTCCGGTGACGTCATGAGCCCCCTCATGACGTCACTTCGTTATTAAAAATTTACCAAGGCGTGAGTGACGTCACGCGGATCATCAACGCACCATAGCTTCGTAATTTTTTGTTTAATTAATAAAAGAAAATATACGTTTTCAATATTTTTTGGTAATGTAAATGACGGACTACATGGATTTTTCAGGAAACTAGCCTATTGATCTCAAAATTTCTGTTTGTTCAGAAGTTTATGAGATTTATGAAGCCTATTACTAAAATACTCTTTTTAGATAGATAGATAAATACTTTATTGTACCATAATGGTCTGCATATAAGAGTACTAGACGAAGTATAAAGGCAGTCTTATCGCTATGACCGCTATGAGCCATGGTAAAGCTATCTGATTTCGATCCTTGATAAACACACTTTTGTAGATTATGTTAAGCTACAATGAAGCTAAGATGTTGAAGAAATTTTCAACTATTTGGTAAGTTACACTATGGAAAATTATATCCATTATTTTCAGCGTAAGTTAACGTTTTTTATACTTAACGGCTCGTAAAGTATAAAAAAAAATATATATATCGAGGGCATCAAGCCATAGGGACGTTTAGGAATGTTTATTTTTCAGAAAACTCGATGGAATTGCAAGCAAGCTTTACTAGACTTTGTATTGATAACTTTCAATATGAATGAAAAAAAGGGTAACATCAAAATGACAAAAACATGAACTTATCTCCAAACGACTTTTTAAGTAAAATTCATCAAAAAATAGCCTATATGTTATTTCAGGTCCCAAACTATACCCATACAAAATTTCAGCCTAATTGGTTCAGTAGTTTTTGCTTGAAAGAGTAACAAATACCAATCCATACATCCATCCTTACAAACTTTGACATATTTTATAATATTAGTAAGTTGATTTTAATAAATATTGTGTACCTACATTATTTAATTTGGTATTATTTTAAGCTTTAGACATTTGTTTAATATAAGTTGATAGTCGCGTACAGTTTACACCAAAATGCTTACTATATAGGTTAAAAATTAATTAACTTAAGTTCATTCTTAGATACATATAATTATTAATGCCCTTGTGTGGCTTTGAATAAGATATCAATACTTACCTTAGTTTTAATGTCTTATTTAATATCTTTAATAACAGATTATGTATTCATTAATTATTATTTAATGAATCGGATGAATCAAAATTATAGTTTGTGTCAAAATTAGAATCTCCGAAAACTTGTAGAAGTATGCTCGAATATAGGTACATTAACAGGTAGTTAAGGAATTATAACTTTAATAGTTTAATTATAACTATTAAAGTATGTATTACAGTAGGTACATACTAAGTATGTACTAAGCGTGGTAGGTAAAATGGTTTTACCTACTTAGAATTTCTCAGTACTTATGGTTAAAGGCATGGTATAAGAAAACATGTATTCTCTTCCGAGACACGATGGTCATGTGGGTGTCTCCAGCTTACGACATCATCACCATCGGCGAATGAGAAGACGAATCTGTTTCCGGGTATTACTAGTAGTTGTATTGCTAGTAGCGTAAAATCGTAACTCTCCGAACTCCTTGCATAAATCTGATAAAACTATGTAGTTTTGTATTTACAAATTATTTATCACATTGACTCGTATTTAACTAACGCTGTTTTGACTGGTCAAACAAACCCAAGTGACGATTCTCGTTTTTTTATTGATGTTTCAATTGACCCTTATCAAATTTGTTTCCCAACTTCTACATTTTGTTGACATAAATTGGCAACTGGGCAGTGACGTCACCGGGATACACTCCCGTGCAAGAGCAGACCTATTTTCTTGGATCATCACGGTTAAATACACCTAAATAGATTAATCTGCTCTGAACGACTTTTTCGATCGTAAAGAAGGTAGATAAGATACTCATTCACCGCAGTAGAGTATACGTCTCTATGGAATTATTAGCATTTTCAAAAATTTTGTCGAGCCGTACAGACGTATATTTTGGATATTTATTAATCTGAGCTAATTTGATCACAACCATTAAGCTATTTATTATAGGCATGGAATAATTATTATGAAAAAAAGTATATATTTATATAATTAAAGAAACAAAATTTATACGTCCCGAACACTATGTCAAAGTAAAGCTCAAACTTGGGAAATCATCGAGCCAGAGAGCCGTATCAACCAAAAGTACCGGAAATAAGTTATTTATGAGGTGTTTGGTGTCATGATTATGTGAATAACACTATTTTATAATTAATCAGATGTTTTCATTTAGATCTGTCATCTCTGACAGCTAATAAACAGTTTATTGTTGCTCCTGAAAAGTAGCCCAATGTCGATACGTCCCTATGGAATGATGCCCTCGATATACTACCAATTTTTTTTATGAAAATCTGAATAGAGCTTAGTTTTCAACCCAAGGACCGAGGGGTCGGTAAGAAAGAGATGAGTTTTCAACGGCTTTCGATGCTGACGGTACATTGCAGGTACCTACTACGATTCAGTACAAGCTGTGGTCAGTCGCTGAACTAAGAACAATGTTTATGTTTCTGGAGACCGTCCAACCGATCGTCCATCGTTCCGTTTTATCCTTTGAATTGAGATTTATGAGCTAATGCATCTTGTAAATGGAATAAAACATGATTTGAGAACAATATTTTATCGTCTGTTACTATTTAAGAAATATATTATGTTTCCTCCTCAGTATATATTTACGTTCACTATAGATTGTGTCTCACCCAAACTAGTAGGGGTGACTTGCCATAATCATCACGCTTGGTAGGCGGATGATCGTGATCGCAGTTAAGGTGTTAAAATATACTTATTCCAGTTTACCCATTAAATCCCAACTAAGAGGAAAAGTGCAAAAAAAAACTCCAGTCCTCCCCCTTGAAGGGGACCTTCAAGGGGGGACTGGAGTTTTTTTTTTCTTTCTTCTAAGGTGAAAATGGAATCGAAAAATCTATTCCAGTTTTCCGACTTGAAAATTAGATCAAGGAAGATAACTGGAATCGTAAAAAAGTCAATTCCAGTTTCCTCCCTTGAAGATCCCCTTTGTGAAGAAAACTGGAATATCAAGAACAGAAGGAAGCTGCTCCCCTTCTTCAGTCGTCTCTTACGACATCCACGGATTGAATTGGATAGTATGATACTTACGACTGGACCGCCGCGTCTATAAATAAACATAGCATAAAATATATTCATTTACAGCAAATATTATATCATATTACAGTAAATAAGTATATAGGTATGACCAATTTATTATATTGAAGCCTATAAAACTGACAAAAAAATACTGCTGAGGACTTAGAGACTACGATTTTACCTATGGGTTGCACACTCAGCCGAGCCTATGTCGTTAGGTCGTAGCTGATGATTCTTACACGTGAAGGTACTCTGTCTCCATGTTCATCTCCTTGTAAATAAGTAGGAACGAATGCAACCTATCTTATGCAATCTATCTCAAGTTATATTCAAAGGGAGTTTATGAAAACCTTACTTCGGTGGAGTGTCATTAATCATTAATCTATCAAACGTCAAGGGACATATCAATTCTGTAATTAACCGGACAGATAGGGTACCGACTAGTCCCTGAAGATCTCATAATCTCATTGTTGAATTGACTTCCTCATCATCATCATGTCAGCCTAGACGCTGGTAATAGTGATGCGTGGGTTATTCCCAACGAACGACCACTGGTGGTCTTTACGCGACGCGACGCGACGACGACGCCGCAAATAGTGGTGGGTGGTTAGAGTACACAATATTGTTTTATCTAATAGATAAATATCCATATTAACACAAAATAAATACTTAGTTAGGCTACAGTAATTCGTTTTTGTTCATTCACCTTTATTCAACCTATGTCTGTTAGTCACGTCACCACTAACGCTAACACTTTGTCATCTCAAATTATCAAAAATTATTTTAATATTTTTAGGGTAACTTAGGAAAAATTTGTCACTGCCTACTTTTAAACCACTACAGGACAGTTAGCGAAATAGTGATAGACCTTTTAAATGTAAAATGCGGTTATTAAACTTGTATTATTTAAATTTCTCGCTCTACATGATAGAAAATTACTTATGACTGATGGCTTATTTAAAATTTCAAAACTACTGACTGCAATTAAAAATGTCCCAAAAATTGTTTCATTTATGGCTAAGTTAGGGACATCGGTAATGGGTTACTTTGTTCTTCACTCGTGATTAAAGTCATCCCGAGAGTAATATTTATGGTTTCTATCCATCCTATCGACATTGGCCTGGATTAAACCGAACCGACATATTTCAGTATGTCAACCTCCCAATTAAATAAAAATGAATTAAAATTATTTCTGTAAACAGTTTTACAGTACAAACACCGTAGTGATGACGTTCATTTACGTATAAAAACTTGTGTAAGAAGGTCTCGCTCTTCTATAACTGGCATTACAGATTTCGTTAATTGATATAATGGCTTAACAGAAACATAATTCAAACCTTGATAATTCGCAATCTCCATAGAACTTACGAAATAACACAAAAAAACACACCCTCTCTCAGGATGATAAAATAATCATATCTACCAATATCGATATGACAGATTGATGCCGCTCCGCTCCCCCTATCCTTATAGTAAAGTCTACGAAAATGGTCGTACACATTGCGTATCAATTTTCTCGGCAAATATTTTGGCAATACAAATCAGACCAAGCCTTCCTGAACACTTTGCTACTATTTTGGTTGTGTTTGCCTTTAGTCACTATAATACCTCATTGGTGTTTGCGTGCAGTGACGTAGTATATTCTTTTTACGCAGTAGTGAAAACTGTGCTATGTAGGTAATACGAAGCTTTATTCGTTTCTTTTGTTTCTAAATTGAGCTGGAAATTTAATTTCTTCAAATTAGAACTAGTATTTACAATTGAAACAATTGAGCTATATAACTGTAGGCAGACTGTTGCAAATGCATGCAGGTAGGTCAACTGGTCTGGTCTATATCAATACCAGTCGGAAGCATCCCCAAGACGCTGGTTACATTGCCCCGCTGTATGGCAATGCTAATGCGCTGCGCCAGATACTCACCAGCTCTTGGGTCACGCGTCGCTTCGACCAGGCGCTCAGATATTTTTTTGAAAACCCGGAGAGCCTCGGTACCCCACGGACCTAGGGTCTCGATTCCAAGGGGAGTGTTCCTATTATTTTATGGTAACTTTCTTCGTCAATTTCTTCAAAAATTGAACTAAAATATTATATTATGTTTTGTAATATCGCTTCCTGATGAAAAGCATATGTATAGTTTATTTTATACTCTATAGTTCCCATAACTATAAAGTATAAAATAAACTATAATATTAATTACTACATCATTAAAACAAAATTGTACAATGAAATAAATTTATTTCAGAACAAATAACATAATTCATAAAATATAGCAGATAAAACTAGTAAATTATAAACTTTAATGTACAATAAAACATATTTTTACATCAATAATCACAAAAATGGAGATCGATGGTACAAGTACAACTTATAATGTATTTAATACGAATAGTGAGATCAATTAAAGAGTATATTTATAGATTAATAATCAATATGGAAAATTGTTAGTAATTCAAAATAAGGCTTAAATTATGTATGTACTAATTATGTACGTATTTTAGATCATGTACATGATCTAAAATAAATACAGCTCATAAAATATTACCAAAGCTGTACGCTTTTTCCTGACTTAGTAGTTTTTGCCGAAAATGAGCGAAATAGTGAGTTTTTATCATCAACTTAGTGATTATAATTAAACCTACATATAGGTTTACCTATTTACATAAGCGTAATTGAAAGGTCCGTTATATTATCAGCAGGATTCAGATTTATTTTATCATTACAAATGTGAGGGTTTACTATTAACATAGAAGTTTAACTCTAAGATTAAGTTAAGAAGAAGAACACCAAAGTTTCATTCCTATACGAAGGTCTTCTTTAGGTCAACGCGGTTATTAGACGCTTGCGTTCCGCATCCCTGTGAGCACTACTCAGGAGAGCCTATTGCGCACGAACCGCGGGGGTGCTACTCCTTGGTGATGAAACGTTGGGGTTCTTCTAACACAAACTATGCTCGTGGTTAACTCGCTTACATTCATAATGTCAACAGGATGTTCAAAAAGCCGATATAATTTTAGAGAGCCTATTTCTACTAATACCTACTTTACTTACTAAATCTAGTAACATGGTTTTTATAGATACACTTTGTTCTAAAATTCAAGATATTTTTTTGTAAATAGTGTTACAAAACCAAAGACATATTAATGCAATAGGATATAAGTGAATATAGGATAGATTTAAAGCGAGGGCCATAGATGAATCACGAGCAACTGAAGGATTCTAACGACTGAATGACGATCGTAGGAAATGATTCATGATGAATTCAGTGTTAGAATCCTGATTCCTGATCGACGCGAGTGATTCATAACCCTCGAAATAAATCCGTCCTTCATTCAAGTTACAAGTTACGACAACGCCATCGTAGCAAATCGCAGAAGTCTGAAATAAGTTTTGGTTGTGAATGCTTTCATTCATTAATTCATTTGTCTCTCGTTCGTATTCGAACTTGAATTTGCACCTACTTCGCTGCATGTCTGCAAATATTTTAGTGGTTTAATTGCTTTTCTTTGTCCTTGTTGTTTTCTATTATAATTAATCAGTTTGAATAAAGGTTTTATATATAAATATTTTTTTACCAAAAATATCATGGGTCCTAGAATAGTGTATAGTTAAATGCAATAGAAAGATTCCGAAGTATAAAAAGTCGGTAAAAACACTACAGGGTCTAGGTGTATAATACATTTTACATAATTCTCACTACATCTTTCTTTGGTTCGCCTGAGCGATCTATATCTATATACGTATGTAATAAATTCATCTACTACTCTTATAACTAAAATTTGGGCGTCATACTCTGCAGAAATACCTCATAATTGGTCACCCGTTATATATTTATTTTATTTAATGTTAATCGCCTATTTTATTTATTTTTGTTAATGAATACTTGGAGATACAAAAGTACATAAATGCTTGGCCGAGATACTAGTGGTCCAATTTTTTTTTTCTTGTCTAACATAGTTTTTAATATGCTAATTCTGAAATCAGGCCATTATTTTCTCGGCTTACAATTTTTCTTATACCTAGGTTATGTACTACATACAATTTTATTTTTTTATGCAGCTGACTAGATGAGTTTAAGATCACATATTTTATTTTCTTTTTTACAATACATTGTTACTGTGCTTGGCACAATAAACAGAAAAGAAACACTATCTGTTACGCTACGAGATAGCTGATGTGGATCGAAAACATGCTTGGAAAAGGTTTCTAATCTTTTAAAGGTACCTACTCCTATGTATACTTTGCTTTATATCATTCTTTAATTTAGGCAAATGTTATTGTAAGTATATATTTAATCTTAAGTACCTATTATTCTTATAAGTATACAACATTTCAGATAAAATTATAAGAGCATAACATCTAAGTACCTACAGAATTGTTATAAAAAATTGCACACAGTTCTACGCAAAACTCTTTTAAGTAAGCACAATAATATGTATTTTTTTAAAGGTGGATTTGTATTTAAATTAATAAGGTTCATGTTCTGTAAAACGCTTTGGTGAAACGGGAAAGGCTTCGGTTCATAATTCTTTCTAAAAGAAACTCCACTGTTTCAGTCTTCAGTTTTCACAGACTTTGTTTTAGTTTTCCCGTTCTCAGCAACAACTCCGCTATTAAACTTTTTAACTACATCTCGCACCTTACCCTTGCTTATAACCAGTTCTTTGTCGTATGTCGGAGTTATAAGACCTTTTGCGTTCCCATTCACAATCGTCTTCGTTTCTTTTGTTGTGGATGTGAAATTAGCACTTTGAGATTTTCTAAATTCTCTCACGGCTATATCGATGTTGTTGATCAGGTCTTTTGCGACGAATGTTGCTATTTCGTGCTTAATTCTATCCTTTTCGTTTTGTAGTTCGTATGGTCTGTTATGGTTTTCTTTTCCGTTTTGATCTGGACTATGGCTGTGTGTGAGTGAGTGTGACGCAGGGCTATCAGGGCCTTGAAAGGTGATGCTTGGGTTCACAATGTTACTTTGAGAGTAGTCTGTTGTATCGTATGATTGGACTTCTTGATTCTTTGGTGTCTTTTCTCCTATGAGCCAGTAAGTCGTCATTTTGCCTTTACCCTGTGGAATATTACTAAATAAGTAATTTTTCTTCCTTTAATATAATTTTACAGATATTATTTCAATGTACTCATAAAATATGCTACATAAATAATCATACTAAATCTTGACAGTGGTAGTAAACCTAAGTATCGAACTTTCTAGATGTTCATCATCATCCGCAGCCCGACTTCGCCCACGGTTGGGTAAGAAAATTTCTAACAAATTGTGCCATTCCTTACGTTCGCGCATTATAACTACCAAAATTATTTTGTGTCTTTCTACCATTTTTTTTTTGAGAACCATGATGAATAAGCTTTAAAAACTAAATTATAGTAAGCTATTATTTTTATCGTACCTTCATAGTGATTTCTCCCCTACACTCCAGCTCAAAGCAGTCATACAAGTCCAGGACCTCCTTGGTCTTAGGGCTGACGTGTATCCTCAAGGCTTCACCATGGGACTCCATCCTGGAAGCTGTGTTCACTGTGTCTCCAAAGAGGCAGTAGCGGGGCATCTTCAAGCCGACCACACCAGCTACACATGGACCTAGGGGAAAAGTATGTAATGGTGGTAAAAATGTTCTCGTGTCGGGTTTTACATGTGCATACTCGCCCGGTACGCTATGTAAAAAAAGTCTAAGTCCAAAATTCCATTTTCTAAAAACTGGGATCCTTGTCCCCTCTTTGGATGATTGATTACCTATTTTGCTCAAAATCAACTGAGGTCAAGGAATTTTTATACTACTGAGGTTTTATCTATGAATAGTCAGTCCAGTAAACTACTGAGTTTAAATTATTGAAATTTATTTTAAACTGTCAACATGTCTATTAAAAGTCGATAAAGTTGGCGTAAATTTCAATTTGCGTAAGTAAACTTATTAAACGAGACCCGCCAGCTAGGCCCTTGGGTTAATTAGATAATAAAATCGAGTTATACCGGTTAGTTGAAGTAAGTAAATTTGCAACATAGAGTGTTCGAAAACTATCTAGCTACCAAGACTGCAGGTATCCTATTAAATTCTTACTAACTAATGATCATACTCAAGGTATTTTTGGATCTGGTAGGTATGCTTATTACTACCATATACCAATAAAAGGCCTCAACACACCAAACCCGCCGGCCCGCTGTTTTTATCCGGTTGCGGCCTAACCAGCCGGCACCAACCCGCTGCCGCCAAGTAAAGTCGGCGGCGGGCCGGCGGTTTTGGCTGTGGAGGCCTTTAGATCTTGTTTAAGGTTTATCGGATCACCGGCCGCCTGCTAGGAAAGAAAACCTTGCATCGTCGAAAGATGGAAACGTGATTGCGTTATACATTTCACGTCAATTCAAACTTTGGTAGGTAGGTACCTAGGTAATTTCTTTGAAATGCTATAATTACTCCAGAAATTTAAGAAATGTAAGGCTTCTGATAGATTCAGCTTCCTCTCTGTATATTGAACACTTTCAGTGCGATTGCGATCACTAATTCGCTGCAAAACGTGGTGACTATTATGCGCCCAGAGCCTCCGCTTTTGATGGTGTCTAATTTGTGAGTCTGGGGGAGGCTTATGCTCAGCAGTGGAAGTCAGATATGATGATGGTAGTCTACCTGAGTGCATCCCGATCCTCAGTAGAAGTTTCTCCCCCGGCCGGTGCGGCACCGTCTTGACTCTCACTCCATTGAGGAGAGCCAGGGACATCCTCGCGATCTCTGCTGCGTGACGGTTGCCGTTGCGCATTGGAAGGCCGGAGACTACCATGTATGCGTCGCCTATCGTTTCCACCTGAAGGAAAATAAGCATTGGGTACGTTTAAAATAAATTCAGTGGCGTTCATAGATCGGTGATGGCGGATCCCAGGTCTAGACTAGTCTCAAAATATTTCTTTATCTACAGAAAGTGACTTTAAACTTAAAAGGTCGATCGTCTATTGATGAACTGAACATCCCTGTAACTAACCTGTGAGTGACCATAAAAAAAAACTCGTCGAATTGAGAATCTCCCACTGTGTTTCGTCGATTCTTACAACGCATTCGAAATATTGTGTATGGCTACCCACCACCAGAAATACTTCTAAGGTAACTAGCATTAATCTAGTTTCTGCAACCCCCGAAGACAATAATTCGACTTTGATTTGAATCCCTATCTGAGAAAATAACTACTAAATAAAATTTGCTGAAACAACTAGCTCTGTCCATACAATCTATCTCTTACTAAGGGCACTAAGGGCGAGGCCTTATTAGTACGTTGCGCTGCGTTGCGTCGAGTCGTGGCAACGGAGCAACGCATTGTATGCCACACCTACGTTGCGTTGACGCTGCGACAATGCAATGCACTCGTCGCAGCTGCGTCTCAGTTCAGCCTTCGCAATGGGTAGATACAAACGTCCGTCGTCACAGCGGAGTTCTGATACCGATCGATCGATCGAAGTTATATCATTAGGTATATTATGATAAACTTTGACCGGCATAATGAAAATACTTTTGCGACTAGAATATAGCCTAAACATAAGTGCGGCCAATATGTTTTCAAAACGTTCACGAATTCTTGCACTTTTATACTTGCTATATTTTTTTTTTACGAATAAACGTACATTACATAGATAGATAGACGCTGCGACGACGCAACGCACTAATGGGGCTTCGCCCCCTAACGGTCAACAGAGATCGTGCGTGCTCTGCAATAACAATGACTGATCGATAATTAAATGTTTACAACAGACAAACAGATTTTTAGTGTCTCAATTCCCGTGAACAGAAGGACCTAACACATGACTATAAAGGTATTCATTCCTAGGCTGGACAAAATCACATCGTGACGACCGATGTCACACGGCGGGCGAAGGTCCGCCTACGACGCATGTTGTTGCGGATTCTATTCCCGCCTTGGGATAAATATTTGTCTCGTGTGTTCTGGGTATTTTCTATGGATAACAAAATATCTGTCTATGTAATATTGTATATTTGTCATCTAGTACCAATAACGCAAGCTCTTCTTAGCTTGTGGCTAGAGAATGCTCTACAAATTGTCCAGCATTACTTATTAACCTTTTTCATGGGTCGCAGTATCATTCTGCTTTAAAAAAAATATAGGTAACTAAAATAATCTCATTCGCTTACGGCCCGCTAGGTTTCGCTATTGTATGAAATTGATTCATCCTCGTAGAACACTGAGTGCAGTGCAATGCTGATACAATGATGTGAAAACCCACCTTATAAACATCGAAGTTCTCAATAATAGAGTCGAAACTCGTATACAAATCGTTGAGTAGATCCACCACCTCCAAAGGCGTGGACTCGGCTGAGAGCTGCGTGAATCCGATGATGTCACTGAAGTAGATCGTTACTTGGTCGTAGGTCTCCGCCATTACTGGTTGGCCCATTATCAGCTGGGAGGCAACGGATCTGGGGAAAAGATGGGGTTATTGCCAAAAATCCTACTTCTGAAAATTTCATAACAAAAGAAAGTTAGTACGGGTCTTGTAAGTACGAAAAAAGGTCCTACAGGACTTAATCGCTACGCTACGCTACATCATCATATTTTTTTTTTTTTTAGTCCGGAATACTTTCGTGCAATCGTGCATTAACACTGTGAACTCGTTCTTACAAATATGTACATATGCCATCACTGAAGAAAAAATGGACCTGTGTAAATGTGTTATTATTACTGACCTATAAGGCTTTCTTAAATTTAAGTAACGGATATACCGTCCTAATAAAGTAGTTTTTTTTTTTAATGATACATATAAACAGTATTAACAGTTATTGCAATTTTTAGCAGTTTTTCGATGGCAAAGACTTGCACTAGTCATAAAGCTATTAAGTTACTATAATACCTACCCAAGTAATTTTGATATTTACCTACGTATGTACACATAACATAACGGAGTGTGGAAAGACCTCCCACTCGATGGACCGTCGACATCGTAGCGGTTGCAGGGAGTCGTTGGATGGAGGCGGCTCAGGACTGCTATTTGTGGCGTCGTTTGGGGGGGGCCTATGTTCAGCAATGGACGTGTACGGGCTGATGATGTACATATAACCAGGTATACGTACATCCTCTCATTGCCAAAGGTTCATTATAATCTCATTTAGGCATTCTACATAAAAATCATTTTGTCAAAAGCAATATTACGAACGTCTTTACTAACAGCAGTATATAATGTACATATGTACATACACGTTCACGCAATTTCAGTAAATTACCAATAAACCTATATAAATTAATGTATTTTATCAAATGTGGTCGCTATCATTACGGCTTTTAAATTACCCGTATCTTTGTGATCGAAGTACTGCCGGGTTCACAAATTGCAAAGGGATAAAAGGGTTGTTTAAAACAGAGCTGGTAGATAAAATAAAAGCCTGTCGTATTCGATGTGCTGCTCACATAAAATTGATTGCCTGGTCTCCATCCATCAAAATAGTTGCCTCGTTGGGTCATCGAAGAATCATATTTATTTTGTGGTGGAGTTATGAAGGGCTCAAATTCACTTCAACCATGATCGGGATATTCCTCGAATATTCGTGCCTAAGTTCGGCAACTCGAGTGTGAATGGAATAAAAATATGTAAGTATTATATATATTCTATTATTATTTTTATTTCTCATTTGTCGGTCTTTGTATATAGATAATATATAGGAGACACAATGTTACACAAGCAGGGCGTGGCAATAGGTACCTACTGGGAGTGGAAGTGAACCGGGTTTATAGAACTCTCTACTTAGGTTTCATAAGACAAATGTAATTCAATAACGTAGTTTTAGTTAAATAATAAAAAATTATGAGGGTAGCACTATAGGTTTTGTCAAAGAATAAGTTTAAGTAGTAGTGTAGTAGGTTATGTGTATCATTAAATAGATTTTTTTATATTATTTTTTGAGATAGTCATATAATAATAATAATGCTGGACAATCCACACAGCATCATCTAGCCCCAAGCTAAGCAGAGCTTGTGTTATGGGTACTAGATAACTGATATACATAATACAATATATTACATAGATAGATATTTTTTATTATACATAGAAAAACGACCAGAACACCCTGAACAAATATTTGCAGATCGTACAAACATTTGTCCCGAGGCGGGAATCGAAACCGCAACCTTCTGCGTCGCAGGCGGACCTTCACTCACCGCTCATCGGTCGTTAATATGAAATGCATATAATATAGAAATTTTCAGATTTCAGATTTAGAACTTTATTTCTTTAAGCTTACAAAATAAGCACGTAAAAATGTCAAATTACTCTGCTGAACATTGCTCTACATTGATTTTCGAGAGAAACGTGAACCCGTCAAACCTCATCCTTCATTTAAATCTGAGAGCTGCGGTCTCTTTGCCGTCACTCGGTCCGGTTGGATACATTTTCCGTCTCGTAATAAGGGTAAACCGGGGTAAGCCTGGGTAAACCGACAAGGATGTCAACCGTATTTGCCGCTTCTTTTTTGGAAGGGTGACATTTTATTTTCTTTATTTAGTTTTATAGGGTTTTATCAGCGCGGTCGGGAAGGCTGTCATATTATTTGGTTTGTACAATTTTATTCTCAAAATAATCGAAACATAGTATTTTTTCTACGATTTAATGTATTTAATTTGTAAGTGTCCATCTTTTAATACGTAAGGTGACAATAGGCAGCTTAATATTATGGTCATCTATACTCTATGTGGCAAGAGCAACGACATTCAGCCACCGTTAACAATATATCAGTGTATTTAACTGTCCAACAATCCATGCTACTCCTCAATGATTGTGTACTCACTAGGTACCTACTATCTGTATTTGTGACTACAAAGATATTCATCTTCATTACTACGGGATAAAGATCATTAGTAAAATAATTTAATGATATCCCAAAAATTTACGACTCCGGCGGGACTTGAACCCGCGACCCTCCCCTGAATACGGGGATGCGCTAACCAACTGCGCCACGGAGGCAAGTACCCGACCTGTCGAAAAATGATTACCCCAAGTGCGGGCATAAGCACTATAATAACAAAAACCTTAGAAATTAGTTTAATATTTTTCAAAATCTGATCAGTAGTTTTTTAGAAATGGTTATTACGATATCCAAACTCATAAAATTACATCTTACAGACAGCCGGTTGATTAAATACATACAATCGATGATTTTAATCTATCGTCAAATATTGACATGAGATTTGATCATTGATACGGAAGTTAGAAATAGACGTTTTGAGATGGCTGTGGATGGCCATGAAACTTAGAGAAAAGTCGTGAAATGAATCATGACCTCGATTTATAAGAAAACAACAACTGCAATTTTTCGTATTGTTTTTGTCATTTACGTTTTCAGGAAATTAAACCGACTGATTTTTTCACAAACTAATTTAGTTGCTAATAAGAAACAATATTTGCAAAGAGATCCATTATTTAAAATGAAAGGAAATGGCAATTTTTTTCCAATTTCAGTTTGTTGAATACTCTCCCTACTAAATGCAGCAATGTGAAAATATAAATTTTCTAACAACTTGTGTTCATGCCGCTAGCCAGATATTGTAGTAATTAGGTTTATCCTCGATATTTTTTTTATCCGTAATGAATTTTGTAAACTTAAATGAAAAATTCCGTAGTTATTTCTTTTAAAAATAAGCATACAGTTTACTTTATCTCAAAAATTTAGACCATGACTCCTTTCACGACTGTTCTCTAACTCACATAGTTTCAGAGTTCGCCATCCACTCCCATCACATCGCAACTGGTTTCGTAGAAGTACAAAAAGTTTTTAATCGCAACTAACCAGTTGCGTATCCACGAACCTCCGCTTCAGTTTCGTACGCGGCCGAAGGGCAAAAAACCATCCTGTAGAGCACAAATCCCTCACTCTCATAACCCGGAAGCAGGGGCACGTATATCAACTGAGGCGACTATCTCTACTTTACCCTAGATATTCTTACTTTGGCAACAGCTGGTACAGCAACTCCTCGCATTTCCTCTTCTCCTCCAAGTAGTCAGAGGTACGCTCCTCCACCAGGGCTTCCAGATTGTTCGCGTACTGCTCCACTTGGGTTAGCAGCATGTCCAGTCTAGTTGAGGTCTCGCAATCCCTAGGCAAGACAATAATACAAATTTTATAAATATTGTAGGATAGTAAAGAAAGTAGCGCTAAACTTTGGGTCGGGAAAGCTGAGGAAAAGTACAATAGGTACGTCGTGCATGACATTTCCTGTGCTCACTAAAAGCGGACTAAGAAATCTTCCAGAAAGGAGCTTAGGTCATTATTTTTTATTCATTTGTGGAGTTAGTCTCACTTCGGACCACAAACAGTTGAATCGCGCGGGCCCAAGTGATAATTAAAAAATCAATATTTATAGTGGCACTTCGCCCACTCGTCATTTGTTTTAAAATTTAACTTGATTTAATAGATAGATAAATAAAGATAAATTTACTATGTTCTCCTTGATTGCTGCATAAACTGGACTGTAATTGTCATCATTTTCAGCTCAGTCCACAAACATACATGCCTTCCTTGATGAACACTACCCCAGGAAGGATAACTTGCATTGCGTGGGAAACGTAGCGACCGATGCCGTCCGGTTAAGTAGCTAGACGGAATCTGACGCTACGTTTCCCACGTAACGCTACTTTTTCCAAGTTGCTCCAGTTATTCATGATCCTTACTTGTTGATCCTGTGTATGTTCTCCTTGAGTGCTGAGAAGTCCGGACGATCGTCATCAGGCAGCGTCCAGGGTGGCTCTCCAGTCAGTGACTGCCGGGGTGATGCTGACAGAGGTGACGTGCCCCGGTTACGCATGTCAGCGTTTCCTGTATAAATAAAAAATAATAAACTCTGTGGGTTCTCTTCAAAGTTTTTATTCCCGACGAAATCGAGGGATGTTGCTAGTGTGACTTGTTTATCTCTGTTTTTGGCTGTGTTTCTGGCTCACAAATAGGTAAACTAATTTCGTTTCAGTTTTTTATCATTGAGTTTTTTTTTTTAAATAACCAAATATATACTTCGGATCCCTTAACACTGTTTTAAATTTTGCGGGATGAATAGTTAGATATCCCTCGGGAATAAATTTATTTATGGTTATTTAACTTAGGATAATTTTCTATACAATAGCGAAATAATTTTCTATATTGTTATATACTAGATGAAAACCCGGCTTCGCTCGGGTTAAATGTAGCCTTATAATAATATTCCACAATTTTTTTATATAATGTAAATGATATTTCTGTAGTCATTGGTTCTCAACGAATAATATAGTAAGTACTTATTGGGCCTACAAATTATTTGAACTCGAATGAAAAGTTTCCGTGAAATCTGCGCGAAATTCACGTCAATGTTTTTTGTAAACGTAGATTGAGGATTTATGCTCTATGCTCAGTCTACGATTGTAAATAATGTGCTAGAACTTGCGAAGCGCTGCCATGAGACGGACACTGGTAGAATTGCGTCAATCCAAACGCAGAACCATTAATCAAGAAGTTGAAGTTGAATAACCCACGGACACGCGGACGAAGTTTGTTAAAAAAAAATATGCCTGTCTAATAGCCGGCTACACGCTCCAACATTTGTGCATGCAGATTGCACATACACCGTTTGCGCAAGCAAAATGAGCCGGCCACACTCTCCATCTTGCTTATGAAAACCAGTGTGCGCAAGCAAGATGGAGCGTGTGCACAAAATGTTTGTGCGTGTAGCCGGCACAGCATCGTAGAGCTACGCCTAAATCAGACCGAACATATTTTCACAATTACATAGAAAAGAATAAAATAATGTTTGGTCACTTTCTCTCTAACTAAAAATGAATAAGCATATCTCACCTCTTTTTACTGTAACAACGCTAACTCAACATAGACAAAAATTGAAGATGTGCAAATTTCCATGACATATTGCTAAACAACAAGCGACAAATGTCCGATTTGTCATGTCATGAAAGAATTGTGCATGTTGTTGTTTCAATAATTTCGGATAAATCTCGTAAAATATACACAAAAAAGATTGAAAAACATGGTGAAGTGCAGTTTGTGTGGCAACGCGTCTTATTGCAAAACACCCGAAATAACTTTTCATCGGTAAGTTTTGATGTGCCTCACAGTATCTCATTTTGTTTTCGGTTACTGTGTGGATATTTGGCGATAATTCGGCATTGTTTATGCAGTGACTAATAGTTCTATGTCCAGGATCTCGCAAACATGTACTAAGGTGGCTTCTAAATAGTCCTGTAATATAATTTAACAGTTTTATAAACATTGTTGCTTTCTTTTGACATTTCATATACTTGTATAATTTTCGAGGGCCGCATAAAGGTCGAGCCTGGGTCCAGCCGTTTTAGAAGTGTGTGTGACGAAGTTTTATTTGTAGTTTTATGGTTTAGTATCCATTCTTGAGAAACCCTTTGATAGGTATCAAATAGACGGAATAATATATTTATTTAACAATATTAACATTTTTCAGGTTTCCACAGCATGAAAACCAAACGAATACTTGGTTGGTGACAACATGGGAAACATGAACTGAATAAATTGGAAAAAGAACAGATTAAAGGAAATACACTTTATTAGTGTGATTATGTATATATAGCTTAATAATCTAATTATTTATTTTTGTGATTTTAAGACCAGTGACGAACACGATTTTGAATCATTTTCATTTATAGGCTATTGTTAAATTTTATGTAGATTTAAGAATAAAACTTAATGCCAAGAAAAGCAATTCAACGGAAACAAATCATTAAAACAAGTATTTTGTTTAAAAATAAAGAACATACAACCTGTGTTTATTTATTTGTAAATGTGGCAGTATATCGGAATAGATTATAATGTCACAGTTGTAATGCCCCCGCCCCCTTATCCCTGAGTTCGGCCCATAGATTGTCCATGTGTACGTGATATTTGTATGTAGGTGTAATTGGCACAAATAGTTTTAGAAATGTGTATTCTGCTTCCCTATTACAATTCTGTGGAAGCCGGGCTATTAGACAATGGAGAACGGAATACAAACCAATGTCAAATGTGACACGTGATGACGTGACACTGACACATTGATGACATTTGACATGTTTATTTCGCGCCATTGAAAAGCAATTTATTTGCATTTTTTATTGAAATACTCGATAATCCGAATTTTCCGTCTATAAATTGTCGACTAGAATTAACGAATTTTTTACGCTCTTCAATTTGATGTGCATTTCGTTCGAATCTACCGTAGACCGGTACGAAATTATTAATATAGATCATAAACGGAGAAATGGACGAACATACATAAAAAATATATACAGCCGAACATAGAACCTCCTCTTTTGTTTTTCGTCAATTCAAAAGTGGTAAAATCGATAAAGCTGCTCATATTTTTATAATTTTACAAACGAAAACTTACGTAGGGGCTTTAATTTGCAAAATAAGCTTGTTACAAGTATTTCCTCAAACGGTGACAATCAAGACACTTTTTTAGTCCAAGAAACATCAGGAGCCCTTTTCCCAAACCAACCTTCCTTCCTTCTTCATTATGTTATCAGCCCACAAACGTCCACTGCTGGACATACGCCTTCCCTATAACAGAAACTACCTACCATACCTATGCCGTACCATTCCCTAATAATATAACACTGAGTTCGTACAATGTAGGTTTATGATAATAAATAACGATAGTTTTTCCCTCGAGCTGCGCTCAAGGCAAGGTTCCATGCACCTGCTATCCTGTCTCGATAAATTGTTGTCATAAACCTTCCTCTAGAGGTTTCTCACGATATTTCTCTTGTGGAAATAGCTTACTATCTTTAAGTACTAACAATAGCAAGCCTGCGCGAGCCGTATGAGATTTAAGTTATAACTTAGTTTTTTTATGGCTACAGGAAGCCACGTTTCAAATCATTTATTCTCAAAAAGACAAATATTACATGTCACTTACTTGAGAACAGGGTTTTTACATAAAATTAGGTTTACATAGGTTATGATCGTTCAAAATTTACTCATTCAATGTGCTTATTTTTCGATAAGTGAATCATCATTAATGATATGCTCGGTAAGTTTAGATTTAAACACAATGAATGAGGTTACATTTTTAATTTGGGAGGGTAGGTTATTGTAAAGCTGTACGCCTTCATAGAGTATCGTTGTTTTTCCATATTTCGTACTCGACCTTGGTAGAACAATAAAGCTGGCGCGGCGTGAGCTACGTTTTCTAATTTCTTTTACTTTAGTGTACGATAGGTTTGTATGAACGTTGTGGTGTAGTATTTTACAAACGAGGATACATGTACTATATTTATATAACTGTTTAAGGTTCATTATATGAGTTTCTTTATAAACTGTTTTGGTGAGTGTTAGACGGGGAAGATTAAATAGTAATTTGACAAGTTTATTTTGTAAGATTTGAAGTTTAAATAGTTTAGATTTTGCAGCACTACCCCATAATTCAATCAAGTATAGTAAATGCGGTTTGACTAGGGAGTTATAGATGGTATAGCGTGTTTGACGTGGAACACAATGCATGACGTTTCTAATTGCACCAGTAAGTGACGAAAGTTTGTATTTAATGTGTGTAATGTGTGTGTTCCATGTCAAACAACTATCCATGTACATATATGTGTATAGACCTAAATACTTTTCATTGTTCTTTTCTTGCAAAGCAGCATTGTTTATATTGGGACGGTCATAAAAAGGTATTGATTTGTTTCTGGCCTTAAAAATTATGGAGTATGTTTTGGAAATATTTATTTTTAGAAGATTATGTTGGAACCATGAAAAAAGAATGTCTAGGTCATCTTGAGCCTGTGACATAATGGTATGTATGGAAGCACCAAAATAGAACAGGCATGTATCGTCCGCGTATAAAGTTATATCACCTTGTAAACCTATTTGATCTATACTATTTATATAAATTAAGAAAATAAGAGGTCCCAATATAGATCCTTGCGGAACTCCACAATTTATAGGTTTTGCTGTACTTTGGGTATCACCTATTTTAACGACTTGCGATCTATTCGACAGGTAGGATTCAAACATATTTAGAGCCGTTCCTTTGACACCAATACATTCTAACTTTTTTATAAGTAAATTATGACTTACAGTATCAAAGGCTTTTTTTAGGTCTATAAATATTCCCAGAACAATATTTTTTCTATCTATGTTTGTTTTTATTTTCGTTACAAGATCGACTGTAGCTGCTAGGGTATTACTTTTGGAGCGAAAACCATATTGTTGCTTGTATATAAAATTTGTAGATTGAAGGTAATTTTCTAGTCGTTTATGTAAAATTTTTTCAAAGATCTTTGATATTATGGGTAAAACAGAGATAGGTCTGTAATTACCTGGGTCTGTTTTAGTTCCCGATTTGAATACAGGTGATACCTTTGCTACTTTTAGTGTATCGGGAGACTCAATCTGATAAAAGTTTGTTAATTTGTGTAAGATTAAGTCCTTCATGCATTTTATTACTTTAGTGCTTAGTCCGTCTAAACCAGTACTAGAGTTAGAGTCTAGATTTTGTATTATTTTGTCCACTTCGTCTGCTATGCAGAGTTCGAAAGAGGTAAGTTCACTGTGAGAGGTACTATGGGGTAGGGCTTGTGTAAAATTTTCGTGAAATGGTTCTGGTATTTGATCAGCTAGAAGAGAACCAATTGTGGAAAAGTAGTGGTTGAAGGTTTCACAGATCTGATTTATATCAGTTATTTGGTTAGATTCAACGATAAGCTTTGAGGGAACACAGCTATGTTTAGTTTTATTATTCGCTAAATTATTGATAAGTCACCACATTTTCTTAGGTTTTTTGATACAGCACGAAAACTCCTTATAGTAGTAAGAGTTCTTGTTCTTTGGATAAGTTTTGTAGTGTAATCTCTCTTTGAATTGTTCGCGTAGGGTTTGATCTAACGGTTTGTCTTTCATTTCTTTCCATAGTAGGTTTCTTTTGTTGATTTCAGCAATTATCTCATTATTTATCCATTCTTTTTGGGGTGTATTAAGGATTTTTGTCTTCATGACCTTACAATCTTTTACGTAGGCTTTTATTTCATTCTCGAGTTTTATGTAATTATCAGTTGTCTCCAGCCCTGCATTTTTGATTAGAGTGTATAGTTTAGAATAATCAACAGCTTCATATTTGGTTTTTATCTTGGTTGGTGGTTTGAATTTCTTCATCTCAAAATATATGTGTTTGTGGTCCGACATCGACGAGTTGATAATGGCCATGTGAAAATCATTGTTTTTTATGTTAGTGCAGACGTGGTCTAGAATAGATCTTCTTGAATCTAAATCTCGGGTTGTGTATTTCCTGTTTATTTTATTTAGTAATCTAAATCCTGCTTCAATAATGAGTTCTGTATATTGTGTGGTATGCTTATCTGTTTTCTTTAGTAGATCTACGTTGAAATCTCCAAAAACTATTGAGCGTTTACGTTGTTGTACTTGTGTTTCATATTCTGCTAGGAACCTTTCATAATTAGTGTTGCCAACGTAGTACACTAGTCCTACTTCTAATGCGTATTTTTCTATTTGAATCCATAGGTAGTTGTTTCCATCTTTGTACGTCGACTCTGCCAACTATGCTTTAAATTATTGTGAACGTATGTTGACACTCCTCCTCTAATATCAGTCCGAAAGTTGTAATAGTGTGTGTAATTAGGTAATTTCAGTTCTTCAGCTTGTGCTTCGTTTCTAATCCAGGTTTCAGTTAGTAGAATAATATGGATTGTCGTTGGTATAGCTTGTAATATACATTTTAACTCATCAAGCTTCCCTTTTTTACGAATACTGCGTGCGTTCAAGTAAAAAAAGGTCAGACGGGACTTGCTGATTGTTAAGTTTAGGTAAGTGTCACATATTTGGTGTGTTAGGTGTTGTGATGTTGTTTTTATGGCGTGTGTTCGGTCTTGTTTTGTTGTGTTCGGGGCGTTTACTTGAAGTTTTTTGAATCGATTTTTACAATGCTTGGCAGTCCATTGATGTATTTGATTGTGATGTCCTTTTCTCCGCCTTCTTCGCGTCTAGATAGCTCTTCTTTTAGTGTTTGTAAATATTTTTGTTGGGAAGGGGTTTGGTCACTGTATATGTATTTTTATATTCTCGGGGAATTTCGTTTTGTTTCTAAGAAAGCCTAAGGATCTTTAGGTATTATTCAACAAAACTATTGGTAATAATAGCAAGCCTGCGCGAGCAGTAGGTACGAAATTTTTCTATACCTTAGATTTTATATGGCTACAGGAAGCCTAAACATCAGACAGACAAATAGCGGTCCTGAGCCGCCTCGACTCCCTACGACCGCTACGATGTCGTCGGTCCATCGAGTGGATGGTCTCCCATGTAGGGGGGGATTTGCCATAATCACCACGCTTGGCAGGCGGATTGGTGATCGCAGTGTTGGTGTTTAAAAATACTCAGAAGGAAGCTGCTGCCCTTCCTCTGGTAGGTTCCCTTAGTCGGCTCTTACGATATCCACGGGTTGAGTTGGAGGGATCGATATTCGTACGCCGCGGCCCCACGGCCTAAACACCTTTAGGTATTATTCAAGAAAACTATTGGTAACAATAGCAAGCCCACGCGAGCCATAGGTACAAGATTTAAGTTATACCTTAGATTTTATAAGGCTACAGGAGGCCTAAGGACCTTTAGGTACTATTCAACAAAACTATTGGTACCACCCACTTTAGAAATGCTAGGAAATAAACCTACTTTAATTAAAATAAGGAAACCTTTTCATTTATTGCCCATTCCAGGCATTCTTTATCAAAAGAAACCATAAAAATTCTGAACTGAATCGAAACCATCTGAATCACTATTCAAGCGAATCACTTTATTGGCCGTACTAGGAAGGCATCTGTTCAAAGAATTTTTCATAAAGAGGTGAGCAACCTACTTCTATGGACGTTACACACCGAACCCGCTGAAACGAAATAAATAGCCTAGCGATTTGGTGTCTTTTCTTGACGACACCAATGTAATGTGAGAATATTGCAGCATGATTGTATGTTAGTATTGTATGTTCATTCATTCGTGGCGTCGTTTGGGGGAGGCCTATGTTCAGCAGTGGACGTGTACAGGCTGATGACGATGTATGTTCATCTATTTCTCCGTCAATTATAGATTCCGTCGATTTTGTTTTTGTTTTTATAGATAATCTTTCCGAGGTGGTCCCATAAAAATTATTTCAGAGGGATAAATGATAATGATGAATGATGATGAGGATAATTTTTCTCAAAACAGTTTAAATACTAAGGAATTTGCAGTGAGGTTTTAGCTTTTTCAAAACAATCAATTTATATCAACTTGTAATCAACTAACACGGCCAGGTTTTGTCGGCGGGCCATTATGTGAAGACTCCATTAGCTACGGTTCTTACTTAGGAAAAATTACGTTCGGAAACACTTTATTCTCCTCGGGGCGGAGTATATAGGTAAACGCAGTATTGTAAGGAGCTGGATCGTTGAATAACTGAGATAGTTTTTTTTATTATTTCCTAACTTCAACTTCTTGGTTAATGGCTCTGCGTCTGATTGACGCAATTCTGCTATTTGAATAACCGAGATAGTTTTTTTCCTAAATTCACCTAGCATTTTCCTTTTACGTGATTATTTTCTTTTTTAGTGACGTTTTTTTGAAATGGCTAGGGAAAGCTTTATGTACAAGCGTGCACCGAGCTTACATAATTTATTTCAACCCTCAATGAACTTAAAACACCTATTGCAGATAATATTACAATCAAATAATAGAAACAAATTAGAACTTTTATTTGATTTAAACAATACAGCTAACTGCAGACTGTTGCAAACAATCTACAGCTCAACTGGTCCATATATTGCTATTGCAGATAGGTACTGTATTAAAGTCCTTGAACAATTGTGCCACAGAATTCACAACACAGACGCAATCTCTGAGTTGGAATTGAATGCATGTAAACATGAGACAGGATTAGAACGTGACATTCAATATCCATTTCGATGCACCAACCAAAACCCTTGTTGAGGTATTAAGAATGAAATGGGTAAAGGAAATTAACCCATATACACAAAAGCTGCTTTTGTCGAGAAAAAAACCATATATTCAGATACCTTTTGTGATATCTCTAAGAACTTGCTTTGCTACGGTATTTATCAACTTACCCTTCCGACGTAAACGTTCCTAAAATGTATATTACGTAATTCACACACAATCCCTAATCATGATCCCATTTTCAATCCCAAGCTAATTCGAAGCCGCATTGAGCCAGTCAATGGAAGATCAAAGCCTCAGGATTCATTAATTTGCTAGGTTTGATATACTATTTTATTATTATACTAGCGGGCCGCCCCGGCTTCGCACGCGTAGGTATTTAACAATTTTTTTAAGATCCCTAATTTTTTTTTAAATTTAATACTGACTATGTCACCCGGGGATAGTTTAGGTTCCCAACAGTGAAAGAATTATTTACATTGGTTCAGTAGTTTCGGAGCGTATTCAATGCAAACAAGCAAACAATCAAATATTTCCTCTTTATAATATTAGTATAGATATTATCTATCTAATATATTGCAATAAGTATAATCAGAACTGGCCGTGGGGCCGCGGCGTACGAATATCGGCCCCTCCAACTCAACCCGTGGATGTCGTAAGAGCCAACTAAGGGAACCTACCAGAGGAAGGGCAGCAGCTTCCTTCTGAGTATTTTTCAACACCAACATTGCGATAACCCATCCTACATGGGAGACTCGATGGACCGACGACATCGTAGCGGTCGCAGGGAGTCGATGGATGGAGGCCGCTCAGGACCACTATTTGTAGCGTCATATGGGGGAGGCCTATGTCCAGCTGTGGACGTGTATGGGTTGATATGATGATGATAATCAGAACACAAGCTCTGCTTATGACCGCTGCTGGTTGCATATAGATAGGCTGATGCTGTGTGGTTTATCATCATTATCATTATAACTATTTACTAGCTAAAAGCATATTTCAGATGTTTGAAGGCAGCAATGAAAATAAAGTAAAATTATGCAGAATACCCAAACAAATTTTTACCCGCGGCGCGCGAGCTGCCTTCCCTGGCTACCAGGGAATGTCTGCTTCTCCTGGCGACCAGGGATTGTCTACGTCCTCTGGCTATCAAGGACTGTTTGCCTCCCCTGGCTCCCAATGACATGACCTGTACTAGTGTGAGTATATTTACTTCTGAACTTGTCTTCGAGTACAGCGGCGCAGTAGTCGCAGGCCAGCGTGCAGTGCGGACGTCTCATCTCCAGCAGGGGACTGACGGCGCGCCTTGGACTTGGCGTGTCCGCCTCCCCTGGCGGGACCAGGGACATATTTCTGCAACAAAATATGTTTCTTAATAATTTCTTTCATAGAAAATGAACTTTTGATACAACCTAGTTTTCGAGGCAGCGCTCACGTTGGCGTCAGTTGAACCAAAATAAAGCATTTGTCTTTCAGGAATAATGTAGCTTTGTAGTTTGTACCTAACTATTTTTTAAGTTTCGGACCAGTAGCTCTGGATTATTCTCCGGTTGTTTGAGAGTTTTTAAGTAAAGAGTACTAAGACTAACCAACAAAATCCACCATTTTATAATTAATAGAATGTGAAGCGAAAGAATCAAATCGAAACAGAAATACAAAACTACAGATTTATTCATAAAGCCGATTTATATGTCAATAACTTTCAAATACAAGGCGTATACAAGATTTTAAATAATTCGAATTATACAATACACATTACAGTGATAATACAGAATTTGTAATTAAATAAAAATGGATAAATTATTAATAAGTCTAACAAGTTACATAGAAGTTAATTATCAATAGCCTTATTTTTCTCGAGTAGATTACCTACAGAGTAAAAGTTCTGCTCGAGGATAAAAAGGTCTTAACTCCCATATAGAGGGATAAAAAGATAAAACTTTTGAAACTATCATGGTTATTTACAACACTAAAGTTAACGGGATATTTACCTACCATGATTTAGTTGTTCCGTGATCATGGCGCATGTAACTGTGCCGAAATATTGGAGAACTCAAAACTCAAATCATAGTAAGGATAAAAAGGATTCTCGTAAATATACCATGGGAATTTGATGTTTTACCAAGACAAAACGCCATGTCCATCCTTTCAACTAATTCTATGCCAAAAATCAAGTCGTTTGGTTGCTTAGTTAGGGCGTGAAGGAAGGACAAACAAATACACTTTCGTATTTATAATATTGTTTCTTTGTTGTAAAATCGTTGTCGATAAAAACAGCGACATAGTTGATCGATTGCTGGAGCCATATAATTTCATTGGATGTTTGGTGTAAAATCGTTGTCGATAAAAACAGCGACATACTTGATTGATTGCTGGAGCCATATAATTTCATTGGATCGATATCGATAACATTTATTTATTTTTTACATCGATCAAGATATTCGCTTCAAGATTTTCTCTGCTTTTTACATGTTACGTTGACATTGTTTTTTCTTTTTGTCCTCTAGTTTGCATTGAAGTATGAACCTTATTGTTGATCGTTTAAAAGATCGTGCAAGAATTATGCCCTGTCTTAGCTACAAAAGAAGGGATACATTTTATAAAACCTCGTAGCTTTATAAACCGATGTCGAAAAAAGGAGAAGGTTCCATGATCAGCTGTATGTATGTTTTTTTATTATGTACTAGCTGACCCGTGCCCACTTCGTTGGGCGGTAAACATTTTTAGTAGTCTATAAAACTCTCCAATAACGTATTTTAAACAATGAGTGTTTAAACAAATTCAATAGGTAAAATAATTTTCAAAATTGGCTCAGTAGTTTCAGAGATTACCCCCTACAACCACACAAACCTTACTTATTTTTATTAGTGTATATAGATTATTAGTGTATGAAGTATAGATTTACATACACCTAGATTTTATTGACTGGACGTCACACAGCTCCACATTTACATAGGTATATTATGCGCTTCAAAGTAAGCTTGATAGTACCTACTGGAGAATAGAGCACTACACATCTATTGTCCAGTTCTAAAACCGGAAGGAAGAATCACCAGTCGTCCTAAATGTTCACAATTTCTATCTTGATTCATGGCGTCTCGCAGATCTACATAATTCTCAGCGCGCAGTCTTCTCTCATTTGTTCTGTTCTGATGTATACCAAACGCTCCGTTTTAATTTTGGCGTAAGTGTCCACCAGAAAACGGTTGACAAACCTCGAAACCTTTGCAGGTGAGCAATGCGACCTTCTCTTATTGGTAAAATGTACCTAGGCGTAGAATTGCATTGCGGAAACTTTTTTAGTGTCCAGTCTTGTCAGTTTTCGTATTCACATGTCGAAGATCAAAGTTGTATCCGTCTTTGCCACGACAGTAGGTATATAAGCGAGTAGAGACTGATGAGCATCAAATACCTGGTGCGTTTCGCTAATGCATTGCAAGCGGTCAACCCGGGTACGCAGCACAATGTCCCGCCCGTCACAGTGCTAATCTACCAGGACGACGGCAACATCATTGGTAGCAAGAGCTTTTTACCAACCGGATGCTGTCTAGTAGGTCGTTTATCGACATTAATAACAATTGTGTAATCATTTGTTGGCTTTGGGGTATGGACTCGTATTTTATGTCCTTCCTCGTAGTATGAACTCAAATCATGCTAAGTATCATTCGAATCCATTCAGCAGTTTTTGCGCTATTTTAGGCCGAGAAATGTCATTTCCATCCCCACTCCCAAAGGAACCTTAACGAATTCCAGGATAAAAAGTATTATATGACCTTCCTCGTAGTATGAACTTAAATCATGCCAAGTTTCATTTGAATACATTCAGTAGTTTCAGCGCTATGCGCAGCCAATAAATTTTACCCTACTGCTCACTACGGGGGTTACTGGGGGTCCCACTGCTGGGCAATGTGGGGGCCCACTGCGGGGGCAAACTGCCGGGGGCCCCAATTGCCGGTGTCCTCCTCTGTGGGAGCCTACTGAGTGGGTCCCACTGCGGGGGCTACTGGAGGTCCCACTAAGAGGAAATGTGGGGGCCCCCCGGCCGAGAGCCCCACTACTGGTGCCCCCACTGTGGGGGGCTAATGAGAGGATACCACATCGGGGCAATGTGGGGGGCCCACTTCGTGGGGCCATCTGCCGGGGGCCCCCACTGCCGGTGCCCTCCACTCTGGGAGCCTACTGAGTGGGTCCCACTGCGGGGGCTACTGGGGGTCCCACTGCGAGGAAATGTGGGGGCCCCCGGCTGAGAGCCCCACTGCTCGTGCCCCCGCTGTGGGTGGCTAATGAAGGGGTACCACTGCGGGGCAATGTGGGGGGCCAACTTCGGGGTGCCATCTGCCGGCGACCCCCACTTCCGGGGCCCCACTGCCAGTGCCCCCTGTGGGTGCTACTGAGGTCCCACTGCGGGGCAATGTGGGGGCCCCACTGCGGGGGGCTACTGGGAAGGTCCGGTTGCGTGAGGGGCCCCACTGCTGGAGTCCCCACTTCTGGGGCCCCACTGCCTGGGGCCCTACTTCCAGTGCCCCCCACAGTGGGGGGCTATCGCTTTCTACCGCACTTGCCCCGCGCGCACATCCTCTCTCATAGGTTCCCCTTCTGAATTCCGGGATAAAAAGTATTTTATGCGCTTTTCTTGTAATATGAACTTAAATCATGCTTAATTTAATTTAAATACCTTTAGTAATTTCGGCGCTTTGCGTATCAAAGAAATTTTACTTTCATCCCCTCTCCCAAGGGAACCCTATTGAAATCCGAGATAAAAAGTATCCATGTCTTTCGTCATAGTATGAACTCAAATTCTGCCAGGTTTCATTTGAATATATGCAGTAGTTTCGGCGCTATAGGCAGCCAACAAATTTTACAATCATCCCCTATCCCAAAGGAACCCTATTGAAATCTGAGATAAAAAGTATCCATGTCTTTTATCATAGTATGAACTCAAATTCTGCCAGGTTTCATTTGAATACATTCAGTAGTTTCAGCGCTATGCGCAGCCAACAAATTTTACTTCCATCCCCTCTCCCAAAGGCACCCTATTGAAATCCAGGATAAAAAGTATCCTATGTCTTTTTTCATAGTATGAACTTAAAGCCTGCCAAGTTTTATTTGAATACATTTAGTAGTTTCGACGCTACGCGCAGCCAAAAAATGTTACTTTTTATCCCCTCTCCCAAGGGAACCCTATTAAAATTCGGGATAAAAAGTATCTTATGTCCTTAAGTTTCATTTGAATACATTTAGTAGTTTCGGCGCTACGCGCAGCCAAAAAATTTTACTTTCATCCCCTCTCCCAAGGGAACCCTATTGAAATCTGGGATAAAAAGTATCCTATGTCCTTTATCATAGTATGATCTCACATCCTGCCAAGTTTCATTTGAATACATTCAGTAGTTCCGGCGCTATCTGCAGCCAACAAATTTTACTTTCATTCCCTCTCCCAAGGGAACCCTATTGAAATCCGGGATAAAAAGTATCCTATGTCCTTCCTCGTAGTATGAACTCAAATCCTGCCAAGTTTCATTTCAATACGTTCAGTAGTTTCGGAGCTATGCGCGGCCAAGATACAGACAGACAGACAGACATGGTGGAAAAAAAAAACATTTTTGGCATCTGTATCGATAATAGAGTGTCCTCCAAAAAAAATTTTCAAAGTATCTTCAATGTAAAGAATTGGACCTGTTACAGTTTTATTATAAGTATAGATGTAGGAGTATGTCCATCGATGTTATCTACATTTATGGACCGATTAGGATGATTCTTTTGCAGTTGTATAGAAGATAATTTGGAGGTAGTTGTAAAAATGACATCATATTCCCTAGGGATTTGTATTCATCCCGCGAGTCTTAAAAACTGTTTTAAACTCAGGGATCCGCAGTCGCATTTTAGTGTTAACAAACAATCAAATTATTCTAATAACGCTCTGAAAGTCTCCATCTATTCCAATCAACTTGAAAGAACAAAATACCTAAATAACAATAAAATTACTTGAGAAAGGGAAGAGCGCACTAATTTACGTAAGAACCGCTACTAACATCCCCAAATTACTCCCAAGAGGTCGAGACCTGCAGTAATCGTTATAAATTACACCAATTCCCAAAATGTTCCAAACCTGAGGATTAAGACCTTACAAGGAAATCTCATGTAAAAGCTCCCGGGCTGAAAAGTTTGATATAAAATAATTTATAACTTTGAATTTAGTTCGAATTCAAGACAATATTATAATGAATTCTAAATATCAAACAAAGTTGTGTTAGTTACACCATTTAAAACAAAACCGAATATCAGAAAAACGAATAAATAAATAATGTTGGACAGTGCACACAACATCATCGAAATTTTTTATGAAAATTGTTCTTAATACCTACTATAAAAATATCAAATAATATTATGCCAGTAAAAGTCCCTTCAAAATCGGTCCAGGTTACATGGTCGGTTTATTCACGATAAAAAACCGTTACGTAATAAGTTTTTTCATTTGTTAGTCGTTATTGGGCATTGCCATTTGTATTTTAAGTTGAAGTATGCTATGGGTATTCCAAGGAATGAATCTAAATTTGACATAACTAATTGGAAGCCAATCCTCCAACCGAAGTTAATTTAGTAACCGAAAGAGCAATAGAAAATCATTCGTCTGAAAATGGAAAGCCCCTCAGAAAAACCCATCTCAGGGCCTATACTCGTAAAAACGAAATCGAAGTTTCTAATTCGTTTCGTTATATTTTTCGTGCAAACGCTAATCTTATGCAAGCGACTTAAGAGTTGGTTTTGCACGAAAACGAAACTTCACTTTTCCTTTTCCGAGTAGGCCTCCTGAAACTACCATGTAAATTACGAACTTCGTCGAAATATCAAGGCCCGTACTCTTAAAAACGAAATCGATGTTTCTGATTCTTTTTCGTGCAAACGCTAATCTTATGCAATGGACATAAGAGTTGGTTTTGCACGAACACGAAAAAGAAACTTCGATTTTCCTTTTCCGAGTAGGCCCTCAGTTCAGTTCTTATGATTAGAACGAAGCAAGAAGATTCGTACTTCGGTGCATAAAAGTCGACCCATGTCTCTACTCATATTTTCATATTTATTTATTTTATTTCATCATTGTGTACATTTGTAGGTCTTAGTATATAGATAATGTATAGGAGACACAATGTTACACAAGCAGGGCGTGACAATAGGTACCTACTGGGAGTGGAAGTGAACCGGGTTTATAGAAGACTCTCTACTTAGGTTTCATAAGACAAATGTAATTCAATAACGTAGTTTTAGTTAAATAATAAAAAATTATGTGGGTAGCACTATAGGTTTTGTCAAAGAATAAGTTTAAGTAGTAGTGTAGTAGGTTATGTGTAGATATCATTAAGTCGATTTTTTTATATAAAATTTTTTGAGATAGTCATTTTTCGTTAAAGAACTCATTAAATCGTAATAACATCTATCTTAAACATACACTCATAAACTCATTGGATCGATGTAAACGATCTAGTCTGAAAGGAACCGACTCGAGATCGGAACCGTGCGAGTAGCAGACTGCAAGTTATAAAGGACCCGTATAAGTATTCTCGTTTCATCAAAATGAACACTTTGTTTCGAAGCCAGAATTGTTGGATAAATATTCAATTTTAGGAGAGCACGAGCGTGATACCACTGCGATAGCACATAAGCTAGTAATAATATTTTTGGTGTAATTTCTAGAATCCCAAAAAGTGGTTTTCCAGGGAAAATTCCGTCTTTATTAGACCAAGAGCTAAATTTACAAATTCAGTTTAAACGGTATCTGGTTTGGAAGACAGGCCTACATAATTATAATAAAATTAACTTAAACTAGTTTAGAACTCAACTGAAATATTAGAATAATGTCAAAGATGTCACAGCTAACAACTTTGTGAGAGTTAACTCTCAGGTCTCAAGGGTCCCGTTTTGGTCTTTTACGAAGTTTCGCTTTCCAACTCCTACTTACAAGTCTCCGAAAATAGATTACTCTAGGAATCTATTTTCGAAGAAGAACTGTTACCTGGGCCCGTACTCGTAAAAAACGAAATCGAAGTTTCTGATTATTTTTCGTGCAAACGCTATTCTTAAGCAAGCGACATGAGTTGGTTTTGCGCGAAAACGAAAAAGAAACTTCGATTTTCCTTTTCCGAGTAGACCCCCTGATGTCATTCGAAAGTTTGTGTATGCGTATTAGTTATTCGCCGTGGGTAACGCTGCGTGATTTATAATTTCAGAAATAAACAAAGAAGTATTATAAAGTTTTTGCTATTACAGAGCGTGAAGGGAGTAATTTCTAAGAAATTTAAAAGATCCCAAAAAAATCAACTTCGATGGGATTTGAACCCAAAACCCTTCCGCAGTACGGGATGCGCTAACCAATTATGCCATGAGGTCAAGTGACGTATGAGTCGAAAAACTCTGGGATTTCCTTCGGACTTCGGGTTCAAGACACGTCGAAAAAGGGAAAGGTTATTTTTCCTTTCCCTAATTAAAATAACTAATAGAAAAGGTTTTATTTCAGACATTACTTAGTCCATAGGTTTCCGACAAAATTCAGTCAAAAAATACATTTTAAAAGACACACAACAATAAAATAGATAACAAAGAACAGAAAAGCAACATATTACTGAACTGTGACAGAAACCAGCTGAGCTAATCAAAGCTACAAAAGATATTAAACTCATTGGATATAAATAACTAAAAGTAACTGAAACTGAATAATAGAAATAATTTACTCATTGCACAAAATTGAAATAGCAGTTGTATTTCTAAGATTTTCTGAAACTGTTCTGTTCTGAAACTGCTGCGGAATACCTAGCTAGGTATAATACGATTGTCTATCTGCTAGACTGTAGCACATTGAACCAGCTTCCAGTGGAAATGTTAAATAAATAGTGCAGCCTGAGAATTATCTCCTTTCCGTTTGTGTAGGTGGCCTATTGAAATAAATACGTAATGCTGCATTAGAAAATCGTAAACTGCTGCACCTCGTTGTTTAAAGAGAGGCAACACCTGCCTATTATCACTGCAGAGCTCCCTGGGATACAGCACAATATACCCCTGAAGAGTGTAGTGCGCTGCAACGACCATGTTGCAGCGTCAGGCGCTGGAAAGAGAAGTTGGTCAGAACCTACCGCTGCCACTGCAAAGTTTAATGAATGCCATTGCTTGACAACTAAAGAGCCTGGGAAGCCATGGTTCCTTCAGCGAAGACATCGTTTCTTAAAAAGAAGCAGCGTTGCGAATCAGGGAGGAAAATGCATCTTGTGGTATAATTAAATAAAATCCCCAAGCTTAGCCGCTCTGCTGGCGGAGGACCAGAAAAAGGCGATGGCAGTTCCATCGCTTTCTTCCTCTCGATGGAGATTAGCTGGCTGATGGTACGAGGAGAACCACCCCAGCATTGTACACTTGTACAGGTCTCCAACGGGGACTGACAATCGAAATACTCAGGCATATGCCTCGGCCTTTTAAGTGACAGCAAGAAGGATCCGTCCAAGACAAATGAAAACCGACAGGGTAGCGGTTGAATCCTACCGGGAACCCGCAACCCTGTCAAGTGCCAGTGCAAATCGGTGACGAGTGATTTGACGACGCTCTGTCACTAAGAGGAGAAAGGAAGTATCGATGGATTTTTAGTCAGTATGTCACTAGCTGTGAACAGTATGTGAGTAGCTCAGTGGAGTGCCCAACATGCCCCTGTCACCTTCCTCAGATCAAAGGTGCGCAAAAGGCATGTTCCCATCGTAAAAATAAGGAAGGGCTTAGGTATGTACAGCAGTGCAGTAGATAGACTGTAAATCCAAAGACGTTTAGTAAGAACTCCCTAACGTTAGTTGCCTCAGGACAAAGAACTCATAAACGGTCATCAACAAAACCAACCATCTCAACTGTCGTTTTTTCATCCGCAAAGATAAATTGTTCCGAACCAAAACGCTAACTGAAAAACTTTGCTGAAGAATTTCAGCACTTTATTCCCAAGGCGGGAATTTCCAATAATTTATTTTTCTCATCGCTTTTTAAACGTGTTTTTTCACTTCAATCTCCGTTTAATTAAGATTACGGAGCGATTAGGGCTTAGTCACGCGGAAATTAAAGACTAGTCAAATTGTTGACTATGTATTAACTTAATTAATTAAAAAATACTTGTTAAACGAAAAACAAAATCTGCTTCAAGTACTTAACTAGGTAGGTACACCTTTTGAATTTTTCTAATTCCCTATCTCCCGTCAATGAAATATTAAAAAAAGTAACAATATTATGTCGTATACTAAAATATTCTACTTATTATTAAATTCTAGATTTTTTTATATTATTTTGGGTTGCAAAACCAATGAAATATTCTCTACAACACTATTATGTAATTTGACCTAGGAGCGTTAGGTTTGTAAATGGAGACACAGACACATTCAAGCACATCCAAATCATCCAAGAGTCCTTTAAGGTCTAAAGGAAATAAAGCACTTTGACATTTGAATTCAGCCTTTTTAGTGTGATGAAACATTCTTACTGCAAACATTTGTTTAGTTGCTACCATTTTAATCAAAACTTTTATGTTATGAGTCTACATGCCAAAGTCTCTGAACAGCAGAGCTTTTTGTTATAATCCGTCCAAAGTAAGTATGGGATGGGAATTATTTCGAAAGGAAATTTGAAATTTTTTACATTTGAAATCGAAGGCTACATTTTACCCTAGGAAAATGGCCGCGTGCGGACTATTATAAAGTTTAGCAATGCCTTTAGTCCCAATGCAATATGTGTTACGTGTGAACCGTGCAGTTGGGATTATATTTTGCATGGATCCAAGAATCCTCGAATGGAATTAAAACTGCATTATTTTTATTACTAATGAAATTGTCGAGTTGTAGATTGAAGTATTTGTTTTTAATTTGAACCGCAAAAATGGTTGGAGGTAGATGCGTTATGAATTTGAATAAACATAGGTACTAGAAGACGTACTTACGAGTATGTACACAGCATTAGGTGATATGGCTTCATTGGGCTAAAGTTAATTTCATACGGTCTTCACCCGCGTCCGATCGTACCCTAAGTTACCGTACTTAAGTATATAAATTAATACTTCACGGTTGGATGTAATATTAATTAATTTCAATTAAATCCGAAATAAATACCAGTGCTATGACCACCATAATTTGCAGCCATCGTATGCACCATAAAGCATCTGCTGAGGTCACACCCAATGGAAGAATATTGTCTTAAGGGTTCGCATTGCTTTGTTATTATAGTCCCTACACACTAGCTCAAACTAAACTCAGCCCCACTTGCACGATTTTTAAATGTCTAATTTTGATTGATTAACTTTGATTTGTATGGTTTGACAACTCACTAATCAAAATCAAGCCATTTATTTATCGTCGAGCAAGCGGGGCTCAACGTTGAATGTATAGTCGAGTTTCGGATATAATTGTAAGCAATATTTGTTGGAACTTGGAGGATCTCAGATTGACAAATAATTTCAATTGCGTATAAAAAGACGCGACAAGTATTGATAGTTTTTTTACAAAAAATTGCACATCGATTTTTGGCACAACTATCTACAACTAGCCTACAATATTGAGCTGTCTGTAATACGGATATAAACCAATCGCTTGACAATGACCATTATTTTTAATGTTTAAATCCTATACGCAGCGATTCGTCTCAGAATCGACATGTAGAATAGAATACCAAAAGTGTCTATGGTATCGACTTTGCGACGATAAATACCTGCCTGCCAACTTATCAGAACGTGGCTTAGACAATTTAACCCAAGGAACCCGAGGTTAAGCGTAATCGTCACGGGTTAGCGCGAGATTCAAATTATTTAGTGATTTTTGCGTTTTACAAAGAATAAAATTGACGGAAAAGTAATTTGGCGCAAATCGTGAACTATTTTCTATGAACCCACCATAAAACCAACTTCGATATAATTTTATTTTGGGAGCATTTGTGAAAATGTTGATTTGTAGCCCAAAATCTCTTATTTTCTCAAATGCTCCAAAACTACCAATGAACCGAAGTTAGTTTTTTCATAAGTAAATAGAAAATGGTTTACAATTTGCGCCAACTTACTTTTCCGCTTTATTCCGTGAAGAAAGCAGACATTATAAACGACAAAAAAAAAACAATTCTCGCCAACCCGTGACCTTAAGCATCGAAGGAACCGAGACTTGATTTCGTTGTTCTCAGAAGTTCATCGTGCATCTTCGTCGTTGTCTCTAGCTTCATACCACTTGAACTGATGTGACGTGTAACGTGTTACATAGTGTTCATAAAATTAGTGCAGCTATTGTTTTCATAATTGAATTTGATTTTCCGTGTTCGGACTATTTAGGTCTGATGCCAGTCGGACGAACATGGAATGACTCATTTTATAGTTCTATCAAAACAATGGATTTCATCCAAAAAAAAATACAAGTTTATTTACCGTCGTGAAAGGGCCTTCATTACTTTCTACGGAAGAGGCATAATTTAAAGGACACTTTGATTTTTTTTATTATACGTACTCGCGAACGAATAATTAAAAAAATCAACGACAAATTTGAAGAAATTTCATGAGACAAGTTTCCTCCTCATAAATCTCACGTCTCAAGAATGTTGTGTGAATATTTTGAAATTGCTTCAGTGTGTCAAATACAGAGTAAACAGATTCAGCAAACGAAGATAGCTAGATAGATAGTACGGATTGCCAACTCTCCCAGAATTCCGGGATTCTCCCGTAAAAATATAGTTAAAATAAGCAATAAGTTTTTAAAATCTCCCGGGTCCAGGAACGCAGATAAAATCCCCCGGATATTTTCAACTCTACAGTCCGCCACGCGTGAGTGTTTGGATAAGGGGTACGAATTTGACGACTGTATCTATGTACAAGAAAGTGAACATTTTGACAAAGGACAAAGAACTTAACTGGAATTAATTAAAAAATCAGGATGCTTACTTAAGTAGATACTGAGTAGGGCTGCCACCCGTACTTTATAATAAAGTATCGTACGCTATTTCGGGCTAACGTACTCTATACTTTTTAAGCTTAATAAAGTACGCGTAAATACTTTATTTGGCATTTCAATTGTTTATTAGCTTTTATTTGAATGCTCATTTCGATAAACAGCAGTTTTGAGTGAAACGAAACAAATCGCATTGTGTTATTATATTATTATATGAGACTCATTTTTCGCGTTTTGAACGCAACATAAAACATCAAATATCAATTTTTAACTTTAATTTTTTTCGGCGCACGCCATTGTTCCTTTGTGGTCATTTTCCGTTTCGGATATAAGCTTTACCTCTGTGGATCTTTTGCGGAACGTTAACCTTTTGAGATGTTTTTGGACCAAAACGAAATGACTTCAAAATACAGGTGTATTTTGAAGCCATTTCGTTTTGGTTTTAAGAATTTAAAATTCTTTACAGGTGTAAAGAATTTAAAATTCTTATTGTTTCTTATCAAAAGGCAAGCTACTCGCCTTTTGATGAGAAACAATAAGCTACTCACAGTGTAAAAAAATACACTTTAAATAAAATTATTTGATTTTCATTCTTTTTTCATTTCACGTCCCGGATTTATGATCCACTCAGTTGGCAACCCTAATAGTAAGCGTGTGTAGGTATACAACTTGTATACGAAAGCAAATACATTAGCCTCCATCTCGAATGCATAGATGAACAGAGCTATATCCTAACTAATATTATAGATGCAAAAGTGTGTTTGTTTGTTTGTCCTTTCTTCACACCCTAACTAAGCAACCCATTGACTTGATTTTATGCATAGAGTTAGTTGGAAGGATGGAGAGTAACATAGGATACTTTTTGTCCGGGTAAAATATCAAATTCCAATGGGAGATTTACGTCATACGAATTTAACGCGGGTGAAACCGCTGGGAACAGTTATTAGTTTATACTCTGGCCAAATTGTGTATAGAATATTTGTAAACATTGCCCCCATACTTAACCGGCTTGGCGTCTAATGCTTTCGCCTTTCAATGTGAGACTTAACACTATTGGTTATTGTTTTTATTTTATTTAATAGTGTAGTGAGTGTACGGGTCGAATGTACCTATCTAACTACTGAGGTATATAGGTACGTACATAGCCTTAATATAAACATATTTCACCAATTGAGACAGGCTTACATACAAACCGGATTTTTCTACGGTTTAAGTTAGCTTTAATATTATATAACAAGTAATTAATGTGTAACATAAATAAATGAAAAAAAAACCTATAGGTAACTTTTTCGGACAGAATGTGCACTATTTTTCAATTTGATCAAATATAGTATATAAAGTGCTTTATTTCCTTTAGACCTTAGAGGGCTCTTGGACACGTCACAAAATGAAAATTAAATAATTGAAACTAAGAAATAAAGTGATCCTTTTCATTTTTGTTCACTTCAATCGTTTTGAGGTAAACAAAAGAAGCGAAAGTTATTAGTTTTCAAGTTGGAGCAGTGAAATAGATCTCCTGTCTGAAATAAAGATTTTTTATTCATTCGTGAGTGACGTTTTTGCTATAGAAAAACGTTATTCGAGCATAGATCGATGACTGAGCCAGCTTTCATAATATGGGCCTGAAGAGAGCGGTTCCAAGTAACCCGAGTAAGAAAATAAATGCACGTAAGAAAAAGCCCGCAAGGCATAAACAGGATGTTCTCCTTTATTTCGAATTAAGTAAGAGTGATTAGAGGCCTTGATCCGATAGGTGTCCTGACTACTCATAAAAAACATACAAAAAAATATAAAAATATTATCCATTCAATTTCTGGGTACCCAAAATGTATGCAGTTTTAATTATTTTGATCAAATCTTGTTGTCATGAATTAAATTTACCTACCTTTCTTAAAATTATCATTATATAAAACCAAATGTTTAAATGCATGATTATTGTTATGGCTACAGAATTAAAGGATTTTTTATTTTATTATTATTTATTGGAGTCTAAACACCAAATTCGGCAGCGGCGGCGATAAGTCGACAAAATACTGTCGGCTACCTACAATATTCGTACACTGAAATTCGCACCAACCAGCCAGCCTGCAGACCCTGGAGGTATATCCACTAGAAAAGTGATGCAAATGGGTGCTATTTAAATGAGATGGTCACTTTTAAGATTTTTTAACCGACTTCAAAAGAAGGAGGTTATCAATTCGTCTATATGTTATTTTGTATGTACATATTTTACGCGATATCTCCGCCATTATGGACCAATTTTGAAAATTCTTTCATTATTGTATAGAAAACAATCCCAACAGTATAATAAAATAATAAATTTTTATCCCCAGGAGATTAGTTTTTATCCTGCAAAACTTAAAATTTGTACAAAAGTAAGGGAATTTGAAGTCGGTTTATCGATTTTTAAAACACGCCATATTATTCTATGGTCCGTTCTCGATCTTATCGCTGTTTGGTAGTTCGACTGAAGATCAAATAGTCATGTCCCAATGTTTAAATAATTAGATTTTTTATGACAATCGATTTTGTTTCTAAAGAAGTTTTAATCGATTCGGTTGGTTTTGCCCAACATCCATTTTGGGCCACAGAACAGCCACCCATTTTGGGGGTTACAAATTATCGTAGGACACGCTGTATAAATAAAGGTCTACCCTTCCAATGAGGAAACAAGGTGCTTTGTACAAAAGACAATTCAGGAATAATTCCTACCTATCTAAATACGGTGAGATTGGAAGATAGGCATTCTATGTTAATTTAGAGAGCCCGCAGGGAAAACTCAACAATGGGTTCTTTTGAAAAGCACACTTGCATGGGGGATTTTTAAATATTACATGAGTTGTTTATGAACGTTTATTTCTGAGATAGTAGGTATGCCAATACGTATACACTAGCCAAACTCGATGTGAAATGTTTGTTAAAAAACCACGAGAGAAAAAAAGAAAAAAAAATCCCTTGGTTAGTGTTGAGTTTCATTGTAAGCATAAATGCGTATACTTATAAAAGTGGCGGCAACACAGTGAATGTTAGGTTAAGTATCCCCATACTTAACCTAACATTCACTGTGTTGGTTTGTCTACAAACTGTGTAAAAACTGTATTTCTAATTTGGCTGGAATATAGGTGTTGTGCTCTACCATAAGTGATAAAAGCTGCATCTGCCCGGGCTTGCGAAGCCCTCTAGTATAATACATACCTATGTTATTGTTAAGTATATTTTACTGATACCTACCTACCTACTAAAAGGTCTATGTTTATTTTTGTGCTGTCTATGTTTGAGAACAAAATAAAACATCTATCTATCTAGCTAGTCACCTCAAGCGAGACAGCGGCGACATATATTCTCGCTTGAGCTGTCTTGAAGACTTTTTTTGACTGAAAGTTTTTTTTCTTGTATGAGTGACCGAATACCTGAAACGCATTTACCTACCTACAGTCGCCGTTCCTTTGCGAGTAATTAACGTCTTTCAAGCCATCATTAAGCGAATTTGTTTTTCGTAAGGCCGCAAGAAAGCAAACGAACCTAGGAGTATAAGCTCAGGAGACTAGCCCACGAGTTGCCTTTTGCGCAACTGAGATTGCTGAACTGCGAATAGTCGAGCAATGGGGCCTTCCCTTTGCCGCAACTCGTTTAGTTCCCTGTTGTCTTCATCTGTCGGAAAAATATTATGTAGTTACAAAATAAGTACAATATTATGCTATGCTTCATTGTATATAGTAATTATTTTCAAATAAGCTGTAAGGTGTAATCAATTTTCGCATCACTCTAATTTTTTGTCCACTAGTAGAAGAAGTGAAAAAGAAACCACGAGTACATTAATATAATTATCACTTACGTGGGGTACTTTTGCACGTAAGTACATGTATCGAAATCTAAATATAATGCGATTTAGATACATGTCAATATTTATATATAGCTAAGCAGACAAAGAATTTCTTACTATAGATACAATTGTCAGTACAGTCAGCGGAACGGAGCGACATCTGGCCAAGCATTAACATCATTGATGTAATCATCTATGGAGTAAAGGCCTTCCAGATCACAACAAAATCTTTTGTTTCATCTAATTTTTCTTTCGTTTTATGTTCTGTTTAGAGTTCGTAACATGCCGTGCAATCAGAGAAGGAAAAACAGACTAAATACAGTTAGTCTGTTTTTTTTTCTCTGTGACTAATATAAAATTTCTAAATTACAATATTTTTCATCCAATAAAGTCTTTATTAACAAAGAAAATGACAATCAAATAATAGAAACAAATTAGAACTACTATTAATTCTAATATTTTGCAATGGATATCCGTAAATTTACGCCTGAATCAATTTATTTCTTGTTGGACTATCACAAACATTATGAAACATAATGGTAACATAAAGGTTATTCAAAAAATAATATGGATTGACACACCATCATCTAGCCCCAAACCAAACACAAATATTTTTATAACATAATAAATAGCAAAGTAAATTTTTGTAAGAATTTCATAGCTTTGTTTATTAGATTTTCCGAAGTAGCGTTATTTTTACAATAGGTAAAACCTTTACGCTAAGTCGAGCATGGTTTAACCGCAACCGGATGTATTCTACCGGATATCAGCTTATGGCAAATCGATACCGAACTTATAGCACCGGACCGAACGTATACCGGGATAAAAAGTAATAGTTTGCAAAGGTCCCTTAAAACACACGAGGCAGGAATCGCACTTTCTGCCGAGTGATACATAGTGCTTTATACTACACCTTCGAGGAAAATAAAAAGCAGAATAAATATTTTATTTCTGGCGGTGTCATAAAACTTTCACTAACACTCGATGACATTCTGTAGAATTAATAAAATTGCCTACACCAAATTCAAAATTAGAAGAGTTTCCCGCGCCAGCCTTTACACTTGGGTTCTTTTTTCAAAATATTGTTCGGAAATCGGAAGAGGCAAGCGAACTTGGATTAAAAACTTTTTGTCCTAATTCCTTTTATGGTGTCAGTATGTATTTTTGTAGGTATTGACGTTAGCTATTTGCTATTCGTTGGTTAAGGCGTTGTTTGTTTGTGGTCTCAGTGTGTCTTTTTGTAGGTATTGACGTTAGCTATTTGCTATTCGTTGGTTAAGGCGTTGTTTGTTTGTAGTCTCAGTGTGTCTTTTTGTAGGTATTGACGTTAGCTATTTGCTATTAGTTGGTTAAGGTGTTGTTTGTTTATGGTCTCATTATGTCTTTTTGTAGGTATTGTGTGGTAGTTAGGTATTTACCGTAAAAAGTACCGATTTATTTATCTAAGTAATGTTATTCACGAAGACGCCTTTTGGTGGCTTTATTAACCCACTAGCGGCGCGCTCCGGCTTCGCACGGGTATTCAACAAAAATTTCAAGATCCCTAATTATTTTGAAAATATAGTAAAGCCTATGTCACCCGGGGATAGTGTAGCTTCCCAACAATGAAATAATTTTTCGAATCGGTTCACTAGTTTGTACTATGGACACCTGCCATAAACATACTCTCAATACTGTTGCAAGCGGCAGACGGTGGTTATTATTATTTTTATTAGCTATTTGCTGTCCCACGTTAGCTATTTGCTACCCGACGTTAGCTATTTGCTATTCCAGGCAACTAAAGACAGCAATCCAATGCATTTTCCGTTGCTGCAGCTACTAAAATGCAGATACGATACAAACGTGCTCGAAACGGCTGCATTCTGAATACACGGAGAAAGAGGAACGATGAGAGATGGATACTTTACGTATGCTTTAGTTTGTTTTTTTTACTTTACTTTTTTACGGGTGCTTAAGTGCTTATAAGTAGAACATTCAATGACAATGCCAGTGGGGGAGGCTTTTGCCCAACAGTGGGACGTTACAAGCTTTTTTAATAAGCTTTGATTTAACTTTCAATGTAACTATGTTTCTTCGGGTGGAATCTTGCGACCAGTTATCCTGAACCGATTGAACTGTTTGGCATATTTATGTAAGTTCGGTGACAATGCAATGTCATGGTACCAGATATATCTGCCCCTAAGTATGCTTAGATCTTTAAAACTACGCAATGGATTTCGATGCTGTTTTTTTTTTAATAGATGAGTGATTGAAGAGGAAATTTTATTTGTATAATTTAGTATCAGCATTGCACCCGTGTGAAGCTGGGGCGGGTCGCTAGTAAAATATAAAATAGGTGGTGGCGCTACCCCGACCCAATCAGAGACGCCACCTATTTTTTCGTATTATTACGATATACAAAGGAATTTACAAAAAAGTTACCACAAATAGGCCCTTATGCCACGACAAAACGAACCATTCCTAAAACCATGTCGGGTAATTAGGCCAGAGTCGAGTACGTTATTTTGCATAGGCGGATGTGCGCAGATTTTTGTATTGTGGTGACGAGGGTGACAAAAATAGCTAGTTTTCATAAAAATTGATAAAATCAAATCGAAACTTCTGTTTGCAGATGTTAGTAAAGATGACGGTTTATTTTAATGACAACAACATAAAATCAGAAACGAGTATTTCCTGATTTATCGTTAACCAGGTTAATAAATTGAATCTTAACTTTGCTCAGAGAAATCGAATTATTGAAGTTCGCTGCAATCAAGATAGCTTGGATGAGTTTTAAATGAAAAATATTGAACGGAAATTCAATTGAAATGTTTCGTTTGGATTATTTCTAGTGTGGTACAATCAGTGGCCTTATCGCTAAAAGCGATCTCTTCCTGACAACAACATACAATCAGAAACGAGTATTTCCTGATTTATCGTTAACCAGGTTAATAAATTGAATCTTAACTTTGCTCAGAGAAATCGAATTATTGAAGTTCGCTGCAATCAAGATAGCTTGGATGAGTTTTAAATGAAAAATATTGAACGGAAATTCAATTGAAATGTTTCGTTTGGATTATTATTCTGCAGTTCCAAATAATTAAAGAATAAAACATTTCTTTACAAAATTATTTGCAGCGTTTCGGTCAGATTTGACGCCTACGACAGCTCAAAACTACACTGCACACTGCTTGTTATATAAATTTTTTGTACACAGTTTTTGACGATATCTGTGATGCAGTGTTCGAAGGTCCTCCTGCGATGCAGGAAATTGCAGGTTTGAATCCCGCATCGGAACAAATGTTTGTACGATTTGCAGATATTTATTCAGCGTGTTCTGGGTGTTTTCAATGTATAATAAAAATATCTATCTACATAATATGTACTATAATGTATTAAGTATATACTATTAAGTATATATCAGTTTCCTAGTACCCATAACACAAGCTCTACTCAGCTTTTAGCTAGATGATGCTGTAAATTGTCCAGCATTACTTATTTATTTTGTTAACTATATTGTTCAGATACATAGCTACATTAGGATTTGATACCTACCTACCTACTAAGTGGTGTAAAAAAAAACATCATAATGAATCCCTTAAGGGTGCTTTCTTGCTTTTAAAAAACAAGCATATTATAACAAATGTTAATTTACTTTATGATTAAGTAATAATGTTTTAAAATAGTGAATATAACGACATCAAGTGTATCAATTATATTCCTAAGGTAGTATAAATTAAAAAAAAGTATATTGTTATCTTTATTTACAGGTAAAACATTATATACAGGTAAATGGCTAAATGGCAAAACTCCGTTAATATATAGGATTTTTTTTAAATAAAGCTAATTCATATTAAATTCATGTTAATCATAAATAATGGCCACCATAATGTCTGCATACCGCACTCCACAATTGGCTTCATAATTTGCGACGTATAAATCATAAATTCCACAATTTTACGCGGCAAATTCATTTCCCGCTTGTATTGTGTTTTCTTTTCTAGCGCTGCTTTTTGTTGGTAGTATAGGTAATAGACTTTTCTTGACCAAAATCTTGCTAGACCGAGATTTGCTTGATAATCAGGCGTAAGATATTTTATGAAGGAGATGTTCAGCAGTGAACCTATAGGTATGCTATTTCTAAAAGAAACTAAGCTGCGTATACTTGATCTTCCTTATAACAGCTAGGTTCTAATTATCTCTCCTCCCTCTGTAAGCAGAGGAGCAATTCTATCGCAGACACGTTTTCACAAACGTTTTGTTCCCATTATGTACATTTAACCTTTTTATTGAAGTACAGAACCCTTCTCGTTAACAAGTACTTAAACTTTAACTTTTACCATTAGAAATCGGAAAATTTGAAGTCACGAGGACAATTTTATAAAACTTAGCGGAAACAAAAGCCTTTTCGTGATGAAAGCTTTTATTGATTTAGTACATTTTTTTTAATCATCAGACTTTACACGTCCACTGCTGAACATAGGTCTCCCCCAAACGATGCAATGCGAAACGGAGTGTGGGAAGACCTCCCACTCGATGGACCGACGATATCGTAGCGGTCGCAGGTAGTCGTTGGATGGAGGCGGCTCAGGACCGCTATTTGTAGCGATTTAGTTCATAATGAGCCCAAATAAAGATTTTTTTGTACCTACTACTTAAAAAGAGACAGTGATATCCTTCAAATTATGGAGAGAGTTTATATGTAACTAGCTGCTGCCCGCGCTTTCGCCCGCGTTTTATCGAAATAAAAATAGCCTATATGTTATTCCAGGTCCCAAACTATATCCATACCTAATTTCAGCCTAATGTGTTCAGTAGTTTTTGTGTGAAAGAGTAACAAATATCCATACAAACTTTGACATTTATAATATTAAGTAGAATAAAAAAATTATTTTACTGTTTTTTGAGAGATTTTATGATTAAAACTTTTATTTATTCTTGCCCTAAATAACCAATACTTATAACATTTCCTAAAATAATTACAAATATATAAATTGGAAGTATCAAAGTTATCAATCTAACGAGAGCAAACCCAAAATAATCATTGCACGAATGAGCAAATTTTATGCTGAGCCATTGCCTTTTTTAATTACTGCAGCACACACAGACATTTTACTTATTTTTTAATTATACCTAATTACTGTTTGTTTTCATTAGTCAACTGTATTTTATTATTGTCTGTTTTTACTAGTTTGCTGTATAATCTTTTTAGGAACAGAAAGTTGAATTCGTAAACAGTTGAGTTTGTAAGAAGTTGAATTTGCAGCATGTTGAATCATAACATGCTGAATATGCAGAGAGTTGAACTCCTAAAATGTTGAGTTTGTAAGAAGTTGAATTTGCAGCATGTTAAATCATAAAATGCTGAATATGCAGAGAGTTGAACTCCTAAAAAGTTGAGTTTGTAAGAAGATGAATTTGCAGCATGTTGAACCAGAAAATGCTGAATATGCAGAGAGTTGAACTCCTAAAATGTTGAGTTTGTAAGAAGTTGAATTTGCAGCATGTTGAATCAGAAAATGCTGAATATGCAGAGAGTTGAACTCCTAAAATGTTGAGTTTGTAAGAAGTTGAATTTGCAGCATGTTGAATCATAAAATGCTGAATATGCAGAGAGTTGAACTCCTAAAATGTTGAGTTTGTAAGAAGTTGAATTTGCAGCATGTTGAATCAGAAACTGCTGAATATGCAGAGAGTTGAACTCCTAAAATGTTGAGTTTGTAAGAAGTTGAATTTGCAGCATTTTGAATCATAAAATGTTGTAATGTTTAATTTTATTGTAGACGATGAAACTTCCTTCATTAATTAATTAGGTACTCTTTTTTAAATGCTCACTATTAAAAACAAAGTTTCAATTTGATCAAATTAATTTTCTTAAGGAAAACTATTGGGGATATTGTTTTCCTCTCGAGCTTCTTTGTTCTTTACGTTGCAAAGAATGACTTGATCTAGGTATCTATTTCGCACCTGACAGCGTTTTTGTGCATTGTGTACCAACTGAGACTGATATTGTTCTTATGTGTAGGTAACCTAAGAACAATAATGCATAAAATCAAAATAAATTATATGAATTAATTTAATTACCTACAGGCATTACCTAGGTCTAGACTTGAACGTTGCGAATGCAATGCCAACATAAAAGGTAACCAACTAATTACTGAGTGCATGAGCTCCATTTAGAACTCCGCATTCACCTAAGATCTAACTTCATCGAAACTTGAGCGCAACTTGCAACTATATACTTAGTTGCCAAATAAATTTAGACCTTTTCACGTGAGCATGGAGTTGAAAGTTGTTTGTAAATGCATTAACAAACTTTAGAGCGAGTTGCAGTATTTGATTACGGTGAATTGTAAACAAAATGAATGCAATGTTTCAGCGAATGTTTACTTTAATCTTTAGAGTGACTGTGATTCTAACCTTAATACTTCTTTGGTGAAGGAGGTATTTGTCAGTATTGTGTTGAGCCCCATGCGGCTGTCATTTTTGCTATCACTTTGACATTAGATTTAATTTTTGATAAACTTTGATATTCCGAAACGAATGCGTGCGAAGACGCGGACAGAAACTAGTAAGTCATGGTAGAGTTGCGTTATATTTAGCATTGTCGAAAAAATAAAGGATTAAGTTTAAACTAACGCATTTCTTTCTCGGCAGAATTGTGTTAATATCTGACAAAAAGTCTCAGTAGTCCGATTTATTGAACCATTGAACTACTAAAACGAGAGAGTTTCATCAGTCCGATTATCGGACTCAACAGTTAATCTTCTGACTATCGTGCTAATAAATAAATAATAATAAATAATGCTGGACAATTCACACAGCATCATCTAGCCCCAAGCTTATCAGCTTGTGTTATGGGTACTAGGTGACAGATAGTTTTTTTATCATACATCGATAGTACCCAGAACCCCTGAGAAAAATATTTGCATATCGTATAAGCAAATACATATTTGTCCCAAGACGGAAATCGAACCCGCAACCTGCTGCGTCACAGGCCGACCTTCGCCCGCCGCGCCTCTTCGGTCGTCTCATATTATCTTTCATTACAGACCAATAGCCTCTCCATAATGAAGTATACACACCAAAGTCACCCGGTAGTCGCCCTTTGTCGCCCACATAGCTCCCTAATAATACGACAAAAAACCCGTCCGGCTCTGTCGTTCGATGTGTCGCTTAGCTCTAGCCACTAGAATAAATGAATGAAAGATTTTTATTTACCTTACAAACTACTACAAAATAACTCTAAAATATTTAATAGAAAGGTTTAGTGGTTTTGATTTTGTGCGTAGCAGAGCGCAAGGCAAACGTGGCTCCGCTCAGCATTGTGCTGGATGCACTGATGTATGCACCCAACGCTGGTTTTCAGCGGGAACCAAACGAATCACGTCACGACCCTCTAGAAGTGCAAAAATACCTACAACATAACAATAAAAGATGAATATAGAATAACTCTAGGTTCTTATACATTATAACAATACAAATTATAAATACAAAATACAAAAGCTTAAACCTACGTAAGTCTATATATACTCTAAGCAAAACTATATAAAATTAACAGTATATGTATAAATATAAAAACGCTTATTGATAGACACATCTAGTACCCATTATGTGGAACACCTTGAGGTATACTGTACGGCCAGAGAGGAAGAAGAGCCTCAGTGAGACACCAACCACATCCACACCCATAGAGAAGCTGAACCGAAGCTGTCAATCATCAAAAGTCCCGCTCCGATACTTTAAGGAGCTGGGCTGTTTAGGGCCTGTTTAGGCAGGGGAATAATGCACAATACACTCCCATGCGAGATGTCAGTGCAGATCTCAGTTCCTCCACTTAGAATTAGAATTAGATCCATTAAGTTATGCATCTACCTACCTACAGTCTTAGCTAGTCCATTGCTGCATATACCTTCCCTGATAAATCCCTTATAGCTCCTATCATACGAAGGTAATGCCAAAACCCCTACGCTAGGCATGCGGGTTTGGGATCGCAGTTCGGTGGTGGTCCACCACGAAGATCCATCACCGGTGGATCTTTTCTGCAGAAGGCGCTGCTTCCTGCGCCCAGTGAATATATTTTACGACACCTGCAGGAAGAGTTGGGGTCGTAAAAATTCTAAGCCGTCACCACACGACCTTTATATGTACGAACAAGATTAAACGTAGATAAATCATCGCAAAAAGATCAACATAAACCTACATAACCGTTATAAGCTACCTAAACGTGGATCCTTCGATCGTAAAATGGTGTTCAGCGTTAAAATCTGCATGTATAGGAAAGATATAACGTTTTAATACATCCTAAATCGTATAAAGACGAGGGTAGTTAAAGATTTATAGCGTAGGGTAACGACGCGCGAACCCACCATGGCGATATTAATTGCCTATGGTTAGGTTGAGGTCGGTATCGTATCTAGCTATCTCATATGAGTAGACAATAACATAGGTAGGGCGGGTAGAGCGGAAATTTCCGCCGCGGACCGGCTCAAGGTCACGCACAAAATACTAAGTCTATCTCAGTCGGGCTCGCGGCCGTCGCTGACAACCCGACTGAGATAGACCGAGTATTCTGTTTAACGTCTAGCCGCGATCTTGAGCTGGCCCGGGGCGGAAGTTTCCGCTCTACCTTTGTTCTTGTCTAATCATATGGCTATCAACCTACTTACTTAATAACCGAACTTACAATACTCTGAAAATTTATGTCGAACTATCGATTTACAGGGATATTAAAACGGAGTTTTCATTGTGCAAAATTGCGGATTGTTTTTAAAATGCTATATATAGCATTTCCATTAAGCTTGAACTTATGCTACATTTACATCATCATCATCATCATCATCAGCCCATACACGTCCACTGCTGGACATAGGCCTTCCCCGTACGACGCCACAAATACATTAACATAATAGTGCCTATTTGTGGTATCTAGGAACCAACTGTTTTTGCTTGAAAATGACTCGATTTGTTGGTCAAAATTAGTTTCGCTCTCATTTAAAGAACATTATGTTTTTTGAAAAACTTAACCGCTACAAACATAGCTATTTTTCATTCAATTACGTATGGAACATTTCAATAAGATCGGGGACATAGTTTCCAAATGAAGCGGAAAGTCCGTTTGTATGGGGGCTAAGGCTATCCGTTCCGTTCTTAATGGAACATTTCAATAAGATCGGGGACATAGTTTCCAAATGAAGCGGAAAGTCCGTTTGTATGGGGGCTAAGGCTATCCGTTCCGTTCTTAACGCTAACAGCTATAGCGTTAACTTCCAGGCAACTTTTGGATGGATAGGATCGGTACGTGTTGAAACTGACGGTGGCGAGAATTCGTATTAAAAATATATATATTTAACATATATAATTAATTATATTTTACTAGTCCAACAGACATTTTTTATAAAACTTATAAGTTTTTATAAGTACAGTTAAACCACAGCCGCAGCTAGGAGTGCCGTAAGTAAACTGCCTTCCAGAGTTTATTGGTCAGTCGTTGGAATACACATTCATCAAACTAATTGACACGAATTTACCTAGCGCTGGTTTATGAGGGCTGCTTTATTTGCTTGAGTTAGTGGAAATTACAGTAGTACTTAGCAATTCCTTGGTGGAAATAGAAAACAATCTGCCTCCTGCCGGCGTGAACAGCCTAGAAACTATTTTGTTTGGAAAAAGATTTAATCCCGAAGCGACAGATAACACTTTATTTCCGTGTCAGTGATTGATTTTAAGATTTCGACGATTTCAAGTATTGTTGCAACTCGAAAACTAACAACCTAATAAGGTAAAGGTTTCCTGTTCTCTACTTTACTTTATTTTCCAGTTTTATGAAATTTTAATTTTGTGACGTGTCCAAGAGTTCTGTAAGGTCTAAAGGAAATAAAGCACTTTGAGTTTTGAGTTGAATCAATCAAAACAAGAAATTGATTGATTCTATTATCTTTGTCATGTCATGTACCTATCATCGTCGCTACACAGAACCGTACTTGAAATAGAAATAGACTACTTACATACTTGAGGACTTTGGGCAGGCGGACACCCAAAATCATTGGAAATTTCATTTTATTTAGTACCTTATTTAATTTTCTACCTTAATTAGTAGATAATGCATGGTATACGCAATTTTACATATCATAATTTAGCTGTTTCCCGCGGTCTTACCCGCGTTAAATTCGAATTTCACATTTCTAGTCGGATAAAACGGTGTTTTTTCTCGTAAATCTCTCATGGGAATTTGATGTTTAACTTTGACAAAAAATTGCCTGTGTTACTTATATCCTTTCAACTAACTCTATGCTTTGGCATAGATTTTTGATTTTAAAGTAAAGTAAAGTAAAAGATTTTTATTTGCCAGAACAGATCAGTACAGCAAATTAAACTTAAATAAAAAGAGAAACTGACAAAATCGGACTCCATTCAGCATGTGCTATGGTAGAGCAGATCATAATCATAGCGCTGGTCTTCAATTTTTTAATCAAGTTGATAATTTGTTTATTTAGGACAAACAAACACACTTTCACATTTATAATATTACTAAGGATAGATACCAACTATCTTTACTCGTATTAAGGGTGGATTCCGAATTACGCTAAAATCAGTGTCATCACGCTCACACGCGTTCCATATTATCGTGAGCGCGACAACGTTTTCCCGTGTGACGTCATAGATGATGTCATTACATATGCCATTTTGCGATATCACCGCCCATGCTACAAACCGAAATGTCAAAAGTGACATTTGGATGTATTGATGACTGACAGACGTCAAACGGTACGTTCGTTGTCATGCTAACAGTAATTCGGAACGTTTGTGAGCACGATGATATTGATTTTAGCGTACCCAGATTACGTTATTGTAATGAAATTGACACTGCAACTCGTGAGCGCGCTCATGACCGTTCCGAATTAATGATAGCACTCAACTGTCAATATCTTGATATCTAATTTGGAACGCAAAAATACTTTGTGATCGCTATCAGCGCTGTAATCGTATTTTGGAACACACCGTAAGTGCACAGCAGCGCGTTGGATCCGCAAATTGGATCCCTGCCTCACGCCTGCCAACTACCCGAGGGTGGATTAGCCAGGTTTAAGAGATTAGCTACTTTTTATTTCGCTGCACCACTTTTATCGCACCCGGAAAGTAAAAATAGCACATAGAATAAAAAACTAAACTAAAAATCCTTTGTTTTTCAATTTTGACCTCGCAAATAGGATAGAATCACCCATACAAATAGATAGAATAATAATGTTTTCAGGGACTGGAATAATTCCCATGTAGACAAAAATGATAGTACCTACCTAGACTACCAGTTTGGTTGAATTTTATATGTGCAAATAATCCTACTAATAAATAAAAATGTAACTCTGTATATCTGTCTGTCTGTTACCTTTTCACGACTAGCGGCTGAACGGATCTTAATGAAAATTGGCAGGGAGGGAGATAGTATCCTGGGAATGGACATAGGATACATGAAAAGCGCGTACGAAGCCATGGGCAGCAGCTAGTATAAAATAAAAAGTAGAAACTACGGTTAACTAATATAACGCGCAAAGTTGTAAATTATTGTTTTTGTTTTTGGTAACCAGTAGGAGTGAATTTTTAAAAATATTGTTTGCCCAACGCGCGTTATTCTTCCTGTAGTAGGGTAACGATCAAAAATCATTTCCCGCTATCTACACAAAATGCACCGGAAAGCTTTAAGTAAAGTAAAAGGTATTTCTTCTGTGTCACAAAATTACAAGCAAAGTTATCACAAACAAATGTAAGTTACAACTGTGACAACAAAATTGGTTGTCGCTTCGCTCGGCATGATGCACAGTTACGATGACGCTACTGAACGCTTTGAAAGTACTGACGCGGTGAAAGCTTTGAAAGTACTGACGACGCGATGAAAGCTTTGAAAGTACTGACGCGATGAAAGCTTTAAATAAAAGGTATTTATTCTATGTCATAAAATTACAAGCAAAGTTATCACAAACAAAAGTAAATTACAACTGTGACAACAAAAATGGGTGTCGCTTGGCACATCATGATGCACAGTTACTATGACGCTACTGCAACAAGAGGATGCTTACGCTCATGCCTACTTTGACCTCAGATACTATTTATTTACGTTTTTTAGACTAGCCTTTTGCCGCTATCTCACTTGATAGTAAGTCATGATACGGCCGAGGATGTAGCACGCTTGCCTAGAATAATAACTTTAAAAATCATAATTTAAAGGTTTTGAAAAAAAAACTAAACACTAACTTAGAATCCATTGGTTCTAAACTATGATTTTTTTAGTTTTTACGGGATAGATACCAGGTAATATTTCGGGAATATAATTTGGAACCACCTCGGAATCATCTCTATACAACTGCAAAAGAATCAAGATGATTCCGAGATGGTTCCAAATTTGATTCCCGAAGTATTAGATAGATAGATAGATAGATAACTCTTTATTGTACCACACAAACACAAAATACAATACAACAAGGAAATGCTAACAAACAAAGAAGTACAAAGGGCGGCCTTATCGCTTTAAGCGATCTCTTCCAGGCAACCTTGGGATGGACTGGACATAAGAGAACAATATAGACGGTGGTGTTTAAGTTTAACGAATTATAAATATAATATAATGATACCTACACAACGTAATATATACCTACTTAATACACATACTTATTACTTATTACCTAGTACTTATCCGGTAAAACATAAAAAAAATAGTTTAGAACTAAGGGATTCTAAGTCAGTGTTTAGTTTTTTTTTTTTCAAAACTAAATATTTTGTAATGTCATTGGTAATGCACTGACACTACTTCAACTGCAGGGTCTGCCCATCATCGCGAACATATTTGTGAAAACGCCATGCCTTCATTTTCAAAATTGGTATTTGTAGTAGGTACCCCCAACATTAGCATAGCTCGCAGAACTGATAACCGCTGGGGAGTAAAGGTTCTCGAGTTGCGGTCACGATGCAACGCGAAACGGAGTGTTGGGAGACCATCCACTCGATGAACCGACGACATCGTAGCGGTCGCAGGGAGTCGATGGATGGAGGCGGCTCTGGACTGCTATTTGTGGCGTCGCACGGGGGAGGTCAAAAACAACAGTGGACGTATATGGGCTGATAATGATGATGATGATGATCACCCTCAACATACAGTAATCTTCTTGGCGCAGAGGTTTTATTTGAAACAGTACTTAAAGACTGATTTTCCTGAATTTACAGTGAGCGTGGGAGTGGGAAATCGGTCTTTAGTGATTCCTTGGATCCGGGACAAACGTGTTTTTTCATTTTTTATCAAGAGCAATTTCCAAAAAAACTTTAGACTTCACGAACATTTTTGTGATGATGGACAGAACGTGTAGTTCACGCAGTGTCAGTTACCAATAACCCTGTTTAGAATACATGCATACAGTCGAACACAGAACCTCATCCTTTTTTCGAAGTCTGTAACAATCCGCTAAGATCGGGCTAGTAACGAACCACAATCCATCTTCTCAGATAAAGGTGGAAAGGGAAAGGTTCCTGCTATAATTGAGCGGCTCGCCGGTCATTGGTCGCGGACGATTTGGCCATGCGCCAAATTGAGGAAACCTATCTAGGAGGTCAATCACACCCAGGGTGTGGATCTAATAAATTCTCAGTGATTACCAATAATATCACTTATAATATAACTTGTAATATCACTTGTAATAATAGATTTGATATGAATAGGTGACGATGTCGTAATTTGTGTAAATAGTTATGACAATCGGTTGTTTGTGTCAAAACTTTTGAAACTATCATGGTTATTTACAACACTAAAGTTAACGGGATATTTACCATGATTTGAGTTTTGAGTTCTCCAATATTTCGGCACAGTTACATGCGCCATGATCACGGAACAACTGGTTGAGTATTTGACGCAGCGCATTAATTAGTATTGCCATACAGCGGGGCAAAGCAGCCAGTGTCTTGGGGACGCTTCCAATGGGCATTGATATGGATCGATTTAGCTACCTCTAGATTGTTAAAAACAGTTCAGTACAGTCTGCAGTTCAACTGTTTCAATTGTAAATACTACTTAGTTGTAGTTTGTTACTATCCTACTAATATTATAAATGTCAAAGTTTGTAAAGGATGGATGTATGGATGTTTGTTCCTCCTTCACGCAAAAACTACTGAACCGATTGGGCTAAAATTTGGTATGGGTATAGTTTCAGACCTGGAATAACATGATATAGGCTATTTTTTATTCCGATAAAACCGCGGGCAAAGGCGCGGGCAGCAGCTAGTTGTATAATACAAATAATTAAGAGCATAGAGGCCTATATCTAGGTAGAAGTTTAAGTCCAATTTCGAATAATAATGATGAAATAAAAACATCATAAAAAAATGCCAAATAAAAATATAATAAATAAAATAAAACGTCTTTCAACTCAAAATTCAAGCAAGGAATATATTAAGTTACGTAGTATATAAATTCCTTGTATTCAAGCACCCCGATTTACTTTTAAAACGATTGTCATGTCGAAGGCTCTTTGTAATTAGTCAGAAGCACAGTTAAATTCAATGGCGTCTTGAAAACTTACAGATCAAAGAGAATACACACTTATAATACGATGCAAATGATCCCGTTTTAAGGCTTCAAGTCGTCATCACTATTAAAATCCAATTAAACCTTTCAAATGCAAAGATTAGAATCGTGATTTTACACGATTTGCATATAGCACAGTGCTTTTTACATTTAAGATATCACTACGTAGTGCTTCCCACTATCTGTTTGTCCCTATATAGGTATGCTAAGATCTTTAAAACTACGCAACGGATTTTGATGCGGTTTTCTTTAATAGATATAATGATTCAAGAAGAAGGTGTGTATAATTTAGTATCAGCATTGAACCTTTGCGAAGCCGGGGCGGGTCCCTAGTATAATATATAATGCCTAGTGGCTTTCGCAGCAATAAACAGAAAATAGATGATAGAAAGAGGAAGTAGCAAAAGGTAACATAATTCATTAAATATTTTATTTTTATGATGTAAAGAAATTAGCTGTAAATGCGTTTGATATTCTAAATAGGGCGTTATATATATTTTTCTATATATATTGATATATTTATATATGTATTTATTAATATATATTTGAATATCAAATGGTCCTGAGCCACCTCCAATATATATATATTGGAGGCGGCTCAGGACCACTATTTGTGGCGTCGTACGGGAGAGGCCTATGTCCAGCAGTGGACGTGTATGGGCTGATGATGATGATGATATATTTTTCGGATGTTAATTTTTACAGCCTTTTACAACGAATGAAAATATCGGAATTGTCGCAAATCAGTGCAATATACTTATATACTTGCAATATAACCATCTTAAGCCCATAAAATGCAATAATTTGCATCTTATTGAATTTGAATACTTTGACCTATAGATTTTAGACAAAAACTCTAGGCAATTTTCATAACAAATTAAACCATACTCGTCAATACTCAGCCGAAATATCGAAAGCCAATGAAATAAAAAGGATGATAGCACACCGAAAACGAAGCCAATTTAATTTTTCTCTCATAGAAATGCAGTCTGCAATAATATTTTGTCATGCGAAAGCCTACCTTGGAGCAATCACTACATATTATAAAACAAAGTCCCCCGCCGCATCTGTGTCTTTTCGAAATAAACTCAAAAATACTTAACGGATTTTCAAGCAGTTTTCACCAATTGGTAGAATGATTCACGATGAAGATTTTGTGTAAATTGGTTGAAATGTAACGATAATTGTTGGGAGTGTCGGAAAAAGTAAAGCGGCCTGGGAGCTTTCTTCGCAAACGCTGCCTAATCCCTTTGAGATATATTCTCTACTACCCGTACAAAGCTGGGGCGGGTTGCTAGTAATAAATATCATCGAGCATATGAACTCACTCATTCAAATATTTATGCAACCATATAGTACAAAAAAGCTTTTGAAACCATCATGGTTATTTACAACACTAAAGTTAATAACGTGATATTTACCATGATTTGAGTTTTGAGTTCTCCAATATATCGGCATAGTTACATGCACCCTGATCACGGAACAACACGTTTGTTACGTGACGAGTGTGCCGAAATATTGGAGAACTCAAAACTCAAATCATGGTAAATATCACGTTATTAGCTTTACTGTCATATAGTACAAAAGTTATTCATAACTACATGCTAACATTTCTACAGCTCAAATATGTACCCGGCTAGCGCACAGCTGGATAAGTACTTAGTACTAAAGTTTTAAACTGGGTAATAATGATGCTAAGGTATTGTTCTAAAATTAGCTTCACTCTATTTATCATCTTCAGCCTAAATACATTTCTTTGCAAATATACATATTAGCAATATCACCAATTGGTCCAATAATGGAATAGAATAATTCTGGAAGAGATTGCTTCCAAGCGATTAGGCCGCCTATTGTACATGTTTTATGTAATGTCTATTTTTAATGTTTTCTTTGTTGGTGTGCAATAAAGAATTTTGTAATTGTATTATAGAAATTCTTTTTTTTTTGTGAAAAATCTTTCCGGTCAATTTTCGTCAAAAGTAAAATAATTAAAAAATATGTTATTGTTTTCTTTTAAATCGAGGGTATGACTCCTTTCACGAATTTTCTCGAACTCTCGAGGTTTCGGATTTGGCCATCAATATCAAATTTAAATTATTAGTATTATACTAATAATTTAAATTTGATATTTCTAAATTATTTTTATGTCATGAATAACTTCGTCTTTCATTGCCCGATTTCGATATTTTTTTCATACCTAAATGAAAATTGTGTGGCTGGTTCCAAAAGCAAAAAAAAACGAGATTTGTCGATGGGAGCCACGAAAGATCGACGAAACCAATTTTATTTATTTCGTCGTTAGGATATTTCTTACAGTTCGTTATTATAACCTCTTGTCATTATTTCAAGTTTATGATTACAAACTTTTGTGAAAAGTACTAAAATAAACTGGCTAAGGCTGACTCAAAATTTCCTATAAAATGAAATGGAGCTTATGCCCTTGAACATAGGAACATAAATCGTTTGACCTTCAGTGTGACACGCTTCACAAAAGTCTATCACCTGAAATTACGTCTTACACGCAATCCAGACATATTTCAGCGACAGCGGGGCTATCACGTAAAATACACGGTAGCTTTTCACTCCGAAGTTCAAAACCAGTTTCAAGTCGTATAGCACTGGGGCTCAATCCTGCAATCCAATCGTTTTACATTTTTTTTGCATCGTCGCAGAATAGGGATGACGACATTACGTAAAATCACAAAAAATATGTATTTACCTAATTTTACCCGAGCCATGGATTACAAAACACGTATTATATTTTATTTTATGTTTTGATCGAGATTAATTATTATTTAGATAAAATAAAACTACAAAATACAGCAATCCGCCATGACAAGTTGTACACCAATCAGAGAATACACAACTGTGACGTCATGCCGTCACAATATGTAATGGAAAGGCACAGAATATTCTCTAATTCTAATTCTCTTGAAAATATTATGATCATTCTGTATCATCAGATGTTCGTGCATCTATGACGTCATAGACAGCCGCCACGAGTATTGTAGCGTTTTTGAGCGAAATTGAAAATGCATTTTTAAAAGCTGTATTTTTCCTTCGAAACCTTTTTTTTGCATAAATATTATTTATTTTGCATTCAGTAGATGTCTAAAAATATCACGGTGTATTTTCTCAAAATCAGTCGTCATGACTATTACATAGAATCCTTAGATGGATGTAATTTTAGTGCGGTGCTATTTGTACGGAGATATTGTTAGAATGATTTCAACCTTGACAGTTTTAACGTGGATCCCTCCATCTGTGCGGCTGTAATTTTTTCCATCTAAGATACGTAGAATGCTAAACTGTGTCATTTTGTGACGGTACAATTGTCATAGTGCAGCTATCAGTTTACCAGAGTAAAAAAATATAGTTAAAAACTAAAACCCGACTACATAAAAGTCTTAAACAAGCGTTCTCCTATTGTCCATAGCATTTTCTTTTGATACTTAGGTAGTCGGAGGCACCCACCCCACCTAGGGTACAATTAGTAACAAAGGCCGCCGACTACCTAAGTATCAAAAGAAAATGCTATGGACAATAGGTGAACGCTTGTTTAAGACTTTTATGTAGTCGGGTTTTAGTTTTTAACTATATATTTTTTTACCATACATTATATCGATACAATATATGTATATCGATACATATTTTCGTTTGCCCATCCCTAGATGACCCGTTGCCATGGTAACAAATAAACAAGAGGTCTCCGTGGCAACGGGTGTGTCATCCTCCACTCATCACATCAAACTAAATTAGACTCGAACTGTAACTAGATGTCGTCTCTTGCAAAATTTTATCGCGCTATTGAAGTGTTCCAGGTGTAATTTAGACCCAGCTATCTCTTAAAACCCTCAGTTTTGTCGGACACCATATAGCCTATAACCATCGGGGTAATGAGACGAATCAATCGATACCTCATTTGTTGAAATCGAAGTAGTAGTTTCAGCGCTACGTGGGAACAAAGAAATCAGCTACATACATACATACATAGGGTGCTAAAATCATAACCCTCCTGTAGTCGGGTAAAAATAATAATGATTTAGTATAATATGTACAGGGGACATATTTATGTGTGTCCTACTAATATTATAAACGTCAAAGTTTGTAAGGATGGATGTATAGATATTTGTTGAACCGATTAGGTTGAAATTTGGTATGGGCATAGTTTGGGGCCTGGAACATATAGACTATTTTTATCTCGATAAAACGCGGGCGAAGGCGCGGGCAGCAGCTAATTTTAAATAGATCTGGAATTCCACGGACAGAATAGATAAACATATATTTTTGTCTACATATTATACTGAAACCCTGGGGTCGCTGACAGTTATTTTGGCTTACGAATATACAATTTATAAGAAAAATATTTTACAACTGATTTGCACTGAGATAACTGTTTGGAAAACAATCATAAATAACTTCTTTCCAATTATTTATATATTTTTTACACGAATACTTTTGCAGTCGACAAAAAACAAAAGGAGATTGTCAATTCATCAGATAAGACATATTTTTTTTTAGTAAATAAGACTTTTTTATTTTTTCAATAAGCTATTATTATAATAGAGGACCAGAATACCTACTTGTCAAAAAAGTCAAATCAAAATAAGCCGTTTTAATACAGAATTCACATGACCTCCTTCCTATTCTATTTTCAGATCAGCTATTTGATGATTTACAAATAAATGTATGTCATACTAGCTGCTGCCCGCGGCTTCGCACGCACTTTTCATGTACCCTATGTCAGTCCCCAGGATATCATCTACGTTCCTGCAAAATTTCATTAAGATCCGTTCAACCGTTTAGGCGTGAAAAGGTAACAGACAGAAAGACAGAGTTACTTTCAAAGTTATAATATTAGTAGTATTTACTGAAAAGTAAGTCAAATACTTGCAAGATTTGATTACAGAAACCTGAAAAGTGTCACTAAGTAAAAAATTGCAAAAAATTTCTTATTCCTGCTATGTGTAGGCTTCTTACTTCCGACCATAAAAAAACCTTTACTACTTTATACATATGTATAATCAAATAGCGTGCGTTATATTGTTATATAAGTTGTGGTCGTGGTTGACCTCGACTTGTAAGTTTCCTTGGTCGCTATAATTTTCCTTCGTCACGCCATTCCTGTCATTATTCGGCCCTACAGTGCCACTTCCTGCTTCCTTAATATTTCACAAGCTATTAATATTTCAAGAGAGTTCAGATATATCATAAATATTCTATTTTGAATCTTGTGTCCTTATTGTTTGAGCTTGATTTACAATTATCTTCTTCGTCGTATTCTTCATTACTGAAGGTCGTGCCCGTTTTGAAATGTCTTCGTCGAGGAGTTGACCAGCTGCTTCCACGCCACCCTATCTTCGGCTTGTCTGAGAGCAGTATTCACTGGGAGCCCCGTGATCTCCTTCACTATGTTAAACCAGCGGCTAGGAGATCGTCCTCATGGTCTTTTCCCATCCATTTTGCCCACCACAACTAGTTTCTCCTAGGCTCCTAGGTTGTCCGGGTTTCGTCTAGCTATGTGACCAAAGTAAGCTGAGAACACGCTGGTAGCAGATGGTAGAGTGCCTCGTTTTAATGTTCAGCTGCTTGAGAATTGATACGTTGGTTCTTTTGGCTCTTTTGGCTTCATTTACAATTATATACACGAATATCGACCCCTCCAACTCAACCCAGGGATGTCGTAAGAGCCGACTTAGGGAACCTACCAGAGGAAAGGCAGCAGCTTCCTTCTGAGTATTTTTCAAAACCAACACTGCGATCACCAATCCCCCCCCCCCAAATGGGAGACCATCCACTCTTTTTTTATCCCGATAACCCGCTTTGTATCGGAAAAAAAATTTACTATATGTTATTGATTCGAAGGCGCGGGCAGCAGCTAGTAGTTATATAAAATCTGTGCTATTGTTACACTTATAGATTCAAGAACATTAACAAAATGGAATTAGCGTGGGATTGTATGTCACATTCAGTTACGTCAAATTACAGTTACAATAAGTACCTATATCATCATCATCATCAGCCCATACACGTCCACTGCTGGTTATAGGCCTCCCCCGTACGACGCCACAAATAGCGGTCCTGACCCGCCTCCATCTCTCGACTCCCTGCGACCGCTACGATGTCGTCGGTCCATCGAGTGGATGGTCTCCCATGTAGGGGGGGGATTTGCCTTGCCATAATCACCACGCTTGGCAGGCGGATTGGTGATCGCAGTGTTGGTGTTTAAAAATACTCAGACGGAAGCTGCTACCCTTCTTCTGGTAGGTTCCCTTAGTTGGCTCTTACGACATCCACGAGTTGAGTTACAGGGGTCGATATTCGTACGCCACGGCCCCACGGCCCGTCTTTCAGACTTAATTTACGCTCAATTCAAGCAGAATTCTTGAAACACTTCTTTATACTTCACGTCGTGACAAGCAAAATCTAATTATTTTTAATAGCTTTTACCAACAGCTTTGCAAGCGTTTTTTTGAATTAGAAGTATGTAAGGTATCCCAGGTCCATTTCTTTCTGTGTGCAAAATTTTTGCACGATCCATTTAATAGTTTTGGCGTTGTCTTCAGCCAAACATCTTCAGAACGGCAAAAACTTTCAAATTAATCATATTACTAGGATTTACGAATAAGGTACAAAATAAACTATTTCGAAACGAAGAGTTTCTTTTACCCTTCGGCTGGGATTTGTTAACTGAGTTGGAAAATCATACAAGTACGTCGGCAACGTATTTAGACGTTACGACTAAATACGTTGCCTTCGTTAAAATAAATAAAGATATCAAACATCCATTCTAATAAATAAAGGAAAAAATAAACATTACGTAAGTGAGCCATACTCTCAAATAAAATAAATAATTAATAATTATTTATTTCAGGCATCACAAGCAAGTAAGTAAGGACATAGTAACTTAGTAGTAATAACTAAGTAGTAACTAGGGCCCATATAATAAATATCTTAGAGACTAACAGACATACATAATTAGGTATAAAAACTTATAAGAATCGTGTCATTGGCACTGGGTCAAATGACGTGCGCGCGGTGTCGCGTATCATCAGCCTTCCACAGAACTTCCTGAACACCCTTCGGTCAAAATTCGCTATCCATAAACTCAAAGTTATTATTTGGCTAGTTATTTTTTTTAACAGAAGAGGCAGAATTATTTGACATCTTAAACAACATGACAGCTTCATAAGTAACATCATAGAAAAAAAAGTAAAAGGAAAACGAAGAAGGAGAAGACCAGAATTAGCTATATGAGTCAGATCATGGAGAAATCAGCTGTCATGTCTTAACCCATTTGCTGCCAACGCAATTTGAGTTCAGTGAAACTTCACTCGTGTGCCTACAACGCACCGAGACGGATTCGAGTTGAGGCTGCAAAACAAATAAAACAACCGGCACCAGGGTGATGTGCTGTCACACAAGTTGAGGGTGGCAGTGAATGGCTTAAAAAGAAATAAAAGAGACCGCGTCGGAAAGAGAAAAGTGGAAAAAATTGCATAATGCAATTACTAACCTAAAAGAGCTGAGCTCTTTATAACTAGCTGCTGCCCGCGCCTTTGCTCGCGTTTTATCGGGATAAAAGCCTATATGTTTTTCAGGTCCCAACATCCATCCATACAAACTATGACATTTATAATACTAGTAGGATTTAACTACGCTACACCTCAACAAAAAACAGCGTACCTTCATAATGAAAATAGAACCAATTACCCAAAGCGGGATAAAATTACCAACACAACATCCTGAGATCATTGACCTACATCCGCGTTTGTAGCCGGTACATCCCCAAGCGCCCATCTTTCCCTCTCACGTATCAACTTCTATGCCAGAATACGTGGCCCGAATTACTTTTATTAATAAAGAAAGCATAGCGGCATTTTTAATCAAAAACTTGAAGACAATTTCAGTTTTTTTTACTCTTTACACGGTTATGATAATATCACGCATTTTTATTTCGACACGTGACATTAATACAGAAAAAATAAGAATAGAACTGTATAACAGGATATTTTTTCCAGAATCTTTCAAGGCTTCCCTTTCGTTGAGATGAACAAAAATAGTTTTTATCGCATCATTTCCTGCCTTATGTTGTCGCAATCCGTAGTAAAATAGTTTCCACGAACTTATGTTTTTTCTAAAATACGTAAAATGTTGATAAAATTTGAGTTAATCTAAAAATAGTAAAAACTTACGCGAGAATTAAAACTGGTAATCACAAAACAAACACAACACACGATTCGTAGCAGGATTCGTAGCAGTTTCCGTAGCGGTCTACGTGCTACGTTCGTAGAGGGGCGCTACGCTGGCGTAGCGGTCTACGAGCGCGAGTCGACTGAACTGAAGCTACGTGATCGATGGGGTAACGTAAGGACTGTGGGGTGTGTGGACCTTCCCATTATTTATTTGGATTTATAATGAGTGATTTCCTAAGATGAAATCACGGTAAGATGGGTTTTTTGTTAAGATGAAATGAAAGGTGATTACTGACGACGTAGATGACTTTAAAGTTTTCGACTTTTAAGTTCTGTTTATCTTAAAGTTTTATTGTTACAATATGTGTTGTTTCTTCTAGTTTAAGATGAACTAAGTATATGCATTTGATTACAGAAATCACATAATAACTCGTTGAAAACTTGCATATTCGATGAGACAAACCAATGGTTATATAAATAACAAATTTATATATTTTTTTCTATTACTAAGTATATGCATTTGATTACAGAAATCACATGATTACTCTATGAAAATTTGCATATACGATGAAAATTTGTCAAACCAAAATGGTTATATAATAAATAACAAAACACGATTTAATTTGATTGCACTTCATGCATAAAAATGTTTTAATATTTTTTTCTATTACTCAGGCGTAATGTCCGATTTTTTTGCCAGCTATAAGCCTAAAAGAAAATATTATTGCAAAATGTTTTCGAACAGCGTTCCTCGTCAATTTCAGCTTTTTAATATTCATATAATGTAAATGTCGTGTAACAACAACGAAATGCCTAATGAAACGGTGGATCATCCGAAATGACGATGTTTTATTCTGAACGGGTTTACCCATGTACATATAGGCATATGTGTACATATCGCCGCCGGTTAAAAAAATAAGTTCGTTTATAGAATGCCTAGGTAGTTTACAAAACAGCGCCATTCAATTCAATTCCTGTTCCGGCGCAATAGCCCGTCCCGTGACATCTGACGCTAATGACGGTGACTGTTCTAAATATGTCAAAAAAGGCATGTGCCTTTACATAAACTCAAAATTCGCTTCCCCTCTTCCATCCACCGCCAATGGCGGTTACAATTTTATGAATACAAAAATTGAAGAATTAGATTTTTTTTATGATTATGCAATTGTTTAAAAAAAATCTTCTGGAATATTTTCAGCAGCCCACATTAGAGTTAAGATTGTTTAATAGGAATAACAGATTGCCAGTCTGTTATCATTATCACCTTACTTAGTTTTATTACTACACAGAGTATCCAGAGTCCCAATAACCTAACTCACAACAGTCGAAAAGTTTCCGCGCGCCGTTCTACATACATAGACATTGTTATTATATATGTAGTTCAAAATGACGTTTGCTCGAACTTTGACGTTACCTTGCTTGTATAGTGTTCAATGTCGCTTGAACGCAATGTCATCATAATTCAAAACTCGATGACTTAAGGTCACGCGTTCGAACTGGAACAAGGCAGCAGTGGAGACACTCTTTATGCTAACATTAAAAGGAGGTAATATTTGTGAAAGGTGAGTTTGTGAGTTAATATGTATCTAGGAGGTACATATTAACTTAGGGAGAGATGTCTGGTACTAAACATCAGATTTTATGTTGTTGTTTGTTACTTCTTCGTGCTCTAACTACTGGACGGATTTCAATCGAAATGCAGATAGCTTAAAGATACCCTGGATTAACACAGGCTATCTACTTTTTATTCCAGAAATCGCGAGTGATGCCGCGGGGCGCAGTTAGTTTAAAATAAAATAAAACCCGAGCGTACAACAAAACACTAAACAATATGATTATATTATTATATTTAATGAGTTCAAAATACATAAAAATATTTAGTTTCAATCCACTCCATAGTTTTTCCTTCGAGAACAATTTGCGCGACACTCTCGTAACAATGTTGCACGAGACTATTTGTTTCTTTTTTACTCTTACATATTTGTTTAACGTGTGAAAAAGATACACTACCGAGGTGCCAAGGTCAGGTGGTGACCGTTTTATTTTGCTAATAAAATGAAAATTATTGAAATTAAAATGGAAATATGCACTGTGGACACATAAAGTCGTAAATTGGTTATGATATTTACCTAAAATTTAACACACCATCCTTTTTATGTACTTTTCTGATGTCGTTTGGGCAGGAAATCACCGAGCACTTTGGCATTGCAGTCGCCTTACAACTAAACCAAAATTCTTCGTATTGCGTAGCGTGTGAAGAGTTTTAGCGTGGATAATTTTTTGGCTGTTTGTGTCTCTAGATACTTTGTGTATTATTATTAAGATAAAATCCCGAAATGAAAGTTGAAAATGTCATTTTAAGTAGGTAAAACTGATCTCTTATTGTTAATTATTACTTATTAGTAAATATAAGCAAAATTAATGCTGTGTCCACCTCTTAAAGGTAGGTATATATTAGAACTTGTCTCATATCAACATCTATTATATAAGCTAAGTATGTATACTGTTGGTGTACCTATATAAATAAATAAATAGCGCATCATTCCTTTATTGTGAAAAATGTTAAATTACAAGAACACAAAACATTTGCACAAGATAGGGTCAGGACAGAACAATTCCTTTTCCGATTCTTGAATAATCAACGTTCAATATATATCTAAACGTCACGACATCTTGTCCATTAAAATAAATTAGGTGTTCACAACCAATCAGCATTCGTTTTATATGCGACTTAGCCATTCTAAAAACAGGCTGATTCTACGATCAGGCGGCGACATACGTACATACCCGGCCAGGCCAGGTCATGATGGCGTCTGACCCTCTGACCTTTTGGAAATTCAGGAAACGTGGACTTCGAGATTAATGCTGATGAATATCCATCGCTGATCACAAAATGCTAAAGCTATTTCAATGTCCAGTCAATTGCTTATCGTCAATTTTTTTAAATTGCAACGTGGGACAAAAGATATAAGAATCTTTTTGTCTAATGGTTTATACGTCGAAGCTACTCCCGTCTACTTATGCGAAAAAAAGATATATGGACATATATTGTGCTCATCAAGTCTGCAACTAAATTTTACCAAGAAACAACACTAAATTGTCAATTTTTTAATTAATTTATGTGTTAATCAGCCAGTAGTAAAAAGATGTATTTCGTACTAGCTGTTGCCCGCGCCTTAGCCCGCATTTTATCGGGATGAAAAGTAGCCTATATGTTATTCTAGGTTCCAAACTATATCCATACCAAATGTCAGCCCAATCAGTTCAGTAGTTTTTGCGTGAAAGAGTAACATCCATACTTACAAACTTTGACATCCTACGAGTACTATCCTACTTCCTACTTATAATGTTATAAATATCAAAGTTTGTATGGATGGATGTATGGATATTTGTTACTCTTTCAGGCAAAAACTACTGAACCGATTAGGCAGAAATTTGGTATGGGTATAGTTCGGGACCTGGAATAACATATAGGCTATTTTTTATCCCGATAAATAGTTTATTGTTTATTTAATTAATACGGTTATTAAATAAATTACATAATTTAAAAGAAAAACTACATAAAACAGTGAATACAATTAGAGGATGTCAAATAACAAATATATATACAGAATAAATAATTAATAATAACGTTAACAAAATAAAAATATTTTCTCATTAATTTAGTCCAGCTGTCAGCGAATAAATCAACAGAGAGCGTTGATTGCGTCGATTACTCGAGGGATGGGTGACATGGACCACGCGGGTGAAGGCACCGGCAGCAGCTAGTTTATAATATTAGTATGGTGGCGACAGTATAACCACAGATTAGATAATGTGGTATTACGTGCCGTTTGACAGATGTGTTTTTGTGACGTCATGCGACGCCTCAGATTCTCTCTCTTCTGAAGTTCAAGGCTAACTTCATCACATATTATTTGTTTTGGTTTTTCTGGTCGTCTCAAGAGGTAATACTGGAAATCTGTATTTTGCTCTTCGAGCAAAGCTTTAAGGTGAGTTATTGCCTTTTTGACAAGCTGCAGCACACACATCATTTTTACTAATCCGTACCTTATTTAAGAATGTTTAGTACATATACACCGACTTTTGTCTCCTAGCTTTGTTCCAGCGATAATTTCTAAGTTTTTCTGTGTTATCATATTACGATATACCTAATTTAATGTGATCTTTGTATTGTGTGTAGTAGTATCAAATAAATCTATCTATCTAACTACGTTGGTACATTTTCTTCAAAAGAACAAAAAGCTATATTTAAATTTTAATCATCATCATCATCATCAGCCCATACACGTCCACTGCTGGACATAGGCCTCCCCCGTACGACGCCACAAATAGCGGTCCTGAGCCGCCTCCATCCATCGACTCCCTGCGACCGCTACGATGTCGTCGGTCCATCGAGTGGATGGTTTCCCATGTAGGGGGGATTTGCCATAATCACCACGCATGGCAGGCGGATTGGTGATCGCAGTGTTGGTGTTTAAAAAAACTCAGAAGGAAGCTGCTGCCCTTCCGGTTCCCTTAGTCGGCTTTTACGACATCCACGGGTTGAGTTGGAGGGGTCGATATTCGTACGCCGCGACCCCACGGCTTTTAATAACGAGTGTAAATGGATATTCAAAAAATATAAATTTTATTTGCCGCGACATTTGATATTATGACGAAAAGTTTCAATAAAGCCAGCTCTATAGCAAGTCGTCAAGTCCTCTTTATGAAAATAGGTTAACCACTTTATTTATTTATGATTCGCTGTTTACGCTATAACAGTTTAGATTTGATTAGAATTACTTATTTTGCTCACATGTAAATGTATACAGCTTAGTCCTAATGTTAGCTTAGGTAAATAGTACATGCACCCTGTAGGACACTACAAAATAATTTATATACAGGTTGATTTTTTGAGAGGAGCGGTCATGGCCAAACCGAAACCACGTTCATTTTTAGTAATACATTTCGTTGCAAAGATTGATCCTTAAATATCATATATCAAAGTGCTTTATTTCCTTTAGACCTTACAGGACTCTTGAACACGTCACAAAATTAGAATTACATAAATAAAACAGGTAAATAAGTGATTACTTTGGTTTTTTGCTCACTGCAATCTTTTTAAGGTAAAGTAAAGAAGCGAATAAGAAACCTTTACCTTGTTTGGTTGTTAGTTTTCGAGTTGGAGCAGTTATTAGAAACAGAATCAACTGGTTTAATAAAAAAAACTTTTTTACATCATTCCGATTGAATTCCGTCATAAGTAAAAGATTGAATAAAAACTAAATATGCAGTTATTCCTTTCTTATAAATCGAGGACATGACTCCTTTCACAACTTTTCTCTAACTTTCATGGTTTCGAACTTGGCCATCACCGCCCGCGCCCTTATCAAAACCACCCCACCAAACCACGCCGCACAATGAAAAAAAAAACAGTTTTAATTAATAATCAAGTAGTTATTTCAAGGACAAGTAAACCATGTATCTTAATTAAAATTCAATAATTCTAGTTATAATTTAAAAAACAATTTCAAAAAAGTTGATTTAATCTTATCCTATCCTCTAATATTATAAATATCAAAGTTTGTATGGATGGATGTATGGATATTTGTTACTCTTTCATGCAAAAACTACTGATCAGATTAGGCTGAAATTTGGTATGGGTATAGTTTGGGACGTGGAATAACACATAGGCTATGTATGTGTGTGTATTTTTATTGCGATAAAACGCGGGCGAATGCGCGTGCAGCGGCTAGTAATATTATAAATGTTAAAGTTTGTATGGATATCGCGTACGGATGTATGCGATATAGGCGAAGGCGCGGGCAGCAGCTAGTTTTTTATATTCTTGTGACCCACCACTGAAATGACTTCTTGACACGTTGCTGTGAACAATTAAAAGTAATTGCGCATAAGAATAATTTGATTGTTTTACAAAAACTAAAACTTACTAAGAATCCCTTAATGTTACACAATTTTTAAGTTTTGCGCGATAAGCACTTATTCCTCGGGATATTTTTTTTTATGGGACCACCTCTAGTTCATTCTCTATGCAGTAACGAAATAATGTAAAAAATCGGTCCATAAAGAATGGAGTTATCAACGAACTTAAATAAAAATATATAAGCTGAACATATGTAGAACCTTCTCTTTTTTTTGAAGTCAGTCAAAAAGTAATTTACCTTGAGAAAAATAGGCTGGCGGGCTCTCCCAGCGAGCTTTTCCAGTAGAAAATCAGCAAAAGTAGAATTAATCATCATCATCATCATCAGCCCATACACGTCCACTGCTGGACATAGGCCTCCCCCGTACGACGCCACAAATAGCGGTCCCGAGCCGCCTCCATCCATCGACTCTCTGCGACCGCTACGATGTCGTCAGTCCATCGAGTGGATGGTCTCCCATGTAGGGGGGGATTTGCCATAATCACCACGCTTGGCAGGCGGATTGGTGATCGCAGTGTTGGTGTTTAAAAATACTCAGACGGAAGCTGCTGCCCTTCCTCTGGTAGGTTATCTTAGTCGGCTCTTACGAAATCCACGGGTTGAGTTGGAGGGGTAGATATTCGTACACCGCGTCCCCACGGCAAAAAGGTAGAATTAATATACTTAATTAAAAGCTTTCTTTGACATTACTCAGTCATCTTAATGTAAATACATTTTAAGATCAAGTATTTTTGTTTGTTTAGGTAATGTCAGGGCTGCAAGATAGGCAAGAAAATACTTAGGAATCTGACATAAATTATAGTCAAATATGTATTTAACCTCAGTAGAATCTTTTGGTTTAATACTATTTTCTGCTGCGTATTTTGCACATGTTTCCTTCAAATGGTCTTGATTTGATTGGCTTAAAAATGTACTACAATATTATATAAGTATCTATTGAATAGTTTTTCTAGGTTTGTATCCACGGATCCCGGGATCAGATTTAATTTGCCACTGATCCCGCCAAGTTGTATCCACCGATACCGGGATTGGTTTCCGACAAAAAACAGGTAAATATTTTTATCCACGGATCCCGGTATCGGTGTATACAATTTTTTTATAAAGTAATTGTAGAAACGGATCTCGATTGTAAAGTAAGTGAAGAAGTTTAAAAAAAATTGTTTAATAAGTATTTACTCTGTTATTAGTGTTTTTCCGTATTATCGTTTTGTTTCTATTGTTATCTCTGGATTCTACTCTTTTTAAGTTTTTTATGGACTCATTATATTGTTTATCCATAAGCGGAAACTGCTAGGCTTAAGTTACTCATATGTTCCAAACATTACTATTAAATACGCTGTTTGTTTTACAAAGGAATAAAATAAAATTATTATGCTCTCCTAGCCAAATGTTGGCAATGACGGCGGCCAGTCTTAAAGGAGACTAGAGACTAGCCATGTGTGCGAAAGACATATTATAATAAATTAATAAATAATGTTGGACAATGCACACACCATCATCTAGCACCAAGCTAAGCAGAGCTTGTGTTATGGGTACTAGATGACTGATATACTTAATACTATATATTAGGTATATAGATATATTTTATTATACATAGAAAATACCCAGAACGCCCGAAACAAATATTTGCAGATCGTACAAACATTAGTCCCAAGGCGGGAATCGAACCCGCAACCTTCTGCGTCGCAGGCGGACCTTCGCCCGCCGCGCCACATCGGTCGTCTAGATTATAATGTACAAGTGTGCGCGCAATCACAGGTGCACTCTCTATTTCTTCATTCTCATAATCCGATGGGACGGCAGACCAATACGACCTAGGAGAGGTTAGGGGCAGAACCAACAGCCATAAGTTCTGGTCTAGGCACGAGGGTGTAACACTTCCATCTTCCTGACTCCGGCTGATTGTGAATTTTTCCATTTTCCAGAAAATACCCAATAACACAAATCTTGGCCCGACCCGGGATTCGAACGCGGCACTTCACTATCAGCGGTTGAACTCGCGCCCGCTAGACCACGGAATGAGTTTTCAATAATAAATAAATTAATAATGTTGGACAATTCACACAGCGTCATCTAGCCCCAAGCTATCGCAAAATAACACGGCAAAACGGAACGAAAGAAAATTACTTACTGTGGGTGAACATCGCTATTTTTAATTGAATTTTAACGCTTTGCTGCGTTTCATTTCACTTAAAACAATATTATTGTGTTTATAACGTCAAAAGCTTTGGTCAATAAAATTTAAGAAATAAGTCTTTTGTTTTTATAACTCACGGGAATAAAGAATTCTTCCAAGCCAGAGAGAGTATCTACGTCGACAGGCCAGCATCGAAAGCTCTGCAGCTCCTTACTGACAGCATCAAACGGATTATAGTAACTTTGTATGTGTAATTTGTATAATTTGCAATAGAAGTGCGTCCACTGATCGGCGCCGCACGAATCAGATGCATCGGATTGTCAGTAATGGCAGCAATCCGTTTACCACCCGGCATTACCACAGCTTAGTTAATGTTACTTCGTAATTACGCTCAAAAAATTCCAACTTAGTCGGGACAAATGTTTGTACGATCTGCAGATATTTGTACCGGGTGTTCTGGGAGTTTTCTATGTATAATAAAAATACCTATCTAACGATATGTGTGGTATGTATGCAGAAGGTTATATATCAGTTACCTAGTACTCATAAGACATGATATGCATACTTTGGGACATTACCTAGTCCTTACTTTGGGGCTAGATTCTGTGTGAACTGTACAGTATAATAAAAAAAAAACGTAAAAGAAAGGACAAACACAATTTTCGTTGACTATAAAGTTATAATTATAATGATATCTCAATAATTCTACATATCGCTAAATAATTACACTATTTACCTTAAATTTCATATACCTATCTATAGTAGGAAACTCTAATATTAATATATTATATATTTTATTGTTCACATTTTTTAATTTTGTCACTTTCACAGTAAATTTTCCGTAGCTAATCGAATGTTTTAAATTCTCTCATGATCTCTTCGATACAGACTTAGCCTAGTGAAAAAAGTCTTCGTGCTGTAATGTGAAAATATATAAGAATTAAGTGAAGAAATCGACAGACAAGTACAATAATTGGTAATTTAGCTGCCTGCAAATTACATACATATTTAGTTGCTTTTCTCTTATTTTTCTGAATTACATAATTTGTTTTAATAATAGAATGTGCACCTAATGTAAATATCTATGTATTTTGTTGTAATAAATATTTTTTTTTTACTTTTACTTTGCTTTAGTATAACTAGCAATCCAAACTATAAAGACCTTTCTAGAATGATATGAAAGATGCAAGAGACGAGGAGACAGTTTCCACTCTTTACACTCTTTTCTAAAATCTTCCATTCTCCATGGCTGGCGCTAAGCGGAGTTAATCCATTGTTTAGAGAGAAGCTAAACACACGGTCCTATCGCGTTTAATGTCATCGTCACAAATCACAACTTGGCTATTTATCAACATTAGCTACGTTTAAATCTTTTTGCCTCTAAATAGCTTCAAAAAGAGGGAGGTTCTATTGACTGTAAATTATCGTACAGTAAATTATGGTCTAAGTGCTTATTTTGTAAGCCTAAAGAAATAAAGTTATTGATTCTGATTCTGAGTACATTGTATATTAAAAACAATATACGATGTATATTACATCGTATATTGTTTTTATATGTTCACTGATTTCTTCAACAATTTGTCCGATCTAGTTTGATGAATCTTTCGCTTTTGTATTAAGAATGATGGGGATCATTCTTAATACAAAAGCAGGCTTTATAAACTTATAAAACCTAGTAAATAATAAAAAAAAACAGTCATTAAATTATTGTTAAGAACGGAACGGATAGCCTCATCCCGCATACAAACGTACTTTCCGCTTTATTTGGAAACTATGTAGGGGGAAGTCCCCTAGTGGCGGCCACCTAAGGTTTTTTGACAATTAAAAAAAGGAGAATCCGTAAACGAACAAAGTATAAGATGTTAGTGAGTGGATATTGGGGTTCAAATAGAGTTGGTCAGGATACTTGGCTAGACAGAGTGATGGCGCAGGTGGACTGAAGCACTGACCGAGTGGTGGTCAACAGAGGATTGTAGGAGCAGAGGATGTCCGCCGGCATAATAGGTCGACGGCATACGAAAGACCGTGGGCTACACCTTGGGTGCTTGGAAGAAATCGCGTTGAGCGATAAGGCCACCAACTTCTATGCCTAAGTACAATGTTTAATAATGCACCTACTGAATGTTTTGTACGGCAATGAAATAAAGGATTACCTATCCCAGACCTGGCCCAGACTAGCGCAGGACTGAGGCGAATGGCATACACATAGAGACTAGGCCTAGGCCCAGTTAGGTGGGTGAGACAAAGCTCGATTTCATAAAACCAAATCACTTTAGAATAAAATATATTTATTTCAGATTCGAATAAAATATATTTATTTATCAATTAAGTACGTCAATGAATATACAAAAATGCAACGTTTAAATAATCATTAATTGAAACTTAAATCAAACTTTGGTCAGAAAAAATGGTATCATTGCAAGTGGCACCTAGTACTGGACGGAATTAACTTCGAACATAAATCATACATCGTAGGCCTCTTAACATTCATGGATATCTCTACAAATTCGTGAGTCCACTCAGCTGCTAGAGCTTCAACAACTCGGCAGCTGGAGCATTGTATCCGATTTTTGTAAGCACACTACGCAAGTAGTTCTTATGTTATACATTTTAGTATGTGGGTCCATTTTATTTACTTTCCATGGTTCAGTGAAATAAAATTATCATGCAGAGTGCTTTTCCGTAAGTTATAGCACTCATTGTTCAGCAAAGTTTCTCTCAAAGTGATTTTTTAGTTTAGTAAACAAAACCATGTCTGGTTTCCGGTGAACTATTTTGGTCCTAGTTTCCTTAATTTTTTTCTTTTTCATTACGGTTTCTCTCGGTTCTTCTAGTCTCTAAAACAAAGTAAAACATATATAATCAAAAGCATAAATACTTATGAGAAAAAGCAACTTAATTTTTGTCCGGCGTTAAGGGACGACTTAGTGTCCGGTGCAGGGGACAGAAAATCCCCAAGATTACGTGTGTTAGGTCAAAACCTCTTCGTTACTCAACAAAAACTATTATAAATATAAAATATCTATGGATCACTTGTAGTATAATAACAATAACTATAAACACACTACAACAACGCAATAAAACTTATATCGTATAGCGTATATAAACTATAGCGTATTCCCGCCAAAAGTAGTACATAACTTCTCCCACCATGGCCTCGGGCGTCAGTAGCATACCGCGTCTCGGGGCCTGGTTTCAAAATGCACTCCCGCGTGACTTAAAATCGTTTTTAAATCGAACGTGTTGTGACTTTCCGAGATAGTACGCATGTCCGAAGCTGGGTGCCGTCCAGCGTTACGGGACTTCCCCCTACCCGATCTTATTGAAATTATTCAAGTGTAATCGGATGAAAATAGCTATATTTGTAGCGGTTTAGTTTTTCAAAAAACATCTTAAATGAGAGCGAAACTAATTTTGACCACCAAATCGAGTCATTTTCAAGCGATTGTTTATGCATTAAAGACACCTTAATTGGAAAATATGTCGCGTTTCAAACAACTTAAATATATCCAACATTATAAATTATCAAAAATATTTCTGAAATCAATCGTTTATTCAAAATCAATCCTAAAGTACGAAAAAATCCAAAAATGGCCCGACACCGAGCACACGCACCCCAGTCCCATGACAGCTTCGTATTTGATGTTTAGACGCGTTTTATCTCTCATAGCGCCCCATTTCATTCGACGTGAAACAACTATAAATCCGCATGGGCTCATCCGTTTCCGTTTGGGAGAGGTTCGTAGCCTTCTTAAACATTAGATTTTTGAAAAATAATCTAATTTTCTTGAGGGAAAAGTAATTTAACTGATATAATGAAACTTAATCGACAAAGAAAACACAATCAAATAATAAAAACAAATTAGAACTAATATTTACCATTGAAACAATTGAGCTAACTGCAAACTGTTGTGTACAATGTACAGGATGAAAGATGTGCCCAAAAAAATCAAAAGTTATTTGAATTAGCTGTAGTGCACATAATGTGAAGATAAATTGAACCAGTTGCGTTCGTCATAAGTGTCATAACATAACATAACCAAAACCGTGAAATCAAATTACCTATAAGTCAGTAAAATACGTATTTGTACAATATTTTTTTGTTTATCGAACCATCTCAGGATCGTTCTCCATACAAACCCAATGGAATCTTCAAATCAGTCTGAAACAGTTTCCACGCAGGCATTTCTCATAACATAAACAATCTACATAAAACTTTCTCACTTCCCCTACCAAAGCCTATTCCAAAGTCCGCAAACTGCCAACAAAGCAGAAGTGCGAACATCAAAACAAGCGATTGGACGCAAATGGCTTGTTCGCTGTGTATATACTTTGTACCTGCTCCGAACTCCACTTTATGTCTCGTAGATGCCCCTAGATGTCCCGTAACTAACGTGTCACGACGGTCACGTAATGAATGTCCCCACTGATTACATACAGCCACTGGCTGTCTGCCAGAACGGAGTTTTCTTTATAAGCAAACAAAAAGCCTTTGACTCTATTGACGGTAAAAAATATTTTGTTACATGTAAAAGGCGGAAATTCTTAATTCGTTATCTTGAACAAGGCTTGTGATTTCTTAATAAAATCTTTCATCATCATATCAGCCCAAACACGTCCACAGCTGGACATAGGCCTCCTCATACGACTATCAAATTTTTATTTAGTCATAAATGTTGATGTCAGGTAGGTATATTATATATCGATAAGTACATAGATATAGCGTGGTGATTATGGCAAATCCCACTCTCTACATGGGACACCATCCACTCGATGGACCGACGACATCGTAGCGATCGCAGGAAATCGATGGATGGAGGCGGCTCAGGACCGCTATTTGCGGCGTCGTATGGGGGAGGCCTATGTCCAGCAGAGGACGTGTATGGGCTGATATGATGATGATCAGAATCAATAACTTTATTTCTTTAGGCTTACAAAATAAGCACTTAGAGAAGTCCAATTTTATACTATAAACATAGTTATTATTATCAAATAAGAAATAAGGTGTTATTGATATTCTCTTCGCTTCAATTTTTTGTCCACTTGTGGAAGAAGTGAAAAAGAAACCACTAGCACATTTATAATATCACTTATGTGTCTTATACATGTTTATTTTGCCTATCTAAATCTAAATTTAATGCGATTTAGATACATGCAATATTTCTATAAAGCTAAACAGAACATACATAGAATTTGTTACATACAGTGAGAGTGCGGAACGGAACGACATCTGACCAAGATGATGATGAAGTAGATATTTAGTTTTCAGCATAGCTTTCAAGGCGGGAATGAATACAAATTTTAAATACTTCTATAACAGGTACATAAAACAAGTATCTTGTTTAGCTTCAAAGCAGGTAGTTACATAATCTGTTTCCGCTAAAATTTAAAAAAAAACTTAAAGTAAAATTTCAGAAGTACTAATTTTGGTTTGTTTAACCTATCCTATCCTACTAATATTATAAATGTCAAAGTTTTTAAGGATGGATGTATGGATATTTGTTACTCTTTCACGCAAAAACTACTGAACCGATTTGGCAGAAATTTGGTATGGGTATCTGGAATAACATAGAGTATTTTTTATCCCCGATAAAACGCGGACGAAGGCGTGGGCAGCAGCTAGTAACATTATATGTATAGCACCGTCGTTCACACCTTTAAAGAGCAGCGTTTTATATAATACTAGCTGCTAACCGCGCCGTCGCCCTCGTTTTATCAGGATAAAAAGTAGCCTATTATGTTATTGCAGGTCCCAAACTATACTCATACCAAATTTCAGCCCGGTTCAGTAGTTTTTGCGTGAAAGAGTAACAAATATCCATACATCCATCCTTACAACTTTGATTTTATATATATATATATATATATAATAGGATAGGATTGTTATAATAATCTAGTGCGCACAAGTTTTATGCGGATCTATAAAGTAGTTATTTTATGGAGCCTCTGAGATAATCATCAAAGTTCGAATCTGTCCCGACGAATGAGGGGACTGACGAGATGAGATAAATTATTCAGTGAAACTACTCTATTTGTTGATGTAGGTACAAACAATATTTTGATTAAATAAAGTTACTTGTATGAAATGCTCTGAAATAGAGCCTTTTCATAATTATTATGATTAAATGGGCAGGGGCCGTCGCGCGCCGCAGTGAATTCCATATAATAAATATAGACTCCGATTTAGTTGAGCACAAACCAAATTAATGAACCAAAGATTCATAGTAAGTTGCTATAAAAAATATTTAAAAAAGCTTTTACAAGGGGAGGGTAAGGTCTGGGAAATTCACTTCGTGACGAATGTGCACCGAATGTAAATATCTATGTATTTTGTTGTAATAAATATTTTTTACTTTACTTTACAAGACTCTATGAAGAATAGCACTCCATTAGCTTGATACGCGACATACTTTATTTATTTTAATTAACTGTTTAAAAACAAAAAAAACAGCTACTTTCTAATATTGAGGTTTTTACTTTAAGTGTTGAACACCCATATGGAGTACTGTTATTTCATAGAGTCTGGTCCTGAAGTGAATTTTCCAGACCGTGCTCTACCCTTGGTAATTAAAAAAAAATCGTATATCGCCGTTAAAACAGAATATAAACAAACAAATAAAAAGCTAGTAACGATGTTCTTCGGTTTAATTATTATCAACTAAATACCCGAGTACGAGTGACGTGACGTCCTTGAAACTCCAAGTTTTGGGCACATCAGAGGCGAAGTCTAATCGATTCTCCCACATTTCTTATTTACGCTATAAATACGTCTTAGATGCTCGTACGTCGAACGTGTGTTGACTATCAACTCGTCTGGCACCTGCCGATGATTTATATTACAAAATACAGCGGAATATTTCTGTATGAGACAATATGAAAGATGGAAAAGTCCTGTTCGATCGGGTGAAAACTCCGTAAAAAAATGTATTCTGTCTCCATTCAAATTATCTAGTTATGCTAGCTAAAACCGTGTGGATGATTTCATGTACATAAGTAGAGAGTAAAAGTTTATATTACTCCCAAACTCCCTTTGAACTTGTTTTTTTAATTGAACAATTCCATAACTCAATCAAGGGTTCCTACCAGAGGAAGGATAGCAGCTTCCTTCTGAGTATTTTCAACACCAACACTTCGATCATCAATCCGCCTGCCAATCCTGGTGATTATGGCAAAACGTGTATGGTGATTATGGTGGCGGTGGCGTCGTATGGGAGAGGCCTATGTCCAGCAGTGGACGTGTATAGGCTGATATGATGATGAGGACGATAGCTCGTTCAATAACTTATAGTATTAGGTATAATTTGAGAGTTGACGAAATAATTTACTTAGTTATTAACTTTACAAATGAAGCTACGGACCGAAGTTACATTTGCTTTAGGCTACCCAAAGCAAATGAAATAACTGATTCTAGGCATTTGAGCAGTGAGATATCTTTCATTTTGAGCAGTTCCAAAACACTTTGAAGCGAAAGTTCGCATAAGTTCTTAGTACAGTAAAGTTGGACAAAACTTGTTGGAATCCAAAGAACATACCTCGATCCTTTTCAAGATAGCCCAACTTTGAATTATCAGGTTCTCAGACACTTCTACAGTTCTGTTTATTTCATGAATAGCGGTATTTGCGTATTATGGAAATAAGATAGAAAAAGTTTTATGTTTTGAATGGGCTAGCCGACTTTGGACAAAAGAGCTGGTAAATAAAGAATTTGTTTGTATAGCTTGCGCTGCTTTATAACGAAGAGCCCGGGTTTCCTCCAATTAAAAGCTTCGAAGAATTTTTTTATGTTTGGCAATGACATTAAGTAAAATTACATTAGAATGTAATTTTTACTGTATTTAATTAAGTACCTAACTATCAAGCAGGTAGTTAGTAGGTATTGGTCTACTTCGATCTCGTCTGGTAGAAATCGCTCGTGGGCGATAAAACCGCAAATTATAACATATTTTGTAATTGTTTATTTTGTTTATGTTTCTAACTTAAGTGTGAAATATTAGTATTTTTTTCCTTCCCTTCCCTTCTACCTCTCCCCGGTAATAAAACTACTACGGACGTTTGCGACGACTCTATCAAGTGATTTTACCTAAAATAATAGTTATACCACTGTCTTATATAGACTAACTAGCTACTGCCCGCGCCTTTGCCCGCCTTTTATCGGGAAAAGAATAGCCTATATGTTATTCCAGGTCGCAAACTATGCCCATACCAAATTTCAGCCTAATCGGTTCAGTAGTTTTTGCGTGAAAGAGTAACAAATATCCATACCTCCATCCATACAAACTTTGACATTTACCCCCTTATTCATAATAGTCTGCTACCTTAGAGCATTGCTAATCCTCACTCTGTCTTCTTCTATTGACATAAGTCTGAGTGAGAAATAACACTGCTTAGCAGCTGTTTTAAGTTAGCAGACCATTATGAATAAGGTGGTTATAATATTAGTAGGATTCGTATATTCGGGTATACGCTGATGATGATGATGATGATGACGATGAATAGTTATAGGTACTGCGGTAAAGGTAAACTTGAGTTTCGTTAGATTCCAGCTACATATTTCCAACAATTCCCCTTGCAGGGGAGTGGGCTTGACTTTAGATTAATATCCCTGGAGTTTTGAAATATTCCGCAACCGACTTAAAGATAAATTTAATTATGATTAAGGCCTGATTAAAAGATGGGATTACACTCCAAGGGGTAGAAGATATTTTAGGAAGCTGCAAATGAGTTTTGTTACCTTGAAACCATAGCATTAGCAACATATTTCGCCTTTAAAAAAGTTGTACCCATTACAGCATGCAGCCATAGGTAGATTGTTTTTAAATACCTACTAATCCTGATCATTAATTAGCTTACAGAAGTAGGAAGGAAATACTATACTTCGTCCACGAATTTATTTTCTATTTGGTTTACAGAAAAAATTCTAGGTTTACAGAATGTTTACAAATTAGTGCACAATACTGAAGGAGGTTGTTCACCTCCTACCACAGATTCAGCGAACAAATGAAGCCGCAAATGATTCTTTTTAGGAGGTTTTTTTTTAATATTTTTACTAACTATGTCTTATTATAAGTTGTATATTATAATAAGGCAATGTTTGTAATAAAATTCAAAATAATACAAAAAAATGTTTGTGGCTTGAATTGTTTACTGAATATTAATATGTGTATGCATTAATTTGAAAACAGCCTATATACATGTATTATATATTTGCGCGACTATGTTCCTCGAGTATGTTATAAGTTCCCTAACTGTTAAGAGGTGAGTGAATGAAGATTGAATGAACGAATGAAGAATTTCATAGACTCAGTTACTTTTGAAAGACAGTGATGAAAATCTATCGACTCGATGAAAATGGGGACTTACGAAAGTTTCGATTTTTATTGAACCGACTTTGTATGTAACGCAGATTATTTTAGATGGTTTTTGTAAGAGAAAGTATTGAAAATAGTAACTATAAAAATTATAGTTTACAGTATTAATGTTAATTACGGAAAAACGCGGGTAATGCCGCAGGCAAAAGCAAGTAGTAAATATAACAACAAAAATAATACAAATAATTAAATATTTTGATTCCAAAAATAAAGTACCTAATTTAGATGCCTAAGTTAAGTACCTAATACAAAATGTTGAGCATCAAATAACAAAATTGATTACAACTTCTTCATAAACAAAATCGATTATCATAAGAAACAGAATCGATCAAGCATTAAGACATGACTGTTTGACTATCAGTCGAACTACCAAAAAGAAAATAATTTCGTGGAATAGGTATAACAACCTACTACTGCAAACTGCCTAAAGCAATATGTCCCCAAATTATGTAAGTCGGTATATAAGAACATTCTAGAGAAACTTCCTACAAGGAAAGGCCGACCCCACAAAATTATTCGCGATCTCTCAAAACACTCTGAAACTTTGCAAACTTCGGCCCATCCCATACATCATTTTGATAAGATTCTTGGAGATATAATTTTTCAATTTCTATTTAGGAACCTTGGACGAGCTTGATCGATTTATAGAAGCAATTGCTTTGTGGAATCTAGCAATAAATATAGTCAGAAAATAATATGCTGAAAGCTTTCCGAATTTCAATAGAAGTAATACATTTTCACTGACTAAATATTCATGAACTGTGGTGAACTAAATAAAAAATACAGAAAAATAACAAACTAAAATAATCAGTCCTTCTGTGTAAGGGTGCGTTGCCACTTTGTCGTGAGACAGTCGTGCAGTTTAAAACATCATGGCTTGTTTATCAATGAAGGTGTTCACATTATAGAACACATTTTTGTTGTAACGATAGATTGTCGATATAATAGGAAAAGTTAGAGAGAATAGTCGTCCAACGATGAATTAGCCGTTACGTTATAGTGGAAACAATACATACGACGACGTACGATGTCACCGTCGTGAGACAGACAGTCGTAAAGTTTAAAGCATTATTATATGTATCGTGGCTTGTATATTTAAATGACGATGTTCACATACCGGACGGCACGAGTAACTGTCACAACTTTTTTGTTGTGACGATAGATTGTCGATATAATGGAAACAGCTAGAGACGATAACGATAAATTAACTGTTACGACACGACGAATATAATACGAAGGGCGTGTTCCCTAATGGGAACACGTCCTTATTTCTATCTTTTAATCGAAATAAAAGTTTTGACACAAAACCAAAATAACAAAGTTAAGTAACACTCGAGTCTATTATTCATAATTTTACTAGGGTCAGTATTATTTGTCGATTGTTATAAAAAAACCTCATACTCAAGAAATTGGAAAAACCTTTTTATAAAGTAACCGACCCTTATCAAGAAGATACTTGGTAGAAGTGGATATTTCAATAATCGTCTCATACATAATGAGTCGAGCTCAGCATTGGAATACCGAAGGCCAAGTTATCGATACCGAAGGGTGAACCATTCTTTAAACTTTTATAAAACGAGTCATGATAATTACAAATATTCACGAGTATTTTTCGCTTTTATTTACCTAAATATTTTGCCCGACGTTTCAACACTCTGTTGGGGTCACGGGATGTCTATGCGAAACCACTACGGGTTCGGTCTGGCAGGACTAATTCCCCGAATGTCTAGCATGTCTATTTAGTCTAACTCCCTGAATGTCTATTCCCCGAATGTCTAACTTCGCAGATATCCAATTCCCTGAGTGTCCAGTCTATCAGAAAAAAACTTTACGAGTCATGTCCTCCTAGCCGAATTTCGGCCACATCGGTCAGTCTAAACGGAGACGAGCCATGTACGCAGGATATTACAGTGCACAATGGTGTACGAAGGCACAGGAGCACCCTAACCAAAGCAAGATAATCCTGTACTTAATAAACCAGTGTAAAACTGTCCAAATTATTAGTATCTTAGATTTCGTATGTTCGTAAAGCTTTCATATCATCATCATCTGCGTTTGAAAAAACAAACGTCGGACACATCCTTAAATTTTTTCCTTGATCCATCAATAAAAATATGAGCTTTCTAGATAGAGAGAGAGCGATGACAGAGACTCTGTCGCATAGCAGCTTAGCAAACTACAAAACTAAAACATACTATAACTATACAGAGTTAGCAAAATTCCCTATAATTATTTCCTTCACTTACAAGAGAAAATAATTGTCAGTAGCAGCTGCTTTCCAAATACTATAATTTTCTCGTACTGGTCTGGATGTAGCCAGATGAGTAAAATCAGATGGACACCCTAGCGACTCGTGTCTAGACTAGACTGTTAGTATCCTAGTTTTATTGCAACTGTAATGTGAAGTGGTCTGTTACGATACCTAAACGCAGGTTTCAAAGTTTTCCGAACATATTAAATGAAAACTTGAGATATTTTAATAAATACATAAATAAAAAGTTTGTTTATTCAGACATAGTCCATTATGAATACATGCACTAAACACTACAATAAAATAGAATAAAAAAAAAATGAGGATTAAATTAAATTATTTCATGTCACATTATATAGAGGTTACCTACCAGAGGAAGGGCAGCAGCTTCCTTCTGAGTATTTTGCAACACCAACACTGCGATCACCAATCCGCCTGCCAAGCGTGGTGATTATGGCAAATCCCTCCCTACATTGGAGACCATCCACTCGATGGACCGACGACATCGTAGCTGTCGCAGGGAGTCGATGGATGGAGGCGGCTCAGGACCGCTATTTGTGGCGTCGTATGGGGGAGGCCTATGTCCAGCAGTGGACGTGTATGGGCTGATATAATGATGATGATGATATAGAGGTATGCAGCCATTTAACATAATCCCAACCCAAGTAGCCAAAAGAGTTAGGACCCTGTTGAAAGACTGCATAATGGGCGAAACAAACTTGCTGCCTACAACCTGTAGGATGGTGTTGGTACTGCCCCATGTTCTGCGTTAATAAGAATAGGAAAGAAGTTTGAGATTATTGTTAGGAGAAAGTAATCGACATTAATTAATCACGACTGAGTATTATTTGTCGGTTGCTAGAAAAAAACTTCAAACTCAAGAGATTGGAAGTTCCGTTTTAGAATTCCGTACCCAAATGGTACCTTACCTAAACGATATTTAACTATTTTTTGTGTAAAGAAAAAAATATTTTTACGAGGATTAAATTTGGAGAGGATACTTAGAGGGCTGGTCAATAATAAAGATAAAGATATTTTTATTTCAAAAATTACAATATAGTAAGCCTTAGGTACCTAATTACTGCTAATTTATACAACCATATAAGTACATACATCTTATGATTTAATAATCAGTCGGTGTAGTGAGATATCACGTGTATTTATATTTTCATTGATCGCACGAGTTTTAACCGAACGTACAGGTATTTTCATGCTTAATTTTCCTCTTCCTTAGATAACGCGTAACATACATACAAAAAAAAATTATAACCTCCTTCTTTTGAAGTCGGTTCAAAATATCAGGTACAATATAGTAACACGTTCATAGCTCAAATAATCCAACACTTATAAGGAATTTAGGGACTTTTCGGGTATATTCATCATCATCATATCAGCCTATACACGTCCACAGCTGGACATAGGCCTCCCCCATACGACGCCACAAATAGCGGTCCTGAGCCGCCTCCATCCATCGACTCCCTGCGATCGCTACGATGTCGTCGGTCCATCGAGTGCATGGTCCCCCATGTAGTATATTTGGGGATTTGCCATAATCACCACCCTTGGCAGGCGGATTGGTGATCGCAGTGTTGGTGTTGAAAAATACTCAGAAAGAAGCCCTTCCTCTGGTAGGTTCCCTAAGTCGGCTCTTACGACATCCACGGGTTGAGTTGGAGAGGTCGATATTCATACGCCGCGGCTCCACGGCCTTTTATTATCTAGCGGGAATTTAAAAATACCTAGTAGGTTGTTCTAAATACCACCTGAGGTTATTTTTGCTCCAAACTGAGATGAAACTGTTTATACGCATACTCGGATTATTGGATATTTTCAGCCAGACGTTACAAATATAGCATGATTTCATTTAAAAACCAATACTTTTAATCAAGCCAATAAAGAACAAATTTATATTAACTTTTCTCCATTCTCGCCGTTTTATTAGAAAACTTTTAATAATAGCAACTTTTGCACCAACACTGCCTTGTGGGACTAGTTTTAAAATCGGGTAAAAACTGCAAATAATTTAAATTAGCTTTGTTTATCTACTAACTAATATTCTATGCGAAGTATGATGCTTATAAACTCGTGGTAAGTGCCTAAGTTTGAGCTGACTTCCTTGCTAGCTAACACTACCACGCACATAAAGATAATTCCACAAACTATATCTGTTTGTCGATTGCATACAAAAACGTGCCTGCTCGGGCCTTATGAAGGTTCGCGAATGAGTTTACAGCAAGTTTCAATAGTACCATTTTTTTTATAGTATACATCTAGACTTTCGTTTTACCACAATCTCGTGTGATGCAGTGACGATGTGGCCGACGGTGTATCACGAAAGTCTGGAAGACACCTATTCCCTCTTGTCTTGAACAGACCCATATTGTAATTCATCGGCAAAACAGAGAAGCAGGCAGCGAAAACCGCTTAGTACGAGTGGATGGTATATCCACCAGATAAGGATATCTCCTATCCATGCAGTCGTATGTTAAGTATATCAAATTTTATGGTGAGCCTGGAATTTGTACAACACAAGAGGTCTCCGCATGGCAACGGGTGTGTGTCATCCTTCACTCATCACATCAAACTAAATTAGACTCGAACTTTAACTAGATGTCGTCTATTGCAAAATTTTATCGCGCTATCGAATTGTTCCAGTTGTAACTTAGACCCCGCTATCTCGTAAGACCCTCAATTTTGTCGGGCACCATATAGTCTATAACCACCGGGATATTGAGACGAATCAATCGATACCTCTAATCCTGTTGCCCGGACTGTTATAGTACACATGTCCACCACATACCCAAAGCACAGAGGAGTCTCCTGTTGCCCGGACTCTCTAGAGACCGGTGGCCTCAGAAGCCCTCCTCCCCCACTCTTTCAGATTTTTTTTTTATAGATCTTTAATAATAACTATGTTTATAGTATAAAAGTTGACTTGTCTAAGTGCTTATTTTGTAAGCCTAAAGATATAAAGTTATTGATTCTGATTCTGAATTATTATAGAATCAGAATCAATAACTTTATTTCTTTAGGCTTACAAAATAAGCACTTAGACAAGTCAAGTTGTATACTATAAACATAGTTATTATTATCAAATAAGAAATAAGGTGTTATTGATATTCTCTTCACTTCAATTTTTTATCCACTAGTGGAAGAAGTGAAAAAGAAACCACTAGCACATTATAATATCACTTATGTGTCTAATACATGGTTATTTTGGCTATCTAAATCTAAATTTAATGCGATTTAGATACATGTAAATATTTCTATAAAGCTAAACAGAACATTGAATTTCTTACATACTACTGACAGTGCGGAACGGAGCGACATCTGGCCAAGCATTAACATCATTGATGTAATCATCTATGGAGTAAAAGGCCTTCCTGATAAGATTTTGTTTAATGTACTGTTTAAATTTACGAATAGGGAGTTCAGTTGCTTCAGATGGAAGCTTATTATAGAACCGCACGCAATTGCCCATAAATGATTTCCCTACTTTTCGTAATCTATATGCTGGGATGTGTAATTTGTTCTTGTTTCTTGTATTTCTATTTTGAACATCACACTTTTTCAAAAAGCTATCTCTATTTTTGTGCGTATACATTAGATTTTCATGGATGTATTGCGATATTACTGTCAAAATATTTATTTCTTTAAATAATTTCCTGAAAGAGTCGCGTGGCTTTAATTTATAAATTGCGCGTACAGCCCTTTTTTGATGTCAGCTGCCTTTCCCCAAAGCAAAATACCATAGGACATAATACTATGAAAGTAACTGAAATAAACTAACCTAGGTGTATCTTCATCGGTAATATATCTAATTGTACGAACTGCATAGGCTGCTGAACTAAGTCTGCCTGCGAGAGCATCAATTTGCGGTTTCCATTGAAGAGTGGAATCAATATGTAACCCTAAGAAAACGGTAGAGTCTACAAAGTGAACAATCTCATCCTTTAGCATTATCTTAGTTGGAAATTCTTTTACATTTGGTAACATGAATTTAATGCACTTTGTTTTTTTAGCATTAAGTAAGAGGTTATTGGCCGTGAACCAATCTAGTACGTGAATCATTTACATCGTCATAATTACATTTATTTCTGTCAGCTTTAAAAATCAGTGAAGTATCATCAGCAAATAAGACTATATCACACGGATCTTTTGCTAAAAAAAGGAGATCATTTACGTATACTAAAAATAAAAAAGGACCTAATAGTGATCCTTGCGGGACGCCTAATTCAATTTTTGAGCCCCTAGATGCCCCTATAACCCCCTATGCCCCTATAACCTGTTTAATGGTGTACCTACTACTAATTTTATTACTTTGTTTTTAACATAACTTTATATAAATTTAAGCTCAAGAAACCTGTACTTCGAATCTAATTTATTTATGATGTGCCAAGGAGGTGGGCGATGAGGCTGCTGCACAGTTTTTAATTTTTGCTGCCTCGTCGTTCATTTGTAACTTATGTATTTAATAGTACCTTATTCTGAATATACTGAATTATTCTGAACCTCACTTGTTGAAATTGAAGTAGTTGTTTCAGCGCTACGTGGGAACAAAGAAATAGGCTACATACATAGGATGCCAAACTCATAACCCTCGCCCTTTGTTAGTCGGTTAAAAACAGATAAGTTAACTGCACTATGATGTTGGTTTAACTTGATTGGAGCTAGTTTTAACTAATTTGGGTTCGTAGTAAAACAAACAAATAACTCTGCTGCTCGGTTACTAACCACGAGTAGATCTACCTAATTTGCGAAAGTCATACAAACATGGTTTCCATTTGTTGCCTTTGCTGGCTTTATTCTGATTGGATTTTATATATAGGTATGTCCGTTATGTAATTTATAAGTAACTGGGGTCAGTGTAGAATAGATTTTTTTCTAAATAAAAATAAATAAAAAAGCTTTATTGCAGGAAAAATTACAGAGGGCAAAGGCGCGGGCAGCAGCTAGTTTCAAATAATAAAAATTCCGACGGAGCTGAATTTGGTAGAGACCTTGGGTACACAAGTAGAAATAAAGCACCATAAGTCGCCATGGGATCGACCATGTGTGCTAAAAATTATCAGACAAAAATTTGATTATATAAAATTATCTACAAAAATGGTCCTTATCCTTTTCTCCTAAGAATCACCATTTCATCTTAGAAATGGTGATTCTCGCCATCGTAAAAAAGGAGATTCTACATGATATGCACACATTTCCACGCCACCTGCAAGATATGTACTTGGCGTTTTTTTTAACGTGACCTACTCCCCGGTAGACCTACTCCACGATCTGTTATGACGGCGTTTTATGGGTATACTGTAATTACTGCATCATAATTACTGATTTTGATATTTTTAAAGGTGATTGAATGAAACTTTACGTCTGATTTCTGTTAATATTTTAAACTGATTTATATTCTTCAAGTAAAACTTTTATAAAACTTACCGTTTTTGAGGAAAAAAAATAACGAGTATATGACCTTTAACCTTGAATAACTTTTTTAGCACATATGGGATCGATGGGAACTTTTGACACTTTATTTCTACTAATTTACCCAACGTCTCTACAAAAATTAATCTCTGTCGGGATTTTTGTTATTTGATCACTATTTTTATGACTATTTTGACCGAACTAAATATTCAGATTATCTTTCAATCCAACGCAATGTCATTGACTGAAAGTGACTGAAAACCAGGTGCAACTGCACCAAAATATTTTATGAATAACTTCATAAAAAGATCATAAAACTGTAGTAAATTGTAGTTCGGCTTATAAAAACTTATTTTATCAACGAATAACGAAGATAAAGATACTTACCGTACGATAGTCTATAAGGGCGAGACCCCATTAGTGCGTTGCGCTGCGTTGCGTCGTCGTCGCGCGCGTTTCAACCGATCGACGGACAAGAGACGAAGTGGAATATCTGGTTTCTATCTTTTGTCTCGTAGAAGCGATCCAAATGCATTGCACTACCTATATAAGTATATTAACATTTTATGTATAAGACGAGTGTGAGCACCAATACAAACCTAGTGTGGTATAATGGTGCAACATTTAGAAACACATGTATACTTTATAAATAAACAAATATTCTATTCTATTCTAAGCGGGATGCACTGCGTTGCCGGAGCTCCGCTGCGACGACGCACGTTTGTATCTATTCATTGCGAAGGCTGAACTGAGACGCAGCTGCGACGGCATACCCTCTTGCGTTGCGTTGTCGCAGCGTCAACGCAACGCAGGTGTGGCATACAATGTGTTGTTCCGTTGCCACGACGCGACACAACGCAGCGCAACGCACTAATGGGGCCTCGCCTTTATTGCTCACGATGAACATAAAGCAAAAAACTGTAAAATGAATTGGACAACTGAAAGCTTCTCCAAACTTCTACAAACAAGTACATTATCCCTGAATAAAACTAAAGAAAATAAATTAAATCCATAAAAACTGTCGAAAATAAAGAGAGAACTACTTTTATTATCTCCGAAAAGCAATAATGTTTTTGAAAGTTAAAAACACGATATGTTATCTGAAGCTATTTTGTTGTAGGTAAACCCTTTTTTGCCGTTGCGTCGGTGATAAACTAGTCTGAGGTTCAAAGAACAGTTAAAGCTCCCGTAAGAAATGTGAAGGCTTTCAAAAGTTTTATGAAGACAAATCTGGTAGAAAAGAATCGGAGAAAGTTAAAACCACTTGCTTTAGATTCAAATATTGGGATATTCACACTCTTCTACAACCTATCTTTTTGCTACAAGGGTATTCTGATAGGTACCCGTTGAAATCATAATATCCTGGGCTCGTAATCGCAAAAACGAAATCGAAGTTTTCGATTTGTTTTCGCGCAAACTGTAATCTTATGCAAGCGACATAAGAGTTGGTTTTGCTCGAAAAGGAATCGGAAACTTCGATATTCCTTTTCCGAGTAAGCCCCCTGGTAGGTAGAGTTTCTTGGAACTGTTCCGCTGTGTAAGTAAACTAACCCAAAGTTTATTTAGAAGAGATCGTTGTTAGTGATATGGCCGCCAATTATGCCATACTTTAGTTAGTATTAAGTTCTTGTTCAATTGTTTCATGTATTGATGGTGCTTATAATATAGTGGTTAGGTATATAAGTAAAATATTGTAAGTCCATAATTAATGCATAAACTGTTGCTCCACTTAGCTTTTAAGATCATTTTTAACCGACTTCAAAAGGAGGAGGTTCTCAATTCGCCTGTATGTTGTTTTTTTTTTGTTTGTATGTTACGCAATATCTCCGCCAATAATGGACGATTTTGAAAATCATTTCGTTATTGTATAGAAAATGATCCCGAAGGGGTCCTATGAAATGTTTATCCCCAGGGGATTAGTGTTTATCCCGAAAACCTAAAAAAAGTGTAAAAGTAAGGGAATTTGAAGTCAGTTTATCGTTTTTTAAAACACGCCATATATGTACCGACACAGTTTCTACAATAAATCTATTTCATTTCAAAAAGGAATATTATTTCTAGTTCCAATCCAAAACATTCGTCCTTGTGTTGAGTGAGGTGTGGGCTGAGTTGACCAAGGAGGTCAACTCAGCCCACACCTCACTCAGCGGGCCGAAATTCATATCCACCGAATCTATTCTACAGGAACCTTTTGATAGCTGACTGGGTAAACCCTACTCAATTATTACAGAGGCTGTTTTAGTCGAGCCAACGTTCAAGACGCTTGTAGATTGAATCTATATTGTGCCTCCCTACCTTCTTAGACTTTGATTTCTGAATTGAGTGCTCATGAGATCAAAGACCGATTTCAGGTCTTCGATTTCCTGTATAGATAGATAGACGTCCGTCATCGCATTGATAGAGCCACAGAGTATATAATACTATGTAGGGCCAAGAAACCAATGTCAAAGGTACCAACAATCAAAATGAAAATACTCAATATATTTATTATTGTCATCACATTGGCTTTTATAGGTAGGTAATTTAGTTAAGTAAATATCACAATGTGAACCCTGCTGGGCGTAAACAACAAGTGTAAGACAGGCCGAGGTTGTTTAAGGTAGAAAAACAAAATATATGTAGGTAAATCACAAATAAAAAGTAAATAAGAGAGTTATGCTCACTTCGGACCGCAGAAAGTTTTATCGCGCGAGCCCAAGTGAAAATACAAAATAAATCAATATTTCTAGTCGTTTGTTGTTAAATTCAGCTTGATTTTTTACAATCAATAAAAATAGAATCAATTTAGAACTAGAATTTACAATTGGAACAATTGAGCTAACTGCAGTCTGTAACAAACAATCTACAACAAACCACAATAATATTACCTACCTATGGTACGTACGTATGTATGTAGGTTGAGCTCTCGCGAGAGCTAGCGAGCTAGCCTTCCGCTATGGGAGCGGGAATAGGGGTGCTTCAAATTTACTGCCCGAATACAATCGAGCAAAAACTACGATTTCGCCTTTCAAATAAATGATGATGATGTTGGTGCTCTCCTAGCCGAAATTCGATCACGGCGGCTAGTTTTAAGATGGCTGGTGCTCAGGACATTATAGTGCACAATTGTGCACGCAAACACAGGTGCACTCTCTATTCCCTCCTTTTCATAATCCAATAGGACGGCAGCCTGACACGACCATGGAGAGGTTAGGCGCAGGACCCACAGTTTACCCTGCTTTCCGACTTTGGCACGGGGGTGTAGCACCGCCAACTTCCTGACTCCGGACTGTTACAGTAAATTTTTCTAGCTAGAAAAATCTCCATAACAAAAGTCTTGACCCGACCCAGGATCACCCACCTTTATCAACGATTGAACTTGCGACCGCTAGACTAACGAGGCAGTCACGAATAAGCTACATACTAACCACTGCCAGAAGTGTATTATTTAGTGGTAAGGTTGCTAAATCGGCTAGTAATTTGGTTCAAATTCCTACCCCTCTAATTATCTTATCTTCTACCGACCGGTGGTGACTAGATCTTGTGTGAGAACGTATCAGCATCTCGTAGGTACGGTCTGCAAGAAAAGGTTATTCTTCTTGAATAAATTTTCCACTCGTCTAGTCAGATCGGCGGCGACAGTATTTGACCATGACAACTGTTGCAATTTATTAGGTACTTCCATTCTGGAGACAGTCAAATATGCATATCTACCTAACTTTAGTTTCATTTCAAGACGTTGGGTGAATTATTGCCCTTGCCTGGTAAACAAATAGAACCGTGGTTTAGTAGTATTTGTACAGTTTGCACCTCATCATCATCATCATCATATCAGCCTATACACGTCCACAGCTGGACATAGGCCTCCCCCATACGACGCCACAAATAGCGGTCCTGAGACGCCTCCATCCATCGACTCCCTGCGACCGCTACGATGTCGTCGGTCCATCGAGTGGATGGTCTCCCATGTAGTATTTGTGGATTTTCCATAATCACCACGCTTGGCAGGCGGATTGGTGATCGCAGTGTTGGTGTTGAAAAATACTCAGAAGGAAGCTGCTGCCCTTCCTCTGGTAGGTTCCCTTAGTCGGCTCTTACGACATCCACGTGTTGAGTTGGAGGGGTCGATATTCGTACGCCGTGGCCCCACAGTTTGTACCTACCCTTGGTCCAAAAAACAAAACAAAAAATATGCTGCCATGTAAGAAAAAAGGATCTAAGGAAAAATAGCATTGCTACAAACCCAAGGACCGAGTGGGAGGAGTGGTCGTCACCCCTCAAGTTGTCGGGACAAAGAGGCAAAGCCTCGAGGCCCCTCAACTAGGGCCGGACTGAAGTTCAGTACCCATTGGTAAGTCTCTAAGGTATATAGTCTCTAAAGATTAGCACAAGCTATTTCCTTTTTGTGTCATCCGCGCTTCAGACACCAACGCAAGCCTTTCAAGGCTTTTGTTGACAAATTAGCAGCTTCCAACTATGTACTTTCACAACTAGAATCCAGCTTGTCTGCGCTGGCCGTAATAAGAAGGTTTCTACGCAACTCACGTACTACGCTATCGCACGACGCGACGTAGCATCTACTATGTGTTTATTGTAGTCAGCCTAATTGAGATAGAAGGTCCTTTATGAAGTGGTGCTTCGGCCTCCAACTATTTTTTTTACGAGTATTAAGCCTTGAATTAATTGGACCAAGTAAGAGTGTTCAGGAACATTATTTGTAGCATGCTAATAGCAGTTAGGTATATCTTTTTTCTGCTAGGAGACCTTTTGCCGAAATGTTTTCTTCTTCTTCTCGGTGTCATCTGCATGGGTGAGTGAAGAATTATTGCCATGGTGTTTTTTTTTATAGTATATAGACCATCTTGTGACCACAATCTCACCTGATGGAAAGTGATGATGTGGCCGACACGTTGTATCACGAAGGTCTAGAAGACACTTATTCACTCTTGTCTTGGTGTTTTCGCCTTCTTAAATGCTCAAAGTTATTACGGATTGGATTGACTCGACACGAGCATAATTTATCCATTTTAAGTTATCTAGGTCTTTACACTACACGTTTTTCAATAACTGAATATGTCAGTTAGACTCAATCTTTATGTCTAAGAGGGAAAATGATATAGAACTGATAGAGAACCTTAGTCAAAAAAAACAATAACGGTGTTTTTTTAGTCGGTATACTTTCGTTTGATTGACTACAATATCACCTGATGGAAAAGAATAGTAGTGTCACGGGAAAGTAAAATTTCCCTTCACTCTACTAGTAGGGCCAAGCGGTAGTGCCTAAGAAAATAAAGGAAAGTGACGATGTGACCGACGGTGTATCACGAAGGTCTAGAAGACACCTTTTACCACTTTTAACTTGAACAGACCCAGGTCGTAAATGGCCAGGAAAACAGACGTAGCAGAGAGTTCTAGTTCTATTCTTTAGCGGTGCGAATGATGAAGGTGAAGGAAAACCGCTGAGAAAATCGTGAAATTATACAATATAGACTTTTTGAGAAGGTTTGCTTGTTGACGCTATGAGAGACTGGATTATTGTAGTATCGCTCTCTGGTACGGTAGTAGGTGTCGATAACTTTTTAAGCTCATCATCATCATTATAATAAGTAGCGGAACACTTAGCAGTCCGTAACACAGGCTCGCCCTAGCACGGCTGCTAAAGCTCATGTTATTGTAATAAGTTATGTACCTACTTACTTTCAAGTATAAATTTAATTTCATCATCATCATCATCAGCCCATACACGTCCACTGCTGGACATTAAATTTAATTTAAAATGAACTAATTAGCCTTCAAATGATTACCTACTGATTGTCTGTGTATGCTTGTAATTAGCTCATTAATTTGTAACTTTTTTAAGTATGTACCTGTTGTCGTAAATAAATCTTTAAAATCTTTAAATCATCATCATATCAGCCCATACACGTGGACTGCTTGGCGTCGACGCCACAAAAAGTGGTCCTAAGCCGCCTCCATACATCAACTCACTGCGAGCGCTACGTTGTCGTCGGTCCATCGGGTGGATGGTCTCCAAACACTCCGTTTCGTGTTGCATCGTGGCCGCCACTCGAGAACCTTTACTCCCCAGCGGTTATCAATTCAGCTTACTATTCTGAGAGCTATGTCAATGATTTTGGTTACTCTACGGATTTCCGTATTCCGGGTTTCTTTTTAAGCTCAAAGATTTGTTTATGCACTTTTAGGTACCTAATAAAACATTACATTATAAAAAAACAGTCTTTATTGTTACTAAGTAGTTAGCAATAACGAAATACAGCTTTGCGTAAAACTAACGTTACATAAGAGCTCGGTAAAGAAACATTAAAATATACCGGTACATTATCTAAACGTTGGGTTCTCGAGATAAAAGCCTCATCAAATATACAGGAGCTATCTACCGGAAAGAATAATCACAGCGAGTTTGGAAATAATATAACCTTTAGTGAGAAAAAGTATCTTGACCAGTGATATTGATATGTATCACATTTACGTTCTCTGTAACATGTATGTATGTAGGTAATTAAGATTGCTATTTTTTTTTTTTAATTTAATTTTAATTCATTTGGGCCATATTCTGCTAATCACTTCACTTTGACAATGATGCCGTCACAGAATTATATATTTTGGCATTTTACTTGAGATAAAAGATACTACAGAAATTGTGTCAACCTGTGGTGAAGTCATAGCCAGCCGGCTCACGAACTATTTGGAAAAAGAAAATGTCATGAGGTGAAATGAAAAGAAAAACAACAGTGGAAAAAATTCTGAATACTAGAAAAAGCTATATTGTAAAGAATATCATACTAATTTGTCGTAGGTGTGGAAGCTAATAAACATCCAAACCCTTAACTCAACTCTTTTCTTCTTCTTTTACCTTTGGCTAACTACCGACTACACCTACAAATCCAGACGTAAAGTCATCTCGCAAGAAGTTAAAATTGAAGTTGGACTGACGCGCGTCAAAACTGACTTGCTAAAAACCATTATATCAATATCTCCGTGAAATTGCACTGCACGCACTATCTAGAGTTTCATTCATCTCTATGTACTATTCTGCGACGATACCATTATCATAGTAAAGCGATTGGTTACCAGAATTGGGCCCCTGGATACGCGCATAGTAAAATTTCCATGCAATATGCAACTCATCTAATATATTAGATTCAATCCACGCAATTGGAAACCGAGAGCCATAATCAGCTAGAATCCAATTACGAATACCATTACTTTTAATCACCTAGGGATACTAATTCCTATGGTAATGGTACTAATGATAATGGTAAAGTACAGAGGGGTTACAGAAATAGAGTTAGATATGTATAGAATAGAGAACTATTCTGTGTCACTTCATGAAATCCTTTTTTAACAGACTTCAAAAAGAGGAGGTTCTCAATTCGTCTGTATGTTTTTTTTATGTATGTTACGCGATATCTGCGCCAATTATGGACCGATTTTGAGAATTATTTCACTATTGTATAAAAAATGATCCCGAAGTGATCCCATATTTTTTTATCCCCAGGGGATTAGTATTTATCCCGCAAAACTTAAAATAACTGTAAAAGTAAAGGAATTTGAAGTCGGTTTATCGTTTTTTAAAACACGCCAAATTATTATATGAAGATCTCGCCATGATTTTACATGAAATGAATACACTTGGTTATATTCAACAATTTGCATAAAGCCCATCACAAACGTAGCTATAATATACAGTAATATAAATCATATCAAGGTATAGCGCGATATATTTTCTATACAAATTTTCGAGTGACCGCACACACAGCTAAAATTTATATTTCTATGACATCACCAAGCTATACTGTCATTGCTTGTATTTCTTGCTTTATAGCACGGCATATTACTATATATTTATAGCTATGTATGTGATGGGCTGGTAAGAATAAACAAAAATAAGTATAAAAAACGCTTGACTGGAAAATTATTGTCGTGCAAAATACTTATCCCATCTAATGTCATTTATAGACTCAACATGAGTCGCTAGATAATGTTGAATAATTTTCAACAAAGTATAAAAAGATCTTGATTTTTACGATTTAAATTTATACGACATTAATTTATTTGATAGCGTCTCTATAACATTATATTAATAGCAACAGAAATATAATAATTAAATTTTTAATTATTTTGGGAAATAAATTCACAATGCCCATTGATATGTTTTGTATATAAATAAGTATATATATTTAGTACAAGGCACGTCTGTTTGTACTGCATTACAATAATTATAAATTCTAACATTCATTTCAATTCTAATTTATCTTATCTTAAATAAATATTTACACTGATTCGCTACTTATTTACATGGCACATGTTGGCTTAAACGTATATAAAATTATTTCTAAATCATATAACATAGCATAAAAAATATGATTTGTAAAAAAATCTAACCAGTTTAGAATTTAAAATCTATTAATTGTTATTTAAAAATGGCACTATGTGTGATATAGCAATCAAAGTGATTTATATGATTTAGATGTATTTGCATAATACAAAAAATACAAAAAATAAAACATGAAGAAATACATAAAAATTCACATAACATATAAAAAAAATATTACGGACATGAAATTAAACAGGTAATCAACACAAGATATCTGTTTCACAAACTTATTCACCAATCCTTCTTTGGCTGCAAAATATCCAGCGTCAAATTAAATGCACCAAAAAACAATCCATACCAAAAATATTAAATATTGTCCACGCAGAAAATTCTTAACGAATTGGCGTCAAACACTTAACTTAAAAAGCTACACAAAAATCTTTCTTCACGATTTCTTAAGCCGAGTACAAACTGGTGTTACGGGGCGTAATGTACCATTAGCAGCATGAAACGTTACACCGTGTTCTAAAGGCTCGTTGCTCGTAGCGAGCTCCTTCTTCCTTCGTACTGACTGCATGAATGCTCATTGTGTATGTAACATTACGTCCTGTAGCACAGGTCAGTAACCGGCTTTAAGATCACTTAGGTCTTTGATAATAACACTAAAATATCCAGGCACTTTCATCACAGTTTATCAAATTTGCTTCAACGATAACTTTGTCTAGCAACTTTTGGATTTCAAAGGTTTCTTCTGTTAATTCAAGATTTATTATATAACCAACTATACACTACCCAAACTCGGTGTAAAATGTTTGTTAACAAACCACGACTCAAAAAAACCAAAACTCACTTGCTTGGCGTCATGTTTCAGATATTATTATTAGCAATATTTATTGATAGAAGATCGATCTCAAATCGACAAGTAATGTAAATTGCGTATAAAAAGGCGCGGCCACGGAGTAAAATTTAGGTTAAATCTGGACGGTTTGTTTACAAAAATATTGCATCTAATTTACCTTGAGTATAGAAATCTTGAGTCCTTGAATTATTTGCTCTTAAAATCAGCTTGAATGATACGCTATTCCATATCATTTACTACATCCCTTTTCCATAAAACATGAATGTTACCTTCAAAGGAGCACATTATGCCTTCCAATCGGTTATGTTCTGGGAATGCTTTGATGCTCTCTCAATAAATCCGTCAGTATCTGTCGATACCCTTTGATAATCTCAATAAAACTTATCTTCCTCAACGTCGATATTGCTCTTATTGTTCGGTTGGTTGGAATGTCTTCGCAGGGTGCCGACAGAGTCGTATTCATTGGCGATTGCTTTAGGGTACAGTTTGGGGGTGGCTAATGCCGTGTTGTGGTTGTTTGCATTGGATAGATTGTTGCTTTTGGAGAGGACGATGCCGCTTGAGCCTCCAATGCCGGTAAAGGAAGGCTGGCGTTTCGCTTTGCGGGGCTGTGGACAAAATTATTTTGTTAATTTACATAGAACAAATAAATTCATAATGCAACAATCTAACTCCAAGCTAATTAGAGCTTGTGTTATGGGTACTATTGTAAATAACTGATATACTTTTTAATATATACTAATTTGTGGCTTCAAACAAACGGAAAGTTGTAAACCGTTCTTTAGTCAGTTGAAAATCTTAACGTTGCCGACCATGTAAATTTTTGAGACTGCAGTGTTCGTAAAAATTTATCTGAATCTCTTTGAGAAATTTAAGTGTAAACGTCATGTATCTAAGTAATTTACATTTAAAATAAATAAAAAATATATTCAATGGTGTCCAAGAGAGCTACTACCGACAAACTGTTGTACAGTTTGGCAGGAACAACTTACTGTAATGACCTTTAAGTTGAAAAAATAAACAAAATAAATAAATAAACCACAATCTGTTGCCGTGGCGGTCGCAACGTAAGAATTGACCTCTCCAACTCAACCCGTGGATGTAAGAGCCAACCACAGATTACATATTATCATGTGGAGCCGACTACGGGACTACCAGGTAACTTATCAGAGGAAGGAAACCAGCTTCCTTCTGTGTACTATCAGGATTATGTCCCCCTCCTTTGGGAGAGTCAAGTTCGTGGACGTTTGAGTAGGTACTACGTACTAGAGATGAGTCCGGTATTCAATAACTAACTCAGTACCTGTTAGCATGGTCCTAAAATATCTAACGCTATTGTAAAATCCGCATACCGCTAGGGAATAACTGTGCAAAGCGAGCATCGCGCCTAACCGACCGTGAGCCATAACTACCCAACGCTTCAATACCTATACTTACCTAACTATCATCTACGCATAGGTACTAGCGGACCGTTCACCCGTAAAGTTATGTAGCTGCAACAAGTATTTGGTATTTCTAACCAAATCGGTTAGATGGTATTTCTAACCAAATCGGTTAGAAATATATTGGGTAGAAATCAGAACAGGTATAGAGTATTGTAACGTTATTGGGTACCAGTTGGTACTAGCGGTATTGAAACAAAATACCCAATAACCGGTAGCCAAAATATCCAATAACTCCCATCCTTACTACGTACTACACAATCGCTTCTCGTCGCTTGACGTAAAACTGACATCGTTTAGGTCTTTCTACCAAACATTGAACACCTGTAAGCTCTGGAGAGAGTACACCAAAAGGACGTATGATAAAATACGCGTGGCCTACAATAACATTTTCAAGTAGCTAATGGTGCTCTGGTGCTCAAGTGCTTCTGGAATGATAAGATAGGCCCACGTAGACTCATTCAACGCAATTCAGAGGAAGAAGATTGCGCCTTTCTTTTATGTTCAACGTTGACTCTTGTTACAAATAATACAATGCAATACAAATACTCTATAATGCACACCAGTTAGAGAAAAATAAAACAGGAAAGCACAAACACAGAAACAGTTGCACAATGGCCGGCCTTATTGCTAAGAGCGATTTCTTCCAGGCAACCTTTGGCCTTGGACACGTAACTATAATAATTTTATCCTCAAAAGTCTGGCAGAAAGACTTATTCACACAATTACATTTCGACAGTGTTGCCATTTAAACCTATTGACTATTTTTGTTATTGTTAGCTTAAGCTTTTGTATTAAAAGTTATATTTTATAGTACTTTTATAGCTTAGATATAAATAGATCTGTATTTGGAATAAAGAGTTATTATTATTATTACTCTGTTTCTCATTTCCATGATCACGGGCCATATAGTGACCCGGTTCTTTGGGAGACATGTGTGGGGCCGAAGCCAACAGCACAGAGGCCCTTTATGAGAATTAATGTAAAGGCGAGAGCTACACATAGCGGGTATCATCCTTGGTTGCACAATATCATACAACCGAATATGGTATCCGCCAGGTGTAGAGACTATTGCGAAGGAAAATGAAAATAACAAAAAAAGCCATGTTACTGTGGTGAATGGATGGACTGGGTAATTGGGCTATGGGGGAGACTATGGACGCCTGCCATAAACATACTCTCAATACTGTTACAAGCGGCTGACGGTGGCTTACCGAATGCTGGATGGGTTCCTCAAAATGTCGGCATAAATGCCGGTAAAGGAACAACATCGGTGCAAACGACTAAGGGGTGTCGAGAGGTGAGGCCCCGATTTCACCATCACGAAGACACGTGAGCGGGGTTCCTCGTTATTACGCCATTAGACACTTCCACCCCCGAGTCTACATCCTAAGATGCATCTTGATATTAATGAAGAGTTATTATTATTATTTATCCATCCTCGTGCCAAACAAATTGACGCAAATCCTTATACCACCTCATTCTTAATTAGGTACTACAACTTAGAAAAGATACCGAAGAAATGTTGTAAAGAAATATTCTTGAAGGTCCGCAGTTATACAATAGCTTACCCGATAACATTAAGAACTGTTTATAAATGTACATATTTAAGAAGATATTGAAACAATACATTTATGACAAGATTTATTAAGTGAGCGTACGGTACCATCTTTTTACTGTTAAATCTACTACTACAATTTACTAAACTAGTGGCATTTAGTACTAATTAATTAAGTATTTATTCAACACCAACACTGCGATCACCAATCCGCCTACCAAGCGTTAGAGATGAGTCCGGTATTCAATAACTAACTCAGTACCTGTTAGCATGGTCCTAAAATATCTAACGCTATTGTAAAATCCGCATACCGCTAGGGAATAACTGTGCAAAGCGAGCATCGCGCCTAACCGACCCTGAGCCATAACTACCCAACGCTTCAATACCTATACTAATCTAACTATCATCTACGCATAGGTACTAGCGGACCGTTCACTCGTAAAGTTATGTAGCTCCAACAAGTATTTGGTATTTCTAACCAAATCGGTTAGAAATATATTGGGTAGAAATCAGGACAGGTATAGAGTATTGTAACGGTATTAGGTACCAGTTGGTACTAGCGGTATTGCAACAAAATACCCAACTAATAACCGGTAGCCAAACTATCCAATAACTCCCATCCTTACCAAGCGTGGTGATTATGGCAAAACCCCCCTTACATGGGAAACCATCCACTCGATGGACCGACAACATCGTAGCGGTCGCAGGGAGTCGATGGATGGAGGCGGCTCAAGACCGCTATTTGCGACGTCGCGTCGTATAGGGGAGGCCTATGTCCAGCAGTGGATGTGTATGGGCTGATATGATTTATGAATTAAGATAGTCAGTAGGATTATTGTATGTACTCATTTAAGTGAACATTGTTCTTTTGAGTAAATACATTCGTTAAACTGAAACTGATACCTAACCCCACAAATAACCAGTACCCTTATCAAAATCTTTCAGCCATCCTTTGTCTTAGAAAATAGTATGACCTTTCCAAAACACAAGGTATCTTATTTTAACTCCATTGTACAAAAATAGCGATTATGAATCTCTATTAAAACCAGTCTGTAATCTAAGGGATAGCGTTTCAAAATTTCCACGAAGACAATACCCATTATTTTCGGATTGGCATTTTGTGGAACAATGAAGCCTGCGTCTGAAAGGGTGTAGGTGGCTGGAGCCAGTTTGGATGAAGCTATAGAAGTTTTATTAAAGTTAATTTAGGAAAGGATTATGTAACGAGCTTTAGTCCTCAGATTTATCAATAATAAGGGTAGTACCATAATTTGTGAGAAGTTTATTATATTGTTTATACGTATATTTATTTATTTGAATGGTAAAAACACGAATTGATAAATTGTACACTGCGGAATGCAACGACTGCGCTTCGACACAGGGTGTACAAACACTAATTCCGATAAAAAATATTTTTATCATAGTTTATTATTAGGTACTTACATTATGACTGTTTTTTTTTTTTAGTAAATAATAATTTATTTGATTGGTTATCTCTTATTGATCTTTCAGTTTTTGTATATCTTTATTTTTTGTTGATATCTTATGTTCGTTTGTGTTAATTTATATTTAGTAGTTAAAGGAATGTTATTTGTAAATTTTGTAATCTACCACTACCCACTAAATTGTTGTCCACACTACCCAAAGGTTAGCAGGAAAAGAATGCTATGTATATTGTATTCTAATATTGTTTACTCTTCTTTAACTTATCCTAAAGCCGGATACTGACTGGTGTTACGGGGTATAATGTAACGTGTTACACAGCGAGCGTTCGTGCAGTCAGTACGAGGAAAGAAGTTGGTCGCAACGAGCAACGAGACAGATTTTTGACGTTTCATGCTCGCTGTGAATGGTAGATTACGCACCGTTACACTGGTCAGTGCCCGCCTTATGATGGATTAACCACTACGTCAGATCCGAATACTTTCGAATTTATTCCGACTTTTTATTTACTCATTCAGAGCTATAATATAATGTGAAATGGAGACACATGTAGTAGAGTATTGATAGCAGCAGAAGTTACCAAATGTTCAAAATCCTACTGATCTTCTTTCTGGCCCTGTTTGGGGCACAGAGGGGGGCCTCGAGGCTTGGCTTACCCTGGCGTGGTTTGTTCCGGCGACGACCCCTTAGGCCTCAATCAATGGATTAGGCACTTATCGCTATAATGTGCAAGTTTTTTTTCAGGCAGCAATGCATTAGACACTCTTCGCTCTAATGTTTTTTTGCCGCAAAGTATTTAGTATATTATAGTTTATTAGTGTATTATAGTTGTTTTTGTATTTTTAAATCCACGATCCACGTCCGTCATCAGATGTTCTAACCTATTCAAACAAATTTAAGTATAAAGAGAATTTCAACTTACGACATCTTTTAAGGGCACAGTGACATAGCTGTTCTGCTTGGCTGTGATGTAATGAGGGCTGGAAGGCACTCGGTTCTGTTTGTTCCACGGCATCCGGGATCCGCGCCTTTGGCACACGATCACAATGGCTAAGCACAGGAGACAACCTACGAAGAAGTGGTTACGTTAGTTTTGACCATCCATTGTAACTAACACTAAAATGCTCTTTTGGTTTTTGTGTGTCGATGTAGCCATAGATTAACTTTTTCACTTTGGTAAATCTATGATTTAGCCACCTGTAATTATGCGGGGAGTCGATGGATGGAGACGGCTCGGGGCCGCTATTTGTGGCGTCGTATGGGTAGGCTTATGTCCAGCAGTGGACGTGTATGGGCTGATATAATGATGATGAATTAAGGGCCAGCCTTTATTTAGATAGGTACTTATCCCTACTCTTTTTCGTAATATATGGCGAAGATATTTTTCGTTGTTGGTTCAATAACGCGTGACCCGAGAGCTGGTGAGTATCTGAAGCGACGCGTGACCCGAGAGCTGGTGAGTATCTGGCGCAGCGCATTAGCATTGCCATACAGCGGGACAATGCAGCCAGCGTCTTGGGGACGCTTCCGACTGGTATTGATATGGACCAGTTGAGCTATCTGTAGATTATTTGCAACAGTCTGCAGTTAGCTCGATTGTTTCAATTGTAAATACTAGTTTAATTTCTATATATTATTTGATTGTTATTTTCTTTGTCAATAAAGGTTCAATAACTAAATTATAATATTAAAAAAACTTATAGATGCAAATAACTGTCTCCGTTTTTCTGTTGCCTTTTCACGCCTAAATAGCAAAACGTATCAACATAAATTTTTGTAAGGGAATGATAAATCTCATTAGCTAGATTTTGAGTTGTATAAAACACATTGAAAATGCCAATCATAAATAACAAAAAGTCTCAAAATATGGACCCATCTAGGGCACAAAAAGATAAGTAGGTATGTACGAATACATATCTTGCTGGGTCCAATCTACTACGTAAGTAATTAATGTTCTTAAATAATATGCTAATGGGGTGAATAAAATTAGTTTTAGCTTTATAAGATAACGTACCCATAAGAAAAGCGCCTACAACGCATCCTACGATGCTCCCAACACTGAGGGTCCTGTTGTGGTCCATAGTCACGAAGGAAGCCATCTCCACGTTCTGAGTGTAGGCGGGCAGCGCGTGCAGTTCTGTTGGGGATTTATCATGGTTTATTTCTTAGAAATGGTGATATCCGTGCGAGCGAGTGCTTTATTCATTGCCATTGAAAAAAGGCCAGGTCAGTATCTCTAAAATATCTAGGTATTCTACTCGTACTCAAATCTGCTGCGGGCTGCGGATGCATTTAGTGCTACGTGGACGGTCCGCGCGGACGTCGTCCGGAGCTATCGCATAGAAATCAACTATTGCGTTTAGTAGTGCATGGCCTACGGAGCGTTCGCCCATGCAGACTAGGACCATCCGTCGAGGGCGTGCATGCTCCAGACGCCCGCATGCGGACACTCGAGGCATCTAATCTACGCGTTTAATGCTGTGCGGATGCAGAATCTGCCCGGACGGGTGTGCTTGTCCATATCGTTAACATCATCGCCACACTCCGCCGTCTGTAACCGTGCCCTGAGGCATGCCCCTGACTCGCAGCTGCGTTGTCACTCACTCGCCGTTCTCACACAGACCCCACTCGCCCCAGTCTCCTTTACTATGGTGATCTACAGTAGAGACTCACCATTGTCCATATCGTCATCATCATCGCCACACATCGCCGCCTGTAGCTGTGCCCCGAGGCATGCGCCTGACTCGCAGCTGCGTTGTCGCACTCGCTCGCCGTTCTCACACGGACCCCACTCGCCCCAGTCTCCCCAACCTGCGTCTGAATCTGTAACCATCACAAAACTCTGTCAAGCACACTATCCATCAAAAGAGGTCTATCTACACCATCCCAGAGAAAATGAACCCGCAATTTCTGCTTACCAAAAGGCTCTTCGCCTACTAGACCGCACAGGTCATTGATGATTATCAAATGACACAAGCACCATTATGAATCCTAAGTTTCGTAATCGCTTTTGTTCTTGGTAGGTTTTGTTAAGGATATAAATTGGTTTCGGACACCGGAAATATGTTGATACAGCCGCTTGAATGTCTTATCTCCCATTTTCAAACAAATTTTTACATTCAATTATTCCATATTGATGTTTTAGATTAGATATAAATATTTAAGCTCTGCGTACCAGCACAGTTCGTAAGACAGGCGCGTCGCTCCAAAGCCGCGGCCGCGTCGGTGCACCCTTCAGGCGACAGACACTTCCTCGTGCGAGATCTGTGTCCTTTAGCGTTTCCTCCGTTCACGCAGTTTCCACTACAAGAGCTCCATTCTGTCCAGCAGGACCATTCTCCTGGAAGACCGAAGAAGATGATATTTTTACCTAAAATCTTTGACAAAATAACCAATATTCTAAGCCTAGAATCCATGTAAGCACAGCATGAAATAAATGGATGAAATTTGAAACTTTTGTAACAATTAATAGAAGTTTGGTATCATCGGTGTAACTGTTATGTAGAACTGTCCACACAGTAGGTTCGTGTCTCAAATAATGGTTCCAAAACGTGAAGGAAGAATGTGAGAAGTCCTTACCAGAGCAAGCATGTGTATTGCAAGGCCTCAGCATATCATCAGGCCCGTCACACGGAGGCCTCCTGCAGCGCCTGCGCCTGGTCTGTTGGCCTCCGCCGCAGGCCGCTGTGCAGGCCTCCCAGGGGCCCCATTCCTCCCAACCAGACTCTTCTTCAGGGGGAGTGTTACTGCAAGTGCCTCGGGAGTTGCAGTAGCGTTCTTCTTCGCGGGCTATTGACAACTGAAATTAAATAAGTATTTTATTGGTAGAAAATAAAGTTTGTTATACACGCTAATTTTGCCAAAATTAGGAAACGCCTTGCCGGAATTCCTCTTAACCATTATAACGGCTGCATTAATTTTTATTCGAAAATAGCTAATTGGTAACCTTACCATAAAAATAAAGTAAACTTAATTCAAATCAGGTCATCTCTTTGGGGGATCCATGTCATAGGTTTTCTTACCTACATATTATAGTCGTTTGAACTTATAATAACCATTCAGTTATGTTGAGGGTTTGAAAATGTTGTCAATCGTAATCTTGTTGGTACGGTAGATTTGAGTGTGTCACTCAGTTACCTTAATTTGCTCGGGTGAAGGAGCCTTGCACAAAAACTTGAATCTCTTCTCGGTGTAGCTCCCATCTGACGTGTTACCTGCAAACAAACAAAATATTCTAAGTCAAGTGCAAACCCTTTCTCCACGACATCCCAATTCTTCACATCTTATTTTTTTTTTCCTTTTCTAGCCTATTACAATCTGGATATTTTCAAGACAAGAGTGAACTGTGACACAATAGTTTGTGCAAGTGTAAGAAACCTCTTGAACTCTTACCGGGAATCTGCACCCAGGGCGTCCAAGCAGTCGCCTTCCGCACCTCACAAGGTCGCATGTCGCATATCTGCCGCTCAATCTTGTTGCCATCACAATCTGTTCCACCGTGTCTTGGTACAGGGTTGGTGCAAGTCCGTCTCCGCTCTCGCCAGCCAGCGGAGGCGCCGCAGCCCGCTCCGCCCGCACTCGTGCACTGTGTCCACGGACCCCAGGCTGACCAGCCGCCATCTACGGGGGCTAAGGCTGGATCTGGAAAGAACATCATGGAAGATTGAAATGGATGAAAACAAACGAAATATAATGTCTACAAGTTGGTCTTGCACGGCCAACTTGTAGACATTATATTTCGTCTTCTAGGTTTGTGCAAAGCTTGTAGGCTTCTAGGATTCACGTAACCATCAGCACCACTGCTGTTGGTAGAAAACCAGACAAAGTCCTGGCCAAAGATAAGATTTAGAAATTTATTTCCAAAGCTTGTCATTCTTAATTTTCAGAATATTTTTTCCTGTTGCTTTTCCTTCAGGCAGGCTCGGGGAAAATGATACACAGAACCCCTGTAGTTACGAAGTAACATTACGTAATCTGTGCCTGTAGTTTCCTTCCACCCATAACGTGCCTTACAAATGGAGAACAAGAGTCAATGCCTCAGGGGGAACTAACAATGGATGTCTTGCACGCACTTGAGAATGAGGAGAATGTAGTAATTTAATTTAAAAACTATGACCCACTGTACTAACATTTCACAAATAAAGAACATTTATGATTATGGTCTTCCTAACAGAACAAAGGAGGCAGATTACATCATCAGCGTCCAGCCCCACGCAGACTCTCCGTTCGAACCGGGGCTCGGGCGCCATGCAAGTGCGGCGGCGAGATTTGATGAATCAATTAATGATTCAGGTAGAACTGAGGAGGAACTCTTCTTACCAGGACAAGGAGGCAGGTTAGCGCAGTATACATCATCAGCGTCTAGTCCCACGCAGACTCTCCCTCCGAACCGGGGCTCAGGCGCCGTGCAGGTGCGGCGGCGAGACTTGACGGCGATGCCGCAGGTGGCTGAGCATTCTGACCAGCCGGACCAGCTGGACCAGCCACCGTGGACTGTGCAGTTTGATACGGAGACGGTTACTCCTGGAGGAAGAATAGGACTATTTTATTTAAAGTTTTTGTAACATCTCGATATGTTTTGAGAGTCGTTAGAATAAGATAAAATATTCTGCGTTCTGCAAGTAAATATTTACTTCTAAACCCAGAAAATACTGGCAGACCAAGTGAAGCTACTTTAAAACTGACAGGTTATTCTCATGGTATAAGAAAACAGGTATGCTCTTCCGAGACACAATGGTCACGTGGGTGTCGCCAGGCTACGTCATTGTCGCCATCGGCGAATGAGAAGACGACTCTGTTTCCTGGTATCACATTGACTCGTGTTTAACTAACGCTGTTTTGACTGATCTAACAAATATAATTGACGATTGACATTTTTTATTAATTTTTCGATTGACTCTTATCACATTTGTTTCCCAACTTCTATATTTTGTTGAAATGAAATGGCAACTGGACAGTGACGTCACCTGACGACACTCCCGGAAGAGCATACCTTCTTTACTTATACCATGGTTATTCTTATGGTACATCAAATGACGTGACTATGGGAGATTTAAACTCAATGCATCGCGAGATAAATGATGAAATTTTGTGCAGAGTTTAATCATACCTACGTACAAAATGTGGTACTGGGTAACCTGGTGTCCTGCTTAGAATACAAACGTTGGTTCTGATTGGTACCCTGAAATGTCTGTCTGTACCGTTGAAAATACTTCGTCACTCGATTTTAACAAAATGCAAATCAATTGCTTTTGGGCTGAATTGAGTTTGTGCCTTAAATGAAGAGTAATGATAGTCATTAAGAGCAAACCTTTGCAATCCTGTCCTCCATTCGCCGGTCGGGGATTGTCGCAGTTTCTCTTGCGACACATGCACATGTCTGGTTTCTCCCCGTAGTCGGAGTGAGAGGTCCCGTCTTGCATGCATGGCTCCCATTCCGACCAGGATGACCAGCCGCCATCGACTGGAATAAACAGCAATGGTATAATAAATAATATAACATTTATTTCCTTTACAGTTTTTCAATAATTGTTTACATCGTAGTGGAGACCTTCATTTAGGTATAAATACTAATTGCGTTACCATGTGATGTAATGGATCCCCTGAGAACACCAATGCACCGCGAGATATCATGGGATCCAGACTTAAAAACAATGTCAAAAAAAATGTTATAGAATAATAATAGATATATAATATTTTAAAGGGAGTCTAATTTTTGCTAAATTAGCGTGTTTATTATGATACCTAATCACAGAGAAACCTAAGAGAACTAAGGAAGAGCATACCTGTTTTCTTTAAAATATTATATATGTACGTTCACTTATGTATGTATGTGCCTCCTCTAATAAGGGGTTTTTGCGATAGTCACCACGCGTAGCAGACGAATTGGTGATCGGAGTGCCGATGTTAAACATACACATAAGAATGCTGCTGCCCTTCCTCTGACAGGTTCTTAGTTGGCTCTTACGACACCCAAGGACATCATATAATAACAAAATACGTAGGCACGTACGTATCTGTATGAAATCATACCGTGAATGGATATTTTTCATGTTGATAACAAGATATGATTTGATAACATAGAAGTAGGTTACTTAAGCATGCAAAATAAAATCACGTCATTCATATCGCAATTTCTATTTTGAGATCCATGTGCAAACAATGCGTGTATGTACTGTACAGATAACAGTTTGATAAGAGCTATGTTATGAGATCATGAGAGCTATAAGTCCATAAGCACGTACTTGACTAAAATCACTCATAAAATTATGGTGCAGAACAAAATAGTTAGTCACTAATTATAATATTATCTATCAACAATGCCTGTAGTAAAATGTGTCACTGAAATATAAGATCAACAACGACTCTACTAACATCTAAGAAATTTTATAAGATCGCAAAAAAAATCGACTTCGACGGGATATGAACTCGCAGCCCTCCAGTCAGTACGAGATGTGCTAACCAATTGCGCCACGAGGACAAGTGACATAGGTGTTGAAAAACTCTGGAACTTCCTTAGGACTCAAGCGCTGTTAGTACTCTAGTAATCCATGTAGGATGTATATGTATACCTCTAGTCCATCCGGGCAAAAAAATCACGAAGAACGTAAATGGCTGCCGATTCTTCAACAGACATAATTGACAGTGGCCAACATCCACTGCTAAAGATGACAAGAATGATTTTTACCATTTTTACCACGCCTGGCAGGTGGATACTGTCACTTCAGCTTACTAATTCTTTGAGTTATATCAATACCTTTGTTTCTCGGTCTGACAGTTTCTAACGAGAAACCTTAAAGATGAATCTTTCTCGCTGAGATACTTCGATCTACCTCACCTACTCTTCTGAGGAGGACAGACACCAGTAGACTACACAAAAGACGGGTCACGAATGCGGCTTCCGGCTTTCACACAGAGCTCCCTCGCGTCGTCCCACCCGCAATGTGGGTCGCCGGCGCATAGCTAACTCACCTGGAGTGTTCTGAGGAGAACAGGCAGCAGTAGACTATAAACAACGGGTACCGAATGCAACTCTCAGATCTCACACATAGTTCTCCCGCATTGTCCCGCCCACAATGTAGGTCGCCTGTAGGGCGCATAGCTAACTTACCTGGAGTGTTCTGAGGAGGGCAAGCACCAGTAGACTGCACAAAAGAAGGGTCACGAATGCGGTTTCCGGCTCTCACACAGAGCTCCCTCGCGTCGTCCCACCCGCAATGTGGGTCGCTGGCGCCTACGCAGCCAGATCGGCTTTGGAAGCGGGAGCAACGCTCGCTGCCGATGCGAATAACGCCGGTGCTACTGCCTAAGTAGACTGACATCTGGGAATAAAGGGGAATGTTTTTTTGAAACATCGAAGACAATAATTCATTTTTAGAGGGTCTATTTCATTCTTGACATTAAGGCTCCGCGCAAATGGGCCACCGACCACAGCCACCGGTGGCTGTCGCTACCACCATATTTGTAACAGTGTCAGATGCGAGTGCCCACCACCGGCTACCGTATGCGGCGCGTCTATACAAAATATATGTTAAGTGGCTGTCGCTGGCCACCAGTGGTTGTGGTCAGTGGCTCGTTTGCGCGGAGCCTAATGGAGGGCCCATTTGGACGCAATGCTGGACGCTAATGGCTGCTTGTACGACTAACGCAAACCCCAGAGTCAGGTCATTTGTTTCCTATACGTGAGTAAAACCCAATTAGATACATTCGACAAATCGCCTCAATCTTCGTCATTATCTGCAAATATTTATTGCTATGATTTATGAGGGCCTTTTACGTCGCTTCCTTTTCTTCCCAGAGCCAAAACAATATCAAATTTTCTTCACATGTTTTCTCAGTTTCTCCGTCACCTTCTTGATCCTGTACGTTGGATAATACTCTTTTACTAGATCAAACTACTATATCAACAAATAATTACTCACGGTCTCCTTAACAAATTGCATATTCAGCACATCGAACCCCTTTTCATCTCCCAGCCTCCATTTCTCCACCAAACAAGCACCATCCAGCATCGGAAGTACCGACAGCTTCAGGACATTGCCAGATTCCGTAGCCACGAACAGAACGTACTGCTTGGCGACGTTCTTAGCGGCAGTGACGTCAACGGTTATATGTGAGAAACGCTCGGAAGTTACGCGGTAGACTGGGTGGTTGGAGGTGGGTTGGATGGATTCTGACATTAGATGGTACCGGTTGTATTCTATGGGCTCGTGCGTTCTGGAAATAATAGTGATAGAAAAGAGATTAAGTGATAGAAGCCCATTTAATTCTACTAAAGAAACGAGCGAAGTCTTCAAAAGCAGTCTGATGTTTGAAGTTACATGGCAATTTTTTTTGGTTCAGTGTCCTAGAGGATAATTACGCTTCTGTATATATTTCTCTGGTCTATTTGATCTTAAATGTATGTATCTGCAGGAACAACGTCTAAATTATGTATAAACCTAGATCTGGAATTACTTTTATCCCATCTTGTGGTTACTGATGTGGCCATCAATGTATCACGAAGGTCTAAAAGACCGTGTCCAATTTCGTCTGAGGAGATGAGATCTAGGCTGTTTTTGGATATATATTTTTTTTAGTACTGGACAATCCACACCGCATTATCTAGCTTCAAGCTAAGCAGAGCTTGTGTTATGGGTACTAGATAACTGATATACATAATAGAATATATTAAATAAATAGATATTTTCTTATTCTACATAGAAAACGACCAGAACACCCTGAACAAATATTTGCAGATCGTACAAACATTTTTCCCGAGGCGGAAATCGAACCCGCAACCTCCTGCGTCACAGGCAGACCTTCGCCCACCCCACCACAGAGGTCGTCGATATACAGATGCAAGAGGTTTTAACAAATTTTAACTAACCTGGATTCCGATCCACAATGGAAGCGGTTCCGCAGATGCTGTGGCGGAGTCCTCGATTCCCAGGTGGAAGTAGGCGAATCCTTCACTTTGTATGAGCCGTCGAACACTTTGTGGACGTCTGACATGTTGTAGATGCAAACTGCACTACCGGTTATACTGTTTCTGTAGAAGCAAAAAGGTTTTGTAAGTGGTAGGTAGGACAAAACTCGGAGGTACTTGATTTGGACTTTCATGTCCTAATATTAAGGACATGTGGTACCTAAGACATTGCTTAGGAAGCCGTGGAAACCATTCCTCTCTTTATATTGAACTTTATAGGACAGCAACGTTTTTTAAGAAGTTCATTTGGTGACAAAGTCAACAAGATGAACTTCTCTTATTTTGACATAATCTACTGCTTAGGAAATTTTCTCGTATCTTGAGAGAGTACCTAGTCAATACTAATAAATTTATTTAAATAAGTACCTGAAAACCATATTTTTTTTAATTTACGAATGCCTTTATTAAGCTCATGGGCACTTTGTGTACCAAATTCGAATATAATAGGAACTAATTAAAACATCTTCATGTGTTATCAAAATGATTAATTTATCAAAGCAAAATAGTTCTTGATAGAGTAGCTAAGTGTTTATTTTTCCGTGATATTGAAAACAACTCTGATTATGATGTAGCCCTGCTGGTATTTAATTGTTTTTGCCTTGACCTTACCCGGAGATTGGATAATGGCGGGTATACGACAATAATTACAGGCGGTTTGTGTTTTTATCACACTTTAATTAAATTGAGTTTGTTTTAAAGTCAGTTTCCTTTCACTTTGATATTTTATTATTCCTTGTTATGATTTTGAACTAGATTTTGCTAAGGTCGATGACGTTAACAAGGAATTTCTAATCTTTGTCATAAATCAAGTTAACAGTCTCGACGTTTGATGGACCTGGCAGAGGGACCAAATGGGTCTTATGTTCGTCATAAGATATTAAAGGCTTAGAAGACTAACAGCAGTACGTTTTAACTCTACAATTCTAAATCTATGTTTGTTTACGTATTTAATGTGTGATGTATTCTAAATTGCTATGTCCAGCAGTGGACGTGTATAGGCTGATGATGATGATGATGTATTCTAAATTCTACTAAAATGTTATATTTAAGTAAGTAAGTAAATCATTGATTTGTCACATAAAACACACACATATACATACTTAGGTAACGAATTACAAAGCGGTAAAACTAAAATTATTATTATTTGTAGCATAGAACGATAAGTGCAGGTAATTTTGTGTGTTGCCAGCGTGACAAAAGGGCCATGGCTCAGTGTTTTTTTTGCCGAAAAGCAAAAACACTGATTTTCAGCCAAGACCCGATCGAGAGCTAGCAAAACGAGTTGCATCTATATGTATAAGGTTTTTTAGTTTTATAAGTAGGTACCTTACGTCCATCCGTCTTATCATCAAATTCCGTGATTTAGTCATGCTTTAGTCTCTAAACTGAGATAATACATAAGGAAAAAAAATTATTATAATTTTATTATTTTTATTTTATTTTATTATAACAAGTTTACAAAGCAGTTTACAATCAAATTAATGCAATAAATAGAGTTACAGTACTGAACCAGATTGTAGACCTAGATGTAAACATAACAAGATTAGAAAAGTGTTGCAAACATATCCAAAACAGTTTCCCTAAAATATAATTTATATTACTGTGTATTTTTAAACTTTATACAATAGAAAATACATTTATATCGTTATAAATTATATGCAATTGCTCAGTATAGTCGAAATAATTTGGCGAAATTTGTTGATGTTCGAGTTAAATATATCTATTTCATTATTATCAGCTGCCAAATCGTTATATTGACGACACATCCTAGTGATTGGGTATAATATTAATTTGGTGTCACAGATGTTCTTTGTTCTTACCAGAGGGATTAACCGATATTCTAGGAGAAAAGTAGGTAAGAACCTACCAATGACATAAATAAGAAACTTGGGTGTTGAAATGACAGCCGACAGAATTGAATGGAAGAAGAAAACACGTTGCCAACCCCTTAAATGCGGACACGTGGCAAGAAAATTATAATGATGATGACTAACACCGGAGTAGTGAACGTAGCGACAGGAATCTTTTCCTGCAGGAAATATTCGTGCACGTGACCGTAGTAGAAAGGAACGTCGCCCGGGAAGGAACACTTGAGGCGTGCCTTGAAGATCGTGCTCCAATTCTCCTTCATCATCATACTTACACAGGAGTAGTGAAGGTAGCGACGAGAATCTTCTCCTGTGACAAATATTCCACTCCCTGTACGTGGTCATAGTAGAAAGGAACGTCGCCGGGGACGTAACACTTGAGGCCAGTTGAGGCGCGCTTTGAGGAACGTGCTCCAATACTCCTTCATCATTATACTTACACAGGAGTAGTGAAGGTAGCGACGAGAATCTTCTCTTGCGGCAAATATTCCACTCCCTGTACGTGGTCATAGTAGAAAGGAACGTCGCCGGGGACGGAACACTTGAGGCGCGCTTTGAGGAACGTGCTCCAATTCTCTTTCATCATCAGAACACCGCCAGAGTCGTTTTTGCAGACGCGGGCTATGCGAGAGTAGATCATCTATTTGACAGAGGAAATTTCATAATTAGAAGTAATAGAAGCAAGTTTAAAAAAAAATTTAAAAAAAAATCGTTAAAAACTAAAACCCGACTACATAGAAGTCTTAAACAAGCGTTCACCAAACTTATAACCCTCGCCTTCGGTAGACCGGTAAAAACTGACCAGATGACTGCTTAGAAATCAAGTCGTCTTCAATAGACTACAGCCAGGATTAAGAATATACGTATTCATCAAAGATATGTTTTCCGGATCAAGGAATGACACACAACAATATAATTTTGAAAATCTTAAGATTAAACCTCAAGATAGCTTATGAATCTAACTATCATAGATAATTACCTACGTAGATAGAATGATCCAGATTAACCATAAACTACTGGAATAACGACTTGTGCTTGATTGACTTACATACATTTGAAGTTTATTACAGCCAGCGCATATATGGCCGAGTCGTGGCAAGCCGTGGCTCGCTTGTCATCATATCAGCCCATACACATATTCTGCTGGACAAAGCCCTCCCCTATACGACACGACAAATAGTGGTCCTGAGCCGCCTCCATTCATAGACTCCCTGCGACAACAAAATGTCTTCTAAACTTACGTTCCCACAGTTCATGTGCTCCACAGCGATCTCCCGGTACACGAAGTAAACAAAATGGTCGTCTTCAAAGCTGCCTACAAACTGCGGCTCGTTCAGCCAGTTGAAGTCGTACTGGGTTGTGCGGAGCATACCCATGTCTCGGTGGGAGGCGCCGCGGCTCCTGGGGGCAAATAATTATGTGTGTCACCAATTTGTTGTAAATGTCAGCGGGTTAGCTACGAACCTAGTTTGTGTTGGAAGAACACCAACTTTTCATTTCATCCCTTAACGAGGGACTTCTTGAGGGTGCGGTTCTAGACGCACGCGTTCCGTTAATGAATTCGTTAAACAACGAATTTTTTATAGTAAAGGTCGTAGTAAATAAATTTAATTGTAAATCTAGTCTAATTGATCAACGATAAACAGATAGACTTGGCGCGCGGAGCTCGGAGAGGCAACATCACTGGCGGGACTCTGTCGGTGTTGCTGTGCTTACCAATCTCAATGTCAAGGTCGAGTATTGTGGTGTCCTGAAGATGTCTCGTGGAGAGACGAAACTAGTAGACAACTTACTTTGATGAATACTATCAGAGAAGGTTATACGCGGAATTGTTACTAAATATTTCTTCATTCTAATATTGAACGATAAACAGAGTGTGGGAAGACCATACTTCAATGGGCCGACGACATTGTAGCAATCACAGGATGTCGTAAGATGGAGGAGGCTCAGGACTACTATTTGTGGTATGGGAGCTTAATAAGTTCAGTTGTAGACCTTTTTAGGCTGATATGATGATGAAATCCATTTGGTGAATCGAAAGCTTCAAAAGAAGGGAGTTCTATGGTATTCTAGAGTGGTAGACGTGACTACCGATTCGTGATCCAGTCGTAACTCTAAAAGTATTACAATAAATTCTGCGTATAATATTGAGCGGTTACAAGCTGTTGAAGATGAAAAAAGAATGACAACAAAGACAAGTTTCTTAGTAAAGTCATGACATCTTACTTGGTGATGGCGAAGTCAGAGCTGCTGAAGTCAGTGTGAGTGCCGACGTAGTGCTCGCCGCTGCTAGCCAGGATCGCGGTCACGTTGGAGTGCGGGTTGTACGGACAGTGAGCCACGCGACTCATGTAGTCTGACAGTATTCACAGAGTCATGACATCTTACTTGGTGATGGCGAAGTCAGAGCTGCTGAAGTCTGTGGGAGTGCCGACGTAGTACTCGCCACTGCCGGCCAGGATCGCGGTCACGTTGGAGTGCGGGTTATACGGACAGTGAGCCACGCCGCTCATGTAGCCAGACACGGTGTTCAGTGATTCCAGCTGCAAAAATTACTCTTTTACTCTTGCGAGTCAACTTATGAGATTCAGCGAGTGACTCGCTGAGGCCATTTTCACCCCTTATTAGGTAATTTGGCGTATTCAAAAGCAGCCAATGCAAATTCCTCAGCAAATTTAACATCAAAGAAGTAAACTATTTTGAAAAACCCATTGAAATCGAGAATTGGCATAAATTGTCCAAAGAACGCTAGAGTCTTGCTTGCGACAAGAAAGTTATACTTAGAAAGCACCAAACCCGGTTACTAAAAAACAATGAAACTGGTCAATTGTTAACAGAAGTAAAAGCCACGAATCAAACCCCGTCAAACAAAGCAAAATAAGTAACAGTGTAAATATTAAAGACTTGGTAGCGCGTTTGTCTTTTGTATGGACGTAAATGAGTGCTAATTCTGTGCTGCAAAATAATTTTATGTATAACATGTGTGAAAATTTGCAAAAAGTACTCATGTATGTTTTAAAAGTTCGCTGGAATCGAGATTATATTGGTGTTATAATCTAGTATTACCTTTCATTTCACCTTAATTCGTTTTATTAAATGCTTTAGGTCTGTTGGAGTTCTTAAACTACAATTAATATTTTTAGTTTAAAACACAAACCTCTCTCCACGTGCAAACAGGGCTAAAGGCATGCGTCCCACAAGCGAAAAGCTTGTGCCCGTTCGATAGAAGAACTTTGATGTAGTTGTGACAGTCTTCTTCCGTCTGTCCTTTGTCTTGGCAGAGCTTCGTCTTCTCTGGAGAGGCCAGCCAAACAGCGCGCTCCATCTGGTGAAGTTCTCGGAGGGATAGTCGGTAGAGGGCATCTCTGTTGAGAAAATAAGGCTGATTTTATGATGACATTATTCATTGTTCACAACAAGACTTGAGGCTCTGGGTTATATGACTTCAAACTCTGTAGTGCAAGTGCCCCTACCAATCCTGCGTAAGGCTGTTGTAAAGAGTATATTCCAGCAAAATTCACGATAAAATGTTTGAAAACATTGCGTCCAATAATATTCTATTTCCACTACTTGTCGAATTAAGCTCTTTCTGACACTGCATACTTATTGCATAATCATGATAATTTATTTTTTATACACCGACAAGAGTTTTTTGTTGTTAGTTGCTTAGAAACATTTTACCCTGAGAATGGTTTAAGTATAAGGTTATCTTTTTGAAAAGTAGTAGTTAATAACAAAAAAATTGTGATAGAATACCCGAAGAATCAAAATATGTGCTCCAAATTATTTATGCAAACACGAAAAGACGCTACGTATTTACGTTGACCTTTCGCCTCCATTTGGACAATTGGCTACGCATCATAAGTAGGTAAGTCAATAAATATTACAAATATGCCTTACTAACATGCCTACGAAATGTAATATGTGAAATAAGTAGATAAATAACCGCAAATTGATATGTAACTTCATGTATTGCTCGTGCGAAATTCTATACATTTGTACATATGTGCAATCGTGAACGCTGCGTCAAGTCTCAAGTTTCTGCGCGGAGCAAGGATTGCACAGTAGATTAAAAGACTCCGATGATTTTATACAGGTAAGATGAGAATAACGTAGTCTGATCTTTTGAGCGTTTAGGCGTTCCGTGACTATCACAATAAAATTATAAATGCGAAAGTTTAAATGTAAGTAAGTAAATCGGTTATGGGTCACATAAAAACACACATTCTAAAAAAATGCTTATTTCCTCTTCACGACTAATAGTATAGAACGGTTAGGTCGGGCAGACATTTTACATACATATATGAAGTTTTAGGCCGTGATTAACATAATATAGGCTTCATTTTATACCGAAAAAAAGCGTGCAAAGCCGCACACAGAAGATAGTTTCCTAAAAAGGCTTCTAGAAAGAATTCTGGTTTCGTTTGACCACTTCTTGATGTATCAACCCAATTCTTAAGAGACTAGTTCTGGACTGAGCATTGACTATAAAATTTGGAACTACCGTTATGTCAATTGATCATTTTTGGATCGTTGTATAAATATTAGCTATTTGATAAACAAAGAGATTTTGTAACGAGTTAACTGCCGTAATATGCACCATAGCGGGAAATCTATTATTGCTGTCGCATTTTGTTCCGCCACAGGAGTCTTAACTTAGGTTTTCAATTTCAAATATATATTTTTTAATTTCAAATAATTTATTTAGGAACGGATTACATTTTTACAATAACTATTGGATTACGATGATGCCCGCAGTAGTTTTTAATAAAACTGTGTCGCAGACACCATCGATTGCCCTCTTCACAGACATGGTGTTCCATTACCATTGCATTAATAATTATGTTATACATATTTTATAAAATTATTTATTTGGTAAACAATAAACATTTCTTATTTTATTTATTTTTATTAATTAATAAATGTGTAAGGTTAATGCTAATCATCTATTTTTAAAAATATTCAAAGTAGGTATATATCTGTGCGTATCCTAGCTATATAGTTAGCTACGTATATGTAATCAATACGTTGTGGAAACATTTTATTTATCTCATTTTATTACACATACATACAAGTAGATATATTAATTTATTCGAGGTAAGAACGTAATTATTCAATCTAAATAAGGAGATAGCGTTTCACAAGTTCGGATCTGCTTTCCCATTTGGGCGGTGTAAGACCATTTTGGAAAATTATATAAGATTCGGATACCTTGTTTGAAAAAATGAGCATTGTAAATGATACTATTGCGGGTATGCTGTAATTGTATGACCAAAATTTTTAAAGGCATTCAGGATGTGTATGTGCAGCCCAATAATCGTCTACAAACCTACAGCTAAATCGTGTCAGTCTGGGTGAGGGTATAGAGAGTGCACCGGTGTTTGCGCACAGAATTGTGCACTATTGTATTTCCTGCGCACTTGGCTAGTCTCCGTTGAGACCGGCCGCCGCGGTCAAAATCCGGCTAAGAGGACATCATCATCAAAAATATCGGTTTTGAAATTATTCAAACTTGCACAAAGACAATGTGCTAAAGATAAACTAAGCCTCATTCATTCATTATTATATTTATTAGACAACAAAACTACTTTTTTATCGTTTGACCACAATTGAACCTGATGGTAAGTGACGATATGGCCGCCGATGTATCACGAAGGTCTAGCTAGAAGACAATCCTCGATCTTGTATTGACTTTGAACAAAAACTGAGATGTTATGTTTTACACGAGATAAACATTGAAATGTGAGCGAGCCAGAGCATAACATTTACTTGACTGTAGGTATTCAGGAATCACTTGAGCAAACAATTATCATAACGAATGTTCACGTATTGACATAATATGGCAAACATTGTTTCTACATTATGTATTTGATCTCAGCCGCCCGGAGCGGCTATGGCGATCCAAATCCATCTAGTATGGGTAATGTACATATGATTATGATTATAATAAATTCTTCTAATAATTTATAAGACATTCTCTTTTAATTTAAAAAAAAAATCCTAGCGGACACTGAACCGGTGCAGTTATAGGTACTTAGTTATACTTTGTGCCTTATTAGTAGGTACGTAACGTAAGTAAAAAATCCTACTAAAATTATAAATGTCAAAGTTTGTAAGAATGGATGGATTATGGATGTATGGGTATTTGTTCCTCTTTCACGCAAAAACTACTGAACTGATTGGGCTGAAATTTGGTATGACTATAGTTTGGTACCTGGAATAACGTATAGCTATTTTTTTCCCGATAAAATGCGGCCGAAGGTGCGGGCACCAGCTAGTTATCAATATCCTCACAAGTAATGAGGCCAAGTAATACAAAGTTAGAAAGTAGAGACCTACAGTCAACATAACACACCCTGTATAGAACAGACACTATGGATGAAACAACGAGCACGATTGTGTGAGACGAACGCCTGTCGACATCCGGAAAGTGAACCTAAGGTCAGGCTGGTTTCCGCGTCGAAACCATACACAGACCAGACCGAAAGGGTACTATAATAATAGAAATACGGAAGCGAGACTTTCATATAATTTCATATTTTAAACGTTTCCTGCAGGCGTCATGAATTCCCTGAAAATTTAAGCTCACCCAGTAGTTTAAGGGACTAGAAAAAAAAGCGCAGATACTGTTTTTACAGAACATAATACACGTTTAAAATCTCACCCGAACACGCTTTTGGGATCGGGGGGATGTGGGTATTGTGGGCTTATTGGTGTGGAATACCGTAGAGAAATTGTTTTCATCTGTACTGGATATGATATGAAAAATCTTTAAATATGTAATGTAAAACAACAAACATTGTGAAGATCTTTAAGGAAGGCCTATGTCCAGCTGTGCACGTCGTCATAATTTGGTTTATGATGATAATGATGAACCATAAAAATAAAAAGAGATACGATAAGAATGAATCAACTCAGCAACTTCATTCGATCTTTCCATTTAATAACAACTGATACGTACGTACATACACTTAATCAGATTAAATATTTTTGAAAGCAGGTGGTCGCACGATTGTTATCGGATTCCGGTAGCTTTCTGTCGGTGTTTCTCAAGCAATTTGAAAATATCCTGTTAATTAACACTGTGTTATTGTATTAAATCAATGCATTGGGCAATTGCCTGAGAGTTCCGCTGAGCGTTGTCATTTGAGATTTTTTGATATCGCGCGGAAGGGGCGATGATAAGTACAAATATCGGGGAATGCCTGTACTATTAAAACCTGTACAATCAGCACAAGACGGATAAGAGTGGCATAAATAAGAGGAGGCCTACATCCAGGAGTGGCTAAATATGGGCTGATAGTGACCATGATGATTAACGGTTTTAGTAAGCTGTCCTGAGTACAATGTTTGTTCTGATTGTTATGGTGGCACTTCACATCGCTATTCGTGTTCGCGTATTCGTCTTATTTAGCCAAATACGATTTGAAAATACTTTATTTGCCTATAATTTACCTATTTTTCACAAATAAGACGAATACGCAAATACTCGAACACTCGTACACGCCGGGTTGTCGGTTTTTGGTAACATAATTAAAGGATTGAAATCAATAATATTCTTGAATGTTTGGCGTATTTATTCGCCGTTTACGATGTGTGGACGGTGTGTTTGACATATTAGGACTTCTGTATGCTTCTAAACTATAGCCGAATAAAACAGTAATAAACGCAAATACCAAATAGCGATGTGCCTAACCTAACACACCCAAAACTTAAAGTTTTCGTTTCATCCATAGTTACTGGGAAATTTAGTCGTGAAGGCTATTTATTAACTTTTTTGGTGCTAGGTTCATGTAATTTACTTTATAATAATATAAGACTTCATTAAAAATAAATAAATAAATTATGGTGATATGATACTTAGGTTGAGATTTTGCTTCAACCTTTATCTCTTTGCAATTCTTATATGAGATGCATAAACGAGCAAATAATTTGAGACAGGCCGAACGAAAGATACGCTTTAGATTTTCTACTGTGAAATAACTGTTATTTTGATCAGGATATGAAACGCTTTTCCAACCAGTCGAACACGTACTATGTGAAAATTTTGCACCAAACATACCTACACTGTATACACGCTCATCTTATGTAACGTAGAGCCCTTAGTGAAGACATACCGTTAACCTGTTCTGATAACGACTATCTTATATCATAATGTGACAGTCAGGTGGACGATACAACTTGTTTGCGTTAGCTATTAGGCTGGTACGCTTATCAACACTTTCCTAAATGTTTGATAACGTTAATGTACAGGTTTTCGAGTGTGATGATTTAAATTGTGATGATTCTTGATTTTTTATTTATGAATGAATCCTATTACATCTGTCGTCACGTTTTATTGAAACGCGCGAAAGGAGGTAATCGGGAGTCTTGGGAGACGAGGTAGACTGACGACATCGTAGCCGTCTCAGATAGTCGATAGATGGAGGCAGCTCAGGAATGCTATTTGTGGTGTCGTATGGCTTTGTCCAGCAATGGACTTGGTTTGTAGGCTACTATGATGATGAATTTTACAAACCAGATAAGAAAACAATGTAATTAAATATCAAGCAACGGAGACTCTACTTATTGAAATATAATTCGAACCAATAAAAATCAGTCTATCAAAATGTGATCTGAGACCGTAGTTTCTGTTTACAACCAAATGATATAGTGTTTCATGGTCACCGACCACTCGAGACTAGAGAGATCAGACCACAAACCATATCAAATCATTTTGATGAGGCTGATTACATCCATCGTGCGTTCTACCGACTTTCACACCGTAGGAATTTGAACAGTATTTTATATGGTTATGAAACATAGAACTTGCAACTTGCTTGCAGCAGGATTCGACGAGACGTAGGCAGACTTGCTCTCCAAAACATTTCGCAGAATGATGACGTAACAAATATAGGAACTATACATATACATAGATATTTTTCATTCCATGTAGCGTCCAAATACAAGGCGTAGTCATCCACAAATCACGTCCGTGATGTGATGATAGATTTGATATTTATAGGTTTACAACCACACTCGTCTAGCGATATAAGATTTCAAAACGATGCGATTGTGCAGCGAGCACGCCGAGCCGACGACGCCGCGGCCACGCATCAAGTTCGCCGCGATTAACTCAATCAACGCCAGTGTTAAACCTGCACGGCTACGGTGGCGTCGTCGCAGCGTGCTCGCTGCGCCGCCGCCGTCGCAGCATGCTCTCTGCGCAATCGTATCACTTTGAAATCGCCAGTGTGACAAGGCTGTTGTACAAGCCAAAGTGAGCCCAAGATTAGCCTTTTAGACCTTTTAGATTAGATTAGCATATGAGTAGACATTAAGAACATATGTACGTAGAGGGGAAACTTCGGCCCAGGACCGGCTCAAAGTCGCGACAAAATACTCTACAGTCTATCTCTCTGAGATAGACTGAGTAGCCCGTTTAACATGTAGCTGCGACCTTCCCTTCGAAGTTTGTTTCTCTACGTATGTTCTTGTCTACTCGTATGCCTATGGCTCGGCCAAACTCGGTCCAATAACTGAACCACCAAGTTTGATGCACTCTTGCTGAAAGTCAGAAAGACTTGTTACAAATGATTTCCGCAATGTGGTTTTTGCGAGTTGAACTGTCCATTAATCTTTTTGAATAGATCTTTAGAGGGTCGTTTTCAACAATTTATTACAAAACATTTATGTACAGCATTTGCATAGTCGCAAATACCTTCCAGAATTCACAAGTACCTGACCAACCACAGATTTAATTTGCAAATTGAATTCACATCAATAAACCTAAACCTATTATGTAAGGCTGCGTTTTCAGTAGACGATGGGAGCGGGAGCTGTGGTGGATATTTTGACAGTATTCAAAGTACCCTAATTTGGTCGTGGGTAAGGTGTCACAATTAACCCCCTTCATGTCAGTCCGTGGCTGTCGTAAATTCGACTAGAGGAAGGAAACTTCCTTCCGTGTATATATTCTGTGTTTTTTTAGTAATTCGTCACCGTCTATTCGTTTACAACTGCTTCCTGTCCATCCCAAGGTTGTCTGGAAGAGATCGCTCGTAGCGATAAGGCCGCCCATTGCGCAACTCTGTCATCTTTTTTCCTATATATTTGTATTTTGTTGGTGTGCAATAAAGTGTATTGTATTATTCAACAACCCTACTGCGAATACCAATTCGCCTGAAAAGCGGGGTGATAATGGCATACGCCTTCGTTTGGAGAGGCATATTTAGCCGGGAATAGAATTATTCACGCTGCGGGGAATCATTCTATTGAAACCGTCAAAAATCCGCTTCCGCTCCCGCTCCCAACGAGAACAGATAGTAAATTTCCTAGGGTTATAAATAGCAACTCACCTTGCACCCACGATCAGCTGGTCCCTTGCCACATCGAATAGGAGTTGCGAAAATGATCGAGTGCTCTTATCTTCGAAGGTATCGCTGTTAGACGCCAGCAGATCTGAAATTTGAATATTCGGTCAAGAACCTGTCGGTAGGCGGGTAAGGTGTACCTATTGTGAACTGTACAATAATGAAATGCACTATGTACCTACATATGTTAGAGTTAGTTGCAAATTATGTTAACAAATATGAACGAAAAATCTAACATTCATAGGTTTGGAGTCGAGATAAAGATAATTGTAAACGATATTTAACGATTTTTTTTCTTACCTTGGGACTCTACTACAGGGTGCCTACATTATGTTTCAAATTTAAATCCCAAAGGCTATTTTCATGTTTATTAAGTATATTTCTGTATTTCTCTTTCTTTGTATTTCATGTGTGTGACTTTAAATTCTTGTCCTCCACCAGACCTCCTGGTCGATTCTTCAATATATACCAGCCCATACACAAATAATGTTCGTTGTTAGCCCGCTTATATCCGCAAAGAATGAACCAGTCCTTTTAATTGTGTTTAAAAATCTAAATAATAGTATTTTTAAGTTTTTGGGGGTACTAGATATTTATCACTTGATACTTTTATCCCGTGATAAAAATATCACTCGATAAATTATCACGTGATACGCAGAATTGGCCTCCTGGAGTTGAACTAGGATGTCACCAACCTTGTCATATTGCCTTATCATGCCTAGGTAGGGCATTAGGACAAATTAACAAAGATGAATGAGGTAAACTTGAAATTCGACGGCATGCAAGAAATTAACAAAACTACCAAATCCTTCGGACTATTACAATCTATGGTTGGGTCTAGGTGTTACGTGTGACAGAAATAATATGCCAGATCCCATTTTGTAAAGTTTTCTTTATGTATTTAGGTTTCTCGAACCTCAAAGTATACCAGATTATGTATTTCGTAATATTCAGATTGTTAGACGCCAGCTATTTGAAATTAAAATATTGGATTGGTTTGGTCGAAAACCTGTCTATTATATTATAAGTAAAGGTGGATACAGGCGCCATTCAAGGATTTCTCAACCAGTGCGTTCATTCTGCGAAGTGATATTTTACGAGATATAATTCAACTGGCTTTAATTAGAAACCACGTAGACTTGTCACTATCATCAGCATCAGGTCTTAAAACTAGGTTAGGATATCAATGTGCTTAGGGGACCTAGATCTCTAGATAGCGCTTAATCAAGCAGATTTTTTCCTACACTTACTTCCTACGTTCGCATCACCATAATGAGCTACTCGATTTTACCCACTGCTGAGTATAATAGGCCTCACAACTTTTGTGCCACTCATGACGGTCCTGCGCCTATCTCATGCATCCCCCAAGCACGGGGTTGTTCTCTATGGTAGAATAGACAATAAAATTATTGTCTATACTATACTATACATTTCATTATTATAACGGCATCGTATCGCCATACATTGCGCACATTACTGAAGTTTAAACGAATTAAAATCCGGTTTCGGAAAGTACAAACAAAGAACTTTGCAACGATACCACATACGAGCATTTTTACTAACATTGGGCTTTTCGACCCCCTTTACTGAGACCCCCGCTATCTCGTTAGACCTCATTTTTAGAAAGAACTACTAACTAAGACGAATCATACAACACCTCATTTGTTGAAATCGGACCAGTAGTTTCAGGGCTACGAGGGAACATAAAAATCGGCTACATACATAGGCTGTCAAACTCATAACCCTCGTCCTTCGGTACTCGGGTAAAAATAATTTACCATTTCAATGTCTATTCTATCCTAGACAACAATCCCCGTGCTTGGGAACAGGTACGCCCCGTGATGTTACTGATATCAAACACTCATCTCGCCTCTTATCGTTCGCATATAAGGTACATACTTTTCTTTATTTGTCATACAACCTCTCGATCTACTGAATCTGGTAAATTAGAGATCGTTTACAAAATTATTTAGGATTTTAGTCAGTTATTCGTTTCCTACTTATATATGAAATAATAATGTGCGAGTATACTGTGATTTGTTTTGACTGGTAATAATTAATCCTAATCGAAGGACAAAGATCAATAGGTTATCTAGGAACTACAGCAGCGAATATGGATACTATCTAAACTGAGCTATTTATCGTATTATATAAATATTTATTTTGCCTGATTACCTAAGTAGATACAATCATGCGTAAGATTATACATGGTGTGGTTCACAAAAAATTAAATAGTTCTTATGTAATTTTATTTTAATTAAATGTTGATAAAGCAGAGAATACAGTAAAAAACAAGAATATGAAGAAAAAAGTCAGAAGTATTAATTAAAGAAAAAATTTTTTTTTATAAAAACAATCCTAGAACAAAAGTTGATCCCCTCGGGGTCCAGAATCACCCCTTTTGGGCTGAGACACGTTACGCGTCTATAATACATATTATTATGTCGATGTCGTCTACACAGATTTCTGTAATCATTTATAAAATTCTAGGCAGAAGTTAATATTAATTTTACATGTTTGCATAAATAGGGTTTTTATTAGCATATCTATTAGCATATAGGTATAATTCATGGTACCTTCAGATGAAGGTGGAACCTTCAAATGGGGAAACCAGATGGTTTACCCATTTGTTTTTCACACTGTGCTGTTAGAATAATTTTGTAATGAATTGCTAAGTTTATGTTGTTTGGGATGGCACGTCTAATAAAATACAATTTTATGTGCTACGAAATATTTAAAACTGAGAGTAAGTTTTGACGTGATGAAGAAATCAGAGACCATAGTCATCGTATCGGTCGCAGGGAGTCGATGGATGGAGGCGGCTCAGGACCGCTATTTGTGGTGTCGTATGGGCTCCCCCATATGTCCAGCAGTGGACCTGTATGGGCTGATATGATGATGATGATGATGACCATAGTCAGAAGTTTGCCGGTAGAGTACAATCTTGGAGTCTTCAAATCCCGAGTGACTAAGTACCTTTTGGAAAGCATGCTTCATCTTAGGCATGTCCTTTTTCAAGGCTAATGATATTTGTGAAAAAAATCCTTACGTCACGGCAGTGTATAAAGTTTGAGACTATTCTCCGAAGCAGGTATTGTGCACGAAAAAAGCGCATTCGTCTGTTACTAACAAATGCCAAGAAAATTGTTTGTATTCCCCATATTGGTTAATTTTCAATTAAAAACACTACCTCTATCTTCAATATAAAAACGAATATATAAAGAATTTCTTAAATATGTTTTTCACAAAATTGCGTGCATTTTTTACATTTATTTCTTTCTAAAAGATATTCGTTATTCGAGCGAATAGTTGCTAAGTATTCGGCCAAAAACTAAAAAATATGGTCGAATCCGCCGAATACCGTATATTGGCCGATTATTCGTTGCATTTCTAAGTATTTACACATTCTACAGTATCGATAAATTCTACATAATCATGATAATCATCCTCAACCTACTTTCCTAGTCAAATAATTTAAGCTTCATTCTGAAGAGTTGATTTTCTAATTAGATTTCCCTAGTTAACTCCATTTTCTCTCTGTTAAACATATTAACGGCAGAATAGGTAAACACAGAGATTATTTAGATTTCTGCGGGTAAACATCACTAAGACAAGCAAACAGACATGAGTAGGTATGAATAAATATTTGTAGGATTTACGACTGTTAATTAGATTCTAGAAACTACAATCGCGAATACTCCTACTTAAGGGGCCGCCGTGAATAATTGCCCCATTCTATCCGCTTTAAGGATTTCTCTAAAACTAATCTAAGTTATTAAACTAATCACTATCTATGACCAAATATCTACTCTACACGATAAAATATTTAATTTTACTATATTTTGCTTAGTAATATAATAAATCACTGTAGAAAATACATACAATGAGCGCGGGGTTTTAACCCTCACAGGACACAGAAAACCCCAAATAAATAAAAAAAATTAAAACTACTTTCTATTTACATATCAGTAATCTAGTACCCATAACACAAGCCCTGCTTAGCTTGGGGCTAGATGTGAATTGTCCAGCATTATTTATTACTAGCTGCTGCTCGCACCTTCGCCCGCGTTTTATCGGGATAAAAAATAGCCTATAAGTTATTCCCGGTCCCAAACTATACCCATACCAAATTTCAGCCTAAACGGTTCAGTAGTTTTTGCGTGGTAGAGTAACAAATATCCATACATCCATCCATACAAACTTTAACATTTATACATAATATTAGTAGAATTATCATTTTAATGAGATTCCATAAAGCCACAACAGCCAACAAATTCCTATATCGGAATATACTGTTCTATGGTATGCAAATATTTATATTGCATAGCAAAAACCCTGAGTTCACTGAGTCACACCTACGTGCCCATATCTTTTGTTATAAAGTTGAGATTCTATTGGCTTGGTTGTTGCACGAATTACTCTAGCTTGTGGAAACGGCTTTGCAAATGTTTTTCCTTGATAAAATTGGCAATGTCCTTGCCAAATTTGACCTGGTTCATCATATCAGCCCATACACGTCCACTGCTGGACTAAGGCCTCCCCCATACGACGCCGCAAATAGCGGTCCGGAGCCGCCACCATCCATCGACTCCCTGCGACCGCTACGATGCCGATTTGCCTACCATCTCTCTATCTATATATATACTATCCAACCTCGACGTGGAAAGATAGTAAATAAACCGCTAGTGGACAAAAAATTGAAGTGAAGAGAAAATCAATAACACCTCTTTTCATATTTGACAAATAAGGTTTTTTGTTATTATAGTGCTTATGCCCGCACTTGGGGTAATCTTAAAGAATTTAATAATATCCCAAAAATTTACGACTCCGGCGGGACTTGAACCCGCGACCTTCCCCTGAATACGGGGATGCGCTATCCAAGCCACGGAGTCAAGTCCCGCCGGAGTCGTACATTTTTGGGATATTGTTAAATTCTTTGATAAATATTTACTATGATAAATATTACTTGTACGTATAAAGCTGTTTATAGTATAAAATTTGACTGGTTTAACAATAAGTGCTTATTTTGTAAGCCTAAAGAAATAAAATTATTGAAATCTGAAATTTGTTTCACTATGTTGCCAGGTCTTTTTTTTTATTACAGGTCACGTCGAGGTTTAATAGCGCTGACCTTGCGCTGACCTTCATGCGCAGAAGTTGATTTTTGTATTTTTACACCGCTTTACAGCACCGCTTTTTGCGCAGAACCCCCCTTCACTTTCGCCCAGCGCTATTAAACCGTGACGAGACGTATACTTGTCGATCTGAGATCCTTCCTTCAATAAATATTGCTTACAATCACATCGGAAACGCGACGCCAAACAAGTGAGGTTTATTTTTTGTGTCGTGGTTTGTTTACAAGCATTCGACATCGAGTTTCCCTTGTGATATACGGAAAGAGTTACGAAAGCATTTTAAATAGATATTAACAGTAACCTACCATAGTTATGTTGTCAGAGATTATTTATAAAAGAAACAAGTTAGAATAAATTGAGACAAATTACCTTGTCTTTTTATTATCCTGAATTCATCTTCAGGTAGATCTCCTTTGATGAGGGCGCTGAGAAGCACTATTGCAGCCACCTTGTGTATTGTTGACCACATCTTGTCTTACTTTCAACCTGAAACCAAGAAAACATTGATATTTTACGTATTTTTTTAAAAATATATATAGAAATTGCGATTATGTGAACCTAACCTGACTTGCTTACATTTCTCCAAGATAATAAAAACCCATAAGTTTACATACTAAAGAATTCGAAATTCAAATTATTAAAAATAACCAGAGCCGAATTTTGTCGAATGATGTAAGAAACTTTCATTATTCTTTTTTGAAATTCAACAAAGAGTTCATGCGAAAGTTATAACAACCTCTTTCGTAGGTACGTATCATCACATCATAGAGGTTTTATTAGGCGTAATTCCCTAATGATCGAAACTCTTTACGGCTCAATCTTTTGTGCTTTATTACCGTTCACGGCAAGAAACTACTTCTTTTGAACGGGTTTTGATAGAGTTCGTAAAGTATTTATCAGGTGCCTGTCAATTCCCCGTCCATTTGTCTGCCTGTCAATGATCTATCTTCTTGAAGCTTAACATTCCACTTAACGGTTGTCCACTACCTACTAATGACCACATAATCTTCTACTGTTTTACATTTACGTTAATTTGAAGTAGTGCCTAGTGTAGGGACATTGTTGCGTCAAACTATATATAATAATTAGCTTTCATTTATTTTATAAAGCATGAAGTAGGCACTTAGACTAATACCTATAAATTAATTTATATTTGTATTTATAGGTCCCTTCAAGATATTCCTCATTCGTCCCACGATCCGAGCTGCCCCGTATATCAAATTCAATGAATTCGTTTTTTAAACTTTTTTATCAAGTAAAAATTTTAAACCTTACCTTCCCAGTGTGCGCTTACAATCTAGACTCTGATTCAAAAACCTGGATATTTTTTGTATGCAAGAGAGTTACAAAACCCTAGAAGGTGGTGGAAAATACCTAATTCACGACATTGATATCATCGACGCACAGCAAAGAAGCTCGAAAGGTTTTTTTTTTTTTTGTTTTGAAAGCCTTCATTCGTCATTTAATTGGACTGTCGTTCGTGTTCAAATCAACACATTTTTTTGCGACCCAAGTGACATTATGCTTTGTTAAAGTTTTAGTTTTTATAGTGATAGTTTTGCCGTTACCTTTTTGTTCTCTGTTAATGTATCAGTTTTTCTTAAGTTTTCATTCATAAATACCTTATAAAATAATCTCATAAAATATCTTGAATTCTAAATCGGAGTATAGAAACGAAATCGAATTCATTTTTGATTTCATCCAAAGATAGATTTTAGCAGATAGGACATTTATTGTTTTTTTTTTATATTTGTCTAAATCTTCCACTCACTTCTCACAGTTCTCACTCTAATACTACGTAATATTTTTTACTGGCAAGCATAAACTCGTACCTAGCATCTATCAGTTAATTCTGGTTCAAAAGTTATAATAGCAATACCTCCTACATGTTTAGGTGGGTGGGTAGGTGGGTTGCTTACATAACTATTAAAGCTCACGAAGAATAAATGATCAAACTTTTAGGTACAGTTATTGATAACTTTCACAATTTAATGTTTCACGTGATTCGATTACTTATTATAAAAAAAATATCGGCCTTAAGAACAAAAACTCGTTTACAACTACAGCGCGTCAAAAGCATCTTCACACTTCAAAATGGCGGGCCTCAATTTGTTTTTTTTACCCGAAACTCAGTTCCGCGAAAACCCAGGTAACAACTAAGTTGTATGATGATGATCGACCTCACAAGGTCGGCCTTGGTTTTTTAACCGTTTTTATTTTATTGTTATTTATTGAAGAGAAACTAATTGATGAAGAACCGGACAGGCCTGCACCTTCCCAGCGTTTGCCGTTACTTTGTAATGGCTATAGCCTCTAATCAATTAACTAGCTTCCGTACAAAACAAACGATTAATTGGTATGCGAAGGTACCTCTCTCTTTGACTAATTTAGTAGCTTTGCTGACTAACTTTCGTTCTTTTGTTGTAAAACTACGCTAGCGCGAAAACATCAACTTACTTTCTCTCTCTTTTATTTGTACCACAAAAATTATATTATACTAGCGGCCCGTCCCGGCTTCGCACGGGTGGATAGTAGGTATCCTTATTTTTTCTTGCAATTTAAATAGCCTATATTAATCAGTGATAATGTATGGTCAAAGAATTTTTAAAATCAGTCCATTACTTTTTGTGCCAATTCGTTACCAAACAATTACATACAATAAATATTTCCTCTTTATAATATTAGTATAGATTAGGTATACGTATACCTAAGTACATATATGTTTATTTTTATAATTCAAACCTTCATATTCACAAAAATTTTATAATATCCCAATTTTTTTTTTTTTTATACAGAATTTGAAACCGCAATTTCCGTCAAAGTCGAAAGTTTCGATGTTTATATTGTTTAGAAATTACCCCCAGTGTGAGGTTTACACAACATAATAGCAAAAACTTCATAATAACATTTGCATTTAACAATCTCACTGCAATAATAATATACCTGATTGCTGGTAGTAATAACAAGATGACAGCTTTCTATTGAAATAACTTTGATAACTAGGTTCAGTACTAAATCAATTAAGTAATTGCGAGATGGTGACTGCATGCGTCGTGTGGGGACAGTGATCTAATTTCATGTCGTCATCTATTCATTAGTAAATAAGTAAGCCCCTCGCAAATACAAACTTTTGTGGTCACTAGGGACCTTTTTATTTTACTGGACCTTTCACACGTCATCTATCCTCAAAGGAACTGATTGCATAGTAGAATGACAATTTTTTGTGGCTGGTTCATTCAGATGTATTCGTGAGTGCCACATTCATATAATTTTCGCCGCTTATTGGTTCATTTTCTTAGTACAATACACCCAGAAATAATCTTACATAAAATTTTATGTATCTGTTTAAACATAGTTATAATGGATCTTGTTATAAAATAAGTTCTTGAGTCCCTCGTTCTTACTAAGATAATATTGTATGAAGATGCGAGGGATCCCAAACTCGGGGCTTGGGTATAAGTTAGTTACATGTTTTTATTACCTACTAGTTGCTGCCCGCGGCGTCGTACGCGCTTTTCATGTATTTCCATCTCCGTGATACCATCTACCTCCCTGACAAATTTCATTAAGATCCGTGCAGCCCTTTAGGCGTGAAAAGGTAACAGACAGATAAACAGAGTTACATTCAAATTTATAATATTAAGTAGGATTGGAAATGTTAAATCCATAGAAAACCGATGTTAAAGTACTATGGTAAGAATGAGTATGTGAGATAATGTGTTACATTCACGAATATGTATTTCTAAACTAACCTGCTGTTAGATATTTATTTAGTAGATAGTATGAAAAATACGAAGACCCGGAACCTGCAGATCATTATAATCATTTATCTCGTCAGCGTCAATCAAACTCACGACTTCCCGCGTCTCAGGCAGAACTTCGCCCGATACGCCACTGAGGTTGTTAATCAAATGGAAACTAATAACATGTGGCCAACTAGGGACTTTATGAGAGAAAATAAGAAAGTTGTAGACATTGCCTTTGTGATATGAGCGCGGCTAGATTATCAAGAAAGGTGATACTAGAACTTATCTGTTATCTTAAAACAGATACTGGTTGACTTGCTTCGTAAAATGCAATAACGAATGCCCTTGTTGTTATGGAAAGTCGTATCGTTATGTGCCTTACGTTATGATGTTAACATTTTCTGTGGGAATGGAGAGAATAAATACAAATTAAATGCCAAAAGAGAATACATACGTTCTTATACTTACTCATTAATACCTTTACTTTTTAATATTTAGGTATCTTATGCATGAGCGATGAAAAAAAAAACAAGAGCGTTTCCTTTTTAAAAAATGTAAATAAATTCTAGAATTTATTGTTTATTATACAAACAGTTCTAGACAGTTCAATTCTTTAATAATGAAACGAATGGCGAATTAAAAACTAAAGTAATATCAAATATTACTTGATCCGAGAACTGGCCCTAGATTATAATAACAAAGTTTTTGCTTTATTTGCAGGATAATAATAATGCTAAGTACACTTTTTTCATAGATATAATTGTAACTTAACACTTTGCTGACATCTTAGCTTATCTGTATTTGTTGCAACATTTGTAACCACATGCCCTATCAGCTGTTTATGATGATTATGCAAAAAATAGCGCAGGAAAAAAATTTTGGAATCTATATCACCTCTTTGCAAAATTACAGCTACCTAGGTAGTATGATATATGTATATATGATATATATATTATATATGTATAAAATGCATGTAAAGTAAAGTAAAATTTTTATTAATGTGTTAATATTATAGTTACACAGACAGTAGTGAGTCCATAGGCTCCTGAACTAGTTTAAAACTGTGTTTCAGGAGCCAGTGGCTTCTCCAGCTTATAATATCAGGAAATTACGTGCGTCAAAACAAAATAATAGTAAGGAACTTAAAATTTAATGAAAAAAAACATGCAAAGTCTGAAAAAAAAACATGCAAAGGTAGCTATTTTGAGCTCGCATAATACATACGTACATTAACAACATAAATTTAAAACCACTCAAACCTTGCAACAGAACATAATTTATCATTTGTCTATCTCAAGTAGGTTCAATGGCTTCGACCCAAATATCAAGTGCTCATTAAATTCATATCAAAATAGATATGCACTTTTATTTGTTAAGTCTTTTCCTGTGCTTCCGTAATATATTTAAAATTATACTGCCATAAGTAGCTGAGCAATTTAGTTTCTCCCTTATAAGCACTTGCGTGTGCTTGCATACTATGTTATTAATCAAATATACATTTTAATTTTTGAGAAAATTATATAGTTTCTAAATACATAGTTAAAAATAAATTAATATCTACGGTTAATATCTAAAACCAGGCAAGTAAATATTGATATATCAAAGGTGTGGCGTAGGTGGTAGATCGGCTATGCTTGTCAAGTGAGTAAACAAAATTTTACGATAAGGTGGTCTAATTTGATTTAAATAGTAATGTTTTGGTGGAGCTACCGGTTTTTCAGTCGTGTTGATACCTACTTAACCCTTAATTCCTACTACCAAGAAGTAACTATTTGTATACTTAATTTTTTTTATCATAATTTGTATTTGATTCGATCAATTATGCTTAAGCGATCGAATGCTTTAGAAGCCATTTATATTTCATTCATTGCTTTAAAATTAATTAATCTTATTTATTTCAATAAATTAGAATAATCCATCAATTTTATTATTCATTCGTGTATAGGTCACTTTTCTAGTTTAGTGTAGGCAGGTATGTTTGCATAATTAATTTCATTTTGAATACGTACTCAATTCTACGAGAGACGATGTTTTAAGAATATTCCAACACGTTTTGTCAGTCTTTCTTTCCTATTTTATCATATTATTTAATATTATCATCGCTAGTCGCTCGGCCATTGCCTTCAACCTATCTTGCTCAATCTTTCGTCCACACAGGTGCATCATATTTACTTAAATTACCTAAAAAGTAAACACAGTTGTTTGCCATTGATAGTGATATTAAGTACGGTTAAGTACCTTATAGATTGACCTAGATTGATTGTATCAATTTATATACTACTAGTAGTAAACTCCTTAACTGATGATAACCTTATCATGGTTTATCAGCACTTACCTACACATTACAAACATATTTGTTAGGAATGAGTGTTGGTGTTATTTTTACGCTATTCTATTCTGATATTAATTTTATCAATTTATTTTTAAGTAAGTGTAAAAATATTTCGTTATTTTTATGTTATGTTATTTTTTTATGATTTATTTAAAAGTAACTTCAACAAGCTAATTACAATGAATATTAAACTCGCAACGAAAATTTTACTTACATATTAGAACGACCTTTATTTTAGGGAAGTATACGTAAAAAAAAAATTTCCTAGTATTTTTTTCATCATCATCATCAGCCCATACACGTCCACTGCTGGACATAGGCCTCCCCCGTACGACGCCACAAATAGCGGTCCTGAGCCGCCTCCATCCATCGACTCCCTGCGACCGCTACGATGTCGTCGGTCCATCGAGTGGATGGTCTTCCATGTAGGGGGGGATTTGCCATATTCACCACGCTTGGCAGGCGGATTGGTGATCGCGGTGTTGGTGTTTAAAAATACTCAGAAGGAAGCTGCTGCCCTTCCTCTGGTAGGTTCCATTAGTCGGCTTTTACGACATCCACGGGTTGAGTTGGAGGGGTCGATATTCGTACGCCGCGACCCCACGGCAGTATTTTTTTATGATTTGGTAATTTGTCTATGCTTACTATAAACAAGCTCTTCCCCCAGATATCAGACGTGCGAAATCACTTCCTATCCTCGAGAAACTGCTTCAATAACATTATTTATCCTTGTTACTATGCAAAAAACTTTATTTTGTATGTTTATGTACGTGTATTAAGTAGGTATATATTATAGTTTATAGCGATAAGGCCGCCCGTTGTACTTCTGTTTGTTAGCATTTCCTTCTGTATTTTATTTTGTGTTTGTGTGGTACAATAAAGAGTAATCTTCGTATCTTATTTTACAATAAATCTAAAACGCAACAATAAATTACTTTTCATCCTCATCACAACACTGGCCCCCTTTTTTATCAACTTAGCTAGCAGTCTCAAGTCTCGATCATGTCTCTCTTTTTAAGTACTGAATAAAACGAAAATCAAAATCGTTTATTTCTTTGGAAGTTACGATAAATGGCACAGAAACATATAGATGCATTGTGTCAAACTTACAAGACCCGTTTTTAACCGATTTCAAAAGAAGGAGGTTATCAATTCGTCTGTATGTTTTTTTTTTGTATCTGTGTTACGCGATATCTCCGCCAATTACAGACCGATTTCGAAAATTCTTTCACTATTGTATAGAAAACGATCCCGAAGGGGTTTTATCCCCGCAAAACTAAAAATATGTGAAAGGGAATTTGAAGTCGGTTTATCGTTCTTTAAAACACGCCATATTATTTCGGTGGATATAACACCAAAAACGTAATTCATTTACTATATTTTGTATTTTTAATAAAGACCAGGTATCTTCCTTTACCTCTTCAGACATGTGTATGTAATTAAAGCTGTCACTGAGTAATCATGGATTCCCATTTCCCACTCGCGTGAAAGCTATAAGTGGAAAAATATCTCTCTCAGGATGACATCTAAAGTTACTGTTTTGACACGTTCGCAATCTTGTCTTCGGTAGAAACTAGCAATTTACTAGAACAAGTATTTTACTACCGACCTGTCGTCGCTAGAAGTCCTTGTTTCTGCATGACAACACTTATTTCACTCTATACTACAGCCAAATTCGATGTACAATGTTTGTGAAAAAAGCGCCCATACCAGTGCTGCCGCGTCTTTTTACATACAATTTACGTTTCTTGTGAGTGAGTGAGTGATTTTGAGGTTTTATGTCATGGTTTGTTTACACACATTTCACATAGAGTTTGGCTAGTGTATAGTAAAAATTTTACAATTCATCAGCGTCACTTAAGTTTATGGCACAACATGCTTGACACGAGTTGTTTAGCTACTTTCGACCGAATTCTTATATTTCTACATTTTCTACTCTATAAAATTTAGTACTTAAGTGAAATCCAGAAAATAATGGCGGAGACAAAAAGCAGGGTAGTAAGACAGTCATTATTAATTTCGAACTGTCAATTTAAAAAGGTTCAGTTTTGTAATCGATGTATCTTTCGGTAGAACAGTTGGTTACCTTTAGATTATCTAGATAAGTAAGTACTACAGTAGCAAATGTAAGTCTATACAATGTAAACTTATATCGAGATTTACCTATAGATACTATGTGAGTATATAAACTCACCCAGTATCTATAGGTAACGTTCTTGGACTACGTGCGTTCAGTCATGTCCACTGTATTAACTGTAGTAAACTGAAACGTAACTTGTATGTAAATATTGGTGACCTGTACGAGTCCGTTAGGGATGGAAACAAAATGGAAACGAATACGGATCATCCAACCAATGAGTATACGAATGAGGATAGAAACATACCTAGTTATCGCATAGAACACATTTCTAAAGTAGAATAGATGAACTCGGTTAATTTTATCATACATTGATTATGTACGCCCAAATGTCACTTTCTCTATACTTATTCATACAGCAGGGCCTCGATATAATAGTCCGAACCCCAGCTAATCCGAACGCCTCTATAATCCGAACGACCCCCTACCTCTGCACAACCGCTGTTTGTTTCTAAATCTCGCAGTACGGTGTATACATTTAACGTTGCTACACGTATTGTTTTGTAGATTAAGTCGATATAATTTCTATTCCAGTAAAAATGCTTTTGCGAAAATTGAGGATAAAGCATTTTCTATATCCCTAAATCCCATACATATACTATTCTATAAAAGCGTGTGATTAGAAGAATTATTCTTTAATTTTATACTACACAATTTTGCTAAATAAAAATATTCTCAATCATAAAAAACCTTGTAATATTTAGAAATACCTACGACTTTAAAAATATAATACATAAGTGCTATAATCCGATCGCTCCGTAAATCCGAACAGGATAAAAATTTGGGTGTTCGGATTATCGACGCCCTGCTGTAGAAGCTGTTGCTCTTGAATAATTGGTGGTACTTTTTCAGAAGTTTTTAAAGTTTTGCGTGTCAAACAGTATCCTCCTTCGGCAATAAAATTTATATTTACCATGCAGGGATTATTCTCTGTACAGTATCGAAACGAATCATATAAAAAATTTAGTTTTCATATCAACGTCGTCGCAGCCCTACCAAGAACAATGACACTCTCAGGGTAGCCGATTGTACAAGGGCAAACAAAGTAAGCCACTGTTTCTCGGAACAACAGCATGCATTGAACTCTAGTTCTGTACCAACTGTTACTTCATCTGGGATCTAGAATAGCTATACTTTCATACGTGGCATAGATCTAGCTACTCGTTCAAACAATCACTTCATCTGCCATCCATAGGGATATGGCCCCTCGCCAGTCGTTCATCATGGATGTGGCTCTAGCTGTAAAAAGCTAATAGCTTTGTACTGGCACTGTATAAAGCTAATAGCCTGAACTTCGGGACTTTGAATCTATAAAAAAACATATATATTTCCATAGGCTTTACTCCGATAAAATAAACTGGATAATTTTTGAACACAACGGGGTTACAAAACCCAAGGAATATTGGTAGAAAAATATTTAACCATATTGATATCATCGAAGCAAAGCACAAAAGCTCGAAACTATTTTTTGTTTTGAAAGCTTGAACTCATCATTTAATTGATCTCTCTTTCGTTTTCGAATTCAATTTTATCATTTTTTACTACACATGTGAGATTATGCGTTGTGTTTTAGTTTTTAGTGAAAACATTGCTGTTACCTTGTTGTTTTCTGTTATTGTTATCAGTTTTTGTTAAGTTTTCACTTATAAATTTCTTTTTTGACATAAAATATTTTGGATTTTAAATCTGAGAAGGTATAGCTTCTGAGCGTGTTTTCCCAACACGCCATATAATTTTTTTATTATTATAGAACAACAAATTTAAATCGTATTTCTGGGTAAACCTGCCTTCTGTGGTAATTTTAAAACTATGTTACAGATAGCAGCAGTTTGTACTACATCGCTGATCTCTGCCCATAATGTAGCATAGCCTTTTTTTAGTGGTGGAATCCTCATGGATGCTATTCTTTCGTAAGGGGCGAAAGATTGGTTATGCTGGACTACCACCACTATGTTTACCTTTCTGCACCGATTTGCCGGGCCTACGGGTACACTTGCAAATTCTTCCGCGGGAGTATATGTGGCATAGCCTGGACCAACTTACAAGTATTCTAGGGCAGTATTGTTGCTCCCGAGACTGGTTCAGGTCACGCACGCAAAAAGCTCCAGCCAACGACCTACCAGTAAGGTCGATAGGGCTATAAAAGCTGAACCTTTACTGATTATACTTTGCTCCATAGCCTGAAGAACTAAAGTTTTAAGCTATGGGCTAGGCAACAGGTACAGGTTTCTTATCAAATACCCGTTGAATTTCGCAGTAATATCATCTATAAAATCTTTACGATCGATATCGTAAGGCGATTGACGAGTGCTATTAATATCCAGGAAGCTATTTCAAAGCTTTTCCTTGAAGATACTCTGATGACAAAAAGCACTTAAAAATCTTGGCTTAAAAATCTTTTTACTTTACTTTACACTTACAATAATGGTAGTACCTAACTATTATGCCACGTTCTCTGTTATCTTTTACTTATTTATTTTTATTTATTAGGGAAACATACAATTTTTATAAACTCTATAAAAAAATACTTAACTACTACCACTGAAACCAGCAAAATTTCCGGCATTAAATGGAACATTAATAGAGAACAGAGAGTTCAGAGCTCAACATGAAACTAAAAACAATTAAAAACACAAGGAACAATTAAACCGTAAAATACCTAAGGTACCTTTTTGGTACCTGCTGGCTGCAAAAAGCGGACAGCGTATGTATAAAAACTTTACCTATCCTTACTACTAATAAAAAAAAATATGACAAAGTTTGTATGGATGGATGTATTGATATTTGTTACTCTTTCACACAAAAACTACTGAACGGAATGGGCTGAAATTTGGTATGTGTATAGTTTGGGACGTGGAATAACATATAGGCTATTTTTTATTCCGATAAAACTCGGGCGAAGGCGTGGGCAGCAGCTAGTAAACATTAAATGTATAAAAACTTTTGCAGGGTTGGAAAAAAACAGTTTTTTTTAAATTTTATAAAACAAACAGTTCAAATTGTTTTAAACAAGTGTTTGTTTTGTTTTTTTTGTTTTTTTTTGTCCTTTTTAGTTTAGGGCATTATTTTAAATTAATTCGACCTATAATGTTTCATTTCCAGACTAGATCTTTTGACTTTTCAAATTTTCTATAGTAAAATAAATATTGACAAAAAACGATCAATGGATAAACATTTATTTTATGTTGCGTATCTCTAATGATTTAGCCCAACAGGAAGAACTAGCTTCTCACGAGGATATACTTACATACGGCTGTTCATCACACATATTAAACCTTCTAGCAAAGGATTTGAATGCAGAAGATATTACTGATAAAGTTAAGTCGATAATGCGGTACTTCAAATACACTCACTTTGCATCTGCCAAATATAAAGAAGCTGGTGGAAAAGCAATTGTTATACCACAACAGGTACGGTGGAACACAATGGCTGACTGCTTAAAAGTGCCATATAAATCCTGGCACTTGGTAGGTACTTAGATCTTTGTTTGACTGAATAAATAACTTATCAAAAAAATATTACTTTCATTTTATATCATTCATTCGCAATGAAAAGTAGTTTTAAAGCTTGTTTTTTTCTCATCGTTTTATACAATGTTTAAAACTTGTTTTAATCTGTGTTTTTAAACGTGTGATAAAAAACACGGTTTAAAATCAAACTGTTTTAAACATTGTTTTAAACATGTGTTTTAAAACCATTTGTTTTAATCATGCCAACCCTGAACTTTTGTCATAAACCTTCGCCGGTTCTTCACTTACCACCCCTACACTGAACCATTATAAATATAAATGACTAGATAGATTATAAATGCCCGCACTTTCGCACGTTTTATCGGGATAAAAAATAGCCTATATGTTATTCCAGTCCCAACCTATACCCATACCAAATTTCAGCCCAATCAGTTCAGTAGTTTTTGCGTGAAAGAGTAACAAATAACCATACATCCATCCATGCAAACTTCGTCATTTTTTATTAGTAGTATGGACAATCCACACAGACTGATAAACATAATACAATACATATATAGATAGATAGATATTTACAATACTCCTAGTGCTTTACCGATTGTACATTATCAAACTTAAAGATAAACGTAAATATTTTTTCTCAACAGCAAAATTGTCAAAATTGCCAAGACTACTCGTAAATCGTCTGTTTTATCTGCTCAGCTCTCTACCAATGTTGGCCCACCTCATTAAGGCGGCCCACAATATTTTTTAGGTCAACCAGCAAATTACAAACTCAAGCAACGCGGTTTAATAAACACACACGATAAACGCACTAATTAGAGGTCAGGGTACTTCACAGAATTAGGATGGTCTACTAAGAAATAGGCAAAGAGGGTATGATGACGATGATGATTTTCTCGCAGTCGAATTTCGAGTCGCGCAGCACGCATACTATTATGTTCACAACACAGTCGTTCAATATAAAATTTGCCAAGTCCCTAGGTGAATGCTCAGATTAGGATGTGGCAACACTGGTAACTAGGCATTATTACATAACATAAGTAATGGCAATAAATTAGAATGGCAAAAAGCTTTCTGCAAATTACTCAGTACTTTCACGTCGTATGATAATGTCCTTTGACTATGATTTATTCTGTGATCTAGTTAACAATCATACACTGTATCAATCACAATCATTAACTAGAATCATTCTGAATCGTCGTCATTCACAGCAGCTTACCCATAGCTGGGCATAAAGCTTCGTAAAACTTTGGCAATTGTATTACTTACCTATTTTTTTTCAACATAATGCAGTTAAATATTTTTTATTATTATTAATTGATTGCAACCAAATAAATAACACAAATTGCCTATAATAGAATTGAAACCTAATTACTAATTAACTTTTTAAAATAAAAATTACAAAGAATTTTTTAATCTTATGTTATTTATTACATTTTATAGTGGTTTAAGTAAAAACTAATAATTATGAAGTAGGTACCTGATCTAGCTTAGAATAATATAATACCTACCGTAGAATCAAAAATTAATAACGTATTCTTCATGAATTAGAAATACCTAGGTGATTATTTCTACATTTTGCTAACTACCCGCACTCTTAGAACTTGTACAAATTATAACAAAAACTGTTTTGATTTCCTATAAAACTTGCATCTAAAAACGGATCAGAAAAAAAAGCGCGGAGCGGCAAAAACGCGATAACCACAGTTACGAAACAAGAAACTTTTGAACTCACCATAAACGATATGTAGGTGAACTTAACTCGTAACAAATTCACGTTCCAAAGAAGCACCAAGCCATATTCCAGAATCTCCAGTTTAATCCATTGTTTAATTCATCACTCCCAAATAAGGCAACTAACTTGTATCGTAGGTACACTGTTTATTATTATTTTGTTAACACAAAACGAGGTTATTGCCGTTTACAACATCTGGGCTTCACTGTTCAGATTTCACTAGTCACAGCGTTTTAAAACTTTGTTTTTAACTTCTATATGTTCTACACTGCCACAATGTTTCAATTCCAAATACAAAAGATTGGTACACAGGTATACGCGCGGGAAGCAAGTGGCTGGCAGGGATCGAGAAAAAAAAAACAAAAAAGTTCAACAGCGCACACAACCTTTACAATCAAGGCAACGTCACAGTGTGAGTGAATCGGGCACAACAACGGCACAACCACGGCTTGGCTTGTAGCACGCGCGCTCTGCTGATAAGATTGCCAGCACGATTTTCAAGATAGCTTATTCATTTTACGTCAAAGACGGTAGTAAAGATAATTTCAAAATGACCTTGCCCGAGTTTTGAGTGGGTGGAAAAACCTAATTTAAGGGCCTCAATCCAAACCGTTAGCAAAGTGGCTGATAATAATGACGATATAAGAGAAATGATCGGTAGTCAACAAAACAAAAGAAGATATAGAATAATATAAATGAGTTGTTTTGAAAAAAAAAAACTGACTTTGTATCCCATAATTTTTAAGCTTTGCGGTATAAATAGGTAATAGTGAGTATTAATGGAACCACCTTGGGATCGTTATTTTATAATAATATAGCAAAATAATTTTCAAAACCGGTCCATAATTGACGGAAAAATCGACGAATATAAATAAAAAAACACACTTAAGTATACAGCCGAAAAAAGAATAGATTTTTTTTCTAAGTCGGCTATAAAGACGAAATATAATATCGAGAAACGGAAACTCACATTCACGCTGCAATCTAGAACGACTGTAAACTTGTGCAATTAAACTCAAATGTGTAAACATTAAATTAATATCATTATCAAATCAAACCCAAAAATTATCCCTAGTTCTCGGGTAATGAAATCTCCCCACATCGACGGCAAGACCAAGAGGTTCCGTATACAGACACTGATACCACACACACGTAGACATCAGCTCTCTGATTGGTTAAGAAGTTGTCGAACGCTGCTGCCTCCGCCCGCGCACCAACGTCCTTGTGGCAAGCTTGCGGCCACCGACCGAAGCCGGCTCCAACTTACTCCGGGCTTCGAACACTTCAACATATTTAAACTAACTTTTGCTCGTGGCTTCGCACGGACTTTTCCTGGATAAAAAACCTAGTAGGTTATGATCCACCTCTAAGAAAATGCTCTAAGATACTTTTTATGGAAGTTAATCGTATTTGTTTTGACCCGACAGACGTTGTCCTGTCATTCAATTCAAACTTCAACTGACAGTTATTTCAAACGTGCTGAACAAAGAGTATATAACGCTGGCTAATAGCCAAAATAGCCCCATATTTTTAAAGTAACCATAAAAGTTACATTTAAAAAATCTAATAAAGGTTGTCGTTAGGTTTTCTTACATTTTCTAAGTTACTGCGGAATTTTCTTAATTTTGACTTTCTACGAAGTATTATAAAACATTTGAAAAAAGATGAATGTATTCTGTAAAGCCGTTGTCCGGCGTTCTCAAGTTATAGCGTGATCAGGAGAATTTTTTATAGATATACATTATATTTGGTCACTTATATTAAAGGTAGGTACAGACGCCAGACCTAGCCACATCCATACAAATTTCCATCCCATGTCTATTTCATCATCTTCTATGTTCAAGATTATTTATGAGACCAAAGCCTACCAACCAAAGCATCCTTCTTACCCAAGATGCATATTGTCTCCTTGACAACATTCCTTCATTGACCTACAAACAATATCTAAGACCTCTCAAATTTATTTATTTATTTTTTATTATATTATTTATAATTTATTAGATTATATTAGTTCATTTATAGTATATTGTCTATGGTATTATTTATAGTTTATTTATAAGTACATAGCTAGTTTATTATTTATTTATTTGTACATTGTATTGGTACCTATTGAAAAATAAATACTTTAATACTTGTATTTTTTACTTTCAAAATGCAATAATTGACCGATGCTCCGGATATAACAAACAGACAGAATTTACTTTCGAATTTATATTAGTATATGGATACAATTATGGATACTTGAAGCAAACTCAGGACCTGCCTGGAGTGAACCAAGTCCACATAAGTATCAGTTTCATTACCGTATCAGAACGGTGTTTTTGTAACCATGATTGTGGCCTGCGGTTTTTACAACTTTATCAAGATTTAAAATTTTATATTCCATTTTGTTGATGAGTTTTAAAGTTTTTTTACACAATATGTGTAAATAACTAACAATAAGTTGAAGATTAAAAAGATTTTACAATATTCCTCTACCGGTCTTTCAATTATCTCTCTCTCTCTCTCTAAGGAAATAAAAAACACGTGAAGATTATTAGAACTTAGAACGCCATTTGCTCCTAAGTTACGTACTAGGTACCTATGTATATTGTTTACAAAATTGCTGAAAACAAGTAGAAGACAAAGTTGGGGTGTATTCAACCATGTTCAGGATTTAAGAAGGCTACGGACCTCTCGCAAACGGAAACGGATCGGCCCATGCGGATTTGTTGTTGTTTCACGTCGAATGAAATGGGGCACGCTATTAGACAAATTGTGAACTACCTCATACTCATTATTATCTGAGTATGTATTGGGATTTTAAGTAAATTTCTATAACAAAAATATAGAAATTTGCTTAAAATCTCATGAAGTCTTAGTTACTTATGATAACCCTATCACCATTGTTTTTAGTTTAATTTTATATCATAATAGTCTAGGATTAAGTTTATCGTAAAGAATGTATTAGCTATTAGTAACGTTCTTGAACAATAAAAGTTTTATTATTATTATATTATTATTAGTGAGAAAGCGCGTCTAACCATCAAATACGAAGCTGTCATGTGGCTGTGTGCGTGTGTTCGGGGTGATATTTTTTCGTACTTTCCGATTAATTTTTAATAAACGATTGATTTCAGAAATATTTTTGATTTATTTATAATTTTGAATGTATTTAGGATGTTTGCAGCGCGACAAATTTTCGAATAAAGGTGTATATCATGCATAAAAATCGCTTGAAAATGACTCGATGTGTGGTCAAAATTAGTTTCACTCTCATTTAAAGAATATTATGTTTTTTTTTTAAAAAAACTACACTGCTACAATCATACATAGCTATTTTTCATCCGATTACGTATAGAAAATTTCAATAAGATCGGGCACATAGTTTCCAAATGAAGCAGAAAGTACGTTTGTATGGGGAAAAGGCTATCCGTTCCGTTCTTAAATAAAAAAGATAAAGCACCCCAAAAGATTGTGAGAATCGTCATATTTTCTAAACATAGGATGCAACCGATCTTTTGGCACCTTCTTTATCAGCAACGACCCAACGACCCGCTAAAAACTAAAAGTCATAACATAACAAAAAGCGTGGGGTCTTTATAAGAGGCCTTGTCAGCGTTCTTGTTAAAATTATGGTGAGAAACCTTGGTAATGGCCATGAATGATGTAAGATTTATTTTATTTATTTGACGTAATTAGAACGGCCTTAGGTCAATTATACTAATTACAGTAGGTTTTAATAATAAATATAGTTAAGTTAAGTACTTACATATGGTATAAACATACCTATATCAAATAATCCAGTTTAATTAAACTACCATAAGAATTATTAATGTTATATGGGATTTAAACAATATGTACCTAGGAGTTCAAATCATAATCCAGTTAGCTTTGTACTGGTAGGTACCTAGGTACACCTATTTGTTAATTATAAAAATATATTGACTTTTTCACTTTCAATTAATATTTTCAATAAGAACGGTCATACAAATAATATATATATATAATAGGTATACATAAATAGTACTTAATAATTATATGAACAAATATCTGCTGCCGACGCTTTCGCTCGGGTTTTATTGGGATAAAAAATAGCCTAATGTATTCCAGGTACAAAACTATACCCATCAGCCCAATCAGTTCAGTCGTTTTTGCGTGAAATAGGAACAAACATCCATACATCCATCCTTACAAACTGACATAACAATTTTTTTATTGACAACAACAGAAATAAAAATAATTTCAATACATAGCGAAGAGAACCCTTTTTATCGTAAACAAGCTGCTGCCCGCGCCTTCCCCGCGTTTTATCGGGATTAAAAATAGTCTATATGTTATTCCAGTCCCATACCAAATTTCAGCCCAATCGGTTTAGACGTTTTTGCGTGAAAGAGTAACAAATATCCATCCATACATTCATCATTACAAACTTAAAATATTAGTAGGAGAGGATCAATGAAAAGTACCTACTGCCAATAAGTTTTTACAAATAGAGACGTTATACTCATTATAAAGAAATAAAAACGTGGCAATATTTTACTATAGCTACCTACATAGGATTATTGTTATTATTAGTAGATTGTTTGCAACAGTCTGCAGTTAGCTCAATTGTTTCAATTGTAAATACTAGTTTAATTTCTTTATATTATTTGATTGTTATTTTCTTTTCAATAAAGACTTTATGACTTAATGACTACATAGGAACTATGGAACTTTATTTCTATCACTTAGCAGGATAAAATATCACAGAGATATATAGGACTCCGTTGTCAGAAAGAGATAAACATACGTTCACAGTTACATGAGCGACTGACGGCCAATGACAACCTATGACATCGCATAGGCTAGCAGCTAGAGTGAACTGGGGTAAAAAGGGGACTTAGCATGCAGCATGAACAAAATAAACATGTCCTTAAAAGTTTGCGAAAAAAAATCGTAACCTACTTTTCACTTTCCACAAAGTGTTGAGAAGAAATTGTTGAGTATGTTGTTGGGATCCATTCATTTTGTCGTCTACCTATGTCTTGTCTACTCACACACAAGAACATAGGTAGAGCGACTTACGCCCCGGACCGGCTCAAGGTCGCGAACATATACTCAGCCCGACTGGGATAGACTGAGTATTCTGTTTTAATAGCCCGGCTACACGCTCAAACATTTGCATGCTTGATTACACAAACTAGTGAAGCGATACTTCCTACATCCTAATCTGTACATACTCATAATGACATTTCATAGGTTATGCATAGTTACTATTATTAAGCTCACTCATGTAACGTAAAAACTACGAGACATTTGGCCCAAACAAACACAAATTGCCAAACCAGTTTACGCAAGCATGATCCCGGCCACACGCTCCATCTTGCTTGCGCAAACTGGTTTGAGTCCGGCCACACGCTCCATCTTGCTTACGCAACTGTGTTTGTGCATGCATGGTTGCACAAATGTTTGAGCGTCTAGCCGGACTTTAACGTCTAGCCGCGACCTTGAATAGATCCCGGGCGGAAGTTTCCGCTCTACTTATGTTCTTGTTTACTCATATGCTACTTGTACCCATTTTTAATTAAAAATTTCATCTTTAGGAAATCTAAAATAAAATGAAGTTAATGTTTATAGTCAAATGTTAAAAAATCTTATATTTACTACTATGGATAAAAAATACGTATTGGATACCAGTGGTGAAAAATATTATTGTAGCAAGCTAGGAAGGCCGATGTGCCATATCAACCCAACCCCCTCTGCATCGTTCGAACTGATAACATCGCGCGCCCATTATCTCCTTCTCTCTGTCACTCACAAATGCAACGCACTAACTTGTCTCGTTCGTGTAGGTGGCAGAGCGGCAACAGCGCGGGAGTGATTTTTGAATAAAATAAAATTTATGATTTTTAATTTTAAATAGACCAAACGCTACTTATAAATGAAAAAAAATTAAAGAAAACTCCTACCTGCTTTTTACAGCCGTCCCAGTATAAGTTCTACACTTTCTGAACTCACAACATGGCATTTTGTTATTTTGTTAGCACTCCAAAAGCCCGCAAAGCATGTTCGCGTCGCAGCCGGACGCAGGGCCGACTGAGTTAACTCAAGCTAATTAGCTTGAGTTTATATTGCCACGCAGACCTTGGTAAAACGTATCTACCTCAGTTTATATGGAATATCATTGCACTGAGTAAGTACCAAGACAATTTCACAAACACGGTTTTGTCTGCAAGTAGGCCCAGCTCGCAGTTTATAAGGTTAAGTAGGTACCTACCTTGTTAATGTAAGTAACTTAGATATTAACTTTCAAATCAAAACCATCATTACAAACTTAGGGTGCGTACAACAATTTTATTACGATAATAATGTCATGACGTGACACTTCAACAGTAAATTCCAATCGTGGGTGGCAAGGAGAAATTATTTTACAACATAAAAACATAACCTACGCAATGAAATACCGGCAAATATGTAAATGATCATAACTTTGCCCTCATGGCTGTACCATATTTGATATTACATACATAAAATTCATATGAGAACACGATTTCTGAGAATTGGAATACGATTTTATTTCTCGGGGCATTTTGTTATTTCATACACGACATTGGGTACATTCTAGCCCTTATAACGGGAAGCCCCCATTTTTATTAAAGGAATAACATTTCTAATAGTTACTATATTTTCATCTACGTACGTACTATATTATCATGCACGTACGTACATGACAGTATAGTATCTATATGAAAATATGAATGTACAATATATACAACTGTGTAAATAAGTTAGTTACCTTGTACTGATCTCATTGAATTGTTCCACAACTAAGTTTTACATTATATTGCATAAACATTGTTATTGAATTATAGAAATGCATAAATACTGTCATTATTAGCAGAAGTTACTACAAATGTCGGGTCTATTGTATCGGTATTACACAAAGTTGTAATAAAGTGAAACAGCGCAGCGTCATACCATGTTGGTCGACTGTACAAGTAATACCGAAGGATTCTTTCTAAGCCGAAGGCAACTTTTAATTATGTCACTTGTCGTAGTTTCAGTTGCTACATTAAATATTATAATAGGTAAGCATGGTAAGTAAATTTTCTGTGACTTGCTCAATTTAATACTTTTTAGAATTATTTGATACGAAAATATTTTAGATTCTTAATATTGCTTGTAAAAAATGTATGGCACGGCCCCTAGTTACATAAAATGTCCTCTACTATGTACCCCGTGATAATCCTACTTTTGAATTAAAGGCGGTTCTCTGACCCAAACTAGTGCCGCCGCCGCCGCCGCCACCTATTTTATCGTATTATTAAGTTAAACGAAGGAATTTTTCAAACCCCTTGGCCAGTTTGTGATATCTGTTCCCATCATAAGCCTTTTTAATGCCGCTGTAATTGTTTTATTTTGTATAGTTAAGGAAGAGATGCGAAGTTGCACTTTTTGGCCACCGAACTCGGTTTTCGCATCTCCTCCTAACCTAAGCTATACAATATAAAACTATTACAGAGGCATTAAAAACATGTTTATGATAGGTATAACAAACGGGCCAAAGGTTTTTTGAAAATTCCTTAATGTTACGATAAAATAGGTGGCGGCTGATTTGGTTTGGGGTAGCCCCTTAAATAGATAAATTTATCACCATGGTAATTTATAGTCATGAAAGATTTTTGGATGTCTCTGATTTATAGGTACCTATGTATACAATATATTTTATATTGCCCCTTACTGCTTAAATCAATTTTTGGACTAACATTAATCATTAAACCACAATAAAATCGTTTCAACAGGCTCAATCTTCAAAAGTAAATCAAGATTACGACCACAAAAAACACCACAGAAGTCTAAGACCCCATTTACAAACCATTTTTTGCACTTCCTCTTATAAAAATTAGTCTGGTTTTTATAAGACAAAAAACTAGTTGCCATGAGTTACACCTACACAAATCTTAGACAATTTATCCCGCTGTACACAATAAGGTAACTTAAAAATTTAATGTAAATCACTAAAATTCGATATAGTTTGGCACTAAATCTCTACCAAGGCTAGGGGAAGCGACAAAGCGTAGCAAATCTGTATCGGATTACCCTATCTTATCTAAAGACGCTAAGACTTGCTCTCACAATGTGTGCTCTGGATCTCTCAGATAAAAGATAATGTCCAGCGGCCACATGGTTATCTAACGTAGCGTATCGGTCAACAACGGGCTAAGATGCTTTTAGCGGTCACAAAAGCTCTTAAAATCCGGTCGTTTTATCAGTAATTGTTTGTGCATTCGTCATCTCTTTTGATTTATAATGTTAACTAGAATGGAGAGGTAAAAAGCCAAACCCAAATCTATGGAAGATAAGCCGTCCTGGGTCAAAATGTATCTCACATTTGCACATTTTTATTGGAGTCTCTCAGGGCAACAATTGGTTCCTCTACTTTACATTCTATTCAAGATGATCGATTTGCCCTAAATCCCAAAACCGAGTAACCGGAAAGTGGATCTTACTAAATTCCTCAACACCTCGAAAACGAACTACATAACGGAACCTGCACTCATGTGGGCAGATGCTCGTGTAATGTGACTTATTGTATTTTGTTTGACTGTTTGTGTTTCATATAACATCCACACGCTACGCTTATGGTTGGATTTATATTTGGCTTTAAATTATTATCATCAGATTCTACTCTTAAGGCGGTTCCCTGAGCCAACTAGCGCCGCCAAATATTTTTATCGTATTATTACGTTAAACAAAGGAATTTTTAAAATTACTGTTTTCCCTGGTTTTTGCAATTATTTCATAACTACCTGTAATTAATTTTGTTGGTGTCATCATTATATCAGCCCATACACGTCCACAGCTGGACATAGGTCTCCCACGACGCCACAATAGCGGTTTCTGGCCTCGTATGGGGCATGGTTTGTTTGTGTACAATAAAGGATTTCTGCATTGTATTGTGTTGTTCTTTGTTAGCTCGTTTTCTAGTTTTCTCTTGTTTGTTTTACCTACTTCAAACTAAATTGGAAAACTTACAACAAGTTTGTTTACTTAGTCTGGTTAGTCCTCATTGGATATGCGTAGTTGGCTCTCAGAAGTCTCTGCCAACTCTAGTTTCTAATCACTACTATCTAGTCTACTTCAAGTTCAGAATCAATAAGCAGGCGTCCTTTCGAAACAATGTTTTTAAAACACTTTTCTGCGAAATCACTTTCTTGGTTACCTACATAGAGTCTACCTGATCGTAGGTCATACTACGGTTTTTAAAGATGCCAAACTAAAACTGAGCTGCTGGTCACAGTGCAAAGACTTCACTCACAGCTGGGTATATGGCTTCCAAATCGTGGAGGCTAGAGTTAATTGGTTTTAAATTCTTAAACCTGCGTACCTACCATTTTCTAAGAAAAATTAAGTTTTTTATGATTGTGTTAAACCTGATCTAATGAAAGCGTTACTCAAGCATAGCTATATGTCTGAGCAAACTTTCATACGACGACGCCACAAAAAGTAGTACTGAGCCACCTCCATACATCGACTCCCTGCGACTTTAACGATGTCATCATTAACGGCCACGGAGGAGGCCAGACGGAAAACGGGATTGAAGAGTCTAATAGAGACATCAAATCCGTTAGCAGATATAGAAAAGCTGAAACGAAGCTGTCAATCACCAACAGTCCTGCTTCGATACTTCAAGGAGCTGGGCTGGTTAGGGCCTAGTTAGGCAAGGGGACAATGCACAATACACTCCTATGCGAGATGTCAGTGCAGATCCCAGTTCCCCCACTTAGAATTAGAATTATAACGATGTCGTCGGTCCATCGAGTGGATGATCTCCCAACACTCCGTTTCGCGTTGCATCGTGGGTGCCACAAGAGAACCTTTACTCCCCAGCGGTTATCAGTTCTGAGAGCTACATACATATATGACCTGCCCACTGCTTTCATAATTCGGGCTTTAAAACTCAGACATCTGGTAACAGCATTTGACTTCCTTCTTTACATTTTTTAACAAAATGTCTCATAAACATGTGTCCCTTTCATAAGACCTTGCAAGTCTCGTTAAAGTAAATTGCAATCAAATCACCAGACAAAAGCTTAAACACAATCGCTTCATGGCCTAATGGTACCGATTTCGTGACAAAGCCTCCTTTTGTACGCGTTTTTATCACAAGGGCCCACTGTGGTCTGGTGATAAAATGAACACGCTTGTATTTGCTTACCCAAGCTTTTTCAAACCTTAATCAACTGTATTTAAAGTTTGTTTTTCTGAACTAGTTTTTTATTGAAAGTACTCCTTACCTACCATACATTGTTGTGGGGAACGTTGCGTTGACATTATCATTTTTGTACTTTACTCGGTAAGTTTATTTAATTGGTTGTTTGGATAACTTGGCTTTCTTACTTTGGTTATCGGTGGGTGGTAGCAGACCACACAACCAATGTCAACTAGATTGCAGGTTCATAAGTACTACCTTCGTAGGTAATATCAGCTAATTTGTACTTACCATTCACATAAACATTACCTTGTTCCAACAAATTGTTGCGTGCGTGGTTTACACCGATGTGAATTTTTAAAGATCTCCTTTAACATCCAAGTAAGCCTTAGGTAAGACCATGGTACGGAACCCTCCTCGTGCGAGAGTAGACTCGCTGCTGGCCAGTTTTATTTATGGACACTTTACCGACTGATTTGCAAGAGAGTTAATAGATGATGCAGATTGTAAATCACGACGACGCTTTGACTTTCGTGAGACGTTGGGAATACTTTTCTTGAGACGTTGGCCATATGTGCGTTTTCGTGAGACGTAGGGAATACTTTTCGTGAGACGTTGAGAATGAGCCCGTTTCTTGAAACGTTGGGAATAACTCTTAATCTACCTACGATAAGTGATCTACGAAACATGATGGTCGTCTTGAAACCAATATGGTAGCTATCATCTTGGACCATACACGTCCACTGGTGGACATACTGAACCGACTCCATCCAGATTCTATCACGTAGAAAAACTCCAAGCATAGGTCACTCCATAGCCCGCTGAGCGACTCTGACTGAGCTTATGAACGAGGCATAGTTAGGTACCACATATTGTAGCCAAAGATTGATTTAAATCTTTGATTGTAGCTTATTAAAGTAGTAATTGTAGTAAGTAATTATTAAAATAGTAAAGTGAAGTAAAATCTCGGTTTTATTCCACCAGAAAGTTAAGTTAGAACACAAGAGTCCATCCCATTTTGATCGCGCGTACAGAAACAACAAAACAACCGTACCAGGAATGAAACCAATGATCTCTTCTCATCTCTCTTCTTAACTAACTTTCTGCGTAGACTAGGCCACTGAACAGTACTAACCATAATAATAATAGCTTTGCTTAACGCTCGTAAAAATAGAGAAAATGATAGGTTCTATATCTTAGACTGGTGTAGTTAAAACTAATATTATGAATGACACACCATGTAGAGGTACATACATACTATAAGCATACAGCCTGTATATTTTAATGTTCATCTGTGTCATACAGATGATACGGATGATCATCTGTATGATACAGATGAACATTAAAGTGGTTTAAGCTGGTTGAATATATTGCCTGCTTTACCTAAAAGATTATAAATCAGTAATATAATGGATGACACAAACATAAAATCATTGTAGGTCAGCAGAGAGTTCCATCGACTCGTGTAAAATGGTATACAACTTTTTGGACGCCATACCCTATAGTGGGTGAAGTTGGCATGCGAATAATGATGATGATGATTTTTATAGTTTTATTCTACTTACCCTGTTAGTATGTGAGAGACAAATCTTGCAATTATAGACCAGTTATCCTGCAACCGATTGAGCCGAAATTTTGCATTCCTACTAATGTAATTTCTATGACAGTGCAATGTTATGGGACCATCGAGCTGGTCTGATGATCGAAACCGAAGGTGGTCATAGGAACTCAAAATAGTTAAATTATACCAAAAAATATATACATATAGTTCCTTACCTATACAGATTTATACAAGTAAATAAAATTTCCATTGTAATGTAATGAATGAATAATCATACATCTAAATACGCTGATATGTATAATTTAAACTTTGCGTACCTATTTCATAAAGTAAAAACTCTCACGCATTCTTAAAATTATTTCCTCATCTGAGAAAATGCCGGAGGCATTTACTAATGAGCTGCTCCATTGACTAAAACTCGCTTCACAGATTGTATTGTACTTTTAAAGGCAATTAGTGAAATAATAGATAGTTTTTAATGATTACACATTACAATGAAAGCGGGAAAATCATTGTTACTGTCCCTAAAAGGCAAGGCCAAGGTTTGCTAGACTCTGATAGGCAAAAGCTAAGTTCCGGACAACTACAACCCTGAATCTCAAGACAAGAGTTAATGAGTTGCTGACGGCTCGAACAAAATTTATTTGGACACAGTGTCCCAACTGACACTTTTGATTTTAATATTTTTTTTTACTGTCGATTCGGACACCATCAAATCAATGAAGCTGTTGAGTACAGTCAGGTAAAAAATGTTGATAAAGCTAATTAAATTGTGTTTCCAAGACCTTCGTGATACATCGTCGGCCACATCGTCACTTACATATATTTTATACAGACAAGACATTTGTAATTTAATTTCTAAATCATTATTATTATGTAAGTAGGTAGGTAATTAATATTCACACACCAGTCCAAACTACTGGCAGTATTCAATAACACTGATACATTGACAGCATTGTAATATTTGACATGTTTTCTGTGAATAAATGATTCTATTCTATTCTACAATCTGGTGAGATTTGTGGTCTAACGAAGGTTAGTTCATGATAAATCTTAAGATCTCGAGTGGCGACCGCGATGCAATGCGAAACGGAGTGTGGGAAGACCTCCCACTCGATGGACCGACGACATCGTAGCGGTCGCAGGGAGTCGTTGGATGGAGGCGGTTCAGGACCGTTATTCGTGGCGTCGTTTGGGGGAGGCCTATGTTCAGCAGTGGACGTGTACGGGCTGATGATGATGATGATGAAATATTAAGATGGACTTTTTCAATAACCTATGACCATTTTACCGTTTTACTCTTCACGAACGTAAAATCTGTTTGTATATAAGGCCAGACTGTGGTTAGGTCGTAAACTAAGTTATTCACGTAGAGTTTAGTTTACGACCTAGTCACAATTCAAAGGTTATGTGACGAATTTTGTCTTTATGATTGTGTTAAACCTGATCTAATGAAAGCGTTACTCAAGCATAGCTATATGTCTGAGCAAACTTTCATACGACGACGCCACAAAAAGTAGTACTGAGCCACCTCCATACATCGACTCCCTGCGACTTTAACGATGTCATCATTAACGGCCACGGAGGAGGCCAGACGGAAAACGGGATTGAAGAGTCTAATAGAGACATCAAATCCGTTAGCAGATATAGAAAAGCTGAAACGAAGCTGTCAATCACCAACAGTCCTGCTTCGATACTTCAAGGAGCTGGGCTGGTTAGGGCCTAGTTAGGCAAGGGGACAATGCACAATACACTCCTATGCGAGATGTCAGTGCAGATCCCAGTTCCCCCACTTAGAATTAGAATTATAACGATGTCGTCGGTCCATCGAGTGGATGATCTCCCAACACTCCGTTTCGCGTTGCATCGTGGGTGCCACAAGAGAACCTTTACTCCCCAGCGGTTATCAGTTCTGAGAGCTACATACATATATGACCTGCCCACTGCTTTCATAATTCGGGCTTTAAAACTCAGACATCTGGTAACAGCATTTGACTTCCTTCTTTACATTTTTTAACAAAATGTCTCATAAACATGTGTCCCTTTCATAAGACCTTGCAAGTCTCGTTAAAGTAAATTGCAATCAAATCACCAGACAAAAGCTTAAACACAATCGCTTCATGGCCTAATGGTACCGATTTCGTGACAAAGCCTCCTTTTGTACGCGTTTTTATCACAAGGGCCCACTGTGGTCTGGTGATAAAATGAACACGCTTGTATTTGCTTACCCAAGCTTTTTCAAACCTTAATCAACTGTATTTAAAGTTTGTTTTTCTGAACTAGTTTTTTATTGAAAGTACTCCTTACCTACCATACATTGTTGTGGGGAACGTTGCGTTGACATTATCATTTTTGTACTTTACTCGGTAAGTTTATTTAATTGGTTGTTTGGATAACTTGGCTTTCTTACTTTGGTTATCGGTGGGTGGTAGCAGACCACACAACCAATGTCAACTAGATTGCAGGTTCATAAGTACTACCTTCGTAGGTAATATCAGCTAATTTGTACTTACCATTCACATAAACATTACCTTGTTCCAACAAATTGTTGCGTGCGTGGTTTACACCGATGTGAATTTTTAAAGATCTCCTTTAACATCCAAGTAAGCCTTAGGTAAGACCATGGTACGGAACCCTCCTCGTGCGAGAGTAGACTCGCTGCTGGCCAGTTTTATTTATGGACACTTTACCGACTGATTTGCAAGAGAGTTAATAGATGATGCAGATTGTAAATCACGACGACGCTTTGACTTTCGTGAGACGTTGGGAATACTTTTCTTGAGACGTTGGCCATATGTGCGTTTTCGTGAGACGTAGGGAATACTTTTCGTGAGACGTTGAGAATGAGCCCGTTTCTTGAAACGTTGGGAATAACTCTTAATCTACCTACGATAAGTGATCTACGAAACATGATGGTCGTCTTGAAACCAATATGGTAGCTATCATCTTGGACCATACACGTCCACTGGTGGACATACTGAACCGACTCCATCCAGATTCTATCACGTAGAAAAACTCCAAGCATAGGTCACTCCATAGCCCGCTGAGCGACTCTGACTGAGCTTATGAACGAGGCATAGTTAGGTACCACATATTGTAGCCAAAGATTGATTTAAATCTTTGATTGTAGCTTATTAAAGTAGTAATTGTAGTAAGTAATTATTAAAATAGTAAAGTGAAGTAAAATCTCGGTTTTATTCCACCAGAAAGTTAAGTTAGAACACAAGAGTCCATCCCATTTTGATCGCGCGTACAGAAACAACAAAACAACCGTACCAGGAATGAAACCAATGATCTCTTCTCATCTCTCTTCTTAACTAACTTTCTGCGTAGACTAGGCCACTGAACAGTACTAACCATAATAATAATAGCTTTGCTTAACGCTCGTAAAAATAGAGAAAATGATAGGTTCTATATCTTAGACTGGTGTAGTTAAAACTAATATTATGAATGACACACCATGTAGAGGTACATACATACTATAAGCATACAGCCTGTATATTTTAATGTTCATCTGTGTCATACAGATGATACGGATGATCATCTGTATGATACAGATGAACATTAAAGTGGTTTAAGCTGGTTGAATATATTGCCTGCTTTACCTAAAAGATTATAAATCAGTAATATAATGGATGACACAAACATAAAATCATTGTAGGTCAGCAGAGAGTTCCATCGACTCGTGTAAAATGGTATACAACTTTTTGGACGCCATACCCTATAGTGGGTGAAGTTGGCATGCGAATAATGATGATGATGATTTTTATAGTTTTATTCTACTTACCCTGTTAGTATGTGAGAGACAAATCTTGCAATTATAGACCAGTTATCCTGCAACCGATTGAGCCGAAATTTTGCATTCCTACTAATGTAATTTCTATGACAGTGCAATGTTATGGGACCATCGAGCTGGTCTGATGATCGAAACCGAAGGTGGTCATAGGAACTCAAAATAGTTAAATTATACCAAAAAATATATACATATAGTTCCTTACCTATACAGATTTATACAAGTAAATAAAATTTCCATTGTAATGTAATGAATGAATAATCATACATCTAAATACGCTGATATGTATAATTTAAACTTTGCGTACCTATTTCATAAAGTAAAAACTCTCACGCATTCTTAAAATTATTTCCTCATCTGAGAAAATGCCGGAGGCATTTACTAATGAGCTGCTCCATTGACTAAAACTCGCTTCACAGATTGTATTGTACTTTTAAAGGCAATTAGTGAAATAATAGATAGTTTTTAATGATTACACATTACAATGAAAGCGGGAAAATCATTGTTACTGTCCCTAAAAGGCAAGGCCAAGGTTTGCTAGACTCTGATAGGCAAAAGCTAAGTTCCGGACAACTACAACCCTGAATCTCAAGACAAGAGTTAATGAGTTGCTGACGGCTCGAACAAAATTTATTTGGACACAGTGTCCCAACTGACACTTTTGATTTTAATATTTTTTTTTACTGTCGATTCGGACACCATCAAATCAATGAAGCTGTTGAGTACAGTCAGGTAAAAAATGTTGATAAAGCTAATTAAATTGTGTTTCCAAGACCTTCGTGATACATCGTCGGCCACATCGTCACTTACATATATTTTATACAGACAAGACATTTGTAATTTAATTTCTAAATCATTATTATTATGTAAGTAGGTAGGTAATTAATATTCACACACCAGTCCAAACTACTGGCAGTATTCAATAACACTGATACATTGACAGCATTGTAATATTTGACATGTTTTCTGTGAATAAATGATTCTATTCTATTCTACAATCTGGTGAGATTTGTGGTCTAACGAAGGTTAGTTCATGATAAATCTTAAGATCTCGAGTGGCGACCGCGATGCAATGCGAAACGGAGTGTGGGAAGACCTCCCACTCGATGGACCGACGACATCGTAGCGGTCGCAGGGAGTCGTTGGATGGAGGCGGTTCAGGACCGTTATTCGTGGCGTCGTTTGGGGGAGGCCTATGTTCAGCAGTGGACGTGTACGGGCTGATGATGATGATGATGAAATATTAAGATGGACTTTTTCAATAACCTATGACCATTTTACCGTTTTACTCTTCACGAACGTAAAATCTGTTTGTATATAAGGCCAGACTGTGGTTAGGTCGTAAACTAAGTTATTCACGTAGAGTTTAGTTTACGACCTAGTCACAATTCAAAGGTTATGTGACGAATTTTGTCGAATAATAATGTAAAGAAAAATTAAATCGAGTAAAAGTGGTATTTATCCTCGTCAAAAATTTGTGAAAGATTTAACCTAATCAATCAATTCTCTTTCACAAATTTTTGACGAAGAGGCTTATTTAAAGAAGGAAAGACGAGAAAGACAGAAAGAGACAAAATGCATTTGGCTAGTGTGGTCACCTTATGCCCCTGCCACGTGTCAGCCCATCACTGCGTTTCATGGTTTGCATGAGTGTTCTATTACCAAGGCGGTCCATACCTGCCTGAACAAAGCATCTCATTTCTTCGGATGGTGCAGACTATATGAAAGTTATGTGTCCGTCTTTTCCCTACGATAAACCTACCTAATTAGCCTAAGCCTACCGGCCATAGGGCAGACGGAAAACAGTCTGCCTTTTAAACAGGAAAGCAGTGACAATGATCCCATCTAAACTGCTCGGGGTAAATTTATCGCCGTAACAAATGATAATTGACAAAGTCAGTGCTTTCGCCGACCCGGAGCTAAATGATTTCTGAAATAGCGGTGAACTACAGATGGCGAACGTAAAATAAGTAAAATAACTAAAGTATTACACACGCCCCAGATACTCTAGCTAAGTAGGTGGTGTCGTTGTGAATCGGAAAATTTCGAGAACCCAATCGTTGTTTTATAGGTCATTATTTGATCGAGCATTTTCTTGCAATGTTAGAAAAAAAAAAACGATCTATTATAACATTTACATATTTGTTTGCAGGCGATGGCCTAACCGTTATAATGCTCTCGTCGCTGGTAGCTTAGAATTCTAGTAAAATGATACTTTAATCATGTAAATCTCTAAACAGCTCCTTTTATACATATTATATTATTATACTATACATATTAAATAAACAAATATATGTATAAACCTTCGTTTTAAATGTTTGTTAAAAATTATTTACTGAATAAGAGTTATTATACAATTGATGAAGCTTTGGCTGATAAAAACATATTTTGTGATAAGGTACCTAGTGAAGCTAAGCTAGTTGTAAAATTGTGATTTAAGTTATAAACTAGTTGACCTATCTAAGTATACGTAAGTGTCTAAAGATGAATAAATGAACTTGAACTTGAAATTGTTCAATTAAAAATCTATATCACTTCAACGAGTTATCACCTCAACTCATCATAAGCATGCATCATAAGCTTAGCGTTCAATTGTAATTAATAAGTTATACCTACATACATATACGTAGATAATTACTATACCGCCTACCGGTCCCGGAGGTAATGCTTAATATTAGCTTAGGCATTATTTTAAGGAAATGTTGTATCTCATTATAAATGAACATTTTTTGTTTTATGAGATATAAACATCTTTAAACCGAACTCATACAACGTAAGTCACATTTAGACATCATCATCTAGCTAGCCCCAAACTAAGTAAAGAAAATCCTGCAGCAAATTACACCGTCTTTTAACGGAAACTGTTTTCTCAACCCCGCCTTAACCAGCTTCAAAAACTGGCCGCTACACCACCTTAGTCTCAAGTCCCACGGAACGAGGCCCAGCTATCAACGGATACCCGTACATAATAGGGTATTGAAAGTGGACAACGGGTACGAGAATATAAGGGCTGGGCGCGTAGACAAACACGTGTCCGCGATCGCTGTAGTTAGAAATGTTTAAAGCTTAAGCTTCAACAATAACTATTTGAAGATAAAACTTTTGAAACTATCAGGGTTATTTACAACAGTAAAGTTAATGAACTCAAAACTCAAATCATGGTAAATATCCCGTAATTAACTTTAGAACTATTTGAAGACTTCTGAGGCGCAGCGGGCGAAAGTCCGCCTGCGATGCAGAAAGTAACGGGTTCGATTCCCACCTCAGGACAAATGTTTGTTCGATCTGCGGATGTTTGTTCCATCCGACTGTTTTCTAATATCTATGTAAGGATTATGTTAAGTACTAGCTGCTGTCTGTGGCTGCGAGCGCGCGTTTTTTAAGTAGCCTATGTCCGTCCGCGGGATATCATTTACCTCCCTGCCAAATTACATTAGGATCCGTTCAGCCGCGTAGGCGTAGGTAAAGGTAACAGACAGATAGTCAGAAATAGTAACTTACAAATTTATAATATTAGTATGGATATCAGTTACTTACCCTTAAAAAAACTCTGCTTAGCTTGATGGCTAGGTGATGCTGTGTGAATTGACCAACAATATTTTTTTTGTCATTTATACCTAATTGGAACCAGGCCAGCCTTTGCCCAGAAGTGAGTTATAATACCAGACTAGTATGATAATGAACACACATTTGATATGATAATCAAAATTAAATTATTCCCATCTGTCACCCAGCCCTGTCCCCTAGGGAGGCAGTTGGGAAAAAAGTTCAATCCGTCCCCCTTATTAGGTTCAAGCAACTATAGAGGTGAAAGACAGAACTTGTTCTACAAGGCACTAAGCCTAGCGGTTTTTCATAACGCTTGTTCACACAATTTGTCTACTCTTGCCTTGGGACACAGATAGTGCAGATTTATAATTCCAAGTATTAGTTAAATCAATTTTCATTGGCTTAGAATAAGTCGTTGTAAGTATTTATTACTATACGATAATATCTATTTGATTGCACCTAGTCGTGTATTAAACGCATGCTTCTCTGTAGTACTTTACAGACTTGGGTAAATATTTAGAGGCTGTATTATGTGATGAGAACACGATGGTATATCATGACTGTGGAACGGATTATTCTGACAATAATATCGTTATTTTAATTTCCTTTAATCCTATCTCACCTCTATGGCTGGAACTGACTCTAAATTCTAACGCAACACAAATAATATACCAGGGGTTCCAAAACTCCTTTTTTCGAAAAAGTTCCCGATACATTTTAGACACATCACCAAAAAGTTTGTATTCGTTTACGTTCCGTCATCACAACACTAATCTATGGTAAATGGATTTATGCTGGCTGAAACTAAAAAAAAAACAATTGCTTCGACATTTGAATTTTACAATTCGAATAGCATTGTGAATAATCCTCCCAGTATTATAATGGCCTACCTTGACATACTCATCAGTGTTTGATTGCAATGCAATCCAGTGTACAATTACTAATAATTTATTCAAAGATTTCATATGCTAAAAGGATTATCTATACAGTATTTATTTGCAATAAAATATTATTTCTTTATTTTAATCTGTTGAAGACTATATACGCACGGGGTCTATATAATATAGCTATATTATTAACAGTGCGGCTCGAACTATAGTTGTTGTGTGAATTATCATCCGGCATTTTTTGTTTCATTTTTATTCATGTTTTATTGATATTCAATCGACGTAGTTCAAAGTGCATTTTGAAGACAAAGATCTTATTTTTAAGACCTCTTACACCGTGTAATTGAAAAATAAGTAGAGTGATCGCAAAACTTAATGAGCTCTGTGAACATAGGCCTTTTTCCCCTCAACGCCTTATTTACGGTTCAGTGCGCAGCCGTTGAAGCCAACTTCACTGAGTTCATAAAGATTTGCGCGTACTCTACTTGAATACTCGTCAATATTGCAAAATAAGTTCTTGAATACTCGTCAATACTCGTCATTGTCAATCATTTAAAATGATTGTGTGGTTTCTGTTTGCCGCAAATTATCGTGTCATAAACTTTAAAACCAATAAGATTTATAATAGGGCTTTATTTTGACTCCAATAATAGTTTTTACTTGTAAAATCACTGTTTATGTGTTAAAGCTAACATGGGCAACGTTTTATGGCGTAGTCATGATGTATGGTGGGTCTACGTTTTGTAATTTTAACAACTTAATAACGACTGCTGCTATTTGGAAACTAAAAATAACCTGAGGCTTTGGCATTCGCTTTGTTTTTAGGGTTCCGTACCTAAAAAGAAAAAACGGAACCCTTATAAGATCACTTTGTTGTCCGTCTGTCCGTCTGTCAAACCACTTCTCAGAAACGCGTGGAGCAATCAAGTCAAGTTGAAATTAACATCAAATATCCAGGTAAATGCAGCAATATTTCCGCCAATTGTGGACCGATATTGAAAATTATTTCACTATTGTATAGAAAATAATTCCAAGGTGGTGTCATAACAATTCCAGGGTATTAGTGTTTATCCCGCAAAACATAATAACTTTAAAAAGTATGGGATTCGAATTCGATTATTAGGTTCTTGAAAACAATAAAATAAACTAACAAACCGTTTCCACGGCGGCGACGGCCGTAAATAAGATGTAGGTTCACAAATTCGAAGTCGGTTTACCGTTTTTTAAAACACGCCAAATTATTTACCCTTAGATTGTGCAATATTCCATTACCCAATTACGTTAGCTTACAAGCTTTATTCAAATCGGAAAGGAATGTAACATAATAATAAAGACGCACATAATTCGCCCCCCAAAACAATTACATTACCTAACCATCTTACCTTATCAGCAAAATATTGAATATGAACTTTAATATGGAACTGGCAAGGCGGGACGACTCGCTCGATATGGCAACACGCTTTCTACACCAGGGACCACTCTTACCTGAGCTGCTTAGCTGAATTTATCTTCCGAAGCTACATGGGCTAATTCTGCTGGTGAGTTAAATAGGAGTTCTTCTGATACTGGTGATGGTTTAGTTTCACTTCGCTTCTGTAAGCCTCGGGCATTTCAACTCGTAAGTGTTTTGATGACGTTTTGCTGTAGGTATTTCTGTTATAATCAGCAAATAGATACTAGATCATTCGTCCCTGATGCGCAGATTGCGGGATAGACCCAACAGCATCCTACAAACTATAGCTGGCAGGGTCACTTCGCCGATATGGCACACATTTGTCCGAAAAGTAATTTGATGTACCTAATCTATTTATACCTAATCAGAAGGGCAGCAGCTTCCTTCTGAGTATTTTCAAACACCAACACTGCGATCACCAATCCGCCTGCCAAGCGTGGTGATTATGGCGTCGTACGGGGGAGGCCTATGTCCAGCAGTGGACGTGTATAGGCTGATGATGATGATGACAATAATTATTTATTGTACACTAGAAAAACAATATCTAATACAATTACAAAACTCTTTTACACCACAAAGATAAATAAAACACATAGATATTAACATGAACAGGTACAATGGGCGGCCTTATCGCTCAGAAACGATTTCGTCCAGGCTTCTCTATCTATATTTATACGTATATAAAAATTAACCCCTATTTCTCCTGGTCACGCTATAACTGGAGAACGGCTTTACCGATTTCATTCTACTTTTTTTAAATGCAAATAATTTGTAGATAGCCTTTATATTTATGGTTTCAACAAAATCTACAGCCCCTTAAATCTACGCCTTCACAGGTTGGCGTGAGATTAAAATTTTTGTGTGGTTTGTAAATTAAAAAGAATAAATACGAGCGGAAAATGAATTTGGCGCAAATCGTGAAATATTTTTTTTTCTATGAACCATCTTTCCCCTAAACTACAAACGAGCCTATAAATGTACTTTTGTTATCATCATCATCAGCCCATACACGTCCACAGCTGGACATAGGCCTCCCCCATACGACGACACCACAAATAGCGGTCCTGAGCCGGCACTTTTGTTATATTTTATGTGAATAGAAAATGGTCTACGATTTGCGCCAATTACTTTTCAGTTAGTTTTATTCCTCGAAGAAAAAAGAAAATATTTAAAACTAAAAAAAAAAATCTCGTGAATCAATACAGTAGTTCGTAATAGAACTAAGACAAGGGCCAGACTTTAAAATTAACGAAGCAATAGATTATGTTTACAATTTGAAAATAATTCTGTATTAACTACATGGTAATTACGATACATAATATGTATGTATGTACTTACCTATCACAGATCAGAATGTGGTACCAGAATGTCTGAATGTCATCCAAGGGATCTGTCAGTATTTCCGGCAAAACTTCTTAGTTTTTGTTGGACAATATAAACCTTTAGTTGTTTTAATTTACGAGACGAAATAAATCAACATTTGCTTAGACAAGGTTACAGCTTCATAGGTTAAGGCTAAAAGCACATCAAAGACACGAAATACAATTATAAAAGCCTATTTTTATAGCTGTCTTTTATTTGAAAAAACTTCTTAGTTAGGTAGGCACCTACCCGTGTTCAAACAAAGGCAAAGCCTTGAACCAGACACCAGAAATCTGATTCCAAGAAACTAGAGAACAAAAACTCGACCTAAGTATAATGCTACAAAATTTTCTGTACTGGTGAATAAAATGGGAACTAAGGCCGCTACTGCGAAATCACTCTATGATTTGATTATTAAAGTAGCTACTAGCGCCACCGATAACCGAATAGTTAATTTGGTGGGTCATAAACTAGACTGACAACCTGTGCCAACATTAATCTTGAGATTACGCGACCGGCGCCGGCGCCGATTTTGGACATTTCGAGTTAAGTCGAGTATTAGTCAAAAAGGTCGTTAAAATTCTGCCTACGGAAATTTCACCTTTTTGACACGATTGTATAAAACCGGTCGGAACAAAGAATTTTTCGGTGAATATTTTTATTTATGACGGCTTCTCCCAATTATGTTATGTTCTTCCAAAGAGCATGGGTAGTTTAGTAGATTTAACTTTATCTATTTTACATATTTAATATTGATATCATACGTGAATGCATAGAATGTAATCGAAAAGACGAAAGACCACCAAAAATGTTTAAATAATCCAGAATGAGTCGCAATTCACCGATTATTTTCAGTTCTAAAATTTATATATATAAAAAAACCTTTGCCTTTGTATAGTCAATTCATTGTATATTTTGGTGACACATTAAACATTCGAGACGAATAATAAAATATATTTTTGGACGTAGATGGACGCGTGTTGCATACAAATTATAGTTTTAATCAAATACGGAAATCAGTTAATATTCATGGCTGATGCGCTGATACTAATGTTCACAGTTTCACACTATTTAATTTACAAATCTTCTTTACTCGTATAAATAACTAGCTTCTGTTTGCGGCTTTTCTTAAGCTTAATTTAAGCTTCTCTCTTCATTCTAGATTCTCCATTCCAGACACAATAGTGTCTGGAAAATCTCTTAACTTCTACTACAACTACTACTATAACTACTTGACTTCTTCGTTCATGGCAACATTTTGCCATAAACGATGGCAAAATGTTGCCATGACAAAGTCAAGTCATCTCAAATTAAGTTAGAAAGAGATTTCACCCCCATCCCTCGGAGGCGTTATGCTCGCGGACCGTAAGTTTCAACAGGAACTTCATCCCGCGAACAATCATGTTGTGTAATGATCCCTGCCGAGGTTTTCCCAATGGATAGGCCATTGGAAAAACCTCGGCAGGGATCATGTCTTTCAAACAGGCAATCTAAGGCATTCACGGGGTCGGCTGCGTGCGTGTAACGTCGACGTGCAGGTGTCCATGGGCTGCGGTAACCGCTTCCCATCAGGTAGACCGCACGCTGGACCTTTATGGTATAAAAAAAACCTTTAACTATGTTAAGAAATAACACCACATTATGTCTGTCTGTACAAAATTTCAGCTCGATACATTCAGTAATTTTAGTGTTCAACCCAAACAACATTTCACAAACTTTCGAAAGTCGGAAGTTGGATTGTTGTACTCACTAAATGGTTTCAAGCAATGTTGGTGGAAAGCTTTCGTAACAACAATCTAAATAAGGGTCATAAAATATATGTAGGCATCCCAATTTGACGAACTCATTATGAAATGTTAACAAGGTTCGGAGTTTACCCGCTCACTTTTATGATAAAACAATTATAGCTTGTAAAGAACAACCAAAATATCTCGAAAGACGTGTATTTGTAAGTAATTTGATAAATAAATCAAATAAAGACAGTAAGGCCAGGTGCGCACTAGCGACCAGACCGCAGCGGCCAGGTCGCAGCGACAAGCGAGATAAATTTCAGATGCAGATTTCAATAAATTCATTTATTTAAGCTTACAAAATAAACACTTAAGTCAAATTTTATACTATAGACAGCTATGAATATAGTTATTATTATAAAATTACTGATCTTCTCTTCACTTAAATTTTTTGTCCTCTAGTGGAAGTAGTGAAAAAGAAACCACTAAGTATATATCACTATATTTAAGTATATATCACTTATACGTACAGTAGTATGAAATCCATGGCGGTCAGATCGCACCGGCCAGCTAGATATGTCGCGCGCAACGGGGCCGCTGGCCGCATGCGGCCGGGTGCGCGTGCTCCATGGCGACATATCTCGCTGGCCGGTGCGACCTGGCCGCTAGTGCGCGCCTGGCCTAAAGACTACCCGTACATTTCAAAAGGAATTTACAATGTGTAATCAAACCTCCTTGCTAGTTAAAAGCGTGGGACGTAAAATCTCCGTAAAATCATGGGAAAAGACAACATCAAGTTTTTACAAACTAAAAGGATACGTAACTTAAAGGAAACATAACTCTCGTGACTCCAATTTCGGCTTTCCGGTGCCACCTACTCAGTGAATAACTTGAAGATGAAGACACAATAATATTTTAATTAATTTGGCGAATTGACAGCCAGGCAAAAATTATCATACATTTCCATAATGCAAAATTGGTTGGTGTAATTATGTGCTACGGTAGGAGAGTATAAAACAGGTGTGATGATTTTTTACCTAGGTAGGAAAGGATGGTGTTTATTACGTAAGGTGGAAAGACCTCTGCCGCAAACTATTTTATTTGTGTTATCTTTTTGTGAATTTTATTTTTCTTTTATCTAGGCATTCTACGCAAATGTTAAAATATTTTATATGAACCCATGATTTTACAAACTTTCTCAATACTTTTGTAGCATTTGGTAATACCTACTTATATTGAATTATTCTAAAAAAAAATCTCAGTGCTTGCTTATTACGAAAACTTATCAATTTTACAATGTTGCCATTTAGTAGGATAGCCCCTTTATTGATCTTAATAATGCTGTACTATTCCATTGATGGGTTTTATAAGTTTAGTTTTGGATCTCATTTCCATGTTTATCCACGCCTTCACGCTTTACATGTACTCATATAAATCAACACTGACTTATTTAAATGTATCCGTAATGGCCCAATAAAATCACTGCAAGAGAAAATAACTGGTCGAACAAGATAATTTAGCTTTATTTAATCAGACTGGCGTAAACCATACTCTCTATCTATATGGTCTTAAAAAGTATCACTAAATATTCACTCAAATAAAGTAAACTCAAGGCCAGTATAGGGCTATAAAAGTCCCTTTTTTCTTTGGGTAGGTTATTTTATTTCTGTACAAAAATATATAGTAGGCACCTTTTGCAAATATTTTAGACTCAGGAACTTGATTTTAAAATGAGATTTTACACAAAATTTGTTTCGCAGACTTCAAGATCATGGCGCATAAAACTGTGCCGAAGTATTGAAGGGCTCAAAACTCAAATCATGACAAATATACCGTTGTACAAGAGTTTCGTTTTATGATTAAATAACGAAAAGAGTTTCAAAAGTTTTTATTTTTTAAGTTTATATTTGTAGCTATTACTATAAAATAATAGTCTTGGTTTGGGTCGTCGTATAAAAAAACAAGGTACGCTCTTCCGAGATACTATGGTCACGTCTCCAGCTTACGTCATCATCGCCATCGGCGAATCAGAAGACGATCTGTTTCTTGGTGTTACCAGTAGCGTAAAATCGTAACTCCCCGAACTCGTTGTATTACCTGAATAAATCCGATAAAACTATGTGGTTTTGTACTAACCAATTATTTATCACAATGACTAACGCTGTTTTGACTGATTTAACAAACATATATTTTTTTATTGATTTTTCAATTGACCCTTATCACACTTGTTTCCCAACTAGATATTTATTATTATACATAGAAAATATTCAGAACACCCGAAACAAATATTTGCAGATCGTACAAACATTTGTCCCAAGGCGGGAATCGAACCCGCAACCTCTTGTGTCGCAGGCGGATCTTCGCGCGCCGCGCCACATCGGTCGTCATATATAGCAAATAAAATAATCCTAAGACATATAACATTAAATTCAAACCCACGCCAACTGCAACTGAGCGAGTGTGGAAACGAGATGGTAATTAGCCACATCTCACTCGGCTATGCCGGTAATGATGCAGTTTCGAGTTGTCGTCACGTACTGAAGGATAGGACGGACGTGGCCTATTAGATCGAGAACTCCTCATTACGGCTGTTATGGTGGTAACCACCTAACTGAGATCAGTGATGTCTGTAGATTATACTCTACCATTAGGTATTGTATACACACACGCTATCAGAATAGGATGGGACTTTTACAAACTAAGTAGCGTCTGCTATCATTGAAGAAATGTAATTCTAACTTGTGCTGAGTGTATCACCCATTATAATAAAGTTTGTGAAATGGAAAGTTTGTCAAATAGTAATTTCGCGTCGATGCTCTCAAAATGTATGTGTATTGTACTTATAAAGAATAGAATAGAATATCATTTATTTCGACACACACATTAAGTACATACAAAACAAACAGAAACATATGTAGATCATGGAAGTTCTTATCCTGGGTTACAAAATTGATTGGCGTTAGTTCGAGTTTTGCCTCCATGACCCTGTGCCGAAATTGGTGTTGGCTCAGCATGTGCTGAACTGTTGCCGCTCAGCGCTGTTTTTCAGCCAAAAACCTTTAAGTTGGTATATCAGTAATCTAATACATGTCGATCTTATTTGTTGTTATTAAGACATTTGTAATTAAACTGTGATTTATGATTAAGGAACACCTAATAAAATAAGTAATAACCAAAGGAATGATTTCCCGGCATTTACGCCAACATTTTGAGGAACCCATCCAGCATTCGGCAAGCCACTGTCTGCCGCCGTAACAGTATTGAGAGTATGTTTATGGCAGGCGTCCATAGTCTCCCACATAGCCCAATTACCAAGTCCATACATTCATCACAATACCATGGCTTTTTTGTTATTTTCATTTTCCTTTGCAATAGTCTCTACACCTGGCGGATATCATCTTCGGGTGTATATTGTGCAACCAAGGATGATACTCGCTATGTGTAGCTCACGCCTTTCGATTAATTTTCATAAAGGGCCTCTGTGCTGTTGTCTTCGGCTCCACGCATGCCTCCTAAAGGACCGGCCCGTGATCATGGAAACAAGGAATGAAGAATGATTAAACCTGCGTAAAATTATTGTAAAACTAAAACACTTGTATTACTAACTGTACTCTAAGACATGTCAAAACTAAGGTTGGTCGATAGCGAGGGAAGTCACCACGCAGGGAATCGAAACCGGGTTAACAAATCCCTACCCGTACCCATAGCAACGCTTTGCTTAGCTTGGGGACAAAAGACGCGATCAACTGCATAATTTTTTTTCAGACATTTAATGTGATGGACAAATTTATTATTTAAAACTTTGCTTAATCAGTCGATGTGGGTTGCAAACCAACAGCTAAGCTTGCTTAGCAAAAACTTTCTATAGCTGACGCAGTTTTTCGTACACGTGTGCAGGCTGCAAAGTATACAAACTGCATCTTAAGCTAAGTGGTAAGTTTAAAAAAGAGTCGTATGTACTAGTGACTAAGTAAGTTTTAAAAAAAGCGTTAGCTATGCGAGCGAAACAAAAGTTTTATTCTGCAACTCGCACTTGTATCCTATATAATTTAGTATGTATCTGGCTAGGTGAGATGACGACCTGCGAAAGAAAGCAGGCAACAGCTGGATATGGCAGGCTGAAAACAGGTCGCTATGACGTTCATTACGGCGTCATAGCGCCCTGTCTTCAGCTTGTGCTCACAACGACCAAACACATAACCGACTCCAATGGAAGAACCTGAGAGAGGCCTATGCTGAAAGGATAAGCATACTCGATAACGAAAAAGTTTAAATAGAATAGTGCTATACAGTTGTCTTCAGCTTGTGCTCCCAACGACCAAACACATGACCGACTTATATGGAAGAATCTGGGGAGGCCTATGCTGAAAGGATAAGCAAACTCGATAACGACAAAGTTTAAACAGAATAGTGTTCTACACGTGTCTTCAGCTTGTGCTCCCAACGACCAAACACATGACCGACTTCTATGGAAGAATCTGGGGAGGCCTATGCTGAAAGGATAAGCAAACTCGATAACGACAAAGTTTAAACAGAATAGTGTTATACACGTGGCTTTAGCTTGTGCTCACAACGACCAAACACATGACCGACTTCTATGGAAGAATCTGGGGAGGCCTATGCTGAAAGGATAAGCAAACTCGATAACGACAAAGTTTAAACAGAATAGTGTTATACACGTGTCTTCAGCTTGTGCTCACAACGACCAAACACATGACCGACTTCGATGGAAGAATCTGGGGAGGCCTATGCTGAAATGGAAACCAATCTCGATAACGACAAAGCTTAACTAGAATACTGCTATACCGGTGTCTCATACATAGATATGTAACCTGCCTACCCATTTAATATTTATGATTTAAATTTGATGTAACGATTATTGAATATGATGATGATGATTATCTATGTAACAAGTAAATAAGTAGAATTGGAAACGTTGGCGATAAGACGGATATCTAATATTTTCTTTCGAAGAATATGATTCGTCACTGGTAGCCGCTGGTAGCAAAATAAACGTCAGACGAGTTTATTGCGGGAATTTGTGTAATTGCCTCTAAATCTATCAGTAACTCGCTAGAGAAAATGTTACCCCCATAAAACAGAATTATGTAACGTATAAGAAAGTCTGGAAATGTTAATAGAGGACAATTTATTCTATCCTACTATAAATTTATGTCAAAGTCTGTAAGGATCCGTACATCCAGTATGGATATTTGTTACTCTTTCACGCAAAAACTTCTGAACCAATTAGGCTGAAATTCGGTATATAGTTTGGGACCTGCTGGAATAACATATAGGCCTTTTTTATCCCGATAAAACGCGGGCAGCAGCTAGTACATACATAAATTTGACGTATTTGCATAGTTTGACAACTAACTAGCCAGTTAAAATGAAATGATAACCGATCGAGTCTTGTTTCGCCCTTCGAATACCATTCTCGGGTCAAAATCAAAAGTCACGAGTGTTACACTTGGATTCATCTGCAATACTTTGCACGATTATGTACATTGTACAGGATGTTTCATTGTGATGGGTGAATGGTAATCAATCACAAAAGATTTTTGGCAAAATGAAGGGAGGTCTTAACTTTCGTTTAAAATAGTTTTCTTACTTACAAGTATGGTAAATCATGGAAGACAAACAAAATACGAAAATTATCGAACTACAATACTCGTTGGGATAAATATGTGTCAAGGGAAAAACATCTTTGTTGCTAAAATCGCATGTCTTTAATTAGTTTTGTTGACTAGGCCTGTGCCCTTCTCAACGGAGCACCCTGTAGTTATAAAATGACCTCTGCTTTCGATCTCATGATAAATTACGAGAACATTTCATAAACTCGTTAAGATAATGGGCTGTCACAGTTGAAAGAACTCAATCGGCATCCCTTCAACTGTATAAAAATGCTGTCTCACGTAGAAGCGAAGCGAGGCGATGCGATAACTGCGGTCTCGACTACTCTAGCTTTTAGCAAAATTATTTCTTGGTGATGCTTTCTTGTTTGTGACTGAGTTTAAAAAAAATTAGTGGCCTACTAAAATTACCAATCAAAACTTAATTAATTTCCACAGTAATATAATACAGGTAATATAATAAACGGTAAAATTCGTTTATTTCAGTCACATACTTTATACAAAATTAATTACTTATATCTAAATATAAAATGAAAAAAAATTAAGAAAAAATTCAAAATACACAGAAAAGCATAATAATAAAAAAAAAACAAGTTTCTTTATTCAGACATCTGTCCATAATGCAACCGGGCTGGCACAGGACAAGTGGGACAAAAGTTGTCTCAATTGTCCTGTACAGGACATCTGCACAAGACAACTGGGAATAAGCGGTCACTTCTTGTTGGCGCCCAAATGGGCGGATATCCAATGCTGGAAAATTGGGTTTTTATACACCGTGGCAGAAAGCTGCTGCTTTTTCACTAGTAGGTTTTGGCTTTTTGAAGAAAACTCTGTCTAAAGTATGAACGGCATTTTTAACGTAATTTTTTGATATTTCTTGTGTTTTTTTAATTCAAAATGTATTTATGTGTACCTTATGTTTATTTTTTTGTTATATTTTTCTTCTTAATGTATTTGTAATAGTAAATAAGTATTTTGATTAATAATTACACCTCTTGCTTTGTATTTTGATTATATTTAAGAGTTAATAAGTCGAAAACCTTTGTATATAAGTTTTTTCCTTTGTGTGTCAATAAATTTATTTTCTTTCTTTCTTTACTTTACTTTAATTGTGACGACAGAAAATAGGTACAATGCAATAGTCCAAAAAAAGTCTTAAAAATTGTCTTAAGTCTTGAAAATTGTTAGTAACTCTTACGTTAGTTTACTTCATAGTACCTATGTATTTGTTACCAAGACAGAACTGTTCTCCATTTTACTTCACAAGCAAGCAGTCTTTTAGCTTTTATATGCGAGGACACATAAATGGTTATAAATTATTAGTTTATTTATAAAGTGTGTAAAACTGTTTGATCTCCGAATAAAATAAAATAAATAAATACATAAAATCAGCCCGTACACGTCCACTGCTGGACATAGGCCTCCCCCGTACGACGCCACAAATAGCGGTCCTGAGCCGCCTCCATCCATCGACTCCCTGCGACCGCTACGATGTCGTCGGTGTATGGGCTGATGATGATGATGATGATGATGATACATAAAATAGGTACCATCGACCGTAATACAAAGTAAAACGGCTCATTGAAGTTTTACATACAAGACACAACAAATCAATATGGTACGATATGAGTAGACAAGAAGTTTATTCTTATGTTGTTACCTACATCTCTTTCCGTCCACATACTCCACATAGAACAGCATCACTCTGAAACCGGTAAGCTTCGATCACGATCACGTATCAATGGGCGCTGCGCCTGCGTCGGGGCTTGCGGAACTACATTCCCCTCCATGTACGGGCGTCCTGTTACTTCTGCAAACCCTCTAATTGGTGACGTACGGGATAAGACGACGTTGATTTAGAACTGGGTGATAAGTCATTGGGAGGCCAAGAGTAGGGTTGGCCAAATGATCTTGTGTGGGGCATAGTTGCAAAATTACTTTTTATGCAGGAAAGTATGCAGTAATAAGTTATTTTCATTTATTGCGCTAAGTACCTACCTACAAAAAATATCTTATGAAAATTATACTTATTAAAGTCAATTATAATATTTCAACATACTGCTGTAAAAAATTATTACCCACTTCGGTGCGAATCCACATCAAAATCGACGACACCCAAATAATTTGGGTCATCAATGTCACCCATACAGCATTTCTGTGCTTGAATTTAAAGAATTATGTTGGTGGTGAAATTACAAGGAATTTGAGGCGTACCTTAAAAGAAACTTATGCCTCAAGTTATCAGACCATTTAGGGGGGAACGTTTCTAGCGATTATTGAGCTAAGACTAGAATAGAGATTGGAAAATTAGCTCCGAAGTTGTCCCTTCTCCAAGTTTCAAATAACCTGGCGTCCCAGTGGGTTATCGCCCTAGCTCTCAGACGAGTAAATGATAAAACCTGCATTGAACGTGCTAATTGGTCGATTTAAAAATCAAATGGACCGTTAAGCTGGGGTAATGCAGCTGATTAGTGTATTTCTTTAAGTGCTCGTGACTTATCTTCGGTTTAGATGTGGTATATTTTTCCGTTAAGAATTGTGCGTTATGCGTTATGCTATCAGAGGAAGGGCAGCAGCTTCCTTCTAAGCATTTTTCAACACCAACACTGCGATCACCAATCCGCTTACCAAGCGTGGTAATTATGGCAAATCCCCCCTGTGGGGCCTCTCCACATGGGAGACCATCCACTCGATGGACCGATGACATTGTAGCGGTCGCTATTTGTGGCGTCGTATGGGGACACCTATGTCTAGCATTGAGCGTGTATGCAGTATTTTTTAATTATTAGATTTATTTATATAATAGAATGTGAAATCACTGAGTTTATTTTTTTTATTATTGATCATGTTTGTTTATTGTTTCCACCATTTTTGTATAACGTAGCCTCTTTTTAGCTATAATGTTTTCAATTAGAACGATTTTTAATTGTGTAGGTTAATTATCACCTATTTTGACTTAAGGGACTCTTTTCGACGTGATTAAGTGCTCCTTTGTGTTCAGTGGGTTGAAAATAAATGAAATGAAATGAAAGTAGGCAAGAAATAGGCTTGAACTTACCTATTTGCTTTATGTGAGATCACAATTAAAGAAAAAATACCTACCCGAGACAGTGATACACAGATATGTTTTTTAGTATGGTGGACGTAGTACCTAACGGCCTTATGCATAATAAATCGCTATCGTAGGTTTAGTATTGACTTACTTAAACTGTTCGCTAAGATAAGCCAATGATTGCTTACATCGCGAACCACTAAAGGCTCACTAGTGCTTTGTTAACAAAAAACATTATTCATATTAGTTTTCTAACGTTTGCGGCTAATTAGCAGCTCGCTAACTTTAGCAAACCCAGACCCCTACTTTACGTGTTCTAGAGTGTGAAAAAATGGCCGAAATCAATCAGCTGTTTGTTATTATTTTCATTCCAATTTACCGCCAAGTTATTCCACTCCAAATATTAAACAATTCAACTTCTTTTTTAATGGTGCCGCTTGCTTTTCTTTCGCTAGGACTCTGCCAGTGTCAGTATGAAGTGTCATAAACTTCAAAATAATATCATCGATTCTGGCAAAGAGGTAGTATAGTATGTTTATGTAGGCTGCTTGATCTTAGGCGTAGATGGAGGATTTATGCTTACTACTATGCTCAGTCTACGATCTTAGGGCCCGTTTAGATACGCAGGAATCGCGCGAATTCAAATCGCGTGGTTTGTATCCCGGCTTGACTAACTGCGCGGTTACGTCTGAACGATTACAAAAAAACTAGTATAAATAAGACCCGCGCGGTTCCGCCTCGGGTACCAAGCTCCAAGGGGTGCCATGCTGGCACTTCTTGGGGTGCTCTGGCACAAGCACAGCCAGATCATAAAAAGTGCGTAGAAATCTGCCCCATTTAGCTACGCCGCCACTGGCTCCGAACCGAACCAGCACACCGTTCGAGAAATTACGTCGTGGTAACTTGAAACGAATGCTTGTGGCATGATTAGATTCCATAGCTGAACCATACAAAGTAATTTACAATAGGTAAAATACAGAGTTAATCAATCTATCTTTCTTTGAGGACCTAACTAAAATACGACGGCATATATCTCACTGTAGCTACTAAGTTAGTATTATTATAATATTCTCTGCAACTACAGTGCAAACTATGCATAAATAAAGTGATATACAGTCGATAAGCGTTTTGGTCCGAAGAAATCCGCAGAGTTACGGTCCGCTAAAGGTCCGCATAGGTATAAAAAAGTCCAAAACAGACCAAAAAGATCCACACCGGCAATGCTGCTAGTTAGTTTTGACAGACGAATATCGCGAGGTGCTTACATTTTCAATATTATCGCGTATCATATCGCGGATCGCAAGATTTCAAGATAATATCACGATACTGCGATACGGCTTATTATACTATCAATATTATCGTGACACGCCGATATTATTGAACGTGTAATATTCCAATGAGGTTTGCCTGTCTATGGTTTGCATTTGGAGCATAGACTTCCTATATTTCTTTGGTCTATGCTTACCTATTTTTGTAAGCGACAGTTTAGCAAACTATTTATATTTATGAATAGAAAAAGATAGCAATCGTTGGCTTACCTTAGGGAACATTTTACCTAACTCATTGCTAAACCTGTGATAGTAATTCAGGCACAGTGATTCAGTCGGACAGACAGACAGCGGAGGCTTAGTAATAGAGTACCGTTTCACCCGTCGGGTTAGAAACCCGAAAAATAATACATAAAATATAAAAAATAAATTAATGGTCCTACTAATATTATGTAGGCGAAAGTTTGTGTCGTTGTACCGTGTCTTTGTTAAAATATTTGGCCGAAGACAACGCCAAAACTAGTGAATAAATCGGGTGGAATTTCGCACATGTAAAGATCGTGGAGCTCGCGAAGCCGCGGGCAGATGTTACTAAAAATTTGTAAATGCAATAATATTGATTATTTTAGTAGGTAAATTTATATTTAGTTATACTCAAGGGTAAAAAACAACACCACAAAACATACAAGTGTTTGAATTCGGCAATATTAACGGTCGCTAAGCTCGCTCTAGCTGACGTAAAGAAGGGATCTGGGTTTGCTAACCAGCTGCTAACTCGCCGCAAACGATTGCATTATGAATAACGTTTTTTGATAACAATGCTCTAATCTGCCTCTAGTGGGCCGCTAAATCATTATGCATAAGGCCGTAAATCTAGATCTCATAATAATCTAACCAGTCCTAATCATAATCAGAATCAATAACTTTATTTATTTAGGCTTCCAAAATAAGCACCTAGACAAATCTAATTTTATACTATAAACAAAGTTATTATTATCAAATAAGGTGTTATTGATATTCTCTTCACATAATTTTATGACCACTAGTGGAACAAGTGAAGTGCTAAATGAGCCACTTTCCCAATAAATATATTTCCACAAATCGTTGTAGATAAAAATCAGTATATCACAAAACTTACAACGCGACAAGTAGAATTCAATAAAATTTCGGACCATTCCTCTGATAAATTCATAGAATCACTTCTCCATGGGAACTCCTTACAGCTACGGCCTCCACAGAGCTATATGTCATGTCATCTCATTATACGAACTTGTTATAAAACTGTGGTAAACCTAAACAACAGGAAACGATGCTTGTTATTATCTCGTTGAGCCAATTACTTCCTAAGAAAATTATAGAGAATGGTTGTGAAGATATGTGTTACTTTTAAATGCGTAATGACATAGCTGAGTGATAGATATGCGTTTTAAAGATTTATGAGTGACGAACACTTGAAAAACTTATGATTAAAGCAGACAACATATACCTACCGGGTAAAACGGGGTGAATAGAAATGGACGAAAAACTGGAGCCAGACATTACATTGTAGCAGTGGAATTATTCTTAGTCCGTGACTGTTCCACTCCTGTGTTGGATCTGACCTCTGCAAAAGGATGTTTTGCTATTTCATCCATTTCTATTCATTTTGGAGTCTATTCACCCCGTTTTCGGTACCTAAGATAGGGAAGAGAGAACAGCGCATAAATAAAATATGTACTTACTGAACGGATTAAAAATGTGCATAAATGTATCGGTATCTAAAATAACAAACTCGCTGGTTGTTTACATAAAGCATGGCTAAAAAGGCTGACTGCCAGTTTTTTTCCGCTATGCACCTCTATAATAAAATATAATTAACACATTAATAATCAATTCGGCAAGAAACCTATAGATACATACATACCTATTTGATAAGAGATCAGCTTACGAACAACCGGCTGTCAGGGAAGCAACCCCAATGAGGTTTTCCTAAAAAGTATCTACATATACATTTTGTTACTTGACTTACACTTCAAATATTATGTGTCATCTTAGTTAAGTTTATTATGTATTCGGTGTGAGTCTTATAACAAATAAAAATATATTCTATTCTATTCTATTATAGAGATCGACCAAGATGATGTTGTAATGCTAAAAAAAAACAGGAGAAAAAATATAAGTACATACTATATTATATCATTGGGGAATTAGAGCAGTTCCTCGTTTTCTAGGATGATTCTGATTTTGATTCTGATCATACTAAAGTTATTTTTCACCATTTGTTGCCAAAACTGAAACAGATAATAAAATTATGTTCAGCTTGATCGAGTTCAAATTCGTAATACCCATCTATTGTGTTATTGAGGGTCAACTTTATGTCAGTAACACAGATATAATAATACTATAGGTACTCAGTATTGATCCTTCATCTATGGTAATACTCGCTGAACTCGTTTAAAGAGCTAAACTGAGTATCTTATATTGAACGCGTTCGATTACGTTTATTTTATACTAGCTACTGCCCTCGGCTTCACACGCGCTTGTCATGTACCTACCCTATGCCCGTCCCCAGGATACCAATAACCAACGACTCCCTGCGACCGCTACGATCTCATCGGTCCATCGAGTGGGAGGTCTATCGAGTGGACAAATTTGATAATAATAACTATGTTTATAGTATATAAAATTTGACTTTTCTAAGTGCTTTTTTTGTCAGCATAAAGAAATTAAGTTATTGATTCTGATTCTTCGTTTCGCATTGAATCGCGGTCGACACTCGAGAACCTTTACTCCCAAACAGTTATCGGTTCTACGAGCTATATGGCCTGCCCATCGCCTCGTCAGCCTGCTAATTCAGATTGTGAGAGCTATTTCGGTTTCCGAACTTTGGTTCGTCTTCGGATTTTCGTAGGTAGGTACGCACACTAAAACAACAACACACACAAATCAATTGGAATGCGTCGCATCAGGCAAAGTGATACCGAGCATTGCTGAAACCAAGCTGAAACAGTAGAAGTTGAAGTACCTACTTCTATTACCAACGAAATCATTCATCGTCTTTTCACACGCTTCAACTAGGTACATCAAAAGAAAATAAATCTAAAGTAGTAAATCATGTTGTGTAACAAACGACCAATAAAGAGACAATCATCAAATTGGGAGCGCAGAACTGTGCCAAGGAAATAGTAATAGAATGATAGATTATCACTGTTCGCTAGCATGATTCTCATCGACTATATGACAAAACAATGAGACTACAGTAATAGTACACGTAAGCATACTGAAACATCGGGAAATCTATCACACTTCACACTAATGTTATCTTTATTAAAAAAGAAAATTACAATCAAATAATATAAACAAATTAGAACTAGTATTTACCATTGAAATAATTGAGATAACTGCAGACTGTTGCAAACAATCCACAGGTAGCTCAACTGGTCCATTGTTGCAAAAGTTTGGATAATCCTAACTAATATTATAAATGCGAAAGCGTGTTTGTTTGGTTAGTTGTTTGTTTGTTTGTCATTCCTTCACGGATAACTAAGCAACCAATCGACTTAATTTTTGGCATAGAGTTAGTTGAATGGATGGAGAGTAACATAGGCTACTTTTTGTCCTGGTAAAACATCAAATACCCATGGGAGATTTACGGCCTTTTTATCCCCCTAGAAATGTGAAAATCGAATTTAAATCGGGTAAAACCAACAGCTAATAAAATATAAATGCAAATCGTTACTTAATGCCGAAACAACTGAATAGATTGGAATTTTGCATAGGGCGGCACTACAAACATAGAATCAAACTTAGGCTAAATTTTTACCCCATAAATCAATCCCCATCGGTTAGAATAGACCTTGAATTTATGACGTTTCCATGAACACTAGTCTACTAGTCAACTATACGACATATAATGAGACCACGGCAGTGTAAACCTGCTGAAACGTCGGGAAATTAAAAAAGGGATAAAACTTGTTGATAGCACTTGTGCACTTCAATACGACCTACACACATCGGTAGTCTCCGTTGAGATTGATACTGGCTTTCGTAGGCAAAATTTTGGCAAAGAAGATATCATCATAGCACAGAATACCGGTCATTATCTTTGGGTATTTTTGATGGGTGGTTTATATCCAACAGTGGACATCTGTCGTCCGAAACTATAATGATGTAGATGACAAGCCAAGAATATAAGGGATTGGTCTTGTACCAAAGAGTTTTTCTTTTTACGAGCATGTACACATTTTATGAGTTTTGCATTCTGTTGCAATCTAGATAATTCTGTAATAGCTGCAAAAAAATAGGTAATCATAAACCTATAAAATAGGTATAGCTTAGCCTATTTTATAAGGTTAACTAATGTTTAGGTATGTAGACAGCGTCATATCCACCAGCAATTACATGAATCAATTTCCACTTTCAAACATTTCCGAGCTTATAGTATATTATAGTAGTGGGTCGTTGACTATTTTTGCGTTAACGAAACGAAACCGTTTTCTATAAACGGTCAACTAGTTGAAAAACCAGTTGACGTTTAACTGGTTTGGTTACGAAACATAAACTGTTGTAGAAGGAACTACAAGTTAAACGTTATACCAACTCCTCACTGAATGTAATTATTCCTTCTAAACTTCGTTGTTTATTTTTAGTTTAGTTATTTTGATTGAGCATTTGAATAGAATTGTGAATCTAGACAATATGTGGTAAACTTCCCTTCATATTTTTTCAGGCTTAGGACTGCTTTCAACTTCCTTGGGTAATCTGTCCGTGTGTTTCGTTCGCATATGTCGTTGAATGATTAACTAGTTGATGGAATCAACTAGTTTTGCGGTTAAAATGAAAACGGTTGACTCGTTAACTGTAGAAAAACTGTTAAAAAAACGGTTCGTTGATTCTACGCTCACTACTACTATAAGGGCTGATTGGAGTAATTTGAGTTAGTTCAGAATATTGCAAATAACGTTCTATTAAGTTTTTTGTTATTAAAGACTTGTGGCTATATAACTCTTCGAAATGTTTAACATTACATCTTCCTTCTTTTTATCAAAGACTCTCCTCTTGTGTACCCGACTCTTACACGTTTTTATTTTTACCTGACCACTTGTTAAATTAATTAATTACACATAGATTTAAAGACATTTAAGTGTCTGTCTTTGTAAGAATGTTGTTTAGCGCGGTTCCGAGGGGTTATTGAGGTTATTGAAAGGAAGGTCGCGGATTTTTTTGATATATCATTTAATTTCTTTGAGATTACCCCGAGTGTAGGAAATTACGCACTATAATAACAAAAACCTTTATCTGTAAGAATGGTTTTACTTTCAACAAAGACAGAAAACACCTCTTATGTACCAAAAGAACTTATAAATAAATAATAATATCAACGCAGCCATCATACATTTAAATTGTTTTGCTAAAAAGGCTGAGGTTTAGCAATGAGTACGTGACTAGCCAGCTAATGGTAGCGCTTAGCAGAATCAATGGTTGGCTAGAGTTGCACTGCTAAATTTCCCATTAACAGTATAACCGGCTTTGACCGGCTGCATCCCTCCACCTATTTTAACATTCATTCTTTTGATAAGAATGTTGACTCATTCCCGATCCCATTCATTCATGTACGGATTACGGTCAGTTAGATTCTTGTACTCGATCAATACGTACGTTGAATAAATGACTATGTGAAGTCTTACATGATTCAGAATTTCAGATTCAATAATATTTATTTATAGAAACAAAGAACGAGTGGGCCGAAGATACAGTAGAAAGAATAGTTTATTCAGAATTTTCGCGCAATTCAACTGTTTGTGGTCCGAAGTGATACTAACCCATTTATTTTCTAATAAACTAAAAAAAGTTTTACAAACTTAACAAAGCAACTACAGAGATAAAACTTTTTAAACTTTCGCGATTTTAATTAAAGATTATTTATCGGGTATTTATCGCGTACCTTTTGTTATATTTTCCCCTACGTTTCCATCATAAATAATCTTTAACTACAGAGATAGTTTACTTTCATTATAGTGGATAAAAATTGAAGTGAAGAGTTAATCAAAAACTCATTATTTCTTATTTGGTAATATGTTTTATGGTCATAAAATTTGACTTTTCTTATTTTGTAAGCAAGAAATAAACATAATTAAGTTTGAAATTTATTAAAGAAATAGAAATGACGTAAACTAATCTTATAGAATATATAGAATAATAATATTTGTATAGAATATATTCTATAAATTCCTATAGAATAATAATGGCAATGGCGGAAATGGAAACTGAATGGAAGTGGAAGCTCTTCTTCTTAGATCTTCGAACTAGGCTTGAGGCGTATTTATCGTCACTGATAAAAGTCACAGGTATAGAAAATTTGCGGTATTTCACAGTGACAGAAACTAAATATATCAGTGACTGTTACACAGGCAGTGCCAGTGTCACGAGTGTACGATATTATATCGTTGTTATTTTATTAGGTACCTACGCAATAAATCGCTACAGCTAGATAATATCGCTTCTATATTCACTCTTTGATATTATCACTCAGTCCGAATGAGACACACCTAGTATTTTATACTTGGAAATTCTAAATGTATACCGCAATGTAACAAAGTTGTTGAAGAAAATACCGTTTAAATTTAGTCGGTTAATCAATATGCTACTGCTACTTAGTCATCGCTACAATAAATATATTATTCAATCAGTAAAACAATGAATTTGTACGTGATTGGTAGAAATACTAGCTAGTATTTTGTCACAAGTATTTGTCACAGATATATTGAAGTCACAGTAACATAAGTAACAGGTATCAGATTTTGCCTAGTATAACCCAAGAATACTTCGAACGTTACTAAATTACCTACCAATTAAGCCAATATGATGACAACAATAAATAATTAAGTATTGTATTGAGTAGGATAAATCAGTTTAGAATTGGGGCTCATAATGGTGTCATTTCAGACCGCAAGGTGTTGGATCGCGTGAGCCCAAGTGAAAAATAAAATAAACAATTATGCAAGATACGAAAGAAAACACGTGCAGCTCTAACAATTAATTTGTTTATATTATTTGATTGTTATTTTCTTTGTCAATAAAGTATTTATACAATGTCGTGGTTTTAGATACCTAACTAAATATTTATTATATTGCTAATTATCAAAAGAAAAAATTATCAGAAAATGATAGTCCAATGATAAGACCTAAAGTATTCAAAAGGAAAGACGGATAAGACCATCGGAATAGCCGGCTTTCCTAACTATCACTTTTTATCAAACTCTTCCGACTGGCGGCGTCTGCGGTGAAGAACCGGAATTAGTATCGATTCAAAAACTTTTTTGCTAGGGCCAATAAACTCGGCTTCAGTCCACTCGTGAGTTGAACTGAATGAAAATTAAACTTTGTAATAAAGAATGGTGGAAGGAAGCGACAGGTTTAACTGTTTGGATTCAGGAATCGAGAAAAAAATTATGTGCACGACCAGAACCCGAATCCATAATATTAAATTTAATTGTACTTTTAAAGTTAATATACTACTATAGTATACTGAGCTAAAAGTTTTACAGACAGGTATCAGAATCAGAATCAATAACTTTATTTCTTTAGGCTTACAAAATAAGCACTTAGACAAGTTAAATTGTATACTATAAACATAGTTATTATTATCAAATAAGAAATAAGGTGTTATTGATATTCTCTTCACTCCAATTTTTTAAATATGTACTTCCAAAATAAATTATAATGTAAGTACCTATGTAATACAATGTGTAGATCAAAATTAAACGCAATACTAGCTAAGTTACACTATTTACTTAAAAAATCTATGTTTGTATTTAATATTTATGTACATATATATCGTCAACAAAACACCTATTAAACTGACACAAACCGGTTTTATTTAAGTTTTTATTAGTGCCAACATATTTTTTATAGAAGTCAAAACAGGAGACCTGCCTTAACCTTGCGTGTCCTAAGATAACCATCTTGGTTAGTTAAAACAAAGAAGATTTAGGCGTCGTCGTCCGCCAAAGTAAATCCTAACTTCGTAACTTATATTATAAATGCGAAAGTGTGTTTGCTTGTTTGTCCCTCTTTCACGCCCTAACTAAGCAACCAATCCACTTGATTCTTGGCAGTTGAAAGATGAGAGAAGATGGAGAGTAACATAAGCTACTTTTTGTCCTGGTAAAACATCCAATTCCCAAGGGAGACTTACTGGAAAAAATACCTTTTTATCCCCCTAGAAATGTGGAATTCGAATTTAACGCGGGTGAAACCGCGGGGAATTGCTTATTAAATATAACTTCATAACCTACCAAGGTAATCTCTAAGTTAAACCTAAAAAAATATTGCAGAACTAGCTGCTGCTGTTGCCTGCGACTTCACCTGCACCACCAAATTATCAAACTGTTAGACACACTATGAAATATTTATATTTTTTTCAGTTTACCAAATATTTTTTTATCAAATTCCTGTGTTTTGTCGCTTTGACCAGTTAAAATAATGATCCATTAAAAGACATTAATCATGTTTATGGCGATGATAACGATAAAAGATTATTATGGTTGTTCCGTCAGGGCAATAAAATATTATGAAGTAGCCAAACTTGTTACTCGGTTATAGCCGAGTACTGGATAAATGATTTTTTATTTATTTATTGACCGGGCGTTATGTAACATTAATATGGAATATGGAAATCAGTAGAAGAACCAAAGTCACCGACATAGCTCTCAGAATTAGCAGGCTGAAGTGGCAGTGGGCAGGTCATATAGCTCGCCGAACTGATAACCGCTGAGGAATAAAGGTGCTTGAATGGCGCGGAACGGATGTTGGGAGACCACTCGATGGACCGACGACATCGTAGCGGTCGCAGGGAGTCGATGGATGGAGGCGGCTCAGGACCACTATTTGTGGCGGATGGATAACGGAGTCTCACTTAACAGACGCAGATTTTGGGATCTATGAGTGATATACGAGTTGAAAAATATATTATTCTGGCCAAACCAATGCACATGTAATTTCTGAACAAATATTGAGTCAAATTCGTCACTTGAGACGTACTTAAATCTGAGATGCGTTTGAGTATTCGGGGGTTAAAAACTCATAATTCGTCCGTTTTGGCGTGTATTATGCTGGATTTCATAATAGCATAGCGAAATGTATAGGTACCTATACCTACCAGAAATCTTATAGAAGTCCTATTAATATTATAAATGTCAAAGTTTGTACATATGTATGTATGGATGTTTGTTCCTCTTTCTAGACATGTGTCGTTCCGGACGGTAATAGTTCCTGGAACTATGTCCTCACTCGGAACGAGATCGTTCCGCTCCGATGCGTCGGCTGAAGTAGTTCCATCGTTCCTTCAATCCAAACCATACTCGCGGGCGTCTCGCGTCGCGTCGTTCGTGGACAAGATCACTGCGTAGGTTTCCTTCGTCGTTCCTTATAACTGGATTGACATCTGACATTGACACTTACCTATTGTTTGAGTCAAATGTAACAAAATTCTTCTATTTGCTCTTCATTATCTAGCAGGCGCGAGTTTGATAAAAGTGAGTAATCAATGTACCTACTTATGTAGGCGTTTGGAATTTCCTAGTTTTTATGAGATCTGTTTAGTGCAATGTAAACTATAAATTGGCGGCAGATTTGGCCGAGGATCTCAAGAGGCGCAAATATGCAGGTCTCGACAGAGCCTACGCATTTGCTCCTCTTGGAGTCGAGACCCTAGGTCCCTGGGGTACCGAGGGTCTCCGGATTTTCAAAAAATTATCTGAGCGCCTGGTCGACCCGAGCTGGTGAGTATCTGGCGCAGCGTATTAGCATTGCCATACAACCAGGCAATGCAGCCAGCGTCTTGGGGACGCTTCCAACTTATTGATATGGACCAGTTGAGCTATCTGTAGATTGTTTGCAACAGTCTGCAGTTAGCTCAATTGTTTCAATTGTAAATACTAGTTTAATTTGTTTATATTATTTGATTGTTATTTTCTTCCACATCCACAGCCGGACATGGTTTGCGCATGACTACCTCTTTCACGCAAAAACTACTAAAGTGATTGGGCTGAAACTTGGTATGGTATGGTATGGTTACATTTTGGGATCTGCTATATCATATGGCAGCAGCTAATTCAATAATAATATAACAGTAATATAACCGTGATCAAATAAATCTAAAAATATATGTCCAGTCTGTTGACGACTCGTAGACTCTCACGATGGGAAAAACTAAGATAAGTTAATAACTAAACTTTAATAACATTCCTTAGACGGATGTTATTAAAATCATAAGATAAAAACATAAAAATAAATAACCCGTTGTCAACATGTCGGCGTTAATTAAATTATATCAACGGGTTGATCAAGTTATAGATAACAATAATAATACTTAAATACTACCATTTACGTGGGTACTTATAATTTATGAATCTTGTCTAGACGTTACAATATAACGAGTAAAGGTTGACGCATATATAGGCCGCAACGCTATTGCCCATCAGACGTACGCCGCGCCGCGCCGCCGCGGCGTGCCGCGCCCCGCACGCCTGCCTTCGCCCCGGCGGCGGCGGTGTTCGATAGCAGCAAGCTCGCTGTACATTCTGGAAAAGCACTCCCGGCTAAAATAAATAAAATCACATTTATTTCAGCCGTAGATCGTACAATTGGCTTCACGCGAGCTACTCGCTTGGAGCTTGTGGTCACCAACGAGTGACTAGGTTGCAGCAAGCTCGCTTGCTACAATTTTATGCTGTCGCTGTAAAATGTATGTAAAGATTACTTTTTAGTCCATATTCGAACGCCGTATTTTTGTGCTTTGCCGCGCGTATGACTCCTTATGCTAACAGTTGTATGAATAATACCCATTACCGGTGTAAATACTTAGTTGCATGGGAACTAGACTACCAGTTAAAAGCAAGTAAAGTACAGTAGGTTCTTGCTTTCGAAAGGAAATAATAAAGTCTAGCGTACACATGAACGAAACGTACCTAAAATGATCCAACAACTTGTCTCGTGTCTCCACAAGACATCTTCAGGACACCAGGATGCCAGGCAGCAGGGACAGAGTCCTGCCAGGTGATGTTGCGTCTCTGAACTTTACGCTAGGACTTTTCATGATGTAATTGGTGTGGGCTCGTATTTTCCGTAAAATCCAAAAAAGCTGGACCACCTGTAAACTGTGCTAGACAATAATCTCTATAATATTTCAACACGGCGTATAAAGCCGACGTTGAATGCCGATCAAAACATTGCCAACCGATTTATTACAATTATTACGATTGATGAATGATTCGTGTTCGCTTCTATATTATCTTCGTCGATCGATGCTGCTGTCAATAATCGAACTCAGACATTTTCGATACTTATTTTGCTAAAACCTGACTACATAAAAGTCTTAAACAAGCGTTCACCTATTTGTCCTAATCATTTTCTTTTTATACTTAGATAGTCGGAGACACCCACCCCATATACCTACGGTACACTTAGTAACAAAGGCCTCCGACTACCTAAGTATCAAAAGAAACTTATAAGGACGACGGAAAATCTTATGTCAAAAATAGAGATAGCTTTTTGAAAAAGTGTGATGTTCACAATAGAAATACAAGAAACAAGAACAAATTACACATCCCAGCATATATAGATTACGAAAGGTAGGGAAATCATTTATGGGCAATTGCGTGCGCTTCTATAATAAGCTTCCATCTGAAGCAACTGAACTCCCTATTCGTAAATTTAAACAGTACATTAAACAAAATCTTATCAGGAAGGTCTTTTACTCCATAGATGATTACATCAATGATGTTAATGCTTGGCCAGGTGTCGCTCCGTTCCGCACTGTCAGTAGTATGTAAGAAATTCAATGTTCTGTTTAGCTTTAAAGAAATATTGACATGTATCTAAATTGCATTAAATTTATATTTAGATAGGCAAAATAAACATGTATTAGACACATAAGTGATATTATAATGTGCTAGTGGTTTCTTTTTCACTTATTCCACTAGTGAACAAAAAATTGAAGTGAAGAGAATATCAATAACACCTTATTTCTTATTTGATAATAATAACTATGTTTATAGTATACAACTTGACTTGTCTAAGTGCTTATTTTGTAAGCCTAAAGAAATAAAGTTATTGATTCTGATTCTGATTCTAATAGGTGAACGCTTGTTGAAGACTTTTATGTAGTCGGGTTTTCGTTTTTAACTATATTTTTTAAGACACTCTAAACCAGTGAAGGTGTGTTTTGTAGTGTCGGCGGTTACAGCGAGTTGCCACAAATTTGGCATTTTAGTTATAGATAAACATACTAATTCTAGATACCTACAGGTCGCCTCACGGTTTAATAGCACTGACCTTGCGCTGACCTTGATGCGCAGAAGTCGATTAGTGATTTATACACTGTTTTACACCTGCGCAGAACCCCCCTCCACTTTCGTCGAGCGCTATTAAACCGTGACGAGACGTGTACCTACCTAACTTTTAATTTTGCATAGATGTTGTTCTAGACCTGTAGGTAATGGAAAGAGACAATGTGGCCGACGGTGTATCACGAAGGTCTAGAAGAGATCCAGATTGTAATTGGCCGGAAAAACAGAAGCAGCAATGCAAACAGAGTTCCATTCCTTAGCGGTGCGAATTATGAAGATGGAGGAAAACCGCTTAGTATGAGTGGATGGTATATCCATCAGATAAGGATGGCATTGCGCGGTACGTCTGCTTGTACTGGAGTCGAAGGGAGATGGGTAATTGTTAAACAAAACTACCTCCTTAAAGAATTTCTACCAACCCTTCATTGTAGAATGAGTTCTATTCAATCCTTTATGGTAAGCAAGATTTAATCAAATCTGTGAAACGCGAATAGGTTTCTCTATGCCATAAACAAAAGTTACTATCAGTTTTTACTGATGGTAACTTTTCACGTTTGCGAGACGCAAACGGTGCTAAAAATTGGTGTTGAATTTATTGCTATACTACGAGTTTTGCTTCTAGGAGTGGATATTCGGTATATTTAATACCATAGGTATTAAAATTAAATTATTTTTATTATGGTAGCAAATATATTTATAGCACTAAATTCAACACCAATTTTTGCACCGTTTGCGGCTCGCCTCTCGCTGATTATAAATCGTTCTCGAATTTAAATGGCAGTTGATTCTATATTTTTATTCAAAAGTAGTATTAATTATCTTTCACACTATTTCTGCCTTTGCCTGCAACATGCCGTGCCCAAAGCTACCTGCGCCAGTTTACTCGCTGCTTCCTACGCTCCCTTCACTGTCTCTCGGCTCCCAGAAGCCGAAGGACGCCGATGGATGTATCTAATACTTAGAATGGAGTGTGACTGGCTAATTAATACTATCGTAACTAGGTACTTAATTAGCGAGTCAAATGCGAGTACAGATCATAGAGATGCTTAGGACCTATTTTTACCGATTTCGAAAAAAGGAGGAGGTTCTATGATCAGCAGTATGTATGTTTTTTATGTAAGTCTTTTTCTCCGTGATTTATGAACCGATTTGGATGATTCTTTTGCAGTTGTATAGAGAAAGGCCCTGAGATGATCTCATTATTCGAGTTAATTGTCTTGCAGTGTTTTGTTTCTCATCGTTCACGAGGACAAAAAATGTAAGTGAAGAAAAAATCAATAACACCTTATATCTTTATTGACAAAGAAAATGACAATCAAATAATATAAACAAATTAAGCTGGTATTTACAATTGAAACAATTGAGCTAACTGCAGACTGTTGCAAACAATCTACAGATAGCTCAACTGGTCCATATCAATACCAGTCGGAAGCGTCCCCAAGACGCTGGCTGCATTGCCCCGCTCTATGGCAATGCTAATGCGCTGCGCCAGATACTCACCAGCTCTCGGGTCACGCGACACGACTTGTCTAGGTGCTTATTTTGTCAGCATAAAGAAATAAAATTATTGAATCTGGATCTGGTCCTTCATAATCGTTTTCATTATTAATGCCTAAATTAAAAATATCTACAACTAAAGAAATAAAAACATGGTTAATTTGAACTTCTAAAATTACAGAAAGAAACAGTGTGCCTACCTCAGTATTCAATCGTCTGGATGGAGTAGCTGTAGGACGGGAGCTAGATTAAAGTTTTCTTATTAACTTCAACTTATAGGTAAAGGGAAGGGGACGTCAATAAGAAATAAGTTAGCTGTTTATCTTGTGTAAATAGTAGGCATAGTTGACCGGTATGCAGATTCAGTTAAAATGCCTGAGCCCATTGAGCAAGGCGCTGGCGCCGCGGGCAGACCTGACAATTTGCTGTTTCCTCCAAACTATAGATCTTATTTTAATAGGCTCAGACTAAAACTACGGAAATGTATTTGGAAAGTCTGACAAGCGAATCTCAGCTCATTTTCAGAATTACTGGATTTGGAGGGGAAATTTTCCATGGCAAGAATCATTTCTAACACCTATGCAACATTAAACTACTGAATACATTTTTCTAAACTAGCTGCTGCCTGCGCCTTCACCCGCGTTTGATCCGGTATGTTATTCCAGGTCCCAAACTATACCCATACCAAATTTTAGCCTAATCGGTTCAGTAGTTTTTGCATGAAAGAGTAACAAACGAATGAATTGCAAATAATTTACGCATTCGATGACAAAGTGACGTAATTTTTCTCTATTCTACCATAGACAGCAATCCCCGTGCTAATACGCCTGCCCCCCGCAGGCGTATTTATAGGAATCCGGGAGGAAAAACTCTATGGAATTTCATTTCTCACGCGTTATAGCGGGAGGGAAAAGTGTAGGGAAATCTATTTCTATCGTGTTCTTTTTTTTTTAATTCCCTAAAAGATCGGCCGGTAGCTATGGCTATTTTCACTATAGGTTAAACGACAAAAAGTTTCGCTTTCCAAACAATATTTTGAAAAAAGAACAATTTGAATAGCCAAACCAATTGAATAGCCAACAACCACAGAATTCTAATAGGGAAGCAGAATCAACATTTCTAAAACTATGCGTACCAATTACACCTACATACAAATTATCACGTACATACACATGGACAATCTATGGGCCGAACTCAAGGACAAGGGGGCGAGGGCATTACAACTGTGGCATTATAATCTATTCCGATAAATATACTGCCACATTTACAAATAAATAAACACAGGTTTTATGTTCTTTATTTTTAAACAAAATACTTGTTTTAATGATTTCTTTTCGTTGAATTGCTTTGCTTAGCATTAAGTTTTATTCTTAAATCTACATAAAATTTAACAATAGCCTAAATCAATAAATGAAAATGATTCAAAATCGTGTTCGTCACTGGTCTTAAAATCACAAAAATAAATAATTAGATTATTAAGCTATATATACATAATCACACTAATAAAGTGTATTTTCTTTAATCTGTTCTTCTTTTTCCAATTTATTCAGTTCATGTTTACCAACCAAGTATTCGTTTGGTTTTCATGCTGTGGAAACCTGAAAAATGGTAATATTGTTAAATAAATATATTATTCAGTCTATTTGATACCTATCAAAGGGTTTCTCAAGAATGGATACTAAACCATAAAACTGCAAATAAAACTTCGTCACACACTCTTCTAAAACAGCTAGACCCAGGCTGGACCTAGATGCGGCCCTTGAAAATCATACATATGAAAAGTCAAAACAAAGCAACAAAGTTTAAAAAACTGATAAATGTTATTACAGGACTATTTATAAGCGACCTAAGTACATGTTTTACGAGATCCTGGACATAGAACAGTCACTGTATAAATAATGCCGAATTATCGCCAAATATCCATACAGTAGTCCAAAAAGAATTTGAGATATAAAAAATAGCCTATGTGTTATTCCAGGTACCAAACTATACCCATACTAAATTTCAGCCTAAACGGTTCAGTAGTTTTTGCGCGAAAGAGTAACAAATATCTATACATCCATCCTTACAAACTTTGACGTTTATAATATTAGTAGGAAGTAGGATTTCGGACTATAGAAGTTTGCCTAAGCCATTATTTTGTTGCAAATATTTGTTGTCTTCAAGTCTTTGGATTACTACGCAGTTAGGTATTTGCCTTGCCCCCAGTTATTATGTATGCACACGTTATGGGCGTTGAATATTTGGCCATTAGCATACACCAGACTAAACAATTGGCCATATAGTTAAAGGAATGCGGGTACATTCGCGGACTACGAATTGTGTCCCTCATTATTGTGTATTTGTGCCTAGGTTACGTAGGTACACACGCAAACGCGTAAACAACGTCAAACAATTAATACGTATTTTATTTTCCTCGTACCGTTTGTAATTTGTAACAATTTCTGTCACGGTCGAGACTGGACCCATATCCCATGCATATAAAAAATTCTACAACTATTTATTTATTTATTTACGCGGCATCTCCTAGATATGATACAGATAACAGTTTTATTTATAAGCGTCTTTTATCCTAAGGCGGGGCAACGACCTCCTCAAAGATTTCCTTCAAATATGTCGTGATAAATCATCAGATCATCGTTTTATGAATAAATAAATCACGACCTCCCCGTCAACTGCTGAAAGTGCGACGCCATGCCGTGCCACGTGTATACTTGTACAATAGCTACATGTCCATCCAAACGTTACCTGGAAGAAAGCTTTTAGCAAGAAGGCTATCTATTGTGCAACTGTTTCTGTGTTTGTGTTTTCCTGTTCTGTTTTTCTCCATCTTTGTGTGCATAAAGAGTACTTGTATTGTACTGTGCCGCTCTTGAGAGGTGAGTGTTTTAGTATACAAGAAAAATAAAAAGATGGCGGGTTTTTTTTTTGCCGAAAGTGGTGATTATGACAAAACACCCCCTTGTTAAAAATAAAACAGTTACCTACCACCAATCCTCATAGCAGAGACTGCTGGTAGAGACAGACTCTACTATGGATGAGTGGTACGCAAACTGAAGTCCTTGCGAAGCCTTATTTCACCACACTTGGGACAGAGTTTTGAACTACTTGAGATGTCGTTTAATACTGTCCTACGACACTATTACATACATTATTTTATACATTCCACTGATTATTGTAGTACGATAACGAAAAAGGTCACTTAACAGGGACAACTTAACCAGCAAAGATGTGATCATCTGGACTTAATAAAACAAAATACATTGCATTGCATCCCATAATTATGTCCTACAAGTAAGAACAGTTATATAAATAAATAAATAATGCTGGACAATACACACAGCAACATCTAGCCCCAAGCTAAGCAGAGCTTGTGTTATCTAGATAACTAATATCTATACTTATAATAAAACTGTAACAGGTCCAATTCTGTACATTGAAGATATTTCGAATTTTTTTTTTGGAGGGCACTCTATTATCGATACTGATGCCAAAAATGTATTTTTTTTCCATCATGTCTGTCTGTCTGTCTGTATCTTGGCCGCGCATAGCTCCGAAACTACAGAACGTATTGAAATGAAACTTGGCAGGATTTGAGTTCATACTACGAGGAAGGACATAGGATACTTTTTATCCCGGATTTCAATAGGGTTCCCTTGGGAGAGGGAATGAAAGTAAAATTTGTTGGCTGCGCATAGCGCCGGAACTGCTGAATATATTCAAACGAAACTTAGCAAGATTTGAGTTCATACTATGAGGAAGGACATAGGATACTTTTTATCCCAGATTTCAATAGGGTTCCCTTGGGAGAGGGGATGAAAGTAAAGCTTCTTGGCTGCGCATAACGCCGGAACTACAGAAGGTATTCAAATGAAATTTGATTCGAATGATACTTAGCATGATTTGAGTTAATACTACGAGAAAGGACATAAAATACGAGTCCATACCCCAAAGCCAACAAAATGATTACAAAATTATTATTAGTGCCGATAAACGACCTACTGGACAGCATCCGGTTTGTACAAAGCTCTCGCTACCAATGATGTTGCCGTCGTCCTGGTAGATCAGCACTGTGACAGGCGGGACATTGTGCTGCGTACCCGGGATGACCGCTTGCAATGCATTGGCGCAAGCGTGCGAGCAACGCACCAGGCATTTGATGCTCTTCAGTCTCTACTCGCTTAGATACCTACTGTCGTGGCGAAGACGGATACAACTTTGATCTTCGACTCGGTCTCACAGTTCGGTTCGGTTCACTAAAAATGTTTACCGCCTAACGAAGTGGGCACGGGTCAGCTAGTACTTAATATAATACACTACATAGATAGATATTTTTTATTATGCATAGAAAACATCTAGAACACCCTGAACAAATATCTGCAGATCGTACGAATATTTGTCCCGAGGCGGGAATCGAACCCGCAACCTCCTGCGTTGCAGGCGGACCTTCGCCCGCCGCGCCACAGAGGTCGTCAAAGGTTAGATACTTTATGTTGTACAGTAATTATTTCTTTTTGTTTTGCCAGAACAGAAACGAATAAGCTACTTATGAATAAATATTTAATTAACAGAAAAACGGACAAAATCTCCACTCAGCATGTGCTATGGTAGAGCAGATTATACCATAGCGCTGATCTTCCTAATGAGGATTAGTTTTATATGTTGTGGGACCTTACCATGCCAAAAGCATAAAGATAACACATTAATTCTTCCGCCAAAATCTTATTTATTCAAGGCCTATACTAAATTTATCTCCAAACTTCATACCTTGACCTTGCAAAGATGCGGGTTCCTATACTAACTGCAGAATATTATCAGCACTGAACATCCTGTGGTTTATTCTATTTATCAGCACATTTTGCCCACATCCGGCCAGTGGCGGCACTGATGCTGAATAAATCAGTGTTGTTACAAAAATCAGTGAATTTGGTTATATTTTGAAAATGCTATTGATATTATTAGCTGTGTTGTTTGTGGGGTTGGGTGCCAGTGTGGAAGGTAAAATGAGGAAAATTTTCTCTAATATTATAACAAGAAAATCTCTCCTTTTGAAAAGCAACATTCTATGGGAGCCTGTATTGCGTCACGTCAGCAAAAAGGCCCCTCTCCTTTTCACTTCTCTCTGTTTCCATCACTAAACTCTCATCAATTCCATGCCTTTTCCATCTCTCTCTCAAAAACTTATACCTGTTATTCTAGACAACAACTAGTAAGTTTTATTTAGGAATTATCGTTGTATTGGTGATTGAAGGACATATCTAAGTATTTTTCATCAATTTGCACGATCCTTAGGAGTACTTGCTCTATATTTTGACCCAGTTCAACGTCCGTCTTACAAGGGGAGGGCACGGGCATGGGAAATTCACTTCGAGACAAGACTGTATATAATAAAAAAAAATAGTTTTCGATTAGGGTGTTCAACCCTTACAGACCGTGCCCTCCGTGTTAGCTAAATGTTGTGTGGTTTTTCAGCTGACCCCGAAAAGACAGTCTGGCAGGAGACCTCAAAAGGGGGCGTTGGCGTCATCGGCAGTGGCAGACACAAACGTTTCGTTGAACTGGACGGGAGTCAAGTAAGTTGGAATGCTCTACCTACCAACTTCTTAAGAACCAATATTAATGTATCTGATAGGATTAAGACAAAGGTGACCGATGTGGCGCGGCGGTCGAATATTCGCCTGCGATGCAGGAGGTTGCGGATTCGATTCCCGTCCTGGGACAAATTTTTGTGCGATCTGCAAATATTTGATGCGGTGTTCAGGGCATTTCTATGTAGAATAAAAGTTATGTACCTATCTATGTAATGTAGTATAATATGTATATCAGTCAGCTAGTACACAAGCTCTGCTTAGCCTGGGGCTAGGTGATGCTGTTTGGATCATTATTCGTCAATCATTCCAGCATTATTTCTCACCTAAAGTTCTTCACAGATTGTTTCTCAAATTAATCTTCCACGTTTTATTCAGTAAAACGGAGCATATATGACATATGTAGGTACAAAAGCTTGACCCAAAATAGATTCAAAAGCAGCTTTGTTAGCAAATTGAATTAATGAATTGAAAAACTATTGAATTATTTAACATAAAATTAAATACTTTAGTTATCTCAATGTTCAATGCATTTCCAAGATGATAAACCCCGCCTTCGCAATTTTGTGTACCTACTTTGTGTTCCCATTCTGTGATCGCATCGAAGTTTCGTTAGCTTGAATAAAAACAAAATCAGCTTCGAAATCAAAGAAAATATTTCATGCAGTGTGACGTAGGTGATATGTTTACGTTTAATCAAACGTTTATTAACTCAGACAATCACATCCATAAGTATCAAATTAATATTATATAGTTTATAATACACACATAAATATATAAATTTGTTTAGCATAAGGGTTCATTAGACTTGACATCCAGTGCCTTTGCAGGCTACTGCAATGTCTGTCTGCCAGAACCCTTAGCAAACTATTGGTGCTGCCCAGCATCTTGTGTCTGACGGATGTTATTTTGTGGCGAATAACAGCGTAAAAGTCCTTAATGTGTGCGTCAGCAAATATGCCTGACGCACTGCAGTATCTGGGTAGCCCCACCATAGCCCTAAACCAATTATTATATAGGATCGTAGGGCACCGATGGACGCCTTGGTATAAGTGACCCACAGGCCGCGGGTGTAAAAAGATTGACAGTAGGATTTAAATAAAGATACCTTGACATCTACTGAACAATGAGCGAACCTGCGGATCAACATGTTTCCTCGTACCGCCTGTGCCCTACGTTCCCTTTCTATATCAACGTTATCTTTTAAGCCCAAGTTTACCATAATCAAGTAAACATGATTTCCAAAGTTAATCGACAACATCAATAAAATGTTTCTCGACTTAATGTAAACAAATTACCTCCACTTACCTTACTAGGTAAATTGTCTCGGTTTTATTGTGTTAACGTCTGTTTCAATAATGTTGCGTCTGCATCGACGATGGTACTATTAGCCATTCGACTTGGTAACTATTTGTGGCGCCATTATGGTGATATCCATGTGTTTTGCAACGTTCGGACGGACGCCGACGCTGCGCTGGCTCAAGAAAACTTGCCGCCACAGAGGCACCGCCATTTGCAATATTAAAATGTGTCTCGTTTTTGCCGAGTTGTTTTTGAACTTCGTTAATTAGTACGCTATTTTTGTAAATAAAGAGTAAAGCTGACCATTTCACAAAGTATGTAAACACAAGCTGCTGCCCGCGCCTTCTCCCGCGTTTTATCGGGATAAAAAATAGCCTATTATATTATTCCAGGTCCCGCACTACTATAAAAACAACTCAAATTTCATCCCAATCAGTTCAGTTGTTTTTGCGTGAATGAGGAACAAACATACATTCATCCATTCTTACAAACTTTGACATTTATAATATTAGTAGGATATTAGTCTCAAAGACGGTAGAGCTTGTTTTATAGCAACAATTTTTTTTAAATCTTTCATAGAAAGCACCCAGACCCGTAAGCTAACCAATAATTACACATACTCGTACCTACATACTCGAATTGAACCCGCAACATTCTGCATCTATGGTGGACCTTAACCCACTGCACCAATGTCGGTCGTCAATTTATAGACTTTTACTAAAGACTTGCGAATTCAGATCACGGCGTGGACCGACGACCTGGTGAAACTCGCAGGAACTACTGGATGCCGACCGCGTAGGACATGATAGCTTATAACGCAGTTCAAAAATCAGTTTACGAAATTCAATTGTGGGAGGAAGTCCAGAAGTGGACGTCTTTCGGCTGAAATTATGATAACTATAACTTGTAATTTACCAGGCCAATAACCCCGCGGAGCCATGCCAGCTTCCAGACAACAGGCCTGGCGTCTGCAAGCCTCTGCACCAATGTTCTCAGGAGAAGTTCCAGAAGGACTTCGTTGCGTTTGCCGAGAATCTCTGCATACTTGATAACACGTAAGAGTGACCAAGTTACATATTTTTTACGGTCTTTCAGTAACTAATACACAAATTTTAAATATTGTGAATTTGTGTATTATACACAAATTTTATATAATCTTTATTATTATTGCCGTAGCGGGGAGTCTCATTTTCACATGGCACCCGCTCTTATACAATTTTTTTAGGTTATTTAATTATTGTATATCCTACTAGTGCTGGTCTGACTCGTCACAGGGATTTGTGTCCACGGATCCCGGGATCGGATTAAATTAGCCACTGATCCCGCCAAGTTATATCCACTGATACCGTGATCGGTTTCCAATTAAAAACAGCTAAATATTTGTATTCACGGATTCCCGGTATCGGTGGATACAAAAAATTAAATAAAGGAATTGTAGAAACGGATCCCGATAGCGATATCTCTGTAAGGTTTCTTGTTATAATAGGTATAGTACGAAAGCTATTTAACTTTTTTGGGATTTGATTAATTGCCTCTGTACATATTTTGCTAAGAACAAAAGAATCAAAGCTTCGAAGAAGAAGATAATTTGGTGGATTTCATTTCTTCCCGTTGCGATTATAGTTTCCAAGAGCCCTGTAAGGTCTAAAGGATATAAAGCAGTTTGAGTTTTAAGTTTTATCGCTGTTTCTTAACCTTCCTACAAACAGTACCTTATGGGTAGGTTTCTCTCAGTAGCAACTTGTAGCCTAGATCAGGATTATCGATTTCTCCGCACGCATCTGCGAGCGCCTAATCAATCATTGCAGATAGTTCGTCGTGGGAGGCCCACGAACAAACGCTTATTGTTAGGATCTGTTGCATAAGTACCTGGCTTAATACCTGGGGCATTGCAACATCCATGACTCAAGGATCAAAGATCAGGGGTTATTTTCCTTACGAAACAGTGCTAAAAGTGTTGTTATGCCTCTGTTTGTTTCCCTGCATCATACAACGGTTTCAGGAAGTAATGTCTAACTATTATTTGGCCTAGGTGTACCCACTGATTCCATGGCTAAGTAGCCATAGCTATGGAGTCAGTGGGTACACTACACCGAGGTATTTTGTACTTTCCCCACGTGACAGCCGCGAGACAGTGCAGCGTAGAACGCATTTCTAGCGAATGTGCACTACGGCTGCCAGGAAATTCTCTGTTATAGACAAAGGAAAGGATCTCAACGGGGAAAGAGGATCAGGAAGACTGTTAGGGTTAAGCTCGCCTTTGTCATGTTTTTTTTTGTTGTGTATATTGTTTTAGTGTTGTGTATATGTTGTTTTTCTATGTATAATAAAAATATCTATCTATGTAGTCTATTATACAGTTATCTAGTATCCATAACACAAGCTCTGCTTAGCTTGGGGCTAGATACTGCCGTGTGAATTGTCCAGCATTATTTATTGTCCAATAAAGAATTAAGAAAGGATATACCACTAAATGAGGTGGATCATCTTGTTAAGTCAAACCTTACTTACTTGGCTCAGTGACCCGCAGTGGATCTCGGTGAGATCCGAGATGGGATCCAGTTTTCTCGGTCCTTTGCCTTCCTTGCTCGCTACAGGAACTTCGTGCCGTCGACTGCACTGTTCCGTTAGTCAGAAGTATAATCCGATCGGAAGTGAACCATTACCACTTAAGGCGGTTCCCAGACCAAACTAGCGCCGCCACCTATTTTATCGTATTATTGCGATATACAAAGGAATTTTCAAAAATCCCTTGGTCTGTTTGTGATACCTATCATAAGCTTTTTTAATGCCTCTGTAATAGTTTTATTTTGTATAGTATAGGCAGAGATGCGAAGTTGCACTTTTTGGCAAAAAAAAAAAAGAAAAAAGACTGAAAAGCGGACATTTACTTTGATAATGTCACAGACTAACTATACGCATGTTCCATCCTATCGTGATAACACGCGAATTATACACAATCAAGTAGGTATTAAAATTACAAAAATAATCCCAACTGAGAGTACAATACCTATACCTATATTAATAATTGATTAATCTCGATAATTGCATTTCACGATACCATATTTATTTATTTTATTTTACAACTTTTAAGAAAACTTACAGCTAGGCTTTTACAATAAGGTGTTTGTTATATAGTAACATGCATGAAGTATGCATGCGGCGCGAAGGCTAATTACAAGTTTACACTTTTTTGTATTTTTACAAAACTGTATGTAAGTAACAGTAAATAGACGACGGCATGCAATAACAAAATTACATGATAATCACGAGTTTAGGATAAGACATTAAAAGTAAGATACTGTTTACGCTAACTAACTTAAGTAATATGTAAGTGATATGCTCCAACTCAGCCCGTGGATGTCGTAAAAGCCGACTAAGGGAACCTACCAGAGGAAGGGCAGCAGCTTCCTTCTGAGTATTTTTAAACACCAACACTGCGATCACCAATCCGCCTGCCAAGCGTGGTGATTATGGCAAATCCCCCCCTACATGGGAGACCATCCACTCGATGGACCGACGACATCGTAGCGGTCGCAGGGAGTCAATGGATGGAGGCGGCTCAGGACCGCTATTTGTGGCGTCGTACGGGGGAGGCCTATGTCCAGCAGTGGACGTGTATGGGCTGATGATGATGATATGCTTATTAAATGCTAAACTTAATTAAGTAGTACTACTACTGCATAGAAAAAATTTTTTTCGTTCACAAAGTGTTTTAGTTTAGACACTGCTGTATTAAATATATCGATATCCTCATTTTCTTTGGCTATTAAATTGAATAGATTACTTGCTCTAATAATAAATGCATTCTGTCTATATTTCGTTCGGACGCGCGGTACGTATAACGTATTCGGGTTCCTCAAAGCTCTGCTCCTCTTGCCTCGCGGCTCTTGTACCGAACAGACGTGTTCACGAATATCGCTGCGCTGATTTTTTAACTTTTTTAACTTGTGTGACTTCGCCCTCGTGCATTGGAGCTCCCGCGCCCCTTGTCCTCAGAAGCCCCATCTCGGCCCCTTGTGTCCTCCGGAGCCCCATCTCATCGGGTGGACAAACTGGTCAAGTGAGTGTCACCCACACAAGTACTCAAATTCTACGTACAGCGGACTCGCACCGGTGAAAAGCACAATTCCAGCCTTAGGCGGACTCGAACCAGTGGTAGTCGGCGTCTAAGGCGAGTCCTATACCAACTACACCAGAGAAGCGGTGAGCAATCGGCTCAAAATTACCCTACTAAACCGACCTACGGCTACGAGTGCTACGAGCTTACACGGGCAGCGCTCTACGAAACCCAGGCTACGTGCTACGAGACTGCTTCGAATCTGCTACGAGCCTACGACTCACTATTTGCTACGCGGCCTCCTAGCGCGCTGCTTGTTGCGGTAAATCTTTTTTGCTTAATTAAATATGGATATGAGCTACGATCAATCTGATACCACTTTAGACAAACATGATGAAACATCCTTGTTACATACTCCGCCAAACTATGTTACACAACGAAATAGACTGGAGAAGGGGTGTGATTGGACGACTGATTTCAGCGCTTTTAAGGAGGAAATGAGAAATCTTTTGACTTCCTTAATGTCACCCCAAAAAGATGACATTAGTAAGATTTTCTCTACACTGGTAGAAATTAAAACCACGAACAGTGATATAGACATTTCTCTCACTGCTCTCACGACTCAAAACGAGGAGCTCCGCTGCAAATTGGACCAACTTGAAGTCCAAGCTAAGAAGGATAGAGACTGCATAACGGCCTTAGAAGAAAGGTTGGAGGACATTCAACGTGGAAGTCGGAAATCAAATTTGGAGATAAAAAATGTACCTAAGCAGACACAAGAGACTAAGGAAGACCTGATCAAAATGACTCTAGGCTTATCAAAATCTATAGATTGTAAAATTGAGAAAACTGATATCAAAGATATCTATCGCGTGCAGAATAAGCGCAGCAGCACGAATAATAGTCCCATTGTGGTAGAGCTAACGTCAACGATTGTAAAATCGGAATTCTTGAAGAAGACAAAATCATTCAATATTAGACATAAAGAGAAACTATGCGCAAAACACTTGGGCTTGAAGAAGGATGAATACGCTCCTATTTATGTTTCGGAACAGCTTACGGCTAAAGCAGCCCGCATATTCTACCTCACGCGGGACTTGGCCAAATCGAAGGAATACAAGTTCTGTTGGACTGCTTATGGCAGGGTCTACATCAGGAAAGACGAAAACTCACCGATAATATCAATACGATCGGAAGCACAGGTGCAGAGCCTTATGCAAAACAAATGACTAGGTATAACTTTGTTTAAACTTCTTGAAATATTTTTAATTTGTATTGTATTTTTTAGACAGTTAATAGACATTTTTGGGATCATCAAATTAGCGCTCTTCTATATTTTAATTAACAAACATACATTTTCAAGAATCTCATCCAAACAAATATTCCATCTTACACTTGTAGCATCGGCATTTAACAGTTCTTGCAATCCATGCGTCAACTCTAGCAACCACGCACTCAATGTATACAAAACAAAACCCGCACTAGCTAACGCTCTCCATTTCTCCTCAGATTTCAATTATGGATAGCACACTTAACATGATTCAAGAAATAGACAACTTAGAGGTAGCCCAAGTATTTAGCTGTACTATTGATGATTTTGCGAAAATAGTTAAAATAGAAGATTCTGATTTTACTATTATATCGCAAAATATTAGGAGCATATATGCCAATTTCGACGACTTACAATTAAATCTAGCAAACCTTAACACAAACATAGACCTTCTCGTTCTCAGTGAATGCAGATTAAATCCGAACAAAAACATTCCTCAAATCAAAAATTACACATCTTACCAGACAACTACTCATTTGAACCATGCTGACGGAGTAGTAGCCTATATAAAAAACACACATAAAGTAACAGTTAGCGAGGTTAAACTTCAACATGCATCATGCTTGCAGATAAAAGTACTTCCAGATATAATAATACTAGGTATCTATAGATCTCCATCAACACCAAACAGTGACGAATTTACTAATAGTCTAAGTCAGCACCTCACATCCATCTCTTTACAATATAATATCATAATTACAGGTGACATTAATATAAATCTTATTTACAGACAAAATGAGAATACTCTTGCGCGCTCAAATAGATTAAACTATTTAAATATGCTCGCGATGCATGGTTTGTTGCCTGGACACATGCTCCCTACGAGAGCTAGTAACTGTTTAGATCACTTCATTATTAAAATTAAGCCAGAAGAAAATAATTCAACAACCATAGCTGTTTTAGACTCTACCATCACCGACCACAATATGATATTCTTAAAACTATCTCACAATTTAAATCTAAATAAAATCATTAAAACTAAAACCATATTTAACTTAGAAGGAGCTTTAAAATATTTACATGAAACTAACCTATCAGAACTTAAATATATCAATTGCCCAAATAAATTCATTGAAATTCTTATAACTAAGTTACAACAATGTATTAAAATTAACAGTATAACTAAACCCATACCTCAGAAACAAAGACTGATCAAACCGTGGATGACTACTGGTTTACTACGATGTATAAGGAACCGAAATAACATACAAAAAAGCCTAAAACTAGATCCATACAACGAAACATTAAAAATCACTTATAAACGCTACCGTAATTATTGTAATTGTATTATAAAAAAACAAAAACGTAAATATGATTATGATCTCTTACAAAAAGCGAATAAAAATCCCAAAAAATTGTGGAATGCAATTAATTATATTACGCAACGTAAACATAAAAACACAAAAAGTGATGAACTATTAGATATAGATTTAACCCCGAAGCACAGTGTTGACAAAGCTAATCAATATTTCTGTTCTGTAGGTAAGCTTTTAGCTGACAATATCACAGCAAAAAGCTCTACTATAGGGAGTCAAAAACTAGTCACCAACCATGATTCTGAGGAAACCGTGGCTACGGCTTCTTTTGCACTTTTTAGCACTGATGATGATGAAGTAAGAACCGTCATTATGGGCCTAAAAGCGGACAGTGCCCCAGGAATTGATAAAATACCAACTAAATTTATAAAAGCATGTCATCAACAACTTGTCCCCGTAATTACTCATTTAGCGAATCTGTGCTTTGAACTTGGTATTTTTCCTGTCCCCCTAAAGGAAGCCTTAGTAACGCCAGTGCACAAGGGTGGTAACGCATCTGATTTAGTTAATTATAGACCAATCTCAGTCCTGTCGTCTATCTCAAAAATTTTGGAGAAACTGATAAACACGCGACTGGTTAGTTTTCTCAATAAATTCAACTTATTGTCTTCATCTCAGTACGGATTTCGACAGGGCAAGTCCACAGAAGACGCTATCCTGGCACTTGCTTCCTCTATTACAGGCCAGCTGGATAGCGGAACTAAGTGTCTCGCTGTTTTTCTGGACCTACAAAAAGCTTTTGATACGGTGTCCGTCCCAATCCTTGTGCGCAAACTAGAAACGATCGGAATTCGCGGCACACCACTTTTATTATTCAAAGACTATTTATCTGGTCGAAAACAAAGAATTAAAATAGGAGACTATATAAGCGAAGACCAAACAATTACTTTCGGTGTCCCCCAGGGCAGTGTCCTAGGCCCGACGTTATTCCTCATATATATTAATAATCTAAGTAGCATGAACATAGATCATGGAAAAGTTTTGTCATATGCGGATGATACAGCTATAATATTCTCAGGGGAAACATGGGACTGTGTTCAAAAATCAGCTGAAACTGGCCTGAGCAAGGTTGCAACATGGCTAGATATTAACCTTCTAACATTGAATGTATCAAAAACTAATTATATATGTTTCTCTATTTATGACTCTACTCAACCCTCTAATAATTTTCAACTTAAGATTCACAAATGTGATGACTCTAGTCCTGCCTGTTCTTGCGTCAAACTAAATAGAGTTTCACAAGTTAAATATCTAGGTATCATGCTCGACCAAAGACTATCTTGGCACATGCATACTGAACTGATTTTGAATAGAACTAGAAAACTGATATGGACATTTAAAACACTGCGCCATATAGCATCTACAGATCTCCTCAGCCAAATTTACATCTCACTTGGTCAATCGGTGATAGGATATTGCTTGCCAATTTGGGGAGGGGCTACAAAAATTAAATTCCTAGAATTAGAGAGAGCACAACGTTCATTATTAAAAGTAATGTTTTTCAAGCCCTATAGGTTCTCTACAGAAAGCCTCTACCTAGAATCAAAACTCCTAACGGTAAGAAAGCTCTATGTACTTCATCTAGTTCTTAAAACACATAGATCACTGTTTTATAAAGCTGAACTTGACAACATCAGTAGTCGTAGGAAGAAGCACCCGGTACCTAAAGTAAAAGCTAAAACTACATTTGCTATGAGGCAATATGAATGGCAATCCTCGTATATTTATAATCTACTGAATACACAAATAGGTATATACTCTATGACATATTTTAATTGTAAAAAAACTCTTATTGAATGGCTGATGACGAAAACCTATGATGAAGTTGAGAATATTGTGCAACGGATGAGGCTCTAACTTTAGTATAAATTCACGTTTTATATAAACTCGTGGTTGTCCTAATCTGGTACCCAGGCTCTTATGAGCCTGGTGCTATTGGAGAATGACAACCTAGATGTACTTTTTGCATAGATATTTTTATTTAGTATGTTTGTGTTTAAAATTGCTGCTTATCTGTTTGTTTATTTAAAGTAATAATTGATTTAAAACCCTTTTCTTAGTTTAAATAATTTCTATTTTTATATTGTTAATTTGTTTTTAGTCCTAATTTAGTATTTTTTGTCAAACTTAGATGTTCAAAGTCTGTAATTTAGTATATTTTACGCAAATACTTAAATATTGATGAAGAATTAATGGTAAGAGCGGGGTCTCCCAGCACAAGCAAATTTTGCTTAAAGGGTGACTCCAGAACCTGTATTTATAGTTTTTAAGTAATTGCAATAAACATTTATTTATTTATTATTATTTATTTATTTATCTGCTGGTACGTAATCCCACAAGCTCCAGTAACTCGGGACAGTCCACTGTGCTATTCGCTATGTTCAGAAGGTATGCTAGATCGCAATTATTCCTTCTCTCGTAGAGGGGCAGAAAATGAAGTGAAAATATTGGTTTCGCATTGAGATTATATGCTGGTTTTATATCATAGGGGATCATAGGGCTGAGTCCAGTTGACGATACTATCGAAACGTAATCGTTACCGTTGATACGATCGGTGTGTTACTTTTTCTACGTGATTTGGTACAGCGTCTCTATCGTCCGACGACGTCTCATTTTTGTATTGGAGACCATACAAAAATGAAACGTCACGATCACGACTCCACTCCATACTATCACTAACCGGACTCACGGACCGGACTCTGATGTTCTGATGCAAGGAAAATACAACATTGTTTTACATAATATACTTACGTATAAAAATCTGTATTTCAGTGATAGCAGGAAGATCGGAGTGTGCTGCCCTGACAGGAAAATGGTACTCGGACCGGAAGGCCTGGCTGGGGACCTGCCGGCGACCGCGCCCAGGGACGAGGAACAGGATATACTGGGGAAGATCACCAGGGCAGAGAATAGAGGTAGGTTATTAATTTTTTTTTTTATTTTGCCAAAGTAATTCATGTCTATTTGATAATATCAAAAACGAACTCGAAGATGTCACTTGTGTTTTTTTTTTCACAATATAACCGGAACATTTCTTCAAATTGTAGCAAAGAAACATGCAAATACAGCCACATATGTATATCTTTTGGATAATTCATTTAAAATATATTTTTGGCTGTTTGATACAACGAGGTACTAAAGGATCCTAGAATACCAAACAGACATTGAAAAATACACAAACCCTAGCAGGTAAAAGATTACCTAATCTATGGTAAATGTAACTTGAGTCACATATTAGGTAGGTAATGTTACTCTTGAGTACTCTTGAGTAAAGCGTAGAAACACCATTTTACTATCGCATAGACTCATTTTAAATAGTTAAGAATATCCCATCGACCTATAAGTAAGAAACTATCTTTGCAAAATGTTTGTACCAGGATGCGGTCTAAGCACCCGTCCTCACACGCGCCTGATGGGATCACGGCCAGCCAATCTCGGTGAGTGGCCGTGGATGGCTTCCGTCACTCCGATTGGCTTCGAGCAGTACTGCGGAGGCGTGCTCATCACCGACAGGCATGTGCTGACTGCCGCTCACTGCTTGAGGAGGTGAGGAATTGACTAAAGGTGTCTCGAAGGTTGATAAGTTAAACAAGATGGCCATAAAAACTCAAATTTAACGTAAAAAATGGCATATCTAGCGGTTTAAGGCGCTACCCCGACCCAATTAGAGCCGCCACCTATTTTATCGTATTATTACGATATACAAAGGAATTTTAAAAAATCCCTTGGCCTGTTTGTGATACCTATCATAAGCTTATTTTTAATTCCTCTGTAATAGTTTTATATTGTATAGCTTAGGAGGAGATGCGCAAACCAAGTTCGGTGGCCAAAAAATGCAACTTCACATCTCTTCCTAAACTATACAATTACAGAGGCATTAAAAAAATCTTATGATAGGTATCATAAACTGGCCAAGGGATTTTTGAAAATTCCTTTGTTTAACGTAATAATACGATAAAATAGGTGGCGGCGCTAGTTTGGGTCTGGGAACCGCCTTAATATCTTCCATACCCAAAAATTCCCTAAACCTAAAAAGAAAAATATGTCCCCCATACGTCAGAGTATTCAAAATTACAATCACTACGCCACGTGCCAAAGTAAAATGGGTATGAAATTGGCATTACTTTAGCTCATAATATGAAACACACAAAAATAGTGTGATGAATAAACCATATCTGATGCATCGGAAGAGATGTGAGAAATGATTTGATAGAATAGTTTGTTTAACTATGCTTTGTTCAAAATTATCCCATAAGGCAGAACAAACTAACCCGGTTGACCATTGATTAGTTTCACTAAGAATTCAAGAAACCGGTAGGTTATATAAGATGCTACGGAATCTACGCAAAACTTTCGTAGCATACAATATTTCAACAATCGCCTACGAACTTCGTAGCCAGGCACCGTAACCAGGTACTACGAAGCTACGCGGAAACTGCGTAGCATACAAAAGATTTCAACGCGCTCACCTAAAGTGCTACGAATCTGGCAAGGCCCATAAAAGACCAACGGAATCTCTTGATTTACTCTGCTAAATTAAAAACAGTTTGTCTGGACTGCAACTATACCTTATCCCAACTCGATGTAGAATGTTAGTAAACAAACCACGTCACAAATAACTAAAAATAACTTGCCTGGAGTCGAGTTTCGGACATTGTAAGCAATATTAATTGAAGGAAGGATCTCAAATGAACAAGTAATGTAAATTGCGTATGAAAAGGCGCGGCAACAGTGAATTTTACTATTTTAAGTATGGGTGGTTTGTTTACAAACATTCTACATCGAGTTTGGATTAGGTTATAAGGTAAAGTTGTTTAGTGCTGTCGCTTTCAATAATGTGGAAAAAAAATCCTTGTTATAAAATTACAGCGAACACAAAAACTACTTTTAGTAGGTACAAGATTTGGGTCCTTTTAAAGTAATTTATTTTGGTAACACCAACCAAAGTGAGATAAGATACTAACATCCTTGTACGTAAAAGGACCTTTTCGCGCATGACCTTCAGTCATTTTTCATTTTGGACACTCTACATTTCCCGAAGAACCGACCACTTTGTTGTGATAAACGTGTTGGACTGAATAACATAGGCTAGGCTAATGATAGGTACCGATAAAATTATTCGTGTATTCCTCCAGATGGGACGCCGACGAGCTCGAGGTCCGTTTAGGCGAATACGATTTCAAACGCAACAACGACACCCGCTCCTACAACTTCAAGGTCATCGAGAAGCGCATGCACAAGCAGTTCGACAACAACACCTATAAGAATGACATTGCCATTCTGAAGCTGGACCGTCCAGCTACGTTCAACACATATGTTTGGCCAATCTGTCTGCCACCGATTGGACTGAACTTGGTCAATGAATCTGCTGTTATTATCGGTGAGTGATTTGAGAAGATCAAGGCAAAAGTGGAGTCTCAAACTTGCGTTGATTCGATGTCGTTGTCCTCACAGTACTGTTCTAAGGTACAGAAATATGTTTTATACTACACCTGCTCGGAAAGTTGCCTATTCCTTTTCCAAATATAAGATAGAAAGTAATTTATTGCAGGCGTATAGGAATCCGGGTGGAAAACTCTATGGAATTTCATTTCTCACGCGTTTTAGCGGGAGGGAACACTGTATCGAAATCCATTTCTAGCGGTTTCTTTTTTTTTATTTCGTTAAAGATCGGCCGGTAGCTATAGTTATTTTCATTATATTATATCAGTCAAACGACAAAAAGTTTTTACTCCAAGTCCGTTTATGCCTCTTCCAATTTCCGAACAATATTTTGAAAAAAGAACCCAAGTGATAAAGGCTGGTTTCCGCACCAGCCTTTATCACTTGGGTGCTTTTTTAGTTCTTCTAAATTTGAATTTAGTGTAGGCAATTTTATTAATTCTACAGAATGTCGTCGAGTGAATAGTGAAAGTTTTATGACACAAAAAAAGAAATAAAATATTTATTCTGCTTTTTATTTTCCTCGAAGGTGTAGTATAAAGCACTATGTATCACTCGGCAGAAAGTGCGATTCCTACCTCGTGTGTTGCTGCGCCTCGGGCCTCAAATGACACATTCGATAGGAATTAGGCACGTTCTCGCCTAGGTGTACAATGTACTATTTGGAGTTTGTATTCTTTGGGAAACGTTTTTCTTATCCATTACTTTATCAAATAGATGACTAGATGGCGCTGATAAAGACGGGGTTCACACTAGCCACGTATTTATTCTTATTATTAATTCAAAGAAAAAGCAAGCAAGTAAACAATTTTTCTACTCTATCGGCCGCCGTCTCTTTCATAAACTCATCTTTTGCATACATTTTCAATCAAATGACACACTCGATAGGATTTGGGCACTTCTTGCCTAGATGTACAATGTACTTTTCTACGTGTTTGATCAAACTGTAATAAGTAGGTACGGTTGTTATTGGACAGCCCGTTTAATCTTACTGCCAACCAAAGGGTGCAAACGCTTTATTTAAGACATTAGATAACACATCCACAGCATAGGTCCACTTTTGTGGAGCAACATTATGCTGAAGTGGGGCCTATTGGTTCACTGGGCAGGCACTTGTTATTTTAAGGTAGAGGTTAAATTATTTTTGAAAACCTATGTATTTAAGTGTTCGCCTTTGTGTTTCAATAAAGTCATTTTCTTTCTTTCTTTCTACTATTTCAATCTAATAGTGGACTCTATCTTCATTTCGCCCTATCGATAGCTAGATTTTTGGAAACATCGCAGAGTACTACTTTTTAGATGTTTTTCGATCACGTCTATCCTCTTTTTTCTTTTCCTTTTCGCCTGGTCCCAGGAATAATCAGCGTGATTATGTTCTACGTTATGTGTTCTGGCGGTCTTGTATTTGTCCAAAGCGAAGCCTGGAGTAGCTGAGTTACCACTTTAAAACTTACAGGTTGGGGCACTCAGTGGTACGGCGGTCCTCACAGCCACGTCCTCATGGAGGTGACTATACCCATCTGGGAGCAACAGACCTGTAAAAACTCCTTCACTGATACCGTCTTCGATGAGAACATCTGTGCTGGAGGATATTCTGGAGGGAAAGATGCTTGTCAGGTAACAAAAAAAACACGAAACTCAAAATAACAACTAATATTTACACTTTTAAGAATTTCCTTAAAATCTGAGCAATGACAATGCTGCCCGCATTCTGGGCATTCTGGCTTATGGTGACGGCTTAACCTGCCAGTGTCTTATTTCCCATAGACCTTACAGGACCCTTGGACAATACAGAAACTATAAATTTCACAATAATGCTTCCTTGTCTCCTAAGTCTGGTGCACAAAATTTCGCTACGTGAAGATTATTATGGTTATAAAATGCGTCACGAACTCTACACTGCATCTTATTTGAGAGGATAGGAGAGAAACTATGTGTGTTCGATTTTTGATACCGATTTTCTATCGCTTTATACGATTTTTACCGCGGTGGCAGTGATTCTGAGTATTGGGGAAACTAACCATTTGTAACCGGACCATGATGAAATTTAAAACGATTATCCTTCTGCGACGCAGTTGCGGGTTCGATTTCCGCCTCGGAGCAAATATTTGTACAATTTACAGATATTTTTTTAATAAACATTAAATATAAAGTATTAAGTTTATTATTTATCCAGTAAGAAAAACTCTCCTTAGCTTGGGACGAGATGATGCTGTGTGAATTTTTCATAATTTTTTAATTATATTTATTTATTTATTTTCAGGGCGACAGCGGCGGTCCTCTAATGTACCAGATGTCTAGCGGCCGCTGGGCCGCCATAGGAGTTGTATCCTGGGGCGTCCGCTGCGGTGAACCAAACCATCCAGGGATGTATACCCGGGTGGACAAGTACCTGCAGTGGATCGTTGATAACGCCTTGTTCTAATAAATACAATAAACAATTCAATTGCTTATTCTGTACTACGAAGATATAAAGCTTACTCTAAAGGGTTTTATTAAATACAATTCTAATTTCTAAATAAATGTTTAATTCTTATACTAAATCTAAATGGTTATTAGGTACTCGTTAAGTTACATATACCTTTTCTTATACAATGCTAACACACGACGCTTATACACTTACCTAAACTTATTTTCCTTTTTTATTATTGCATACTATGTATTATTAGGTTAGTATTATTATATATTCTCTTGAATTATGCAGGCTTAGAAATGTATCGAGATAGTTCTGTGTATGCAGGTATATTAGTATTCATCACATAACTATGTACATATATCAAGATTCATCTATTCTATTATGTATGCTGCTGACAGTTGCTTGTTGTAATGGGTGGGTACCTGAGGTAAACTTCAGAACTTTGCAAAAATGAACCAGGTATGACATTCCGAGACACCACGGTCACGTGGGTGATACGAGCCTACGTCATCGACGCTAATGGCGAATGAGAAAACGAATCGGTTTTCTGGTGTTACCAGTAGCGTAAAATAGAAACTCCCCGAGCTCCCTTAATTATCTGTGCGAGTCCGATAAAAGTATGTGGATTTGTACTAACAAATTATTACCTACTTGACTGCGCAAGAAGGTAAGTTATTTTTCACATTAACTTGTGTTTAACCAACACAATATTGCAAGCAAAATTAGCGATTGTAATTTTTTACGTATTTTTAATTGATATTTTTTTTTTATTTTTTTATTTTCCCAATTTCCACGTCTGGTTGCAATAAGTGGCAACTGGAAAGTGACGTAAGCAGTGACACTTGCTTACGTACGTCACTGTCCAGTTGCCACTTATTCCCGGAATGCCAGAGTTTGTCTAAAATGTAGGAACGATTAAAGACTACAATTTCATCCACGTACCCATCAAGTGAACAAAGCCGTCGCCAAAAGCTATCTCACAAAATATCAAGAGTCACCAGCTCCCCGCACTCCTCAATAGCTCGCAACATCTCCAGTACTTGCTCCTCGTCTACAGCTGGGTGGAAGGTGAACGCCAAGCGGAAGAAGTTCTTGTAATGACGTAAGGGGGAGTACGCTATCATCAGGCGAGAACTGGTGGTCAGGAGCTCCTTGATTTTTGGGGTAATCTGCGAAGAGCATTATAAACTTACTTAAATGCTCAGTTTTTTAGTCTTAATCTTTAAGTCTTACTTATTATTCTTGACTATGTATTATTTTAAAACGTTAACTGGTACTTTTAATGAATGAATATCCTCGATCATAAAAATGCCTGGAAGAGATCGCTTCTAAGCGATAAGGCCGCCCATTTTACATGTTTTATGTAATGTCTATTTTTAATGTTTTCTTCGTGGTGTACAATAAAGAGTTTTGTAATTGTAATGGTAATAAAAAATATGGAAAGAGTGAGCAAAGACACGGACCGAAGTTGATTGAAGTATTCTATTTCTTTTTGCCTTACTTAATCGTCAATAGGGAAGTAATTTACGGAAGGACATCATATACCCCAGTCCTTCCGTGACCACATTATCACAGTTCTACAGAAAAAAACACAGTAACACCTAGGATACTGAAGTCGGGAGGTTGACGGTGTCATACCCCCATGTCTCGGAAAGCACCGCCGTTGGTCCTGCACGAGATCTCATTTATTCATTTATTTATACTGTTGTTTCACGTGTTACAATATGTTCCTAAATATTAATACTGAGATCATGACATGAACTCCGTTGGGGCGCTACAACATTTAAGCTTGTACTTAAATAATTAGTAAAATAAAATATTAAAATTATTTTATTCTAAATAATCTTTTAAATTACAAAAGCATTTAGACACTAGGAATTCTTTTAATTTTTTATAGATAGTTACATCCTTTTCAATGTCTTTTATTTGGGAGGGTAATTTATTATAAATGATGATGGCCATATGACGAGTCGCTGATCTGACTAACTGATATTTAGTAAAAGGCAGGGCAAATTGGTTTTTATTTCTGATGTTACGTGGTTGTAAATGTCTTTCTTTAGTTCGTATGAATAAGTTTTTTGTCTATCTGGTGTGTCAGTCTGACTCCCATCGAATTATGAGAGTGAAGGAATAGAGAGTGCACCTGTGCTTGCGCACTCACTTATGCACTATAAAATCTCCTGTGCTCATGGCTAGTCTCCGTCGAGACTGGCCGCTGTAGCCAATATTGTTTTTATTGTCTTTCGATCTTCGTTAGACCACAATCTCACCTGATAGAAAGTGACGATGTGGCCGACGGTGTATCACAAAGGTCTAGAAGACACCTATTCACTCTTGTCTTAAAGAAACCCAGATTGTAATTGGCAAGAAAAACAAAAGCAGGCAGCGAGTTCCATTCCTTAGCGGTGCTAATGATGAAGGTGGAGGAAAACTGTTTTTAACGGGTAGATGGTATATTCACCAGATAAAGATGGTATTGTGCCGTCCGTCTGCTTATCCTGGAGTGGAAACGAAATGGTAATTCGGCTAGAATTAAAACAAAAAGCTAAGTTATTTATACCTTATGCATCAGGTTCCACCATTCTTCATCCTCCTCTTTCCCCCTCATAAACTCTGGGATGTACCAGAAGCATACGTTCGGGCACTGGAGCGCTGCTGTCACCAGCCTGAAGCCAGGTCTTGAAGACACGGTGCTGTGACAGAACTCTGCTAGGCTCATGGTATGGTCCGTTAGTATGTTGAGGCCGTTATCGCCTCGGGCTTTCCACATCACCCAGAGCTTGAAGGCGTCAATCTGGAAAATGAAATATGTATGGACCCTTACTGAGAACAGGCAGGCACTGCCTAGCGCGAAGCCTAGTCCAGCCATGGATTAGTATATGCTGATTATGGTTATAGTAAACGCTTTCAAGGCCCAGTCCGAGCTGTGCGGCGGCGGTTACGCCCCCTTCAGCAAACCAGGCTGCCAGAAGTATTTATAGTTGGTAGTAAATACTGATATTTAGGCAACAAAATTAGTCATGATATGAAATAATAAATAGTTCTGAGGCTTGTTGTTGCTGTGCTGACTCTAGTTAATTTATAGGCGTATATTCAGCGACTGCTGTGGCGCGGCGGGCGAAGATCCGTCTGCGACGCAGGAAGTTGCGGGTTCGTGTCACGCCCGGGATATATTTCTACGATTTGCAAATATTTGTACCGGGTGTTCTGGGTGTTTACTATGTATAATAAAAAATATCAATCTGTGTATGTATAGAACGAGTATTATGTATGTATACAAGTTATCTAGTACCCATAACACAAGCTCTGCTTAGCTTGGGGCTAGATGCTGTGTGGATAGTCCAACATTATTTATTATATTATTGCCTTGAACTCTGCAAAACTAGAAGCAAATGCTGTGTACCTATGCAAATGTACAACGATTTTTGTTTGCGGTAGATTTTTGCGTGAGATATTACTTTTACCTTTCTTCCACACTGCACACTCTTATCCCCTGTATCGTAGCTGATATCGTAGAACTTGTCCTGTTGAAACAGGTATTTAGCAGCTGCTGAGTTGGATTCATGTAACAACCCCTTCTCTCGGATCAGAAAGGCGGAGCACTGCATGGGCGCGCCTGCCATTTTGTGTGGATTCCATGATATGGAGTTTGCTCTGAAATTTTATAAAGGCACTGATTATCCTCTGTGAATTCGTAATGATACAAATACTATTTAATAACAGAATCCCTCAAAACAAATGTTACAAAAGCTATAAGTACGAGAGTTTCGATGGTTTTATGCGACAACATTGTTGCCAATGATCCCTGCACTACAAAAAACTGTTTTTTCTTAGACCAATTTGATTGTAGGTACCGGTTGATTTCCATGATATCAAACGACTAAGCGATATAGGCTTACAATATTATATTTTATTGTATTCGTAGAACAAACAGTTTTACACACTTTATACATTTTACATAATAACTCATAAACATTTATAATGTTCTCGCAGTACATATCCATATCCATACTATCATAGATATACTATTAATAATATTATAGCTATCTGTAGATTGTTTGCAACAGTCTGCAGTTAGCTCAATTGTTTCAATTGTAAATACTAGTTTAATTTCTTTATATTATTTGATTGTTATTTTCTTTGTCAATAAAGACTTTATGCTATTAATAATATTATAAATGCAAAAGTAACTCTGTCGGCCTGTCTGTTACGTTTTCATTTCTAAACGGCTGAACGGATCTAATTAAATTTGATAGATGGTATGGTATTCCGGGGACGGACATAGGCTACATTCTATCTCAAAAAAGAGCATGCGAAGCCGCGGGAAGCAGCTAGTTTGTTATAATATTAATTTATTGTCTTTCAACTAAAACTCCGGTGCAAATTACCTTTCAATTCCTTTCAAACGTTTCCGATACTTCTGTGACAGAATTAAACTACCGCCCCAGCAGGCCTGAAAAATATTGTAAAATTTATATAAATGAGAGTAAAGCCAACGATCAATTAACTATTGTTAGCCTCTGAAAATAAAATAAGTATATTAATTTTTATAGTTCAAAAAGAAATCTCTCCGGCGGGGAATCGAACCCCGGTCTCCCGCGTGACAGGCGGGGATACTTACCACTATACTACCGAAGACATATTAATTCTGTCGAAATTAACCTGTAATCTTTGTAAACAGCATTGATGGCAAATGGTTATCAATACCATTTTGTTGTTACCGATTATGTGATATTATGCTTCTGTGATGAAACGTTTTTACATTCACAGAGATAACAAATAGATTCGTACCATTATTATTAATATTTCATAATAAATACAATACCAACATCAACATGAAACCAGATTCCATGCCGCTTGCAAATCTCCGAGATTTTCTCCAGGTCATCTATAGCCCCCAAAACCGTGGTACCCGCAGTACCATTAACCAGTAAAGGATATCTTCCAGCAGAGATCTCTTCTTGTATGGAGTCTAGGAGCTCGTGCGTGATCATCTGCCCGTGTGCGTTTGTTTTTATGGAGCGAATGCTTTCTGTGCCGAAGCCTAGCCAGTGCGCGGCTTTGCGGATTGAATAGTGACTCTGTAAAGAATAGATAGAATCATTACAATATCATTTCCCATCAACATCCGCAACCGGATTTTACCCATTACTGTGTAGGTATAGGCTTCCCGTATGTGTTCCGTCAACCGAGGCCATCTACCGATACTGTTTCATCATCATCATCATCAGCCCATACACGTCCACTGCTGGACATAGGCCTCCCCCGTACGACGCCACAAATAGCGGTCCTGAGCCGCCTCCATCCATCAACTCCCTGCGACCGCTACGATGTCGTCGGTCCATCGAGTGGATGGTCTCCCATGTAGGGGGGGATTTGCCATAATCACCACGCTTGGCAGGCGGATTGGTGATCGCAGTGTTGGTGTTTAAAAATACTCAACAGGAAGCTGCTGCCCTTCCTCTGGTAGGTTCCTTTAGTCGGCTTTTACGACATCCACGGGTTGAGTTGGAGGGGTCGATATTCGTACGCCGCGACCCCACGGCTTCGATACTGTTTACTAAGTACTAACTGTCCCGCTTCTGGACGAAAGCCACCAGTTTCAATAAAATAATTTGTCATATTTTTATTAATTGCATGAAGCTCTCCAGTGAAGTGTGTGTGTACTATAGTTACTAAAGCTTTCTATCTAAAAAGTAACTTGCTAAAATATTACAACAGTCAATAACATTAACAGGATTAAACATTAATTTGACGACAGCCACCAAAACAGTTGGGATTCTGTTGATTTGGCAATATGTTGAGTTAGGAATCTATAAAATTAATCTGGGGAATCTATTTAATTAAGTGTCTGTAAGTACCTATACAATTGGGAATTTGTAGAGACAGCAATCTGTAAAGGAAATCTGTAGGATTGGGAACAAACCAATGTTCGGTGTAGGTATAGAGGAAAGTAAGGAAGCCTTTTATTTCCAAAAAATCTTAGGTAGGTTAACATTTACATACCAGATGGACCTAAACTTTATTTAATACTAAAATATTGAATTAAAGATAAAGAGGTTTGTATCATCCAATATTATCTGTTTTGAGAAAAATATATTACTGTTCTTGTTGCGTTTCGACATTAAGTAATTTTCTAAATAAGAAGCTTGATACAAGAGATTCTCAGAACACTCACATCTTCCGAAGTAAAAAGCACTAACTCCGGTAGCGCTCTCATGCCCTTAGTCTTGACTTCAGGGAAGGCCTTGTATCTTGCTGCTACAATGCCGTACAGCAAAGACATGCTGCCTCCAGGGCTGAAGATACCGTCGCCATTGGATAAGCCGAATAGTTGGAGCATGTGGTTTAGCAGCTTCAGTTCTATCAGCGTGAAAGCTGGAGCAACTTCAAAGGTGTATCTTATGGGAAAATAAAGAATAATATTAATTGCCTTAGATATTAGTACAAACAAAAATATGCGGCTGCTTCCATCAGTGTATGTAAGTATGTATCCTCATGTGTCCAGCGTGGAGACTATGGCAAAACCACCCTTGTTTGGGGAGGAATAAAACTTTTCAAGCTATCGTGGTTATTAGCACTACAGGAGGGCAATTCTGGCAATATATCTACTCGATAAAGATTCAAGATTCAAGATTCAAGATTTTATTGGTAAATAATAAATTTACACGTCAAATAGCTTAACATCTGATATGCATTTTTATGGGAATAATTTAGTATAATAAATACCTAAAATTATTTTATTTTATTATTATCTTCGCTTTAATTAAATTAATGTCAACTTAGAATACAAAATTATTTCACTAATTAAAATATTCCTATCTTATACAGAGATATATATAAATATGACAAGAACTGTCAAAATATCGAGTGATAAACAAGCATATTCTAAAAATTTGCGACTCGATATTTATCGATGGTATTTCTTTGATTTAAAATTTTAAAGATTTATTTATGGCAACTAAAAATAATTACAAATTAATGAGCTAATTACAAGAATAAACAGACAATCAGTAGGTAATCATTTGAAGGCTAATTAGTTCATTTTAAATTAAATTTATACTTGAAAGTAAGTTTGATGAGTTGCTCGATAAGTCGCAGGAGAATGCAGTTTTTGCCGGTACTCGATATTTATCACATGATATTTTTATCCCGTGATAATGAATATCACTCGATAAAGTATCACGTGATACCGAGAAATTGGCCCCCAGGCATTTACAACGGGATAGGTTTTGACCATGATTTGAGTGTGTTTGTTGATCTTTCCAATTATTCGGCACAGTTCCATGCGCCATGATCACGAATAACTGAGGTCTACCCTCATTCTTTGTCATGTCGACAGACAACACTGACGGTAGCTGAACGCGTCCCGGTTGATACCTACATCATTTCTTCTTCTTGCATATTCTCACAATAGGGTTCTAGGTTTCGGATAATTGGAAACGTTATTTTCTACTCAAAACTCAAATCGTTAATTTTATGCGCTATAAATATATATAAAATATACAATACAATATTGTTCATTCGTACGTATAATGTACATATGCGTGCTTATACGGAGGAAGATAAGTTTCTTACTGGCTCGTATTAAAAGCTTCTGATATCCAGGCCCCGCAGAGTCCATAAGGGTCCGTGGATCCAAATAGCTGGTTCCTGAATGTCGTCTTGTTGGTTTTGACGCTGTACTGGAGCACTTTTCGCACGCATGCCTCCAATTGTGTGTTGTCGATCCCTTCTGTGACGTCGAGGTCGAGGATTTTCTGACAAATATATTATTACTAATTATTAGCTACCTAAGTTCCTTTTCACACGTCTCGGTTTCCGGGTGCCGCATGCCGCCGCCGGGTACCCGCGCGGCGAAGTGTATGGGCATGTACGATAGCTTTCACACGTACAAACATAATTTTCATACAATTCGCCGCCGGGTAGGGGTACCCGGCACTGGCTACCCTGAAAACGAGACATGTGAAAATGTACTTCGAATTAGCTCCATTTCGACTCGAAATATTTTGATAAGTTTTATATTTTCTAAAAGACAATTTGCTAAATTTAAAATTTGCACTGTGGGAGGTCTGATTCGACAACTTATCTACTTATTAATGACATAATTGAAAGGAGAAGTATATGTAAGAAAATGAGAGTGAGAAAGAGTTTGGGACACTGTGATCACTATGTTACCGTTCTAGGACAAATTTGCTATTTATGAAGAGGGTTTATTGCCCTAACCCAGTTTTAGAGGATGAGACGACAAAATTTTCGCTCCGCTCGCCGATATCTTGTCCTTCTATGTGTGCGCGGTCTGTGCCATCTTACTTTGCCCACCATTGCGATAGAGAGGTTATCGAGTGGTGATCGCGATGCAATGCGAAACGGAGTGTGGTAAAACCTCTCACTCGATGGACCCACGACATTATAGCGGTCGCAGGCAGTCGATGGATGGAGGCGGCTCAGGAGCATATTCGTGGCGTCGTCGTCGTTTGGGGAAGGCCTCAGCCGTGGACGTATACGGGATGATGATGATGTCGCTCATAATGATGATGAGGTAGACAGCTACCCGGAGGCTGATAATTAACCGCTTATCGTTCGAATAATGAACCCTTGTAATATACATTACTTACGTTACGTAGGTACTTTGCAATAAATAACAATTCATAAATTCTAGTATTAGACAGTAATAAACAAATTAATGCCTAAGTACTTCTAGGTAATATCGACTCATTAGAGAGGCCTACATACAGACAGACTTACTACCTACCTAATACTATGGTTTTAAGTTCTAAGTATACTAATGACAATGACTGATGATGAATGACGTGATGACATACGGACATATCAGTAACTAGCGACCCGCCCCGGCTTCGCACGGGTGCAAATTATCATAATAAACATTCCTCTTGAATCATATACATAACTATTATAAAAAACCGTTGTTTAGTTTTAAAGATCTAAGCATAATATAGGGACAGGCAGACAGACAACGGGAAGCGACTTTGTTTTAAACTATGTAGAGAAGTATACTGGAAAAATAAATCAAAGGTAAATATATAGTTGCCTGCGTCGGCTTCGTACGGGTAGTAGAGCATGCCTGCATGTTTTATAACCTAAGATAGAATGGGTATAGAAGGCTATTTCCCTAAAACATATATATATATGTATATGCTATCGCGGACTATATATTTGGTAGATCTATAAAAGACGAATATCCCGCTTTGAATTGTTTTCTTACATCATATAGATTCGACAGCGTTTTCGATGGAAGCTCCCAGGCTTGACATTTTCCGACACTTCCAACAATTATCTTTATATTTCAACTGATTTACACAACTTTGACGAATTATATGTCTAAACCTTCCTCATGAATCACTCTATCAATTGTTGAAAAGTACATGAAAATCCGTTCAGTAGTTTTTGAGTTTATCGCGAACAGACAGACAGACGCGGTGGAGGACTTTGTTTTTTAATATGTAGTGATTTTCTTTTATTTATCTAACGTTTGTCACCAAGCATCTTCTCCTCGAATTGATTAACAGGAACCCTCTTTCAACGACCTCCATGGCGGAGTGGCCGATGGTCCACCTGAGACTAGAAAGGTTGTGTTTGGTTTCCGCGGCGGAGGTACATTATGTAACAATTTCTTTTCCAGTTCAGTGATTTTACTGTCGAAACTTTTCATTTTCTTCCTCTCTCTGCTAACTAGTAGTGTTACTAAATATTTTCTATTTTGGAGTGCTATAAGTATGATGCAGTGTCCAAATTACCATGACTAATCTGTCATTTTTAACTTAACATTTCTTCTCCCACCCAACATGGGAGACCATCCACTCGATGGACCGACGACATCGTAGCGGTCGCAGGGAGTCGATGGATGGAGGCGGCTCAGGACCGCTATTTGTGGCGTCGTACGGCGGAGGCCTATATACAGCTGTGGATGTGTATGGGCTGATGATGATGATGATTTTTTGGAGAGCGAAGTAACCATAACTAATAAATAAATAGTAAAATAATAAATAAATAACAACAGTGTTTCCAACACAGCGAATTCCAATAGTTATTATAACCATGCACTTTGATCCGTAATAATTATTTTACGATAAAAGAATGTTTTATTGTATAAAGGCCATATATAGTAAGGTAGATAAGAGATAAGTATAATGGCCGGCATGCGGCCTTCTCGCTTAGAAGCGTCTCGTCCAGACTATGTACCTAGTAATTAGGTACAGTTATAAAATATCTGACATCATTTAGTTGCACCTAATTTGTAAATTGAACACGCGCTGCGCAAAGTGCATCTAGCAATTTAGTACAGTGACCTAATAAAACACTAAAAGCCACGAATTTTACTTTGTAATTCTAATGTTATTTACTATCATGAAGTAGGTATTCAATAGATAAAATAAAATAGATTAAACGTCTGGCCTGTCATATCTACCGTCTGCGAAGGTATACCATGCCGGCTTGATAATAACTTGCAATGCACTCTTATCAGTATAATTTGTATTGAGTAGGGTATTGGTATTGTTGTATTTTTATCACGGAATTTCATTTTTCTCGTTGCATAAGTCACCGGACGCTTATGCTTAGCTTCGCGGCCGGTGATCTACCGTTTTGATATATTTTTTACTGCAGAATAGTATTATATTTTAGTGTATATTCTATAGTATTTTTTTTACTATTATATGTATATTATTATTTTTATAACGACATTCAAAATAAATGAAGTGTCGTAATAATAAGATAGATGGCGCTGTAAAATTGCATTAGTTTATTAAAAACAAGCTTCTGCTTGCAACTTCCATAACGTACCTACCTATTAAAACATATGTACCTATACATACGTACATGAATAATAAAATACATATATAGTACATAGCAGAAGCCACCGACTCTTGAAATACATATTATTCTAATTCAGGAAGGATTCATTTATATTGTTTTAGGTATGTTTACTTGTGTAAAACAATGATTTTTACTTAACTAACCTAGCCTAGAGTATATATTCCGGGATAATGTAGAGCTACAAGTAGCTGTACCTTTAAAAAAAATATTCATCCGCCTGATAAACAGATAATTTACACACTTGTCAGCTATTCGACGACTAATCTGACGATTGAAAAATCGGCCCTAAGTGAAATATAATTTAGAATAGGACAAATATCTCTAGAGATTTGCCGTTACAAACAAATATCAGCTTTGTAAACAGAGCAAATATAAATCACATACCTCCAATTCCTTAGGATGCTTAAACTGTATCAAGGGTACATCATCAGCAGTCTCTTCTTTTACTATCTGGGGAACTTTATCCAGAAAGGAGAACCCATCCATCGTAAATGATTTATGAACGACAATAGGAAGTGGTTACGGGTCAATGGTCTAACGAAGACTGCGGTGCGGTCAAACCGCAATTGCTTTAGATATGCAATATGTACATAACGTTATATTTATTATTATCGAGTTTGATGTTACATACCATTTATATTATAAACTGCTGCCCGCGCCTTCAACGACGTTTTATCAGGATAAAAAATATAGCCTATTATGTTATTACAGGTCCCAAACTATACCCATACCAATTTCAGCCTAATCGGTTCAGTAAGCTGAGTGTGAACTACCATACTGTTTACTACAAAGTTTGCGTAACATTATTTTCTATGGAATTCCTATTTTCAAAACTTTCCGCTTGGAGCGCTGTTCAGGAATTCCATAGAAAATAAAGTTACGCAAACTTTGTAGTAAACAGTATGGCAGTTCACACTCAGCATACAGTAGTTTTTGCGTGAAAGAGTGACAAATATCCTATATATATATATATACATCCATCCATACAAACTTTGACATTTTATAATAGGATATATACATATTTATAAATATATGTACGTCATATCTTGCCAAACTCGATATAGAATAGTACAATCTAGCAACCTGCCCCGGCTTCACACGGGTAGTAGAGCATAATAAGCCTGCATATTTTGTCCGTCGCGTCGTAGTATCGCATCAGGTTGATACGTCATCATCATCATCATCAGCCCATACACGTCCACTGCTGGACATAGGCCTCCCCCGTACGACGCCACAAATAGCGGTCCTGAGCCGCCTCGATCCATCGACTCCCTGCGAACGCTACGATGTCGTCGGTCCATCGAGTGTTGTGTTTAAAATATACTCAGAAGCGGATTGGTGATCGCAGTGTTGGTGTTTAATAATACTCAGACGGAAGCTGCTGACCTTCCTCTGGTAGGTTCCCTTAGTCGGCTTTTACGACATCCACGGGTTGAGTTGGAGGGGTCGATATTCGTACGCCGCGACCCCACGGCTTGTTATTTATTATTAAAATATGTTAAAAAATACTATTCGATAAATTACATCTAAAACAAATTTTAACTAGTATAAAATTTAAACAGTGGACTGCAGATTGTTGCAAACAATCTAGAGAAAACTCAACATATTTAAATAAATTTCAATGGGAAGCTTCTCCAAGAAGCTGGCTCAGCTAGCGCGCACATGGCAATACTGATGACGCGTGAGTATTTGGATGCGCCATAATTATATTCACGCGTGACTGTTGTTGAAACTAGGTAGATACGTATTTAGAAGGCAACCCCAAAAAACAGCAAGATATGTATTTTAAGAAGCCTTCCAAAGCGAGGCTAAAATCTCCCGTTTTCTTTATTGGCCAGTCTAATGTGTTTTAACTCGTCTTTTACGCCTGCAGAATGTCGGGATAAGGTTCATATTTGGCTTGCGCAAGTATGACCATGTTTCGGAATTTCGCAGGAAGCTCAAGTGGTTACCTATACGGCTTCGCCGAAATTCTCATATTCTCTCTCTTCTCTTTAATATCTTGTTTTACGCCTCTGCACCCTCTTTCTCTGCGCTCTTCTGAAACTTTTATACTTCAAGTACCTGTTCACTCTACTTCTTTCTTCGCCCATTCCTTTACTGCCCGGGCTGTACAACTATGGAACGCATTGCCAGTCTCAGTGAGGCGAGCAAAGTCGCTACCACTATTCAAAACCATGGTGAAGGAGCACTATTTAGGCTATTGTCATTGAACGCATACCTGTGTCCCTATGTATATAAGTAAATATATATATATATATAAATTTATATATGTAGTTTATTTTAGGCATAATATTTATTATGAGTATTTTTATTTATTAAATCTATACTAGCACACAGATCCCCTAGTACCATCCAACAATCCTATCCATCCACGGTTGTCTGGTAGAGATCGCTCTCGAGCGATAAGACCGCCACTTGTAACTTAGTTTTAAAATTGTCTTTTTTTGTATTTCTGTTTCTTATCAATAAGTGTGCAATAAAGAATTTTCTATCTATCTATCTATCGTCGGTCCATTCGAGTGGATGGTCTCCCATATAGGGAATTTGCCATAATCACCACGCTTGGCAGATCGCAGTGTTGGTGTTTAAAAATATACTCAGAAGGAAGCTGCTGCCCTTCCTCTGGTAGGCTCTTACGACATCCACGGGTTGAGTTGGAGGAGTCGATATTCGTACGCAGCGGCCCCACGGCCGCGCGGTTGATACGTCAAATACCACATAATATGTGGATTAGATTTTAATCAAATCTTTATAAAAGAAATATCCTACCTTGAATTTGTTTCGTTATATCTCAAAGGGCAGCGTTTTCGATGAAAGCTCCCGGCCGCTTGACTTTTTCCGATCCTTCCAACAATTATCGTTATATTTCAATCCATTTACACAAAAACTTGACGAATTATATACCTAAACCTTCCTCATTAATTACTCTAGATTGGTGAAAATCCGTTCAGTAGTTTTTGAGTTTATCACGAACTTACTGACAGACAGACTGACGCGGCGGAGGACTTTTTTTTAATAGTATTAATTTTTATAGTTCTTATAGTGATATTTTATAACCTTAATGTAATCTCACTGTACTATTGCCACGTCGTCGTTTTATACGCAATTTATATTACTTGTCGATTTGAGATCCTCCCTTTAATAAATATTGCATATTAATTATATCTGAAACTCGATGCCATGCAAGTGAGTTTTATTTATTACTATCATGGTTTGTTTACAAACATTCTACATGGAGTCTGGCTAGTGCATAAGTATACTTCGTTACTGCATGTAGAGAAACAGTAGATTTAATAGAGACTGAATAATTTGACATTATTAGTTGTTTGTTATCATTGAATGTGTGGATTAGAATTTAGAGCTGATTGATAAATTACCTTATCAAAACATTTTATTGTGGTTTCAATAAAGAGCATGGTCTAATGAAATAAGGAAGGAGACTCTACTAGAGTAAGGAAGGATATTACGCTTAGTACTTACCGGATAAAACGGGGTGAATAGAGACTCTGTTAGGAAAGAGACTCTACTTTGTAGTTGTATTTTTTTGTATTTATTTATTTATAAAAAACTTATTCTAGGTTTTACATTTTAACATTCTCTAAACGAAGGATAGTACGCTTACTTACCGAATAAAACGGGGTGAATAGAGACTCTGTTAGGAAAGTGACTCTACTAGAGTAAGGAAGGATAGTACGCTTACTTACCGGATAAAACGGGGTGAATAGAGACTCTGTTAGGAAAGAGACTCTACTAGAGTAAGGAAGGATCGTACGCTTACTTACCGGATAAAACGGGCTGAATAGAGATTCTGTTAGAAAAGAGACTCTACTAGAGTAAGGAAGGATAGTACGCTTACTTACCGGATAAAACGGGCTGAATAGAGACTCTGTTAGGAAAGAGACTCTACTAGAGTAAGGAAGGATCGTACGCTTACCGGTCGGATAAAACGGGCTGAATAGAGACTCTGTTAGGAAAGAGACTCTACTAGAGTAAGGAAGAATAGTACCCTTACTTACCGGATAAAACGGGCTGAATAGAGACTCTGTTAGGAAAGAGACTCTACTAGAGTAAGGAAGGATAGTACGCTTACTTACCGGATAAAACGGGCTGAATAGAGACTCTGTTACGAAAGAGACTCTACTAGAGTAAGGAAGGATAGTACGCTTACTTACCGGATAAAACGGGCTGAATAGAGACTCTGTTAGGAAAGAGGCTCTACTAGAGTAAGGAAGGATAGTACGCTTACTTACCGGATAAAACGGGCTGAATAGAGACTCTGTTAGGAAAGAGACTCTACTAGAGTAAGGAAGGATAGTACGCTTACTTACCGGATAATTCGGGCTGAATAGAGACTCTGTTAGGAAAGAGACTCTACTAGAGTAAGGAAGGATCGTACGCTTACTTACCGGATAAAACGGGCTGAATAGAGACTCTGTTAGGAAAAAGACTCTACTAGAGTAAGGAAGGATAGTACGCTTACTTACCGGTTAAAACGGGCTGAATAGAGACTCCAGGGTAAATGGACAACATACTAGATCAAGACATTATCTGACTGGTAATGTCTTACTCCAGTAGTGGAAGTATCCTTAGGCCGTGACTTCACCTCGTGTGTCAGTGGATGACACCTCTGCAATGATGTTTTGCTCCATCCACCAGACTAATCCAGACCGCGGTTTCCCGTTTGTTGGTTTCTGATTATATCTTTTCTCTGCACTTGATTTTGTTTGTTTTGCCACGCTATATAATTATATAGCTTAATAAATTGCTTGTCGGTATCTAAAAAATATTTTCATAAGTTATAGGATTCTCGCTTACCACCGAACCATAGAGAAACTTTTTATATATAGCACCGACAAGGAATTTATATACTACGTTAGTAGTATATAAATTCCTTGAGCACCGAACTTTCCTTACCTAGAATGAGTATAAAATAATTACCGTCTAACCTATGTAAATATTGAGAAATAATCATTATTTTATTGAAAATTTCCGTTTGTTTCTTCTGACACTTTATTACGTCAAAATTTGACTCAAGCACTGTGAATTGATAAGAAATGTCAATCCAATCACAGACGTGAATCCAATACATTTCTAATAATGTCACTTCTCCATCCTTTTTATTACAAACGCGAAAGTTTGTAGGTATGTATGGATTTTTGTTACTCCTTCACGCAAAAACTACTGAATAGATTTTTTATGAAATTTTACAATAATATAGCTTATACATCAGAATAAAACATAAGCTATAATTTATAAAGATACTAACTGGTGCCCGCGACTTCGTCTAGAATACTAATCCTGCGCAGAAGAAGTCGCAGGCACCAGCTAGTAATACAATAGGTTTTTTTCTCTTCTTCTTCTTTTAGCTTCTTTTACATTTTTTCTCAGTGGAAGTTTCTAACAGAATCGACGAAACTTCAAATCATTGTAAATGTCTAAATTGTGTACCTACTATCCTACTAATATTATAAATGTGAAAGTTTGAATGGATGGATGAATGGATATTGTTAATCTTTCACGCAAAAACTACTGAACCGATTAGGCTGAAATTTGGTATGGGATCTGGAAAACATATACCTAGGCTATTTTTTATCCCGATAAAACGCGGGCGAAGGTGAGGGCAGCAGCTAGTTACTTATAAATCTGTGGTCAGTCTGGTAGTTATTGTATACTCATTGGTCTAAATTATTGTATTCTCTTTGGTCTAAATGTACAAATGAAAACACAGAAAACCGAAGTATTTAGCAAGTATTTAGTATTTATCACGAATAATCGCAGTTCCTTTAAAATATCGAGACCTCATAGATTTGTAAGTACAATGAATAAGATAAGTTTAAGTGATCGTTCAAAAAAAATATCAAAATTTTAGTACAAGTTGTAAAAAGTAAACAAAATGAATTTCGGCAAAACGCGGAATCGCTCCAGACGAAACTCGATGAACGTGGTCACAACAGAGAAATGGAGGAACTACAGGAAAAGGACAATGTCGAAAAAAGAGATAATAAAAGATGAGTCAGACGATGACGACCCAAAATACGAAGAGATAAAGGACTGGGTACAAGACTTTCTCGAAAACAAAAACAACCCAGATGAAAATAAGACGGACCAGGACGTAGAAGTGAAACTGACGCAGAGACAGACTTTAATACTTTCCACTTTAGTTCCTGATGAGATATTAATGATAGAAAAGTAAGTTTTCGAAACATATTTTCTAAAAAGTAGCAGAGTAAAACTGACGCCTTATTTCTTAAATCAAAATTACTATTTCAGTTTTGATCACAAAGAACCTAAGCGTTTCGTTGGGGTCCTTCTCATGGCAGATGTGTCAGGATATACGGCACTATCAGAGAGATACAACAACACCGGAAAAGGTGGAACGTATAGACTCACCGTAACCCTCAACACCTATCTCGGATCTCTGATAGAACTAATTTACAGTCACGGCGGAGACATACTCAAATTCGCTGGAGACGCATTTCTGGCGCTTTGGAAAACCGACAAGCGAACATTCCTATGTCATACGATTCACAACGTAATTGCATGTGCTTTGTTGATACAGCACTCCTACTCTACATACGAGACAGACGTGAAAGTTAACCTTCGAGTTAAGCTCGCTATTGCTGCTGGAAATCTCATGTTTGCCCCTATTGGCACCGGGATTGACATGAACTACGTCATTATTGGACTGCCTGTGCTGGAAGCCAAAGCTGCAGAAAGTGTATGCTCCTCTGGCGAGGTAAAGTTAGCCAGAACAGCTTGGGGCCACTGCTATTCCAGAAATTATGACCATATCATACACGAAGATGGCCACGTTACGATCAAATCAATTCTCTACGATCCCCATGAGAGCGACGTGACTAAACCATTTCTCGGTTTCAATGCATTGGTAAAACAAATAAAGCGACCCTTAAATGCATCGGAAAATCTCCCAGAATTCCTCTTCGAACCCAATAAAAATCTAAGCCATGCTGAAGTAACAAAAAAGAGTGAAATACTTAGCCTTCGTAAAACAATTTGCGTGGCAGAAGAGCGAAATCTTGGTTCAGATATTCGAAAGTTTATGATAAGACCTGTCCTAACGCAAATTGATGCTCATCAGCCGCTGGAGTACCTCACGGAGATGCGACAGGTGTCTATCTTGTTCCTGACACTCAAACCAAGAGACTGTCCAATTTTGCAGTTAATAACAATCGTAAACAATGCATATCAGATAACTTGTGAAATTGTTTACAAATCTATGGGTTGCGTGAATAAAATAATACTATTTGACAAAGATGTTATGATACTTGTAGTATTCGGTGTCCGTGGCTTCAAGCATGAATCAGAGGCGCAAGCTGCGCTTAAATGCGGTTTTAACATTTGGAAGTCAGTGTCTGCTCTGGATGGTGTTCTAGAAGTTTCCATAGGTGTCACAACCGGCCAAGTCTACTGCGGTGTCGTCGGTCATCCTCTTCGAAGAGAATTCACAGTAATTGGAGCCATTGTGAACAAAGCAGCTAGGCTTATGTGTGGATTCCGCAATAAAATCACATGTGATGAAACAACATTCGTAAAAAGTAAAATGTCGAGTAATGGTTTTACTCTACAACCGGAAACCGAACTGAAAGGCATTGGTCAATCAGGCAAAATATATGAGTATACAGAGGACATTAGAATAAAGGAATTATACGATATACCGATGATGCCGTGTCTTTTAGATAGAGAAGATGAGATGGAATATTATTCCAGGTGGCTCAATAGTACCCCAGCCACCAGAGATTTCGATGCATTACTAATCGTGGGGGAATCACGTATCGGAAAAACAAGATTACTGGAATGGATGTCGAGACACGCCAAAAACTCAGATCATAACGTGAGCATCGTTACTTTGTCAACCATACATTCTGCAACTCCATATTTAGCGTTGAACCAAATTTTTAATCAAATATTGGGACTCAAAGAACCCGTGGTTGGGTTTATAAAAGAAGAAAGAATTATACAGCTCTTAACAGTTTATAACGATGATCTGTGTTATTTGAATCATATCTTAAACGTTCGCTTTGCTTTTAATGACACCGTTCATGGGCTCGATGATGACCAACGTAAAGAAATTGCTAAAATAGTTTTTACAAAATTAGTATTAGCAATCCACGAAACTCAATTAATATTTCTTGATGATTTACAAAATTTGGATGCCCCTTCCTGGGAATTCATATCACTGATGCTCCACCACAGTAAAATATTTACAATTTTGTCAGTTAATAGGGGGAAGTTTAGCTCCATCCAAGATTGGCTTTACACTGTATTTGTTAAAAACAATATAAGAAAAATGGTTCTGGGGCCACTACCACCTTCCTTGATTCCAGCTATAGCTTGTCAGTTTTTGGATTGTAATGCTGTACCTAAAGATCTTTGCGATGCACTGTTATCAAAAAGTGGCGGCATGCCAGGACTTGTCGAAGGCTTTATTATCCACTTATTTTCTAACGGGGCACTGGAATTGAAGAAAATTCAAGAAGATGACAAAGATGAATGGGCTGAATATGATTTGCAATATCCTGATTCCATTCTGTTACACCCACAAGCAGTGGATATAAAGAACCAACCAGCACTTGACGAATTTATAGAAAATAATTACTCGGGCGAAATTGAAATTTGTATAGTTACACAAAAAGAAGAATTGAAGACTGATTTCAGTGTACAAAATTTAGATACTCTTATAATGATACAAATAGACTCTTTGACGCCATACCAACAGTTGTTGCTAAAAATTGCGTCTGTTATTGGCAATGTTGTGTCTAGAGATCTTTTAGAAAGTATTATGTATGAAAATAACCCAATAACTACCGCAAAAGCAATCAAAAGATTATTTGCAATGCGTATACTAACATGTGCGTCTACAACTAGTGCAAGAATGAAATCGGAACGTAAACTGACATCAGAACCACCCGAGCCACCTACAATAGACTCGAATTTAAGGTGTGACTGTTCTTTTGAATACGACCCTCAAAATTTTGAAATGCTGCCTAAATATGCATTTTGTAGAGTACTTAAGTTTAAAAACAAAAACTCAAGTCAGACATGTTACGAATTGCTGCCAATCAATCAAAAGAAAGAATTTCATTCCAGAATAGTGCATTATTTAGAAAGTAACAAACATAAATGCCCAAACTGTGGAGGAGCTCTTATGGTAGTACAATCTATGATTAGCCTAGCATCGTTCTCATCAGCTTCTAGCAGCTATTTACAAGAACAAATATCATCTAGTGATTCTGAAAAGTCCGAAAATGATCATCTTGGAGACGAAAGAAAATACCATTCCTCTACTTCTGAGAAAATAGGTAAAGAACAATCTGTATTTTTGAAACACAGTAATCCAAAAAAAACAAATAGCGAGAAAATATTAAGGCAAGACTTACATGCGGATGAAAGTGCCTTCTTCAATAAAATGAAAAAACAATATAATTCTATTTTAAAAATAAAGGGCAGTAATAACTCTAATGTTATGAGACGAGGATCAAAACGAGTAACTTTAACCGATGCCAATATAGATTTAAAATTAAAATCAAATACACTCTTTCCCGATATCAAGGTATTCGAGATGCTTCGAGAGGTAACAGAGGCTGAGAATATTAAAGATTGGCATAATTTGGGCGTTGTCGACAGTAAAGATGATTTGATAACACAGAAACAAGAAAAAAATAATAATAGACAATCGCTTTGCATAAAATTAGAAAAACGTGTTTCGCAAACAAACTTTGCAAAGTGCACTTGCGCTGATTTACGCATCGCTATCTATGAACAGTTAATTAATCATGCTTTGCATGCTGAACTCAAAAGCAAAGCTATAGAGTTTCACATAACGTCCTGCTACTTGAATTTGTTATCCAATAATATTGAAACCATATTTCCCAGTCTCGAAACAGCTGAAAAAATGTGCTATGAAGATCCAAACCTTCAAACATCCCTCAAAAAAAGATTTTTGGGAAAAATTTATTCCTTGAGAGCCGCTGCTTGTTTGATGAGTGGAAGAATTTCTGCATCGAAGATTGCCTTAGAAAGAGCGATGAAAGTTTATAGAATAAATTTTGAAGTTGCAGGCTACTTCCAAGTAAAAGATGCATTAAATTCAATCACAATGAAAAGAAAAGTATATCGCGAGCACAAAATAGCAATGCTGTCTGATTCTGTGTATTGCTTGAATGTGCTAACTCTCCTGAGCTCTATGACGGGAGAACAACGGACGGCGAAGCTTTCTTCGACGCGGGCCTTGCAAGTCATTCGAGATGTGGAATGTCCCGTGGTAGATATCTGCGATGCATACAGCAACGCGATAATAATAGAACTAGATCGAGGAACACCAGAATATACAGCAGAAATAGAAAGAATGGCAAGTCATACTCTACGTCACCTAACAAAGCCTATCCAGGCTGATGAACTTTATGCGGTCGGTAAGCTTTTCATGGAATCTTTCCGCGCCCGGCTGGCTAGAGGTCAGCTAGCTGCGGCCGTCCGGTCTGGCTTCCGAGCGATAACAGTTAGTCGCTTTCTTCAAGCAAACAATGTTACTTTAGAAATCATACCGGATTTATTCTACGTTTTACTTTCTCGAAAGCGAATAGAAGAAGCCATCGACGTTTTGAAGTTAACACTTCGTTTGGGAGATAAACAAGTTTCAGATTGCGAGACTTGGTACTATGCACTTTGCATAGATATGATATTAGATGCCGGTTTCCAGTTGGAGAACCCAGCAGACATAAGTCGCTATGCTGAGTTTTCGATAAGCAGGGGAAAGGCGGGTGGCAACAGCCGTCGACGGCTGGTCGTAGGCTTGTGGACGTATTGGCTGAGGGCAGATTCGGAGAAGAAAGCTCGAAGGTTCGAATCCGAAGCTTTGAGCTGGACGGCGAATGAAAGCGATGATGGATCTATGACTACTCTTTTATGTGCTTTGAGATTGGCTGAGGGAATGTTGGAGAGCTTGGCCAAAAAAGTGGATGATTTGAAGAAGGTATGTTTCTAACTAGATACCTACTATCATTACTTATACCTATATATACCTATAGTTATTCAATAGGCTAACATAAAAGTACCTACCTAATGTGTAACAAAGATACTGGCTTATTTCAGGTAGTGGATCTTATGGAGTTGCGGTCTATAGCCGACAGGGAGTTAGTGAGATTGGAAAGAGATGTTCGTGTAATGCGTGCCTTGTACCCTCGTTGGATGCTGCTGAAAGCCAACTCTCTGAAGCTATCTAGTCGAGCACAAGCGGCCACTGCGCTTTTCAACCAGGTAAGTACTTATGAAACTAGTCTCTGCCTGGGGCTTTGCACGCGTTGTTATCTATCGCATGGGAACTGATTTATAGGAAAAAACGCCTTATTTCCAAGCCTATATTTTAATACGTCTATGTTTTATTCCAGGAATAGAACTGCATAAAAAATTTCAGCCCGATCCGTTCAGTAGTTTTGACGGAAATAACTAACAAACTGCATCCATCAATCTAAACATCCAAACTTTGGCATATATTTTATAATATTTGTGTGGTTACGTACAACCAAAGATGAATTTAAATTTAAATCCTTGATTACGTTTATTGAGCCCACTAAAGGGTACTGCTCCGCCGCCGCCGTGACAGTGATAAATAATTAATTTGACTCATTGTACCCACACGTAAGTACCATAGTTGAAGGCGCCTAAAAGAAACATTTGGCAATGCTATTCAACTTTTTCAGGCGTCTGAAGAGGCGAAACGGATCAACAACTACATGGAGGAGGCATTGGCCCGTGCTGCCACCTCTAGGTCTGTCTTCTGGACACAGAACGCTCGGGCCAGTTGCTTCATGGACTGGCAGACGGGGACTGAACATGCACGCTCTTCGTGGTACCAAATCATGTACAGGATCACTACCACAAGACGTACTTAACTCGTACCTGTGTATATATTTGTGTGCTTCCCAAATCTATAAAGGTGATTTCTTACAGTGCCCGTGATTCATCTTTATTTTATTCATCGACATACTCGCACAAAACATTCAGTAGGTATGGACAACAGCATGTTTTCAGTCTAAAACTTTGGACCTTTCTTTCATTCTTCTCAGGTCAATGATAAACGTTCTTGTTTTAGTGAAGCAAATTCATCCCTAAAGAACGATCCCATCCTATTTTTGTAATGCTACTACTCCGTCTGCGTTAACGTTGAGGTTAGTGTGAGAACACTATTACTCCTGGCGTTAGAGTGTACCAGTGTACCTATGTATATGCCCAAGTACGCGTTTATTAAGCACGTTGGCTACCTAAATTTACTTACAACGCCGCGCCGCCAATGTTTAATTCACGTGGGTGGAGTAAAGCGTTATCAGCACAACAATGGAAGTTGAAGCAGCTGCACTGGTTGCAGCAATTGAGGGTTATAAATTATTAATGAAGTTATACAATTTAGTAAACAAACTCTAATGATATGGTATTTCTTGTAGAATGTAGAAAATATTAGAAACCGCCAAAATATTTGAATGTTGCCCAAATTTGTGTCAGATTCCAAGAATTGGTAACGGAGGAATTAGCCCTGCTGCTCATGAATTATCTCTGCGAGTTCCGAGGGAAACGAAACCACAGACACGATACTAGCACCGCGTAACAAAACGCATTGATCGTTCAAACTTGTGGCCTGAGACGGAATCGAATCCGCAACCTCCGTCGCAGCCACGGAGGTCGTCGTCAATACATGGCATGAAACAAAACATCGATGAAATAAAACTGTCAACGTCAAAACTGGCGCCGGAAGTTGAAATAACTGTCAACACTGTAAAAAAAAAAACTCAGCCTGCCCCCGCTCCTGCCAGCGCCAGCGCCACCCGTCAGCTTTCATCAGCTGTTTCCGCTGAAGTTTGTTTGGTTGGCTACAAACAAAACAAATACAAAATCATAACAAAATTATATCCGGCCGGCAACCGCGATATTGATAACAAAATAACAACCAAGAGACCAAGAGATTCTATCGATCGTCGCTCGAGTTCAACTTCAGTTAAAGATAACTAGTTGTAGCGTGATTTTGATAAATCTTTAGCTCCTCGTAAAGTGACGAGTTGGTTTCGTTAATAATACTAAATGAACTGAAACGATAATGACTGAAAATAATTTAGTTTTTCTTGGAACACTCGCTTCTTCCGTTTCTTTCAAAGACCTGAATATCAGCAATGGATTTTTATGTGTTGAAAATGGAAAGGCAAGTTTATTTTTACATAGTTATTTAAACTTTTTATAATTTTAAGATCCGAGGAGAATGATGCTCTGAAGCACCAATATCTTTATTGTTATACCTAAGTACTGCAGTACTTTGCTATCACCAATTTAAAACTTTCCAGATTACAAGGAAAGGCACTGTGCAAGAATTTGACCAACTCAAAAGTGCTGGGACCTTTGTCAGTTTTACTATAACCCAGTTGGGAAAAGACCAGTTTCTCATGCCAGGATTTGTGGATTGTCACACCCATGCTCCTCAGTTTCCTAACCTGGGCTTAGGACTTGACAGGCCATTGTTGGAATGGTTAGCAAAGTATACATTTCCGTTGGAGAAAATGTATGGTGATCTTCGTTTTGCAACACAAGTGTATGATAAAGTTGTGGTAAGATTTCTTAAGCTCAATATAATAATAATAAATTAATATTGCTGGAAAAATTGATACAGCATCATCTAGGTTCAAGCTAAGCCGAACTTGTGCTATGGCTTATACTAGGTGACTGATATTCACATTATTGACTGATACAATATATAGATATTTATTGATTAAGTAGGTACATAATCTTAATTTAACTTTGTACTAGTTTCTATCTGCACTTCTCACACATTGTTTCCATGGGAAAGTTCTAAGGTTATGTACATCCTATGGGAACTAATTTATGGGATAAAAGTAGCATGTGTCTAGAGCTACACCTATGAAAATTTTCATCTCAATCTGCTTAGTAGTTTTTGTGTAAAAACAAACAGCCACCCATGCATTGATCTTTCGCATATAGCATATTAAGCTGAGGCAGGACCTTTTTGGTTAATATGCTGGAGGAACTTTGTTAGAATGAATTAGATATTATATATTTTTTTATCTTGTAAGTTGCCTATGTGTTTGTTTATTTTTAATTTGTTTTTTGTTGTGAAACAACTGATTTTCTTTCTTTCGATATAATATTAGTGTCATTGCATTTATTGTAGTTCTAAAAGTCTTCTTTTATCATCTTTTCATTTTAGCTATCACTCACTAACAAAAATGAACCTATTATGTTGTCTGATTTAATAAATTAATATAATTAAATTTTAATTTAAAAGTATATTTTATAATTTCCAGCAAAAGTTACTGACCAATGGCATAACAACAGCATGTTACTTTGGTTCTCTACACCTAGAGGGCACTCTGCAGCTGGCAGCTAGTGCTATGAAACACAACCAGAGGGCGCTAGTAGGGAAAGTCAGCATGAACTTGAAGAACAATGAGGGCTACTACAATAGTACGGAAAAAGAACTCGCTGATACTGAGGAATTTGTCAAGAAAGTGCAAGAGATGAAGGTATTATTGAAATAATTATATGAATGAAGTTGAACTTAGGAAGACTTTTTGAATGGTTCAAGAACGAAGTGGATTAAAAAGGTCCTCATTAACTCTATTTCAGAGTTCCACAAGTATGTATTTTAGGATCTTTACTTTTCATAATTCACTTCCATCAATGTAACCTTGTCACCTACTTATCATTTTCATTTATTAATTGCAAATATGTATATAGGTAGCTTAGATTCTAATTGCTGCTAGAGCTAGTACATACGTCCTCTTGGGCATAGCAATTTATTATTTTGTGACACCTTATGTAAGCTCTCTCATTGTTCTTCACAAACATTATGATAATTTCTCTTCTTCTTCGTATTCTTCATTACTGAAGGTCGTGCCAGTTTTGAAATGTCTTCGTCGAGGAGTTGACCAGCTGCTTCCACGCCACCCTATCTTCGGTTTGTCTAGGAACAGTAGTCTCTGGGAGCCACGTGATCATGGTAGAGAGCCTCGTTTTAATATTCAGCTGCTTGAGAATTGATACGTTGGTTCATTTGGCTGTCCAGGGTATCCGCAGCATACTCCTCCAGTACCACATTTCGAAGGCTTCTTCCTATCTGCTGCTTGGATCGTCAAGGACTGTGAGGCATACAATAAGATAGAGAATGCTAGCATTCGCATTAGTCTCGTTTTAGTCACGTTGGAGACTTTTCTAACCTGCCAGATTCTTGTCAGCTTGCTCGTTGCAGCTTTGACCATTTGAGTGCGTCTTCTAATTTCTCTGTCGCATCATCCCTGGTCACTGATCACCGACCCCATGTATATAAACTCCTTGACAATCTCTAGGTTTGACAGCTCGTCGGAGTTCTCGAGTTGTCCAGCTCTATCTATACGTTGGATGGAGGCGGCTCAGGACCGCTATTCGTGGCGTCGTTTGGGGGACGCCTATGTTCAGCAGTGGACGTGTACGGGCTGATGATGATGATCTATACGCATGACTTTGGTCTTTGCTTTGTTTATCGAAAGCCCAACCAGTTCGCTTTCTCTCTCCACTCTTCTGACCAGTTCAGATAGTTCACGCTCTGATGATGCGAACAACGTGGTATCGTCTGCATATATAATTGCATATCGAGTTGCTAATTTGGTTGCCACCAATCGTGATTCCTCCGGCCCAGTTGTCCAAACCATGTATATGATGATTTAATTAGTTTCAATTGTCAATACTAAATTTGTTCCTATTCTCAAGATTCAAGATTTTTATTTGCATCATGTTGTACAATAAAGGTCTTATAATTACATAGGTACAAGTTTCAACATGAGCTCGGGTGGGGCACTGCAATTTGGAATACAGGTTCCAATTAACAAAATAACATTTTGTCATGTACTTTCAAATAGGTAATTATAGCATATTCGAGCTAGATGTTTCTTAAAAAATTTATAACTATATTTTAAATACAGGTCCATAGATTCAAATATTTAAATATTTATTAATTCCTAACTTAAGCAGACTAACTTAACGTAAGCTTAACTTCTCTAACTCTAATTATCAAGATTTAAAATAAATTATACCGGTGTAATAATAAGAAAGAGAGGATGGAGGCCTTTTCCCTGCAATGGGACAGTAGAAACTAAAAAAAGTGCAATAATAGTATGTACTGCTAGTTCTGTAACCTGTCTTTGTATTTCGTTACAGAACGATCTAGTGCAGCCTGTAGTAACGCCGCGGTTTGCTGTGAGCTGCGATCATGAGCTGATGAGTGGTCTAGCAGAAATTGCTTCTAAGTATAACTGCTTTACACAGGTAAGTAATATCGACAAAAGTTCCGTGAAAGTGCCTTCTTCGATCTCCAATACCACTTGCCATGCTAAGGTGAATGTTGTATGCACCAACTTAAAGATACCCCGCCGATTTTGTGATACCTATCATAAGCTTTTTTTTTGAATGCCTCTGTAATACGATAGTTTTATTTTGTATAGTTTAGTTTAGATGCGAAAACAGAGTTTGATGGCAAAAGTTCAATTTCGCATTTCTACCTAAGCTACACACAATAAAACGATTACAGAGGCATTAAAAAAAAGCTTATGATAAGTATCACATACGGGCCAAGGGATTTTTGAAAATTCCTTTTTTCAACCGTATAATACGATAAAATAGGTGGCGGCGCTAGTTTGGGTCGAGCCCATCACAGACGTAGCTATAATAAATAGTAATATAAATCATATCAAAGCATAGCGCGATATATTTTCTAAACAAATTTTCGAGTGACCGCACACGCAGCTATAATTTATATTTCTATGACGTCACCAAGCTATACAGTAATTGCTTGTTTTGCTTGCTCTGCTTGCATAATACAAAAAAAACTAAAACTACACAATCAATCTACAAACTATAACTTAATACTATAGCTTAAAATAAACAACTTCACTTATTCCTATGCGTCCTATACAAAAAATTTAAAACCGCATCCCTGAATTTTGGCAAGGACGTACTGCACATAAACTATTAATAGCGCGAAGGCCCGTGTGGAAGGGGACTTGCTCAGGAGATTAGTTCTTATAGCTGTATATTATAGCTACGTCTGTGATGGGCTCCTTGGAACCGTCTTAACCTTCAAAAGCTGGATTTTTTTTCCACATTACGACTGACCTTCATATAATATACCGTGTAGGTACATCTACATAACATTTTATTGTGTTTTAATAGGCACGGCCTCCATTACAATAGTGGACGAATAGCCGCCCACTCATACAATAGAAAAGACTCGCGTTTATTTCCAAAGTATTCAAGGTTTCGTTTTTTCAGGGCTACATGGCACCTCCTGAACATTTACATTTAGGGAATATTTTGTCCAGATAGTGAACGTCTCTACGCTAATACTTGTTGATTTGGACAAAAAATCCAGGTTTTTAGTAGTTGGTCAAGCTTGCATTAATTTCAGAGCCACATATCCGAAAACCTGAAAGAGATCGAATATGTTCTGCAAAGTAACCCGGACTGTAAGAGCTACGCCGAAGTTTACGATAAGAGCCACATCTTGAATGACAAGGTAACTGCATCATCATCATATCAACCCATACCTACACGTCCACAGCTGGACATAGGCCTCCCCCATACGACGCCACAAATAGCGGTCCCGAGCCGCTTCCATCCATCGACTCCCTGCGACCGCTACGATGTCGTCGGTCCATCGAGTGGATGGTCTCCCAACATGTAACTTCAATAACTTGCAACTCTTTCATTTGAAGAATTTTCGTTTCCAATGTTGGTGGCACATCTTGGGCGGAATTTATTCCTATGATTATTTAATAACTAACTGCTGCCCGCGCCTTCGCCCGCGTCTTATCGGGATAAAAAATTGCCTATATGCTATTCCAGGTCCCAAATTATACCCATACCAAATTTCAGGCTAATCGGTTCAGTAGTTTTTGCGTGTTATGTATGAAGTACAATTATCGCGAGTGGGTTACTGTAAAAAATCTTGGCCAGACTATGATTTATCCATATTAAACTAGCTAGGCGACAGTGGGCCTTAGATAATTTGGCGTGATTTAAAAAACGATAAACCGACGTCAAATTCCATTACTTTTACACTGTTTTTAAGTTTTGCGGGATTACTAATCCCCTGGGGGTAAAAAATTTATGAGCCCACCTCAGTATCATTTCCTATACAATAGTGAAAGAATTTTCAAAATCGGTCTATAATTGTAGGAGATATCGCGTAACATAGGTACATTAAAAAAACACTTGAATTGAGAACCTCCTCCTTTTTTGAAGTCAGTTAAAATTAGATGCATGTAATAAAGCGACGACCGCGATGCAATGCGAAACGGAGTGTGGGAAGACCTCCCACTCGATGGACTGACGACATCGTAGCGGTCGCAGGGAGTCGTTGGATGGAGGCGGCTCAGGACCGCTATTCTGGTCCTAGAGAATCCCTGCGTGATAAATTCAAAGAAATAAATATAATGACTGTACCATGTCAATATATTTATGAAAACTTATTGTACACTCATAGAAATATCGATCGATTCCCTAAAAATTGCGACGTACATAATGTAAATACTAGAAATAAGAACAAACTCGCTTTGCCCAAAACTCGGCTGCACAAGATTAGTGTATCTTTAAAGGGCAATGTATACGCTTCTACAACAAAACTCCGAGTGAGTTGCAAAAATTATCAATAAATAAATTCAAACAAACTATCAAACATATCCTTTATAAAAAGGCTTATTACAAAATATCAGATTATCTAGAGGATAAAAAAGCATGGGACGACTTTTGCTCCAACTCGAAAACTAACAACCTAACAAGGTAAAGGTTTCTTGTTCGCTTCTTTACTTTACCTTAAAAAGATTGAAGTGAACAAAAAATCAAAGTGATCACTTTATTTCCCTGTTTTACTTATGTAATTTTAATTTTGTGACGTGTCCAAGAGTCCTGTAATGTCTAAAGGACTACTTTGATATTTGATTCGTGGCATCGTTTGGAGGAGGCCTATGTTCAGCCGTGGACGTGTACGGGATCATAAATAAATAAAGCGTAGGTATACCCGCATCTTCCACACAATACTAATCTTTTGTGTCATTACATTAGGTAACATACCTAATAATACGTGATGTTGTCATCACGGGATGGATTTTTTTAGTATTTAGATAATCACTTCAGCAATTGATCTAAGAGCTCATTCACACGGCATCTGTCATTCACGATTCGTAAAAAACACGATACGTCATGATGACGGATGTCCGTTCACATTGCATACGGAATCGTGTTTTATCACGGTTCGGCAAAACACGCATCAGCGAAACCGTCACAAAAAATAACGATTCGTAATTTTTAAAAGACGATACTTACGTGATTTAATAAGTATCCGTCATTTAATGTCATGAACACGGGCATATAAAAAGCATTGCCGCCGTCATAAAAATAACGAATCGTGAAAAAAACGAACCTCGTATGAATGAGCACTAAGAAGGTAAGGTAACGTAATCGATTGCTATTAATAGTATTTTTGTGTTCAGTTTTTTCTAGTAAAAAGCAGTTGTCAATGTCCTAAGTAATTATGGTAGACTTTGCGGTTGATCGTTATGACAAGGGGCCGGATGAATGTGTATTAAAAATTTCAAAATATGGACCAAAAAATCAAAAATATGGGGAAAATATGTAATAAAAAATAACAATATTGTATAAAAAATCCTGTAAAAAGTTAATTTTATTGTTGTTGGTGTTGTGTAATAACGAGGAATAGGTCAGTGATTTTACATTAATTTGTTTCGGTTATGATAAACTTTTCATTCAAAATGGAGCCACTCAGACTTTTCATAGAAACTAAGTATCCCATCTCTATGTTCTGTGCATGCTCTGTCATAACCTTGAACGGACCAATTAGCACTTCACCGCGCTCGCACACCTCAGTTGGTTGACAATTTGTTTGCTTAGCGAAAAATAGTTATGCGGCGTCTATACAAAATTACACGCGAGCGGATACCCCGCTCGCGTGTAATTTTGGCGCAAACGCAACTTACCAATTGTTACGTAAGTTAGGTTTAACAATTATTCGTGGAATGATAAAAATAAGGCCTAATGTTTTTATTGGGTAAAATATGGATTTATGTCTAAAATATAGAAAATATTTTTTTATTTTCTCGATCTAAATATTATAACTTCTAGTCTATTTAAGAACCTTAAACCTTGAACATGCCAAACTGATTAATACTGTGTGGCTGTAATAATGTTTCTCTATTCATACTAAATGTGGGATACCGATTTGCTTCTCACAGGCCAAAACACACCACACCAATATTATATAATTCTATAGTGTGGTGTTCTATTTTACTATAAAAATTATCGTAGTCTGACGAATTCATAATGAGTGTAACCGGGTTAAATACGAACCTGCTTTGTGTTAGAAGAACACCAAATTTCATCCCAAAACTTCTTCAGGGTGAGTGCGGTGCTAAACGCGCGCGTGTGATTGGTCACGTTGCGCGCCATTTTACAAATAGGATAGGAATAGGATTTTGCGTTCATAAGAGCGGGACAGAGCGCAGAGTCTTTTTGGTATGACGAAAGCGCAAAAATTCAAATGGTTGCTACAAGAAAACGAATCAAAACATAGTAATTTCAATAGATCGCAAGGTTCCTGAGATCTCGACCAAATTATGTGTGGAACAGTGCGCTTTCATGTTTTTTTTTATCATTTTTGTTACATTCTAGGAACTAAAGAAATAACTTTCGTTCGATTTTTTTTCCTAGTTTTTTACAACTAAACCTGTTAGGTTCGCCAGTTAACGTCTATCTCTGTTTCAGTGCATAATGGCCCACGGGGTACATTTGGGGGACGACGAACTATTCCTCCTGTCGAAACGAGGAGTATCTGTGGCACACTGTCCCGCGTCTAACACAAGACTCAAGTCCGGACTGTGTCCCGTGCTGAAACTCATCGCGAATGACGTCACTGTTGGCTTGGGGACTGGTAAGACTAAATTGTATTACTGCGTATGATCTAGCCCTCCTGTCGAAACGAGGAGTATCTGTGGCCCACTGTCCCGCGTCTAACACAAGACTCAAGTCCGGACTGTCCCATGCTGAAACTCATCGCGAATGACGTAACTGTTGGCTTGGGGACTGGTAAGACTAATAGTATCATTGCGTATGATCTAGGCCTCCTGTAGGAACGGGATGTATTTGTGGACCACTGTCCCGCGTCTAACATTAGACTCAAGTCCGAACTGTGTCCCGTGTTCAACTGGGGACAGGTAAGACTAAATAGTACCACGCTTATTGCATCACAATAACACTAATATCATAAATGCGAAAGTTCGTATGTTTGTTACTTCTTTACGCCAAAACCACTGAACAGATTGGCCTAAAATTCTGACATCTTGGTCGCTCACAAAGTAAAAGATTGCTGATAAAAATAACCTATCGAATATAGAAACCGAAATGCAACAAGACAGGTATTCTACCAATAAACTGCATAAATATTTGTAGCCACGTTTTTTTCTTAGTAAATCTAGATAACGCGCATAACTTTGAGTTTTTTTATTCTAATGTACTACTGTCCTCTAGCGCTGATCGGACATAAAGTCGAACGTAAGGTCGCCTAACCATTGAACTCTTGTTGATCCTTATCTTTTTTGTTTTGCTTATCATTACGTATTTACCTACATAATGGACGTGACTTGATATTTATTTATGAACATGTATACTAGCCGATAAACATCGTCCACTGCATTAGGCATCCTCCAAAAGACGCTATAAACGGTCCAGAGCCGCCTCCATCTTTTTTTTTATAGTATATAGACCCATCGACCATCTATCGACTTCTAGCGACCGCTACAATGTCATCGGTCCATCTAGTAAGGGCCAGTACGTTATGACCCGGCTTACCCACAAGCATACCTCTGGTAGGCGGGAACAAAACTACCCGTACCACCAAAGTAATTAAACCCAAATAATTTAAAATTAATGCTGTCCTAGTACCATTTCATAGCACAAAATTTCACAACTTCTAGTCTAGGGTATATAAACTCAGTGTAACCTTACCAATTTGCTTTTAATAGTGAATCTCTAATCAACTCTTTGTATCTTGAATTAACTTCTGCTCTTCTGGTACTTTCGCCACAATGTCTTCCCATTCACTTCTGCCACTTAATATGTATATAATAATATTAAAGATTTTCTATCTATCGGGTATTTTTTGCGTATTAAGTACCTTATATTTTAATTTTATGTACGCTTTCATCGCTTTCTGATGATGGGTTTATGTATGTTTGTTACTTTATCAAGCGAAAAGTACCTACTAAACGAACCGTACTGAAATTTTGCATGGATCTACAATACATCAATCCAAAATTCCCGTACGGTTCGCTACAGATCTATGATGCTACGATCTGAGGTTGTAGGTCTGAAATAGCACAAAAGCTTCCTTTCATCTCATAAATCAGTAGTTATAATTTTCTTTTATTTTCGTTTCACCGTGTAAATATTTTAATGATCGTGTATGTTTGTTCTTGTTTTACGCGCGTGTCACAGCTGCGGCTGCTGCGCCCTCTAGGTGTCGCATGGCATCAGCGCACAGTAGCGTCATCGTTATCGTGCATCATGCTGAGCGACAACCTATATATGTATACATTTGTTAGTTATTTGTACTAACTTTGCTTGTACTTATGTGACACAGAAGTTTTACTCTTACTTTTTAGTTCCGTTTTTTTATCGGTCCCATGGGTGGGTTCCCAACGAGTCGCACCAAATCCAGTCACAGTGTGACTCGTTGAGAGTTTTTCCCATCGAGTTACACTGTAACACGTTGATGTCTTACTTAGATACATATTTGCTGACTTGGAATAACGTATTATGAAGCAATAAAAATAAAACAAAAAACAAAATAAAATTTATTCAAAGAAACTCGTAGATAGAAAAAACATAAGTGCATTTAATAAATAAATATAGTTAAGTATAACAATTTTGCCTGAACTAGGTAATCCTGTGTTTCAGGCGACAAAAGTTCTAATTACTAAAAAAAATCTCTTAATATTACGAGAAAGGCATTTAGCATAACAATGTTGTTTATTTTACAAACGGTTCATGGTAATGAGCTGAAACTAGTCAGTCTATCTATAATGTTAAAAAATCGCGAAATTTCTGAATAATCTATATCGGTCACTTTGGTTCTTCTACGTGAAACATACAATATCGTTTACAAGAATTCTCAATTAATCGCAGATGTATCGGGCGGAGACAATGCCACTATACTGGACGCCATGCGCCGCGCTATGGACGTGTCTACGTTTGTGGAAAATGGTGCAGGAGAGGGTATCTCATGGTCGGAGGCATTCTATCTGGCTACATTGGGAGGGGCAAAAGGTAAAGTAGGTAGCGATTATTAACACGTGTAGCGGGCAGAGATAACCTCGCTATACTGGATGCCATGCGCCGCGCCATAGAAGTCTCTACGTTTGTGGACAATGGTGCTAGAGAGGGGATCTCATGGTTGGAGGCATTCTATCTGACTACGTAAAAGGTAAAGTAGTGATTGACTACAGATGTATCGGGCGAAGATAATGCCATTATCGTCTTGGATGACGCACGCAACATTAATCTTTGACAAGCGCAAGTAATTCAGTATAATTTTGTTAACTAATCGTCCTCAACGTGAAGAATCCCCGCGACTTTCTATGTGTGTGTTCTGTTCAGCCCTATGATTTCTTTTCAGTGTAGGGTTCATTTTATTAGTAATTAGTTCACGAACTGACTTGGTCAATAAAGTATTTTTGTTAAATGCCTGAGTGTGTGTACCTTCACAGAAAACTGTTTTCCACTGGAAATTTTGCATATTACGTTCGGAAGCATTAGAATATGTAAGTACTGGAATCTATTAACACTTTCAGTGCCAACGACGCACAAATAGTTCTGAGAGTCCTACTAGGTGCGGCCCGCCACCCCTTTTTTTATTATCCTGAGGGAAATGCGCACGCATATCGTACTGCCACGGGGAGACAGTACGATTATGTGGGACTTTAACCCACTAAAATCCTCAGGGTGTTCCGCCTCTGCCACTTGTGGTGGGAACGCGGGAACGTTTTCTCTTCCGCGAACCCACCGCGGCTGCCTCCAACTTTCTGCGGCCATGCCGCCCATACAGCACAGCCGCCCGCCTCAGTTGGGGTGCCTCCCATACGACACCGCAACCTACTACCGCTCCAACTAGGTTTAGAGCGCAAAACCCAGAGGAGCGGTCCGTCTCGGCGCCGGCCGTGTCGCCGTCTGCGTTGGCACGGCCCCATGGGTTCCTCTTAGCTTCATCGCGGGTGACCAAGCCGCGATTACTAAGCCCCCCGCCACGGCAAGGCGGGAACCCTTTGAGGGGGAGCCCGCCACCCTTGCGGGTTGCGCTGCAGAGACTGGGCAGTGAATGCGTTTGTTACCAGATGATTTTTTGAAGTAAAATAATAATGTATGTATGATTATTTTATTAATGATTATGCAGTAAATTAGAAGTTCGTTAAATGATAAATCATTAAATGCGTCCTTTATGAAATCTCAAGTTCATGAAACTCGAAATAAGTAAATAGGTAATCATTTCGTTTAGGTTAGATATTATTTGGTTCAGAATCTAAATGGTGTCGCTGTGTTGTGAACTTGTGACTTGTATTTTGAATTTATCACGAGCTTGTTTTGTTGACATGAGTCATATCAACAACGCAAGTTCGCGATAATTTAAAGATACGATTTATGTAACTGTAGGTACATTACTGATTGATCCATTGAATAAATAAATAAATATTATGTTTAATTTATGTCATTTTACACTTCTTACATTGTCCTTTGCTACCTATAAATGCAGAGTAGTTAAAGAAAACTTTCGATAAAAAAAATATCTCGGAAATTACGTAATTACCTACAGAATTGGGCCACTAAAATTCGTTATCAGTTACGTAATTAAAATATATGTAATTTTGGAATCCCACGGTATCTCACGGTCAGAGGCATTAAATCTGCTTCTTTGGGAGGGCAAAAGGTATAAAACTACACGTAGATATAGCTATTTGTATATATATATATTTAATCGATCAACGAATGCATTTTAAATGCAAGAGTAGAACACCCACGTGTTAATTTCAAATACTTTTTGTTATAAAAATTTGTGAACTTTGGGTGACTATGACTGAGATATTTTTAAATAAATTCTGTAAACGTAACTGTCCATGATATTTTTTTTTATTAAATATGCTCTGATAAAGGGTCTTTGGCCACATCTTTTTTAGTTTTTAATTTTGAAAAATCATCTCTGGATACCGAGTAATAATTTTTTTTCATATTTTCGTTTTTATTTTTTTTCTCCTAAAATACTCAAAAGTGCGACTTGTGACTAGCACAGAAATATGGCTCCTAACAAGGCCTAGCACTTGTAAAGATACCACGTTGCACTATCGCGGCCTTTGGGAAAAATATGCAATTTCGTTCTGAGGTCAAATTATGCAAAAAAGGGTTGTGATTATCGTGTACTAGGGCCGCTGGTCGGATTTTTTTGCTATACCAGCCTTGACGATTGTAAGAGGCCTGACGGTATGACACTATCAAGTCATATACAAAACTAATTTGTCTAGTATTTGAATTTGAGCGGGAAACATGTAGGAAATCAAGCCTATTACATTTTATCATTGAATATCTTTTGAAACCTTATTGTTTACCACAATATACACTTGTTACATTATATATTTATAACTAAACCAATTAAAATATCTTACACGTCCAAATGTTACTATCAGTTATCCGTCTCGTACTCCCATACAAAATATACAATCTATGAAAGTATCTACGCCCATTGTACGGACTGCCAGTCTCAAATATGGACGGTGTTTTTGTTTTGTCACGGTCAATGTCACGGGTCACGGGCTGATCCATCCAAAGTCGGTCTTTTTCAAAGGATGTCCGGTACTTTGTATGTATTGTATAATATTATGTACATATGTATATCAGTCATCTATTACCCATAACACAAGCTCTGCTTAGCTTGGGACTGGATGATCTTGTGTGGATAGTCCAACATTATTTATTTATTATATATTATTATAGTCCGGTTTGGCGAAATGTCACTAATGTGGACCCACCTTTAAATAAAAAAACAAAGAAGTTATGAACTATGCGCACATCAAATAATTGGACATTTTGAGATGAAATTATGTATTTTTTTGAATAAATAAGTACTTACTGTTAGATGATAAAGATTGCTGAAGATGTAGAAAAATATACAATGATCGTCCGCGCCACCCGTGCGAAGCTGAGGCGCGTTGCTAGTAATATTGAACGAATGAACACTTTATTGTACTAGAAAATAAATACATTAATAAAAGATCTTATATCTTAACAAAAATGAACAGTACAAAAGGCGGCCTTATCACTGAGAGATTTCTTCCAAGCAATCCTGGAATGGAGAAGAAGATATAAGATTTGGTTGATAGTGCACAGACAGTACCTAAATAAACAGAACCATTATATTATACCTAATACAAACATATTTACAAAACTAACTTAGAAACAAAATAAACTAATACAATCATCATCATCAGCCCATACACGTCCACTGTTGGACATAGGCCTCCCCCGTACGACAATTACATACACCTGAAGATACATAAGAGGCAGATAATGGAATAGTTGAGTTTAAACAGTTGAAGAAAGGAAATGGGACTTCACTTTGGATTTGAAGGATAGGTAATATTATAAGAACTTTATGATTGACAAGCTATTGAGCGATTCTAAGTTCTAGTATTTGAACAGCAGGAACTAAAGGTGGCCTATACCCGCCCTGCAGTGAATAACAGGCTGCGATGATGATTGATGATAATTCATTACATGGCGGTCCTTTATGTTAAATAACCATTTCAGCATTACGACTCGACGACAAAATCGGCAGTTTCGAGATCGGCAAAGACTTCGACGCGCTTCTCATAGACGTGTACGCGAAAGACGGCCAAGTCACACGCTACGAAGGATTTCCTACATTCACCCCTGGATCTGAGGACTACTCAGAAAGTCTTCTGCAAAGGTTCATCTACGTAGGAGATGATAGGAATATCGCACAAGTATACGTTAAAGGAAAAAAGGTTAAAGATATTTGCAAAGTGAATTTATAACCAGTTTACAAAGAAACTACAACAGTAAGGACAAATCAATGGCGGATTTGTCTACTTATTTGCATTCCAGAAGGTTACTGAATCGAGCAGAATAAAAATAGTATAAGAATAAGTAACTTAGGTGGGCTCCCAACGAGTCACACCAGATCCAGTCACAGTGTGACTCGTTGGGAGTTTTTTCCCATTGAGTTACACTGTAACACGTTGGGATCTTTTTTTGTAAAACAAAGTTGCAACGTGTTACAGTGTGAGTCGATGGGAGAAAAACTCCCAACGAGTCACACCAATTTCTTTTCCTATATTGGCAAAGATGATATATGTACTTTACATTAATACTGTTCTATAAATATAACAATCTTTGACTTGTCAAATTATACATGCTTTGTGTGCTGTACAGGGGCACTCTTGTACTCATATGGTACTAAATTTAACATTTTTGGTATTGAAATGGCTGTAGTTATTTTCCAAATACTCTTTTATGTACCTACTTATACGCTGTTTTCTCTAATAAAATATTTTTTTACGTTAAAGACGAAGCTATCGTAATTTTCTATTAATCTTACTATATTTAATTTATCAGAATCGTGACATAGGTAAGCGTAGATTTTTAATCTAAATATTTTTGGCAACTATTAAATGAATTCAATAAGTTATCATTAATTTTATTTAAGTACAAGTTTGTAAAAACAAAGATGTATTATCACCGAACTAGGATTTCGAAACCAATTAAGTTTGGTTTATATTCCTAACCTTGTAATATTCCATCGTTAGATAAGTAGTAGGTACTTTTCCGTTATTAACCTATTTAGTGAAATATACAGGATGACCACGAGTTTTCTTGTTATCGTACTTTCTTCGTCTTGAATTTTTGTCATTAAGCCCATCACATACATAGCTATAATATATACCGTGCTATAAAGCAAGCAATACAAGCAATGACAGTATAGCTGTCATAGAAAATAAATTATAGCTGCGTGTGCGGTCACTCGAATTTTTTTATAGAAATATATCGCGCTATGCCTTGATATGATTTATATAACTATATATTATATCTACGTCTGTGATGGGCTCTATGAGGCGCGCGCTATAGTGTTTCTGAGAATTTTTCTTTTGTTTTCAAATTAATGCAAAATATGTAGAAAAATTAAACTTGATCTTGTGATTGATCTAGCAACAGTGTCCATGGCGCACATTATTTATTAGTTTCAATTGAAGATTGATTGAATGAGTATGGCAGAAGTTTTCCTAACCACAAAGCAAATTGTGCCCCAGATTCGCACTTACTTTCACTGGCGCATGGCGTACATTTAAAATAGTACTGTTGGAAAAAAATGGGCAACCCTGTATATTTGATTGAAGGTCAAAAATTATCAAAGCAATCATTCAACAATGCTGTGTGAATTGTCCAGTATTATTTATTTATATAATAAAGAAGTTCAGAAGGCCTGGTAATTAAGAGACTCGAGTGGTAATGACTTCATTGATGCCATAAGAGACTTGTTTATTTTTAAATTACTTTTGCAACATACCGATATGATAACGCAGAAGACGATTGATAAATTGAAACTATATAAGTAATTAAATATTTAAACAAATATATTTGGTTCTCGTTGACTAATTTAAATATCTGTCTAGTACCTACTGTTTACAGTTAGTCAGGGTTTCGTAGAATACACGAGTTATACATGAGTTTTTTTTTTGTAAATCAGAATCAATCACTTTATTTCTTTAGGCTTACAAAATAATAGCTTAGACAAGTAAAATTTTATACTATAAACATAGTTAAACATAAAGTATACTATAAACCGTAAATAAAACAATGAATGCTTTTATAGTACTGATGTCTTTTAACTCGAGAGTTTTAATGTCGTTTGAATAGACATTGGAGAACCGCAAGAAACGCTTCTAATGATTTCACAATATTTAATTGAAACATAAAAAAATATTGCGCAAAATAAAGCCGCAGCTATAAAAAAGATAATATATGTAGGTATTTCTATGATCGAAGAAAATAAGGTCTGCTCTTCCGGGAGTGCTCAAGATGACGTCACTGTCCAGTTGCCACTTTATTTCAACAAAATTAAGTTGGGAAAAAAATGTGATAAGGGTCAATTCAAAAATCAATAAAAAGTTACAATCGTCAATTATGTTTGTTAGATCAGTCAAAACAGCGTTAGTTAAACAAGAGTCAATGTGATAAATAATTGGTAATTAAATAACCACAGTTATATCAGATTTATGCAGGTAATACCAGGAGTTCGGGGGGGGAGTTACGATTATACGCTACTGGTATCACCAGGAAACAGATTCGTCTTCTCATTCGCCGATGATGTCGATGACGTAAGCATGAGCCACCCACGTGATCATCGTGTCTCGGAAAAGCATACCCTATTTTCTTATACCATGGGTATTTCTATGACTCATCCATACTATGTATCCGAGTCAAAAGAAGGTATGTTTATATTGCTTTTGGCGCATGTCATTCGGCCTTGCTACATTGTATTACGCAGAATGATCAATGATTCATTAGCTATACAATAGATAGATAAGGTACTTAGTAGGTACTTTGTAATGTTTATTAGATGCAATATGCGAACTTGCATAGACGGGACATATTATTCATCGGAGTATAAGGTCATATTCTTAGTAATTTACCTACTTTCGGAATCATAGAGCCTCGAGTTTAGCTTTTGTCAATAGGTTCTAGGTTCCCGAAAATATAAGCTAGACTTCTAAAAAACTATAACTACTATACAAATATCTTAATTTTAAATCAACCCTGGTCTTTTTATGTCGCTTTTACTCATACATGCCTTTAATTTATGTAAAGTTTTATTAGGTACATAAAAATTTGACAAACAACATAACTTATGGTAGAGCGCTCTAGTTAATTTATTCCGGCAATAAATCTTTGTGTAAGGATGAAAATTTCCACGGGCTATATAGGAAGATTTTTACTTTTATCTATCAGATAAGGATCCATTACGAAAATGCATCTAGCGAACTAGAGTTTTGTCTGTATGGTAGAGTCGATGAAAGAAATACTTCAAATTACAATCTTAACAATCAAAATGAATTGACAATAGTTCATTGGCATTGCTCTCGCGCAACAAACTGAAATTGTTACGAAAGAACTTATCTTAAATATCGAAATATACGTCCTCGTGGCTTTAGCTAGAGCTTTTTTCTAAGTCCGAAACAAACGATCCATTTTCATGTCTTTGTATAAAAACTAACCGGTTTTCGCCATTCGTCACATTCGTCTAGCCCGTGATCCAAGTTCAGCACAACTGAGTTTTATCATAGAGTGACTCAATCGTTAGCTGACTGTAGAAGTGAAGACACGCGGTGCAAAATGACCATGGACAAAAAGTTGGTGTTTGTTGGGACAATCGCGTCCTCAGCTTCGTTGAAAGAACTGAATATTTATAATGGGTTTATATGTGTGCTAAATGGAAGGGTAAGTCTATTGTTTTTATTTTGCTCTTAATACAGCCTAGTGCCTACGCAAATTGTGTTTTAGTGCCGGTCGAGTCTCCACTCATTCCGAACCTACTTGTCGATTATACGCAAAAGTCATTTATTTTAAAGACTACAATAATAATTACTTAAAACATTATAGAGATAAGAGACTGGAATTTCGCATTCTTTCTCGACATAAAATAAGCTTTGCTGATCCCGTCCTTACTAATCCGTCCCAAATATTTCTAAAGAACAATTTCGAGGAAATTACGCTTAAAGATTATTAGTTTTTTCGGGCAAAATATAATCGCTGATAACCTATAGTGAAGTTCACAAGACTTGACATCAGAACAGGGTAACTTGTACTTTGTAGTAAGATTTTAATTAGTGACTCAACCGGTAATTTTTTTGTCGTAACTTGCGGTGCGGTCGTTCTCCTCAGGCAAATTGTGAACTTCGCGGGTTCTCTTCTCACATACCGAGATTATTATTATTCATAGTCATACAGCCATATTCATTTATTTTATTATATTATTCGTGATAAGAACGGCATTAGGTCAATTATACTAATTACAGTAGGTTTTATGTTAAACTAGCTGCTGCCCGTGCCTTCGCCTGCGTTTTATCGGGATAAAAAACCTATATGTTATTCCAGGTCCCAACCTATACCCATACCAAATTTCAGCCTAATCGTTTCAGTAGTTTTTTCGTGAAAGAGTAACAAATATCAAAAAAGCTTTGACATTTATAATATAACAATATACCTATAGTAGGATAGGAAGTATGATATAGTTAGATTAAGTACATATGCTATAAATAGTTAAATAACTATGTCCAATAATCAATAATAATTTAATTAAACTTGATTATTGATTATTTAACATATTTATGTAACACAATATTAATCTTAAAATAGATAATCACAAGAATTATTCTATTTTAAGATTAATGTGAATAGGGATTTAAACAATATAAAGTTACGTTATTACGTAATTAAGTACAAGTCAAATTAGGTCATAATTCTTATGTAGAGATTTTTGTCGAAAATCATATTCACAAAATGTTGGACATGTAAGCATCAGAGTTCTTCACTCGTCCGCGAATATTTATATCAGTATCCGGGAAGGACACCAGGAGTTAGGGCTCGAGAGTTCTAGGTAAGAGGGAGCGGGCGCGCTCAACCGTGCGGCTCGGAGGAGGAGCAAAAACTCTGTCTCCTAGCCCGTACAATAGGTAGTTTTCTGGTACATAGTAGAGCCGAAATGACTCATTCAACAAATCAGGCGCGTCCATAGTACCACGAGTTTTCAGATTTTTATCAGCTGAACGTGCGCTCTACGCGTTTAGAGAGTTAAAACCAAGAAACCTAAGAAATAATCTCGTCGGGTACATAAAAGGGTACCTATTATAGGCGTGTTTATCCCGTTATATTTTTATAGGAATCGTAGGAACGCCTTCTGTAATTTTTCCAAAAGGATCGTGTAGGTAGAGTCATATATTTATTGGCAAGAAATATACATACATTTATCCTACTAATATTCTAAATGTCAAAGTTTGTATGGATGGGTGTATGGATATTTGTTACTCTTTCACTCAAAAACTACTCAACCGATTAGGCTGAAATTTGGTATGGGTATAGTTTGGGACCTAGAATAACATAGGTATACGCTATTTTTTATCCCGATACAAAGCGGGCGAAGGCGTGGGCAGCAGCTAGAGTGATATAAAATAAGGTCATATTAATTCTAACACAACATTATTTCAGTACATAAACACTTAAAACTAAATACAACATAAAAAAAAGAAAAAAAAAATCTCGTTAGTATATCCGTTACAATAATATGGTTGATAAGTCCTCTTACGCATGATTATGTGTTAGAGTCATTAACAACATAATAAATCAGAACTAATAAATAAATGTCACAGAAAATCTAAAATTAATATAAAACTACACAAAATGGACAACACGAAATTATTATAAGCAACATCTTCATAGAATAACGAGTATTGTTTTTTGGATAAATCGGGAAAACTATAATACATTTTGTCGGGGCCTTTGCGGTATTTGGTTTTATTAAATTTATTGAGGTAAACCACACAATTAATTTTCAAAAAATACTAGGTACGTAGAATATGGAATAACATTAAGGCCGTTCCCGGACGAGACTAGCGCCGACACCTATTTTATCGTATTATTATGTTGAACAAACGAATTTTCAAAAATCTCTCGGTCTGTTTGTGGTAGATACCTATCATAAGCTTTTTTTAATGCCTCTGTAATAGTTTTATTTTGTATAGTTTAGGCAGAGATGCGATGATGCACTTTTTTGCCACCAAACTTTGTTTTTGCATCTCCTCCTAAGCTATACAATATAAAACTATTACAGAGCCATTAAAAATAAGCTTAATAATATCACAAACGGGCTAAAAGATTATTGAAAAATTCATTTGTATATCGTAATACGAAAAAAGTAGGTGGCGGCACTGATTGGGTCGGGGTAGCGCCTTAAGGAGATTGTATGTTGTTATTCACATTATTGCTATATTTCACATTGATTTATTTAAGTATGTAGAAGGTACCTTTTTTTGGTACCTATAATATTCTTAAACCTTAGCTTATAATTTTCCCGCATTTGCAGATCACCAACAAAGGAACAATAAAAGAATTCTCAGAGCTTCAAAATGCAGGTGATTTGGACGACTATCAAATCATCCAGCTTGGTCAAGATCAGTTCATAATGCCCGGTTTCGTGGACTGCCATACGCACGCTTCCCAGTTTCCCAACATTGGGCTAGGCTTGGACAGGCCACTGCTAGAATGGCTACCGAAGTATACATACCCTTTGGAGATCAAATACAATGAAACCAAGTTTGCTGCCACAGTGTACGATAAAGTAGTGGTAAGAATACATTTTTCGTTGTTTTGGGATTATGCGATTATCGTTATCATCAGCGATGGCGAACTAGGATCGAGATTACGGTTTTCGACAAGAATGGATAAGTACATTGCACATTGTCTCTGGTGTGCATAAAAAAATGCAATAACAATAAGTAACATAAAATGCATTATCACGTCCTAAAAGGAACCTCCATGCAAAATTTAATCTTCGCAGCTCTTGTAGTTTCCGAGATCTCTTGATGAGTCACCCAATTGACTCTTATAAATATAGAAGTTGATGATAAGTCACCGAGTGGCCTAACGTTGACTCCACACCATTGACCTTTAGGGTGTGAATTCAAAAAGAAAGACCCTGTTCTCGTATCTATATGTGTTCTCGTATATAAGAATTCGTATCTGTTTATTTTAAGTCGTCTTTCTACGCTACAAATTTTGACAGGCCAACAGTAACGGTTCTGAAGTTATAATAAAAATGACGTTTTACCTCATTTTAACAACCTTAGAAAACAAATATCCAAAAATTAGTTAGTAACGGGTGCTTACGTCCTGTCCCCTAAGAAACCTCGCAAACCTCGTAGCTCTTCTAGTTTCTGAGAATTCGTGATATGTCAGTGAGTCGCCTAACTTTGACTCCACACTATTGATTTTAGGATGTGAATTTCAAAAAGCCCCGAAAAACGCGTTTGTTTATTTTGCGTCATCTTTCTACGCTGAACATTTTGACGGGCCAACAGTTACGGTTCTGAAGTTTTGATAAAAATGAACTTTAATCCAAATAGAATACGAATTTCCAAAATCCTTTCTTAGCGGCCCTGCCTACGTCCTAAAAGGAAACTCCATACAAAATTTCAGCTTCGCAGCTCTTGTGGTTTCAAAGATCACTTGATGAGTCACCCAGTTTACTCTTTTATAAATATAGATGATATAATGTTAAACAAAGAAATTTTTCAACTTCATTGTGCTATTTGTGTTACCTATAACGTTCTTTTTAATGCCTCTGTAATAGTTTTATTTTGTTTAGTTTAGTTATGAGAGGCGAAAACAGAGTTTGGTGACCACCAAGTGCAACTTCGCATATCTGCCAATTCTGTGTCATTCGTACGAACCGAACAACCAGCAAATAATCATTTTGGCATCAGTTTAGGTTTAGGTATGGGTACTCCCTTTTCCGCATTTGAACTCTATTTGGTCCATTATGCGTTATTTTTGCTAGCAAAGCCAGCCTAACTCCGTCCAGAAGCGCAGAATCTTCCTGGGATCTTCACAGGCTTCGCGAAGTGACCTCGGCAAGTTGAGGATTTCAGTTCGTTGTGTTGTTACTCCCTTGCATTCCAGGACTGCGTGGGCGGCTGTTTCTTCGTCACTGAGACATCCTCTGCAGAGAGGGCTGTCTGTCGCTCCGATGGTGAATAGGTGTTTGTTTAGTGGGCAGTGTCCTGTTAGTGTTCCCACCAGGATACGCAGGTCTGTTCTGTTTAAATTCAGTAGGCGTCTAGTTAGCGTCGGTGATGTTGATGGGAGCGCCGCTCTAGCTTGTCTGCATTCTGGCAGGCGTGTCCATCGTTCGTTATGCATCTCTCTAGTTCTGAGCCTAGTCCATGTCTGGAATAGCGAAAAAGGCAAGGGTAGAAAAGGGGATGGGCCCTCTGTGGTTGTTTCCGATCCCCTCCGTGCCAGCTCATCAGCGGCGTCATTTCCTAGAGATCCGCTATGTCCCTTAATCCATTGAAAGATGATCCTGTTCTTGGCGGATATCCTTTCTAGAGCTAAGTGACATTCGTACACGACCTTGGAGTTGCAGCTGTTTCCCTCCAGAGCCCTGAGTGTAACAGCACTATCAGAGATAATTCGTACACATTGGTCGTTAATTCCTCTCTTCTGCATGGTTGTAGCTGCCTGGGTTATTGCTACACATTCACATTGGAAAATGGAGCTGTGTCTTCCTAGCGTTATTGAAATGTTAATGTTTAGGTCCATTGAGTTAATCCCAGCACCCGTACCTGTATTCGTTTTGGAGCCATCTGTGTAAATTCTGACTTCATGGGTTCCTGATTCATCTTTTTGATCCTTGTATAGTTGTATCTGGTAGTGTTTGTTTATGATCGGTTTACTGGGCATTTTGTCACAGGGGGCGGTCATAAGAGGTTCATATGCTATAGCCCTGTCCATGATCTGTGCGTGTGGGCTACTTGTGACTTCCCAGAGACCCATATTGTGTAGTCTCAGCGCCGACATTGTAGCCTCTTGTTGTATGTATAGGTCTAACGGTGCTAGATCTAGAATTACATCTAGGGCAGCACCAGGAGTGGTCCTCATGCAGCCTGTTATCGCTGAGCATGTCATTCTTTGGAAGCGCTGCACTCTTGTAATTACAGTGCTCAGCTCCGTTCTGTTCCACCAGACTATCGCTCCGTACGTTAGTGTAGGTCTAACGATAGCAGTGTAGAGCCACATAGTTATTTTCGGTGAAAGTCCCCAGGTTTTTCCTAGCATCCTGCTACATTGGTAGAATGTGGCAGTAGCACGTTGGAGTTTGTAGTCTAGGTGTTTATTCCACAGCAGCTTGCTGTCTAGTATGACTTCTGTTTTTAGTTTTATCTCCGTGTTAAACAGTTTTGGGAGTTTTAGATTTCCCAGATGCCGCTTGTTTGTGAACATTATTAGTTCCGTTTTCGTTGGATTAACTGAGAGTTCATGGTCGCTGCACCATGTTTCAATGGTTCTAAAGGCGAGTTTCATCAGGTCACATAGTGTGTTTTCGAAACAGCCGGTCAGTATCATCAGTATCGATAACAGAGTGTCCTCCAAAAAATATTTCTAAATATTCATTATGAATGTAAGCGGGTTAACTACGAACCTAGTTTGTGTTGGAGGAACACCAACGTTTCATCCCTTAACGAGGGACTCTCGCCCGCAGTGTGCGCCGCGACGCTGAACGAGCGCGACGCGAACCGAACTAACACAAACTAGGTTCGTAGTTAACCCGCTTACATTCATAATGAATTTATCAAACTACAAAAGTTTTTATAGTAAAATTTCTAAATATGTTCAAGGTACAGAATTGGACCTGTTACAGTTTTATTATAAGTAATAGATTGGGATGGCTAGGAATGACAGATTATTTATAATCTCGACTAAGTATTAATATGTCAATCCTCTTATCATTCTAACTGACTGTTTAATTTGGGAAACTAGTTAAATCCGGTATTTGATACTAAAACGGGCGGTAATGAATTTGTTTAGGGACTCGGTTAAATACCGATAGGACCTCTATAGGCTAGTTTAGTACTAGGTTCGGCCTGCGGCTTCGCAATCTCTACCATACAACCGTGAGTGATATATCATAAAATAGCACTAAGTAGGCACATAAGCCAATGAGGTTTTTAAAAAATGCCATTATTGAATTCAAATTACTATATTCCCATAGAGAGGACAGGCCTTGGACTTTTTTTACTTTAAATAGATTATGAACTCTTTTTTGTTGTTGGAATTGTCCAACATCGGTCATCTAGTGCTCTGCTTAGGTTGGGGCTAGATGATGATGTCTGGCAATCCAGACATCATCATCTAGCCCCAACCCGACCGATATACATAATACAATACATACATAGGTCGATATTTTTATTATATATTGAAAATACTTGTATGGAGCCGGCTCAGGACCGCTATTCGTGGCGTCGTTTGGGGGAAGTCTATGTTCAGCAGTGGACGTGTACGGGCTGATGATGATGATTGAAATACCCGGAACACCCGGTACAAATATTTGCAGATCGTACAATACAAACAATTGTCCCAAGGCGGGAATCGATCACGCCACCTCCTGCGTCGCAGGAGGACCTTCGCCTGCCGCGCCACATCGGTCGTCGAACCTCAGTTGTTAAATAACAATACATATAATCATTTGACATTTTAACCTATTTTCCAGCGAAGTCTGATCAAAAACGGCACAACAACAGCCTGCTATTTCGCCACAATGCATTACGAGGGCACTTTGGAACTAGTGAAGAGTGTTATGAAGCACCGACAGAGGGCGCTAGTGGGCAAAGTCAGCATGAACATACCAAACGATGCGGGGTACTACCAGAGCACGGACACGGAGTTGACAGAGGCTGAGCTGTTTGTGGAGACTGTGAAGGAATTTAAGGTAAGAGAGAGAGAGAGAAATATAATTTATTTAAAACTTTTTTTACCTTTTTGTCCCTTTATAAAATCTATATATTGACTAGGGTAGGTACTTATAATATCATAAAATGGTTAAGGTAATGGCATGGGTGAAATGCGCCTGTTTTGAGGCAGGGTAAGAGTAGCTATGAACAGCAGAGGGCGCTAGTGCGAAAAGTCAGCTTTTAACATACATACATAACAATACTACCGTACGGTAGTATTAGAGTACGGACACGGAGTTGGCAAAGGCTGAGCTGTTTGTTGAGACTGTTAAGGGATTTAAGGTTGTTACCTTAAATCCCTTAAGTCTTAGCTTGGAAACAAAACTTATCGTTTTATACGAGCTAATTTAAAAAAAAAGCAAAGAACCCCGACGAAACTTAGCGATTTGACGGAGGTATCTACAAGCGGAAATGAATTTTTTTGCGTCGAAGCTAGAATCTATATTGTATTTTTTTCCCGGCCCAGAATAATAGGCTGAAATACTAATTAAATTAAACTCATTTATTAAATCAGACAACATATTGGCTCCATAATTTAATATTGTTCGTGAGCTGTCTTAAAATTTACGTTAAAATATACAGAAAGCTCGCAATAAGTTAAAATTTATAGGACGGTTTAAGGACCTTTACTAGATTCCCGATCAAGCTGTCTCAAGCGAGACTTTCTACTTGATCAGGACCCGAATGAAGGCCTTCATTACTGGCAGGTCGTGATCTGGAATGACCTGGGGGATGCTGTTGGAACTGCCCCGCACTCTGCTGAGCAATGAGGCAATTTTCTTACGGATAATGGCGTGAAAACTATCGACCCGTGCCTACGCAAACAAAGTCGATGCACTGCAGAAGCGCGGTTCCGTTTCGCGTTGAATCGTGGCTGCCACTCGAGAATCTTAATCCCCAGCGGTTATCAGTTTGACAGTTAACAGATTTATTTATTTTCCAGAATGACTTGGTGCAACCGGTGGTGACCCCACGAGGCGGAGTGAGCTGCGACCAGGAACTCATAACTGGACTGGCGAAAATAGCCAGCAAGCATGACTGCTTTGTTCAAGTACGTATCTTCAACTCCTCATCAGTCCAATGCTGGATATAGTTTCCTCTAATGGAAGCCATATCACCCTCTTTTCCGTTGCCTTTGTCTGCAGTCTTCGCCATCCCACCTGGCCAGAAGGTGTCCTTTTAATTTCCTAAAAGATCGGCCGGTAGCTATGGTTATTTTCATAATAGGTCAAACGACAAAAAGTTTTTACTCCAAGTCCGCTTGCCTCTTCCGATTTCCAGACAATATTTTGAAAAAAGAACCCAGTGATAAAGGCTGGCGCGGGAAGTTCTTCTAATTTTGAATTTGGTGTAGGCAATTTTATTAACTCTACAGAATGTTGTCGAGTGATAGTGAAAGTTTTATGAAATCGCCAGAAATAAAAGAAACTGCTCAAACAGTGATTGAGAACCTATTGCCCGAGAAATCCAGAAGTTCTTTTTCTGAAAATGTTTTGCTGACCTACTTTAGTGAAAAAGCGAAAAAATACAAGCCAAGTACCTTGTGGTCTTTGTATTATATGCTGAAAAGTACGCTTTTGGCACGAAACGACATCAATATCATGGACTACAAAAAACTGACAGGATTTTTTAAAAGAAAATCAGAAGGATTCCGTAGTAAAAAATCAAAAGTTTTTACCACAAAAGATGTAAATAGTTTCTTGCAAAATGCTCCAGATGACAAATATTTGTTGATGAAGGTAAATTATGATCACACAATTGTTTTTTGATTCAGTACTTTATCATTTACTAGCAGTACCTCGCGGTTTCACCCGCGTAGTTCCCGTTCCCGTGGGAATTCCGGGATATAATATGTCACTCCCTGAAAAGTAAGATTTCTAATGGTAAAGAATTTTTCAAATCGGTCCGGCAGTTTTGGAGCCTATTTGCAAATTATTGCATATTGCTAATGCAAACAAACAAACAATCAAATCTTTCCTCTTTATAATATTATATAGTATAGATTGTCAAAACCTACTGTGGTTTTCATGTTTTATAAATTTTACAGGTTATTTTGATTTTGGGAGTAAATGGAACCTGTCGATTGCAAGATTGTTATTTTCTTTGTCAATAAAGATATCAAAAAAAAAAAAACATGTATTAAAATATACATAATACATTATGTATATCAGTCGTCGTCTAGTGCCCATAACACAAGCTCTGCTTAGCGCTTGGAGCTAGATGATGCTGCGTGGATTGTCCAGCATTATTTATGTATTATATATTTACCTTTATTAACAAAGAAAATTACAATGAAATAATATAAACAAATTAGAACTAGTATTTATATTTACAATAGAAACAATTGAACTAACTGCAGACTGTTACAAACAATCTACAGGTAGCTCAACTGGTCCATATCAATACCAGTCGGAAGCGTGCCTAAGACGCGCTGGCTGCATTGCCCCGCTGTATGGCAATGTTATTATTATTATTATTTATTTATTTATTGCTGTTGTTCTAGAGCCACATATCAGAAAACTTGAAGGAAATTGAGCTGGTGCTGAAGAGGAATAATAATTGCAGTACCTTTGCTGATGTTTATGAAGTTTGCAGCCTTCTGAATGACAAGGTAAAACGTCGTTTATAATCCTTGAAATTTCACTACACTTTGGGTGAGACGATGAGCACCAAAGTTCTAAAACCTCGTAAAACATTCGGCACCCATCTTTCAATTTTGAAGTGCTGAAGATTTTCAGAGAAGACAAGACACAGTAAATGTTTTTTTTTAGAGTGCTTTGTTCATGCCGCGCCGGTACGTAGCCTACTAACTAACTATACTGTATCCATCTAGAATGAAGAATGTTTACTAACAAAGCCACTGACAGTTCAATCAGCTGATGTAGGGGTGACACAAACATTTTTTTATTTAGGTTAGCTCTTGCCTGTGTCTTAGTTTGCGTATTTAGGATGTACATAATTTAGCTCTATTTGAGTTTTACCAAGATAGATAAAAGATTATAAAACCTATATAACATACCTAACTAAAATGCAACAAATTAGCCTAACCTACCAAACTATACCCACATCTTGAGCTTTGATGGGTTAGTGATATTTAATGTAAATAATTTAAGTGGCATAAACAAAGCACCCCTGTAAAATCAGCCTATTTTTATCATAACCTATCCTTATAGAATGGAATAAAAGCTAAAGGACGATGAAATAAGACTAAAAATGGAAAATAAAGGAAATATTTATTTATTTTAATAATCCGGCTACATTAAAATAATACTCTCTGTAAGAAATAATATGTATGGTCATGTGGTATCCTTGATTCGGAATCGTAGTTCAAAAGTAACCAATTGTTTGCTACTCGGGACGTCAAAATTGAGATTCGTTAGGGATGGCACTGTTAAAAAGTAAAAAAATCTCTAGTGATTTTAATCTTTGTTTATGAACACAAAATGTCGATTTGTAAATTGAAATAATTAGATTCTGCATAGAATTGAGAAGGATTAAGAAAGTAATAAATCTTGTAGAATTTATAGGTGAAATCATTGGAATTCTATTAGGCCTGCATCATTTCGTGCTGATAACCTTAAAAATCAGCTGATTTCTATTGTATACAAACATTCTTCATTCTGGATGGATACAGTATAGGTAGCCTACTAACTAACTAGGTAATAGTTACTCCGATTCAAAAACCTGGATATTTTTTGTATACTAAGGGCTTACAAAACCCAAGGAAAACTGGTAGAAAAAATTTTACGAGAAGCTAGAAACAATTTATTGTTTTGTTTTTTTATTCTCATTTAATTGATTTCTTGTTCGATTTCAAATTCAATATACATTTTTTTTGCTACACATGTGAGCTTATGCGTTGTTGAAGAATGTGTTTTAGTTGTTAGTGATAACTTGGCTATCATATTGTTTTTTTTTTTCTGTTATTGTTATCTGTGTTTGTAAAGTTTTCAGTTATAAATGTTTTTTACCGTACAAATTCCAGTGCATCCTGGCCCATGCAGTACACTTGACGGACACAGAGATGGCGCTACTATCAGCACGGGGCACCTCCATCTCTCACTGTCCAGCCGCGAACACACGGATCAACTCCGGATTCTGTCCCGTGCTGAAACTGATCCGGAACAATATCACCGTGGGGTTGGGGACAGGTGAGACCCTATTTTATAAACCTGAATTCAAAGATGTAAATCGTTAGATATGCCATGACACCAAAAACTGTGGCATTGTCTTTGAAGTATGTAGACGTGCGCGCCGCGCCGGCACGCGCCGCTGTTTTTTCACGCCGCCGCCGCCGTCTCTATCAGTCGCGTCGGTGCGACGACCAGCAACCAGACCGGAGAATCTGTTCAAAACTTTCCAATAAACATATCACTTATCCCTCCAGTACTTAAGAATGTCCTTCAAGGTTTTCTGTGATTGCGGTTGCTAGAAGAAGTAGAAATCTTCAGCGCACCACTGCTATGTTTCTTAGAGAGTTTTGATAAAACAGATTATCTATACAGTCTGATCGCTAGTCGGCGCGCTGACTGATCGACTACACATGGGGCAGCGGCGGCGCGGCAGTGGATAGTCTCGAAAAAACGCTCGCTCCTTTCGCTGTTATTACTAGAGATGAGTCCGGTATTCAATAACTAACTCAGTACCTGTTAGCATGGTCCTAAAATATCTAACGCTATTGTAAAATCCGCATACCGCTAGGGAATAACTGTGCAAAGCGAGCATCGCGCCTTACCGACCGTGAGCCATAACTACCCAACGCTTCAATACCTATACTTACCTAACCTATCATCTACGCATAGATACTAGCGGACCGTTCACCCGTAAAGTTATGTAGCTGCAACAAGTATTTGGTATTTCTAACCAAATCGGTTAGAAATATATTGGGGTACGTTCATCCAGGAGAAAGCAAAAACAATAAGAATCCCATTTTTAAATGTTTTATTGATTTTTTATTATTTTTGCGCCTTACGTCTTGCAATGGCAATTTCAAACCGTCATAATATGTAGCTCCGGAACAGTAAATTTATTGTAAACTATGAGGGTGACATGATCACTCTGATCAAACCCTCTTTAATGAATAAAGATATAAAAAAAAACTCGAAACAGACGATTCAAACTAAAACAGTCACGACGTTACGGTTATGGGCTAACTACTATTTAATTTGAAATACCTACATAAGAGACAAAAATCAAACAACGCCGGCGCGGCGGCGCCGCCACGCTGACCGTGGAGGTCGGCGCGCGCCGCCGGCAAATTTAAGGTCGGGTCGCACGTCTAAGTCTGTGTACCACAGATTAGCTGGTAGTTTTACTTTGTTTATAGTCTGGTCGCAACGCTACAGCAGCGAAAGGAAAAATAATAGTTATTTAATTATATCGCAACCCTAAGAGTGAAATGTTACGCCTTTGGATTTATTTGTATTTTAACAATTTATTGTTGCATTTGCGAAATGCACGCGATGGCATTTTGAGACACTTTTCAACAAAAAATGCCAAAGTTAAACAGGTCCAGCTAGCACCGTGTACACTGATTCCAAATGAGTGAGCGATCTCATTTCGCGTGGCACACAAAACGGCGCGGTCTCACTACGGTAAGGGCCTATCTAACGATTTACATCTTTGCCTGAATTATGAAAATAAGTATGACTACATTATTTGAATAAATCAGCGTATTGGCTATAAGAATATGGTCAACGAAGGATTGAAAGGTCGAGAGCAGAAAGTTTGGCTTCGGAACTTTGTTTTCACTAGTTAGGAGACAAACTTACTAAAAGTCCCTACCTCTGAGAGGTGAGCCCTGCGGGAGGTACAAGGTCCTGTATGTGTGTTCGGGTGGAATCTTGCAACTCAATTTTAGACCAGTTATCCTCAACTGATTGCGCTGAAATTTAGCATATTTATGTAAGTTCGGTGATAATGCAATTTCTTGGTATCATCGAGCTGGTCTGATGATGGAAACCGACGGTGGCCATAGGAACTCCTGAACGAAACGACTTAACCATGTCGAGTTTGGGTTCGTTGGATTTTCTTGCCAAGCACTTTGGTCTTAAATGATATAAAGCTTTTAATTTTACATATCTACATCTCGTACACGATGCATCATAGCAAATTTTGTTATAGGTAATACAAAATGAAAGCTGTTAAAATTCTCTACAATTTTGTTTCTTAACACTTTTTTTACAGATTCCTGTTCGTTGTGTTTAATTAATTACTACAAAGCTTTACTTTTATTTTGTGTCAATTATCTACCAATTTAAGACTTAGTAGCCATTATCCATATTACTGAGACATACAATAATTGTAAATGTCTCAGTATATTAGTAAGTACTCTTTAAGGTACTTTCAGTAGGTCGTCTATACGGTACTTTCAAGATTTGTTTTCTACGGCCTGTTCGATACTCATTCATAACTCATTAATTGATTACCTTCCAGATATATCCGCCGGCGACACGGTTTCCATCCTGGACATCATGAGACGAGCCATGGACGTCTCCATGTCGGCAGACAACGGGGGGGAAATCCTCTCGTGGAGAGAAGCCTTCTACTTGGGCACTTTGGGAGGAGCTAGAGGTAGGTTTTCTACAAGTTTTTAGGTAGTATTCGCTGTTAGGGAAAGTTAAAGATATTGTAAAAAAATCATCTCGGCTGAGATATCGACTGCTGTACAGGATATGACGTCCTCCTAGCCGAATCTTCGCCCTCGGCGGTTATTCTCAACGAACACTAACCCGATGCGCAGGACATATTGTAGTGCACAAGTGTGTGCGCAAACACAGGTGCACTGTCTATTCCCTCATTCATAATCCGATGGGACGGTAAACCGACACGATCGGAAAGCGATTAGGACGTGCTTTTCGAGGCACGGGGGTGTAACACCGCAACTTCCTCACTCCAAGCTGTTACTACGAATTTTACTTGCAAGAAAAATCCCAATAACATTGGCTCGACCCCGGATTTGAATCCGGGATCCCATTATCAGCGGTTGAACACGCGACCGCTAGACCAGAGGCAGTCTGGATATAATGTCTCCCACAGTGACTGGTCCGTTAGCTGTACTTTTTGTTTTTGATGATAAAATTGTTGTTAAAACCAAAACATTGGTTTGGATCTACTTCTCTAACGACCCTTAATCTAGAAAACTTGATAAACTCTAATTTAATTCACTTAATTTTTTTCTAACACCCCTTTCCAGGATCCCTAATCTCTCACAAAATCCTAACGAATATTATAATTGTTTGTTTGTCCTTCCTTTACCCCTAACTAAGCAACCAAACGACTTGATTTTTGGCATAGAGTTAGTTGAAAGGATAGAGAGCAACATAGGCTACTTTTTCAAAACATCAAATTCCCATGGGAGATTGTAAAATGTAGCAATGAATGAAACCAGCTAGAACAGAGAATTGGGATTTATTTCGTAATGACAATGTCGTCGCAGATAAAGGAGAAAGAGGGGCTGTCCGCCGAGACTGATTTCTTTATGTGTGGTCTTTATGTGTGTGTTTAGGTGATAACATCCTTCAGTTTAACAGCAACAGCTCTATTCGTTTGCTCCGTGATTTTAAATTGTAAAAGTGGTAAAATCCTCAACTGTTCCATAGTGACTTATACCGTTGTGTGCCCTAAGAAAGACTCTATCCAGTGACAGTTGTATCGTGCTCAAATATTAAGTGGCTGTGAAGTTATAAGCAAATACATTTCAAAAATTTTTGCCAACCGCCTCGCTTGACTAATAGCCGGTCGCCTGGTTTGTGGAGTGCGCGTGAGTCATTGTCGCTGCATAGAGTGCATCCGCACTGACGGTTACCGCTCAACAAACTCAACTGTGTACCTACTATTCCATCTTCTGTGGTGCAGCCTTACTACTTTGGTATTACAAGCCATATTACTTAATATTGGTCTGCACTATGAGCTGCTCGGCCTGCCGCTGCGCCATACTGACTGATGAAGATTACCTGCGCTGTGTGAGGGGTGATTGCATTAAGGTTTATCATCTTTTATGCATCGATGGAGAGAATCTTAGCACTGAAGATAAGAAATCTTGGGTGTGTCCTGAATGCTATTTTAATTCAAAGGCCACAGGTAACAACATTCACACGCCGCCGCCAGTGGGTTCATCTACGAAAAGCTATGATTCGAAGATTACTCTTCGCAAAAGAACCCTTCCTCTTAGCGTTGATAACTCGTATTGCAATGAGCATACTGATCTTCCTGCCGAAATAAAAATCTTAAGGTCAGAAATGACGTCACTAAGGGAACATCTAATTCAGGCTGTATCGCTCATGACCAGTTACGAAGCCAAGTTAGTTGCCTACGCTTTGCAAGTGAATGTGCTCAATGCTAAGCTCGAGGCTTATGAAATTAGAACTCCACCAACACCCGCCGCGACCCAGCTGCCTCCTACCACCATAATTGCGCCCAAGAGCAACACCCAAGGCAGAGGTCGTCGTAATAAAAACAAGCAGCAGCGAGCTGCAATCATACTAGACGCCGAAAACCAATCAACGTTACCGCTTCCATTGCTTGGCTCTACAGCGAGATATAGAGGCTGTATGTTGTTGGTGCACGCAAAATAAAATGGAATTCAATCCTACCAAGTGCTCAGTAATGACTTTCGGTCGAATGCGACACCCAATTCACTATGGCTACCGAATCCACGGTGAATTGCTCACCCGATCCACAGTCATAAAAGATTTGGGAGTCGCATTCGACCGTCAGCTTACGTTCCACGACCATATGACTGCCGTTGCCAAGGAATCGTACAAGAGGCTGGGCTTTGTGCTAAGAAATGCTCGTGACTTCAAGAGCGATCAAGTCGTACGACTTCTGTTCAGCGCTCTGGTCCGAAGCAAGCTAGAGTCCAGCTCTTACGTTTGGAATCCGCACGAGGTAACGTATGCTCTCCCTTTAGAGAAGGTGCAAAAGGCTTTCCTAAGGCCTACAAGAGAACGTTAGGATACTACCCATATATGTACCCTACGAAATTTCTGCTGGGGTGCCTTGGATACAACTCCCTTAGTACACGGAGGGCATATGATCAAATGATTACCTTCTGCAAGATTGCACGTTGCACCATTGATGCCATTGACTTGCACAATGAGCTGCTTCAGCTCTATGTCCCGAATAACTACATTCGGGGCAGGAGCCACCGACTTTTAGCGACACCCTCGTGCCGAACCGTAGCACGTGCCAACTCCCCGTTGCCTCGCGATCTGAACTCTCTCAACAAGCTAGTAGCTAACTGTCCACATGTAGACATATTTGATGATGCATGGAAAGACTTCGTTAGTGAATGTATGCGATTTTGTGAGATTGACGGATGATAATATGTGATATGACATTATTTATTGTACCTACTATTGTTGAATACTTATTTTAAATTTTCAATTGTATTATTTTATATTGAATTCATTTAATTTTAATTTGCATTGACTTAATCTAGATTTCATTTGACTTTATGCGATATTTGTATTTTTATTATATTACTTAATTTTAATTAGTTAGTGTAAGTGGTTTTTTTTATAATCGTTCTAATTAAATAAATAAATAAATAAAATAAAAATAAATTTATATATGTGTTGTACAGCGCCTCTAGTGGCGACTTGTGAACTAAGTAGTAGGTACAGCTGTTGAAGACACAGATGGCGCTGTCGCTCATGCTGTGTTCAACAGAGTTTTACAGCATGTACGGCTTACGAATTTAAGTTAGGTTTAAATTTCGGGGAACAGCTAGTACAACATAAAACGGAGCATGGCATGTTTCAAAGTTTCAAACAAGACTTTTTTCTCTTCTTTTCTATTCATTTCACTTATAAGTATGTACATAAATGCTTGTTATTTTAATTACTACAACGTTTTTTTCTCCCTCAGCATTACGACTCGACGACAAAATCGGCAGTTTCGAGATCGGCAAAGATTTCGATGCGCTTCTCATAGACGTGTACGCGACAGACGGCAAAGTCACACGCTACGAAGGATTCCCCCCATTCACCCCTGGATCTGAGGAGTACTCAGAAAGTCTTCTGCAAAGATTCATCTACGTCGGCGATGATAGGAATATAGCACAAGTATACGTCAAAGGTGAAAAGGTCAAAAGTAAATTAACTTGAAGTGTTGTCAAAGGATCTTGTTATCGGATATTAATATTTTATTATCTGTGTTGTGAATTGTGATGGTCACATCTATTAGACGAACTGTTACAAAGATTTGTGTTATTAACTCTTCTGAAGACTTGTCCTTTGTTGTAATCTATTATAACTAATAATATAAATTCGAAAGTATATTTGTTTGTTTGTCCTTTCTGAACACCTTAAGTTGCCACTAAGTAGAAAGAATGAACATAGGCTACTTCTTGTCCTGGCAAAACATCAAATTCCCATGGGAGATTTAAATAAATAAATAAATAATGCTGGACAATGAATTGTGGTCAAACAAAGCTCTATATACTATATAAATAAAAAAAAAACAATTCCCAGCATTATCAAGCCTCAAGCTAAGCAGAGCTTGTGTTATCGGTACAAGATAACTGATATACTTAATATAATACACTACATAGATAGATATTTTTTATTATACAATACATAGAAAACACCCTGAACAAATATCTGCAGATCGTACAAACATTTGTCCCGAGGCGGGAATCGAACCCGCAACCTCCTGCGTCGCAGGTGGACCTTCGACCACCGCGCCACGAAGGTCGTCATCAAATTTACTGGATAAAATACCTTTTTATCCCCCTAGAAATGTTTAACGCGGGGATCAGCTAGTACGTAGATAAAGTAAATAAAATAGGCATAAACTGTTAAACGTTTATTTTCGTGTAATCGTTTATAATTTGTAGTAAATGTGCAAATAACGTGACAATACCTAATAATAACTGAACTTATGGAAAAACAATCATAATAGGTACTAAAATGGAATCACAATCAATTCCTTAGCGCAAACTATATATAACAATACACACAGGTGCATAAAACTTGGGCCTTATTCTGCTTAATAAATCGCTTCATTATGGCAATGGTATACTCGCCGAATCGACACCTTATGTAAGTACGCTGTGGTATGATAATCTACATCCACGGTAGAGATCGCTCGTGAGCGATAAGACCGCCAATTGTCACAATTTTGTACCAAATTGTATTGTTTGTTTATTGTTTTGTAAAGTGTGCAATAAAGCATTTTATATCTGTCTTCATGGCGATTCTGCGACGATGCCATTGTCATAGAGATATAATTCGATCAGCAAAATTAGGCCCCATATTTTGAACATTTGCTGAGATACGTTTGAACTAATATTTAGACAAAATAATACTCCAATACAACTGGTTCTGTTGAATACTTATTTCGGTGGAATGAATAGTGTATTCGAGTGTTAGTAACAAAATAAATTATATTAATATGTAGTATATAGAACAGTCTTATAAAATCAAAAATACTATCTAAATATTAGAGCAAATTATTACAAAACTAACTCGTAACTTCTAGTTTACAATTAAACAGGTTAATAAAAAAAAAAATAGGACGCACTTCTATTTATAAAACATAATATACTAAATATGAAAACATATGCATTTTGTTTCGTTGAATTTGCCATCACAATAACACTGAGTTAAGCCATTAGGGTGGGTTCCCAACAAGTCACACCAGATCGGGTCACACTGTTACTCGTTGGGATTTTTTTCCCATCGAGTTACACAGTGTGATTCGTTGGGTTTTTTTCCTATCGAGTTACAGTGTAACACGTTAGGATATCTTCTACAAAAAAAATTGCAACGTGTAACACGTGTGACTCGATAGCTAGCAACTTTTGAATTGTGATGACAAGAACAACAACCACTTCAAAAATTTAAGTAAGCTAACTTGTCTACATCCATATTTAACCTAAGGTTGAACACAATCGGACAAAAATACTCTAACATCTGTGATTCGTAACAACAAAATACTCAGTGTTGATAATTATATTGTTTTTAATCCCGTATAATAAAATACTTCTATGAACACACTTTAACTAATGATCAATCGAGGAGGCTCAAAAGGAGAAAGTACAAGTATTATATTATAACACAGTACAAGTATTATACCACAGTACAAGTATTATATTATAACAGTACAAGTATTATATTATAACAGTACAAGCATTATAACACAGTACAAGTATTATACCACAGTACAAATATTATACCACAGTACCGATATTATAACACAGTACAAATATTATAACACAGTACACGTATTATAATATAACAAAGTACAAATATTATGGCACAGTACAAGTATTACACCACAGTATGTAGTAGTAGTGTGGTATACCACAGTACAATTATTATATTATAACAGTACAAGTATTATACCACAGTACAAATATTATACCACAGTAAAAATATTATACCACAGTACAGATATTATAACACAGTACACGTATTATAATATAACAAAGTACAAATATTATGGCACAGTACAAGTATTACACCACAGTATGTAGTAGTAGTGTGGTATACCACAGTACAAGTATTATATTATAACAGTACAAGTATTATACCACAGTACAAATATTATACCACAGTAAAAATATTATACCACAGTACAAATATTATAACACAGTACAAGTATTATAAAATAACACAGTACAAATATTATGGCACGGTACAAGTATTATACCACAGTACAAGTATTATACCACAGTACAAGTATTATAACACAGTACAAGTATTATACCACAGTACAAGTATTATAATATAACACAATACAAATATTATAGCACAGTACAAGTATATAACTCCAGAGTTGAGTAATTACTAAACTCAATTCGAGGGGAGTTGAGTCATAATATTTGTATTTTAATCCACTTTTAGAAACAAGTTAGGTACTTCAAATACAGCCAGACCATTACAAGCCTTAAGCCGTTAACTCACAGCTGACTTTACAATACTCTTGAGCTGCCTAGAAACACAACATTATGTAATTGTATAAGCTCTATACAAAACACAGTATTTCCTAGCATAGACCACGTTTTTCATACAACATGACTTGCATTGAAATTTTAATCTAAAACAGTCTTAAAGTAATTCTTAAAAATAATCGTTACATTCATTACAATAATGTGCGAAATGCTGTGCATACCAAGAAAATAAACATATGTCTTGAAACTATTAACAGCACTAACAAAACTCTGCGAGTCACATATGGAAGAATATATAACTAAACTAAAAATTTATTGAATGTCAACTGTAACTAAATAAGATTATCAAAGGACTTCGAGTTAAAATAGCACCTAAATTAACTTCATTCATAAAATTTTATCAAAAAATTATCCAAAAATGTGACTGGTCAAGGGGGAAATTTATTAGCACAACAAATACATAGGACATTGATTATTTAAAAATAAAATTACAAACCGAATATCCAAAAGTTCTTGTAAGAAGGCAACGAAGATAAATTCAGTCTTTAAAATTTGGCTCAAAACTTATTAGAGCCACAAAAACTGTTAAATTTGGCAAAATTCGGAAGTAGGTCATTCGTAATCTAATGAACTCAATAAGAAATAGTTATAAATGGAAGGTTACTGAGGTAGAACAAAATACAGAAACGTGGAATACAGTTTGATTAAATTTAATAGATTTAACTAATTAAAACACGTAGAATTAAAGATAAATGTGTTTTATATTCCTACAATATTAAGTGTATTAAAGTAATCAGTTTATTTACAGGAATGTATTTAGTGACGATAAATGTAAAACATTGACAAGTAGGTCTAACACACAAAATAATCAGAATAATTTGAAGTTGAATAAAGCTTTCATTTGCATATCGTTGTTGTATTGATATTCATTATGAATTTAAGCGGGTTGTAAGACCACCACGGGTATTCTTTTAAGCGGGTTGGAAGAATACCACGGGTGTACTTCCAACACAAACTAGGTTCGTAGTTAACCCACTTACATTCATAATGTATTGAAAATTATTAAAATACAAATTTTTGTTTGATTATGTGTTCAAACTAAATCAACGTGTATATTAACTACTGCTATTTATGTATTTATATATAATAATCACGTGAAACCATTCAATACTCTAGAAATACCTGTTTGAAGTATCAGAAAATACCCATGAAAAAACCTGCCATAAATTTCAACCTATCTTATAATATATAATATAATATATCATATACCTAATAATTTTTATAATAGAGTAAAAAAATCCAAAATTTTTAAATGTAGAGAGCATAAAATATTTGGAGTTACGAATTTTTCATTTTAGCTGTTTGACTATTATTTTATTAGCAGCCAATTTCACAATGTGACACGAAAGCTCGCATTAAATTTTAATTATAATTCGCTTTTCGTTTATTTGAATTATATGTGATGTTTTTGGACACGACAATGCTTGATCGCATATTTAGGCACAACACCGTGCCAAATTCTATTCCAGAATATTTTACCGTACCTATCAACTAAGCGATAAATAAACATACCGTATCACCGCGCCCGCGCCAGTCTCAGATCGCTACCTCTTGATGCGTGCTGTGTAAAGCCAAAGGGTATGCACAGTCGAGATGCGCGGCAGGCAATGGTCAGGCGGTCACTTGACGAGGCTGGAGAGCGAGCGGGACTTCAGTGTCGGAGTGTGCGATACGGCACGCGGCGCCGCCGCCGCACAGGCGCGTGCGCCGGGACCTACGCCGCGAGCTACGACGCTCGTTACCTAGACATTACAAGATAATGTTATAGCTAGATGTAACACAAATGATTATAACATGATAAAGCGGTACACACTCGGCGAGATACTCAGAGATTCGACACACACGAATGTGTACATTCAAATCACTTGTAACGGGACATACCAGTAAATAATTCATTTACCAGAAATCCTGGTTTGTGGTGTTTTGAGTATTCCTAAGTATATTTCGGCATAGTGCATGTGCTATATCACGGAATAACTCTGCCCTCCTTATGAATACTGCAATAACTAGTTACTGCACTTTTAATGAGGAAGCCAGAACTGCCGTACCCGAATATCCCGCTAGAAGTGTTTTTGTGTTCATAACCGTGATAGTTTCAAAAGTTTTATGCGTGTGTACATGATGTACTAACACTTGAGAGGATAGGGACATTCGACGAGACGTTTTGGCGAGTGTGTACTGCCGGCATTAGAACCATTCCCATTTTATATACCTATAGTTTTGGCTATCTGCAGTAAGATTTTGAGACATTTTACAAGAAATGTCAAAATTTGAGCAAAACTAGAGATAGATTGAATATCGGGAACTGCTTCTATAGTGCCCTTCTGCACAATGAGCTACGTAGCTCAGCGGCGGAATTTATCAAAGCCCACCCACTTGACTTTCATCGCTAACCAATCCTTTTGGTTGAAGTTGAAGTGAAGAAGTGAGCTTTTCCATCAAAGATGTGCTACGTAGATAGCTTAGCGGTGGAAATTATCAAACGTTATCAAAAAGAACCCTTGATCGTCTACTTAAACTGGTGGAGTTAAACACATTGCGTTGCTTAGCAACGTAGTTTAGCACATCTTTGACGGAAAAGCACCCTAAAAGCATAGACTGGTCAAAACAAAACAAAAAAAATGCTATGAATACTAGCAATTATTGGAGGGTTTTAAAATTTTCCGTTGCTGAGTGACGTAGCATATCTAGTTAAAAGTAGCCCTCAGGGATTTGACAGACCAAAGGCATGCAGTGTTATAAATTCTATGGAAAATATTTTATGAAAAGATAATTTGATTTTTACAAAGCCACAAAACTGTTGCTACTTTTATTCACAAGACTAACTTGCATAATTATGCCGTCTTTCCGTCATATCCCTTTTGTCAAACAAGATACAGTTGTGATGACAGGCCTTCCAATAAAGGACATATTCACGCTAAACTGTTCTATACCAATTTATGATCAAATTAAATAAAATCTTACTATGTTTGGCATAAGATAGGGTCTGGCATGAATATCCTTCTGTCGTGGATAGACAAAAGCTTTCGTGAGGCATTCGATTTACGCCTAATGCGTTTGGTCATCCGTTTGCCACATGCCATGAAATAAATCTTAATTCGACTATATTAGAGAGCAAATAAAACAGATTTTTGCAATAAATAAAAATATACTTGCTAATTTACCATTGCTCACCAATATAAAACATCAATAATACTTGAAAATGCAACAAAAACATAACATGTGAATGATGTTCGAAATGTGGATTTTTATGCGAATCACAGATTCTTGTGGCGACGATATAATGTGTCCGATTGCGATTGATCACAAACAAAACATGCTAAATATGAATGTTCACTGTGAAGTATTATAATTTGGGTACCAATTTAAAACTCCCAGGGCTAGTATGCGGGATTAAAATTCTAAGAGCCCAAAATAAAACCGCGATTCATTTATATTGTAAGTTGTAAAATAACCTACCTACCATACGAAACAAAATCATTTTAATCTCGTAGATCGATCTCTATTGCGAATGAAAGAAAGAATAATGTAGAATTTATAAGGTAGTTAATTTTTTGTCCAAAATATGATATAAAAAGCAGCTACAATAAACCGCTAGGTCCCTTACTCTAATATACTATGGAAACATTAGAAAAAATATAAAATACACAGAATAATTAAATTATAATAGGTGTTTACTGAATATTTACAGTAAAAGATGATAGATGAATACATGAACGAGCTAAATAAATATACAAATACAACATGCTACGAAACGTGCTATTGCTACGACGAAGGACCATGCGACACCCATAGCGTGAAGCGAGCCCCATAAATACCGTGGTGTGAGTAAGCTACGAAGGCTTTGCTCTCCCTATACGACTTTTCAACTATTATAAAAGATCCAGAATCACGGTACTGCTGTTTATGCTTTGAGACCGTGCATTTAATTTTCAGAAAACTTTGGCAGCCAAGACCTATATTGCAAAGAGGTGTATTTTTAAAGTGTTCAAACCTGTCGACCAGGATGATCAACGAATAGAATCAGAGAAGCAAAGCCCTCGATCGGCGCCGGTTAGTCCTCCGCACCGAAGCGTATCACAGACACAGTACCGGTGCGTCAAAACAAAAACTCAAGGCAGGCGACGAGCACGTAGAGCGCTGTGCTCTCGCGCGCCTCGGCCGAGCAGGGGGGAGTGACTCGACCCCCCAGGGGGGCCAGGGGTGGCCGCGGTAGTCGCGGGGGGGTCGGGGGCGTACCGGCGCGGGCGCGCGCCGCGTCCAGGGACCCCGCCGGCTGCAGGAACCACTCGGAGCGCGTGCGCATTCGTGCCCGCTGCCGCTCGTGCACCTACGCACCGCATACGTCACCGCCGAGCCTATCCGCTGTTGCTACAGGGCTTTGGATCGATTCCGGGAGGCCGCGAGTAGGTAAGTACACTTTCATCAAATCTAAAGTTTTTAAAAACGATTCATGGGTATTTATTTAGTATACAAAATCCACAGCCCTTAGAAACTAAGATTGACAAACTTATTAATAGAACCTACGGCCAATACAGCATTTACTTTTTGTAAAATATTATATTTCTTATCAATTTCAATTCAGAGATAAAATTTTGGTTACATAGGGCCAAGATACAAATGGTTTGTGACTTTTACAATATTTCTGTATGTAAACTTAAAGCACAAAATATCTCACTGGTTTACCTAACATCTTTGGTCAAAAAAAAAATATCGTGCGTCCCGGAAAGAAAAACCTGATCAATTCTGCTTTCGCAAGCTTTTATTCTGAATAATTTTAATATTATTATGCTTAGAATAAAATGTTACATAGATTATTATGAAATGGGTGAATGTTAAAACTACCCACCAAGTTAAAACTGTTAATAAGTTAACATGAAACGAGAATATTAGTTCATTAGCAACTACATTTTCTACTGTTAGTTACTCTTTGAATTATCTACTGCATAAATATACATAATTTTTATCATAAGAGAAAACACAACCATTTCTAGAAACAGTTACCTGCCTAATCCCTATTCCGAAGTATATTTAAAATGTATATATATGTATATTCAAAATTCTGTCTTAAAACTTAAATATAAATTTAAGACGGGACTATCAAAAGTCTTCCTTTTAATTAAACAAATATGCCAGCTTACTTTGAAAAACAGTTAATAAATACGGACACTTTTGTGTCGCATCCACCACCAATTCAGGCATTAGGAACTCCTTTTTAACCACAAAATATATCGTATACATACTATCTATCCTTACACCTATGTATGTGAGAAGGAAATGCACCCAAAGTGCCTAAAAGCGGTCAGGGGGTGAACCAACGGCCGTATTATGGAAGCTCGCTGAGCAAGCTGGCATAACACGGGTCATAGTGAATGACGTGAAGCGTATTACAAGTTTTAAACAAGCCAATCTTAGAGCAACATATTCGACTTATGGGGCCTCCTTATTTTGTGTTGATGGGATGAGTAATTCACTAACAAAAATTTGTGAGCCAAGTCGAGATTCCAAGTCAAAGCATTGGCTTGTTGGACACGTTTTATGACGGTTTCTGTTTATGGGCTCTTCTTACCAATTTCAGATTATAAGGTAGCATAATCATCACTGAAAATTCAATGTAGAATTTTGCTGATCTATTCAGAATACGGTATGTATTCGTATGAGTGTTATTCATAAAATTTTTGCCACTTATTGGTTCATTTACTTTCTGTTTTATTCGTACTCGAAATGCCAATGAGCGGCAAAAATAGTAGGAGTGCTAAGAAAGGCTCGAAAAAGTGTTCAGTAATTTTGCAGGTCTCTTTGTCCTAATCGGAGACGTATGAAGACATAGAAAGGATTTTCTAACAGAAAAGGCGACAGATGACTAGAGGATCACATCGTGGTACATTTTGGCCATGCAAAAACGGGCCACTGGCAAAAAGTAACTGTTATCTTGTGCGTTATTTCATCACAACAATGTTTTTGTAATTTTTTTGTTTTTGCATACACGTTAAGAGCGTGTGGTTTGTCAATGGCCGTTTTGTTAATATCGACAACGGGATGTTTTCGCTACAGGTGATTATAAAACGATTTCACCATTTTTTAAGTATCCCCTTTAGTGTGCGCTAGAATTTGAAGAAAAAAATATTTGAAATCATAGTTGAGTCAATGCCAGTGCCCTACTTTAAATTTAGAGCTTTTTGAGGGAAAGTTTCAAATTCAGTGATCTGTTATACAAATACTGGAGCCCAATATACAAGGTGCCACCTAACATGTGTACTAAGCCGACAAGCCAAGGTTCCGCCCTCGAAACCGAGTGTGCGGGGATGGATTTTTTTTCGAGAAAATACTAAACAGAAACTTAGAAGCTTATTGTTTATCATATGGCACAAAGAGTAGTTGCAGGTTTTGAAAAACAGATGTGCCAAAATATAATGTTATTCGTTATCAATCAGTGCAAGTTTGTTGCACCGATTCAGTTTTGTAAGTTTTCATTACACCACTGTCTTTTAATTTCTTTTGAGAAAATCAACGTTTAAACCATATTAGTATTTATCACCAGAACTCCTAAACTTAGTACAATCAAGATCTGGAACCAACAACGTGAAAATTTTATTTATATACTAGCTGACCCGCCAAACGTTGTTTTGCCTTCAACCCTTATCACTTAGGGGTATGGAAAATTCTAGTAGCCGATTCTTAGACCTACTGAATACGCATATAAAATTTGGTAAAAATCGGTAAAGCCGTTTCGGAGAAGTACGGTAACTAACATTGTGACATGGAAATTTTATATATAAGATAATAGTTTAGTATGTATATAGTCTGTATGTAAGTTTATTGTTTGTTATGCACAGATTTAAGCATTATAAAAACCTAAAAATGTACAACAGCGTTGTTAATATCTTATTTTTTATTTGCCTCAGTGATGTCTGTAACTAATATTGGTCGTCGGTAGGCAGTATTTTTGTATTTTGTGTCCATGATAAGCCCACTTGCCCACACTGGATGGTAAATTAAGTCAAGAAACAGCTTTTAGGGTAGTTAAAAATCAATTGACCGAGTAAAAAGTTAATAGCTTTTTTCACAACGAAACTTTGAAAGTCGTAGATCGAAAGTTGTTCGCCGGAGGGGCCCCGCATCACCACCCCCAGCTGAATACACAATAATGTGGCACTCTGTATATAAGAGATAATTTTGACAAGAATCACGTCAATTTACGGCCAATTCAGGATATTAAGAAGATAAGGGGATTGTGTGATGTAAAGGAAATCAAAGCTAGTCACAAACGATCTAAATAATCATTGAAGCACTATAAATTATTGAATTGAATATTGAATAAGTAGCATGCAGCCACACTGCCCGGCGGCACGACCGGTGCTCTTACCGCCGGCAATCTGTGACCAAGCAGCCGGCAATTTGTGACCAAGTCACCGACAATGCCACCGAGCTATGTGGATGCACCATTATGTGACTTTTTTCCACGAAGGCTTAGTAAGACTTAAATATATCTGAAGCTGTGAAATTTTAGGTTATATGATAAAAATTCTATCAAATCTATAAAATAGATTATATTCGAATTATTTTTTATATTAATATTCAAATTAGTAGCAGATCGTCTGTGGCTAGCATCAGGGCACCCATCTACCAGAGATAGGCACCTAAGCGGTTGAATGTCAGTCCCAACCAATACGATCATTTAGCTATGAACATCAATCAATTTAATTGGTAAAATTTAACATATTTTGCCGCTTAGCTACGTTAAACTATCTGTGATGGATGAGCCCCTTTAGAATCGACCCCCAACCGAGAAGACTATGCCAGATCATCATGAAACTACTATAGTTGACAGGACAGAGTTCAAACGAGAGGGTCACTTCAGGATAGCAGGATTTCCACGAACAATTAATTAAAAGAGTTAAGGGTTCGTGGAAAACCTGTCATTATTAATGCCGGCTTCCTATAACCAACGGATTAGTTTGCTTACAGGGACAATTAAATTAAAGTGATTTTTTTACTTTTAAAGGGCGAAATGTCTCCTTCTTGTTGTTACCCCAAAAGGGTAAACATTATGCATTTTTAAACAGACTTACGTTAGAAATGTGTGAGACAGCAAATAATTCAACAACCCGTAGCAGGGGGCCTACTCGGAAAAGGAAAATCGAAGTTTCTTTTTCGTGTTCGTGCAAAACCAACTCTTATGTCCATTGCATAAGATTAGCGTTTGCACGAAAAAGAATCGGAAACTTCGATTTTGTTTTTAAGAGTACGGGCCCAGAGTACAAGCCGCTTTTGTTTATAGGAACCAAGCATTAATAGCCTTAGGCAGTTTCTAGAGCCATAGGCCATAGGCAGTTTCGAGAGGCAATTACTGCTACAAGAAAATTTACCAAAAATTCGAAATCCCCACAATTAAACATTAAACCATCATAACAAACGGTCCCACAGATTTTTATCAAACAAAGCTATCGATACTGTCGACTTTTCAGAGTGTTTTGCTATTTTTATAAATTCCGATGTCGCCAAAACTAAACTAGTTTGACAGGAATAAACATGATGCTATCCTTTCAATTTCGATCGCTATGAAATGGACAGCACCAGTTTTAGTGTTGTCAAATTAGTTCAGATTAGTTTTGGCGATATCTGAATTGACACCATTGTCTCCGTTCAAATGTTATGATGGTACAAAATCTACGTCAAGGCGCGTTTTCACCGGTGCCGTAATCGTAAATTATCGTATCTAGCTGCTCCCACTGATGATATTGCCTTCGAAAACTATTGTCACGACAAAAAAGTCGTAGACGAAACTGCTCGACTTTCTGTCGTCACGACGCGGTGAGAACGCCCTATCAGGGGTTTAGAATTTTGTGAAATTAACTTGTAACAACAAGGTTTAGAAAGGTGTCACCCGGCATAAAAAGAATTCGTCATAGCAGGATGGTCCTTACCTGGGGTAGGTAGGAGAGGCTTTTAGTACTCTCTGCGTATTTATTAATGGCTCGGAGCTCCTCCAATGTCATGTGGGGGCTGGAGTTACTGCGGGAAGATTGCGAGGAGGAGCTTACTGACACCTGGAAGTAAACGAATTACACTTAGATGGAGACAAATAATACCAAAAGTATGAGGTCGCTATTTAACATTTATTTGCAATAGGAAAACGTGGTTGCTCTATGGTTACTTATACAGCATGCATTCTATGCTGTACGACATCGATATTATGAACGACTATTTGAGCTAGACGCTCGCAGGGTTGCTGGTCCCGCATTTTTTCATACATTTGTCCTCTCTCTTGCACTTATGGCATGGCGTGTCTGTAATGATCGGAGACCGAGCACTCCGCCTGCACCGCCATCACTACGCCAACTAGGGTGGCATCAACTAATATTGACAGATGAAGATGTCATGTGACTTACTTTGAAGACGCTCTCCTCGAGTGATATAGACAGGCGTGTGCAGGAGTCCAGCAGGCTGTGCTCGGGAATGATCCCCAAACCGAGCACACCGCCTGCGCCGCCGCTACCCACTACGCCGACTAGTGCCGGCATCGATTGACATTCTTCTGACTTAGAAAGACCTAGAACGAGAGGATGGAACAGTGAGAATCAACATAAATAATAACGATGGAAGAAAAGAAAATTAAAGAATCTTGCAACTCAACTTTAGACTAGTTATCCTCAACCGATTGAACTGAAATTTGGCGTACTTATGTAAGTTCGGCGACAATGCAATGTCATGGTACCATCGAGCTGGTCTGATGATGGATATCGAAGTAAGTCATAGGAGCTCCTAAACGAAACGGCTTATCAACGTCGAGTTTTGGTTCGTTGGATTTGCCTTCCCAAGCACTTTGGTCCTAGGTGATATAAAAGCTTGTATCATATTAAATTTTTTTTTTTTTATATAAAAAATTTGTTTTCGTATAATTGACGATCAGGTTATGGGTGCCTTTTCAAAAATCTGGCTGTGTCGAGCCAAATTGCAATTCTTTTTCCAAGATTTTTTCATAAATTAACTAGCAAACCCGGCGAACTCCATTTCGCCATCAGATGGCTATCACGCACCGGCGCCATCTACTTAAAATATTGGTTTGTAGTACATGCTATGTATCAGAGATGGCGCTGTATGTGAAAAAAGATTTTTTGCTATAAACCTCACGGAGCCCGAGACCTTTCCAACGAATGCAAAACCGTGGAAATCGGTTCGTGCGTTCTGGAGTTATAGCGAAAGGAAGGAAAACCCGACTTATTTTTATATAGTAGATATAATATGTATTTTCACTTTTTTACGCAGCTAACACTTAAAAATATAATGGTTTAAATAATAAATAAAACGCCAGTTTGGTATAAGCACGAAGATCTACTGAAAGCTAAAAAAGTCGAACTGTGATTGACTTAAGCATAAAATAATACTCTTACGATATACCAAATACCTACACCAAACGTATCCAGGCTACCTTCATAGCTAAGAATACAGCATAGGGCATGTTTTACACCTTATTATACTATTTATTTCCTGTCATAGAGAGGTGACTCGACGAAACTGCTTTCTATTCCATTGTTATCTTTCTACGCATTGGTTCGATAGAACAATGGTATGAATAGCTAATACATATTGAACTCACGCAAAAACTTTAAATACTTAATTTTAAACTATCAGTTTATCCAAATAATAATAGTCTTTATTTGAAGGAATGTACATAAAAAAGTTCTGGATTTTAAATATGTCCAAATACAAACTGGTGGCTGAAATCTGACTAACTATATTTTTAATGATTAATGTCTCTAAATGTCAATAAAATTTAATAATATCCAATAAAATCTATTAAAATAACAGATTACAATAAAATTTTATTGACAAAGATAAAATTTTATAATATAAACAAATTAAACTAGTATTTACAATTGAAACAATTGAGCTAACTGCAAACTGTTGCAAACAATCTACAGATAGCTCAACTGGTCCATATCAATACCAGTCGGAAGCGTACCCAAGAAGCTGGCTGCATTGCCTCGCTGTACAATAAAATTAAAATAAGTTAGTCAAAAAAAGTAAGCCGGTCATTTTTTTCAATTCAAATTATGTATTCTTTTTTTACTATTTTCTAATAGCCGGGTTTTAATTTGATTTTTAACATATAAAGGCGAATCTTTAAATATATTAGGTAATTTATTGAATTAATACATTTTTATTACCTCATCTTATTTCCATGCTATTATTTATGAGGTTTAATTTTATGCGACCCGTGTTATTACAATGTGATGTAAATATAAATACAGCAAAACGTTAAAAAGTGCAAAATATAGTTAACTAGTGATCCAATATTTACTTAATTTTATTAGATATTTTAATATTTACATGTTCTAACAACAGTGCTACCTCAACCTACTTACTATCAATATTAATGTATAAGAAAGATACGTCATTGACTCACCAAATATACAAATTGTACTATTTTTATTGTAACTTGATTATTAGTAACTTAAACGATTTTCTTTTTGTAGACCTGCGGAAAACACCTTTCATTGGACTTAAACTGCCTTCCTTACTAAATGCACGGGAATCATGTACATTTATTCATTACATCAAAACGATTGTTTAGATTCTTTTGCTCGCATTGTTTATTTTATGACACTAAAGTTAATAACGGGATATTTACCATGATTTGAGTTTTGAGTTCTCCAATAGTTGTTTCGTGATCATGGCGAATGAATCTGTGCCGAAATATTCGAGAACTCAAGATTCAAATCATTGTAAATATCCTGTTATTAATTTTAGTGTTGTAAATAATCATAATAGTTTAAAAAGTTTTAGATTTGATTATTTTATTATAATTTGCTTCTTGGAGTTATATTGTGTAAAGGTAGCTTTATAGCTATCATTGTTTGACACACAGGCACTAATCATAACCAAATTTCATAGTTAAAACCAAGGAAGAAGTTTACCGTTTTTCTTGCAAGAGTAATCCTAAATTGTAAGAGTAACCTTCAATCTATTGGAATAGTATTTAAATTACAAGTAAAGCTTTCATACCGGCAAGTGCTAATTTATTTCCCCATCGATCACATTCACATTGCAGCCATGTCTTTTCAGCCTCCAAAGATAATTGCCCTGAAAAAAACATTACCAAAATAAGGTTTGAAACTTTTAGCAGATAATTTTCACCATCCCCCTTCCACTCCAGGACAAGCAGACGGACGGCACAATACCATCCTTATCTTGTGGATACATCCACCAGAAAAGGAAGTAACAAAGATGCTCCAGTCATAAGATAGTTTCTTTCTTATTATAATTGATAGTTGATGATTCCGCTAAAAGATGGCGTTGCACCACCACCTTAAAAATCATTCTGATTCGAAAGAAAATACCTTATGCGGTTTCCCTCCACCTTCAACATTCGCACAGTTAAGGAATGAAACTTGCTACCTGCTTCTGTTTTTCCGGCCAAATACACACAATGGTCGGCTTTCCATCAAGTGAAGTTGTGGTCAAACAAAGAAATATGTAGATTTTAAATTCGTATCAGAATTACATCCAGTTAGCAGAAGAGCATATATAGCACAAAAGAAATGCATAGGAGCGATCTGTGGAATCCCCTCTGAAGAGTCATGGAAACCCCATGTTCGAGGAACTTGATCTGTTATAGATTGGCTGACCTCTGCCGTCGCAGAGTATATTTGTATGTGACAATCAGCATATAGAGACGTTGGATGGAGACGGCTCAAGACCGCTATTCGTGGCGTCGTTTCGGGGAGGCCTATGTTCAGCAGTTGACGTATACGGGCTGATGATAATGATGTGACAAACATCGTAGACAATGTAGAGACCCAAATATACTTATTCTAAAAGATACCTCACATTCACCCAAGTTTTAGAAAAGTTGTTTGACTCTATGTGTAAAATTATATAATAAATAAAATACATATGAAATTAAATTATTGAATAATTATTTATTTAAAATCAAATTATTGAGGTCGTGAATGACTGTATGTTTTATGATATAAATAATTTTTAATGCAAGATCTTAGGTAGGCACAAAATTAGTTATGATTGTAATTAGTTGTAATTATAAAATTCTAATAATACTCTTATATTATAGAGTGACACGAGTGTATTATTTAGACTTATAACACCTTTATGCCATGTTTGACGCAATAAATATATTTGAATCTTTGATAATATACTTCAAATTTGTATTCAGTACAATAAACCCGAACCCTGCAATAACAAGTCTACAGGTTTGAGTTACATCAATTTTATCAGAACACTTTTTACTAAACAGTAAAAAGATTTTAAAACAATGAGTGATTGTTACTCAGTTTTCTCATAACATAAGACACTCAAATTCCATGTTTAGTTCTACAAGAGACAGGCATGGGGAGATTTTCACATAGGATTGTTGGTTTAATTGGGTCTAATTTGTGTTTGTTATGCGGATGGCTACATAATCATAGTATGATAATATTTGGGATAATAAGAGCAATCTAATGGTCATGGTGAACGGATATATCTGTTCAAACAAGCTAAATAACTTTGTTTTGTAAGCAAAAGCTCATTGGAAAGTATGGAATTACCTTCGGTATGCAAGTGATCCATTTTCTTTCGAATCAGAATGATTTTCAACGTGGTGATAGAGCGCCATCTTTTAGTGATAAACAGGAACCATTTTATGACTGGAGCATCTTTTTACTTCTTTGCGGCAAAACTACTGAATGGATTGAAATTTGCCAGGAGCCTAGCATGCAGGCTGCGATAAAACATTTGTCGTCTGTTTTGTCGCGTACTTATTTCATTCATATTTGCTCAAGATGGAGGGAGAGAAACAGTCGACAAATTTTATGTCGGCGAGGATTCTAGCGCTACTGGAATATCTTATAGGCTACTTTATCCGGAAGTAGCGGGTACGAAACTGCAGGCAGAAGTTATATCCTCTTTTGTGTGCAATTACTGGCACTTAATGTCAGTAAGGGCACAAAGTTTCCAAGGCATCCCATAGGGAACAAGAGGCTTACCTTAAGATGCCTCGGCGGTAGAGTCAAAGCCTCTTGTTGTCTATGATACCTCGGCGACGGCGGAGGGTCTCGGAAGGAGCATATCCACTCGTCCTTAACGCGTAGTATGCGGCCTGTGACCGGCGCGGCGCGTAATACTCATAGTTTTTACGAAGAGATATACCCCAGCAGTGAGTTTCAGTCAACGGGCTGTATGATGATGTACTTACTGGCATAAGCCTCTTGATCTCTATGGTGCCTCGGCGGGGGAGGGTCTCGAAAGGAGCATATCCACTCGTCCTTAACGCGCAGTATGCGTCCCGTGACCCGCGCGTAGTACTCGTAGTTGTCACGACCGAATAGATCGCCAGCGCTGAACTGCTCGATCATCTGGCGCATGATTCGGGTCGCCACCTGGTGGTGGGAATATGTATTAGAATAAGGTATGATCTTAATTTTAGCGGTATAGAAGATAGATGTCGCTGAATACTAGAAGTAAATGATATGAATAAAAAGAGGATACAAAATATAAATATTAAAGAAATCTGTATGCAAATTCTACAAAATCTATGAAGCACCAACTTACTAAATTGAATTAAATATACCATCATAATGCTTCCAATCCAATCCTATTATTACAAAAGTGTAAACTGCACTGCAGAATTTTACCTGTTTTTTTACTAGTTGTAAGCATTTTGTCTTTGAATCGTTTTGACAAAGAGTCAGCTAAATTGACTATAGATTAAACACCTGGGGCCCTATTCTGCTAAACTAATCGCTCCTCTATGACAATCTTTTCATCACAGAATGACACATTTTCGCATTTCAAGTAAATTAGAGGAGGGACGCGCGTAAGTGTCAAGTTCAATCAATCCCTCCGTACAAATAGCGCCGCACGCACAATCTAGTTTTTTTCATCTAGGTTTTATTTAACGTTACGATATCACTGTGACGATACCAAGTGTATAGTAAAACAATTTGTTAGCAGAATTGGAGCCACCGACGCGTCACAGTCAACAGTGTCGGCTTTCATAATTTGAATTAAGCTAACATTAGTCAGCAAGCGGATGTGAGCAACAAACAAATTCGTGAATCAAGCTCTTATCAGTAACAGTGGATCGCAAATCATACTTAAGTAGTCAGGCGGTTAGTTAAATATTGAATAGATAAGCCTACTGAGAAGGATTAAACAGCCTTGAGATACATACATATATGTAAATATGCTTATACTTTTTCATGGCAAAAACATCAAGTATAACCTTTTTTACATAATTTGTCGGCTCGGTAAAAATCGTATCTTTCTTAGGTCCCGAATATTTTTCCAGTCGACTGATTAGCTTCTCTATATTTAAAAAGTAACTGTGTGTATGAATAATTGCATTCTTTGATCAGTCTTCATTCACTCGCCTGTCAACAATTAGGAAATTTCATAGGCTTGAATGTGTCAAAAAGAAAATAAATTAAATAAGTTTCTTCTGGGAAAACGTGCTCCATCTTAGGCCACATCTTCACCTTCTCATTTGTGAAAAAACGCTCAAGGTCAAACGCTTTACCATTACCAATAAATAAATACATAATAAAATTGCGTGGACGGAAGGTCTAATGCTAGGAGCATTTCAACGTTATGCTCTCAATGCCCATTTGAATTTTATTTAATAAATCATTACTTCTTTAAAAATTTTACGATACAAGACATTTTAAAATATTGAATATTTATCGCGAGAAACCGCACCGGGTTTGGGACTGGAAGCCGTGGCCAGCAGTGGGACGATATAATCGAAACAACAACGAATGAAAGTACGAAAATTACGCTATTTCAATGCTACAGTCAATAAGTAAAACCGAAAGAATAAACTTACTAAGAAGTATTGTGCAAAACTCGAAAGAAAAATAAAATTAACTTTCAAGTGTTCAAGTCTGAATAACACTCTGTTTAAATTAACCAGTCTGATTCTTATCGCTTCGAAAACAAGAACACTACTCTACAGCAATACCTAATTTAGACAAGGCTAAATAAATTGGGGTTAAGCAACGTTTCACACCATTAAACAGAGATGTAGCCGAGGTCTAATCTCTATTCAAGATAACGTTCTACTGAAATACTACTTTTGCAATAAGAATATACAGCTTAATATATTATAATAGATTCAGGCGTTACTCTGCGGAAATCCATTGTGAAATATTAGAATGAAAAAATATTTAGTAACAATTCCGCGTATAACCCACTCTGATAGTAGTCATCAAAGTTGTCAACGAGTGTAAGAGTATTGCGGTGTCCTGAAGATGTCTCGTGGGGAGACGAAACTAGGTGACAACTTACTTTGATGAATCAGTGGGTGGAATTGTTACTAAATATTTTTTCATTCTTATATTATATTTTATATACAGCTAGTAAGCGATACTACATGGTACTTAATTAGTTATTAGTCTAAAAAATGAGTAATAAATACGTTAGATATACATAGATCTATTATTACACAGCCGACAACCTGACCCGGACCCTGAGACCCAGAAACCAAAGTACCTATAGTAATTTTCAGAAGGTTTTTGTTGCACTGAATCCGATCTAAAAAATATATCTGAAGTCAACACGATTTGAAAGGTTAAGGTAGTACTTTATGATGCTTTTGAGATGCTACATAACCTCCAAATTAGTCAAAAACCTCTGTTTTTGCACTTTTAGGTTAGGATATCTCAGAAACCAGATCGAAATCAAAGATAATTTGGAGATCGGATCGGATTCAGCGCACCAAAAACCTTCGGAAAAGTATACTTTGGTTTCTAGGTCTGAAATTCGTCAAAATTTTGTCGGCCTGCATCATTTAAACTTTGATTATTTTCATGTCCAATTAGATAGACTGTCAAATCCGAAAAAAGCGTATAATTTAATATCGGTAAATATTAACGAAAATATAATATCGTTAATTATTAACGATATTATATTATTTGACGAGGCCTGCGGTGGCGGCCAGTAAAATTTGTGATGTGTTCGCTTGCAAATTGTAAGGGGTAGAGAGAGAAGGGGTAGTTCTACTAAATTAATCGTTTGGCCGTAACAATAATATCAGAATGACACATTTTGAGGCGCAGCTCTACCATGTCTGTGACATTTTGGCTTTGATGAAAGAAACTAGAGATCGAGAGACGCATGTCAAAAGTTTCAAGTTTAAAACCATTCTCTACACTATCTCAGAGTTTCTATCGACGATACTGCGACGATACCATAGTCATAGTAACGCGATTGATAAGCAGAGAGACTGAGACAGCCATCGCAGGCCTCATATGTTTGGCAGAGGCATAACTCTTATGAATGACAATAGCATGGTACCTATACACACCAGTCTACAATGACAGAATAGAAGTAGTAGAAGAAAGACGCGATGATATTATTGTCATAGTGTCATAGTAAAGCGATTGATTAGCAGAATTCGGCCTGACTGCCACCGCATTCCTCGTCTGTCTGGCAGGCAGAGGCATAACTCTAATGACAATAGCATGGTATCCATATACACGAGTCTACAATGACAGAATATAAGTAATAGAAGTAAGACTAGATATAACTAAATGTTTACGCTCAGATACTTACGTTTACTTCCGCCTTTGCCGCATGTTATAGACAAGTTTAGTGAACATTCTCATAAGCTATTTACAAACTATGGCAGTGTTCCTTATACTAGGCGGTTGGTGTGATCACTTTTTGCATATAGAGGAAATCTCAAGGTTCAAGTGGTTTCGGTGGCCTATTTGAGAGTTATATTGATGAGAAACCACTTAATTTAACGTAAAATAACACCTATTTCTTCAATAGCACGTGTACAGTTTGTAAGAAGCAAATCGGAAGTGTTATATTCTCTTTGGGACGTCATTTCTTTATATGCAGATACGGAACTATTTTTTTTTTTTTTTTATTTGCTTTATGTGGCTTTAGTGTCACAGCGGCCATGGTAGGCCTATTGTGATCGCCACAAATATTTTTACAACTACTTGTTTCGTATAGACATATACATAAACATATACTCTGTGATGTCATAGACAAGTTTTGGTGGTACTCCAACACAAGTTGAGTATTAAGAAATTATGATGAATGTACAAAATCATGGTCATTGGAAAGTGTAGCAAAAGATAGAGGGTTTTAGAAATTTGACGTGTCTATTTGTGTATTTCCCAGCAGAATGTTTTTGATTTAGGTTTTTGAAAGTCGATTTGATCGAAAATTTTCGTAGCTACCTATGTTTTGTTTTTTATAGTCGACAAGCTGCTGCCGTTCATCGGGATAAAAAAAATAGCCTATATGTTATTCCAGGTCCCAAACTATATCCCAAATATAGATTAAAAAATAGCCTAATCGGTTGAGTAATTTTTGCGAGAAAGAGTAACAAATATCCATACATCTATACATCCACACATCCATCCTAACAAACATTAACATTTATAATATTAGTAGGATAGGCTTATCATTCGACCACAATCTCACCTGATGGAAACTGACGATGTGGCCGACGGTGTATCACGAAGGTATAGAAGACTAGGTGTCTTCTATACCTTCGTGATTCACTCTTGTCTTGAAGAGATCCAGATGTATAATGAAAATCGGTGCAGTAGTTCAAATGTTTTGATGGATCAAAAGTAATAATTTTTGAATCTCGCAATGGACCGAAAACCAGGGTACTTCGCATCGACCTAGAATTAAAAATTTGTCAAGAAGCAAGATCTTATAATAATACCAAACCCTGGATGCGCGAATCCGACTCTCACTAGAAGTTTTATTTTTTTATTAAATGCATATTTTAAGTTAAGTTATTAATCAGATAAAGAAACGCTATTAGAAATCTCAATTAAAGTGTGCTGATAAGACGCGTTTGTTGACTTCTTGTGATAAGATTACATTGCAACATTAATAGTTTCATTGATTATGATCTACAAATAGTATATTTATGCTTAGGATAAGAATTACAACTCCTTTATCAGTTCCAAATTAAGAATTTAAGTTTTGACTTGTTGATGAATCATGCGAACAGCATGATTCATCCGTATTTTAAGCTGGTATTTTAAATGTAGTTAGTCTGCGGTACAGTTAACGACAAAAGTTGCTGACCATTAACCATTTTCAAAAACTCTCAACCCCGAATTCTCAAACGCCAATCAGATTAGGCACGTCTCACGCTAAAGACACGTTTCTTTGCCGGTTATAAATGACAAACCGTCAAAAAATCGCGACTTTGAACTAGACTTGACTTCTTTTTTAATGGCAACATATTGTGTCTGGTTTGCCACTTTCCACCTCAAATTATTGATACAGTCTTGCGACGTTTATCATTTACAGACTCTACAGAGACATTAAATGTATACATATCTGGCGTAGCGCATCAGCAATGGCATATAGCGGGGCAATGCAGCCAGTGACTTGGTGACGCTTCCGACTGGTATCGATATGGATCAGTTGAGATTGCTTGTAACAGTCTGCAGTTAGATTAAATGTTTCAATTGTAAATACACGTTCAAATTAGTTTCTATTATTTGATTGTAACTTTCTTTGATAATAAAGATGTCTAATCTGAAATTATTGTGAAAAAACACATGTAGCTGATAACTCCGAACCGAATCAGTCATCATTTTGGTGCAATAACTATGTTTATCTGTGTAATTGATACACCGCCGCAAGGTTGCTTGTATCTCGATCTTTTATAGGATAAATTTCGGAGAATGCTTCCTGGAACTTCATGACCTGATCCCACCATCTCCCTTCCACTCCAGGACAAGCAGAAGAACGGAACGATATCCTTATCTGGTGGATATACCATCCACGCACTAAGCAGTTTTCCACCTTCATCATCGGACCGCTAAGGATTGGAACTCGCTGCCTGCTTCTGTTTTTCCTGCCAATTACAATCTGGGTCTCTTCAAGACAAGAGTAAATAGTGTCTTGCTTCTAGACCTTAGTGATACACCGTCAGCCACTTCGTCACTTACCATCAGGTGAGATTGTCGGTAAACGAAGGTCTAGCAAGCATAAAAAAAATACTATTTTTTATAAATTACTGGGTAATTCATTATGTCAACTTTGTTGAATACTCGCCAAATAACGTGAGTACAGTTGTATATGGAGAGGGTACAGTATTTTGCAGTAAGGAAGATTCTGTACTAGTGTGGTACTAGTAGATATAATATATTAAGTACATATTATGTACTTACCCACTATATATATGTATTTGTAACTACATATTTGCATTTCTACAACGGGATGAAAGAAGTCACACAGAACGATGGAAATGTTTGTTTTTTCTTGGGCAAATAAATGACTTACACAATCAAGTCTTTTTACCATCAAGAAAATTTCAAACTATCTATCTTTCATACATATACAAAATTATTTGGCAAATATACTGTAACCTATCGTGTCTTTCATACAAATACAAATTATACAAAATTATTTGGCAAATACAGTATATTTGCCAAATAATTTTGTATAATTTGTATTTGTATAACAAACAACATAAAATACAAATTATAATACAAAATGGTGGCAAATACAGCATATTTGCCAAAAAAAAATTTTTAATCTGTGTTTGTATAACCCTGCCTAAACTACCGAGACGCGTTTCCACTTCGATACACAGACAATTTAAATTCTAAAAGCTCACGGAAGTGAACAAATGTTTTATCTATCCGCGTATAAAAACCAAATCGTTTAGACAAGCATTGAACTTTGAAATCAATGACCGTAACGATTTTAGGTCAGAAGTTGGAAAGGCAACTAGTTATTTAATCTTTGTGGTTTCATTCAACCTCGCATGAATATAATATGTAATAAAACTTTTTAATAAATTTATTTCTCTTTATCATCATCATCATCAGCCCATACACGTCCACCGCCGGACATAGGCCTCCCCCGTACGACGCCACAAATAGCGGTCCTGAGCCGCCTCCATCCATCAACTCCCTGCGACCGCTACGATGTCGTCGGTCCATCGAGTGGATGGTCTCCCATGTAGGGGGGGAATTGCCATAATCACCACGCTTGGCAGGCGGATTGGTGATCGCAGTGTTGGTGTTTAAAAATACTCAGAAGGAAGCTGCTGCCCTTCCTCTGGTAGGTTCCCTTAGTCTGCGCTCTTACGACATCCACGGGTTGAGTTGGAGGGGTCGATATTCGTACGCCGCGACCCCACGGACGACACTCTCTTTATAATTAAATATAATATTTATTTATTTGTGACACAATGATTGAGTGAATCACACTAATATCAATTACAATATGTAAGTAACTTTTCAAGACAATAGTGAATAGGTGTCTTCTAGACCTTCGTGATACACCGTCGGCCACATCATCACAACGTCAAACGAAGGTCTATCATCATCATCATCAGCCCGTACACGAAGGTCTATAGACTATAAAAATAAGAAATGCGTTTGTCTGGATGTTAAGATGGATATTTGGATGTTTGTTATTAATTCGCGCCAAAACTACTGAACGGATCGTGCTGAAATTTTGCAAAGATAAAAAAATATAAGCTTAGTCACATTTTATCCCATAAATCAGTCCCCATAGGATATAAATAACTTTTAAACGTTTCCATAGAAAAAAACGCGTGCGAAGCCGCGGGCAGAAACTAGTAAATAATAATCAAGAATTAAATTTGCAAGGAATTTAATCGCATGATCAATGATCATAATAATCGAGAAATAATTAAAATTCTCATCACACCTGCTGCCATAAACGCATAATTTGCGTTACATCGTAATGTGATGTGATGACTAACAAATATACTATTTACACGTCATAAAAATTGTAGTAAATATCATAAAACGATGAGCAACTAAGTGGCAAAAGCTACTGAACACTTGACGGTGACTGATTCATAGCGTTAAACACACTATTTATTATGTTATAATGGTAAAAGTACTCGTCGAGCAATTAGTTCGGTAGTTTAAAATTTTTACTGTTCAAAATCACATATATTTAAGATCAAACGAGTGTTGTGTTCTACTGCTCATTTGATTATGATCTAATAACCGCTGTTTAGTAGAAAATTACCGACAACAAAGATGCAAAACAAAAGTCACCTATGTATATTTATTTGTACGAGTGCATATACCGTAATATGTAGTGCATGAAATCGAAGTGGAAACACGGTCCTCGCATTGCCTCGGCGGCCTATGCACGCTTCATTTAATAATACCTAACCTATTGGATCAGGAGACTGTGGTAGTTTTCCTACGTCGTACTGTAGTTTCAGAAATAGCGGTTGAATAGCAGAGAAACTGTCAAGAACTAATTGGCTATAAAAACACAGACAAACATTTATTGTTGCAAGTGTGTAGTTAGTTATGATCTTATGACACTTTGGCAATTAAAAGGCCGAGCAACAATAGACAACGACGTCGCTTGTCTCTACGTAGTTTAGCATAATATTTCAGTACCACCACCAACCTAAGGAGTCTATGCACCAAAGTTGGCTGGCTGACGCCGCCGATCAGTTGACAAAACACTGTCGGCTGATTAAAATATTAATAAACTTCAATGACGCACCAACCCGCCAGGCTTTGTTGGCGACTTTGGTGTGTACACTCCATTAACAATACTTCATATGACGTCGAACACCCACCACTAGCTCCCAAAACCAGATCAGATCACAAACGGTAAGTATGCATTCTTACCTTGAATCTCTGGACATCCTCCATAGTCGCTGTTTTGCCATCCGACACGCAAGAGTGGAAGAAAGACGGCGCAACTGATACCCCGAGGGCTTCAGATGTCATACCTGTACCTGGAAAATTACGTAAATCATTATCATTGTCAATGTAAACTAGTATTTTCCCTATTTTATTGCACTTTTCATAAGAAGGGCAGTACTGCAGGACATCCCATCATCAATCTGTATTATTCCACTGCCGGACTTAGGCCTCCCCTGATCATCATCAGCCTATATATGTATGTAAGTCCACAGCTGGACATAGGCCTACCCTTATGAGCGCCATAGCGCCCTATCTTCAGCTTGCCGCATGCAGTATCTGTCTGCAGTCTTTCGCAGTTCGTCATGTCACCTTGCCGGAGGGCGTCCTTCCCTGATAAGCGCCTTTTTGGCCAAGAGCCAAAAAGTTGGCGAGCAGTAACCCCTGATGATAAGTCATTAGGGGACGGGCAAAGGCCTCCCCAAATAAGGCCGTCCTACACTTAGTTGCAGTCGTGGTTTCCAGAACAAGTTTACCGCAGCGGTAGTAGGTTTTTCGAAAAATTATGTTCCCTTACGTCTAAAAGTCTTTGAAGTAGAGAGAGCTCCCTCCTCCTTTCCAAATTTAATTTAAAAATTAACTGTAACAGGTTTATATCAGTTAAAACAAATTAAGCTATAACACATCCAATTTAAGAGTCCTAAAAACAAGAATTACCATACTCAATTAAAACTGGTTTCAATCATTATCAGTTGTTGTCTTCCTTCATAATGAAAGTGAACAAAAACAGAAATTTCTGTTTGCGCAGTCCACGCGAGGTTATAAATTAACATTAAGAACGCGGTAGTTAAGCAATTGATGAATAAATTCGAAATTGAACGTAAAATTAGATAATTATTTTTATGAAATTGATATTGTTTCTCCAGCGGTATAGCGGGGTTACGTTCTGGCCTTACTAGGTAAGGATCTCTGTATAGTAGGTCAGTGATCCACATTCTGTACTCTAAATTATTTGAAACTAGCAACCCAACCCGGCTTCGCACGTGTAGAAGAGCATGATATTATGTATCTCGAACACAATCTCGAACAGATAAGGCAGCGTTTGCGATGAAAAACTTTTTCCGACCCTTCCAACAAGTTGTATTTCAACCAATTTTCACAATACCTTGACAAATTTACCTAAATCTTCCACATGAATCACTCTATCGATGAAAATCCGTTCAGTAGTTTTTGAGTTTATCGGGAACAGACAGACAGACGCGGCGGAGGACTTTGTTTTATAATATGTAGTGATGTAGTGATTCCACATCGGGAAGGGACCGCCATGAAGTGCGTTCGAAGTATCGTCATCGTCTGTATATTTCGGCCTCTTTTGTTCACCACTTTACGAATGATTGACGTACGCTACACAAGCTCAGAACGAATACGGGTGTTTCTTTTACGCACTCACAATTGCATCGGTACTTATATGTCGGCTTCGGCGACTGGCGAGTCGACATCATCCCTACAAAGCGAGCGGAAATGTCAACATGTCTGACTGCCAAGTGCCTAATAGACGGATATGATAAATCTTAGCATTCATCGATAGTTTAATGATTTTATGACGCTGGAGATCCTACCATCACTACGTAACTGCCGTATTCATTTATCCACCAGAACCACTAGGATATATCAGCCCGAGGCTTCGCATGCTTTCTCACGGGATAAATATTGATCTCGGGATATATCCATGTCGAATCCGTTCTGTAGTTTTGGCAAGAAGAGGGTATAACAAACATCTAGATATCCAAGTTTTCGCATTTATAAAATTTGTGTCATTTCAATCCGTATCAAGATTTCAAATCACACCGAAATTTAATGTGACGCGTTCTTTCATGAAAGTACGACGAAGTGTTAGACTGGCTTAAAAGATTTCGAATGTGGTGCTGGCACAGAGTATGTTTCATGAACTTCGCTTTTAGGTTATGGAGAAAGCTATGAGTTCTAAACCAACGATAGTTATCAGAACATAAGACATTTATTATGGAGATTTCGATCACACCAGAATTTTGTTCGACGCGTTCTTTCATGAAACTACTTCAAGTTAAGATTTTGAATAAGTACCAAATTTATTTACTTACTAGCTGGTGCCCGCGCCACGCCTTCGACGCGTTTTATCGGGATAAAAAATAGCCTATATGTTATTCCAGGTCCCAAACCATACCCATACAAAATTTCAGCCTAATCGGTTCAGTAGTTTTTGCGTGAAGGAGTAACAAATATCCATACATCCATCCTTACAAACTTGTACGTTTATAATATTAGTAGGAAGTAGGATTACCAATTAGTTCTCATTATAGGTAAGTGAATTTTTGTAATTAGTATGAGAATAAAGTTTATTAAACCATAATAAGTAGCTGACATCGTACAGTTTGTTTCGTGAAGAAACTAGTGAACTTTAAGGAAACTTTAAAACTTTCAGGGTATAAAGAAAGCTGTAAGTTTTAAAAAACCCAACTAAGTAGAAAAAATGGCAGCTAGCAGAACAGGGGAAATAAACAAACACAAAGCTCAAGATCAAGGTGCAGTTTAATATGACAGGATACAAGCCATAAATGGATTAGCCTGAGCACCACAAAAACCCTTTCCTTTCCATAAGTCAACTTTTACCACTCTTACGGAATTCAAAACATGTCGTCTGTGATAGAACTTGCCCGTCCGTCACAGAACAGCGAATGAATCCCATGCTGATCTTGAAAATTGAGCTTTAGCGCCATTTGAATAGTGCTGCTTGGCACGGCTTCAGCCTGCGATAAAATCTACTTCTTTACGTATAGCATAAAAATGGTCAGGCATTGTAAGTCAAGTTTTGTTGATATCTTTCATTGCAACCTGTCAGGGTCCTATTTTCACTAAATTCATCGCTTCACCGTAACAATGGTACCGTCTCAGAATGACATATTTTGGCATTTTACCTTTGATGAAAGAAACTACAGATGGACGCGTGTCAAAAGTGTCAAGGTTAAGGAAACCATTCTAACCATGATCCAAGAAAATCGGTCTGCTCTTCCTTGTGTCTCCAGTTGCCACTTTATTTCAACAAAATGTAGAAGTTGGGAAACAAGGGTCAATTGAAAAATCAATAAAAAAATAGCAATCGTCAATTATGTTTGTTAAATCAGTCAAAACAGGGTTAGTTAAACACGAGTCAATGTGATAAATTATTGGTAAATACCACTGATGTAAAAAAAAGGGGTAAATAAAAAACCACATAGTTTTATCAGATTCATACAGGAGCTCGGGGAGTTAAGATTTTACGGTACTGGTAACACCAGGAAACAAATTCGTCTTTTCATTGACGTAAACTGGAGACACCCAGGTGACCATCGTGTCTCTGAAGAGCATACCGGTTTTCTTATACCATGATTCTAACAATCTCCCCGTGTAAAAAGCACAGCACGCACTATTTTGAGTTTCTTTTACGATTCTGCGACGAGACCATTGTCATATTATAAGTAATTGGTGAGCAGGATTCGTCCCCAGGAAATAAACCTTGGTACAATTATTTTCAGCAGATAAATTAAACATGAATTAAAGTAGGAAGCTAACCTAACCATACAAAACATTTGACATTTATCAGTATCCAACCGAAAATGAGTCTAATTACTCGAATGACACGCGAGCTTGCGTGGGCGACGCGCGTGATGTAATGTGTTACATTAATCGTGCGATTATTTAATCTATAAACTTCTTTGTTTTTCATTCATCTTTTAAGGTGTATAATGGCTTCCATAGTTTTAAATAATCAGCTAGTTAACACAGATGTATTCAGAGTGTATCAATCCACTCATGTTGTTTGCGCCGCTCATGTTTTCATTCTCTTTCGTTTGTTGTTCTTTTCTTTTGATCGTCGTAGATAGACCTTCGGTAGTCAATACATATTATGAAACAAAGTCCTCCGCCGCGTCTGTCTGTCTGTTCATTGATTTTCAAGAATGATTCATGAGGAAGGTTTAAGTATCTAATTTGTCAAGATTTTGTGTAAATTGGTTGAAATATAACGATAGTTGTTGGAAGTGACGGAAAAAGTCAAGCCGCCTGGGAACTTTCATCGAAAACGCTACCATATGAGATATATGCTCTACTACTAGTGCGAAGCCGGGGCGAGTTGCTAGTATTATTATATTTATTTTAGATGGTACAAGTAGCGGCTCGTAAGTCTAGCCCTGAGCGATACGCGGAGGGGATAGCTGTGCATGGGTAATGTACCGCTAGCCCCGCCCAGGTACCTTATTTTTTACTTCTGCGCAATAACGGTCAGCGCTAAAGTTACGTGCCGCTATTTGTAATACGATATCATAATGTAACAGCAAAGATTTATAGGTAGAAGTAACGTTCGTAACAAGATGGGTTGGACACAATGAGTGACAAAACACAATGTCAGGAAGTACGCACATTACAACAAATATGATTGGATTGACGTGGATTATTTCAGTAGCCATCGTGCATTACAGCGAATTGTTTTCGTAACACAGTCGCTATAATGGTGCATTCAACATGCGGCTAGCTTCACTTAGATTAGCAAAACGAGTCTTTTGTTAACTTCAGATTTTGAGAAAATGTTAACGTTATTGTTGTAGCAAATACTTATTCTAAAATAGTACTGATGCTCATTTGGTTCTGATCAAATGAGAATCAGTACACAATGCAAAAGCAACAAATATCTATGTATTGTATTCGTTATATCAGTCATCTCATCTAGTACCCATAACACAAGCTCTGCTTAGCTTGGGGCTAGATGCTGTGTGGATTGTGTAAAATTATTTATTTTATTATTATATCTATAGTTTTGAACGACCACGCACCAACTTGAAAAACGTAATCACCCGACGAAAAGCTTACAGTAGTATTATTTAAAAATGTCATGAAATAATATTCTATTAAAGAAAATTAAAAGCAAATGATAGAAAAAAATTAGAACCAGAAATTACAATTGAAACAATTGAGCTAACTGCAGAATGTTACAAACAAACTACAGGTAGCTCAACTGAACTAGTTACTCTTTGTATTGTACCTACAATCTCGAAGCATATGTTATGTTCATCAGTCAGATAACGTAACCAGAAGCACATGTTAAAGACAAATAGAGAATCCCTTCATGAAATGTGGGAAATTAAATGACGTCATTGCACATCCTCTTAAGCTCCAAGAAAGTACGTCATTAACTTGATCCATGTATAAATATTTTTCGCATTTCTTAGATAAAGCGAGAATGTGTCGAGCTGTACGTATATTTATCGGTACGTGTAAACATTGCGCGGCAAACAAGAAACTGGCATTTCCTGAATTGCAGCGAGTGACGAATTCTCTTCAATACGTAAGAGATACAATAAGACGTTTTTTTTTTCAACTCTGCTATTAAATTTGTTTATTCCGTCAACTGTCCAGTATTCATTATTAATTATAGATGGTAAAAAGTAACGTTAATGGTAAAAACGTATAACGATTCTTTGCTAAGAACTCCTTATAAATGTATCGTAAAACAAACAATGGTCAGTTTAGATGTCGCCATAATTAAAATAATTCGACAGCACAATTTTTTTTCATCCTTTTTAATTCAATCATTATGAAACGGACAGCAATATTTTTAGTAATTACTATCAAATTGGGTACAGTTCTGAAAAGCCCATATGACGGATCCACTTGAAATTTGGTACACATTACGTACAAATATGAAAATAAAAATGAAAGTTATTCCTCCAAGATAAAAAGCTGATAGTGATTTAGTAGAATTAATGAGTCTACCTGCTTTATCAGCGTTGGATGCCATCACTCTGAATGTGCCGAAGAGAAGGACCAACAACCGCTGGGTGCAGACCGGAAGCGCCATCAGTATTCTGTGGACAAATCATAGTGATAGTAAATACATACAATACAAATACTCTTTACACCAAGATAAAGAATAACAGAACAGGAATACACGAACACAGAAACAGTTGCACAATGGGCGGCCTTAACGCTAAGAGCGATTTCCTCCAGGCAACCTTTCTGGCCCCGGAATATCATACACCTACGCATCTTTTTATACCGAAAAAACGCGTGTAAAACCGCAGGCAGACGCCAGTCATAAGTATGTAGGTCATAATCATACATAACCTACTGTAAAGTGTTCCAAGAATCATACATAGAGTTCATTACCTAAATGTAATACGAAATATAAAGTAGTTTTTCAAATTTCAAAAAATTTATAGAGCAGATCCATTTCAAAACATTTTTTAACGTAACAGCAGAAAAAGCAGCGATTAATATAATTACAGCAACAATGGCTACCAATGATCCACTTTGTACAGGAAAATTTACATAATGCGAGCACAGGTTGTTAACCCTTCCCTGAATGCAACACCTGCTTGATAACATAATGATTGAGTGTGTATGTGTATGAATCTTTCTTAATTCTTGTAAAGAGGTTTGAAGGTTTTTGTACGGAGGGCGGTCCTAACATTTTTTTTTTCTGGTCTGTTCCATAACATAATATCTTAAAGCGTCATGTTTCTGAGATGTTCACAGATGAAAATAACTATTCCTGTATTTTTTTTTATTTTTGTATATTAGAATCAGAAAGCTGACGCTTTACGAAATTATGTTATACTAGGACATTTTTTATTTGTATATGTGTCCTCTATTCAAATATACAAATTATATAGAGAAAAGCGATTTTGAAAAAAAAATTGTGTGGTAACCCCCTAACATGGGAAGGGCCAACAATTTTAAACCCATTCAAAAGTAGCTTAGCTTTGAACCAAATATTGATAGAGGCGGAAATGAAGCCTGAATAATCTTGAAGAACGAGAATAGGAACCTACACATGAATAGAACTAGCTATTAGATGCTCATAACTGCATCGTTGGACGATAAACATTATGTGGTTTGCGGTAACATGAGGAAAATAGAAGAGGTCATTCGAATGTTATCGTATTTCATAGCTCGAATCATTAAACAACGTACACGGATGAAAGCTTCCTTGACATAGATTCTAGATCCAGATTTCAATAACTTTATTTCTTTAGGCTTACAAAATAAGCACTTAGACAAGTCAAATTTCATACTATAAGAAACAGCTTCGGGACCCCTTCGGGATCATATTCTATACAATAGTGAAAGAATTTTCAAAATCGGTCTATAATTGGCGGAGATATCGCGTAACATACACACAAAAAACATACAGACGAATTAAGAACCTCCTCTTTATGAAGTGGGTTAAAAAACGTGCATACATGTACAGCTGAACATAGCAGTCGGTTAAAAAATGTTTGGGAGCGTAGTTGAGTGATGATGATGAGTCTTATTCACATAACTTGCCAGCGGCGTGCACACCTTTTTCCGGAATTAATAAATAAAAAAAAATATCAAAAGCCTATTTATGTTATTCCAGGTTTAGAACTACATTTATGCAATATCCGTTCAGTACTTTTGGCGTGAAGATGTAACAAGCATACATCTATCTATCGATCCATTCATCCAAACTTTCATATTTATAGTATTTGCTTAATTTTTATTTACTAGCTGCTGCCCGCGTCTTAGCCCGCGGTTTATCGTGACAAAAAATAGCCAATATGACCTGGAAGATAGTAGTTCAGTAAGAAGTTCCAAGAAGTTCAGTAGTTTTTGCGTGAAAGAGGAACAAAAATCCATACATCCATACTTACAAACTTTGACATTTATAATATTAGTAGGAAGTAGGATTAGTGTGAACGACATAAATCAATATACAGCCAATTTATAACACAGCTAGATCCTGCCCGCGCCTTCGCACGCGTTGTGAAACGCGTTTCTATGGAAACGCTTAAAGGTTATTTCTATCCCACGGGAACTGATTTATGGAATAAAAGTAGCCTGTTTTATTCTAGGCCAACTACCTGTATACGAAATTGCATGTTCATATCATTGTATGCCCGATGGTAAAGGTAACAATCATCCAAACTTCGCATTTATTATATATAGTGCATTTATAATATTAGTGTTATGTGAAGTGATTTATGGTCTTCGTGTTTTACCTGGAATACTTGCATTTAATCTAACTGTGCAGTGCATTTCGCGATATGGGTTAATGAGTTTTTGGGCAATAAGCACGCATTTTAGTAACCGAAAGATGGCGGAAAGAGACCTATAACTCGTAACCATTAATCTGTAACTATTTGAACCAAACGCGCTTTGGATTTCCAATGTATGAGTATGTAGAATGTGTTCGTAGATTTTATGGTTAAAATACATCATTGATGATGTCCTCCAAGCCGAATCTTCGGTCACGGTGGCCAGTCTCAGGGGAGACTCAGGTGCGCAGGCCAGGACATACATATTATAATGCCCAAGTGTGTGCGCAAACACAAGTGCACTCTACTATCTCACACTCATAATCCGATAGGTAGACCGACACAACCGGAGAGAAGTAGGGAAAATCCCACCCAATACATTTTTACCAACGTGTTATATGACGTGCAAACGTATAGACAATGGTCCAGTTTCATCATAATAATGTCACCTGAATAAAAAAACATAGCCAAGGGAACTCTTCATATGTATTTAGTCAAAAAACTTCTTCAAAGTGGAAAAAAGCTACACTGCCGATGTCCTATCGGGCATTGCTATTGCTTTGTTGCATTGTCAAATTGCCTTTGCTGTTGTATTCCAATCACATATTTTGCAGCCAAAAGGTCAAGTAAATTATAATAACGTAAATAATTTGAATGGTGCCGTTATGTCAAGAGGCATCAAAATTCAGGTCGCACGTCCAATTCCATACTATAAACATGCATTGACGACCGATGTGGCGCGGCGGGCGAAGGTCCGCCTGCGACGCAGAAGGTTGCGGGTCCGATTCCCGCCTTGGGGCAAATGTTTGTACGATCTGCAAATATTTGTCTCGGGTGTTCTGGTTATTTTCTATGTATAATAAAAAATATCTATCTATGTAATATATTGTATTAAGTATATCAGTCATCCCCATAACAGTACCCATAACACAAGCTCTGCTTAGCTTGGGGCTGGACGATGTTGTGTGCATTGTCCAATATTATTTATTATTTATTTATTGTTTCCGACAGTTATAATATAACATAAAATTATAATAAAAGCTCATAATTTAAAGTTACATAAAAAGGTAGTACTGTTTTTTTTTTTTTTTTTGCCACACTCTTTCTCTTAATGCTGAGCAAAGATAACAGATTCATTTTAATAAAATACAAATTATGTCACAAAAAAATATAGTTAAAAACTAAAACCCGACTACATAAAAATCTTAAACAGGCATTCACCTATTGTCCATAGCATTTTCTTTTGATACTTAGGTAGTCGGAGGCCTTTGTTACAAATTGTACCCTAGGTATATGGGGTGGGTGCCCCGTGCTAGTTTTTAACTATATATTTTTGTTACACCTTTTTGCTAATAGTTTGAGAGTCGTTAACCTCACAAACGGTTTCGGAAAGTACAAACAAAGACCTTTGCAACGATACCACACACGAGCATATTTACTAACATTGAAATTTTCGACCATTTCTTCGACCCCCGCTATCTCGTTAGACCCCCATTTTTATCTGACGTCACATAGCCTATAACCATTGGGCCATTAAGGCGAATCATATGACATCTCATTTGTTGAAATCGGACCAGTAGTTTCAGCGCTACCAGGGAACATAAAAATCGGCTACATACATACATGCATACATAGGGTGTCAAAATCATAACCCTCTCGTAGTCGGGTAAAAAAACCCGTCCCTATTAGCCACATAATTATTTTAGTATGATTTCTATTCAACGAAAAAATACAGTGTTAAGATATTTATGATAATTTAGTTGTACAGGTACTTTTGATGACTGGGGGAGGGTTGTTTTCTAGAGTAAAACGTTTTTCTGATTATTTAACTTACTTTCAATAATATTAATCATATTTTCCTGTTCTAAGAATAATCAGTCGAGCTAAGCAGAGCTTGTGTTATGGGTACTAGATGACTGGTATAGGTACATAAAACAAAAAGGAAAACAGAAACAGACTGCAAAACAAATTAATTCTGTGGCATAATACCACAGCGTTGTGAAAGGACTTTATTGACAAAGAAAATAACAATCAAATAATATAAAGAAATTAAACTAGTATTTACAATTGAAACAATTGAGCTAACTGCAGACTGTTGCAAACAATCTAGAGATAGCTCAACTGGTCCATTGTGAAAGTCATATGCCTGACATTATGGCTGGCTAGCACAATGGCAGGATGATACAATAATGATCTATTCAGCAATTTGGCTTATTGTGAACTAAAAACGTGAGAAGCATCCATATTGTTTATTGCTGAAATAAAAATAGTTTTTGTACTAAACAATTTGCACATCAGAAAGTGCTTGGGTGTTTGAGATTACAGATTTGACGAAATAAATTAAGACATACATTAAATTTGGATTTTTTTACATAATCGATGCCGCTTGTTTCCATGAACTGGATACTGGCAGAAAAGTGGCAAACCAGACACATATTGCCAATAACAAAGAAGTCAAGTCAAGTCACGACTTTACAACTGGTTCTTGGGATTTTCTATACAATAGTGAAAGAATTTTCAAAATCGGTCCATAATTGGCGGAGATATTGCGTAACATATATACAAAAAAACATACAGACGAATTGAGAACCTCCTCCTTTTGAAGTCGGTTAAAAATGATTGTTATGAAATGGACTGCTACATTTTTAGTCATGTGAAATTAGTATAGTTCAGTTTTGGTGACATTTGAATTCAGACACCAGTGTCCAACTGATATTGATAGATAACCCTAAGCATAAAACTTTTGAAACTATCATGGTTATTTACAACACTAAAGTTAACGGGATGAGATCAAAACTCAAATCATGGTAAACATCCCGTTAACTTTAGAACCCTAAGCATGTCAATAACACAGGCATAAAAAAAGCTAGAACAACTTACTTCCGTATTTCATCAACCTGCTCATCATCAGGCAGTTCCACAGCCGCAAACAGGTGCATCTCCCCATCCCGGCCAAATACTCCACCTGGTATTTTCCTGTTACAACAAAAAATCTTATCAGACAAACCTTATTAGGTACCCTTTGGAAACTATTATGGTTACGTTAAAAACTGTTTTTTGAGCAATTAACAGTAAAGTCACTATAACACACACAGAGCCTGATATTAGATAAAAGATAAAATTCATATATAAGTCACTAGATACTGCCCGCGCCATCGCCCGCGTTTTATCGGGATAAAAAATAGCATATATGTTATTCCAGGTCCCAAACTATACCCATACCAAATTTTAGCCTAACCGGTTCAGTAGTGTTTGCGTGAAAGAGTAACAAATATCCATACATCCACTCATACAAACTATGACATTTATAATATTAGTAGGACTAGCCCCTGTCTGTGGTTTCCTTAAATGGTACCAGGGGCCAATTCTGCTAACCAATCACTTTACTATGACAATGGTATTGTCGCAGAAACATCCATAGATGAAAAAACTGTAGATAGTATGTGCAGTACTATATTTTTTCTTTATTAAGAGGTTTGGCGCACATGCAGTTGATGCCCTGGTGAGTTTAACAGAACCAAACAATATCTATCTAACATAACCAGAGATTGCATTCTAGCTGTTCCTGAAACATGCTATACTATAAAGCTGTTGCAGTGACCTATATCCTTATAACTAAATGACACAATACTAAATAAATAAATAATGTTGGACAATTGACACAGCATTATCTAGCCCCAAGCTAAGCAGAGCTTGTGTTATGGGTGCTAGATACCTAACAGATATACTTAATATAAAACACTACACAGATAGATATTTTTACTATACATAGAAAACATCCTGAACAAATATCGGCATGATCATAAAAAAATTGTCCCGAGGCAGGAATCGAACCCACAACCTCCAGCGTCGCAAGCAGACCTTCACCCACCGCACCACAGAGGTAGTTTTTTCTAAAGTGCAGCACTATTTGCTATTTGCATGAGATTGATAGATTGGTTTCAAGCTTGACACTTTCGAAATGTGTCCCTATATCTGTAATTTCTTTCATCAAAGGTAAAATGCAAATTGGATGAGTAGTTATCTATTTGTTTTCAAAACCGAACCAATAGAGTTGTGGAGACTAATTCCTTTATAAAACATATATAAAACCAGCGTTCCTCTACTTCTTGAGGAGCAACATTATGCTGAGCAGGACTTATTGGTTCCTAAGTCACATTTTGCTATTATTTACTGCTATTATTAGAACTAGGTAATTTTAATTATGTAGTTTTCTCAGTAAGATTAAAATATAGCCACTAGCTGTACTTCTGAACCAATTAACAAATCTTCATTCTTTATATCAAAACTTTATCTTTTAACCAATTGTTTAGATAAGTCCTTTCTCATCATAGAAGATTAGGATTTGTTAATGCTAACTATGTTATCATTGAAGTTTTATCAGATTTGTATTGATTCAAAGGGCCAATTAAATGATAACACATTTTTATCAATCACTTAAAGATCACTTCAAGTCAACAGATAAAAAAATCATAACATGTTGGTTGTGTTATTGTCATGTTGCAACAAGAAAATTATCTTATGGTGTTGCTTATTAATAATACTATAGGACTGATTCAATTCATTACACATGAATATTTAGACATAGAGGAGAATAGAAACACAGTAACTCACCGAAGAAACTTTTTCAGTACACTGGCAATGGTATACACTGAATAATTATCAACATTGACCAGTCGGCCTGTCTGCAAGAAATGAATGAGCTTCTTCATAGCCCCCTGATGACCCGGGGCGCGGAAAACATCGCGCCGCAAAGGCGCCTCTTTGTTTAGCTTCAGAATCAGCACCTGTTACACAAGTTACCCATCACTGTATATATTACACACACAATTTCCAACCAAGGAGTATCTTCTATCCCATAGTAACCACGGTATCATATCAAAATACTAACAAGCAAAGGCCCTGGAATGTCATCCTTGCAGACTTCGAGCAAGGGTGCACCGAACTTCACTTTTTCCAGCCTTCTCGGGTACGGAAGAGAACTGGGATGGCCGCAGGACGTGACCACATTGCTCAATGTGGCTGCTCGTCGGTGCATTCTTCTTGCCCAGCCGCTCATTTTGAAAAATTACCGCAGTTTACTAGTTGATTATAAATCAAAGAATCAATTTGAGTTTTTCAGATGGTTGGAATGACCAGACTCATCTTGGTGATGCTTTGGTGATCTGTTTTATAGAATGAATTCAAATAGCATACAACTAAAACGCAAAACTGTTTTATATTTCGATTAGGTTCTACTACATATGATTTATATTTTTTTCTTGATTGATTTCGAAGACAATTGATTCGAAGCAGAGGAGCGCAGACGCGAACGCCCACCCGCCGTCTTTACCACAGACTAACTAAAATTAAATTTTTATTTCTGTTTGAAAATGTAGCGAGCTATCAATCAAAGCAACAAGCAACGCAAAGTCAAGTCTAATACTGAATTTTGGTATTACTACATCATGACATTATCACGAACGTATGACAGTGACTGCAGCAAAGTAAGTATGATTTTTCATTACTATGCTTTTTGTTTTGCTTTCTGTTTCCTTCCTTCACCACGCGACGCGACACAATCGACCTCAATCGACTGATGTTATTGTCGAATCAACAAAAATTTAATTATTAGAACTGCAAATTGGAATATGGGGGATTGCGATGATGATTGGCAAAGTGACTCCGGTGAAGGATCTACTGTTGTCCAGTCAGCTTCGGCCCCAAGATTGAATTACAATGCGAGAATTTTTCGTCCAAGTCACGGGGGTGGTGGACCACAGTCAGGCGGAAACAGAGGTCGCAGTAATGAAAGCAACTGGAGAGCTCGCGATGGACCTTCTGATTCAAATCGTCGCGATAATAGAGACAACCGTGATAATCGCGGTAGTCGTGACAGTCGCGATAACTATCGCGACTCCCGCAATAACCGAGGTGACGACAACAGATCCGGCTTTAGAGCTCCTAATGGTCCTCAGAAGACTATGTCTGTTCCATCACAAAAAGTTGGTCGTATCATTGGCAAAGGAGGTTCGAAAATACGCGATCTGGAATTTGAATCCGAAGCTAAAATTAAAATCGGTGATTCAAGTGGTTCAGAGACTGAACTGACTCTAACTGGATCCGAAGACGCCATTGCCAAGGTGCAGGATATGATTTACAGTCTCATTGAAGATAGAGCTTCTGCTCCGCCTAAAGAAGATCTCAACAACAGCCATGATAGTAACGGAACAGATTTCTTCAAGAAAAATGATGCTGGAGTGCAAGTCATTGATTGGTCTAAGCTTAATGCTCATCATGAAAATCATCAACAAGAAAGGTGGAAAAACTTACCTCCTATCATTAAAGATTTCTATCAAGAAGATCCAGCCATCACGAGGATGAATCCAGCTGAAGTTTCACACTGGCGAAAAGCTAACAATGACATTCAAGTCAAGAGAACCTTTGATGAAAAACCAGGAATGAGACCCGTTCCCAATCCAGTGCTAACATTTGAACAGGCATTCCAGCACTACCCTGAAATACTCCAGGAGATCTATAAGCAAGACTTCACAACACCTTCCCCTATTCAAAGTCAAGCATGGCCTATCTTGTTGAGAGGTGATGACTTGATTGGTATTGCTCAAACTGGTACAGGAAAGACTTTGGCTTTCCTTCTACCTGCTTTAATCCATATTGATGGCCAGACCATACCCCGGGAAGAACGTGAGGGCCCAACGGTTCTTATCATGGCACCAACAAGAGAACTGGCACTGCAAATAGACAAAGAGGTCTCTAAATACCAGTATAAAGGCATCAAATCTGTGTGCCTGTATGGAGGTGGAGACAGGAAGGAACAGATCAAAGTAGTAGCAAAGGGAGTTGATATAGTTATTGCTACACCAGGCCGTCTGAATGATCTTGTCATGGCAAGACATCTTAACATCATCAACTTCTCCTACATTGTCTTAGATGAAGCAGACAGGATGTTAGACATGGGCTTTGAGCCCCAGATTCGCAAGTCTCTATATGATGTAAGGCCTGACCGCCAAACGGTCATGACCTCTGCTACTTGGCCGAGTGGAGTGCGTAGGCTTGCTGAGTCCTACATGCAGGATCCCATCCAGGTTAATGTGGGATCACTAGATCTGGCTGCAGTACATACCGTAACACAAAGAATTCAGTTTGTGGAAGAGGATGACAAGGAAGCAGCCCTGTTTGATTTTATAAACAACATGGAGCCAACTGATAAAATCATAATTTTCTGTGGCAAAAAAGCCACTGCCTCGCATATTAGCACTGAATTGGCTATGAAGGGGATAGAATGCCAATCTTTGCATGGAGACAGAGACCAAAGCGACAGAGAAGCTGCCTTGGAAGAAATGGTTGAAGGTACTGTTAATATTTTAGTTGCAACTGATGTGGCATCTAGGGGCATAGACATCAAGGATCTTACACATGTTATAAACTTTGACTTTCCCAGACATATCGAGGAGTATGTCCACAGAGTGGGTAGGACCGGACGAGCTGGAAGAACAGGCATATCCTTGTCATTTGTGTCGAGAAAGGATTGGGCACATGCTAGAGAGTTGATCAAGATTCTGGAAGAAGCTAACCAGGAGATTCCTGATGAGCTGGAAAACATGGCTGAAAGGTTTGAGGCCATGAAAGTACGCCGGGACCGCGAGGGCGGCGGCGGCCGAGGCGGGAGGGGCGGCGGCCGCGGTGGCGGTGGTGGCCCGAGACGTGATCGGTGGTAATAGCTCTCTGGAGATTCTCCCTAAAGCAATTGCAAATAAATTTTTACAATCCTGGGAGTACTTATACTTATCCTCTTGACTCCTTGTTTGGTATGGAGTGTAGTAATAAGATTATTTTATTTTTAAACATTAGCATGGGCTAAATTGTACGGCCTTAAAATTTCATCAGTCCTTATGTTTGTTTCTAAGACTAAAACATATAGATAGTAGGTGATATAGGTAGGTGATATCACTGATAAACCTGCCTAAATTGCAAGGAACCAGAAAAAATTGGTTTGCTAGTGATTTATTTATTTTGTTCCTTTGTCAAGAAAAATATGTAATAGCGTAGGCTGTGATTTGTTTTGCATAACTTCCTTCTTGTTTCTCTTCAATTGTCATAGAGTTAAGATTCTAACAGAGAGATCTGGATTATTTTATATACAGTATTCTACAGTAGGTGTGTGCCTATACTAAGTAGTTTATTAATGTAACCAGTACCTAAATGTAAAATTTCTAAGAATAAAACAATAATTCGTTATTGATTTATGTATTTTCATTCAATGTTCACATACCTATAACGATAACGATTTGCAGCAAAAGGATTATTTCAAAGTTAAAATTTAACCAATTTACCTCTAAATTAGACAGCAAATTTGATCATAAATAGGTGAAGGTAACACTTACATAATGTAACATTTTATAAATACATACTTATTCACTACAAGCGTGCACTGCTAACAATTATGTGCGAATTTTGGAATAATATTACAATAAGAATTGTCAATAGGATAATTTGTATGAAACAAATCTTTCAGTGTCACGAAATCGTCTTGCATCTCTGAAACATAAACAAATACCTACTTTATTTTTCGAAATGTACTTTAACTGAAACCAGCATAAATAAAATAGTAATATAATTACTATAACAGAGTATAAATTCAACATAATTTGTATAAGTTAAAAAAAAACATTATTTAGGCGAGCTCTAATCTTTTCATTTCTTTGAAGAGTTCGACGCCCATCCTTGCAGGTGAACGGGTGACGATGACGTTGGCCTTTTCTAGGGCTTTGATCTTGTCCATGGCACCTCCCTTTCCTCCTGAGATGATGGCTCCAGCATGGCCCATTCTTCGGCCGGGCGGCGCGGTCAGACCAGCGATGAATGAAACCACAGGCTTAGCATTTCGTCCCTGAAAATCGCAATCAAAAAGGGTTCATAAGAGAAAGACAATAGAAATGAGTTTGTTATGGAACAAAATGCGACTGTGAAACTTGAATGTTGTAGATTTTGTTGCCGCGTTTCTAAGTAGTTACTTTGTCAGCACAATATTACCGTCACTTTCTTTACGATCGCAATAAAAAGGACAGCCACAGTTTCAGTTTTGTTAAAATTAACGCGCTCCGGTTGATATATTAATTTAACCAATTTTAGTTGTAATTAATATATCACACGAACCGCGAGCGCTACCTATTAGGGATCAACAAGCATTGATTTTGTCTGTGGTATTGATAAAGTTCGAAAAGAACAAACCTAAATACAGTTCCGACCGAATTATCTACATCACAAACAAAACCAGTGTTTGTCGATCCTTATTGAAGTCAGCGCTCGCGCTCTAGTATCGATACCAATATCAATGTATAAGGGAAACATTATGAAAATTAAACCATGTATTTCTGAAGTACATGAAAGCAAAATGTATGACGTGCTTATTAAATAAAATACTCAAGTTTACATAAATACAATACAATGGCAACGCTATGTTTAATAATTATTCGGTAAATACAGTTTAATGTTTCGTATGTGTAAATCCGAGATGGCAAATAAAGCTACAATGATCAATTTTAACATTTTACGAAACAACTGCTAAATAGATAATGAAAAAATGCATCTAAAAATTTATTGGTGGTCAAAAGATTTCTAACGCAAAAGTCAAAACGAAATAAACTTATGATATCCTTTGGAGACTTCGAAGGTACCTTTTTGTTCTGTTCAACAAAACAAAATCTGCATTAGATCAATGAAACAAAAGGAAAGAGAATAAACTGCTAACTCAGATAAAGCCTAATTTGTCCAGGAATTTCCTTATACATAAGCGTTAGGAATTTTCTAAGACAAGCTGGTTTTATCTGATTCTAAGAAGAAGCATCTTTGTTGAAGATCTTAGTCTCTTAAGCACAAGCCCACATTGTCCACCCTCTACATTTCTGTGAATTTTGACAGTAACTATCAGTTTTTCTCCTCTGATACGTCAGGGGAGAAAAAAATTGTCAACAGAAAACAAACGACTCTTACATAGTAGTTGCTTGAATCATCATCGGTTTTTAAGGATCAGCTCACACCGAGACGCAACGCGAGGCATCTCGAGACGCAGCGCGGCGCCGGCGTGGGGAGTTTTCGTATTATGTCGATTAAAATTTGTATTTTTTTGTATAGTAAATCAATTTATATTTTGTATCACTCTCTTTTAAACTGCGAGCAGCGTAGCATCTCGGTGTGAGCTGACCCTAAATCATTCACTCTACAGCTTTGCTAGCCCACAGCTGAACATAGGCCACCGATAAGCACCTTAATGGCTCTTACCATAAGAGCTTAGTGCCATACTCCTCAGTTTTTAAGTAATAGTGCCTATTTCTACCATCACTGAAGAAACTTCTAGATGATAAAGTTCCTTCTGGAAAAGTGTGGTCAAACTAAGGCCACATCTTAACTTAAATGAGATGGTGGCCAAAAGCTTGACCATTAACAATATATTTAAAAAACTTACAGAGTTGTTCTTAATCAGGTAGTCCGAAGCCAGCTCCTCAGCATTCCCGCCGATCTCTCCTATCATGATGATCCCCTTAGTCTCGGGGTCCTTGAGGAATACTTCCAGGCAGTCGATAAAGTCCGTGCCGTTGAAGGGGTCTCCTCCGATGCCCACGCAGAGCGTCTGGCCTAGGCCTGTCTGAAAATAAAACAATTGAATGAAGACTTTATTTCACCAATAAATAACAAAACAAAATAAAAACCTAAACCACTAGTAAGTGAAGTTCCTTATATAAATAAAAATTTTAAAGCACTCTTTAAATAGCTCATTATAACAAAACAAAGCTACGAGACAAGGAAGGCGTCACTCATCAATTTCGCTTTCGTTAAAGACTCATTGCTATCAGACTTGCAAATTAGATCACATGATTTAGATACAACATGGAGTATTAGATACATCAAGCGTCATCGATTAAAGATTTTAACACACCATTGACGCGACAAAACGCGATGCTTCAAATCTTATTAATTTTATATGACCAGAAACACGTTATTAACATCAGACGCGAAGAAACGTCGTCGGGTGTTTACTGTAAGGTATGCAGGTAGTTCCACAAGTTTGTGGGTAGATTCTGTCTTTTCTCACTTGTGTCAGAGTGGAATAAACGATAACCGAGCAACGTGTCTTTTTGTGATTTTTCTTACCCATTTCCCGTAAATAGTACTAAATACCTACATCAATGTGATTCTGGTCATAGAAAATTAATACGATTAGATTCAACTTATCACGCATCGCGTTTCGTCGAGTCGTTTCAATAATGTGTTTGCGCCTTAATCCAATCAATGACCTAAAATGACGCGATGATCTGTTAACGGTTCCGAAGGTCAATATTGAATTATCAGTAGATATTGGACGTACATGGTCAAGGTCGCGATTATTTACGTAAAACATGTTAATTTTTCGCGTCACTTATTAAGTTATTACGTATTTGAAGATCGTGAAGGTTGACTTGTAATATAATCAGGACTTGCTACATGCAAGCAGTTTTATTTATATTGAGATTTGTTAAGAGTGCAACAGTTTTAAACCTATCTAATTGCGAGAGGTGAAGGGGGGAGTTAGAAAGGACTTTTGCCCTGAAATAAGCTCTGTATACTTTGGGGCTTGATGGTTATTAAATTGTCAACTCTATGCCATTGCAGAACAGTACTTTTTCTATAATATCAACAGAATAAATACAGCTCTTATCTGACCTTTATATGAGATTTATAAGTATATAGATAGAAAACTATTTATTGTACAATACAAAGATAAGAACAGAAATAAATGCTAAATATGGTAGAAGTGCAAAGCGCAGCCATTTCGCTATAAGCGATCTCTTCCAGGCAACAAGAGTAGGAGACAATAGGCAGTGGGAGAGTCAATTAACTTACCACAGTAGTTTGGAACACGGCTTCATAAGTGAGGGTGCCAGAACGGGAGACAACCCCGATACACCCCGGCTTGTGGACGGATGCAGGCATGATACCAATCTTGCACTTCCCAGGAGCAATGATTCCGGGGCAGTTGGGCCCTAGGAGGCGACTCTTGCTCTGACGCGTTAGGGCGTGCTTAACGCGAACCATGTCCTGGAAAATATAGAATACGCATTGTAAAATTGTAAATTTGAAAATTGTAAGAGATAATTTTTTGGTTCATGTTCCACGCACACGAAGCCGCGGGCAAAAGCTTGTTAAGAGTCCAAGTGAAACCTCCATCTTGTGCAACGACTACTAACAAAAACTGAAAAGGTTTAAGGACCCAAGCTTTTTATCATCTAGCTAGATGATCTAAATCTAATATAATAAGTGTCCAATATAATTTATTTATTTTCCCGACGATTAAGCAAGCAAGTGTCCATCCCTCTGATCGCGTAAATTTTGAAAGCTAACCTTACTGTAGAAATAAAACTTACTGCGAGATTAACTTCGTAATACCCTACTCCTACTTATACCGTTTTTTTTTAGTTTTTTTTTTGTGTTCTGTTTTCATCTGCTATCATTCTTCCGACTATGAGCAAATTTGATGTAGGTGAGAGTCGTTTCAAGGAATTGGTCCAGCGATCATTTCCCCATTGTTTCCTTTTATCATGCGTCAAGCTCTATGATGTGTTGTCTTCGCAGTCTCTAAGGGTAGCTTATAGTTGTCAGCTGTGATGCCACTTCATTAGGGTGTTGGTTAAGGCGTTGTTTGTATTTAACTGAGAATTGCTTTATTTCGTCCTTGATGGTGTTTATTTCCAGTTCGTCGTGTTGCTCAGTGATCATCAGGAACTACGGAGCATTGGATAGGTTTCTAAAGATTCCATTGTTTATTAATACTTTTTTTACAACTTTTGACTAAAACGATGATTAGCGGTCTTTTCAAATAATGCAATCTCTATTAGGAGTTTATTGTAAGGAATGCTTTGAATATGTAGGTACCTACTGAAAAACCAAGTTAGATAAGACTTACATGCTGAGGCACGCCTTCAGTGATAGCAACGATCAACGGCATCTCTGCCTCGATTGCCTCGAGGATCGCCTTGGCACACGCCGGCGGCGGCACGTATATGACTGTTGCATCCGCGCCTGTTTGATCCTTTGCTTCCTTCACAGTCTAGAAAAAAAACCACCAACGAGATTTTTATCTCGAATACGAGGAACTAAAACAATGCAAAAAATATTTAAAACATTAAAAAAACAGTCCAAGTGCGAGTGAGAAAGAGGTTTCGTTTTAGTGTTCGGGAGTCATACAATTAATTAATCCGGCGGAAAACTAATAAGGATACAGAGGCCAGACACACTTCGGGTTCTTTTCTAATCATATGTATACCACATATGATTAGAAAAGAACACGTAGAGCGGAAACTTCCGCCCCGGTTCCGACCACCAAAGTTCGCTATAAAATACTCAGTCTATCTCAGTCGGTCTCGCGGGCGTCGCCGACAGCCCGACGGAGATAGACTGAGTAATTTGTTTAACGTCTATCGACCTTGAGGCGATCCGGGGCGGAAGTTTCCGCTTTACGTATGTTACGTGTTTGTACTCATACGCCATATAGGAGTTTAGGTATTACAAGTTAGTCTAGACTTGAAAATAAAACGGTCATGACGATATTGTTAGGGGCTTAGTACTAGTACGATAAATGATATATAAAAACCTTGAACACTGGAAGATTCAGATGTTTCGTTCCTGCCTTCTTAGGCGACACGCCACCAACCACCTTTGTGCCATATTCGATAGCCTGCTGGCTGTGGAAGGTTGCAGTCTTGCCAGTGAAACCTTGGACTATTAACTTGGTATCCTTGGTGAGAGCTAGGTTTGGACGTGTTTGGGCATAGCCACTGCCGCCTCCTCCTCCTCCGCCACAGGGATTTGATTGATATCTAACACCAGCGAGTTTGAGTCCATCTAAAAATAATTATTAATCAAATAAAATGTTAAGACAAGAAATTCTTTAGGAGACATTACCTACTTCTGGTGGAAATAAATAAATTTTAGAGGCATTTGGTGGCTTCTCTCACATATGATTATTAATTAAACATACCTATTGACCAGCTGTTGACCTACACCTAAGCTATATAAAATGTGCATATAGTCGAAAATAATTTAAATTATGAAATGAAATTAAACATACGAATAGATAATTCAAGGATTAGGAAGCTGTATTTCCTATTCATTAGTAAAACTTTTCAAAATCAGGCATCACACCAGTAATTTTAAAGTGTAAAGTTTGTATTATCATCATACCAGCCCATACACATCCCCTGCTGGACATAGGCCTCGTAGATGTGACGCTAAAAATAGAGGTCCTGAGCCGCCTCCATCCATCGACTCCCTGTGACCGCTACAATGTCGTCGGTCCATCGTGTGGATGGTCTCCCATGTAGGGGGGTATTTGCCATAATCACCACGCTTTGGCGCAGGCGGATTGGTGATCGCAGTGTTGGTGTTGAAAAATACTCAAAAGTTTGTATATTTCCTTATTATTAAACTTTACCTATTATAATCAAATTTAAAAAAGTTATGGTATGAGAGTATGTATGTTATGAATATGGCACCAAGTCAATTGAAAACAATTAATTAGGTACCAGTGATACATGAAAAAGCATATTAAAAAACAGTTGAGATTCTTATGCATTTTTTAAGCGTTGTTTGCTTAAACATTGTGTAGATTATTATTTATGACTGTAGCTACCTCTCCCTTAATGATACCTAAGTGTCAAAGTTCAAATTCATTGCAGCAAATAGATTTGTTTATGGTGTTCAGTTAGATAGTTGTTACTTCCATTATCGTTACTGCATCAATCAATGTAGGTAGCTAATTATTGTATATCAGAGCTTTAGGTCAGTACTGAAAATGATGAACAGAAAAATAGAAAAAGTATTTTTAGCTTGAAGGTCTTGGTTACTCTACTGATTGGGAACGACTTTGAACTACGTAACACTGCAATATTTTTAATTTGCTTGAATAATAGATTATCTAACGAGAGTATAAATCGATCTTTTAGGTTCATGGAGACAATAGTGAAATAAGTAAAGCAGGGTCTAGGTTATCGAGATGCAAATACAACCAAAGTTTTTCCGGAGATTGTGTATGTTTTATATGCTCAGGAAATTAATTATACACATGTATTTACCTTTCAAACGGGGAAAAATCCTAGTAGAGCCTGCCATTTTAGATAAAATTGAATTTCTTACAAAAGCAAATAAGATAATTTCGTGACACTGACAGCCTAACCTACCCTACTTCTTCGTTCGCCAGCCATCACCCATTTACAATAAATTATATAACAAGCTAGTGCTGCCAGCTCACCCACTGAAAAAGTGCAAGACCAAACAGAAAAAATATTCTAAACTACCAATGTCAAAAGATAGAAATCTTTATTTGCAACTTCAGACATATACATACAAGTTACAACAATTATACAGTACACAAGAAAAAACTGATAATAAAATATAGTTGACTAATAGAAATAAACTATAATATTAATAAAAATGTAAGTAAGTAAAAAAAAAGTGGTATGCTAGTCAGAGTAACTTTGTAAGATGGGGTAGTGTCTTGTCAGATGAGTATAGGTTGGAATATGGTGTGCGACAGGGCGGGCTCAGCTCCCCGAAGCTTTTCTGCATTTATGTCAATGCATTGATTGAAGAGCTGAGCAGTCAGCATGTTGGATGCTGGCTGCATGATGTCTGTCTGCTTCAATAATATCAGTTATGCAGACGACATGGTGCTGCTGAGCCCTTCAATCAATGGACTGTACAAGATTCTCAATATTTGTGAGAAGTTTGCTTTAGCTCATGGTCTTAGATACCTATAATGTAGCTAAAAGTGAGTTCATGGTTTTTAAGTCTGGCACCAGATGTCCATGTTATGTTTCCTCTGTGTCCCTCAATAGAACACAATTAAAGAGAGTGACTGTTTTCAAGTACCTTGGACACTGGTTGACAGAATCCTTGTCGGATGAGGAAGATGTTGAACGTAAACGAAGGGCACTTGCAACAAGGGCAAACATGGTAGCACAGAGATTTCGATGCTGTTCAGTTCCTGTTAAAATAACCTTATTTAAAGCATTTTGCACATCATTATATACATGTAGCCTGTGGACTAATTACACTAAAACGTCTATGAGTGCCCTTCGTGTACAATTCAATAACGCGTTCCGGGTGTTGTTGCGCCACGCTGGTGCAGTGCGTCGGACATGATTGCTGACGCGGGCTTGGACAGCTTCCCAGCTGTGATCCGAGCCCGCTGCCCCGCCGCACTGCGTCGCCTGCGCGCCAGCCGCAACAGCCTTCTAGCAGCGATTGCTGAAGAAGTAAACGGGCGATTCCTACGGCATTGGGTAGGGGTGCATTCGGTGCTTGCGACCTACACCTGTCACTGAGTGCATACCTGCCCGTGTCAAAGGGGTTGCTTAGTAATTTATGTTTAAATGTATGTTTTGTCCATGTATTATATAAGTTTTCGATCGTATTACTGTTTCTTTTCATATGGACCACTAAAATAATAGTACATTGTACAACTAGGTGAGAACATGCCTAATTCTTATCGAGTGTGTCTGCGGGCCTTAAAAAACACGAGGTAGGAATCGCACTTTCTGCCGAGTGAGTAGTGCTTTATACTACACCTTCGAGGAAAATAAAAAGCAGAATAAATATTTTATTTCTGGCGGTGTCATAAAACTTTCACTATCAGTCGACGACATTCTGTAGAAACAATAAAATTGCCTACACCAAATTAAAAATTAGAAGAACTTCCCGCGCTAGCCTTTATCACTTGGGTTCTTTTTTTCAGAATATTGTTCGGAAATCGGAAGAGGCAAGCGGACTTGGAGTAAAAACTTTTTGTCGTTTGACCTATTATGAAAATAACCATAGCTACCGGCCGATCTTTTAGGAAATTAAGAAAAAATTACAGAAACTAGGTTCGTAGTTAACCCGCTTACATTCATAGTGAAAAAATAACCCGTTAGAAATGGATTTCCATACTGTTTTCCCTCCCGCTAAAACGCGTGAGAAATGAAATTCCATGAGTTTTTCCTCCCGGATTCCTATACGCCTGCAGTGACTTACTTTCTATCTTATATTTGGAAAAGGAATCGGCAACTTTCCGAGCAGGTGTAGTATAAATGATATTTACTTTTATCTATTTTTATTTTAAAATGTCTGTTTGTGCTATAGAAGGCCATGACTCAGCCTAATATGTATATTACTCAAGAAGCAAAAGCGCTGATTTTCAGCCATAACTTATTAAGGGTAGTAGAACGAGTTACAATTTAATGTACAACGCGTACCTAGCTACAAAAAGTTTGAGCAATCAATACTGAAGTCCTATAATTATTGGCGTTTCCTACCAGAAGCATGACAGAAGTTTTTTTGTTAAGAAAACTAGCTGCAGCCCGCGCCTGCGCCCGCGTTTTATCGGGATAAAAAAATAAAAAAGCCTATATGTTATTCCAGGTCCCAAACTATACTCATACCAAATTTCAGCCTAATCGGTTCAGTAGTTTTTGCGTGAAAGAGTAACAAATATCCATACATCCATCCATACAAAGTTTGACGTTTATATTATATATATATATATATATAAATATGTAATCCTACCTAGGATTACAATCATAGTTATTGTAATTTTCTTTTGATATAGAATTCTAATTTTACATTCGAAATCTCTAGTCGGATCGGATGTTCTGGATTGAATTTCTTGTCAACTATTTACGTACCTACTTTTATTTCGACTTATTAGATCAAAACCGCTCTTATTGCTAGGAATTCTTCAAAAGCCAGGAAGCATTGAGTTTAGCTCAGCTAATCTTAGACGTAAAAATGGATGTTCATCAATCTAGATATAATATATACCTACTTATTACATTTTTGTACCTGTAAATAAACTCGGAAATCAAAGTGGACTTATTCCCAGAAGAAAAAAAAACAACTTGGTATATTGGAAAACATGTTCCAATCCTTCAAATTAGGTTTGTGACACTATTATCATAGCTCATTTTTTTTTGAGAAAAAGGTTTTAATATAACCCTCCGTGCCGCGTCATGTTGTTACGCTACATTTGCTACATCTGACGAAAATTCTGTTAATGTGGCAGGTCCTAAATCAATTTCACCAACCTAACAAAGAAAAGCTTGAATGAATGAATAATTTTTTTTTATATTTGGGGTTGTGGATCAGAAATTTTTTTAGTCGATTATTAGCGGAACAAGATTGATAATCGATCATTGAGGAAACAACACTATCATCCATAAAATTATTCATGATTCATTAAACGAATAAAATTACTCACTCATTCAATTTCAATTTATTGTTGTGACGTGTAGGTTCCTACGGTTTCTCCGAATTTGTTTCAAAATATTTTTGATAAAGCGGAAGATAATCGTAAAAATTATTAGTGTTAAATACCGGGATTCATACAAAGCGTCAACGTTATTTTGCAAAGATCGAATAAGCTACATAATCAACGACATTATACTCGTAACGACCGGGTTGTTTTACAGAGTATTTGTAGCTATTTTCTGTACGAAATGTGTGGCGCGGATAAAAAGCTAGGTGAAATAAGAGCGCTGATCCTGGTTGGTGGTTATGGAACGCGATTGCGCCCTTTGACCTTGAGTAGGCCGAAGCCCCTGGTCGAATTTGCCAACAAACCTATTCTTATGCATCAGATCGAAGCGTTGGTAGAAGCTGGGGTCACACAGGTAATTCCCCTCTCAATTTTATACCGTTTACCTCTTAGAAAATAAATTGTATTAAACTTATTTAATTGTAATATGTGTATGTCTGAGTAAATTGTAATAACTTTTGTAACAAGCTAAAGAAATAAGGCTGGGGCATTTCTATAAACATCTTTTTGTTCATGCTTAAATTTATCTCTGATGGGTCAAGGCTCAATGAGCGATTTGATAATAATTTATATACATACCTATTACTCAAATTTAAAAATTCTGATGACTTGTTTTAGGTTATTTTAGCCGTATCATACAGAGCTGATGACATGGAAAAGGAACTGACAGAACAAGTGTCAAAACTCGGAGTGTCACTTACATTCTCACATGAGACAGAACCTCTGGGCACTGCAGGACCGTTAGCATTGGCTCGGGAACTTCTAAGCACAAGTCCAGAGCCATTCTTTGTTCTAAATTCTGATGTGATCTGCGACTTCCCGTTTAAAGAACTTGCCAAGTATCATAGAAGTCATGGAAAGGCGAGTTAAAGATAAAGACTATCATGTAATTTTAATTACACTAATAATATAAATGCAAAACTAAGTTTTACAGGATAGTTGGATATTTGTTACTTCTTCAATCTTCTAGAACTACATCTATGCAACATCAGTTGATCTAGATTCAGAATCAATAACTTTATTTCTTTAGGCTTACAAAATAAGCACTTAGACAAGTAATATTTTATACCATAAATATTGTTACTTATTATTATCAAATAAGAAATAAGGTGTTATTGATATTCTCTTCCCTTACATTTTTTGTCCACTAGTGGAAGAAGTGAAAAAGAAACCACTAGCACATTAACATATAGGCTACATTTTATCCTGGAAAAACAAGTGTGAAGCCTTGAGTAGAAGTTAATCACTTCATAGTGCTCTGTAAGAAAGGAGTTACTTAGATAATAATCAAATATGATATTTATGATTAGCTGATAAGGTTCAAATAAACTTTTTTTAAGTGATATGATAACAAGCCACTTCAATAGTACCAAACATCATATTAACATTAGACAAATAAGTAAAAGTGGTATGTAATGTTGTTACATTACATACCACTTTTACTGTTTATGATAACCTGTTGGTTAACAGCTACTTAAATCAGTAAGCCTTCATGATAGGTTTAAGGTAAGTGAATACTTAAGTTCATTTCCAATGGAGGGCTCGAAACATAATGTACAATTTAAAAATATTGCAACACTAGCTTCTGCCCGCGCCTTCGCCCGCGTTTTATCAGGATATAAAATAGCCTATAATTTATTCCAGGTCCCAAACTATACCCATACCAAATTTCAGCCGAATCGGTTCAGTAGTTTTTGCATGAAAGAGTAACAAATATCCATACATCCGTCCATACAAACTTTCACATTCGTAATATTTGATAGGTATTTATCTATTATATTTTCCAATATGTTGCAGGAAGGCACAATAGTGGTGACAAAAGTAGAAGAACCTTCAAAGTATGGTGTGGTAGTTTACAAGGAAGATGGGCAGATTGAGAGCTTTGTTGAAAAACCACAAGAATTCATTTCAAATAAAATCAATGCAGGTAAGGAAAGCAGATTGCATGATGCAAAATAATAGCTAAGACATATACATAGGTTATTATTAATTTACTACTCTAACCCCCCAATACATACATGCATAACGGTCCTTTTCCTGTCATGCGAATTTACGCCAACGTTCAGATCTGGTCTACATGCACCCGAAACTTATAATTTCTTTCCAACAATGTAGTCAGTCAGTCTAGTTTCAAGATAAATGGGTTAACTCTGAATCGTTTTTGTCGCTTTCCGTTGTCTGTGCCTATGTAGGTATGCTTAGATCTTTAAAACTACGCAACGGATTTTGCTGCGGTTTTTTTTGATAGATTGATTCAAGAAGTAGGTTTCTAAGTATAATTTAGTATCAGCATTGCACCCGTGCGAAGCCGCGGTTGGTCGCTATTGTTGTTTAACACTTTCACGGCCCACGACGCACATGTCCAAGGCTGGGCAGTGAATACGATATACTTAGTCGTCTATTTGTAGGTAGATGCCAACATAAATTAATAGCTAGGTGTATTTACCAAAACTTCCGTAGCTGAAAACCTAATCTCAAGGTAACGTAACGCGTAAAAGTTCCTGTCACATACACACTAGCCTAATGTAAAAAGTCAAGGTGTTACATAATAGCTACCTACTTGATTTCTAAAAATAACTAATAATAATTTTGATAATATATTTTATAATAAATTGAGTCTGATGAGTTTGGAGCCCTCCGATATTTCGGCACTGTTTCATGCGCCATGAAGGCTCAAAACTCAGGCCCAAGACTGGGCAGTGAATGAGTTAAATAAGTAAAAGAGACCGCATTGGAAAGAGATAATTTGGCGTGTTTTAAAAAACGATAAACCGACTTCAAATTCCCTTACTTTTACACTGTTTTTAAGTTTTGAGGGATAAATACTAATCCCCTGGGGATAAAAATAACCTCGGGATCATTTTCTATACAATAGTGAAAGAATTTTCAATATCGGTCCAAAATTGGCGGAGACATCGCGTAACATACTCGTACATACAAAAAAAACAACATACAGACGAATTGAGTACCTCCTCCTTTTGAAGTCGGTTAAAAAGTAGAAGATTGCATCATAGTACCGAAAAAAGCTAGGCTCATTTTTTATAGTAATCATTTGAAATGTTTTCAGGAATGTACATTCTGAACCCGTCAGTCCTGAACAGAATAGAGCTAAGACCAATGTCCATCGAGAAGGAAGTGTTCCCGTTCATGGCAAAAGATGACCAGCTGAATGCCATGGAGCTGCAAGGCTTCTGGATGGATGTGGGCCAGCCAAAAGACTTCTTAACTGGTAAATGAAGATATTATTATTGAATTATCTGATGTTGAAGAAAATAACAATCAAATAATATAAAGAAATTAAACTAGTATTTATACACAATTTATATTTACAATTAAGCTAACTGCATACTGTTGCAAACAATCTACAGGTAGCTCAACTGATCCATATCAATATCCTATATCTTGAAAGTAACACAACCTAATAAGTGTATGTGACCTAGCACAAAAAACACAATTAAATGCATTGAAATGCATTATTTTAAGTAGGTATTTCAATATTTATTTATTTTATTTAAACATCAACAGTTGTATTGTATTTTCTTTATTAATCAAACTTAGTCTATTCTTATAGCTATTCAGAAACTCTAACCCTCATAAGGTTTGTTTAATGTCTGCAGTTATAATATTAGTGGTTTAGAAATAATTTGCTTTTTTTATACAGCCCTTACAGGTCTTTCAAAATATGGTAATAACGTAATTGTGCTCTTAACAAATACATTCTATAAATCGGGGGAATTCAATCAACCTCTTCCTTGAGGGTCTCAAGGCGGTTGCTCAGAAAGTCCACGTTCATAGCTCGAGTAGAAATTTAGACATTTATTAAAAGTCGATAGTCGCGTTCAGTTTACACCAAAATGCTTACTATCTAGGTTAAAAAACTCATTAAATCTTCAGTACTATCTTAGATACGTATAAATAAAAGCTAGGCTATCATTGAACAGGTCTACATGTTGGAACTCGAGTAGAAATTTATTCACTAGTTCGTTAAATAATTTTTCGAAATATAAATTACTAGTTACTGCCCGCGCCTTCGGCTGCGTTTTATCGGGATAAAAAATAGCCTATATGTTATTCCAGGTCCCAAACTAATACCAATACCAAATTTCAGCCTACTCGGTTCAGTAGTTTTTGCGTGAAAGAGTAACAAATATCCATACATCCATCCATACAAACTTTGACATTTATAATATTAGTAGGATGATTGTTATATATAGATATAGTATTCAGCCCCGCGGCTTCGCCCGCGAGAAATAAGTAGTTACGGATATACATGGTAACAAACATTCACACAGACTTTCACATCTAGTATAATTAGTAGGATTTTAGTATTCAAGTTTTTTTGGCTTGAACAAAATATCATCTATTTAGTCATACTATAAAAGCGAAACCGACTAATATGTGACTCGATTTCTAAACAAAAAAATCTATAATGTATTTAAAAAAAAATACTTTATACCGTCTTTATTGACAAAGAAACTAACAATCAAATAATATAAAGACATTAAACTAGTATTTACAACTGAAACAATCGAGCTAACTGCAGATACATATATAAAAATCTAAAAAAAATAAATATTCTTTACAGGAATGTGCCTGTATCTAACAAGCCTACGGCAGAAGAACTCTGACAAACTACACGAGAGCTCCTATGTTGTGGGCAACGTGATCATTGACCCCTTAGCAACGATAGGAAAGGGCTGCCGGATAGGGCCCAATGTCACCATCGGACCTGATGTTATAGTTGAAGATGGTAAGTGAAAGAAACCTTGTGGTATTAATATTTGACGACCTCTGTGGCGCGGCGGGCGAATTCCACCTGCAACACAGGAGGTTGCGGATTCGATTCCCGCCTCGGGACAAATATTTGTACGATCTGCAAATATTTGTTCAGGATGTTCTGGATGTTTTCTATGTATAATAAAAAAAATCAATTATATTATGTGTTATCTAGTTCCCATAACACAAGCTCTGCTTAGCTTGGGGCTAGATAATGCTGTATGAATTGTCCAACATTATTTATATTTATTTACAATAATCATCAGCACGTATGCATCCACTGCTGAACATAGGCCACCCCCAAAGAGAGTGGGGGTGGTCGCCTCTCGAGAACCTTTACTTCCACAACGGTTATCGGTTCTGCGAGCTATATGGCCTGTCCATGCCACTTCAGCTGTTTCAGAGAGCTGTCGGTTATTTTGGTTCTTGTACTGATTTACGTCCCCACAGCCGTGGGGCCGCGGCATAGAATACCGACCCCTTCAACTCAACCCGTGGATGTCGTAAGAGCCGACTAAGGGAATATGGCATCAATATCAACGGCGATTACATCACTCACCTTCGGTTTGCCGACGATATAGTCATTATGGCAGAATCACTGGAAGACCTTAGCAGGATGCTCAGAGACCTCAACACCGTTTCCCGCCAAGTGGGTCTTAAAATGAACATGGGTAAGACAAATATCATGTCTAATGCCCATGTCGCACCCTTACCGGTCTATGTGGGGAACGATGTTATCGAAGTTGTTGATCATTATGTCTACCTAGGCCAAATGGTCTAACTAGGTAAATCCAACTTCGATAAAGAGGTCAGCCGACGAATCCAACTCGGATGGGCAGCGTTCGGGAAACTTCGCAATATCTTCTCGTCACAGATACCGCAGAGCCTCAAGACGAAAGTCTTTAACCAATGTGTGCTACCAGTGATGACGGATCCGAGACGTGGTCGCTCACTATAGGCCTTGTGCATAGGCTCAAAGTCACCCAGCGAGCTATGGAGAGAGCTATGCTCGGAGTTTCTCTACGCGATAGGGTCCGGAATACGGAAATACGTAGAAGAACCAAAGTTACCGACATAGCTCTCAGAATCAGCAGGCTGAAATGGCGATGGGCCATATAGCTCGTAGAACCGATAACCGCTGGGGAGTAAAGGTTCTCGAGTGGCGACCGCGATGCAATGCGAAACGGAGTGTGGGAAGACCTCCCACTCGATGGACCGACGACATCGTGGCGGTCGCAGGAAGTCGTTGGATGGAGGCGGCTCAGGACTGCTATTCGTGGCGTCGTTTGGGGGAGGCCTATGTTCAGCAGTGGACGTGTACGGGCTGATGATAATGATGACTGATTTACGTATTTGGGATTCTATCGTGTAGAGAAAATACAAGCATGTGAGATTAATATACAATAACTAAAAAAAATTGTGATATCTGGTGGATGATATTCAACACTATGAATTGACAAATCAGCTTAACTTGTTGGGCTCTGAACTTAGCTCTAAGAAAATTATCAAAACCGCTTTAAGTAGTTGGTTTGGCGGTAAAAGCTGCATTTTGTACCGGACTAATTTATACAGATAATACTATGAGCTCCGGGAGTTACGATTTTACGCTACTATGTAGTAACACCAGAAAACAGATTCGTCTTCTCATTCGCCGATGGCGAGATAACGTAAGCAAGACCACCCACGTGACCATCGTGTGTCGGAAGACCATACCTTTTCTTATACCATATTTAAAGGTAACTTTTTATATTTATTCCACCACACCGCAAATGAGGTCAGAATAATGTAAAACTTAATTTTTCAATTAAGAACTTACAAAGTTGCAACGCCCTTGCAGGGTTCCTGTACCTAGATTCTATTTCAAAACATTATAAACCAGCATTGTAATGGACTACAGATTACACAAATACTCTATGTGTGTAATGAACATGCAATAAATTATAATATACTGTAGATAAGCGGTGATATGAATGTCGCAGCCAATCAGTAGTATTCCTTTACTTTCACTGTAAATGAAATGAAATAATTGAAATTATTTATTTCTCATTAACTACAATAAACATAAAAAAGCCAGAAATTTAAAATTAAACTACTTAGAACTAAAGAATACAGATACTTAAAGAGGAAAACGAAACGAAATTTCAGTAGCTTAAATATACACTTGACAGATATCTATTATTGTGGCAGAGAAATGGCCCGTAGCTCAGCTTGTCACCATGCTGTAGCGCTGTTATTCTGCTAAGAGCTGCATTTAGGTGTACGCGATCTTATTTGTCCGGTACCGAGCGATATCTCATGAAGAACTGACCATGATTGAGCCATGTTCTTGAGTGTAGAACAACTCGCAACTCTCGCGTAGTGTGCACTTGACTACTCCTTCCGGCTAAACCACTACGCAAGTACGGTAAACACACTATGAAACTATTGGTCATGTGCGCCTATTCTGTTCCAGGCGCCTGCATAAAACAGCACAGTTCTCCAGGCTTCTCTTACTCCTACGATTAAGCCAGCCAACGAGAGCGGAGCCTCGCGTAGGCTGGCTTAATCGAGTTGTTCAAGTTATAACGATTTTTTGGTGTGGTCGGGCACCGCGTACTTGCAGGGACAGACGTTCCCACAGTAAAACTTCACTCCATAAGCATTGTGTGTGTTCTGTTCCAGGCGCTTGCATAAAACGCAGCACAGTTCTCCGAGGCGCGACGGTACGGCAGCACGCGTGGCTCGACGGCTGCATCGTCGGCTGGCGCTCCGTCGTCGGTCGCTGGGTGCGAATGGAGAACTGCACAGTGCTTGGTGAAGACGTCATCGTTAAAGACGAGCTGTACATTAATGGAGGGCAGGTGCTACCTCACAAGTCTATAGCGCTCTCTGTTCCCGAGCCACAGATTATTATGTAATTGTGTAAATGGTTGAAAGTGTTTTTAACACCTCAACTGCGGTCGTCAATCCGCCTGCCAAGCGGGGTTATTATCGTGTGTGCTTGATGTGTGAATGGAAAATAGCCCTGTGCTAGATGTCTTAGGAAAAGATAATACCATAGCAATAGAGCAAGAACATATTAGGCGTTTTGAAGCGACACCAAAAGGCGCGCAAAACGCTTAATGTGTCGCTCAGCGATGCTCGCTTGGCGGTCAGAGTTCACGCCGAGACCGACCAGCATAGCGGTATTTCTCGGCCGCCGCAAGCGAGTGGCGCGAGTAATCGCACTCGCACACTCGCTAATAGCCTACGACAAGACTATACGAACTAAACACTCGCTTCCCGCTGCTCGCCAACTCGTTTCTCTACTCGCTTCTCGTTCATATTAGGCGGTGGGACAACTGCTTCAGGCATTTTTATTCATGTTTGGATTATTGTAAAGTTTGAATGAAAAAACCTCAGTCAAATATACAAGTTGGAAAGATGTAATGCAATTTTTATTTGCATGCCATTCATGGAGTGATATCCGTAATGACGGTGGATAATCCTAGTGTACTATTCCTCTATGTAGATAATCCAAAGATACACAGTCTCTAATTTCTCTTGTATTTTTTCGGCTCTAAAATTAGTAAAAAGGGTGTTGCCACACTAAACGATTGCATTGTTTATTTGTAGGGTCACAAAATGTCTGCATGAAATATAATGATAAGGTTTATTCCAATAAATAGACTTTTTATATAGGGTGTTTGGCTATAAATTGGCCAAATTCATAAAAACCTGCACTAATTACTATTATACTATTATAATTACTTAAAAATTAGTGCAGGTATTTATTATGATGATATATTTATAATATTTTTTTGTATATTAAGGTGCCTAGATTTTATAATAATTTTACATTTTAGTATATTTTAGGTAAGTTTTAAATGTTTCGGAGTAACAACATAATTTGAAGAGTTTATTTTTTATGTTAATAATATTAGCTCCTTTTGTTATTTTAAATGTTATATATTTTGTTACTTAACTGAATTGTTTAATTGGTTAAAGACATTCCAGATGTTACTTTAATTATTGGAATTTTGTAAAGCATAAAAGTGGATATTGTGCCTTGTATAAGGTAACTGAAACTGCCATTTTTGAAACCAAAATTACTGATAGAGTACATACAGTTAAATGTCAACAGGTTACTTTAAATGTGTACAATATAAATACCTATTGAAAATAAAAGAATTCTATTAATTTATCCGCAATATGCATGCTTTATGGGTACGAGAACTTCTGATCTACCCTACCTAAAACAGTGTTCGGAACTTGTAGTGTCGATTCGTCTAAACGTGTAGCTATATTTTATGTCATCAAGTAAGTAAATTTTATTCAAAAGTAATATGGCATTTTAACATTGCGGATTATAATTACAATTTTAATATATGTAGTAACATATTTAGATCTTATTTTGATCTATGTATTAAATCATCAAAAATGACCTAGTGAAATCCCACATACTCCCCTTTGTCACACACAAACACACATACGCGTTCAGCGGTAACTCCTGTTGCCCGGACTCTTATGAGACCGGTGTCATCAGGAGCACCACACTCTCACATACCTACACTCTCACATTACACTCACATACACAACACACACATACTACACAACACACACATACTACACACACACACACTACACGCACACATGGTAACTCCTGTTGCCCGGACTCTTATGAGACCGGTGTCCTCAAGAGCAACACTCTCACTCAAATCTTCACAGTATAAAATATAATCATTAATTAATTGTTATAAAACCCCGTCATATATATATTAGATTATTTCTTTTTTATAGTTAAGATGGAACAAATAATTATTTTGTTTGCGGAGGAGGGCGCTGACTCCGCTAAACAGTTTATAACTTTTGCGGTAGTCAGCCCACAATTGTGACCACACCCACATTGTTATGTTCCTAATAAAGATTTTTGTATTTGTATGTAGTAGGTGTTGTTACCCGTGGTCGAGGGACTATCTTCCACACTATAATAATTAAGAAATGTATTACGGCAAGAAGTCGTAAGGAAATACTAATTTGTCTGAAATAAAATTAAGCTACGGTTAATCTTTGATCTGATACAAACGTTAGTTCATTCCTTGGACTTCCCTGTATATTATTATACTCTTTGCCTTGGACGAAGGAAATCACCTTCCCTAGGGAATTCATTCCATGGAATAAAAACTGATTACAATTAAATAACAAGGTAATCACTAAAAACAAAGATTTAGTAGCCTACACACGTGTAGTAAAAAAGGTTCAAATTCAAGTTCGAAAACTAGTCTGGTTTTGTATTTTCTTTGCCTTATAATAGCGGACAGGTTCACAAATAATAATTTAGGATTCTGTGACCGGTGGATCGTGGTGGACTCGTAAATTTCAGGAGGCCTCAGCTCAATACACTAATTTTAAACCAATGACAAAATAATACTCTATCCTATTCCAATATGAAATAAACCTTTGCGTGGTCAGTCTAGCCCAGAACGTACGCCTGCAGTGGGTACAGACTCGCCGAGATGTCTCGTCGAATGTCTCGACCGCTGCCCGACCTCTCAACAAGAGGAGCCTACGGGGAACCCCGAGTCGAGTATAGTGTATCATTTACACTAGTGCTCAGTGCTCGGCATGTCTCGGCGAGTGTGTACTGCCGGCATTAAACTGTCGTCGTTGTCGGTCTTTTGTTTTCTGCGCACGATTATTAGATGATAAACCTCTATCACCACTGAATCATGCACTGAATAATCGACTGAAATTGCATTTATAGTCGATTTATCGAAACGCCCGACCGGCCGCCATTCGCCGCCGCGTGGCCTATTTGGTACATCACTAAAATGTTTTTAAATCAGCTGTCATGTCATATGCCCTTTCTGTCATTATCAAATCTGTCATTCAATCCGAGCATTCAATTTTAATTTCGTGAACGTCAAAAAGTGCGCCGATTTGTTTTGGCTGGGCTGGTTTGGTTTCGGCGTTTTGTTTTCGTTACTGAATAAAAACCATAAAATGTCGAAAAGAAATAGCACGGGTACTTCAAACACTCTTTTCAATTACTTTGCTAAAACACCTCCGGCAAGTAAAAAGCTGAAGAACGGTGGTGATGCAGAAAACAGTGTGACCCAAATGAATTCTTCGAGTATTCAAAAAGAATTGAAAATTGAAAGTAAGTATGCGGTTTCTCCCCAGTATCAGGTGAATTTAGAGTCACTCAACAGTAAATGAACAGTTTTACATAGATTTTTGCTATTATAGTGTGTAAGCCTCACGCTGGGGGTAATTTCAAAGAAAGTTTTACATAGATTTTTTCCTGTTTTTCTGCACATTTTTCATACGCGAAAAATGTTTGTTGTGTCAAGAAAAGTCATTGGGTATTTACATACACAAAAAAAAATAACATAAGGTAACATTTTTACCATTTATAGATAAAAAAAGAGAAAGGCAGCCCACACCATCCCCTGAAGTAAAGTGCAATGACAGTGATGATGATGTGCCTATAGTCCCCACCAAGAAGAGGAAGAGAATTCGAATCAATCCAGTAGATTCTGATGACTCTGATGTGGAAAACAAAAGTTTGTATTATCATATCCACTTTACAAAAGTTTTTGCCTCGTACTAGATTCTTCTGTGGTCAACTTCCTCTGATGATATAAATAGAAATCAGATTTGTTGTAGAAAATTATACTAAACCTTTTTGTTCTTAGAATTTAAAACTAGAGGCAATTTAGTATGCTGTCATGACATTAAAAGCCTGCCAGCAGAAGGTAACACTATGATTAGGTAATCTAAAACCATTGTTCATTGTTAAAAAATACATCAGTACTTATTTTTTTTTAGCAGATAACAAAGTTGAAACACCAAAAGAAAAGGAAAAGGTGTCTATTGAGAAGAAACTACAGAACAGCTTTAAGTTGGAAGCCAACCAATCCCCAAAGAGCAAACCAGCTAAAAGTTGTATTACAAATGGGTAACTAACTTAATCCTTTCTATGTTAAATGTATATTTTTGAAGGAAAAGCTGTGGGACAGTTTCAAAATAAACATTTTAAAAAATGTGAGAATCTGCTAATAGTACTTAAGCTATTACTTTAAATGCTGACTAACAAAAGATATACTCTTATTCAAAATAGAAATTGAAAGATTAATCTCTTATTTCAACTGCATAGCTTTAAGGTTAATTCTCACCAGTGTCATGACCTTAAATTGTCATTGGATGATTATCTTCTGCTGTTACCATTGATGACATTGCCTTAAAAATCTATCAGCAAACAAAAAAATGACAAGTTTTCAGAAATTGCACACATATTAGCAAACTTATTCCTGGCTACATTTCATATAACTAAAATGTGGCAAGCTGTAAGGCAAAGCTAGTTAATAATTAATTTATTATTTATTAGATAATAATTAATTTATTATTAACTGATGATGACCTATCCTCAGAACCCCAAAATCAACACCTTCAAAAGAGAAAACCTCTGAAGATGTCCAGGACACCACACACACCAAAGCAGATGATGGCAACTGGACACATTGCAAGTTAGATTGGCTGAAGCCACAAGAGATCAGGGATGCTCAGAAACGGAGGCCCGATGACCCTTACTACGATCCGAGAACTGTTTATGTGCCGCCTGAGTTTTACAAGGCACAGACTCCAGTAAGTTATATTTTAAAATTACACAAATATGATAAATTCAAAAGTTTGGAACAAACTACTGAACTTAGTATTTTGCTGATTGATTTTCCATACATGTAGGTCTCTACCTGAATTATCACAGGCTTTATTTTTATTTATTAAATACTTTATTGTACACATTCAAGAAAAGTATACAAAAGGCATAATGCCTATGGCATTTTCTACCTGCTAACCAGACATGGTAGAAAACCAAAACACTATATTTTATCCCACAAATCAGTTCCCATGGAATAGAAATAACATAAAAGGTTTCTATAGAATAATAATATTCTTTTTTTGATTTGGAATTACTTATCTATAGGTCACTTTTTATCCCACCCTCATAATTACCAAATCAGCCATGATCCAAGGTCTGCTCTTTCGGGAGTGACTCATGGTGACATCACTGTTCATTTGCCACTTTATTTCAATAAAATGTAGAAGTTGTGAAACAATATGTGGTAAGGGTCAATCGAAAAATGAATAAAAAATTACAATAGTCAATTATGTTTGTTAGATCAGTCAAAAGAGCATAAGTTAAATACAAGTCATTAAAATTTTAGTCGAAAAATGTATGTCGTAAATAAGCTGTGTTGTTATTGATATATTTTTACTCATTTTATAACTTTCTTTACCTTCCAGGCCCATCGCCAGTGGTGGGAGATGAAATCTACTCACTTCGATTGTGTCCTCTTTTTCAAAGTGGGGAAATTCTATGAACTCTACCACATGGACGCCTCGGTTGGGGTTAATGAACTCGGATTTTCGTACATGAAGGTGTTTTTTTAAAGATAAATATTTAAAATGATTAATATTCAGTTAGAAAGAAAAATCTACTTAAATGCGATTTGTTCAGCAGAACTACTGTTTGGCCAGCAGAATGGTTAAGCTCAAAAATGCATCTTGGCCCCCTTGCTATGATAATATTCAATAAATTTCCTAGTTTTTAAGTTAAATATTGTAATTCCGTAATTGACAGACAAACTGTTATTTCCAACTTAATGTTTAAGATCTTTTTGTACACAGTTTTGACAATAAAAATCTTTATCTTATCTACGACCCCCCCCCCCCCCCTGACTCATCATCATCTGCTGAACATAGGCCTCCCACAAATGACGTCCCTTTACACAGAAGCTATATTATGACATTAGGTTCGTTTGTGACCCTTCCCCAATTAAAGCAGCCCAATATCACATTACTTGCTGACCAATTTAGTTATTTTTGAGAAGGGCTCAATTCAATTAATATACTGACAAAGCAAATTTTCTAGGTGACTGAAACCTCATTAATTAGCTGGCCATTCAAATGAAATCCTTCTCCCTTTTTTTTCTTTATTTAATGGTGATAATGTTTTTTAGGGTGAATTTGCGCATTCTGGCTTCCCTGAGAGCGCGTACGGTCGAATGGCGGCTACCTTAGTGGCGAAAGGATATAAAGTGGCAAGAGTCGAGCAAACTGAGACTCCGGATATGATGCAGGAGAGGTGTAGGATAAGTAAGTTATTGCTAGGGATATTCTTTGAATTTAGATATTTTTAGATAGAAAGATAGATAGAAAATTCTTTATTGCACACTTATTGATAAGAAACAGAAATACAAAAAAGACAATTTTAAAACTAAGTTCGGTCTTATCGCTCGAGAGCGATCTCTACCAGACAACCGTGGATGGATAGTAGTATATGGATTTTTGTCGGGGTTTAAAGAAAAACCTTACTGCTCATATTCTAACTTTTATGTAAACATCTCATGGTGTTGAACGACAGCCTCTTAAACAACCTCTTTTACTTCCAGCCAACAAAAACAGCAAGTTTGACAAGGTGGTCCGTCGAGAAATCTGCCAAGTAACACTGAAAGGAACGCAAGTGTGCGGGTTGCAAGACGCGGGCCCCGGCGAGGCCACCGCTGCTTATATGATGGCTATCGCTGAAGAGGTAAGAATAGAGATAAACACTAGCCCCCTTATTCATAATAGTCTGCTAACTTAAAGCATTGCTAATTCTTACTCTGTCTTCTTCTATTGACAAAAGTCTAGAGTGAGAAATAACACTGCTTCTAAGTGTAGCTATATTTACTGTAAAGAAATAAATAATTTTTGATCTTAGTATAGCGATCTGTAACAATTCCGCGTAAAACCTCTGATAAGCTTCATGGAAATTCTATTCGCGTTTATCGCCCGCCCCCACGAATTGATACGCCATGCAATCAGAGAAGGTAAAAAAATTATATCTTGAATTAAATAAAGACGTCAGTATCTGATCAAGAAACACATGATAGTCCAATAAGAACTTCAAAGGACATCAGCGCATATAAGAGCGCAAAAAAGATAATGCGAATCCTAGATCGTGCAAATACGACCGACAACAAAATGCACGTAATATACGAGTAATATAATATTATATACTACTATATACTAGATAATGCAAGTGGATGTAATATAATAATAATACTAGATGACTGATACACATAATACATAACATAGATATATATTTTTTATTATACATAGAAAATACCCGGAACACCCGAGACAAATATTTGCAGATCATCGTACAAACATGTCCCATGGCGGGAATCGAATCCGCAACCTCTTGCGTTGCAGGCGGAGTTCGGCCGCCGCGCCACATCGGTCGTCAACATGCTCCTGATTATGTGATTTCTTTTTAACTTAAGCGCAAAAAAGTTAAAGAGCGGTGTCTGAGTTATATTTCTTTTTTTAGATATGCATTCATTACAAAAACAATCATAATATACATCAAATTTTGTATCGTAAAAACCTTGTGAGGTTTGTCTCGGTACTCACATTCGTTTAAATTTTATATCTAGTCTAAGTGTTAATATTAAATAACTTAATTTAGGTCTACCGTACTGCATCGGCTTTGATGTTCACTCCCTCTGGCTTCCGCAGAGTTAGTGCTATGCCCAGCGTGCGTTGTGGGAGGGAGCAAGCAGGTGTGCACAGTTAGTTGCATGCGCGGGAGTGTATTCTGACAGAGTTTACGTAGTAAGCAAAAACTATCTTATATTTTTCAATTAATAATAACCTCTTATTTACTTTTTATAGGAGGTGAATGGCTGCAGTTCCTACGGCGTTTGTTTCGTCGACACATCGATAGGGCTGTTCCATCTTGGACAGTTTCAAGATGACAAGCATTCCTCAAGGCTTCTCACCACCTTGGCGCATTTCCCGCCTGCTTTGGTGAGTTTAACATAGATGTGAATGATTGCAGATCATACAAACTTTTGCTCCACGGGAATCGAACCCAGCACCTTTTGCGGTAGATAAAGACCAGACAATTGCGCCAGAAAGGTCGTAACGTTCACAGAGAATCTGCGAAGTTCTTTGGAAGGGTTTAGGTGCTAAAATAGGAAGTCAACTTCCGCAAATTAAATTGCAGAAGTTGACTTCCTATTTTTGCCGAGAAAACAACTACACTCTGGCCAATAAACCTCTAGTTCAAATCAAACAATCGTTGATTATGTTTTCCTAAAAAAACTAAAATAAGTTTGCCCGCGTAAACACGCCATAATCAGATCTCGTATTGCGTCATTCTGGGCCAATATTAGACGATCTAACAACAGCATCCTAAGTTTTATGGCTAACAACATCTGTAGCCCTGTGTATAAGTCCTGGCTCTCTGTGCACCGGAGTGGGAACCGTAAATAACATGTACTTTAATTTTAATTTATTTGTAAATAAGATATGTTCCTTTTTATGACCTGAAATAAATGATTTTATTAAACAGTTGTGAGCGAATCGAACCAAGGAATAAAATCTTTGATAGATAGATAGATAGAAAATACTTTATTGCACACTTAAAACTAGAAAACAGTTTACAAATGAGACAAAACAATACAAGTGACAATGGGCGGTCTTATCGCTCAAAAGCGATCTCTGCCAGTTTGATACTTACTTTGCGACCCTGTTTAACCCCCTCAGAGGTTATTTTATCTAAATTTGTTTAACCTATGTGTTATTCTAGAACTTAAACTATGTACATATAAAATTTCTCACTATAGGCTTTGTGCATAAGCTCAAAGTCACCCAGCGAGCTATGGAGAGAGCTATGCTCGGAGTTTCTCTGCGCGATAGGGTCCGGAATACGGAAATCCGTAGAAGAACCAAAGTTACCGACATAGCTCTCAGATATAGCATGCTGAAATGGCGATGGGCAGGCCATATAGCTCGTAGAACCGATAACCGCTGGGGAGTAAAGGTTCTCGAGTGGCGACCGCGATGCAATGCGAAACGGAGTGTGGGAAGGGAGGTCTTCCCACACTCGATGGACCGACGACATCGTAGCGGTCGCAAGGAGTCGTTGGATGGAGGACCGCTATTTGTGGCGTCGTTTGGGGGAGGCCTATGTTCAGCAATGGATGTGTACGGGCTGATTAAAAAAAATATAAAATTTCATCTAAATAAGTAGTTACGTGGTAACAAACATTCGCACAAACTTTCACATTTATTATATTAGTAGGATATAATGTGATGGATTAATGTGCCTCTTTTATAGTTATATTAGTTAGCTGGCAACCCACCAAACATAATTTTACTGTTGTGAAACGTTAAACTACTGAATGTATTTTAACAAAACTACAATAATATAGCTTATGCATCAGAATAACACAGAGGCTATAATTTATAAAGATACTAGCTGGTACCCGCGACTTCATCTGCGCAGAATTAGTACTTGATATTCTTCTTAGTCCACGCGGTCGCAGCCGCGGGCGAGTCAGCTAGTGTAAATATATTCTTGGTTAACGCATAGCGCCGTTTTGACGTAAAAACTGTAAACTCACAATTTCCTTTCCCCAGGTAATATTCGATCGCAAGAACACATCTCTCCGGACTAGAAAGCTAGTAACCACGCATTGCCACAGCGCGCGTCGCGAAGCTACCACAATGTGGACGCCGGAGAAAACGCTGAAGATCCTCGCTGAGAAGTATTATAGAACTAACGTGGAGGGGGAATGGCCACAGGGGATAAAAGATTTTCTACATGAAGGTACATATCAGCTCACGTCCAATGTTGAGAAGAAAGAAAGAAGTTTCCTGTACCTACGTATTATTTATAATGTTTGTTGTGTTCAAATAAATTCATTTGCTTTCTTTCTTCTACAGTATCAACAATCATCATGTTTTTTATTTGAAAAGTGGCGATCAGCCAGCTCGTGAGTTTTCTTAGCTTTTTAAAACCGGTGTATCCGTTCAGATGTTATGATGGTTCAGTACAGAATGAAATCGTCGTCAAGGACTACTTAATTTGTGTTATTTTGTTACGTAAATGCGTATTTAATTTCAGGTGACGCCTTAGGTCTAACGCCCGCCGCCCACAGCCACCTAGCCATAAAATCCCTCGGCGGTTGCGTTTCCTTCCTAACTGACTGTCTCCTAGACGTTCAAACACTTGGGATGTCCCAGTTCACCTCATACTCGCCCCCGGACGTGCTAAATAAGACCTTATCTCAAGAGGGGATGGTCGAATCTCGCTGGGCAGGCGGCGGGACGATGGTGCTAGACGCTATAACACTCAAGAATCTGCGGATAGTTCAGGATGATGGCTGTTTGTATGAGAGGCTGAACTACTGCTCAACTGCTTTTGGGAAAAGGTGAGTCACATTAGTAAATAATGATGAATATTATTCACACATCATCATCTAGCGTCAAAATGAGCAGATTTTGTGTGTATCAGCCTGGGGTCAAATTCTGCTAACGAACCGCTTTACTATGGCAATCGTATCGTCACAGAATTGTCCATAGATCAATCAGCCTGGGGTCAAATTCTGCTAACGAACCGCTTTACTATGACAATCGTATCGTCACAGAATTGTCCATAGATCAATCAGCCTGGGGTCAAATTCTGCTAACGAACCGCTTTACTATGACAATCGTATCGTCACAGAATTGTCCATAGACCAATCAGCCTGGGGTCAAATTCTGCAAACGAATCGCTTTACTATGACAATCGTATCGTCACAGAATTGTCCATAGATCAATCAGCCTGGGGTCAAATTCTGCAAACGAATCGCTTTACTATGACAATCGTATCGTCACAGAATTGTCCATAGATCAATCAGCCTGGGGTCAAATTCTGCTAACGAATCGCTTTACTATGATAATCGTTTCGTCACAGAATTGTCCATAGATCAACGAGACTCTAGACTAGATAAATAGCGTGCAGTGCTATTCGCACAGACAGATTGATTTCAACCTTGACACGCGGGACGCGACCCACCATCTGTTGTTTCTTTCATCAAAGTTACGATGCCAAAATGTAACATTCTGAGACGATACCATTGTTATGGTAAAGCGATTAATTTAAAGGAATTCGGCCCCAGACTGTATTATTATCATGACTGAAACCAGACTCGGATAGTGCGTCCATAGAAGTAAGTCAACCTCTACCTATTCCTATAGTGTGAGGCAAACTTGGCCCATTTATTACACGGCGTGACCTGCGGTAGGAGAAAAAAGGTCCTATTTGTACAACAAAACCGAATCAAACATATTTATTGAACAGTTGCAATCTTGGCTTCCACTACTAGATTTAGGCCTCACCGAAAGATCATGTTTGGGAAGTTTGTCAATCGCGACGTTTAGCAGGCAGGTTATCGTTAGCAGTTCGGTGGTGGGGCTGGGGGGCGCTACTGCCCGCACTGCGGTGTAATTTTTTTATAGAATAAGTTAATGCATGCGCCAGAACTAGGTAAAAACCTGTTTTTAAGGCAAAGAAAGTGCTGCCACTAAACAAAATAATAAAATTCCATAATAAAACCTAAGCATACTTATGCTTACTACGCTAAACTAGTTTTAATAATAAAGGTGCTTACAATTCGACGATAAGACGACCGATGTGGCGCGGTGGGCGAAGGTCCGCCTGCGACGCAGGAGGTTGCGGGTTCGATTCCCGCCTCGGGAAAAATATTTGTACGATCTGCAAATATTTGTTTAGGGTGTTCTGCACCCCCAGTACGTAGACGTATATCAGTTATCTAGTACCCATAACACAAGCTCTGCTTAGCTTGGAGCTAGATAATGCTGTGGGAATTGTCCAACATTAAAATAAATAGTGGCCTACTTTAGAACAGTCAAACATTATTTGTTTTATAAAATGTGCAATAAAGCATTTTCTTTCTTCTATCAAAACCGCCCCGTACGACACCCGCGGGAAGAGTTACATAGATATATAGATGATAACTCTATTGTACCACACAAACACAAAATACATACAGAAGAAGTTGACAACAATGAAGCACAGAGGGCGGCCTTATCGCTTTGAGCGATCTCTTCCAGGCAACCTTGGGATGGACTCGACATAAAAGAACAATATAGACGGTGGCGTTTGAGTTACTTTGGAAATAAAAACAATAATAATAACTATACCTACACTAGGAACTATAATACCTGCTTATCATAAACTTACATACCGATATAAAGTTGGAATTGTTATACGGATAAATAATGTGGTCAACTCTTACCACTGTGTTGTAAATTTGTGTTTCATGTGTATTTATGTAAAACTTGCACCTTTTTTCTATAAATAAAGTTGTTAATTATTATTAAGGTTACTATACCAATGGGTTTGCGCACCGAGCTGCAGCATAGCCGCGATAAAGGCGCGACAGGAGGCTGTGCGCGCGTTGTTGGGAGACCAGGAGCGCAGGCAGAGCGCTAAGGCCCTCCTCACTGCGGCGCCGGATCTAGAGCGGCTGCTGGCCAAGTGAGTATAATACGGTAAAGGCGCGGCAGGAAGATCTGCGCGCTTTGTTGGGAGACCAGGAGCGCAGGCAGAGCTCTAAGCGCATCCTTACTGCAGTGCCGGATCTGGAGCGGCTGCAAGGGCAGTTTTGCCATAATCACCACGCTTGACTGGCTGATTGGTGATCGCAGTGGAGATGTTAAATCTACGCAAAACGAAGACATTGCCCCCATAGGTTACCTTAGTCGGCCTTTACGACTTCACGGGCTGAGGTGGAAGTATCGATTCTAAAGCCGCAAACGCCGCCGCGATCCTTACTTATGTCCAACTTGATGTTTCAGAGTACACGCACTTGGCAATCTCAAACGTTCGGAAACCCACCCGGACGCGCGCGCCATATTCTACGAAGAGAAGACTTACTCCAAGCGGAAGGTTCTTGACTTCATCTCTGTGGTCAATGGGTTCGATTCCGCTCTAAAACTGATGGAACTATTTAATGATACTGAGTCGGCGCTGTTGAGGAAAATCACACAGTTTCGACCAGAGGGAATCTTTCCAGATTATAGGGAGACGCTGAAGTTTTTTAAGGTTGGTAGCATGGACTTTTAAAAGCCTGAGTTTAGTAAAAGTTTGGTGCCAGACTTTTTTAAAACCTGGCAAAGGCGTGTCGTACCATGCACAGTGAACTCTATTGCAATTTACATAATTTGTGCGGATTGTAGTTTTTTGCCATCTTGCGAGAAGTTGAAGTCTCTCTAGATCCAGTTTTGCACCAGTCTGATGGTGCAGAACTGGCTATTATTATTTATTTTTATTTCTATGCTGCGGCCTAGAAATGATAATAAAATAAATTAATAATGCTGGACAATTAATACATCGTCATCTAGCCCCAAACTAAGCAGAGCTTGTACAAAAAATTGAAGTGATGATAAGAAATTTCCATGTACTGGACACTGGCAGAAAAGTGGCAAACCAGACACATATTGCCAATAACAAAGAAGTCAAATCAGGTGTTATTGATTACACTTTGTTTCTTGTTGGATAATAATGACTATATTTATAACTGTTTATAGTATAAAATTTGACTTGTCCAAGTGCTTATTTTGTAAGCCTAAAGAAATAAAGTTAGATTCTTTCTTGCTTCGTACCTACTTATTATGCACAAACACGGTCCTAACTAGAATATTTCCACCCCAGGAAGCGTTCAATATGAAAGAGGCAGAGAAAGAAGGTCGCATCCTGCCCGGCAAAGGCGTAGATGCAGAGTACGACGCGTCACTGCAAGCCATACAGGAGATAGAGGACGAGTTGCAGGAGTATCTGAAGAAACAGGAGAAATACTTCAAATGTAGGGTAAGGAATAAAATTCGATCGCATGTAGTACGGCAAAGGCGTAGATGCAGAGTACGACGCGTCACTGCAAGCCATACAGGAGATTGAGGACCAGTTGCAGGAATATCTGAAGGAACAGGAGAAATACTTCAAATGGAGGGTAAGGAATAAGCATCTATCGCATGTAGTACGGCAAAGGCGAAGACCCAGAGTACGATGCGTCACTGCAAGCCATACAGGAGATAGAGGATGAGTTGCAGGAGTATATTATCCAAATCGGTCCGTAAACATAAAAAAAACATACATACAGTCGAACATAGATCCTCCTCCTTTTTTCTAAGTCGGCTAAAAAATAATTTGTACATCCCCAGTAAATTTTGCTTACAGGGTGACTCCTGCGGGGCAATTCACAGTCGATCGATTCCGTGATAAATTGATTTCAGTCGACATGGATTTTGAAATAGTCTATTCAGAGAGTCCGTGCACGGAAAATTTTGACTTAATTACTTTATATTACTTAATGAATTTATATTCGAAATCGACCCAGCTTTTCTCGGAATCATTTCGAGTGGTAGTTATATTATGAAATTTCATAATTAACATGTGTCTGTCTGTGACATTTTGCTCCCAAACGGATGAACCGATTTTAATATAGAAATTTTGTTTGATAGATAACTTAATCGAGTGTAGTTGATTGATTATAACGATGCAGCTGTTCAGATGTTATTATGCTGTTTCAAAATCATTTCACTGACGGATTTTTAGTTTTTTGATATTTTAACGATTTTTGTAGTAAATAACAATGTTCCAATTTCTTAGATTTGTGCTGACGACTTGTTTATTTGCAGGTGAATTACGTAGGATCAGACAAGAAGCGCTATCAGTTAGAAGTGTCGCAGACCGCCGCAGCTAAGGCGGGCTCTAACTACCACTTGGAAGGCGCCCGGAAAGGATACAAGAGGTTTTCTACCGCTGAGACTAAGGTATGCTTTTGAGTTTTTTACTTTTAAGAATGCATAAGAATAAGAATGTTTTCTTTTCATTTATTTACATAAAAATTATTAAATAATATTATTTTATTATTTTTATTCAATTACAATTCACCAAAAAAATTCACGACAAATCATAACCGCCATCTTGCATGTCGCGAGTCTCGCAAATGGCGTCGACGGGTCTCAAGTCGCCATCTTGATTTTAACGTCTACACCATGTACATAATTAACATGAACTTTATGTGGCACCCACACTGTTGCCAATTAAACTAACATTATAAAATCTAAAGTTTGTAAGTTTGTCAGGAATTCTAGATCTGGTATAAGATAGATAGTCTACTTTAAATCTAATCCACTACTATTAAAAAAAAAAGCGTGTGAACTCGCGGACAAATATGAAATAATATCAAAAAGAAAACCACAAGTCAGGTAATGGTTAATATTTTTACAACTTTTAGTTTCAAAATTGACAATATTCCAGGACCTCCTAGCTCGAATGATATCAGCCGAAGAGCAGAAGACCGCCGTCCTCAAAGACATCAACCGTCGAATATTCGAGAAGTTCTCCGCCGCGTACAGCCAATGGGAGGCGGCCGTGCACTGCGTGGCCACGCTGGATATATTGCTGGCGATGGCGGAGTTTGCTAACCAGCAGAGTGGAGACATTTGCTTGCCGGAGATTACTTATGATGATGATGAAAAGGTAAACATTTTATAGAGGAATAGAGGTTGCACGTTTGTTGTGCTTCTGTAGTATTTCCGGCGCAAACAACTCGTCTCTGTTGGCCGCTAAATGGCCGAGACTTGGCTAGGAGGACATTTACATTAGAAAAAGTCGGTCTATGTATCTGTAGTGTCAACACGGATAGCCTAGACAAGCCATAGTCTCGGGTACAATGGAGAAAAAAGACAATACGTAAATAACTATAGTTAATTCTCTTTCACTGCTACTCATAAATCCTCTTCTCACTCTCGTGTCCTTCCAGTCTATTTTATTGTCCTCCATTCCCTGCCATGACGTACATATGTACCGGTATTTTGTGTTTGCTTCTTCTTGTTTGTTGCGTTAATTATTACTCTTTACTTTTAAACCACGACGTATGTATATATTTTATTATTTACCATGTAGACGAAATATCGTTATGTAACAAAGCTGAAATGTTGATGTGATGTGCCACGTCGCGCCGAGTCACGTTTTCATTTTATAACCTCTCTCCATCTTGACATTGACTTAGCAGTAATTTCTGACAGTAACATAGTGTATTCGGAACAGCTCCTTCGTAGCACTTTATTTCTGACACTTTCCAACTTAGTAAAACTTTTTAAAATCCTATTGTAACTGGTAATGTTTGGAGTTCGTCGTGTCACCAAGACTGGGTCAGTCTGAAAACCAGCGCTGTTTTGTACCCTGGTGCAAACCAGCATAAAGCTGAGACTGATCCTTTTTGGCTCACCTTGGCAGCACTGACATACCTACATGAGACTAGCGTACGTGTAGGTAGGTAGGTACCTACTCTTACCCTAAGTTTAAAATTTAGTATATTTGATGTTCCTTTCTTCCTTTTTAATTGTTTGTGTGTTTTACTTACCTAAAAATATGTACCTATTGTTAATTATATTTTACTGATACCTATCTACTACAATGTCTATGTTTGTTTTTTTTTGTCTTGTGCTGTCTATGTTTGTGAATCAAATAAACAATATATCTATCTATCTAATTCAAAGGAAATTCAATATAAGAATAAATTTCAAATATTTTAACGCATTGGATGATGATTCGATGCTAGGTTGCCTGGAAGAAATCGCTCTCAGCGATAAGGCCGCCTTTGCGTACTGTTTTTTTTTTTAATTTAGATATATGATTTTGTATTAATGTTAATTTAAGTACAATAAAGTGTTCATTCATTCATTCGATGTAATTTATGTCAATTATTTGTACCTTAGTCAATGCCTCTCCAGACTGGCCGTGCTAGCCTTAGCAGGTTATCTATACTATACCATTATTATCTGTTATAAAAATAATTTTTTGAATTTTTACTATTAAATTTTTCACTTCATGAGTAGTACAAACAATTATTTATACTCCCGATTCGAAAACTTGGATATTTTTTGTATACAATGGGGTAACAAAACCCAAGGAATATTGGTGGAAAATATTTAAAGACATTGGTATCATCGTAGCCAAGTACTAGTAATATTTGGTTTTGAAAATATTTCATTCATAATTTTTTTTATTGCTCTCCTTCGTTTTTCGATTTTAAACGTCATAACATTTATTGCTACACATGTGAGATTATGCGTCGTTGTAGTTTGTCTTAGTTTTTGTGATAATATTGCTGTTACCTTGTTGTTTTCTGTTATTGTTATCAGTTTTTATTAAGTCTTCATTTATAAATGTCTTTGTTGACATAAAATATCTTGGATACTATATCAGAGTATTATACCTTACCAACACCGTAAAAACTGCATTATACTTACAGGACTCTTTCCCTTACAGCCGTACATCAACATAGTAGAAGGCAGACACCCGTGTATCCCGATCACGAACGACTTCATCCCCAACGACACGAAGCTGGATGGAGATCACTCGCTGTTGCTCCTCACGGGACCCAACATGGGCGGCAAGTCTACCTTGATGCGGCAAGCGGGGCTGCTGGCTGTGCTGGCGCATTTGGTGAGTTAACAACAAAGGTCGGCAGTAGCAGGCAGTTACAGCGTTAGAATATACTCTTTTAACTTAGCACGTGGATGTCGTAAGAATCGACTCCTTCAACTTATCACTTGGATGTCGTAAGAGCCGACAAAACCTGAGTAATCAAGCGTAACTCCGATTTAAAGAATAAAAATTCTTTATTTCCATAAATAAAATTAATGTAGGTAGACTTAGAAAGGCTCAAATTCATAAAATTAAACATCATCATTAGCCCCTACACGTCCACTGCTGGACATAGGCCTCCCCCGTACGAGTCCACAAATAGCAGTCCTGAGCCGCCTCCATCCATCGACTCCCTGCGACCTCTACGATGTCGTCGGTCCATCGAGTGTATGGTCTCGCCATAATCATGTAGGGATTCGCCATAATCATCACGCTTGGCAGGCGGATTGGTGGTCGCAGTGTTGGTGTTTAAATATACTCAGAAGGAAGCTGCTGCCCTTCCTCTGGTAGGTTCCCTTAGTCGGCTGTTACGACATCCACGGGCTGAGTTGGAGGGGTCGATATTAAAACGCCGCGGCCCCACTGCCCAAAAAATTAAACACTGACATGGAAATAAAGTTATATTTTTTATTGCTGTCGCTTCGGTACGTCTGGCCAGTAGTCCTACATGGCGGCGAGGCATGAACAAGAAAGAAGACCTCCGCAATCGAATAGAGGCGTTAGAGATGTGTGCATACCGTCGCATACTGCGCATAAGTTGCACTCAAGTCGTCACAAACATAGATGTCACAACATAAGGCAATGGACTGGCATTAAGAAAGCAAAAGACCTATTTAGGTTAGTCCTGGATAAGGAAAAAATCAAAAGGATGCATTATTATAAAATATTCACGGGTATTTATCGCGTTTATTTACCTATTTTCGGGCAAAATAGGTAATTAAACGCGATAATTACCCGTGAATATTTGATAATAATGTGTTAAGATCGCGTAAGTTTAAAAAACTTTATGTAAAGGATGACCGCTGACCTCCAGTAACAGTAATGTAATGTCCTCCGAGCCAAATTTCGACCACGGCGGCCAATCTCAACTGAGACTAGCCAGATGCGTAGGACATATAGGGCACAAGTGTGTGCACAAACCTAGTGGTGCACTTTCTATTCCCTCACGATCATAATCCGATGGGATTCCGTAACTAACACTATATAAGAAGTCGCTTCGGTATGTAGATTAAAGTAAAGAAGCGACGAAGTAACCTTTAGGTGCCTTTAGTAGCACATCTCGAGTCGCGAATTTTTTATAGTTTTTTCAGTCAAAAATTCGTTGTTAGAGATGTGTTTAAATCCCTTATTTGTAAAAATTATAACATCATAATTCTTCTTCCAGGGTAGCTACGTACCAGCCAAAGAATGCAGCATGTCCCTAATAGACCGTATCTTCACCCGCCTAGGCGCGTCGGACGATATCCTGTCGGGCCAGTCGACCTTCCTCGTGGAAATGAACGAGACGGCGGCTATAGTGTCGCATGCTACACTGCACTCGCTTGTACTGCTCGATGAGTTGGGTAAGACACTAGCTTGGATAGTTTTATAAATAAATAAAAAAAAACAACGAAAAAAATATGGCTGACTATTGCTGGGAGATGCAGAGTGATAGTCCAACTACACCTCATCCACGAAAGTCTCAAAAGGAAAGGGAGTTAGCCATTTATATTAAGTTACGGGAGCGAAATAGCATTTGAACTGAAGCCTTTTGATTGTCCTTACATAGTTCCTTTGCCAACCTTTCCATACTCCTAGATGACGCTATATAATACCTCACTATTCCAGGACGAGGCACATCTACGTACGACGGCACCGCCATAGCCTCCGGTGTTTGCGTGGAGCTAGCGTCGCGTGGCTGTCGAGTGATCTTCTCCACGCACTACCACTCGCTAGTGCGCCATCTAGCGGACCGACCCGGAGTTATACTGGGGCATATGGTGAGTTTGACAGATAGCCATGACGGTCGCGACGTAATGAAATCAAAATTATTTATTTCTCAGAAACCACAATAAAAACCATAAAAAAGCAAGAAAGTGAAAACTACTTAGAACTAAAGAATATGAGAGGGAAAATATATATATGAAAGATATATAAGATAAATAAAAAAAAATAACTAAATTTCAGTAGCTTAAATATAAAGAAAGATATGTGCCAGAGAAATTTACGTAAAACAAACTAACAATAACCTCTGTGGCGCGGCGGGCGAAGGTCCGCCTGAAACGCAGGAGGTTGCGAGTTTGATTGCCGCCCAAACATTGACAAATGTTTGTACGATCTGCAAATATTTAGTCTATTATATTAAGTATATCAGTCACACATAGCACAAGCTCTGCTTAGCTTGGGGCTAGATAATGCTGTGTCAATTGTCCGCCATTATTTATTTAATAAACGTACGTTCAAACGTAAGAATCCTCCACTTCAACTCAGTCCGTGGATGTCGTAATAGCCGACTAAGGGAACCTGACAGAGAAAGAGCATCTTCCTTCTGTGTATATTTAACACTACAGCGATCACCAATCCGCCTGTGGACGTGGTGATCATAAAACTCGGACAATATGTTCAGCAGAAACACTGAATGGTGTCAATATCAGCTTTTCTTAACTAGCACTGGGTATGAAATCAGAAAGTAATAACTTTAATTTCCTAAGGCTTATACATGAAATAAAATAAGCTTATAGATATGTAGAATTTTTCAAATTAAAAAAGGATTTGTTGAATCATATAATAGAAACAAATTTGACATCTATTGCATTATTGCCACGCCACTTATTGGGAAGTGGTACCTATGAAATAGAATAAGTACAGTATGTCTATATTTTAAAAGCCATTGTAAATGTTACGTGAGTCAGAAAATGCAGACAATCTGAACTAGTTTGGGTCAGTTGCGACCCAAACTAGCACTGCAACACGGCCACAACAAAATTTTCCTTACCATATTAAAATTTTATAACAAAAATATGTAACAGAACTTTTTCTTTTCTTCACAGGCATGCATGGTCGAGACGGACGAGGCAGCAGCAGACAACGAAGACCACATTCCAGAAGAAACCATAACATTCCTCTACAAACTGAGTCCGGGCGCTTGTCCTAAATCCTACGGCTTCAATGCTGCCCGTCTGGCCGGAATACCGAAAGAGATCACTAAGAGAGCGCACCAAATATCAATGAATCTTGAAAAGGAGGCAACGTGTGTACGCGCCTTTAGAGACGTTTTGAAATTAAAAGACGCTGGAAGCCTGAGGGAAATGCTGGCAGCTTTGAGTATTTAAAACTTTTTGGTTCTTTATATACAGTTAGTAAAAAAAGGAAAGTTATTTGATGCTGGCAGCTTTTGAGGAAATGTTTTAGAAGAACTTTTTCGAACACAGCGCTGCAGCGTTCGCTAAGTTTCTTGGGACGTTTTTTAAGCGCTGTAAACGTAGCATTCGGATCTTGGCGGTGGATGCACGGCGGCCGCGGCCCGGCACCCGCGACTCATTGTCGCACGCACGCCACGCCCCCCGGCCGCGCCGCTTGGTCGCTTGCGTCGTATTTGCTAAGTATTGCATACAAATCCCTGCGGCCCGACCATGGTCGCGGCTGCCGTACAGCCACCGCCGAGATCAGAATCTTTCGTTCGTTCTAATCCGCCGTTATATGAAATTTGTTCTAGTTATTTTTGTATTGTTCATTTTAAGTTTCGCCAATTATTATTGTGATATGAATCTCGTTACTCGAATGTATTTGTAAGGTTAGCTTATCGTGATTTTTTGGACTTTATGACACAAGTTTTCCTTTTTTGTTTCTACAGAATAATGTCGATTAGTATAGTGCTTTAAGCAACCCTGTGATTGATCAAGATAATTCTATACCTACTACCAATTTATTGAATAAACATAATTTGTTAAAAGATTTGTTTTTGTTCATACATTTAATAAGTTCAAATCCATAAAAATAATAACTATACAATAAATTACTTACTACACAACTAAATCCAAAATAAATTCGCTCAAAAAAATAAAAATGGAATGTACAACAAACCAATAATAAAACATCTATAAAATTAATTAAATATTTTTTCCTGGGAAGGCTAACGTCTATTATCACTTAGTTGTTATTATTAATTTGTATTGCCACAAAATTTATATCCACACCACAATTCCAATAAATCTATGACACTTATTTACCTACACAATTATGCTATACATTTAATTATGTGATTTGGAATGTTACTATGAATTTGTAATGTTAATTTGATTTACACTGTACCAACATAATACAAACCTTTTCTTAAATTTTGAATTGATACCTCACATAGGTAATCCGGCGTATTTAAAAAAAATGGAATAATTGTGCTACATGGCTAGAAGAGTACCAAATTTTTTTTTAATACAAGATACAATAAGATATTAGATCAGTTCTTTTTTCACGATAGAAGTTTCTAGATATAAATCTTAACAGTCTTTTAACTTTAAAAGCTTATTTACAGTGCACAAGTGAATGTAACTATTTCACCATCAGATCATCGGATTTAGTAGATAACAAATGATTTGTTGATGATTGGTTTTATTACATACAGCTCATTACGTTATTATCAGCAATAACTTGTTTTCATCATCTATTCTAGTAACTGAATAGCAGTGTCATTTCTCGACTTCTATTGGCGTTGAAGCATACAATAACACTGATTAGCTATAGCTTGCAACTAGGGTAACATTAAAAGCAGGTTCTCATTAGCTCGGACCGACAGTTTTAAGGGAACGACAAAGTAGTCAGATGCATTATTAGCATATGTATTTCAATAGCGCTGTTTACATTGCATTGGGGCGATCCGTTAACACGTTTATTCTATTTTATATTATATTTTCGGTCCGGTAAAACTGTTCCTCCGACTTAATATGAACCTGCTCTAAGGAGGTAAGGTACGAAATGCTTGTGAAGCGCATCCTTGATAATGGTGTCGTCATCGACAATATTAGACTTTGTCAGCACTTTTTATTTCGATCATTATGAAAAGGTGAGGTCATTTTTTACTGCTGTCAAATTAATTTAGCTTTGGCGACATCTTAATTGATACCTATAGATATCATAATAGTCAACAAGTCAATTTTCCTGGCTACAAAAATGCGTAAGTCACCGTCCTTGACCTATGTATGACTTATTGTTCTATTAGACGACGTTGGTGAAAAAGTTCACATTCTGGAAATTGACAGAATGGAATGCTTGTAGAATAGAGACGGGAGTTTTTTGTGATGCAATATTAAATTATCTATAATACAATAGATTCTAAAATCTTAAACACAAGCCGAGACGGTTTCCTAAGGCAATAGGTATACTGGTACACAATGAACCTACGAGAATAAAATAAGTCTAATGTATCACAACATCCATGTTCCTATCAAGCTGTACTTTTTCTAATCAGCACCAGTTAATACCCCTTTTCTTCAAGACTGCCTAACTTCCTACACGTACACGACAATTCGGCTGAAATCAGCTTTAATCAATCTTTTCTAGAGCATCTTACAAACATTTATCCAATATGCTTATCTCCAAACATTTATTCAATTTTCTGTGCCAACAAGTAATTACAAGCAAATGTTGCAAAGAAGTAAACTTTATACAAATAGCGGTTTATTTACGTTTTTATGTACAACAGCTATACCTATCTAAATAAGATTTTCAAGCAAGAGTTCTCAGAAATAAAAATATTATGATTCCTTCTAAGATCAAACATTATTTTACAAAATACGAGATCAATTGACCAAATATTTATATACCCTATTTATAGTCGAGCCTCGCTTCCAACATTTGTATCATTTACTTAGAATAAATTTTCCTTTTCTCATATTAAATTAGAACTCTACATAGAATGAATCTTCCAAAACTCTCCGAACATCAATGAATGTTCTTATAGGTATATTTTTGGCGTTGGGCCGTTAATGTGACTGAATAATAAAGTGCATTCGGTCTAAAAAGAGTCATCTAGAGCCTCAATAACGGGTTCTATCGAACTTTTCATAGCTTGTTTACTGATAGAAACTGTGGAATTTATACTTTTTTGTGGATTTGTACTCAAACGTGTAGCCCTTTTATCGTGAAGTAAAGGGACAAAATTCCCCGTTGTTTCGTAATGGGAATGACGTCTGTTTGTAGTTGTTGGTATTGGAACAGCCGGCAATTGGCGAGGTGTTGCACTGAACCGACGTCCCGAAGGTTTATGTTGAGTTATGTGAGCGTTGTCGTGACTAGTTGCTGACACAGGGGTATTTATCCAAGTATCTTTTATAGGTTCAATGTGAGTTTCGAATTTATCCATGCGTGCGTTCGCCAGGGCTTTGTATTTGAGTTCTGACTTCAGTGAGCGCGATTTCACCATGTCTATACGGGTCGATGTTACAGATTGTGGACTCTTCGCATCTTCTTCGAGCGTTTGCAATTGGTGTTTCCAGCGGTTCAATTCTATTGAGAAATCTAAAACAGATTCAGATTTTGGACGATTACTAGATGTGGGGATTGATTTAGGTTCTGCATGTAATGAGACGGCTCTGGTTTTGATTTTGTAGTTCCGTGTTTCAGATCTCAAATGAGGACTCGAAGCGTTAATCTCTAGTTCTCGTAGAGTGTGATTCCAAGTTTTTAGTTCGTCTAACTCGTCGCCCTTTGCATATTTTCGATAGTGTATTGTAGTATCTGCTTTCGGTTCTGAATCTAAAGAAATTGATCTGAGTTTGTTTCGGCTAATCAGTATCTCAGGTTTTGTATGAGGGCTTGCGACACTTTTCTGTAGTGCTAGTAGTTCTTGTTCCCAAGCGGTTAGTTCAGCAGAATAATCTTCCATAATCGCATCAGGTTGGCGGCGGCGGCGGCTTAATACCGTTGAGTCTATGCAACGAGGATTTGAATGGTTTATACAATTTGGTTTGACGATACCCACATGAGGGCCACTTGAACTTTTCTTGACTTGCACCAATTCATCTTTAGCTTTAATTTTTAACGAAAATTGATCTGCTTGGTATTCAGAGTCAGATTTATAGCGACGGCGATATGTTCCAGTTGTAGTCTCTTTTGGTTCTGTTTGTAAGGAGTTCGCTTTGGTAATGATTTTGCGTTCAACGGCCTTCGAGTCATCATTTTCTCGGAACTGCAAAACTTTATTATGCCTCGCAACGTCATCTTTATTGACGGATTTTACCGTGGGATTGTGAGCAGACAACCAGGTAGTTCTGATTGTAATTTTGGGCACTACATCAGATGGAGTCTGAACACTTTTTTGAAGTGCTATCAATTCATTTTTCCATTGATTCACTTGAGTCGACAAATCCTCTTTAGTGTACGAGTCTGTCGCAAACGAACAGCTCCGCCGGCGGCGATGAGTAGCCGGTGTTTCTGGTGTCCAATCAGAGTGCAAGGAATGTGGTCTGGGTCTTACTTTATTTGGGCGATTTACAAATTTAGGTGGACTTAGATTTCTTTTTGGATGTTTTAGTATTTCACGTTCCCATTGGTTTATTTCAGAGGATAAAGCTCTACTGGACTCAATTTCAAATGAGGCACTACTGCGGTGCCGGCGATGAGAGTCTATGGATTTGATTCCGACTTCAGAACGCAAAGGAAGTTGTCGTTGTCGCGGCAAATTATTACGATGTGCGAATTCGCAGTTCACATCTGGGCTACCAACACTTTTTTGGAGTTCTTTCAATTCGTTTTTCCAGGCATGTATATGATTTGAAAATTCATCTGTAACAGCCGCATCATTTCCAAACGAGATACTGCGGCGACTGTTTGTATTCGGTGTTATCTGTTTTAGTTGTTCCGAGTCTAGAGAAAGTGGTCTTGCTATATTTTTGTGATGTAGATTATCAGACTTCAGATTTGGACTTCCGAAGCTCTTTTGAAGGTCTTGTAGTTCTCTTTGCCACGCATTTACTTGTTTTGAAAATTCATTTGTGCGCATAATCTGCATATCAAACGAACTACTTCGGCGAGGGTAAATACTAACAGACTTTTCTTTGAGTTCCGAGTGTAAAGAAAGTGGCCTAGCAATGTTTTTGTGTTGTATTATATCACATTGTAAATATGGGAGTTTCTTTCTTTTCTGCACGTTGTTCGAGATTGAGATCGTGTTATTGTTATGTTCCAGAGACTCTGACTTAAAATAAAATCCTTTATCATATTCGAAAGAGCCACTGTCTACATTTTTGTATTGAAATGATTTAGCATCATTCTCAAGTTCTGTCAATGCATATTGGAATGTGTTTATTTGGGGTGAACAGTCTTGGATTAAAGATTCAGATCTAGATCCATATGAAGCTGAAGTTTCATATCTGACTTTTGAATGACAAGATCGGGACCTTTTAATAGCCTGTTCATTTATAGTGGTATAAGTATTCAGAGGTTTAGGTATAGAAAATGTATGTCGTTGATATAATTTTTCTTTTATATCTTCTTTTATGAAAACTGATAAACTTTTTCTGTAGTTAAGTATTTGAGTTCTCGAGTATGGAGAATTAGCTCCTTTCTCATAATTTATCATTTCATACGTCCAAATATTTAGTAAGTTTGTTACAGCATCCTCAAATTTAAGCATACGTTTATTCCTAGCCATTTCCGACGTGTAACCACACATATCAGTGATATGACCAAAATTTTTGTCAACTATAAACGCTGGTACAGATCTGCTTCTAACCGAAAAATTCCGCCTAGGTGAGAGTAAAAGTTCATGAGAGTGAACTCTCCTCGATGAATTTTCGTATGAATTCTGCCTCACCTGTGTGTGGGCAGTTGCACTCATTGAATCAGTTATGCATCCTTTATAATCTGTCTCAAATGTATCAGCTTGACATTTATGCGCTTTCAATCGTGAGACACAAATAGAAAAGCCCTTTTCAGGAGAATGAAAAGGAACACGTAAAAGATGTTTTTTGTCTTCTTTAGGGTCACATAGAAATAACCCGCAGCTTCCACACTTCACAGGGAAGTAAATGGTATCATGACTTTTACGTAGGATGTAGGCCATGAATTTAGAGCGGTTAGCCTTTTTTGATTTGGATTTAAATGCTTCCAGTCTTAGTGGCGGAGCTAGTTCTTGGCGGCAATCAGCACATGCCACTGTGAAATAAAAAGAAGGTCCTTCAACTTTAGTAAGAAAAGGATTCTCACTGCAGTAGGAGCGGTGAAGAGCTGCTCCAATTTCTTCCATATGTTTGAGAAATCTGATTGCCTCGATGTGAGACACTTCAGGCTTCATGTAATTCAGCATACACATGAATCGCACATCTCTCTTTTTACCTTTGAAGAGAATATTGCCCAGATTGCAAGTGGTACTTACATGTGCTTCGTCTAACAAGCCATTTATTGCAAGTTTTTCTAAAGCACATTTCTGTGTTGTTTGTGATGGAACATTTTGAACTTGTTGTTTAGACGTGTTGTATCTACCATCTACAGAGTATCCTAAGTCAGGGTGCTGTTGTGTTACTTCACGTATAAATTCTTTCTCTTCTGGCTCAGTTTTGAAATTTCTTATTTTCAATGGTTCGCAGTTTAGTTGTGGTTTATGTGGTTGAATGCGAAATCTTTCATCTTCATATTTCATTGAAGGCGTGAACTGAAATTGAAGTGAATTGTCTCTGTTTGGATTCATATATTGTGACAGTGTTTTTTTAATTAGATTTTTCGACTCGTCCAGTCTCTCAAAATCAGTTTTCTCTGTAGTTTGAGAGAATAATCTATCTTTCTCTGGTTCGCCGTATTTCATTGATCTGAAAATAGCTAAAATGGCCGCTTGTACATGGCATACTGTTTGATTATATATTCTCAGAGACATATTGTACATTTCTTTATCAGACGTTTGTGTCTGAGTCGCATTGGTTTGAGCTGAAAACTGCGGATAATTTTCCGAATCTGACGACGACTGACTGTGCACATAAAAGAATTCATTTTCACGTAGCAGTTTCAAGCAGTTTTTCAGGTACATTTTCTTCTCTGATACCAATATAGGATCAAACTCTGTCTTATCGCAGCTGTGTAGCATATGACAATTGATTTCAGTGAGGAATGTCAGATAGGGATTGTTGTTTGTTGTCTCTTGGTATTCATCGTATTCGTGTGACTGGCTCAAATCTCTATGAAATAGTTGATTATTTTCTCCTACAACACTAGATTTATTTCGTAAGCTATTTTCGAGTTGGCTTTTCAATTCGTGTTCCAGTAATTTTTCAAGTTCTATAATATTGTATGGTTGGCAGGACGACAGTTTAGAATCCATTCTCATAGTCAATGTAGTCTGCAGACTGTAATAGGTTTGACTATTCTCGTCTATGGAACATATGTCTTCCATAGTTATCCCAGTTTCCTTCAGCAAGATAAGACCTTTGACCATCTCCTCAAACAATTTCAAAAAATCATCCACCAGTTTTGTAAAGACACTGTAAACACTTCTCGTGAATGGATATATGATTTGACGGAATCTCTCTTCTACTGACTCGTTCAGATCGACTCGCTCTTTAGATGTCATTTTATCCCTCAGTTCAACCTGGCTGGCGTGTTTGAAGTCACGGTACAGTGAGTGATACTGCTCAGCTAAATTCGCGGAAGGCTTTGTGTTGTTAGGTGCGGGAAATTGCGGTGAATACGGTGACGGAGTGGCGGGAACCATGCCCCCACAAATGTTCATACACGCTACAGCGGTACAATACTCAGAGAGCGTACAATTCGATTTCCGGTTAATACCATAGATCTTATCGAAATCCTGCACATTAAGTTTGAATATAGTAAGCAAATTTTTGTGATACTTCATGATGAAAAAAAATTCGAGAGCATACATATAATAAAACGTGGACATCGCCAGACTTAAGGGGCCGATGCTACTATGGAAGTGATCTCGATTTTCATAATTATTGAAAATCCCTAGCTCGTGAAAGTACCAGTTATCTGTTGTATTATTATTATTATGTCCATTTGTACTAGGCATATCAAGCGGGTTACCGTCGATATAGCCATTAACATCACGCGAGTTTAGACCGGCACTACCAATCATTTCGTTCGCATCACCGTGATCGTCACTATTCTGGTCACTGTTGTCCCCGACACGGTTGTAGTTTGTACAATTGACGCATTGAAGTCCGTGTGAGCAGCGCCTTGGCCCCCGGCGCTGCGGAGGGTCCTACACTCAGAGTTCGTCGAGGGAGGAGGCCTCATGCTCGTCGAAAGGCCGCGGCTGCTCGCCCCAGCGCTCCCACTGCTCCGCATTCAGCAGGGATTCGGACTCTTCCTCTGGCAGCCTCGTGGGGTAGACGATTCCGTCGCCGAAACTGAACCATACGTTTTGTTAGTTTTTTTGTTCAACAACGGTACCACACAGGTGCGAGATGCAGATTCCATAAGGTGGTAGGTCCCGCATGAAAAAATTATCGAGTTTTTACCATATTTCAGACTCTTCAAGTAATTTAGATAACAGATAAGATGTTTTGAGTACTAAGCCATTTGCTATGAATGTTTGCCAAAACAAACTTTGAATCGATTGTAGTTTTTGAGTCTATCCTAATATTGATTTCAGTAATAGGTAGATCCAAGACGATAATTTATTCGTTGTTTGTTTTAGCGTGGTTTCATAGAAAATTATTAACAATGTGCGCAAAACTACACAACTGCGAGCTAACTACTAAAAGCAGAAATCGCAAATAGATTTTTAAATAACGTTACTTGCCACCTTAGAGCTTAGCACCTTAGGTTTGCCCTCTTAAGAATCGCACATGTGTGGTAGAGGCAATTGAATTTTGTAGCTGTTCGAACTACTCTGATTAGGGAACTCTTAATGTTTGACTCGTATTGTTGAAGGTTTTACCTTACCTTACTATTATTAGTTCTTCACAGGTGATTTTGGTTTATAAAAGCAAAATATATAAATTTATGGGTCAGCTTAAACATGTTTTGTGTAAGTGCCTAGCTAATAAATTGCGGCAAAATTTCTAGCTAGTGCTACCTATTTAGCTATGCTATTGGCAATAAGCTGCTGATACGGGCTAGGCTGTTATACAAAAAGAAACCTTAACTCAATTCTTAAAGTGCCAGTATCAACTACCTAAAGCATAGTACAAAGAGATTAGTAAAATTAAATCATTCAGTCGCGATGTACTGTGTGAGTCTGCTAATGTGCACAAATCCAATTAATTCACAAAAAAATTTAGTTTGAAGTTTTTATCATCATCATACGTCTATATTAGTCCACCGCTGGGCATAGGCGTCCCCTAAGGAGCGTCAAAGCACCATGTATATTTTAGTGTTTGATTTTTTTTGTAAAAACGGTGTAATTTTTTAACTTAACAATCTTTTGCGATGAAGCAGGATCAGTAATGAAAGGGAAAACACCTCATCAAATTTAAATTGAGATAAACAACAGCTCTCAATTTAAAATACATTATTTTCAGATTTCGCAATAAAAACACTAGAAAATATTTTTTTTACATATGAGCTGTGTGCGGCAGCGCCAACAGCTACCTGCAGGTCATTGCAGGAAGACTGGACACAGCCTCTCCCTTCATGCAGCACTGGACGAAAGTTCATGTTGGTTTCTATTGTGTTAAGTGTCTTATAATGTTTTCATTGTGTGTTTTTCTGTGTGTTTTTTTAAATTATGTGTCGATATGGACTGTGTATGTAATGTTGTACCTACTACGTCTGAAATAAAAGATTGAAATTGAAATTTCCCGTCGATAATATTAAGCAAAGATTCCATAATTTTTACATTTTATGCTACTTGCCCTGTTATTAGGTTTGTATGGGACTAATCTTGCTACTGAATTTTAAACCAGTTATCCTCGACCGATTGAGCTGAGGCATACCGAACTTAAATAAGTTCGGTGACAATGCAATGTTATGGTACCATCGAGCTGGTCTGGTGATGGAGACTGAAGGTGGATATGTATTCTTAAACGAAACGACGTAACCCTATCGAGTTTGGGTTCGTTGGATTTGTCTTTCCAAGCACTTTGGTCCTAGATTATATAAAGCTTGTTTTTGTTTTTAAATATTAAAAATATATTTAAATTTATGCACAATAATAAGAATCACACTGAATGTGTATTTATTTATGTGGTGTGCAAATATTTTGTACCATGATTTGGTAGATGATCTGGTTTCATGTGTCACCTCTGTCCGGATCGTGCTGTGAAATTGAACATTATCACCATGATTTTAGAAACAATCTGGCATAATTAAGTACCTTATGGTTTCTCTTAACGGACGATGACGCCGAGAAACACTTTAGGTCACTGAGTCATAGGACTAAGCAACTACTTTTAGGAGTAAAACAAAGTTCAATTCCATAACACCATGTAGGAATTTAGAGGTAAAAATATTGAGTGTATTTTGCCTGGCGTTTGCTCTAGCGACCTACTAGCTACTACAACAATTAGCATGCAAAAGGACACCGACTTAAAACCTTTAAAAATTTGGAAAAAAAGAAGTGAATGACCACAATTTCGACTTCTATAAACTGCCAATGAATGAAAAGCATGTTTAAATCGAACACGTTTATTAAATATAAAATATTAGCGTACGTTAAATATAATGTTAAAATGCATTGTTCCTTATACTATCTGGGGGGCGGTCCGTCCGGTAGGACAAAGTCTCCAGCTTTCACTCTCTCGCGCCGTCTCCGTGCTAAAATAACAAAAACTTATTGCTATTGGGACTGGTAAAGAGAGAATTTCAATTTTGAAGAAGCCTAACATAGAAAAGAGAGCGAGGGTGCAACATAAAGTTAATAAGCAACCGTACACATAGGATTTAGTAAGAGAAAGATATATAAATGTTATGCAGAAGATCAATCTGATGAAATATAAGATGGAGAAGGACATAACAGGAAAAACCATAGATAAATAATAATGAAATAGAGACCAGATAAAGCTGATAAGAAAGTTGAAAGATGTATAAATACTCAGTTGAAGAATATACAGCACACGAGACGATTTTTAAAACTGAAGAGATTAAATTATCTGTAAATTTACTGTTGTATCCATTTGCTTGCTAATTTGCACTAGTTCTAATAAGCACAGCATGTTAGAAGACAAGGCAAGTATAAAAAATAAAAATACAAAAATAAAAGACCAAGACTTTTTATTGTGCACACAAAATACTTACAAAATATGAACATTCTCTAACATTTATCAGTCTTGTGTGTTGTATATAGCACAGAAATAATAAATGCATAAAAAGCTTTTGCATTATTTAAATATCTCAATATTATTTCAATAATTCTACAAAATGAAAAATTTCATTACAAACACACATCAGCCAAATCTTTCTCACATAACTTGAGTATATTTTGTTAAATATAAGTTCATAATTGTACAGCAAATGAATATTATTATCAATAACTTCGTTAAAGCCTTGCTGTCTATTTGGAACAACGTCATGTAAGTTGCTGTGAATGCAGACACTTGTATCAACATTCATGTCATTCTTATCATCACATTATAAGAATACTCATGCACACTGGACTAAGACTAATCTAATTTTCGGTACAATTTGATTATCAAGGCCACTATAATTAAACTTTAATACTATCTAATAAATCTATTTGTATATAAAAACAAATAAAGCACCTTGGATTGATGTTATTATGTATTTCAACAAGGTCATTTTAAGGCCGTTAGACCTATAAACGGACATATATTATCCGATTACTTTTAGAGGCCTCTCTACTTATTGTATAAATTCATTAACAATTGGCGTATAGGTATACGTACCTACAATATAATCTCTAAAAACCTTTCTTAAAAAGTCCTGTAAAAAATATCCGAGCAAAGCTTAGATTTAAAAGCTTCTGCGAGTGATTGTGCCTAATATGAACAGTCAAAATCGTTTAAGACGTGCGATAAAGTTTTAAACAGGACTAGCTGAGAAAGGTCCTGATAAAAATCTCAAAAAAGGATAGGCAATCTAATCCCTGAAAGCAGAATGTTATATTCTCAAGGTATGTGTCGAGCGACGGCTGGGGAGTTCTTGGAATCATACTCAGATTCTGACCTGGATCGCGTGGTGCCCATGGATTCGTACCCGCTATAGGCCTCCTGTGGGGTCGAGAATGACTGCAGTTGGTGCTCCATTCGCACCGGGTATTCGCAGCCGTCACCGAGGCTAGTAAAATTACGCTGAATGTGAGTGGTGTGCACGAATTTATGATGTTACAGGTGCAAATAAAAATACTTCCTAAGTCTCTGCAAGAAATACTTTGGAAGTTGTAAAGTCAAGTTTGTTCAACGTTTTTTTTCTTTAGGGGAAACAATGAAAAGGGTAATTTTTAAGATATCGATTCTTCTCGCTGTCATATGTTCCCATAGGACAGCTTTTGTTAGTTTGGGTAGGTGGCGCTGTGGTAAAAGTCAAAATTTTTATTTATTTCAAATTTGGTTTCTAGGTGAGACAAAAACTGCAATTAATTATATGGATTAGTTTTTAGAGCGTTCCATTCCTCCAATTATCACATGCTTGACAATGTTAAATTTTTCAAAATTCGTCCAAGGCCATGTTAGGTTTTGTAGGTATATTTTGATACGTATAGAAATTATAATACTTATACTATTATATAAAACAACATGAAGGTGTTAAGCGAATACTTTATGTTTGAATAATGATTTTTAAAAAGTGGTTAAGGCTTGGTGCTTTCAATTAGCTTAAAAGCCTGTGTAGCTTATGTAATGGCTTCTCACTTACATATTTATATTGTTCTGTGTGTACAATACACAGAAAAAAATATAAATATCTATTCGTTACTAAAATAGCAATTTTGAATGGTATAATAGATAGTATAATCTTTTTAAAGTCACAAAAAATGCAGTCTTTCAAAAGCAGTTATTTAGTAAGTCTGTCCCAATACCGAAAGCTAGACAAAGACATGTGTCAAACAACAAACATTGCACGCAAATCTTATAAATATTGAAGAGTTTAGTATAAAACGTCCAGTATTTTCTTATTTCTAAAATCTATTTATAACGGCGTTGAAATTGTTTAAGTCATTCACTTCTTTTTTCACACAGATTAATACATGCACACACACAAACAAACAGGTATGTTTTAATTCAGATTCCCTGTATACAAAGCATGCAAATTCCCACCAAAGAACACATAACACTGTACATCTATCCAGTGGTGCCAACAAAACAAACATCTTGTTTGTTGTGACGCTGAGGTGCATTCCACAACTAAACTAAAGCATAAGCCAATGTTTCGGATCTTTAGTTCGCGTCATGTAAAAAGAACGCTGGCTTCAAGCTGCGCATTAGGCGATTTATCGGACATTTTCGGGCGCGAGTGTAAACATGCGCAAACATACCCCCTCCACCTTCTCCAGCGAACTCTTTTCACGTGACGCGACCTATATTTGATTTGATTGGTACAAAAACTAAACTAACTTGACAAAGCAAAGTGTGCCGTCCTTTTTATTTCGATCGTAAAAAAAGGGACGGAAACATTTTTAGAGCTGTCAAAGTAGTTTAGTTTAACCCAATTAATCGAAACCCACATAGGCCGCTTTTAGAGTTAAAAGTAAAATTTTGGAATACTTCTCAGTATTTTTTTTTAGTATCCTGTAGCCAGGATCGTCAAAAATGTCAACAAATAAAGTCTTACCTGGTAAAAACCGGTACCAGCCACAGATTCGGACTGTTCCCGAAGACTTCCTTGAAGTTATTGTAGCCGCCCAGTGAAAAGCCATTCTTATCGGTTCCGCCGCGGAACATTGGTGCGCGGAACGCCTCTGGAATAGTTAGAAATACTAATAATATTATAAATGCGAAGGTTGGATTGATGTATGGATATTACTTCATCATCACGCCAAAACTACTTGACGGATCGGGCTGAAATTTTGCATAGATATAAATCTAGACTTTTTATCGCATCAATCAGTTCCCATGGTATAGAAATACCCATTAACGGACTTTTTTAAATGACCCGTACGAAGCCGCGAGCAGAAACTAGATAAAAAATAATGAATACTTGGAAATAAGGGAAAGAAGGCGAATCTGAATAAGGGCTCTTTCACACATTATCCGATATTTTCCCGTGGGTGTATGTGCTGTGTGAATGAGCCCTAAGAACAGCGCAGGACCGTTAATGATGATGATCAACGAGCAAATATTACTAAAATCATCCGACGTAGATTTTACTCTGAGCTATGTACATATAAACATAAGAACGGCTGTATCGACTTAAATTAAAATAGTTGTTTAATTAGCTTCAAATATCAAATAAGAACTATCTCAATCGAGTAACTTTTCAAACAAGAATATATAAATTCAAATCAGTTCATTCGTTTGGGAGTTACAACGGGACATAGATAATCTTTGTTTTCGAATGAAAGACTATAATGCTGTTGACCGCAGGCCATGACGGCATAACCGGACTTTTGGTGACAGATATACTCAGACACACGCGTCAAACTTTTATTTACTTTATGACCCTTTCATGGCTCAAGACGGACACATGCCCCTCAGCTCCTCATGGCAGCGGCGCACCTGTATGGGTCTGAATGCGTTAAACGCATTCCGACCATAAGCGTGTTTATCAGAGCTATACTTTATTAATTTTTTTAACACCTAGCAGGCTAAAGGTTTCTTCGTCGCTTCTTTACTTTAGTCTACATACCGAAGCGACCGAAATCAAACTATCACTTTATTTCCATATCAGTGTTTAAGAATTTGACCTTTTCTAAGTGTACATTTATTGTATTTACGGAAATAAAGAAACTTTGACTTTGACTTTACTAGCTGTTGCCCGCGCCTACGCCCGCTTTTTATCGGAATAAAAAATAGCCTATATGTTATTCCAGGTCCCAAACTATACCCATACCAAATTGCAGCCTAATCGGTTCAGTAGTTTTTGTGTGAAAGAGTAACAAATATTCATACATCAATTCATACAAACCTTGATATTATTAGTATAGTAAAATAGTCGAAGAATAGTAGAGAATTTTAATGATTGGCATCCAAAACAGAAAACAATCGAAATATGATATTCTGCTCGCTTGAGAGCGCCCCCCTCCCCCGCTATCAAGCTGTGTTATACACATTTTGAAGCCTAGACCTGTTGGAAAAGCACCCTTACTCAACACCGTCCAATATACACTTCAGCCAAGCAATACTTCTCTCTATACCGTTTCAAACTTACTACTCAAATTACCTTCTAATAAAATACTGAAAAGACAACACTCCTAAAATTCTTAATTTAAGGAGTTATGCCTTTTCAATTACGACTAACAACCTATTTTACTATAAAAACTTTCGTAGTTTGGTAAATTCATTATGAATGTAAGCGGGTTAACTACCAACCTAGTTGAGTGTGCGCCGCGACGCTGAACGAGCGCGACGCGAACCGCACTCACGCTTAAGAAGTCCCTCGTTAAGGGATGAAACGTTGGTGTTCTTCCAACACAAAATAGGTTCGTAGTTAACCCGCTTACATTCATAATGACTAACAACCTATTGTTTATTTTACAGCTATAATCCAACCTATTTATAATCTGTTAAGAACGACAAGAAAATCTACGACTCTCTTCATCTACACAGTAAATAGTCTTTATCTACGTTAATAGGATTGGGATTTACCGTGGATCATGCTTTTAAGCATCGAGTTTATAATCTGACCGGTAGGGCTGGCCATTCGGCGGTAGTTTACAATCATATCTGAAATAAAAATCGCTTTCATTTCTTGTTATTTATGAGCGCGCCAAAGAAAACTGTCTCATTTTTGTGGTAAAAATTTGACTCGGCTTATTTTATATATATATATATAAAGGTTGCCTGTAAGAAATCGCTATTAGCGATAAGGCCGCCCATTGTGCAACTATTTCTGTGTTTGTGTTTTCCTGTCTTGTTATTCTATATTGGTGTGAAATTAAGAGAATTTCTATTCTATTCTTATTTGAATGTTGTTTGTTATACTTATTGCATTAGTGTGTGTGCTAGTCTATAAAGGGGTTAAAAGTTATATTATATATCCTTTCTGTGATGCCTATAAACTTTAAACTTATGTTGTATGAAGCAAAAACCATGGTAAGTTAAAAACAATATATCACAGAAGCGTTTGCGGCTATATCTTTATCGTTCTTAACAGATTAACAAAATAATAACTGAACATTCCCAACTATGCTTTCAACACTATTTCGAAGGAACTTTGTCTAAATAGGGTCTAGGTTTTTTGCGGGTCCCCAAAGCGACCAAGCTACAAATTTTACAGTAAAAGATTTTTAAAAAGTTGATTCAAAATACAAACCTAAGGTAGTCCTATTGTTCAGCACTAAGTAACAATGGTACCCGAAGAGCGATCCGAGCGAGATGGCAAACATGAGGGAGACAAAAAACGCGAACACGATGTGGTAGCGGCCAACGCTCGCCGCTGCGCCGAAATCACCCTGAAATACCAAGAAATACTTAATAAATAACAAGAAAAATAATATACACTCGGGAGCAGAAAAATCGATTAAGACGCACAATAGGTTTTTTTCGAAAAAATCTCTCCACAGATGCTCTAAAAATATATATTTAACTCTATACGAACTTTTCAGCAATAGAACGCTAAAATAATGAAAATTGGTACAACACTGTTTTTTTATTTATATCCAAGTGAGGAAATACTCGCTTAATACGCTAACTACGACAGCGCTTCCCGATTGTCTTTAAAAGTCCTCCTCATAGTTGTGATTTTGAGGCTTCGTACTGGACACATTCCATCGAATAAATTTGCATTCCTTATGGAAAAAGTTCCTTTAAACTACTATCTGCGGTGTACTGGAAGACGTATTGCATGTTCTAATGGAGTGTGTCGACAATTACACCTTCCTTGTAAGGAAATTCACACTTCTCTACAGAGAAGTATAAATATTTTTTTAAAGAATTTACCGATTATACTCGTACATAGCCCTATCAAACACAGATTCGGAGGAAGTAAAAAATCTGGTGAAATGGTACAATAGTGTTCTTATTTATTTTACAATAGTTAGTAGATGTAACTTTAATCTGTTTAGTTTTAATCATTAGGGTTTCGTACCTAAAAAGGAAAAACGCAACCCTTATAGGATCACTTTCTTGTCCGTCCGTCTATCTGCCTGTCCGTCTGTCAACCCTCTTTTCTCAGAAACGCGTGGAGCTATCAAGTTGAAATTAACATCAAATACTCAGGGTCCGCGATATAAATTCAACAAAAACAAACTTCTACGTTAAAGCAATCAAAAGTTACAGCCAGTTTATACCCATTATTTTGGAAATTTGTATGGGAATCCAATGCACACAAAACCTATAGGGTACTTGCCGTTGGCCTAGAATTATGAAATTCGGCAAGAAGCAATGTCTTATACCACAAGTAAAGGGGAAAATCCGAAAACCGTTAAAATGCAGGCCTATCTACAAAAAAAAAATTGGTCGTTGCAAGCGACCGAAACCTATAGGTTACCACATCCCATTAGAGTCATGTAATTTGGCAAGAAATAAGATCTTATAATAACGGAACCCTTGGTGCAAGACTACAACTCGCACTTGATGTTTTTATTTTTTTCATGTGTTGTTTTTCATTTCTGTTATTTAACCCTTTGACCGCCACACCAAAAACGCATTCCCGTGTTCTCTACGCCAAAGCACAAAGTGAACAAAAGATATTCTATATGTCGTTGGGGCTGACGGGTCCTCAGGTGATTTGTCATGTATAGGTGACTATGGCGGTCAAAGGGTTAATTAGAGCGACATAATCGCAATGTGATTAAGCTCTTTAAATATTAGATTTTAGTTTTTAAATCCTTCGCATCAGAATATTAATCGGGAGATCAAACACCTATCGGTGTCGATGCACATTAGGGAGGGACAATGGTTTTTTTTAGCTCACGAGTGCAATTCATGCTCGTAACATTATAAGATTTTTTTCGAGGAAATCGACATGCTTCAAACCAAATGGAAATCAATCAAATCAATTAACTTAGGGGTAAAAGTTCAATTTTAAATAATGCCTATGATATTGCGAAAATTTTACAGTGCATCAAGTTTTACCTTGGACAATTCTTTTTATAATACCAAATAATTTTAATCTACTTGCTATCGACATAACTACTAACCCTCTTATTCATAATAGTCTGCTAACTTAAAGCATTGCTAATTCTCACTCTGTCTTCTTCTATTGACGTAAATCAGAGTGAGAAATAACACTGCTTAGCAGCTGTTTTAAGTTAGCAGACCAATATGAATAATGGGGTAATTCTCGTATCGTGACGAAAATATAAGTGTCTTCCAGCCATTGAGTATCAACGGGAAAACTTGATGGCTTAACAACCGGCTGTTCGTACATTGAATAACTAATCAAATGATCCAATCTCTGGTCAAATGTTTATTTTTCTTGCCAAAAAGACGTCAACATGTATTTTGATAACACATAGATTAAGCAGTAAATTATACAGATGATCAGCGTACGAAAGATCGGCTGATACCCCAATGATAAATAAATATTTCACATTTTGGCATAGGATGTCTCCGTGTGCTAGTAAGGAATGAGCAGTTTTAATCTTCATTCGTTGGTTGGCAGAAAAAAAAGTGTAATGGATGAAAAATTGCTGGTTCCACACTGTTTAACTTAGGATAAAAATAATAATTTTAAAAAGCATGCACTATTTACATAAGGATAAAAATAATAATTTAAAAAAGCATGCCCACCGCGATGCTGCCTATATTAAACAATGTGGAACTCGCTACGAAAATAACTAATTGATGAGTGGGTTGAATTATCTAATCTACGATATTTCATCACTTCTAAACCTGATATAATTTTAACTTGTTACTCATATATTATTGTTACGCTTGGTGATAGTGGTTTATGGTCTATTTAGGTTATGTTTTGAAGTCTTCCTATATCATTTTATAAATATATAGTTAGTACCTATATTGTTGAAGTATAATTAAATAAGATCGAGAGAATAAGATAGTATATTTGATTTTCTAACAATAGGATTACTACCTGCCTGAACTACGCCACTATATTTATTTTACCATTCTTTCAATGAGAATGTTCTGTCTGTTCTGCTTCGATTATTAACGTTAAATAGAGATTAATTTATAAACAGAAAGATAAGCATCAGTATTGAATTGCGTGGAGTGGAAATAGAAAGCCTGTGCCCAAAAGTGAGATAGTTACAGTTAAAACGAGTAAGTATGTTATTGAACTTTGAATTGTTGACTTGTGAAACTAGGTATCTTTTCTAATGGGTAATAAACCAATTGACCTATGCTAGGGCTATCGTTTATTACAAGCTTGAACTATTTTAAGTTTTAACTATGAGTATGTACATGCCGTTGATTATTTGTTAAGCAGTTATTAACTGTTTTGAATTCTCAATTTACTATTGAATGTACTGTGAAAGCAATTATAAAAGAATCAGTTTATTATGCTGCTTTAAATGAAGCAAAATATAAAGTTTTTTTTCGCTGAATCTTTGAGTCTAGCGAAATCTAGCTAAATGTAGTAAATTAAAGAAATAATATTACATTGATCATATCCATGCACATTTTAGACATTTCTTTTCCATTGTCTATCAAGCGATCGCAGTGGGCTTGCCTGTATTTCTGATACATCTGTAAATTGCAAATAGTTTTTCATAGGTATCGTGCTAATAAACTAACTTCTATCCATATGAAGCTAAGGAATATAAAAAATACAAATAGGCAACCTTGAGGTACACCATCCTTAAATTTGACTTTTCCGAATTTCGTGTGCTAGCACACCTGATAATTGATCCGAAAAATAACTTGAGACTTTGACGGCCGAATACTCAAACGCAACTCAGATGTAAGCACGTCTTATGTCGCGATATTTTTTCAGTTTTCAATGAAAATCTGTCAAAAAATCGTCAAATGAGTCGTGCTTAAATCTGAGATTCGTTCGAGTATTCGGGGGTGAAAGACTCCTAAGAATTTGCAATCAATCCTCAAACACTTCCCTTATAACTAATATAAAATCTAGCTTATCAAATGTTTCGTAAAAATCAAAGACAACTAAGCTTACGAACTAAACATACCTTCCAAAACCGAATAAAGTATGGCAGGCACGTCGCCATAACGAAGAGACAATACACGAATGCATATCCGAGGAAGAGCATGAAAAACTTGTAGTTGTGAAAGCAGACACAGTTGTTGACCCATGGGCAGTGGTGGTCCATCTTCAGGACGCATTTCTGACAAATTGAGCAATGGTGCGCGCGGTCGGGCTTGACGACCACGCATCGGTTGCAGTAGCGGACGGAACCGGACATTGTTCTGAAAGAGATTATCATCATTCTGATTATGCCCAGCCAGCAAAGGCATTCGACAACATTATCATCATATCAGCCCATACACGTACACTTGGACATCAACAAATTTCGACAACATGCCGGTAAATATGTAAAATTGGGCTATATCAAGGATATAGTTCTATAGGTGTACATTTGGCTCTATATTATTCCATCCAAACTATCTCGACGTTTTTGAAAATGTGCAGAGAGCAAAATATCGAGTACCTAATGTACAAATTTTGTATTATTCTCAACACCATTATTATACCAAAGTTTTATATAACCACACTAACCACAATATCTGCATACTAGTGTAGGGTTACATTTATTACACAAAATCAAACTGATGCAATAAACAACCACAACCTTTTCTATGCTACTACACAAACACAAGTATCTATAGAACTTGATCTCTAGTGAAAATTAGATACTTGTTAATTGAAAATGAATGTTAACCACTATCAATAAGTAATGTATTACAATAATTTCTCAATTCTAGGCTAATCAATAGATACGCAAACCTTGTTAAAACAGGTAAAGTGTCCGCAAAGTTTTCTAAGACGTCTTTTTTAGTTTCTTGTTTGAATAAATAGTTGTTGAATCTTTTTATGGACATTTTGAGTCTAGAATTGAGAAAAAATTGTTTTAAATTTTGCTTTGCGAATTCTTATCCACATAAAGATAACTATGGAAAACCTGGTGATTAAGTACATTAGAATGAGCTTCGTGTGTACCACAGCTGGACAAACGCCTCACCTGGTTCGTCCACGTATCTCGATCCCATCATTTTCAACATAGGATAATTTAGTTTTACAGTGAAGCTACCTATCGGCACACATAGCTCAGTTGATGAATTTCTATCAACGCGATCCTGCGTCACTCACACTCGCGTCACTACAAACGCGTTTTGTGTGACTGACGGCATACAGGCAGAAATACATACAATGTATTTGACATTCAAATCTGCTTTTTATTCTGACAGCTGATATTAAAAAAATAATTATAAGTAATCTCACCGAGTGGCTAAAGGTAGGTCTTTAGCAAAACCTTCCAAGATGCTTCGTTGAGTCTCTTCTGAATCTGCATTCAATAGTTTCTCAAGTTCACTTTCTGGCAGCTTGTACTAAAACAATGTATGAATCTTGAGAACATCACAAGAACTTAACTGGTTTCCTGTCACATCACACAATTTTTGTACCGTGTGTAGACAAAGCCCAAATACCCATTTTACTTTGTCACATTAAGTTACAATTACAATGCCATCATTGTGATTGTAATTTTGAGTACTCTGAATGCTTTTATTTCCATTTTAGGCCATATTTATTATAATATTGTACCACAATATATATTTATATATATGTTTATTTATGTTCAAAACGACGTCAAAAATCTAAAACGCGGGATATGGGCTCCAAAATCGTATCGGGGACAGGGAACCTGATAATAGATGTTCTACCAAAGCTATAATCATTAAACTACTTAAAATTAATGAAAATTTGTTTTCAAATACAGTGCTACTATACTACCTTTCTAAATTTAGTTCATCATCCTAATCCAAATTTAGTTCATTATGTCCATTTAGTCCTTATTAAATACTAGCTTCTGCCTGGGGCTTCGCATGTGTTCTTTGCAAAATTTCAGCCTGATCCAATCAAAAGTTTTCCGGTGAAGAGGTAATAAACATCCAAACTTTTGCATTTATAATATTAGTGTGATCTAATTTAGGAAGGGTTGACAAAATATACACATGGATAGCATAGTGCAGACAAAATCTAAAAATTCCATAATGATATGGTGGAGCATTTGAACAGCAAAGAACCTATTGGGAGTAGATCTTAGTGTTGCCAGACTGTCAGTGTTCAAACTGGCAATGATTAGCAACTAACTGTAAAATATTGGGTATTTTCCTAGCCTACCATTAAAAATTGGTAAAAAAGTAACAGTCAGACTTTGTCTAAGACAACTATGGCTTAAATGGTTCCAAATAGTCCACACTACCTTCATCCACCAGCTTTGCACCCACCTTCCTATCACTCTGTATAAGTACTACTTTGGTGGCTGGGAAAGTGTGCTCAATGTTAGGCCCCATCTTCACTTCAGTGAGATGATGGTCAAGAGTTTTGCCACACAAATAAAAAAAAGCAGTAGTAGGTATGCTCATTATTTGAAGATTGAGAAGAAGTCCAATAAATATGATTGGATTGTCATGAGTCACAATAATTCAATTGTGTAATAATCAATTTGAATTCATAACTTAATTTTATTTAGCACTGAGATTTATTAATTACAGTGTCAATTAGTTACCAGTCTCAAGTCTGACTTCCTCGATACAGGCTCAGCGTAATGAGGAAGTCGACGAAAATCACCTGTAAAATCTACTCAGCAAACTACAAAATGTATGACAACAGTAATGTATTTTAAGTTAATCTTCATTTATTTTTATTTAATTTTAGATGTAATATGATAGTTTATGTAAACTTTGTATTTGCAGCAAATAAATATTTTTATACTTTATACAGCAAATAGGACCATGTCAAAAAAGGGATCGATGCAACTATGTTATTATTCAACGACCGATGTGGCGCGGTGGGCGAAGGTCCGCTTGCGACACAGGAGGTTGCGGGTTCGATTCCCGCCTCGGGACAAATATTTGTACAATCTGCAAATATTTGTTCAGGGTGTTCTGGTCGTTTTTCTATGTATAATAAAAAATATCTATCTATGTAATATATTGTATTATGTATATCAGTTATCTAGTACCCATAACACAAGCTCTGCTTAGCTTGGGGCTAGATAATGCTGTGTGAATTGTCCAACATTATTTATTTATTTATTATTCTGTTTCTCATTTCCATGATCACGGGCCATATAGTGACCCGGTCCTTTGGGAGGCATGCGTGGAGCCGAAGCCAACAGCACAGAGGCCCTTTATGAGAATTAATCTAAAGGCGAGAGCTACACATAGCGGATATCATCCTTGGTTGCACAATATGATACACCCGAAGATGATATCCGCCAGGTGTAGAGACTATTGCATATATAATATTTATTATTATTATTATTTGATGATAAAATTTATAATTAGAAATTTTACTTATCTATGAACTTATTTTGTACATCATCATCATCATCAGCCTGTACACCTCCACTGCTGAACATGAAAATGTGATTGATATCAGATTATTAAGATCAAAAATGTTGAATCAAGTGAACTGAATATGGAAACAATAACAAACCTTGCTAACTTTCATTTCCTAACAAACTTTCTAAAAATAGTACAGCCAAAACTTATTTGATTTCCTAATCTTTTTTTTGATTAGCTAGGTCAAACAATAAATGTAACCTGTTATTTGTTTATGACAAACACAATTATTATGAAGCTGTTAGAAAATACTGACCATTAAAGGATGTTATATTTAATATATGTAGAGCTAACATCAGCTAACACAAGCCGTGGGGTCACGGCGTACAAATATCGACCCCTCCAACTCAACCCGTGGATGTCGTAAAAGCCAACTAAGGGAACCTACCAGAGGAAGGGCAGCAGCTTCCTTCTAAGTATTTTTAAACACCAACACTGCGATCACCAATCCGCCTGCCAAGCGTGGTGATTATGGCAAATCCCCCCCTACATGGGAGACCATCCACTCGATGGACCGACGACATCGTAGCGGTCGCAGGGAGTTGATGGATGGAGGCGGCTCAGGACCGCTATTTGTGGCGTCGTACGGGGGAGGCCTATGTCCAGCAGTGGACGTGTATGGGCTGATGATGATGATGAGCTAACATACCTTGTCTGGGACTGGTTTGATCTCTGCAAAGATAGTTTTCCAGTACGACCAGGCGAACATAATCAGGAGAATGTGGTATATCAACATATACACACATTGTTGGATTGTATTCTCTATAGTAACTGAAAAATAATACTTTATTACTACACATGTGAAAGTAGAGGATGGAATTGTAGCAAAATCCATGGAAGTGCTGGTGGTTGTTGTTTTACTCAGGATTGAAGCTCTATTTGTAGTAGAAAGTCATATTATGAAAATATCTACACAAGAGTGATACTCACAAACGCACAGCTGAATAATGTAGGCATAGTATGACCAGGTCATGATGGAAGCTATCAGCAGGACTGGGAACCATTTGAAGATTTTCCAACACCATTGGTTACATGTTCTACAACATCCACCAAGTCCTGAACGCGAAACTCTACTATTTTGCACAGATGAAGCCATAGTTAATTATTTCTTCTAAAATTGGAAATATCCATGTTCGTTTCGTAGAACGACAATAAAATTTTTGATTTGACGGTGACGTGACGTCTCCGCTCCGCCTCTTTGGTAGAGTACCTATTGTCTATGATGGATGCGCAGAACTGTGACAGAAAATCTGACGTCTAAAAAGCTTAATTACCAGCTCTAAAAAGCCGGATTTAAAATAATAAAGGAGATTGTTTGTTGAAGGTTTGTTGCTTTAAGTCGCAGCTAATATCATGTCTGTGGTTTGTTGCTTCTTCTCTGCTCGCTTCTCTGCTAGAACGGAACGGAGAGCCTTATTCCCCATACAAACGTACTTTCCCTAGCATAGAGAAATAAGTAGGTAGAGGTAGTACAAGTCATTTCCGGTCTTTTAACTATGTATCACCATAGTTGTGATGTATCTTTATTTATCCCTCGGAGTCAAGCTATGAGTAAAAGAGATAGCTGGTGTACGTATGGCTATACTGCACTGTCAGTGTCAATCGTGTAACCTTGGAACTGACTAGTTAGTTCAAAGTTGTGGTAAGAATGATGAACTTTATTGAAATTCTAAGAAATTACTGCATTTTACCTAAAACTTTGTTGAAAAAGTGAAAATATGTCGTGTTCTGCTGTGTTCTGTCCTTCAAGAAGCACAAAAGGTGGAGTAAAAGTCCCGGATTTGTCATTACATTGGTAAGTTTTTCGATCAGTATAAATACTAAAGTAATGATATTTATTACTAGAAATCTGTAGTAACAACATTTTGACAATCTAGTTCATGTGTTCCTATGAGTCTAGCATACAAATAATGTCCAAAACCATGAATAATTAGCAGAGATAAATTTAGCGTCTGTGCTAGTGATGTGCTTACCATCAAATTTAGTTTTCGGGTTATTCCGCATTCGTCCCACTGCTTTCGACCGAAACTGGGCCGAAACAGGAAAATAAAATTGATGGCTGATTTCATTCCTGATTCGTCCCATTTCAAGATTTCGTACAGAAAAGTACTGTCTTTCACACTCTTCTCAAGCATGTAGTATTGATTTATCATTATGGTTTCCGTAGGTTTTATTTAAATAGTTTATATAACTCAAAGAATGAGGAAAAAAGAAATACACAAGATAATAACTTTAATAACCTGGAATTATTTTCACACGGTTTTTTCCGGAAGTTTTCGTTCCAAAAGTTAGGTAATTTGATTTTAGTTAAAATATAAATTTTTCGTAGGTATTTACTTTGTTTATATTTTTCTTTTTCAAGGCACAAACGATACAATATCCTTAAAATTAACAGTATATAAATATCTATGTATACATCAATCAAAATGCCAATACCACTAATATAAACATTATTTACAAAAAACAACAACGTTAAATCAACCATGCGGGCAAAGCCGCACGCATTTAGCTATATAATAATATTGTAATGTGTTATCTGATTTATTACCCCTATTTTTTATAAATTTTGGAAAATTATATTCTTAGTCTTACAAAATGACATCGACACCGATGTAAAATTATGGGCAAAAACAACATATAAACAATTACAAATTTACGCAAAATAAGTCCTTATAGCTTATCCATTAGACTCGCTGAATGAAGGATGTTTCACACCCGTGACTATAAGTTCAAAGTGTCAATTAGCGCTCTAGACTATACACGCAGGAATAGGAAGGATGAGCAAAAAATTCCGGTTTTATAGTGGCACTTGCCCAAAATCACCAAGAAACGAAGGCAATGGAAAGCGGAGCGAACACTAACCCTTTTTTTAGATTTTTGCATCGCGTGAGTGATGCAGAAAATGGCCAAAAAACATTTTTTTGTGGAGCCCCCATTAATTTTAATATTTATTTTGATAGTATGTTATTATAGCGGCAAATGAAATACATATGAAAAATGCAAGTGTCTACCTTTTACGAATCATGAGATACAATAAAGCCCGATAGATGGACAGACAGACAGACAGCGGAGTGCTAGTACTAGGGTCCCGTTGGTACCTTTTGTTTACTGAACCCTAAAAAAGTGCGTAGCTTTTCTATAAATGTGTATAGTTTTTCTAAACTCGTTTTCGATTGGTAGAACCATGCACATTGAATTAGTGTGGTATACTCGGTTCGCGATTCCGACACGCACATGGCCAAAATCAGCATCAGCATCAGGTTATGTGTCACTAACACGTGCCTGTTAAATATGGGACGAATCAGGAATGAAATCGGCATTCAAGTGTTTTTTCTGATTCGGACCAGTTAGGGCCGAAGCCAGTTCGGCTCGGCAGCAAAGTCACTTCCCTAGTCATGCACACTATTGCAAATCTGCAACTGCACACTAATAAAAACGGATATGCGTAAAATTGAAAGGCTGAGTCCATAAAAAATTCTTGGTCCTAGTTCCCTAGATTCTACTCCTCTACGGTTCCCATTTACTACCCTAATCCATAGACAAGGATCAATAGCCAGAGGAATTCAGTTCTGCCAACACAAGAAAAAATATCTAATATCATGTCAAATTTTGAGTAGATTTTCGCTTTGTGTATGTAGCGTCAAAAATTTCGTTGTTTTTTGGTAAAGTTTGCTAATAATCCGATATAATCCCGTCTTAGATTAGAGTTCTAAATCATGGAGGTGAAAGAATGCAATGACTTAGCCGAAGAAGTAAGTATAACTGCCTAATTTGTCTTTCAAAATGGATGTGTGCGGTATGTACAATAGCCGACTGTGACGTGTTTTCAGAACCAATTCATTGTGGACGATGTGAGCAAAATTATCAAGGAAGCTATCGAGAACTCCATCGGAGGGACTGCCTATCAGCACAACAAAGTGAATCAATGGACCTCTTCTGTAGTGGAGTCCTGCCTGGGACAACTGACAAAGCTGCAAAAACCCTACAAATACATCGGTATGTAAAAAAACCAGATTCACAAACGTTTATTTCTATAGGGTCACAATGGTTCGAATTCGTATGTCAAGTTTTAAAACGGATTATTATCCAATTTGTTTATTTTCCCTGGTCTTCATTCCATTGTTTTGGTTTCTTTTTATCCTATACCCTATTTTGTACCTTTTATTTTCAGTGACATGCACAATCATGCAGAAAAATGGAGCAGGATTACACACAGCATCTTCATGTTTTTGGGACAATAACACCGACGGCTCCTGTACTGTACGCTGGGAAAACAAGACCATGTATTGCATTGTCTCTGTCTTCGGTCTTGGCATCTAAAATTAGTAACATAAAAAAATTGGAAATTAAATAATAAAATGCTTACAACACTAATAACTGCTTATCGACACAGATATAAGAAATTCTCTTTGGTAGTTAAGCAAATTGTAAGACAGCAGATATACATCATCAATATTTTAACTGTTGCTTAGACTTTATATTCTAGTTTATCATCATTACCCACCCACTTCTATAGCCTTTTAGAATGGAATTGGACAAAGGTCTCTCATAACGAGAGACCTGATTCTACAGCTTTTCTCTATGGATTTGGTGATTGTGTTACTTTTAAATCTCAGTGTCTTAAAATTATAGTTTTTTAAGTTTCAGTTTATGTGTTTTCAGCACCTTTACATAGTTGTAGAGTGTGTTAGGCATCATTCCTTGATTGTATGTTTCGTATTATTTTATAATAAAATTGATACAAACTATCATCTAAGTTGAAACTGACTTTATCATGATTTAAAGTAGGTTATATTTTTAATAAATAATAAAATAGCTATAAAATGTATATTATTCATATATGTACCCTCATACATTAATAATCTGTATGTCTGAAATTAAAAACCTTAATTATCCTTCTCTATCAAGATACATTTTGGTATAAATCAATAGTTAGGACTTGACATAAGTCAGATTCGAAAGAAGTAAAAGAAAGCTTAAAATAGATAGCAGCGAGTTTTTACTCAATGATTAAAATAATTTTTAAATCATTAGTCCATCTGATACATATTAAGAACCTATCTATCACTATCACCACCTAATCCAGACAGAAAAAAATAAAGCAATATTTACAACACTAGTGTGTCCTAGTGTTGGTAAGTAAGCCATTTCAACAGCAGCAAGGCATGAAATGTTTCCTACTCAATAAATTAATAGGGTAGTAGATTTGCCTGTTCTGTAGTAGGTACCTACCGGGATCGTCTTTACTACCTACTAGTCAGAATCGGAGCCGCGTCCCGGTTCAACTTGAGGGGATGTATCACCACCAGGAGGGTAATTCTGGCAATATATCTACTCGATAAATATGGCTAAAACTGTCAAAATATCAAGTGATAAAAGCGTAATCTCAAAATCTGCAATTCAATATTTGACGAGTTGCTCGCTATGTCGTAGGAGAATGCAATTTTTGGCGCTACTATCGAGTAGCGCGATAAATATCGATTTATTACATGATATTTTTATCCCGTTATAATGAGTATCACTCGATATCGAAGTATCACGTGATATGCAGATTTGGCCCCCAGAGCTCACACACAAGGCACCTTGAGGGAGGCGTCTCCGTACGCCCTACTTATGACTAGGCCAGGCGCACTTTGTACAAACCTACCTGCATATAAAAAAATACTATGCATTTAAAAAAATAATTAAGACACGTTTTGCTGAAAGGATGCTTTACACAATTGGAGAGTTTATGATATGGAAAGAAAATTTCCATCCAGGATCCAATCATGTGGATAGCAGTACAGACTAAAGTTTCGCATTATTCTAAATAGTACTTGTAGTTAAATACGGTCTACTTTTTCTGTTACCTTCTCTTCAAGAATTAGAGCATTAAGCCAGACCGGAGGCGACACTCATAGGCGTACCCCTCTGCCAAATGTACGAGAGCGGCGGTCATACCCGTTATATAAAACTAGTTGCTGCTCGTCGGCTGCCAGTTGTCGGATTGCAATGCGCGCAGAATAAGCTCCGGTGAAAATGCCGAGTTGCAGTGTTTTTTGGTGCAAAAATAGGTCAGAAACTTCAAACCTACAAAAGGATAATATTACATTTCATCTGTAAGTATTTTTTGTCCAAATACTATTAAATAATGCACTTATTTAGCAAAAATACAAAAATATTCGTCTGTACTAAGGTGTTGCCAGTAAGTTATACAGTGTAATATTCTGGGGAAGTTTCGTAGTTGAGTTAATACTAAAACTGAATATTTAATTTTACAATCATTATTATAATTTTCCTATTGTAATGAACCAATAAGTAATAATTATTATAGATTCGTGTGATTTTTAGGGAAATACTGCAATATCACCGCATTTATATGGGTATATTTCAAAAAAGCACAGATTTTAGAAAATACTTTTATTAAATTATTTATTGTGCATTTTTTAGATTATTATTACACTTTCTAGATGAATTATATTTTCAGTCGTCACTTTACCAAAAAATATCAGTTTCAACTTTAAGAATCTGGCAGCACATCAACAAATTTAGTGATGGGAATGCACATTCACAAATATCGATAAATTGAAACTTCCCCCAAGAAACTTAGGTTGAAATATGAAAAATATTTTTAGACTTACCATGATAAATTAGCAGTTTTGTAAGGGTAAGAGAGATCTAAACACTATCACCCATGTTATCAAATTATGACCTATGTTTTTTAGACAAAGTAGTTCAGTTTCGTGGGCACAGTCATCCCACAAAATATCAATCACTTATAAAATTTCGTTATTCTTTTCTTACAGATTTCCAAAGGATATTGTGATTCGATCTGAGTGGGTTAAAACATGTGGGAACCATGGAACATGGACTCCTAAACGAACGAGCACTATTTGCTCCGCACATTTTGTAACTTCCTGTTTCATCACACAGTCAAATAACAAAAGAATATTGAAACAGGGCTCCATCCCAACTTTGAAATTATTATCTGAGGTAATTTTCATTTACTTGCTTACGATAATGTCTGTTTAGTATTTGGTGCACTTTATGATAATAGATTATCAAAACGGGTTGTGTAGTGGAATAAAACAGTTTATTTAATAAACGAGACACGAGTACATTAATAGTCCTACGTTACAAAGGATCCCTATTTTAGGATATGTGCTTACTTGAGGAGTTCAGTAGAGTGACTTATCCATAGGAGATTCTGTAATATGTATGTATTCTGTGAGATGTTGTCATAGGTAATATCCAATTAAAACTTTACAATTCAAAATGTCTTATAAGATGCACAAGTTCATGCCTACATGCACAAATCTGCTGACAACAACAATGCGATCATATTACGAAGTCGCATTCCTAAGTAGTTACATACAATACAATACAATCAAAGTTTATTTGAATGAACATTAAAAGTACAGTCAGCCTGTAAAATATCATTACATGTTTTTGAAAATCTTTAAAATAAATTTCAACATTAAACTTTAATAAAGTTCTGTAAACAATGAAAATAAACTGTAAATTTGTAAACAATAAAATTCTTTTTTTTTATTTTCTATAAAAATTGTTGCTTTAAACAAAAATCCATAAAAATGTTAACCAATACTCATGTCTTAAACACAATACAAACTGTCGGCTTAAAAAATATTTTTAACATTATCTATTCTATACTTTAATATCTTTTTCTCTAAAAAAAATTTACGTTACAATAACTTCATTTAATTCCATAGTAAAATCGCTACAGAAGAAGAAAAGCTACAGACCCATCCTCCGGAACACAACATTTGTATTGCAACTACTTCAACTATCAATCCACAATTACAAGATACGCCAAGAAAAATAAAATTAAAGAAACAGCTACAGATGAAATATAAGCAAATTAAAAGACTTCGGTCGCAAAAAAGTTATTTAAAGAAAAAAGTTGCAGGACTGCAAGAAATATTAAACACCCTTTCAGATAAATCTTTGATAGATAAAGAAGAGCGTCAAGTTTTAGACAAGATTGGTGTAGAAGAAAGAGAACTTCTTAAGAGACAGCTAATTAAAAGCAAAACAGCAAAAATACCTACAACCAAATATTCTCCTGAACTTAGATGTTTCGCTTTAATCCTACATTTCTATTCGCCCAAAGCCTATAGATACGTGCGAAAAACGTTTGGAACATGTTTAACTGCACCAAGAACCCTTACGAGATGGTACAGTTCTATCGACGGGCAGCCAGGTTTTACAAAAGAAGCGTTGGTTGCATTGAAACTAAGAGCTTCTTTTGTACAATATATTTTCTTCTCAGTGTCATCCTGAGAAGAAAATATATTGTACTTTGGTTTTTGAAGAAATGAAAATAAAAAAATCTTCGGAGTATATAGCAATCACTCAAAGACATTACGGTTACGTGAACCTTAGATTTGATTTCATTTCAGATAATTCTGAAGAGGCAACTGACGCTTTAGTATTTTTGTTAGTTGGAATAAATACTACGTGGAAGTTACCCATTGCGTATTTTTTTATAAAAGGCATGAATGCTAGTCTGAAAGCGCGACTTGTGACAGAGGCTTTCTTTTTAGTCCATGAAACTGGTGTAGAGATCAAAGCATTGACTTGCGATGGTACTAAAGCGAATCTTGCTATGGCTGAAGAGCTAGGCTGCTGTTTGGACGTTAAAAATTTACAAACCACAATTCTAGATCCGCGAACAGGACAAACCAAACTCAGCAGATAACATTCAGTGGTCTATAATTCAATAATTGCACGAATTACAGGAACAGGAACTATTTTACTTGGCAAACAAGTTAAAAGCAAACCAAATTTTCTTTAAAACAAAAATCATGAACGTTCGACTAGCATAGCAGCCCAGCTTTTCAGCACAAGTGTGGCCGATGCATTGATATTTTGTAAAAATGTGATGAAGTTGCCCATGCTCGATAATGACAACGTCTTTGTGACAGCAGAATTTTTAAAATTGATTAACGATTTATTTGACATCCTTGATAGTAAAACTTGGGGCGATGGACTTAAGCAGGCTTTAAATCCAAAAAACTATGACACTGCTTTTGCGAAATTAGACGAAGCAAAAGTCGTTCTTTTGAATTTGCAGACTGACGTTCAAAACTGTCAAAAAATCACAAAGAGAGTCAATCTTTTGGAATCCCCTCGTTACACAGGTTTTCTTGGATTTCTTGTGTGCATAGAAAGTACAAAACGCCTATTTGAAAACTTAGTTTTGGCTCTTAATGCACAAATGACATACTTACCCCTGCACAAAATAAGCCAGGATCATATAGATAATTTTTTTCGGTTGTTAGAAGCCACAGCGGTTATTCAGATAATCCAACTGCTCGTGAATTTGAAGCCATTTATAAAAAATTGTTAGTCCATACTGAATTGATCCGGAATGAAAGGGGCACAAACTGTATGCCACTAGAAAACATTTCAATTCTCAATTGTACGTCCCCGATCGAAAAAAATAATTCTAGCTCGCAACAAAAGGAGTTAGAAATTCCTTTAACAGACAATCCCTCAGAAGAGACTAACATGATTACAGAAATAGAGGCACAAACATACTTATCACCTTTTGGCGAGAAAGTTGTTGTATATTGCAGGTTTTGTTGTATTTTCTATTATTAAAAAAATGAAATGCAGCACATGTAACTATGCGGTCAACCGAATGAGGGAAAGTTTAGCATATCAAAAAAGTAGAGGTGGTCTGAAGTACGCTTCGAAGGAAGTGAATGAAATTTGTCGTCTTTGTGAAGTGCAAATCCGGAAAAATTTAACTCCTGACAAAAAAGTTAGACGCTCTTGTTCGACGTTGAAAGTCATAAATAAAGTAATGGAATACTTTGTTGGCAAGCAATGCTTTCCTAACATCGGGGGTCACTACTTTGATAATGATTTCATTGTGCACAATATGGAACTAGCAAAACTTGTAACACAAAAATATACTAATGTTAGAATTACTTATTTGTCTAAAAAAACTGATCCTCAAAAATGTATTAGGCATGTATACACAAAGCTAATTCACTTCAAAAATCAATAGAATTGTATCTTTTTTATGCTTAATCATTCTTTTTGGCTCAAGAAATTGTGATATAAATGTGGATAGTTTAATTTTAGTCTATTGACATGTGTTGTAATGTATGTTTCAAAAGGACACTACATTGACATGTGTTGTAAAGTATGTTCCAAAAGGAAAAAACTTTTCTTAAGCCAAAAAGTAGACGTAAAGTATTGTTCTTACGATGGCTGTTCAATCCTACAGTACTTACATTTTATGTACTTCGTGACAAATAAAATTGTTTCTATATTTGCTTTGCAATATAGCTATTAGAAGATAACAATCTTCTAATAGCTAATATATTAATTTTATATAAGCCGCGAGGCGCTGCTGGTACCAAATAAAAGCATGTTGTCCTGTGTATAACGCTGCTGCATCTAGTAGTGGCCGATTGTCTGTCACTGTATTTTTACAGGATTTCATCAATATTCCGATTTTTTCTAAAATAGGCATCAATTAGTAGATTGCTTAAAAAATGTCAAGCAGTAATTTTTATATGTACTTAAATTAGCCCCTGTCAAATAACAATGTACCTACGTTAGGAAAACGAAAATCTAACTGTAGAAATTTACTTAAATATTTTTAATTACTTTTAAACATCATGTAGTGTAATTCTGACACCCTACTTTATGGGCTGTTTATGACGAAATAAAATCTTGCTTTATGTTAGTAAAATATTATGGCTTTCGACACTGTAAAGATAAATACCAATCCAATGACTCCTTATATTTAAAGTTTGTCCAGCCGTTAAGACTACAGGTGAAACCAATGAATGACACATACACACATTCAGAAATTATTACCCTCCGCTCTTTCGGTACTTGGGTAAAAATAATCAAGTGTTTCTGGTAAAGTTTAGAATTCATCGATAGTCGAATATCGATAATGTCAAGCACTAGCATATTTCATTAATGCTGCAATTGTTTTGTATACTGACAGACATCATTACGTGCATGCTGTGTGAGTATGCGATTGTGTGCGTGTAGTTTAAGATTGTGTGCGATAATAATGTTGATGCGTTTATAGCGACGTGATTGAAAAGTCTGTGTGTTACCTCACCCCCCGCTGAAAGAAGCAGAATTTTTTGCGTCCGACCGGAGGCGTGTGTCGCCTCCTGTCTGGCTTAATGCTCTAAGCTTCAAGACATTTGCTGGTTTTACACCGATATATATGTACTACGCACTAGATTTCGCGATGCGAACACTCATTTTCTTCGACTGAACTGTACTGCAATCCATACACCTTACTTTAGTGTGGCTTCGACGTTCACGCAGCGTGGACGCGTATGGAGCTACCCTATTAATACGAAACTCCTATGTTAAGTGTGAATCTGAACGTCAATACGAGAAATAACAATTAATTAGTCGAGTAGGTAAAATTAGTTGTTGTATTATGTAAATAAATAGGTAATTATATCAAAATACCACAACAGATAGAAGTAATTCTTAATAAATATACACGCCATTATAATCATAGACTAAAAATTCAGATGTTCCATTTCAATACCGGTTGTAGGTAAAATAAGTGATTGTTGGATGGGATGACAGACTTGACGCGATGGTTTTACGAAATTAAGAAATAAATTAATTACTAGACATTTACTAAAGTGGCAGTTATAGACGCTAAAGCGCACTCTTAATTTTTGAAAGTATGTACTTGTATGCAATAATTAAATTATTGTATTCAATAATATCTTAGGACATACTTAGATACTAATTTATTTCACTTCTTATTTTAGTTGATTTTTAACTATTGTTAACTTGTCTATGTTTAAATAAACGCATAAAAATTCATTTTATTTTACTTTCCACGTTACTTGCAATCAAATATTTTGTTGAAACAGTTATAGAATTCTTACGAAGATTTGTAGGTAAAAAAGCTGTGTCTCCTCTGCGCGGTGTAAAATCTATGTTTGAACAAAGCGCGTCAAGCTCAAACACGCTACTCAATTAGTGATGTACCTACTCAAGTCGGATGGTGATTATTATTCGTTTAGTATTTACAGTACAATATAAATCACTAAATAGACATTATTAGGTCCTCTAAGGTTTCCCAAAGATGCAAATGACAAAGAGAAATGGATAGATGCAACGGGTAGAATTAATTGGATGCCAACCAAATCAAGCACAATACGCTCTGAAATTTTTTAGTAGTCGATTTAATAAAATCTCAATTAAGATTTCGGTGTACGAAACCTTTACCGGGAATTTCCTGCGTCCAATCACGTCATTGATTTGATGAAGGCAATCGTTGAAAAATACGTAAAGGTTTCATATCCAAAATAAAATTAAAAAAATAGTCCAAACGCCAGTTTCTTAACAAATACGTTTTATTTCAGGGGCAATAAATACAATTTTATCTATTTCTACCTGTCTTTCTATGAATCTATTTATAGATGATTTAAAATGTTCAACTGTTTATGTACCAAATACATAAATAAACTCCGAACAAGTCTTATTATTGCAAATTTAAGAAAATTATCGGGTATCTATCGATATCGATAATGTGATTCATCGTACTACCTGTGGTGCAGCCTTGGTTGAGTAGCAGTATAATATCAACTTATCGCGCGAATATCAATCATATATATAATGAAATTGCCTAAACTACAGACCCCATTTAAATGAAATTTGCTACACAGATACTCTAGAGCCTGAGAAAAATGGGTTGTAAGAGGTTGAAAGGTTGCATAGAAGTATCGCCGAATTTTTTAGGTTGTTGATTATAAAGTTTATAACTGCGATCACGAGAATACCGCCATCTATGATCGAGTAGCGGAATTAACTCGTCAATCGAATGTTGATGTGACTATAGACCCTAAATACGTTCTGCTGCTAAAGTAAAATAAATCTTATCTATAGATGTCGAAGGTTTATTTCCAAATTTGTGAAGTTGGCTAGTTTTGACTAAACTTAAATCTACAAATCAAACGAATTGTTTCTTTGTATGCATTATATGATTATCGGTTTATTTGTGTGTCGCTGTCAAGGTCATCTAGCAAGTTGCGGGAAGTTTTTGGTTTGGAAGAACGTCTCTATATATTATCTCGATGTTGTTTTATATTTATTTGAATTTCTACCTAGTGATTATTTTTATTATTATAGTATATTTAGGTACATTAACGCAAAGAAAGACAAGAATTACCTCAGTCGCATATAATGTAACAAATATATCATCATCATCATCATCATCAGCCCGTACACGTCCACTGCTGAACATAGGCCTCCCCCAAACGACGCCACGAATAGCGGTCCTGAGCCGCCTCCATCCAACGACTCCCTGCGACCGCTACGATGTCCTCGGTCCATCGAGTGGGAGGTCTTCCCACACTTCGTTTCGCATTGCATCGAGGTTGCCACTCGAGAACCTTTACTCCCCAGCGGTTATCGGTTCTACGAGCTATATGGCCTGCCTATCGCCATATCAGCCTGCTGATTCTGAGAGCTATGTCGGTAACTTTGGTTCTTCTACGAATTTCCGTATTCCGGACCCAAACCAACAAATATATATATAGTGATAAAATATTGATGTCGGGATATTTAAATCCGAATCCTACCCTTAACACAAGCTATGCTTAGCTTGGGGCTAGATGATGCTGTGTGGATTGTTCAACATTATTTATTTTGTTATAAAGTAGGGACCAATATAAAATAAACAATAATAAAATCGACGAATTTATTAAAAGAACCATAGAAGGTATGAGCTAGAATAACTCATAGAAAGAAAACCATGAAAGAAGAAAATTAATGAGGTGAGTCTGTTTAAATATTCGCGGGCACCAAAAGAGTGCGACATTTTGGTGTCACGTGACCGGCATCGATCCAATGGTTGAGCACTTCTCGGGTCCATTCAACTCTGCTCGGCCATCATCGCCGGAGAGCGGAGGGGAGGGATACTTCATAACGCCGTCAATTCTATTCATACTTGGAAATATTTATGTAGCTCCGTCTCTTTCTCACGTATTGAGAAATAATTAAATGAATGGTGAGCAAGTGAAACGAGGATAGTTTCGAGTGGAAATTATTATATGAAGCCTGCGCGCCTCCCTGGCCGAGTCGGTCGTCTCGTCTCGTCGTCCAGTCCAGTCAGCCATGTAGAATTTTTTGATGTGGGTGTTGTGTGCTTGTGTTTCGGAACGTCAAACGCTGCAATATTGATAATTTTCAAGTGATTACTCTATTTTTTGTCGATCGTGTTTTATTTTATTAATTAGTGGTGTTTCTAAACTGTGAACTAATGGACATATTGATAAGTGCGTGGGTCATTTGATTGAGTGACGGTGATATTATACCCACCTACTGGTGGGGGCTGAATACTACGACGACAGGATAGTAACAAACGTTTTACAACTCGAGACGATCATAAAACTCATCTCGGTGCGGGCGAGTCGGACTTCCATTTTGTTTTATTATGTGGTTTGGTTGTTTACTCAGTGCTTCGCGATTGGGACAATGGATAGCGAAGGTAAGTACTGCCCATCCATCCAGTGCTTGCAGAGTTGTATTAAAGTCAGGCCTAGGAGGAATGATGTCTGCGCATGTAGGCCGCACATGACAATAAACATGCAACCAGTAAAGCTAGGTCTTCGGTTTTGTGCATCGCCAGGCGCAGTCGCTCCCGTAGTCATAATTACAGGTCGTCAAATGTAGTTCCTAAACATTACCGAGAAACGCACTTTGTCTTGGGGCGCGTTTGCGTTGATCGTCTACAAATTGTACATTGATTTTAGTTCGAGTAGGCATGCGCCGACGTGCATTGCGTGTGTATACGGGAAGGGCACTTGCGTTTTCGCCTTTATCAGCTGTTATAATACCTACAGCCATCTCTGCTCTGTCCAATAGGGTTTAATACAGACCTTGTAGAACAGAACTATTATTGAGTGCAGCTTTCGCCTGCTCTACATAGAGATTTCCAGGGTTGCAGTGATTAATAAAATAAACTTTAATTTCAAAAAGTGTATGCTACACTGTACCATCACCGGAAGATCTGCCTTTCCAGTTTGGAACTATTTCGCCTTGATTTGGTTTTGGGTTACAGGTCACACCTCTATCTATTCTTTGTTGACCAATCTTTTCTTTGTTGACCAATAGAGTCCGGGCAGTCAACATCTGCTCCACATAATTATTTGTAATGGTTCTTTTTAATTACTTTTTATCATTGCAAAGTCATCTGATTACCCTCATTTTAACGTACATACCCGAGCCAAGTACCTACCTATTTTATCTTATTATGACAAATCTTGAGACAATTAGTCTTGTATTCATATGTATTTAAACCATTACCACTATTACAGGTAGACTTAACACAATAGCGTAGTCATCAAACAACAATAAAATACAAAATAATATTCAAATTTTCAGTAGCTCTACCCTACTCCCCATTCATTCAGAATTGTAAAAAATTACCTGACCAGACCGTATTGGTCTTCAAAAACGAAAGAAATTCGTGAAAGCTGGGGTTGGCAACCGGTCACTTCACAGAAAAATCACCCTTGTGGTGTCTAGATCCTTTGCTGATTGTACAAACAGGTATGTTGGTTACACATTGTCAAATTACTGGACTCCTTGACTACATTAACTTGTGTCAGAGGAAATGCACAAAGATCTTGTATGAAAGGAATACTATGTATCTCCTAAAAAATTTTTTAGTAGTCATGGCATGTTGGGTGTTGGTTGTCCACGACCTGCGCTAAGAAGTTATTTCTTTATTTATCTAACATTTCTTGCAATGCACTCATGTATTAATTTTTTTTGTAAGTACTTACTGCAAGAAACATAGTTATAAAATTTTTGTAAAAAAATCTGAGTGCACTTCCGAAAAGGGAAAACCGAATTTCGTCAACAAATTTGGCACACACTTTCCTTTAGGGCTCATAAGACTGAATTTTTTGAGTATGCTGCTAACGTTAGCCCAACCCCGCCCGACTATTGTTTTATTTTTCCAAATACACACTTTTTATATACATGTGTGTGCGTCGGGGCAAAGTTTAAACTCTTCTTTGATTCAAACCCTCTACAATTCAAACCGAGGGGTTTTTTTCCTTTAAGTAACGGCTAACGTTAGCCCGCATCCGCCCGACTATTTTTTTATTTTCCGGGATATAGCAATATGGAGGTGGGAGATATGCGGAGTGGTGGGGACAGCTTGGAGGACAAAGTGGGGATCACTGGAGAGTGCCGTGGAGAGTCGCAGCGCGTAGCTGGTCATATACATAGGTATATCGGAGCGTGCTAAACAAGCAGACTCAAAAAATTCAATATATTGAAAAATATTGCGAGTCGCCAAAAGTCCACTCAAAAACTCCTAAGAACCCTTAAGGAATGTCTGTGCCAAAATTGAAGAAAAAAATCGGTTTTCCCTTTTCGGAAGTTTATCCAAAAATCCTACTAATATTATAAATGTCAAAGTTTGTATGGATATTTGTTACTCTTTCACACAAAAACTACTGAACTGATTGGGCTGAAATTTGGTATGCGTATAGTTTGGGACCTGGAATAACATATAGGCAATTTTTTATCGCGATAAAACGCGGGCGAAGGCGCGGACAGCAGCTAGTATAATAATAATAATGCTGGACAGTCCACACAGAATCATCTTGCCCCAAGCTAAAGCAGAGCTTGTGTTATGGCTACTAGGTGATACGAGTATGTACGTAAAACAATATTTGACATATAGATAAAAAAAATATAATTTATAGAAAATAACCAGAACACCTGTGACAAATATTTGCAGATCGTACAAACATTTTTTCCAAGGCGGGAATCGAACCCACAACCTCCTGCGTCGCAGTCGCACCTACGCCCACCGCGCCACAGCGGTCGTCAATCAGTGCAATGGGGAAGACGCTGCCTTCTGTAACACACATTGTAACACAGTTTTTAAAAGTACAAGAAAAGTTAGAAGGTACCTCCCAGAACTTTATATTATGTTACATACTCGCCATTCAAAAATAAACATTTTCAGTTCACACTGTGAAAGGTGTGAAGTGATAGAGATTTTGTTTATACATACTTTTAAAAAAAACAGATGCATGGTATTTAAAACTTATTTAGGCATAAAAAGCCTAGGGAATGTTATACTTGTATTGTAACTAGCAAGGTGCTAGACAGCTGATAGTGGACATGTTATGGAAATAACTACATGATGACTTTAATAATATGTCATCTAATTCCACTACAGTTAGGTACACTTTTAACAGCCTAATCTAAAGACCGGGTTGCAGTGTTTTCTAGATGGCGGCGCTTAAGAAGGCTACGAACTTTAACAGCCCAATCTACAGACCGGGTTGCAGTGTTTTCTAGATGGCGGCGCTTAAGAAGGCTACGAACTTTAACAGCCCAATCTAAAGACCGGGTTGCAGTGTTTTCTAGATGGCGGCGCTTAAGAAGGCTACGAACTTTAACAGCCCAATCTAAAGACCGGGTTGCAGTGTTTTCTAGATGGCGGCGCTTAAGAAGGCTACGAACTTTAACAGCCCAATCTAAAGACCGGGTTGCAGTGTTTTCTAGATGGCGGCGCTTAAGAAGGCTACGAACTTTAACAGCCCAATCTAAAGACCGGGTTGCAGTGTTTTCTAGATGGCGGCGCTTAAGAAGGCTACGAACTTTAACAGCCCAATCTAAAGACCGGGTTGCAGTGTTTTCTAGATGGCGGCGCTTAAGAAGGCTATGAACTTTAACAGCCCAATCTAAAGACCGGGTTGCAGTGTTTTCTAGATGGCGGCGCTTAAGAAGGCTGCGAACTTTAACAGCCCAATCTAAAGACCGGGTTGCAGTGTTTTCTAGATGGCGGTGCTTAAGAAGGCTACGAACTTTAACAGCCCAATCTAAAGATCGGGTTGCAGGGTTTTCTAGATGGCGGCGCTTAAGAAGGCTACGAACTTTAACAGCCCAATCTAAAGACCGGGTTGCAGTGTGTTCTAGATGGCGGCGCTTAAGAAGGCTGCGAACTTTAACAGCCCAATCTAAAGACCGGGTTGCAGTGTTTTCTAGATGGCGGCGCTTAAAAAGGCTACGAACTTTAACAGCCCAATCTAAAGACCGGGTTGCAGTGTTTTCTAGATGGCGGCGCTTAAGAAGGCTACGAACTTTAACAGCCCAATCTAAAGACCGGGTTGCAGTGTTTTCTAGATGGCGGCGCTTAAGAAGGCTACGAACTTTAACAGCCCAATCTAAAGACCGGGTTGCAGTGTTTTCTAGATGGCGGCGCTTAAGAAGGCTACGAACTTTAACAGCCCAATCTAAAGATCGGGTTGCAGGGTTTTCTAGATGGCGGCGCTTAAGAAGGCTACGAACTTTAACAGCCCAATCTAAAGACCGGGTTGCAGTGTGTTCTAGATGGCGGCGCTTAAGAAGGCTACGAACTTTAACAGCCCAATCTAAAGACCGAGTTGCAGTGTTTTCTAGATGGCGGCGCTTAAAAAGGCTACGAACTTTAACAGCCCAATCTAAAGACCGGGTTGCAGTGTTTTCTAGATGGCGGCGCTTAAAAAGGCTACGAACTTTAACAGCCCAATCTAAAGACCGGGTTGCAGTGTTTTCTAGATGGCGGCGCTTAAGAAGGCTACGAACTTTAACAGCCCAATCTAAAGACCGGGTTGCAGTGTTTTCTAGATGGCGGCGCTTAAAAAGGCTACGAACTTTAACAGCCCAATCTAAAGACCGGGTTGCAGTGTTTTCTAGATGGCGGCGCTTAAGAAGGCTACGAACTTTAACAGCCCAATCTAAAGACCGGGTTGCAGTGTTTTGTAGATGGCGGCGCTTAAAAAGGCTACGAACTTTAACAGCCCAATCTAAAGACCGGGTTGCAGTGTGTTCTAGATGGCGGCACTTAAAAAGGCTACGAACTTTAACAGCCCAATCTAAAGACCGGGTTGCAGTGTTTTCTAGATGGCGGCGCTTAAAAAGGCTACGAACTTTAACAGCCCAATCTAAAGACCGGGTTGCAGTGTTTTCTAGATGGCGGCGCTTAAAAAGGCTACGAACTTTAACAGCCCAATCTAAAGACCGGGTTGCAGTGTTTTCTAGATGGCGGCGCTTAAGAAGGCTACGAACCTCTCTTAAACGGAAACGGATCGGCCCATGCGGATTTGTTGTTGTTTCACGTCGAATGAAATGGGGCGCGCTATTAGTGAGAAAGCGCGTCTAACCATCAAATACGAAGCTGTTTTTATTTCTACTATTTCCTGTTAAAATAAAAAAAACATTAATCTAGTCTTAGAATTTAAAAAAAATACAAGTAGACGAGAGTTCACGGGTTTAAAAACAAATATATCTGAATGAACGTGGTTTTCCTGATTCCTCATTCTTAAAAATCCATAAGTCTATTAAATTCAGAGTTCAGTCAAAGAATATGGACTCCTCCCTTAAACCCCTGAATGTCCTATATAATATAAACAGCATCAAATTTGACCTGTCTAAATGCTTATTTTGTAAGCCTAAAGAAATAAAGTTATTGAATCTGAATCATCCATTCGTGTGCAACACAATACCGCGATCACCAACGCGGTTCCCTTGTTTTTTTTTTTAAATCCTAACTTTAATCCTACTCTATGTTCCTAAGGTATAATAATCATTTAATCTCAGACAATCGAGTAGGTACTTCTGTCTTCCTTCTACGAGGTACTTATATGAACTGAAACCTTAACAATACATTTCTACTTCAATCAAACAGGAAGGATCGTTGCGGCATCGAAACCTGTTACAGATTTAACACTAGTTACAATAACCGTGACTCACTTGGCTTTGTATTCTGCCACAGTTACTTATAAAGAGCTAGATGACTCCTTAACAAATGTTCTTGTTCTAGACATTAACTTTTTAACTGACTTTAAAAAAAATAGTTTGGCTGCATCTTTTTTTTCGGTTGTTCGCCGATTTCTCCGTCAATTGTGGACAGATTTGGATGAGATTATTCCTATAAAATTTTTATTCTTGAGGGCTGAGGGATATTTTATATCGTGAATACGAGAAAAATAAAAATTTAAGTGAAAATAGACATGTAATGAAGAAAAAAAGAAAGGTCAAATTATATTGGTGTTTTCTAAATTCAAACACCAGAATAGTGATTAAAACTGAAAACCTTTTTACAAGGAGAATGATATAAAATTGTGTATGTAACTGATGAGTCATCCTGGCCGACAGGTAAGGCACGGTAGGGTGTCTCATTTACGCAAGATTTGAATGAATGGAAAACACAAAAAAATTATATATTATCGTAATTTAACAATGCCCATTTTGCCTTTTTTTACGTTAGCGGGACAAAATTATAAGGTTTTTAAGGCGTTTGTTAGTTAGTTATACCTAAGTTAAGTTACTTAATATAAATTCTAAACTAATGCTACAAATAAAGATTTCTTATTCTAATTAACTCAGCTGTTTTCAGTATGCCCTGTGGTGATCAGACGCGAATGATTCAGACTACCTTTGGTTTTAGATGCCTAACCCAATGAGTTTTTACAAATAGAGACGTTATACTCATTATAAAAAAATTAAAACGTGGCAATATTTTACTATAGCTACCTACATAGGACCTATGGAACTTTATTCCTATTACTTAGCAGGATAAAAGATCACAGAGATATATAGGACCCCGTTGTCAGAAAGAGATAAACATACGTTCACAGTTCGCACGCTCATGTAAGAGCGACTGACGGCCAATGACAGCCTATGACATCGCATAGGCTAATAGCTAGAGTGAACTGGGGTAAAAAGGGACCTAGCATGCAGCATGAACAAAATAAACATGTCCTTAAAAGTTTGCGAAAAAAAAAATTCGTAACGTACTATTCACTTTCCACAGTGTTGAGTATGTTGTTGGGATCCATTCCAATTCGCGTCTACCTATGTTCTTGTCTCACACACAAGAACATAGGTAGAGCGACTTACGCCCCGGACCGGCTCAGGGTCGCGAACAAAATACTCAGCCCGACTGGGATAGACTGAGTATTCTGTTTTAATAGCCCGGGTACACGCTCAAATATTTGTGCATGCTTGATTGCACAAACCAGTGTAGCGATACTTCCTACATCCTAATCTGTACATACTCATATGACATGTCATAGGTTATGCATAGTTACTATTATTAAGCTCACTCATGTAACGTAAACACTACGAGACATTTAGCCCAAACAAACACAAATTGCCAAACTAGTTTACGCAAGCAAGATCCTGGCCACACGCTCCATCTTGCTTGCGCAAACTGGTTTGAGTCCGGCCACACGCTCCATCTTGCTTACGCAAACTGTGTTTGTGCATGCATGGTTGCACAAATGTTTGAGCGTGTAGCCGGACTTTAACGTCTAGCCGCGACCTTGAACCGGTCCCGGGCGGAAGTTTCCGCTCTACTTATGTTCTTATTTACTCATATGCTACTTGTACCCATTTTTAATTAATACGTTCATCTTTAGTAAATCTAAAATAAAATGAAGTTAATGTTGATAGTCAAATGTTAAAAAATCTTATATTTACTACTATAGATAAAAAATACATATTGGATACCAGTGGTGAAAAATATTATTGTAGCAAGCTAGGAAGGCCGACCACATCAACCCAACCTCCTCTGCGTCGTTCGAACTGACAACATCGCGCGCCCATTATCTCCTTCTCTCTGTCACTCACAAATGCAACGCACTAACTTGTCTCGTTCGTGTAGGTGGCAGAGCGGCAATAGCGCGGGAGTGATTTATGAATAAAATAAAATTTATGATTTATCATTTTAAATAGACTAAACGCTACTTATAAATGAAAAAAATGCAAAGAAAAATCCTACCTGCTTTTAATAGCCGTCCCAGTATAATTTCTACACTTTCTGAACTCACAACATGGCATTTTCTTATTTTGTTCGCACTCCGCAAGGCATGTTCGCGTCGCAGCCGGACGCAACAGGGCCGACTGAGTTAACTCAAGCTAATTAGCTTGAGTTTATATTGCCACGCAGACCTCGGTAAAACGTATCTACCTCAGTTTATATGGAATATCATTGGCCTAACCAGCTAATCTATCCATCCAGTAAGATTCATTGATAAAGACTGGCCGGATATTGTAGACCGCAATCGCGACTCGTTCGAACATGTTCTTTGTTAGTTCAGTATAATAACATCATTGCACAATAATAATGTAATTTTCTATACAAATTTATGAGTCAAGATCAGAAAATGATTAAAAACTTTTAGACTGACCCTTTAGTTTAGGGCAATTAATGTAGAAAGTTGACCACATTTTTGCAAACGGATTAAAAACCCATATCTTTTTTTATAGATACTAAACTTTTTAAACGACCAGAAAGGAGAATACTGGTTTATGTTTCTGTGTATTTTCTTTCGTGTTTTTCTGGGTGATGTTATAGCTAAGCGATAAAGCCCTCAAATAAATATAATAAAAAAACAAATATAATTATTTAATTAGGTAGGTAAAACTCAGTACTTTACTTATTTCCTTGCTTAATATTAGGTAGGTATACCATACTAGAATACCCAAAATACGTTGTTTGTTATATTGCTACAAACTACAAATCAATCTCCTATGAGTAATGAAGATTCACTACCAAAAGGTATAAAGGAGAGAAGGAGAGTTGGAGATAGCCACATAAAGGTAGCAAAATATCGATCCTTAATCAAGCTTTGCGCCCGCAATGCTAAAGTTGGAAATGATATTAGGGGGTATCCCGTTTATTATTAACGCAGATAAGCTCTGCCTATTTATATTCCGGGTTGAAAATTAACGGATACGTATTAGAATCTCATACGTATTTCGCCTAATAAATCAGATAATCATAAATTAAAATATCACAATTTTGAATTTTAAATCATCCAACCATTAGGTAGGTAATTACTTAAATTACCTATTGTAATTTTAGAGGAGCATTTGAACTATACCTAGATATTTTAATTATAGATGTTTTAATACGTACGTAAATTAACGTAACAAAAGGTGAAGATTTCTAGCACTAGGTTATTGATCCGAGCTGAATCTATTTTGATTACAGTTAAAATAACCATTATGCGAATGTGAATGCATTTGAAAATAACTGGGGTCGATGGGTCGAAACGGTATCTTATGGAAATGTAATTTGTGTTAGAGCTCTATGCGGATTCCACGGTAAAATCTCATCGCAGAGAGGTTTATGCAACTTCTCTCTGTGAAATGAACAAAACGTGTAAAGTAGACGGAAAAATAGGAAATGTTAATGGAACACATGGACACAATAAAATACTGAAAGTATTGTCTTAATTAGAATGCTGCTCTACTTAGCTTGGAGCTGGATGATGCTGTGTGAATTGTTCAGCATTATTTATTTATTTAATTTTCTCTGTTCAACTACCAGAGTTAATCACAAAATAGATAATCTCTTGATCATAGAGTAAAATCATTATTGTTTTTTTTTTTTCACCACACAACAAAAGCCTTAGTCGCTGAGCGACCACACCGCCTAAATTATTCTAATTCTTAATTTGTTTTATAGACATAGCTACTACTACAAGAAAGAAAGAATCTACTTAGATTCTTTTTTCTGATCAAGCATGTATAAGCCAGCACCGTCTAAATTCCAGTCCCACAAAAACTATCGAATTAAAACGATAGAGGATTGATTCAAAGTGACATCATTATGGTGCTCGCTCTGACTGATGCTATAAAGGTCCACCTGAATTTACGGTTCGTTGCCTCTAAAATTAATTAGTTGAATGAGCGGACCCGATTCTGTCGAGAGAGTAAAACTCCGAGGTTTTGCCTCTGCAAATTGGTTGCAAAAAACGAATAAAAAGTTAGATTTAAATGAGGACTGCAACGTTTTGCATCTTGGTCAGACGAAAGTGGAGAAATACTGTTTTATTTTACCTTCTACTCGCGTCTTATCCGATATTCTGATAGCTCACGTTTCAAAACTCGACTTGAACACGTGATAAGTAATTGCTTACGCTAAGTAAAAACCCAAGTACCTACTATACCTACCCATATAAACGGGATTTTAGAATGGATGTTACTATGCGGAACAGGCACTTGACCACCTGTCTAGCATGGAATTTATAATTCAGTTACTCTCTGGATCTGTCTCATTAAGAATTAAAGGGAATTAGAATTAGCAATTTAGCATAAGCCGAGCGGAGGCTTCGGCCACATTTACGAATGTCTGGTTGTCTGCTGCGGATTTTTGCTCTGCATTTTTTATAAATTAGCGTGTGTCCAAATGGAATAGTAGACGAATTTACCCTAGGTTAGTTCTGACGGACGAATAAAATTAGCTACTTATTCGTCCATAGAAACCTCTCAGAAAATACAAGAGTTTTTGTCAAGTAAATTTTAAATTCTTTTTTGTTTACACACACCAGAATAATTAATATACATATAAACTAATTTGACAAACCTAATAATTTTGAGATGATGTTTGCATTTATAGATAATTATAATTATTAATAAATTAGACAGTAAGTATAAGTTTAATATTCACATGCCAGTTATGTGGCGAGTCATGAGGATCTACTTGTATTTATCACCTATTAATGTACCATGTCTTTTATGAATAAATAATTGATTGATTGATTGAAGATGCGTTCCCAAATTGCGTCAAGTACCTAACCTGATTTACGATGAACCTTATGGAATAAATGCGCGTAGCTTTTAGCTTATTACGCTCGGCATCGCAGCATAGCAACTAATTCATAAGTTATTAGCACAAAAAGCTTGTTTGACATCATTATATTAAGTACTTAAATAGCTACTCAAGGTAGTTTTTTCTGTGACTCAAATTACGTGCTTTCAGGGCGTGGTCGATGCCATTCAATATTTTTCTTACTATTCAGACGGTTGTTTACATATCAATAAATTCTTTGTTCTATTTTATTATACCTATGTATGTAGGTCGATGGGATTTCTTTTCATTGGTCGAAGACTTAAATGAAATGAATATGTAACTTTTAATCGTCATGACATTCTGCAAACCATCTGTTTTGTTTTAGAATAAAGACGATCAAGTCTTCTTTCAAACAAAAAAAAACAACTCATATCGAGATGAAAACCTTACATCACCTACTCGACCGGGGATTGAAAACTAATCTCTAATCCATTGTTCAAGGTATCAGCAGCCGGCAATGAGTGATCAGTGGTAGCGGGGCGGTGATGCAGCGCCACGCGGGCGGCGCTCCGCAGCCGCAGGCCTCCGTCGCCGCGCCCGCTCCCCAGTACCGCACTCCCTCCATCTACGATATTGATGATCAGGTAGTAATAATGCAGGTACAAGCTGCAATCAGTGGTAGCAAGGCGGTGATGCATGTAGGTACCCTGGAGAAAGGCCTGCGAAGCCGAGGGCAGAAGTTTCATGTGTATTTTTGTGAACACTTCTCCAGACATTTCGGTTTTGAGCTGTCTTTAGCCAGCTAGTAACGTTCCTTAACTATGTGAACTTGGCACCCGACTTTGGAAATCGTTTGTTTATTTTTTTGATTATCGTTTGTACTTGATTGTAGTGAATGTTTTTTCAATGACGTGAATGACTTTGAAAAAACTCAGCCCATGACTTTGGAAATCCTTCCACTCCGTCAATCTAAGGAGACCTGGAGCTGCCCACTGATAAACTTTTTCCTAGTACACTTTCTTGACAGACAGATACTTAACGCCTTCATCACCCATGAGGCACATGGCTTTCTGCACCTCAAAGCCGGGGGTGAGCAGTGAATTTGTTAATAGTTAGGTAAATAAGGATCAGCTTGCAAACCCACTGCTTTAAAATTACGATGATATCTTAATACACAATAGCGTCCCGAATTGGGAATCTTCAGAAATGCGCGAAAATTTATCTTGAAATTAGTATAAACTAATTAATTACCAACTCAGCCCGTGGATGTCGTAAAAGCCGACTAAGGGAACCTACCAGAGGAAGGGCAGCAGCTTCTTTCTGAGTATTTTTTAAACATCAACACTGCGATCACCAATCCGCCTGCCAAGCGTGGTGATTATGGCAAATCCCCCCCCCCCCCCTACATGGGAGACCATCCTCTCGATGGACCGACGACATCGTAGCGGTCGCAAGGAGTCAATGGATGGAGGCGGCTCAGGACCGCTATTTGTGGCGTCGTACGGGGGAGGCCTAGGTCCAGCAGTGGACGTGTATGGGCTGATGATGATGATGATGAATTAATTACCTCCTACTGAAAATTAGAGCACTGCCTCACAAAGCGTGTTTTATAAATGGAACATGTTATCGCTCTGCAGGCTTGCTTGTTCAGTATTACATTCATACTTACAAATGAGATATACATACATATTTCTACATTCAAAACATTTTCCTTAATGAACTCCACAATGTTACTTCGTAGTTTCAGTAAATTACTGCGTTTATTAGCATATCGAATATCCTTGTTTATCATTCCGTTTTATTTGCAGATTCCTGCCTCAGTGATAAGCAGTGTTGGCACAGTGAGCCTTTCTCAATCTACTTCACACCCCACTCCGAACATAACTATGGCGAATCCTACGAACCCAGGAAACGCCAGCAGCGGCAATCCTCCGCAGCAGCCTGCCCAGCAGACTCCGACTCAGGCCCCCGTCAGAAACTTGCCAAAAAAACGGAAATTTGACCCTTCCGTCTTAGAAGAGATGGTGCAAACCTCTTGCGCGAACAACATAATCTCCATACCCCCGCCGGTGGAATACCACCCTCAGCAGACCTACCAACGCACCGTCCTCCAGCCTTCTCCAATAATCCAGCATCCATCACCGCCACAAGACATCAAACCTTTCTCCCTTTACCCGAACATCGATCTATCCGAATGGCAGAACCACAGGGTTTTAGCCAAACACAGAGGGATCTACATCCCAGGAGTAATCCGGCAGGCTGATGGCTGCAAAGTGATCGTGGAACTGGATGGGTACGAGAACGAGTCAGTGGAGTACTGTGACGTGTTTGGACTGAATAAGAACGATGTGATAAGTGATGCGTGTCCGCAGATGAGCCACCTTCTCTCCGGCTCAGCCTGCGTGGTCAGGACTTGTGATCCCAGTAGGGACGGAGTGCAAAATGTTTTTGTGAAAGGTTTTGTGGTGCACGTGATTAACTCGCCTGTCAGGAAGATCACGGTTCGGGTGAGTTTTCCTTCTAAAAGTAGCCATACAAAGCGAAACAAATTATTTATCACCTTGCGGTTTGTATTTCCTGTTGTTTGAGTTATTTGTTCCCTTTGTTGCGTCATCTGTTTTCTCTATTACTTTCCAAGAACAGAATGCCATCGGAAAATCTAATTAAACCGGTGACTTCACTTTACTGTACGGGAGATAATACTACACCAAGTAGTGTGTTATCAAGGGTTATTGAAAAACCTTGGAAGTTGAAGCATTAAATAGGTACTGTGTGAATTTTCGAGAAAAAAACAATAGCGAAACTATCTGCTGAACACTGGTTTCAATATACGTCAAACAACATCGCTACGCTACAGCCCAATAGAAGTCATGAAACGCACCCATGATTGTCTTTGGCGTCGATTTAATTTGACAAAACCTGACCTGTCACCGAATTCTATTCACATCAGAGACCAAAAAGAATTGGTGGTTTACGATGCTCGCCAAAAGTTAGTGCTCGCGCTCTTGTTTATATACGATGTGCAGCATTTGAATTCAATCATAGAGCAGCGACGATTTTAGTGGAAAACTATTATTCTGCTTAGAAGCTCAAAAATAAGAATAGAGATCACAGCTTACAACAAACGCACCCATAATGATATAAAAATGCGGACAATCCACATAGTAGCAGCCCCAAATTAAGCAGAGCTTGTGTTATGGGTACTAGATAACTGATATACATATTTAATACAATTACTATACATAGATAGCTATTTTATAATACTATAAGAAAACACTCAGAACGTAGCATCTGCAGATTGTAGGTAGAAAATATTGTTACGAGATGGGAATCGAACCCGCAACCTCCTGCGTCGCAGGCAGAACTTCGCCCCGCTACGCCACAGAAATCGTCGGGAATATTCAATCAATCCTTTTCTCATACTTTAGAGCGTACGTCCATGCAGATACTTACAGATACAGCTGAAGATGGGCAGTTATTGCGTTGACTTAAGAATATAACTGCAAGCAGCTGTTTAGCTGGACTAGAGTAGTGATGAACGCGTTGAAGTGTTATAGCATGGCGGTTATATTATAACCATCGCATGTGTACTCCATAAAACGTATGCGATCTGCGAGACGGGGCATGGAGCGAACTTACGAAAAAAGCACGTTCAAAGAAGTTTTTGTTTTATTTTCGTTAGCTTGCCAGTATTTTTCATCGCATCCCTTCACGCTGCTCGCATACCGTAAGAGGTAACTATACTCTGATTTAAAAACCTGGATATTTTTTGTATACAAAGGGGTTACAAAACTCAAGGAATATGGTGGAAAATATTTAACGACATTGGTATCATCGAAGCAAAGCACAGAACCTCGAAACAATTTTTGGTTTTGAAAGCTTTCATTCATTATTTAATTGATCTATCGTTCGTTTTCGAATTCAAATTTAAACATTTTTTGCTACACATGTGAGATTATGCAAGGTTGAAGGTTGTGTTTTAGTTTTTTGTGATAACTCTGCTATTACCTTGTTGTATTCTGTTATTTTTAGAATTTTTTGTTAAGTTTTCTTTCATAAATGTCTTTTGATATAAAATATCTTAGATTCTGAATCGGAGTAGCTCGAGCACGAGCGGGGATGGGGTTAAATATTTAAGCAACCAACTTTACAAGGAACCATCTCATACAGAGGCTTTGACTTTTGGGTTAACGTTTAAGTTAACATTTAAGCAATTAACTCTAAAAGCAACCTTAACAAACAGATCGGTGACATCCAAAAGGATACGCTGGATATGGAGGTGAAGCGAGCTGACATCCGACTGCTGCAACCTCCGTGGGCCGACGAGCTGGAGGAGGCTGGCTCGCACTCCGCGTCCTTGCATTCTCAGCAATTGAGGCTGCATCAGGCACCTATGCAGGTAACACATTGGTTCTGGCAGCCATCTTGGTTCTAATACATACGTCCACAACAAAAAGACACGGTGGATATCTATGGAGGTGAAGCAAGCTGACAGCTGCAGCCGCCGTGGGCCGACGACCTGCAGGAGGCACAGATTTCACTACAACAATTATATATTACTAGCTGCTGCCCCGCGCCTTCGTCCGCGTTTTATCGGTATAAAAAACAGCTTAAAATTCCAGGTACCAAACTATACCCATACTAAATTTCAGCCCAATCACTTCAATAGTTTTTGCGTGAAAGACGAACAAACATCCATACTTACAAACTTTGACATAATAATATTAGGATATACTCAACAAATATTTTCAGATCATACAAACATTTGTACCAAGGCGGGAATCGAACCCACAACTTCTGGCGTCACTGGCAGAATTCTGCCCGCCGCGCCAAACCGGACGTCAATTTGGTCAAAAATCAACCTCTTGTTTTTTCACGCTGTTTACTTCCGGTAAGACTTGTAAATAATAATAAATCGCTCACGACCAACGGTACGCTCCGTTGGCCACTAATGCTTATTATAGCACAACACACCAGTTTTGCATTTATTTTACATCTTGCGTATTGCAATACTCAAATAAACCTTACTAGGCGACAGGGTTTTCCGCGGGAATTCCATTAAACATTAGATACATTTTTATGACCTAGTAGCTTCTTCATATCAGCCCATACACGTCCACTGCTGGAAATGGGCCTCCCCCATCGCCTCCATCCATCGACTCCCTGCGACCGCTAAGATGTTGTCAGTCCATCGAGTGGATGTTCTCCCATGTAGGGGGGTATGCCATTATCACCACGCTTGGCAACTAGTAGCTTATAATAGGCACAGACATGGTAGAGCTGTGCCTAATAATAGGCTAGTTTCCTGATAAAATCGATTTAGTGCGTCATTTACAAAAAGTCTGTCATTTTTCCAAACAATATTGAATAAGTATTTTTTCTTTGGTCAATTAAACAAAAAATGACGTAAATTATGATGCGTAGAAGTTCCGCGTGACGTCACGCCTTGGTACACTATTTACCACGAAGTGACGTCATGAGCCCCCTCTCCCGAACTTTGATGTGCGTTATCTTTATAAATTATTATTGATTTGATAAAGCAAAAAATATATATTCAATATTTTTTGATAATCTAACTGACGGACCAATTAGAATTATTATGTTTTTACCTAGCTAGGACACAACGCTATTAATGGCTTCGTGTGCATTTTTCTGGGATAAATAAATAAATAAAATCACATTTATTTCAGATGGGCGGCGATAACTTCTACACATCATCGCCGATGCCTGGCGCAGGTCCTGGCGTCGTCAATGTCGGAGCTCTCTCCAATGGGTCCATGGATGATTTGAGGAAGCGAGCCTTCGATGATTATGGGGAAAGCGATGATGACCTTCGGAGGGAGGACATCATGTTTCCTAATGACGTTTCTCATATGGGTGAGTTTATAGGAAGATTTTCAGAATAAGGTTGAAAATAAGGTGTTGGGTTCCTCCACGCGTTTTTTCGAGTTACAAAGTTGTCTGTGTACTTCTCTAGGAAATCGATCTATCTCCTTGCCAAATTTCAATTCAATTTTCTTTCATAAAGAATGAAGCCAGCCGTTTAGCCCACGAATGAAAACGAAAAAAGAAACAAAATTACTTTTTCTGCATTGAAATCCATTTCTAAATTCATGAAGCCGCTAAGACCAATGTGTTTAGAAAAGGTAAAATGAACCTTAAACCTATAAGCTCATAGTCTAATTTTATTCCAGACTGCAGCAACAGCAAGCGCAGTAGTCTACAAAGTCGCGGCAGCACCTCCAGTTTACTGGAACGATGCCTCACGCCTAGATCTCAACCGCCTACTCCTAGGTAAGGGATTATAAACTTTATTTTGTACCTTGTAGGATTCAATCTCATTTTGCATCAAACAATGAAATCAGAGGTGGTACCGTGAGTTCCTTTGAACCCGATGCAAACAAAAATCGACCGTAAATGCTAAACAAAATCTAGCCCTAAGTATATTTAAATAGAACAGAGTTTGTTTTAATGGCGTCAAATATTAAAATATATGGAATCAAAAAGTATTTACCAAAAAAGGTTACATTTTTTAAAATGAAATAGATTCATTTATACTCCGATTTAGAATCCAATATATTTTTAACAAAAACTGATAAGTATATACTTATCAATTAAATTATGAATGAAAACTTTCAAAAGCAAAAATTGTTTCGAGCTTCTGTGCTTTGCTTCGATGATACGAATGTCCAAAAAATAAATTTTCCACCATATTCCTCGGGTTTTGTTACCCCATTGTATACAAAAAATATCCAGGTTTTTTAATCGGAGTAAGTATAGTTGTCTTCAACAATTTTCAATTACTCGAAATGCAGGTAAGAATCGACATAGACTGTCGTCTAGGCTGAGAAAATTCTCTATTCATAATATTGCTTCTAGAGTCCCTGCAGGATTCCCATGCCAAAGTCGTTTTATGATGGAAGACAATGGTCTCTTACCTTTAATCTCAATTGTTTCTGTTCATAGATCTCAAGCGGCAACCCCGCATAAATATAAGAAGGGTGACGTAGTATCGACCCCTACCGGCATCCGCAAGAAGTTCAACGGGAAGCAATGGCGACGGCTCTGCTCCAAAGACGGGTGCACCAAGGAGAGCCAGCGGCGCGGGTTTTGTTCCCGGCATCTCTCGCTCAGAGGAGTCACTCGGTCGTCTAATACGCCTTTGGCACAGGGGTCCGGGCATACCCCGCAACAGAGGTAAGGAATTTTTATATAGTACTAGCTGTTCCCCGTGGTTTCACCCGCGTTAATTAAGGACGAACTTTCGTTTTAAATACGAAAATTCGCTTAAATCTCCCATGGGAATTTGAGTGCGCTCGGTAGTGCATTGCTCTCGGATTCATTGATCGGATTTGCTGGGACCATTGATCCATTACAATAACCTCCTCATTGCTCAGCAGAGTGTGGGGCAGTTCCAACAGCATCCTGCAGGTCATTCCTCGATCACTACGACCTGCCAGTAATGAAGGTCTTTATTCGGGTCCTGATCGAATAGAAAGTCTTGATTGAGACAGATTGATTGTATTTTAACCCAGATTTTAACACTGATCAGTCTGATGACTAACAAATAATAGACTTAATATGTTGTCTGATAAATTCAATTTAACTAACGATCCGCCCCGGCTTCGCACGGGTGCAATTCTGATACTAAATTATACATAAAAACCTTCCTCTTGCATCACTTTCTATTAAACAAACCGCATCAAAATCCGTTGCGTAGTTTTAAAGATCTAAGCATACATAGGGACATACAGCGGGAAGCGACTTTGTTTTATACTATGTAGTAATGATAAATAAACTACTTTCTAAATCAATATTCTTAATTAATATTATTTTTTACAGAAGCAGCAGTAAGTCCCTTTCATCAAGCGGTACCGGCGTAGAAGGCGACGAGACCTCCCGTGAAAGCGACACCACTCCGCCTAACTACCGCGTCACTGGCAGATTCGACTCTGATGAGACAGAGGCTGCTAATATGCTAGGTATGTATAACTGTAGTACTAGCTTTTGCCAACTTTGCTAAATGGTTGTTAGATGCAACATGGGCACCAAATAGTAAGGTGAAACAATTGTAGAGATGACAAAAATAAAGTAATACAAACTACCTTTTTATTACATTTGGTATCTGTGGATGAGAAAACAATTGGTGAAATGTATTATTTTAATGTTCAATCAAGGGCGGCGAATACTTAAACAAATATATCAATACATTCGGAAGTATCCACTAGTGTTAATCTTATTTAACGCGTACACTGCCATATGAGTATATAAGAAAATAAGTAGAGCGGGAATTTCAGCCCCGGACTAGCTCAAGGTCGCGGCTACACGTTAAACAGAATACTCAGTCTATCTCAGTCGGGCTCGCGGACGTCGCAGACAGCCCGACTGAGATAGACTGAGTATTTTGTCGCTCTACGTATGTTCTCACTCATATGACACTGCCAAGCTTTAGCGTTGGACCCGGAGAGGCGCGTCACTGAGGTATCCTAAATGACCGTGTGAATCGGTGGCAGTCAAAGTGTTATTCTTAACATGACTTATTTCTATTTCAGAGTTTCATATATGTATTGCTAAATCTCTTAACATAAACTTTAATACGTGACTTATTTCAGTGTCCCTCGGAAGCTCTCGATCCGGGAGCCCTGGGGCTTCTCCCGTCGGTGGTCACTCCCCCCACAGCGCGCTGAGAAGCAACGTGTTCGTGCCAATATCTTCGCCGCAGCCTCCGCATTCCCAGCCTTCTTACACCAGCCACCATCATCTCATACGGTAACTATACTACCAACCTAGCCGTACGATGTCAGCTTAGAATATACACCACCCCAACGATTTCCACGAGTGTCCTAAGAGGCAACTAAGGAAGATCCACCGGGGAACGGATAGTTTGATAGTTTTGGTTACCAAAGTACCTAGTACCTACCAATTTAGACACCGTTGCCTAGTTACTTACCTATTTGTAGTACGCTCGTCACCCAAATGTAATTTTAAGCAATAGTTAGCCCTAAGTTCGGATGGCCGTGGGGTCACGGCGTACGAATATCGACCCCTCCAACTCAACCCGTGGATGTCGTAAGAGCCGACTAAGGGAACCTACCAGAGGAAGGGCAGCAGCTTCCTTCTGAGTATTTTTAAACACTATCACTGCGATCACCAATCCGCCCGCCAAGCGTGGTGATTATGGCAAATCCCCCCCTACATTGGAGATCATCCACTCGATGGATCGACGAGATCTTAGCGGTCGCAGGGAGTCGATGGATGGAGGCGGATCAGAACCGCTGTTTGTGGCGTCGTACGGGGGAGGCCTATGTCCAGCAGTGAACGTGTATGGGCTGATGATGATGAAGTTCGGATTTAAGTGAATTTTTGCAATTCGTATGAGAATAAAGTTCTTTAAACCGTATAACGAGCTACAGTGCCAGCTGCAGAACAGACCAACCTCTAAACTGCGGTCGATAACCGCCTGACAAGCGTGGTTTGTGACAAATCCCACAATCATTGGACTAGGAGTCTTTGTCCAGCTGTGCACATCCTCCGGCTCAAATGATATCCAGCAACCATCATAGCTTTTCCTGAGGGTAAGAGTCGTCAAAGAGTTACTGTCTCCTTGTATTTCGAAAACAAACAAACGATGAGTCCTTCATGGCGATGCTCGTTCACTTTTATTTGTTCCTTGTACAAATAATACTAGTCGTTAAAGGAGGCCTTTTTATGTCAGGTTGTTTCATTTCTTCAGGCACCCCAAACTTTTAACAAAAGCTTAATTATGGTGTTTTTTCCGTAGACCTGAGTTAGTAAGGCCTGGCAGAGTGAGTCCTCCTATCGGAGGGGTTGGTGTTGCCACCAGCGTCATCCGAGTGTCGCCGGGACCTAACTATCATTATCAGGTAATATTGTCAAAGACGCATAAAGGAATAAGTTTATTTTTTGAACCAACAGAATCGACATATGTAAGAATCTGATAAAGTTCTTAATACGAGATAAAATAATAATTCCTATTGATATTTGCCTATAACTCTCACTTAAGGTTTGCTGGAAGAATAAAAATCAGGGTTAAGCTCGCCTATGTAAATATCCTATTAGATAGTAGAATTTATACTTACACATAATTCAACTAATAAGATTCGCATTTGGCAGCCATACATTTCCTGTCTCTTCAGCAGATTTTTTGTTATATTTTGTCTAACACAGCCTCCAACTTTTCCACAGGTGGACACCCAAAATCGGAACGGCTCAACAATTCTGCAAACCAACCACATAAACAACGTTTCACAGCCAAACGTCATCGGCGTCACGCTCCAAAGCGCTATACAAACCAGCGCCTCCAACCTCCCCAACCTAATACCTACCAGCATATCCCTCAACCCAAACATACAAACATCCATCCAAAACGACTTCGCACACAATCTCGTGCTTAACCGAAACATTCCAAACGGTATTGAAGACCTCTACCGTCCGATGAGGAATGGAGTTCATGAATATAGGAGAGAAGAGCTCTCTCCGATTAATACCAACTTTCTGCAGAGAGATTATGATGAGGAAGACCATTCAGTGCCGCAGAATAATGTGCTGAGAAATATGATTGATAGGCCGCCGGAGATTACGGAAAATCGGGTGCTTGAAGACAAAAGGTATGATACAAATTTCATTTGATTTATTCCACCGTAGGTACATATTAATACACATGATGCCGTTCTGTTCTAAAATATTATTAAGTTAATTAACATTTGACTATGCTTGTTTTTGAAAAGCAAGGAAGCATCATAAGGGATTGTACGCAGCAGAAGTGAGAAAGAAAAACAGACAGACAGTGGTTCCTCTATAAACACATAATAATTTCAAAATGTTTGGCTGTAAAAGGGCCTAGAATTAGTAATAATGTCTGAAATCTTATTTAATCCGGGGACCGGAATCTGTGATTAGTGCCCCCTCAGTGAACTCTTTTAAAAATAGACTGGAAAAATATTTAAAGTGCATTGAACAAGATTCGGATATACACGCATGGGCATAAGAGCGTGCTTCGGCCGCACTGTGCCCCCGTATTTAATTCAATTTCCGTACAGCCAAAAATGGAAAACAAAAGTTGCTTCCTGGCTGTCTGTATTTCAACCATTTGTACGGGACCAACACTAAAATATATCCAAAATATTATTTGTCAAATGATCAACGTAAGGGTCTTAAAATCAGCCGAAAATAAATTAGTTTATCTATTTTAACAGGATAGTGAAACCAGCGCCCCTGCAAGCAACTCGATTACTGTCTGTGGTGGACGGTGATGCGAAGGATCTGCTAAAAAAGTTCTATGTCATTCCTGAGAAGAAATTTGTGGTAATCAAGAATGAACCCACGGAAACTATTCAAGTAAGTTGAATTTAGTTTTACGCGATATGACGTATAAATGGCCAATGTATATGCTAGAGCTACGGAATTTGTGTACTTATTTTAATGCCAAAGCAAGGTGTATTGCATGGTATAAGAAAACAATGTATGGTCTTCAGAGACACGATTGTCACGTGGGTGGCTCTTGCTTACGTCATCATTGCCATCGGCGAATGAGGAGACTTATCTGTTTCCTGGTGTTACCAATATCGTAAAATCGTAACTCCCCGAGCTCCTGTATGAAACTGATAAAACTATGTGGTTTTGTGTTTATCAATTATTTATCAAATTGACTAACGCTGTTTTGATTGATCTAACAAACATAATTGACGATTTACATTTTTTGGGGCCTTTGAGGAATATTCAATGCAATCTTGAAAAAAAAACAATCACGCTTTTTATTTTGACACTAGATGGCGCTGCACATAAGTCAAGAGACAATGACAATTGTCATAAAATAAACAACAAAACGGGTGTCAATTTACATGAACTGGACACTGGCAGAAAAGTGGCAAACCAGACACAATATTGCCAATAACAAAGAAGTCAAGTAAAGTAATTTTTGTGGCAGATTTTTGACACCCAAGTTTCATACAGCGCCATTTGTTGTTTAGTCTATGACAAACACTTTTTTTTTAAAGTTCTCATTAAAAAGCTCTCATGACGTAAGCAGAAGAAGGTGTAGACCTTGTTTTCTTGGATCATGGTTTATTTTTACCCGACTACGAGAGGGTTATGATTTTGACACCCTATGTATGTATGTATGTATGTATGTATGTAGCCGATTTTTATGTTCCCTCGTAGAGCTGAAACTACTGGTCCGATTTCAACAAATGAGGTGTCATATGATTTGTCTTAATAGCCCGATGGTTATAGGCTATGTGACGTTAGATAAAAATGGGGTCTAACGAGATAACGGGGGTCGAAGAAAGGGTCGAAAATTTCAATGTTAGTAAATATGCTCGTGTGTGGTATCGTTGCAAAGGTCTTTGTTTGTACTTTCCAAAACCGTTTTTCAAACTTTTGTGAGATTAACAATTCTCAAGCTATTTAGGCCTTTGTTCCTAATTGTACCGTAGGTATATGGGGTGGGTGCTTCCGACTACCTAAGTATCAAAAGAAAATGATAAGGACAATAGGTGAACGCTTGTTTAAGACTTTTATGTAGTCGGGTTTTAGTTTTTAACTATATATTTTATGACTTCCAAAAAGGAGGAGGCTCGGCTGTATGTCGGTTTTTTATGTATGCGAGACTTGAAGCCGCGACCTTCCCTGATTACGGGACTGCGCTAACCAACTGCGCTACCAGCGCTTCATTTTTGGAATATAATTTAATTTGTTTGAGATTACCCGGAGTGCGAAGAGTTACGCACTATAATAACAAAAATCTTACAATCAAATTATGTTTAACAAAACTGATATTTTCTTATTTATTCTACCATCAGTAACTTTTCACGTATTTTCTGTGAAAAGGAGCCCATGTATCGTTTCTGGTCCAGAAGTAACCAAAATTCAGTTTGATAGTTTTGGCCAGAGTTAAATTTAAAAATATATTTTTTTAATCAAAAATCTGTAGAATGTGCGTGTGTACAAAGTTTAATTTGGGCACTCCCTGTTTATGATGGCTATCTGTTTTAATTTCAGTGAAAAAACAATTGATTTAAATCAAGTGATTCAGTGAACATCTCAATCGTTTTTAGTGCTGCCAGAGTACCAATTACGACGTCGATTGTCAAAAATATATCAGTCGTAGTTCAGTCGTTTGAAAGTAAAAACGAAGGTACTTAGAGTTCAGCTTTTTTGTTTGTAGAGGTGCTTCTGGTTTTGGCGTTATCATCTCCCAAACATTCCACAACATCACTGTCTTCATAAACTTTCGCCTTGTAATATTACAAGAATTAGTAAATAAACTTATCATTCTAGTTTTCTAGACTATATCAATTAGGTATAGTCTGATAGATAGTCCATTTGAAATTCTGAATAATGACTTATCCTCAGAAATGTAAATAATAGTTAGTATCTTATTATTTAGATTTCTGTGGACTTATCACTTCAATAAAGACTACCTACTCCTAAGAACAATACCTATTTGCATAATATCACAATAAATTATATGAATAAATTGTATCTTAGAATTTACTATAGCTATACATTCTTATAGAACAATGTCCTTGACATCTCCAATTGCCACCCAAGTTGATTGCGATTCCTAGAAAATATCCTACTTATAACAATATGTTAGGGTGCTGGTAACAATGCTTTTTACGCACAATAGAATGAGAAGGGTCCTCGAGTGAGGAACAATGCCTTACGGGAGTTTTAGTTGGAGTGTTTCGTTCATAGTTTCAAAACCTACGGGTGTGTAGACATTTTAGATAGCTTTTTGAGTACTAGTAGTTTGGTAGTAATTTAAAACTAAAAATTTATAAAGAAAATTGTAAGTACCTAATAGATGCAAGTATTCACAAAATACACTTGAAATAGTTGAGCTATCTGCAGACTTTTGCAAACAATCTAGATATATGTATGCAGTTCAACTGATTCAAAACAATAACAGTCGGAAGCGTCCCCAAGACGCTGGCTGAATTGCCCCTCTATGGCAATGCTAACGCGCAGCGCGAGCTACCCACATTAAAATTAAGATAAATGTGTTTTTTATTGAGACAACTTAGTATATTTTGCTATTGGGCACTTTTAATAAATATTAAATTAAAACGTGTCTTTATTTATTTTTCAGATCGAGCAGAAACTAAATCAATTTGTGCAGCACATGAATAATAACGAACCGGAAATGGATCATAGGGGCATGGATAATGGCGATCATGTTAATGTATGTTGATAATCTTTTACAAGAATCAATTATTTAATAGTCACAAAAAATATCTACAATTCTAAAACTTTGTACCTATATTTAATTTTTAATATATTCTATTTTTGTTATATTTTGTAGATTATCTGCAACAGTCTGCTCCTAGTTTAATTTCTTTATATTATTTGATTGTTATTTTCTTTGTCAATAAAGTACTATCCTGTCTAAAATTACATTTAATTGTTAATTTTAGGCCTTTTCTAAAAGAGACTGCACTCTTTTAAAATAAAATGGTAGATGATACGTACTTAAAGAATATTTTTAGCGTTTTGCTTCAAAATCTTTGTTTTGTTGCAGGTAAATAACGTGAACAATAGCGCTGTCATAGTGCACCCCAATCAGTTGCTGCCCGTGCTGCCGCCGCCTACATCCCACACCGCTATCATAGGTATGTAACTGAACCTCATTAGAGGGACCTGTAAAAGCTACCAGTACTTATTTCGGTCTTCCTTTACACATACGTATGAGGTAGCCGTTATCCTAGAACTTACTATACCAATATATGCCTGTTATTCTTGTTTTTCTTTTGGTTTTTTCACAACACTAATATTTTCTATGACAGACATGTTTGTTCCAGTATCAGGCAACGTATCAACAGGCGCGTTCCCCTGGCACTCCCTCGTGCCTCTGCTGGCGGCACCGTCCCCGCCGCCCGCGCCCGCGCCAGGCCTGCCCTCCCCGCGGACGCCCAGCACGCCGCACACCCCGCACACACCGCATACCCCGCACACGCCGCACCACATCAAGGCGGAGGATATTAAGACTGAGAGCAGCGGTGAGTGACGTTAGAATCAAAAACCGAAGACCAAGTAGAGTATCAGGTTTAAGTCGCAGTGAATTACGTGAAACGTCTTCTGCAAAAGCGCTTCACTTCGCTCGTCACTTTTCACTCGCCACGCTGTAAGAGAGAATGCATGCGGTTCGTTTGGCTCGCAACGCTGTAAAAGTGAGTGCGTCTTGCCACGACGTAAAAGAGTGCGCTCGCTTCGATTGCGACGCTGTTTGGGGGAGTGCGGTTCGCTTCGCTCGCCACACGGTTTACGGAAGAGTTGAAAGTGATAACTACGGTACATGAATGGACCATAAAACAATGTATTTCTTTTCCAGACCCCGTGACGTCAATGTGTACGGACGAAGACGATGAAGTGTTCGAGTGCGAGGAGTCTCCCGGAGCCGCCGACGAGCCGAAGCGACACGCGCACCCCTCCGCCCTCAACTCCCCAGCCAGTGCCAACGAAAAGGTATACAAAAAATCGGATAGGCTGTATCAGGGACGATGCCGAAACGGAGTACTTACGTCTTGAATGCTAGATGAAGCATGCAGCACTTCCTAGAGTATTAAAGTATGGGTACTGACCCATAAGAGATCCCCTTTACCCACTCGTATTTAGTAAGCACATCTTGAGCTTTTCTATCTTACTATGTCCAACTTCCCAATCTTTTTACAGAAGGAGCGTAGCCGCATCCGCCGTCCCATGAATGCGTTTATGATATTCTCCAAACGCCACCGGCAGATCGTGCATCAAATGCACCCGAACCAAGACAACCGGACTGTTAGCAAGATACTTGGAGAGTGGTGGTACTCACTCAAACCTGAGGAGAAGCAGAAGTACAATGAACTTGCCAGTGAGGTTAGACTACTGAGCTTCCCTTTGACGTTAGTGATTCCATCTTCATAATCTGAGTTGCCATGAATGGAATTCATTGATAGCGTATCGCTCAAGCAGAACCAAAATTAGGCAAACGCCGATTGTTGTCAAACCACGCCCGCTGGCAATCCTGAAAAGTTCTAACTTGTCTTTGTTAGAAGCGCTGCGAACTCCGCTTGCACGATGCGTTGTCACTCAAGTCAAGACACGCACGAGGTCACTGAAATGGGGAGATGATATACTGCAGGCCATATGCCTTGGCTCAGACTAGAGTGACTCAAAACTCAATTAAGGTATCTGTTTAGTTTTCATTCTCTTTGTATAATAGTTTTTCTAGAGCATTGTTTGTTTTTAGGTGAAAGAAGCTCATTTCAAGGCACACCCGGAATGGAAATGGTGCAACAAGGATCGCAGGAAATCTTCCAGCAGTCGCGATCCTACTGGCTCTATGCCACAGGTAAATAAGATCTTTATTTATATTTAAATATCGCTTTTTGTACTGCACTGTATGTAAGTAACCAAACGAAGTAAGAGCGGTCTGCTCTTGTTGTACCTAGGTCATTTTCAGAGTTGACTTTGAATTTACTCAAAATGAACGGAATTAGGAATATCCAAATAAGAAATGGTCCATCTCACAATTTTTAGTAAAATAATAATTAGTATTTGGGGATATAAAAGCCGAATAGGTTTTTCTGAATTTTCTTAGCTGGATGTAAACGTCAATACATTCCCCTATTTATTGCAGGAACAGGAAGTTCTTAAAAACTAATCACCGTATCTTGCAAATGGCGGTCTCATCAGAGATTTCTACCAGACGACCATAATTTCAAGGCACCTTATTATTAAACCTTACCTGTGAGCTTGCTCTGTGTAGTATTTGGGCTTGGTCACCATCAGTGAGTCAGACGGCATTTGTTGCTCACAACAACTGCCGTCTGAACCATGATCCAAGAAAACAAGGTCTGCTCTTCCGGGAGTGACTCCAGGTGACGTCACTGTCCAGTTTCCACTTTTTTTCAACAAAATGTAGAAGATGGGAAACAAATGTGTTATGGGTCAAGTGAAAAAACAATAAAAAATTACAATGGTCAATTATATTTGTTAGATCAGTCAAAACAGCGTGAGTTATTTACAAGTCAATGTGATAAATAATGGGTAAATGCAAAACCACATGAAATGCAATACCAGATTCATCTTCTCATTCGCTGACGGCGTCGATGACGTAGCCTGTAGTCACCCACGTGACCATCGTGTCTCGGAAGAGCATACCTTGTTTTCTTATACCATGCCCTGAACTAGTTGGTACTGTTTCTCAGGAGGCTGTAAACGCCTATCTGCGTTTTATCCTATACTATAATTTCTTTCACTATTTGTGTAGCTGTAATGCCCTACTAAATAAGCTGTAATTCCAATAACTGTTTATTTATACAGAGCCCAAGAACGCCATCAGAAGTACCAATCAGCAGTGCTCTGACAATCAACACTGATGTACCGGTCACTGCTGCTTACAACCACATCGGATCGCCCGCGCTCAGCGACGATGAACACATGGTAAGGTTTATTAATGCAAATATTATGTTGAAGTATTATGTATTGTCATATACATACTGTAACTTAAGTTATTTGGAAATGGAATTGAGACATTACTGTATTTTACGCAATCATCTTTATTCGGTACCATAGATAATGATCATACAAATAGAATGGGGCGGAAGCTTGGCTCTTGAACCATAGAGCACCGTCGCGTTCCGTGCCACGCATCCTTCCTTAGTTCCATGCCTGACACATACAAACAAGTATTGAACTTAAGAAGGGTGATGCTCAACCTTAACTCATGAGAATACTATTAATGAAACCTTCCAGCGATGGAGCTTTCTAGCGATCGAACTTTCCAGCGATGGAACTTTCCAGCGGCGTGAAAAGATAACAAACGATACATTCATCATGGATGTATATTCGAAAATTATTTCACTCACCCTGAAGAAGTTCCTCGTAAAGGAATGAAGCGTTGGTGTTCTTCCAACACGAATAAGGTTCATAGTTAACCCGCTTATATTCGTAATTTATTCATCAAACTACGATAGTTTTTATAGTAAAACGACCCATAATATTCTTTAACTACAATCAGCTATTTTTTTTTGCCAAAAACTCATGGATTACTAATTGTACCCTAGGTATATGGGGTGAGTGCATCCGACTACCTAAGTATCAAAAGAAAATGCTATGGACAATAGGTGAACGCTTGTTTAAGACTTTTATGTAGTCGGGTTTTAGTTTTTAACTATATTTTTTTACACCTTTTTGCTAATAGTTTGAGAATCGTGAATCTGACAAAAGTTTGAGAAACGGTTTCGGAAAGCACAAACAAAAACCTTTGCAACGATACCACACACGAGCATATTTACTAACATTGAGATTTTCGACCCTTTCTTAGACTCCCGCTATCTCGTTAGACCCCCATTTTTATCTGACGTCACATAGCCTATAACCATCGGGCTATTAAGACAAATCATACGACACCTCATTTGTTGAAATCGGACCAGTAGTTTCAGCTCTACGTGGGAACATAAAAATCAGCTACATACATACATAGGGTGTCAAAATCATAACCCTCTCGTAGTCGGGTAAAAACTATTGATAATCAAATTAACATCTTAAATTTCACAGCCTCTACAAATAAACCAAGCAGTCGACGAGCCGCCCCAACCACAGCCTAACTCTGACATAGATCTCAAATGCGGAGAGAAAGTCACGGATTCCGACTCGGAAGGCATCGAAGCAGGAACCTACTTGACGCACCACGACCACACTCGACGACCTAAGCCGATAAAAGCCAGGTAATTACCGATATTACTTTTCAAAACTTGAAACTCGAGTGATTTATTTCATTTATTTATTTATTTAAAAAGGGTGTAGCGATACCTCCTACATCCTAATCTGTACATACTCATATGACATGTCATAGGTTATGCATAGTTACTATTGTTAAGCTCACTCATGTAAGTAACGTAAACACTACGAGACCTTAGTCTCGCGTTGAACTTCAATAAAAATGCACATTAATATCTTTTTTGTCAAAAAACAAAAGGCATCCTCCGTGAAAATTACATTAAGAATAATTATTACACAATGTACTAATATCTTAGGGTCCATTTGTCGTAGTATCTTACGTTCGATTGTTTTATTGGTTGAAATTAAAAGATCAACTCGCCCGCAGACTGCTCTTTGAGCGGGCGAATGTCTACTAACTATACTAATTATCGTTGGTTGTTTTGGAATTACTGTGAAATTAGTTTGTTTATATTCACAGAGCTGGCTCATCAGATAACTTACTCGGCGGAATCACTGCTTCAAGCCCTGGCGGCTCCAAAGTGTTCCAGCCTACTGGAGGTGCTTTCAAGTCAACGCATGCTGATACAGGTAAACATTTTTTTTTATGGATTATTTAAAAACTAGCTGGTGCCCGCGCCTTCGCCCGCTTTTTATCGGGAACTTAACCCCCCTTGGGTTAAGTTGAAGTTGTGAAATGTTTGGGCGAAGACAATGCTTATACTACTGATCGGTTCAGCCTGAAATTTTACATATATCATAATCCGCCTAAACCAGGAACTTTTATTACAGAAAAACGAATACTCATCCTCCTGGAAGATATTGCTTTAAGAAATGTTTTACAAACTAAGCATATTATCTCTCTCCACAGGCGACCACAGACAATGGGCGTTCACATCCATCAACAAACCACAAGTCCCCAGCTCCCCTCACCCCTCAATGTCGACTCAAAGCATTACCAGCAGCGTCCAAGGAATCTCCCTCAGCGCACCCAGTCTCTCCACCCAAGCGGCTTTGGATAATGCTATAGCTTCAATAATAAACTCTCCGACAACCAGTGGAGTGCAAGTGATCTCTAGTGGAGTGTCGATGCCGCATTCTATGTCGATGCCGATGGTGTCCATGACGCAAGCAGGCATGGGGCAGACGTCAATGAGTAATGCTCTTGTGAAGAGTGTTACTATTGTGAAGCGCGCTGGAGATACTTCTTCAGGTAAGTTTACGCTATACTAGTGGTGTGCAAGGGATCTCTGATCGAGTTTCGATACCGCTTTCTACGTCGATGTCTATGCCGATGTTTTCGGTTTCGCAAGCGGGCCTGGGTAAGACGTCGATGAGTAATGCTCTAGTAAAGAGTGATACAATTGTAAGGGGCGCTGGAGATACTTGGTCGGGTAAGATGAATCTCTACTAGTGATGTGAAAGTGACATCGATGTCGATGCCCATAGTGTCGTTATAACAAAGATGCATGGTGTAGACGTCGATGATTAATGCGCTCATACATGCAAGTGACATCTGTGGAGCATCGATGTCGATGCCGATAGTAAAGAGGTTTAGAGGTTTACTTATGGAGGTTCAGAGGCTTGCTTGCCGCAAGCAAGCCTCTAAAAGTCCATAAGTGGAGACCGAGTCGGGTTTTTTTTATAGTTTTCACTTACTTGCTAAGGGAATACTGACGTTATATCTGCTTCTAAGAATATGTTTCTTTACAGGTATGTCCGGTCCATTGACTCTATCAGTGGACGCCCGCGGCAATCTGATGCTGAAGCCGAGCGCCGTGGAACCCGTTCAAGACGCGTCGCTGCATTACGTGCAGCTGCAACGGCTGTATGTACCGGCCTTTAGCGCAGGTAAATCACATATATGTAGATAGATAGTCTTACTAAACCTATGCCAAAGTAATTTAAATGAAAGAACGTGATCCAGCTAACAAGGTTACAACACCTTTTATTGAACGAATTTCACTCTAGCAGAATTCATACAAACTACCCGCGAGACTGACCAAAAATAACTCTAACTGCACATAAAGAATTACTAGTACTACAAGAGACATCCGTTCCGTCTGAATATCGCGAGCGAAGTGAAGTGAAAGAGAGCGTGGCGTGCCAAGCGCAACTATTTATGTAGTTTAGGTAGGCTTGCCCGCTTTGATTCGAAATATTTCTAAAAATAGATAATCCTCTGGTAGGTTCCCTTAGTTGGCTCTTAGGACATACACGGGCTGAGTTGGAGGGGTCGGGTACGCCGTGACCGGCATGCCACCATTTCTACATTTACTCTCTTTTTTCCTTCTTTTTCCTCTCAGTGATTGAATATTAAAGACTTATGTATATCCTATCTCATGTGTGTAAATAAGGCTAAGGCATTAAGCCTGATATTGTCTCACTTGTACGAACGTCATTTTAAAACTAATTAAATAAATAAATAATGCTGGACAATTCACAAAGCATCATCTACAAACATTTGCAGATCGTACAAATATTTGTCCCAAGGCGGGTATCGCACCCGCAACTTCGCCCGCCGCGCCACATGTGTCATCAATTTATGTACAAATACAATTGTCTACATACATCAGATGTAGCCTCGTAGATTCTGTATTTTGTAGCTGAGGCCTTTGTGAAACTTATTTTGTTTTTGTTTCAGAAATGGAACCAAATAAAACTCCGAACCAATGCAACGTACAAAGCGGTCAATCTGTGATAGTATCCCAAAGCAACCATACTGTGCCTAAACCTTCGCCGTAAGTTATATTCTTATTAATATTATATATTCCCATTACAATAAGAGTTATACTTACTTTTTATACGAGATAAATGTTTACAGTGTAAGAACCCAAGAACTCACTATCTTTATGCTATGATTGGCGATGACTGATCTCTTTTTCTGGAGATACAACATATTTTATTCAGAATGTTTCTGTTAGTACTAATAAGATATATAAAAGATATATACATATATAAGGTTTGATAATGGTTGCATGGTAGAAATCTCTCCAAGAGATAAGACCGCCAATTGCAGGACAAAGAACGTTCTTGATTTTATGAAGTTCTTTCTGTACTAATAAAAATGCTGCAATAATTTATTTAAAGGGGCTTGTAATTTGGCTTCCGGCAATACAGGTTCTGAACTAGTGTGGGGGCAAAAAAAAATTGTATTTACTATCCTGAACTGAGTTCGTTAATAAATAATGCTGGACAATCCACATATCCGTATATCATTTAGCCCCAAGGTAAACAGAGCTTGTGTTATATGGGTACTCGTACTCATTTATTCGCCGTAGGAGCACTGGGCACTAGAGATGAGTCCGGTATTCAATAACTAACTCAGTACCTGTTAGCATGGTCCTAATATATCTAACGCTTTTGGAAAATCCGTATACCGCTAGGGAATAACTGTGCAAAGCGAACATCGCGCCTAACCGACCGTGAGCCATAACTACCCAAAGCTTCAATACCTATACTTACCTATCATCTACGCATAGGTACTAGCGGATCGTTCACCCGTAAAGTTATGTAGCTGCAACAAGTATTTGGTATTTCTAACCAAATCGGTTAGAAATATATTGGGTAGAAATCAGGACAGTGATAGAGTATTGTAACGTTATTGGGTACCAGTTGATACTAGCGGTATTAAAACAAAATACCCGACTAATAACCGGTAGCCAAAATATCCAATAACTCCCATCCTGGGCACACTTGGATAAGTCAATTTACACACATTTTGTCCACAATAAATGTGCTTAAAATTGAACTTACTTCAAAGCCATAAAACAGACAAACAGAAATACAATTAAATAACTTAGGAATTTAGATAAATATGTAAGATAAATTAAATTAGATCAGCCGTAAAAGGGCATTGTTTAAGTCATGTTCATAAATAAGAATATGTATAAGTTAGTTGCACTAACTAGATGACTGATATACTCTTAGAGTATCTAGAAAGGGAGTTGCCAAGCGCTACTTTTAGTACTAAAATGATTCTGCCAGTTTTCGCGGGAGGCGAGGTACAGCACACATTTACATAATCACGCACACTAATGCAGAAAAATTATGCGTCCCTATAAGATAGATAGATAGATAATGCTTTATTCAGAAAAACTTAAAACTAAACAGTTTGACAAAAAAGTAAAGGAATAGGCGGCCTACTGTTGTTTAGTTACACACTAACACAAAAAAGTAGTGATGGGGTGTAAAAAGACCGATAAAATGAATTATTTCAAATGAATGAAATCAGGGTTGTTCCAAATCATATACTTTTCCTTTTTTTATAGATTTGTAGGGCGTAATCTCTTTAACTACTAAATCGATTTTCAAAATTATTCTACGAATAGAAAGGTACACTGTTGTTAAGTAACACAAGGCTATATTCTATCTACGCAAGTAAAACCGCGGTGCGCTAATAGTTATTGTATGTAGTTACATAATTACAACAAATATTATGCAGTTATGAATCTTAGGGTTCTAACTAAGAACACGTTCATCGAAATCTGTTCAGTCTTAGAACTTTTAAGACTGAACTGATTTCAATGAATCTTTCATGAATGCATTATTTTGATAAATATTTTGTTTCTTAATTGGTGTGGTGGGGTGAGAAAAATAAAGAGCACGAGAAGAATAGCTGTTAGCAAATGTACTGCCCCACGCGGAATTGGTATGGCTAGGAATTAAAAAAAATGATATTGTGGTGTTTAATATAAATGTATAATACATAATTTTTACACTATTGGTTTTTAAAATGGACTAATTTATTGTAAATGTGACGTACACATTTCTTTGTATTGTCTAAGTGCTTATTTTGCAAGTCTAAAGAAATAAAGTTATTGATTCTTATTCTGATTCTTTGGATCTGTTTTTTTCATAAGAAAAGAGATTCTAGTATCTGTATACTTTTGCATAACCAATCTTCCTAATTCCATATTGTGATTGACGAAATCATTATCATAGTTTTAAGGGAGCTCCATAAATCAACATGTTGAAGGCAGAATGACAGAGACAATCGCAGCAAACTAGTTTTTATAAGCAGACACAAATGACTGTTCATGTACCTCGGACTGCGTACGCTTGGTTACTCCCGTTCTGAATGCTCCCAGTAATGTATTCCCGATAGAGATCCTTTCCCCGTGTTTCGTTAACTAATTTGAAATGATGTTGTATACATCACCATACATTACGAGTCCAATACAGAACCTCCTTTTTTTTAATCGGTTAAATATGGGTACAAAAAAACACATGGCATTTTATTTATTCCATCATTCACTCAACCAATTTCATTCAACTAGTCCCCACACTACGCCTTCTACCAAGGAATTTATCCTCGCATTACTCACCTACACCCTCTACCAAGACGTTGGCGTCGTATTAAAACTGTTGCAACTGCTATTCCATTTGAATCTAAATGAAACAATATTACAAAAAACAATTGACAAAAATATCACTTACTTGTGATAGGAAATACCGTGGTCCCTTAAGTTTGATGTCTCTGATCGTCTTTTACACCGTAATACCGCACAATTCACCATTTTCACTGAGCACTACTTCGCGACACGAAACGACAGCTAATGGTCGCGGTTACAAGTGAAGTAGTTTTATATAACGTGTATGGCCATATGGCCGGCAGAGGGGTACGCCTTGCGTTGACATCTCCGTTCTAGATACTCTAAGGATATACTTAATACTATATATTACACAAATACATATTTTTTATTATAGATAGACCCAGAACAACTGAGACAAATATTATACAGATCGTACAAACATTTGTCACAAGGTGGGAATCGAATCCGCAAGCTCCTGCTTCGCAGGCAGACCTTGCCCTTGCACCACATCGACAACCTTGTATTTGAAGATTTACTTTATTTGTATTTTGTAATAAATGAATTTCTGTTAATCAACATTAAGCTGAGCCAGGACCTTTTTGGCATGCTGGGGGCCGCTATGTTAGAATTTTAGAATTAATTAAATAACTTATATATTTTTATAATAATAATGTGTCTTTTGTTGTGAACTAATAATACTCTTTATTGACAAAGAAAATAAGAATCAAATAATACAGTTAGTTCAATTGTTTCAATTGTAAATACTAGTTTAATTTGTGTATATTATTTGTTTGTTATTTTATTTACTAACTAGCTGCTGCTAGCGCTCTCCTTCCGCGTTTTACCGGGATAAAAATAGCATATATATGTTATTCCAGGTCCCAAACTATACCCATACCAAACACCCTAATCGGTTTAGTAGTTTTTGCGTGAAAGAGTAACTAATATCCATACATTCATCCATACAAAACTTTCATATTTATAATATTGGATAAACTGATTTACTTATTTTCTTTCTTTAATTTTGTATTTTTCATATATTTTTCCACAGACAATGGGAGACCCCTGTAGAGGAGACACGTCCGTTCCCGCTAGCACCCACGCCTGCTCAACTCGGCAAGGCGCCATTGCAGAAGAGACTTATGACTGGTAGAAGTAAGTACTACATTTAAATGTTCTACCACCAGACACTGATAAAGAGGGTCCCACAAAATATATAGCTGCCACGACCATAACGTGTGTAAAAACATAAAATAAATAAACATGAATAATGCTGGACAATCCACACCGCATCATCTAGCCTCGAGATAAGCAGAGCTTGTGTTATGGGTACTAGATGACTGATATACTTATTAGAATATATTACATAGATAGATATTTTTTCATTATACATAGAAAATACCCAGAACATGCGAGAGAAATATTCAGTTCGTACAAACATTTGTCCCAAGGCGAGAATGGAACCCGCAACCTCCTACGTCGTAGTCGGACCTTTGTCGGCCGCGTTACATCGGTCATCAAAATGGGATGACTTTTCCCATTTTGATGACCGATGGATCACCCACATGGTGATTAGGAATAAGTTTAATTTTATAATGGGCCATCCACCCCTTCGAGTACAGTTAGCCCATAATTGTTACCGACTGCAACCGTGGCACTAGACGCAGTGGCAGTAATGTATTACTGTGTGCCCCCATTTTTCATACGTGGGGTCAGGGAGCCGTCAAGTGTTACCGTCTGCCACTGCGTGGGGGTCGTTTGCAGACGGTAATAAATCGAAACAAACCAACCAACTGTATAAAAAAATGATGCAACCTCCAGTAGTAAAAATACAGGAGCGCGAGCACAGGGACTTCGATCGATAAGCACAGATTTCATCTCTAGTGTATAAAAAACTAGTCAAAACCGATTTTACCGAATATTATTTACACCATGAACAAAATCAGTGCTTATCGATACTTATCGAAGTCCGCGCACTCCTGCGTCGTAGATCGCAACGGAAGACTAAACTTTCGGGACTCAATTAGTTTCAGTTAATAACATGATAAAACTGTATTTTACTTTATTAACATCGCTTCTTCATCTCTATTAATAATCGAGATGAAGAAGCGATGTTTGACCTGAGAGCTGTTGAGTATATGGCACAGCGCATCAGCACTGCCATACATCGGGGCAATGTAGCCATCGTCTTGGGACGCTTCCGAATAGTATTGATATGGATCAATTGAGCTACCTTTAGATTGTTTCCAACAGTCTTAGCTCAACTATTTCTACTGTTAATAATAAATCTTTAATTTTCTTTATTATTCTAACATTGATTTATTTGACTGATTGAAATAATAAATAGCAATTTGAAACCTTCCCAGCATCATCAACCGGTTCGAACAGCAGCGGTGACCAACCTCGCTCAGAAAGCGGACCCGCGCCCGCAACGCCCTTACCGCCGCAAACTCAGGAGGAGCTGCCTTCTCCCAAACACGCGGACCTACCCAGCCCGAGCCACAAGAAGAGTCTATTCAAGAAAGGCAACGAGGATGGCAGGGACAAGTTAGTATTGGATAATTGGAGTATATTGTAGCTCTTAGCCCATTGTGTAAATCTATAAGTATACGTACATATTCTCTCTTTTCCTGTATTTTTTTTGCAATTGTGTATTGTATAGTTATAGTACAGTATGGGTGGTATAGTAAAGTTATAGTACACTGTCCTTAGTCGCTCTTGTTCTTACGAAAGCGCCGTATCTGGCACAGCATACACACAGAGTGTGAAGGAGTGGGACCCATTACGCTCGCTACACTGTGTGAGGATTTGATCTTGCTTCGCTCGCAGCAAGTCATTAAAAAGTGATAGCGTTTGAGCGAGAGCTCACGATGTCCTTCAACTAAAGGATATTACACCCTATAGATTAATGTAAATACTGCTGAGTAATCAATATCTTCTACGCTTATATTCGAAACAGTTACTAGCTGCTGCCCGCGCCTTCGCCCGCGTTTTATCGGGATAAAAAATAGCCTATATATGTATGTTATTCCAGGTCCCAAACTATACCCATACCAAATTTCAGCAAAATTCAGTAGTTTTTGCGTGAAAGAGTAACAAATATCCATACATCCATCCATACAAACTTTGACATTTATTTATTTAACAACTTACAAGGTAAACCACTTATATAAAGACCGTATTTACATTTATGGATAAGGTTCTGTTAAACAAAATATAAAATAAAAGATAAATACCTCTTCTAAATTAAATTTATAATATTAGTAGGATTTGTTGCTCTTTTATAAGTAAAAGGTCTCTGGAACTACTTAGCCGAATATGAAAATATTTTATTTTTGCATCAGATCTATTTATATCAATAATCTCTTTCTCCAGGGTACTAGAAACCGTGAACTTCCAGCAGAAGTTCAGCACGCTCCCGCGATTCAAACCTGAGGCCTGCAGCCCCAGTGGCATGGTGGTGCCGAGGAGCCCGCAGCTTTATAACATGAGGAAGAAGCATAATGTTATTGGGAAAGGTAAAGTGTCCACCTGAAGAAAGTTTATTTTCACTATTAATCCGTATTTTTTTCTGGTGATTTTTTATTCATTATATATTTGTTTGTTAGACAAGCAGCCTGTGGCTGTTGTGTTTTTGCTTAATCAATGAACATAACTTATTGTAAGTCTTATGAAAGCGACTGCCTTTAAAACTTTATTATACTTTATTAGCTGTAGGTATTTGTTGTTAAAATGTATAAATTATCTTCTTGGAGTTGGTTTTGAGATAAACTGGTTGTCTGGTAGAGATCGCTCGTGAGCGATAAGACCGCCAATTGTCACATTTCTTTTTTGATTCGAATTGTTTGTTAACTGTTTTGTTAAGTGTGCAATAAAGCATTTTCTATCTATCTATCTAAACTGGTTGCAAAACTATAAAACCACGCTGGGCGGAAGATTTCTCTTAATAGATCAATAGACAATGTTTTTTAAATTGAACTATTTCGTTAGTAAGCTATTTTTACCTGAGCAAGTGCTCTGTTACAGTGTTAAATCGCGAAGAGTCGAAGAAGAAAAGGGTGGCCTTTGCCCAGCGGTGAATGTCAATAGGCAGAGACGATCATAAAAATACATTAGTGTCTTCACTTATCATACTATCTCTTTGCAACGCACGCCTGCCTCACAATTTATGTCTCTATCTACAGAAGAAGAAACCACGATCGTGACGCCGCTAGAAACGGAGACCATCAATGGCAATGGTATCCCCACGCCGATATCGTACGGGACTCCCCACACCACCACCACCAACAAACTGGTGGGGAATACATTCTTCGGACCTGACTTCAATCTGGACACTTTTAGAGGTAGGTTGATTTTGCTATGTAATCTGGATTTTGAATATTGAATGTTTACATTATAGATTTTGATTTTGTTTCATCGATGTTGCGTGACTGCCAGGTTTTCAAGCGGATTTAATGCGGACTGGAGCACAGGGGTGGGGAGTTACTTTAGTAACTTTGATTGGGGAATAGTAAATTGCCACCTCATCCTTTAATTTGGGTTCGGTACTGTTTGTAGTTTTTCGATATTCCCTTCATTGGTAGTATGGTTTACGAAGTAACATCACCTAATCTGTGGTTTGGTCCATAGATCTGCTTGATAAAGAGTACGACCCATCACCAGCATCGTCGTCAACACTGCAGATTTTACCTACTGTTTGTTTGTCCATATGGTCGGAACTCCCTCTACCACCAACGGTCTACAGTTGTTCTTAAACTAGCTTTTATTTCCAGCTTCGGAAGGTCTAGAAGACATGTCCCCCCGCACTCCCCACAGCGCCACTAGCGCCAGCGCGGGCGCGCGCGGCGAGGCGGGGCACAGGAGAGTATTGGAGCAGAGGCGCCACCTGGTGCTCAAGCTGTTCCAGGAACATGGGATGTTCCCCACCACACAGGCTACCACGCACTTCCAGGTATCTAATCCTAGGGCATAAGCGCCACACCCGTCTTCTTTTCGGCTAGGGTGTTTCCAGGACTATTCAAAAATTAAGCCCGGTTTCCACCATGAGCGGCCCCATTTGGAACTCCGTGCAATTCGCAAGAGCATACTTGTATTTCCAACAACAAATAATCCAGCGGTAAGGACTGAGTGAGCAGAAAGCGTTGAAATGACGCTCCGTTCACTCATCTCTCTCATTTTCCTTTTGCGGTGGAAATCAACAGACAAAACTTTTTGTTGGTGGAAATGTAAAACTATTTCATTTAAAAGGAATCCGTCCCGTCCACCATTTCCGGCTCATTACACTTTCTCGGTGGAAACCCGGCTTAACTGACTGAACAATATTTTCAAGGCTGCAGTAAACTCTCACCGAGACATCTCGTTGAACGTTTTGTGACGTCTTTCAAAGAATGTGTTGATCTCGCTCGCTAGGGCCAACAAGGTCCTAGTTGGTTCTTGGGTCAAAATACCCATAAGACATGACAAGAGCTTACGAGGGACCCCGAGGCGCAAGTGGACCTTTCCTTCACAATCAGGGTTGGCTTGTCTCCGTTAGTGTGTGTACTGCTTCTTGCAAGACCACGTCCACCTAAGAAACACCGTACATAAAATTTATCTGACAATAGTAGGGTTGAACTCAAAACAACCTGTCCATAAGATTGAATGCGCCCTCTAGATGACGTAAAACATACATACATACATACATTTTAAGTTTTAGTTACACGCACTCTTTATCGTTGGAAATAATTTATTCAATTTTATTTGCAGGCAACCCACATGGAGATATTTCCGACAAAGATGTCGCTGCAGCTAAAGATTCGAGAAGTGCGCCAGAAACTGATGGCTCAGTCTAACCTGACTCCGCATTCGGAAGCCAATACGCCTACTAGTAAGTAAATTAGAAGACTAGATATGATATATTCCTCATCAGAACATATAAATGCACTGCTGTATATGCCTCCTCCAAACCGGTTTTGACATAATCACTTGGCAGGCAGATTGGTCTCAGTCGAGGTGTAAAAAATCTACAGAAGGAAGTTTCTGCTCTGGTAGGTTCCTCAGTCGGCTCTTACGACATTCACGGGCTGAGTGAGAGGGTTCTATTGCTACAGCCAATAGCTTTTAAAATTTGTGATTTGAGACATTCAAGCCATGGTTTAATAACATAAGGTATGGTCTTCCGAGACACGATCGTCACATGGGTAACACTTGCCTAAGTCATCATCGCCATCGGCGAATTAGAAGACGAATCTGTTTTCTGGTGTTACCAATACCGTAAAATCGTAATTCCCTGAGCTCCTTGTATTACTTGTATGAATCTGATAAAAAAATGCCGTTTTGTATTTAATAATTATTTATCATTTTGACTCGTGTTTAACTAACGCTGTTTGGATTGATCTAACAAACATAATTGACGATTGACATTATTTTATGGATTTTTCAATTGACCCTTATCAAATTTGTTCTTCTACTTCTACTTTACTTCTACTTTTATTGAAATAAAGTGGCAACTGGACAGAGACGTAAGCAAGTGTCACTACCGGAGGAGCAGACCACGTTTTCTTGGATCATGCATTATCTCTATCTCTAGAGTTAATTTTTAACTCTCAACAAAAAAGAGCGTGTTGATAAGTGTATGATAATTAAGTCTGTTTTTAGAATTTTAGCTTCCAAAGGAATGAACGAATTTTGATATTTTCTTTGTTTAAACTTATATTGTGTGTGAATTGATCAAGAGTATTTTGAGCTATGTTTGTTGAGTAACAAATATCCATACATCCATCCATACAAACTATGACATTTATAATATTAGTAGGATAATCGCCGATGTGGCGCGGCGGGCGAAGGTCCTACTGTGACGCAGGAGGTTGCGGTTTCGATTCTCGCCTTGGGACAAATGTGTGTACGATCTGCAAATATTCAGGGTGTTTTGGGTATTTTCTATGTATAATAAACAATATCTATCTATATATATGTATATTGTATTATGTATATCAGTTATCTAGTACCCATAACACAAGCTCTGCTTAGCTTGGAGCTAGATGATGCTGTGTGAATTGTCCAGTATTATTTATTTATTTTTATAATTTACAGATGTGAACTCCCCCGCTGTGTCAGCAGCCCTTCAGCCATCTTCAACAGCCAGTTAACAATTCGGGTACACTAAAAAAAACACATCCAACACGCATACAAGCTAACCTACTGCATAGATAGGCAATTTGCTATAGAGTACCACCATATTTATAATAGATCAGTTATAGTTTTTATATCAAAGCTTGAACGATTATAATACTGTACAAAGTAAAGCAATAATAACTAACGATTTAATTCATATACCACAAATAAATACTCACGAATAGATTTACTGTCGACACGACAGTAAATGTGTGTAACTTATGTGTAGATTTACCCCTTATTCATAATGGTCTGCTAACTTAAAACAGCTGCTAAGCAGTGTTATCTCTCACTTGACTTACGTCAATAGAAGAAGACAGAGTGATAATTAGCAATGCTTTAAGTTAGCAGACATTATGAATAGGGGGGTTATTGTCGACAGTAAATCTATACTAAAGTCTGTTATATCACGATAAATCATGTGTTTTTTCATAAATTAAAACGAGGCGAGAGGAAATACTGCAGCTAATAGCCGCAAGGAAGCGCAGGCGCATCGAATCCACGAGTTCAACGCTTTCTCATTGTTATAAATCATTTTGAAATGTTATACCTAAGTATTAAGATGTTATTGGTTAGGTTTAGATAAATGTGCAATAGCTCTCGCATGGTAAATGGACAACAAAGTCCATTGCCTGCAAAATAAATCAATAGACAATCATGAGATTATAAGTCAAATGTATTAAGCATTTTAACATTGTGAGCGATAAATCTAAATTTAAAAAGTATTTTATTAATATTCTTAAATAATTATTATTAATAAAACCACAAAAATCATATAAAAAACTAATCGGTAGCAATAAGTCCGCAAGGGTTGGCGATGTGAGCTAGTAGGTGAATGTATACAGATGATATATTTATAGCTTAAATATACATAAATAGATACGTATTTATAAAACAAAACAAACTGAAATAGCTCGTTTAATCCGTATGTACTCTGTTGATGATTGATAGTAATTGAATTCGAAAGATTTCGGCTGAGCGATCACGCAAAAACAAGCCTATATTTTTTGAAAGCCATTGATTAGCCTTCTTCATTTGAAATTGTATGGCGAACGCCATTGGAATGGCTTTGAAGGCAATTAAGTGATCGTACAACTGGGTCTTCTAAATATCGTCGAAACTTCGAAATATCGTTGAAACTCCTTCTCCTGGGTCTTCTAAATATCGTCGAAACTTCGAAATATCGTTGAAACTCCTTCTCCATCAGCAGAGTCAGTGTCACCAATTTGGACAGAGGCGATAGCGGAGAGTATTTTATCAGAATCGAGAGTAATTGAAGCGACAACGACACCTTAGTTCCATTTTTGTCCACCCAAACCGCTATATGATGTCCCACACTCGGAACAACTCCAAATAGCGTTTCGCAATTCACATGTCATTTGTTTGTTTTATATTCTAACCCCCGTCCGTATTCTTAATAGTCTGTTAACTAAAGCATTGCTATTGCTCACTCTTCTTCTATTGACTTAAGTCAGAGTGAGAAATAACATTGCTTAGCAACCGTTTTAAGTTAGCAGACTATTATGAATAAGGTGGTGAGAATATAAAACAAACAATGAATATAAAAAAATAAAAAAATACAAAACGTAGAACGAGTCTCGTGGATACCAAATAAGTTTTAACCGACACCTCGTCATTAAGGGCGCGATCTCAAGTGTGTTAGTTACATTTAACTAAGCGAGTAAGTTTTTAGTGCGTCATGTCTATGTAAATCTTGTTTTCGCGTATACGAGAATGTCTCTTCAACAAAGCCAAAAAGAGACAGGTGTAATTATAAATGCTTGCTGCACTGTATTGTTGAATAAAAATATAATAATCAAATGTTCTTAAAATAGCCTAAATGTTTCGTAAGTAAATATTACTTGTCATCTTATTCTAATAAGCAAAAGTATTCACCATTTGATAGAATATCGCACAATTAAATATTAGAAATTTAAATATTATTCTAGACTTTAGTATTTGAAAGTACAGTGCAGTTGGTGATATTTTTAATCGATAGGATTGTTTTAAACAGTTTTTTATTTTATTGTCGATAAAGGTTTTAAATTACATAGTTTACTCTTGGTAGCTTAATATTAATTAAGAATATCCGAATCATTATTCATTTTTATGAGAGAGAGCTAAGAGAATTTTGAGTTGCATTTATAGATATGTAACGTAATTATTTTCTCTTTGTCATTTTTGAGATGAGGTTGTGTACTTTCAAGAAATTATTACGGATAGTTTTTTTAGGCTTAATGCAATTTTATTCGCTCGTATCGAAAGTATAACACGCTTTTTTATATATTATGGATTACTCTTACAACGTACTTATGTATTGTATAATATTGTCTGAAAGAGGGTCTTTAGGCAATTTAACATAAAAATACCCAAGTTCGTGTGGGAGCGACAATGATTATTTCTACAACAGCTAGTGGTATTAGTACGACACACCCAACACCAAAGACGTCTAACAAAGTCTTGGTGTTGGATGCATTAATGTCTATTCATCGATTGGTAGGCTAAGACCTAAAATACAAAATTTTGTTGCAAATGCGTTTTTAATTTCGTGTCGTTTTTAAATATTTATGTTGTGATGTTAGTCTTCCAATGAATTATTTTCTTTTATTATAATACGATACGATTATCTACTTATTTATTATTATTGTTGTAAGTTTTACAACTGTGTGGTGATTTGATGTTTTTCGATGCCATGTTTGAATGACCAATATTGAGATACGAAAACAAATAGTTTTAATTCCGTAGGGAAATATTAATTGCTGTATAAAGCAAGGTTTTAACAGATTGACAAAATAACAGCTCAAATCATTAACGACACTAGTTAAATCAATATAAATACATTATAATCTCAATGTAAATATTAGTTTTATTTCGATTAGAGTAAGGATTCCCGGCTCTCAAAGTAATTAAGTTTTTATTTAGATAAATGCTAAATGACTAGATGAAAATTTTATAATTTTTACGTATTTCGGCCAACAAATGTTATGTATATCAAAATTGTATTTTTGAATGATCTCTTCGGCGTTAATAATATTTAGAGATAATTGCTTTAGGAGTCTGGAACTGATAAGAAGAATTTATAAGAAAGTATAAAATATATGAGATATTTTCGCACTGTTTTAATATTATTAGTAGAGCGATATGTACCTAAACCCATGGTGTTTTACAACAAGAGATAAAAGGCAAACTAAATGTACAAATTCGGGTTTAGTACATTTGTTGTAATAGTCAATTTTTCTATGCTGCTTCAGTGGTTCTAGCAGGCAAATGTCTTGTCTTTCTAAAGCCTTGCCTAGAACATTGAAGCCGCAAAACACTAAATCATATGCATACATAAATAGTACCGTTGTTACCAGTTAGAAATACTATAAAAATGTAGAAAATACGTCCATAATTTGAATTAATTATATTTTTATACGTTGTTATACTCTAAAATACAACATTTATGTATTTTAGGTAGGTACAGCTCTAAATTGGCCTAATTAGTATACATTTTTGTTTTATAATTTTGACGTAATTAATTCAAAGTAAGGAAATTATCTGAGTGTATTTTTATATTTATTAAATGTAACACCATCATTATCGCTTTATTTCTTGATACATAATCATTTTATATTGCGCCCGGTAATAACAAAAATACCTAACAATAACCGAATAAATTTAAGAATACTTCAAACGATGCACGACTTTTGAAATTACGATCGAAAATACCTAATCTTATAAATAGTTAAATTATATATCATAGTTTTCCTTTTGAAGTTCGACGATTTTAACGACATTACCTTTAGGAAGCGAATTAGCGAAATAATTTAATCAATCACGGAGTTTGATAAGTGCACATTTTAAATGTATGTTTTCATATTATTTTGGAGCTATTATGGCAGGTTTATTTTATTGTAGTTATTTTTATTGATCGGCTATTGTAGAATCTCCTGAAGGAGCTATTTTTTAATAGTTATTTTTATATGAAAGCATACTATTTGTATGGATCATATACAAATGTGTTGCAATATTTTAAAGAATTAACATACTGAATGCTTATGATAAGTTTTATAATTGTGATGTTTGTACTGTTTCGATTTGTTCTTCACTGACAATTTCTTTACTCTCGTTATTTATTAATTCATTTTAGATTCATTGAGTTTTATGAGTAATTTGATTAAGTGGTTTTTAATAACAAATATGAAAAATCTTAAAAATATTCTGCATATTACTAGTGCCTTATTGACTTACAAAACCCTGATTTCCAAAATGTTTAAGCATTCATCATGAATACATTAAAATTGTAGTCAATAATCAACAGTAATAGGCAGTAGGATCTATTAGACTGACTTTGTTTCATTAAAACATTGATATAATTTAAGAGAATTTTAGCAGTTATTTCAAACAACATTTTAAATAAAGCATTTCATATTCGTTATTTATTTCTTCTATGGCATTAAATACCTAATTATTTACTTAGTCAATGTCTTAATTGTAAATAACTTGTTTAGATGATTTATTTAGCATAAGTGTTCAATTTGATGTATAATAGATTGAATTAGAGAAAAGAAATTAACACATTCATTTCTTTAAAAAAATTCAAATCACTTATGACCAAGAGAGGTGTTAGTTTTCTTTGTGTGCAGTATATATTCAATAATAGAAGCTTAAGGGCTGACTGTTAAATCTTTTGGATCATAAATAGTTTCAAACGTTATTATAACAATAAAACCTCGAAAACATTTGGAATTTTATTTAACATCCCCATCATCATATCAGCCCATACTCGTCCATTGCTGGACACAGGCCCATATGACCTACGGATCCGAGACGTGGTCGCCAACTATAGGCGTCGTTCATAAGCTCACGAGTCGCTGTCGCGAGTTATGCTTGGTGTTTCTCTGCGTGACAGAATCCGGAACACGGGAATCAGTAGAAGAACAAAAGAAGAAAGTCAAAGAGAAGACATAGCTCTCAGAATTAGTGGGCAGGTCGTATAGCTCGCTGAACTGATCGATGACAAACATCGATGCATCGCGAGGCTGAAGCTAGTCCATAGTTAATTTAAGCTTCCTAGCATATTTTTCTCTATGCTATTCTGTTTCAGTCACCGACAAAGCTCTTAGAATTAGTAGGCTGAAGTGGCAGAAGGCAGGTCATATAGCTCGCAGAACTGATAACCGCTGGGGAGTAAAGGTTCTCGAGTGGCGGCCACGATGCAATGCGAAACGGAGTGTTGGGAGACCATCCACTCAATGGACTGACGACATCGTAGCGGTTGCAGGGAGTCGATGGATGGAGGCGGCTCAGGACCGCTATTTGTGGTGTCATATGGAGAGGTCCTCACTACCTACCAATTATTATTGCAGTAGTATAGATAAAATAAAAACGAATATAAATTTAAAAATTTATTTTTAACAGTTCAAATAAATATATATACCTAATGTATGTATTCTATTCTTTATCTATAGTTTTGATCAATAAACCAGGTTTCCCTTGTTCTAATAAAGAAAGAGCAGTCTGCAACTCTATATTATCCCCAGGTTCAGTAACTACTAAAAACTTCAAGGCAGACATTCTTGAAAGTGCAAAAACTCCACAAGCACACAAATTGCAGCCACTTATATCTAAGTACTCTAACGATTTGCCATTTTGGCCAGCTATCCTGTCGAGGCACCAGACATCGACATATTTGGAGTTCTTCAAGCATAGCCATTTTAGGAAGCTTAGCCCTGTGAGGTTTTCCAGGCCTTCGTAGCGGATGCCGTGGTAGTGAAAATTGGTGCAGTCAATGGCTTCCACATAGTAGCCTTCCTCATATGTGGATGGTAGATCGAGTGTTGTTGCATCTCCAGATATCCAGGCTGTGGAACCTTTTAATCTGAAATAAGTGTTTTTTTTTTTGTGAATACAATCATTGTAATCATTTATTTAGCTGCTTTATGGGTTCGATACGTTTTTAAGATAAATTGAGATCTTAACATGAACCCAAATAGTAGTTTATTTATTTATTGTTTCAACAAGGTTTTCCCAATGGACTATAGTAAGCGGTCTTTCAAACAGGGCATTCTAAAGTATTTACGGCGTCGGCAGCGCGCGTGTAACGTCCCTGACGTTGCAGGTGTCCATAGGCTGCGGTAACCAATTCCCATCAGGTGGACCGCACGCTTGAATGCTACCTTTGTGGTATAAAAAAAAACTACAGCCCTTAAATCTAGACAATTCGAACATTAATACTCTAACTTACAGCCAATTAAAGATTAATATTTGGTAGTTGCCAATCACTCAAAAAGATGTCAGTGCAGTTTCCCCACTTAGAATTAGTTGCCAATCTTATAATTGAAAAGTATCTAATATAAAACCCCTTAGGCAGATAAACTGATAGGAGATTTTATGTTTCCCTATCTTAAGAAGAACCTACCTTACAGTGGCTTGTCTGTATGTAAAGAAATGTATTGCAGCTAAATTAGATCCTAAAATGGACACTCGCTCAGATATAAACTTTTGGTTGTGAATCTCTTGAAGAACTTTCATTGATTTCCACCATTCCTTCACTTTGTCAAATGTTAGATCAGGCACTTGGGACAAAGCATTCATGATATCAGGGCTAGGATTCTTTTCAATGAAAATTGACAGTTTACTCTTCCATTCGCCTTCTCTTTGAATCCAAGGCTTCCGCCATTCAGGATACAACTTTCCCTGGGCAGTTCTTGGAGGAGTTCCTTCCTCATTGCGCTGGTAAATTGACTTTTCACAATAATTTCGAGCCAATGTAATGAACGGCCGATAGTAACAGTTAGGTTTCAAGGTAAGTGCCATTATTCTTGTGGCATCTGGCCTCAAGAAACTACCAGAATCGAATAAAAATATCAAGAATCTATCACGGAAAATAATTTTCAGTGATTTTTATTTACGTACGCAAAGATTTTTAATTTTTGCAGTTTTGCAGGTTAGAATTTTTGACAATTTTGTATTGACTATTGACATTGACATGCAACGCATAATGATAATGATGACAGCGAGCGAGTGACCAGCTAGAAAAGAGTATTTTTAGTAATTGGGCTTGGGCGCTGCAGCGCTGCTGTAACGAATAATACAGGTGGGCCATGAATTAGTTTATATTTAAATCTTATATCCCGTGCGAACGTAAGCCGTGCGGGATAGGAAGAGGGGTCTTATCGCTAGCTTGTTTCAGGGAATTTTTTAGCAATGGATCACTTTACGGGCCAGTAGCGTGCCTTTTGTGTAAAACAATTTTAATTAAACCATAGTTTTCTCAATATTGTGAGACGCTTCTTTCGCGTTGAATAGGATTTTCGTGACTAGAATCTGTGTCCAAATGCTCCTTTCATAAAGAAATGGATGAAGAAGTTCCAAGAGATGGGATCGACACTAGAGATGAGTCCGGTATTCAATAACTAACTCAGTACCTGTTAACATGGTCCTTTAATATCTTATGCTATTGTAAAATCCGCATACCGCTAGGGAATAACTGTCCAAAGCGAGCACCGCGCCTAACCGACCGTGAGCCATAACTACCCAAGGCTTCAATACCTATACTTACCTAACTATCATCTACGCATAGGTACTAGCGTACCGTTCACCCGTAAAGTTATGTAGCTGCAACAAGTATTTGGTATTTCTAACCAAATCGGTTAGAAATATATTGGGTAGAAATCAGGACAGGTCTAGAGTATTGTAACGTTATTGGATACCAGTTGGTACTAGCAGTATTGAAACAAAATACCCAACTAATAACCGGTAGCCAAAATATCCAATAACTCCCATCCTTAATCGACACTAAATGTGAAGCAAACCGGTGGCCCATAGTCTTCTCCGAGCGAAGAGATATTACAGAAAAATTTCCACTTTAGTTCGACGTGATCCATATTAGACGTGATCCAGGGGTTCTTGAAACCACAGCTACTGTAATTTGCTGTCTACTATCGTAATACGTGGATTTAGCAAGATAGAGCCGCATATCACACGTCTAACGAGTCCCTATCGGTGTTAAAGGGATTTTTTCTTGAAAAGCTGAGGTGACATCCCATGGCCACCGAGGAGTCCAGATTTATCCCCAGCAGACTTTTTTTTGTCAGCTTATTTAAAGAGCAGTGTCTACATCAATAAACCAAAGACACAGACTCATCTAAAAGAAAAAAATTGCTAAGAAATGTCTGCGATCCCACGGTCTCTTCAGCCGAGAATTCGAAAATTTCGGTGTTCGCTTAGAAAAATGCAAAAGTCAAGACAATGATTATCTAGATGTTATTTTACAAAAATAATTTCCCATTATTATGCTGTCTGGTAAATAAATATTTTTTAATATATGTCCACTAGTTTTGTTAATATATTTTTTTCTAATGTTAACAAATTCATGGCCCACCTGTATAAGTTGAAATAGTAGGGTAGTTAAGGGAATTATACTCCATTGTCAAAATTCAAACTGTCGATCTTTGGCCGTTTAGTTAGACCATTTGTAAAATACAGGTAAAATTTAATTGATTGCTTATCTTTGTATTGTGCGGTGTTGGATGTATGTGCTCAGGCCTTTACGGCCGGGAACCTGGGGAGACTTGATCACCACTTTTTATTTCACTAAATAGCTCAAAATGTATTAGGTTATTTAAACATTTTTTTGATTAATATTATAACTTATTTAATAGGTAATTATGTGCTACTGTAAATTTCCAATTAAAGACAGCCATTGATTAACAACTGTATTTTTAAAAAAATCAGGTATTAGGATCAAATCTCCCCTATTAAGGGAGACTTGTTCACGGCAGTAGGGTAGACTTGATCATGGGGGATCAAGTATCCCTACTCGTTTTAGGAAGCCTTTATTTTGATTACACCAAATTTTTAAAGGTATGCCTGCTGTGTTTTAATAAATTTAAACAATATTTTCAGATGTTATACATTTATTAGACTTAAATTCTAAATAGGTATTAATATACATATTAATAAGATAAATTATAAACGGATATAGACTATATTATACCTTAACCAGTCTCACAATTTACCAAATCTTGAGATCAATCATAAGGATCTACAAAATGACTTATATAACCTATAGCTTTTATAACTTATATAACATATATAACTTATGTATATAACCTAACAGCTTGTTTAAGTTTTATGGAATTAATAGGTACGCGGTTATTGACACCTTCTTTTCTATTGTAAATCCTCGGCATTGTACGTAGAAAATAACCTGGAACATAAAAACGAGTAACAATAAATAATTATAGGGTAGACTTGATCCCGGGATCTAGTCTCCCCGAACAGACAAGGAACAAATCTCCCTGTCCCTAGTAATTGAAATAATAAAAAGAAAAGTATACAATACAAAACATTTGCTCAGAACAAACTTAGACCATACTTTCTTACCTAAATCTGTAAGGTACTTTTAAAACCAAACAAGAATTAACACACCAAAAACCGTTCAAAAAAGCAAAATAAATACTCACGAAAAAATAATAACTGTTTGCAAAACCGCCTGTCACCGACTGCTCTGAAGTTGGCTGTCTCAGATTGTCAGTTTCACGTTTCACGTTCCAAACCGTCAAAGAGCTACAATGTTGCCAACTCTGAATTTAAAAACTACTGTAGATTTCGATATTTATGGAGGTGATCATCATCTCCCAAGTGATCAAGACTCCCCAGGTTCCCCTACTGTAGTCGATGCTAAATAAAATAAAATAAATTATGCTGGACAATCCACACAGCATCATTTAGCCCCAAGCCAAGCAGAGCTTGGGATAAGCGACTAGCGAACTAGATGACTGATTTAGATTAAACAATACTTACATTGATACCTATATATTTTTTTATTAAACATACAGTAATGCCCAGAACATCTGGAACAAATATTTGTCATCATCATCATCATCAGCCCATACACGTCCACTGCTGGACATAAGCCTCCCCCGTACGACGCCACAATTAGCGGTTTTCAGCCGCCTCCATCCATCGACTCCCTGCGACCGCTACGATGTCGTCGGTCCATCGAGTGGATGGTCTCCCATGTAGGGGGTGTTTTGCCATAATCACCACGCTTGGCATGCGGATTGGTGATCGCAGTGTTGGTGTTTAAAAATACTCAGAAGGAAGCTGCTGCCCTTCCTCTGGTAGGTTCCCTTAGTCGGCTCTTACGACATCCACGGGTTGAGTTGGAGGATCCTGAGGCCATCCATCCTAGACTTTACTATACCAATATATACTAATATATGCCTGTTATTCTTGTTTTACTTTTGTTTTTTTTTACAACACTAATATTTTCCATGACAGACATGTTTGTTCCAGTATCAGGCAACGTATCAACGGGCGCGTTCCCCAAATATTTGTAGATCGTACAAATACCTATTTGTCCCATGGCGGGAACTGAACTCGCAACCTCCTGCAGAACCTGCGACGCCCGCGCCGCGCCGCGCAATATTGGTCGTCAGTTATTATGAATTCGCTGTTTCGTATGATTTTCACAAAGCTATAAAAAATAAAATAAAATAATGTTTGACAATCCAACACAACCATAGATTTGAAGAAAAAAAAAAAAATTCTGTGTCTGTGCACCAACATCTATCTATCATCACTAGCCCAAAGCTAAGCAGAGCTTGTGTTATGGGTAGTACCTACTAATAGATGACTGATATACATAATACAATATATTACCTACATATAATATACATATATATAATACAGAGTTTTTTTATTATACATAGAAAATACCCAGAACACCCGAGACAAATATTTGCAGATCGTAGGTACAAACATTTGTACCAAGGCGGGTTCGATTCCCACGAATCGAACCCGCAACCTCCTGCGTCGCAGGCGTACCCTTGCCCCCAAGACAACGGTCCTCAAAGGTCAAGGTCCTCATATGTGTATTTAGGTACTCATTTACTAGATAGGTACTTAAATACCTACCGAACTTGTAAGTAGGTATCTAATATCTATAGGTGGGTATAGATAGGCATCCCTATCTTTATTCCGCCATCTCAATTTCGAATGCTCACTGCGTATAGAGCAAATTGTTTCGAAAAATATGTGAACTAGATTGGTGAGTCAGTAGTCGTGTCACGTTACACTTTTTGCGAATCAGGACAACAAACAGTGGATTGTAGATTGCCCGCTAAATTGCTAGCCAGTCAAAACTGGCGGTGCGGCTAACGCTCATTTGGGGCTGTAAACCAAACCAGCAATGGTTTGGTTTACAGCACTGATAGGTAGCGATCACAAAATATTTTATTAGATATCACGATATTGACAGTTGAGGGCTATCATTAATTCGGAACGGTCATGAGCACGCTCACGAGTTGCGGTGTCAATTTCATTATAATAACGTAATCTGGGTACGCTAAAATCGATATCATCGCGCTCACACGCGTTCCGAATTACTGTGAGCGCGACAACAAACGTACCGTTTGACGTCTGTCAGTCATCAATACATTCAAATGTCACTTTTGACAGGGGCGCTCACAGTGATTTCGGTTTGTAGCATGGTCGATATCGCAAACTGGCGCATGTAATGACGGCAAACGGGACAACGTTGTCGCGCTCACGATAATACGGAACGCGTGTGAGCGTGATGATATTGATTTTAGCGTAATTCGGAAGGTACCTACCCCACTTATCCTAACAATTTAAAAAGAATAAGTTTCTTTTACACTCTGTTGACACAAAATAGATCCATAATGATTACCTAAGTAGGAGTGGTACCATAGCTTACGACTGAATATGTAGGTACCTACTTTATTTATTACAAGTTTTCCCCGTCAAGACAGAGAACGCCCATCTTCGTCTTCGTTTTACATAACAAGATGAACCTCAGTTATCATATTTCCGGTCCGTTTGCTCTCATGGGCGTGATTAAGCCACTATTATTGTGTCTTCCTAGCATAATTCATCTAGTCTTTATGGAATATTCGGTTTTTGGACCTGTGCCAGTGTATGTGATGTATCTTTACGTTATTTCCTGCCTATAAATCATAATTCAATGATGGCCGATGAATTGGCCCAGTTTTGGGCGCTAATCGATTTTTTAATGCGCTTAATGGCTCTAGATTGAGGGTAGGCTAAGATAATGTATGGGGTCAATTAATCTTCTCTACTTTTAGGTCGGTTTGTGCAATTTTATTTCCATCCACGTTATAGCCTGGCTCGCTCAAACATTTGTGCATGCAGATTGTACAAACACAGTTTGCGCAAGCAAGATAAGCCGGCCACACGCTCCATCTTGCTTGCGCAAGCCGGTGTGCGCAAGCAAGATGGAGGGTGTGGCCGGCTAATAATTAAAATACCAATCTGGTAGGTGGGTACCTAGATAGATGGGTAGTTGAGTCGTTGGTACCTCAGTTGTGTAAAAGGGAATCAAAAGTACCCACGGCATAACCAGTTAAGCATAGTAGTTGCGTGCCGTAGGTCCGGAAGGGTATTGTCAATCAGTGTAGTTTTTTTAGGGATAAGAGCTCAATAAATAAGGCTTAACCCGAGAATGCACAATGTAGGTATTTTGCTACTAAACGTTCGTGTTGACAGCTTAAATTATTATATTTTAATTTATGCTAAACCAAAAATGATTCCCTTTAATTGCCATTTGGGAATTACAGCTTGAGCTTGTTTTACCTAATAATCTACGCAGATAAGTTTTATTAATCTTTTATTCTTGAGAAACTGGAGAAGAGTTCAGGCAGCGGTAGGTAGGAACATGATGTTTCTATTTCCTAAAGTCCAAGTGAATAAAGGTCCCACTTTGCGGCGGTCACTCACATCATTCCTTGAACACGGCAATCATGTCTGGACAGACAGAACCAAGTATTGTTGTGACCCCAGGTCCGGGGGTACCGAACTCTCCGGGTTTTAAAAAAATTATATGAGCCTCATCTTCAAATTATATGAGGCCCTGGTCAAAGCTACGCGACGCGTGACTCGAGAGCTGGTGAGTATCTGCAGTATAGCATTGCCATACAGCGGGGCAACGCAGACAGCGTCTTGGAGATGCTTCCCAATAGATTGTTTGTAACAGTCTGCAGTTAGCTCAATTGTTTCTATTGTAAATACTAGTTCTAATTTGTTTCTGTTATTTGATTGTAATTTTCTTTGTACAGATTTAAATCACTAGCTGTTCCCCGCGGTTTCACCCGCGTTAAATGATGAACATGAGAATTTGATGTTTTACCAGGACAAAAAGTAGCCTATGTTATTCTCTAACTTTTCAGTTTCAACTAACTCTATGCCAAAAATCCAGTCGATGGTTGCTTAGTTAGGGGCATGAAGGAAGGACAAACAAACACACTTTTACATTTATAATATTAGTTAGGATTTCTATGCTTCAAGAAGGTACCAAACTCACGCGAGATAAGAGTATCCGTGTATGATTATTTGTTAGGTAGGTAAGTAAAATATACATTGCCTTCAAGATTTTTCAAAATCCGCTAAGGCAGTTGTGTATTTCCGTCAAAAATCCGTTAAAATAATTGATCATAGAGATATAACATGACTAAGCCATGTTATATCTCTATGATCCGTGCTATGCCTAAACCGTTATACGCTAGAAAATAGAACAACACTTTTTAAAATTGCGAATAAATATTACACAGCAGAATACTATTCGTATAAAAATAGACGCAATAAACTTTAATAGTCACAATATACCAGAGTTTAAAGAATACAAAACATGTATTGGATCGACCTAATTGCCAACATACAAAATAATTCGTTTATCATAAATTTGAAAAATGTAATAGTGATAATATGGCTGAAGATTGATAAAAATCTATCAATCTATATTCCGTTAAAAAATCCTGTCAGCCGTCAGAATTGATTTTTCCCGTTTTCAACTGTTAGATATGACGGGAAATCCGTTAAATTGAATTTGCCTATAATGAAAATTAAATGAATACCACTGACTTTGTAAATCAAAATGTCTCTGATAAAGCTTTGGGCGAAATAGTGTGAAGAGAATTTATTTACGAGCGGTAAATCAACTAGCGCTAAATGTATCGGACCAGTTTTCGAGATGTGACTTACTACCAGCAACGGGAATCGCACGGATTTACGACCTTCTATTTTACAACGAAGTAGGTTCCTACCTAAATTGTAAATGCCGGTGTACTGAACCATTGGCATACGAGTAGACAAGAACATACGTAGAGGGGAAACTTTACAGAAAACTAAACATACTGAGGTATTCTAGGTACCAATGGCATGAGTAGACAAGAACATACGTAGAGGGAGAACTTCGGCCCCGGACCGGCTCAAGGTCGCGACAAAATACTCAGTCTATCTCAGTCGGGCTCGCGGGCATTGCCGGCAGCCCGACTGAGATAGACTGAGTAGCACGTGTAGCCGCGACCTTCCCTTCGAAGTTTCCCCTCAACGTATGTTCTTGTCTACTCATGCCATTGGTACCTAGAATACCTCAGTATGTTTAGTTTTCTGCGAAAAAAGGTAAAATACAGGTTTATAGGACGAAAAAAAACAAGCAGCTGGTCCGAGCAGGTGGCATCTTCCTACCAACCAGTACCAACTGCTGGGTATTTTTAGAACTGTAGGTAGAGAGATCTGGGCGGGTTGTTTTGTCTTATACCTAATTAGGTAATGACGTTAAACTCAGGTCAGTAGGTATTTTGATATTTGATATTGATTTATAAATATTTTGAAATGTATTATTAATTAGTTAATTTATATTTATATCTATAATTTAAAAAAATTATATTGTGTGCTGAATTCAGAAATCAATATTGCATGCCTTTTTTTGGTATAAAGCATATAACTGTTGTAGAATAACGTAATATAATTTTAAGACCTACATAGTATCATACATATGTATCTTCTGGCAAATAAACATTTTTAAACTTTAATCTCACTTTTAACGTTGAATACCTAAACTGAAAAGCTTTCAGTATTTCCGTACGATACGCCATTCCAACCAGTCGACAGGTGGAATTATAACAAACGCAAAATAGATGGCGAAATCAAGATAAACCTCTGATTAAACGCGTTAAATAAATCCCTCTGTAAATAAATAGTACAATCCATTTTACGTAATTGCTAGCTATTTTATTTATGCCATTGAATCACCGGCCGATTTTTCTTGTTGCCGGACATTTCATAAAAGGACGGCTATATTTCAGAAGCTTTTTAGTCGTTTTAACGTTAGCTTACTGGCGTACCATTTCTGTTTATGACAGCTTTGGTTTGTAGCATTGTGTGTTCTAAGCTTTATTTAATAACAGTTTAAAATACAGATTGGTTAGGAACTAGCTTTTTAACCTCTTAACCTTTTATCGAGATCTAAGGGCTTATCTAAAAATAATCGAAAATTAACGCTTCAATGGCAAATTGAATGGAAATTGTTAATATCGCTAAATCAGCTTTCTTTTACGATATGGCCAATAAACTTTGAGCCGTGTTGTATCTCGGTTTGCCCTGGCTTCTTTCAGATTTAAGAGGCGAGAGGGATAAAGTTATTTTGGACATTTTGATATAAATTTATACTAAACTTGAAAGGTAAAGGCAAATGACACTAGAAATTTAAATAAGCATTGTTTCTCATATTGAAATAAAAATACTTGTACAATCCTATCCTACTAATATTATAAATGTCAAAGTTTGTATGGATGGATGTATGAATATTTGTTACTCTTTCACGCAAAAACTACTGAACCGATTAGGCTGAAATTTGATATGGGTATAGTTTGGGACCTGGAATAACATACATACAGGCTATTTTTTATCCCGATAAAACGCGGGCGAAGGCGCGGGCAGCAGCTAGTCAACTATATAGTTACCTATACTTGGTCTTTGAAATCAGCATCAAAAAAAGGCCGTTTAAAATTAGATAAATTCGATTTCCCTATAATTTTACAATTTCATAATGAATTTTATTTTATTTTATATTTATATAATAATATTTATATTTTATATTTGATTTTATAATGAATTTTATATCCCTTCATTTCTCAACAATCGTGTATTAAACTGCCTTACTACCATACCGCGAGCATTTTAATGTTACCATACCTACTATGTACATTTTAGGCAGGCATTGTAATAATTTGACTATTGACATATTTTTTTTTTCTTTGGGCCGTGGTGCCGCGGCGTACGAATATCGACCCCTCCAACTCAACCCGTGGATGTCGTAAGAGCCGACTAAGGGAACCTACCAGAGGAAGGGCAGCAGCTTCCTTCTGAGTATTTTTTTTAAACCAACACTGCGATCACCAATCCGCCTGCCAAGCGTGGTGATTATGGCAAATCCCCCCCTACATGGGAGACCATCCACACGAGATGGACCGACGACATCGTAGCGGTCGCAGGGAGTCGATGGATGGAGGCGGCTCAGGACTGCTATTTGTGGCTTCGTACGGGGGAGGCCTATGTCCAGCAGTGGACGTGTATGGGCTGATGATGATGATATTTTATCTGCGAAAATGATTAATTTTAACACACGCAAGATTCGGTTGCCGGTTCGATTCCCGCCGTGAGACAGATGTTTGTACGATCTGAAAATATTTGTATCCTATGTTCTGGGTATTTCCTATATATGATAAAACATTTATTTATTTAGTTAAACATTTACATTGTCTATACAGTAGAGCACCAAGGTGACAAAGAAATATAAGAGATAATACAAAAAAAAAACTAAAATTACACAATCAATCTACCAACTATCCAAAACAAAACGTCCTATCCAAAATTTTAAAACTGCATCCCTGTATTTTGGCAAGGACATATGAAATATATCAAAATCCATCATCTGCACATAAACTATTAATAGCGCGAACATATCTCTCTATGTAATATATTGTATTATGTATATATCAATCATTTAGAACCCATAACACAAGCTCTGCTTAGCTGGGACTAGATTATGCTGTGTGGATTGTCCAGATTTTTTTATTTTTTTTTGCATTTTGCCTTAATAACCTAGGTCTTGGATGGAGGCGGCTCAGGACCGCTATTCGTGGCGTCGTTTGGAGGACGTGTACGGGCTGATGATGATGATGAACCTAGATCTAAACAACAGGCATATTTTCTCTCCACGTCCACATTGTAGCAATATCCCGGAGCAGTGTACGTGATCTCCATTGAACAACTTGCCGGCTCTCCTCGGGGACAGAGGCTTTCATTTCACTTAGCCCTTTTGTGTCTTATCCAGCTAGAAGTAGAGATATAAGTGACCGTAGGTGTGGTATTCGTTCGCGGGGGATCAGAATTGGACTAAACATTGTCAAAGTAAACTTACGTTATTATTTCTCAATCTCTCATACAATCTGTGCGTTTTCATTAAATAATAATAAATAAATTTTAGTCAATCTACACAGCATTATCTAGCCCCAAGCTAAGCAGAGCTTGTGTTATGGGTACTAGATAACTGATATACTTAATACAATATATTACCTAGATATATATCTTTGATTATACATAGACAACATCCAGAACACCCGAGACAAATATTTGCAGATCGTACAAACATTTTTCCCAAGGCGGGAATCTAACACACAACCTCCTGCGTTGCAGGCGGATCATCACCCGCCGCGCCACATCTGTCGTAAAATTACATTATAGGTCAGGATCATGACAAAGTACCTTAATGGAGATTTAACAGAAGCGGTCTGAGGATACCTTTCCTTGCGTTCTAATATAGGATGAAACCTTGTCAAAGTACCTACTAGAAATTTGTGAGCAAACGTAGTAGGATCACTTTTGTTTCAGTTGGAATGTTTCACCTACAATTCAGCGTTGAAAATTAAATACCTACGACAAATTGAAGTTTCATCCTTTATCTTCATTTTAAATTAAACGTTATTTTAAAATAAGCTTCTGCCCGCGGCTTCTCTTGCGAATTGGATACAAAGTAACCAATTGTATCTTTTTAGCCGGGCCCAAAACCTCGGCCGTGTAAATGCTGTGATGTTTAGACGAACGAAGACAATGCTAAAAAATCAGTTTTAGCATCGTCTTCGTTCGTCTAAACATCACACAGCAGGGGCACAAACTTTCGCCTTAATAATATTAGTAGGAAATCGCACGTAAATGGTAAAAAAGTTGCCAATTACCTCTTTTTAGCAGGGCCCAAAACCTCATTCGTGTAACTGCTGTGATGTTTAGACGCACGAAGCGACGATAAAGATTTCAGTTTTGGCATCGTCTTCGTTCGTTTACACATCACACAGCAGCAGTACAATCTTTCTCCTTAATAATATTTGTAGGAAATCTAATGCAAATGGGATAAAAACTAGCAAATTGTGTCTTTTTAGCCGGGCCCAAAACTTCATTCGTGTAAATGCAGAAGAAGACGATAACAATTTCAGTTTTAGCGTCTAAACATTACACAACAGTGGCACAAACTTTCACCTTAATAATATTTGTAGGAAATTTCACTGGAAGTATCTCAGTATCTAGATTTATCCCGTAATACATTGAATCCCTGAAATTCCGATACAATGAGCAAAGTGGTCAGGGGCACCAATCGCCCCTCTTCGTTTCTATCTGTTAAGTGATATGCAATCGGACACGTGAAATCTCATCTGCATCGAGTCAAGGCACCGATTGGCATGGCACATCTGTGTCGGACAGAGACGGACTCGGTCATTACCTTAGTAATTAATGACCGAGTCCGTCCTAGTAAGGTACATCGATATGATGTGTTGTGACGACCGATGCGGTGCGGCGGGTGACAGTCCGCCTGCGTACCTTACCAGATAGCTATTGATATATTTTATCTGGATCTTGACTTGAGGATTTTGAAGGGAAACTCGTTAAATTGAGCTATTCGATATTTAAATGCAGTATAAACGAAATAACACCATAATCTGTGCCACAAGTACCATCTTTATTATTGTTACTTAACTAAATAGATAGCTAAATGCGTAACAAACCGACAACTCTAAAATTCTTATGGATAATAAATAAGTGCAGGTCTCTTCTTGAATCGTAGCTTGAAGTGGTTTAGCCCCAATTTCTACCCTCCCGCCGGCTCTGGCGTCGAGCAATCTAGTTTCAATTGAACCGTCGCATGTCTGTCTCTACCAATTTCTATGTAGATTCATACCTACATATTTTTTGCATCCCATCGCAGAAGCGGTCGTTAATGCCCATTTTGTTGGCAACATTCCAGTTGTTACTGTTTTTGGATATAATAATTTGGCCCGTGATGCTTTCTGCTCATTTTGCGATATGAAATGTGAGCTGATACTTATAGTAAAAAACAGCTTGAGAAAAACGAATTTTGCCTTGGCTTCTGGGTGTGCATGAGAATGAATACGACATTGTAGCGGTCGCAGGGAGTCGATGGATGGAGGAGGCTCGGAACCGCTATTTGTGGGGTCATATGGGGGAGGCCTATGTCCAGCTGTGGACGTGTATGCGCTGATATGATGATGAGGATCCTCGCCAAAGTAGTTTTCTTTGACTTGATGTTTGTTTTATAAGTTTCTCAACGGTATTTAAGTATTGTACGTTAACGGCAGAGCCATTAAAACGACTACTCCATTTGTCTGACTGTGAAAATTATTTCATACTATCTGACCCACCCACGGCTACGCCCGCGTGTACTTAGAAGAATATCCCATCATGCATTGTTTTGTTAAAACTCAAAGGAATACGCAGTGTTTTCGATGAAGGTTACAGGCGCGGGCGGCTTGATTTTTTCCGACACTTCCAAAAATTTATCGTTTAGGTAAATAAGTAATGTAACCGATTTATGGTTTGTTATAAGGATTAATAAAACCTACCACTTTCTATCGCGGAATTTTTTGTTGTTGAACGTATTGAAAAAACTGATGTCGATGGATGAAATCTATTGAGCGAAAACGCTGTCTATGAAAACGGTTTGACTTATTCCGACACTTCCAACAATTATCGTTATATTTCAACCAATTTACACAAAACCTTGACAAATTATATACTTCAGGAATCATTCTATCGATTGGTGAAAACCTGCATGAAAATCCGTAGTTTTTGAGTTTATCGCTAACAGACAGACAGACGCGGCGGAGGACTTTGTTTTATAAATTATAGTGAAGTTTTTATGGTTCTCAGATTATTCGTTAGCCGTTACTGCGGCTACGGCGTAGCAAATGCTACGAGATGGCGTAGCTGTGCTACGACGTAGGAACGAAATACATTATATGTCGCTATGGAATTTAGTGTTTTAAAAAGTTCTGAAATAAGTTAATCATTGAAAACTTATACTTCAAAACCCGCTTGGGTCGGCGATTTTCTTAGTTTTTATTACCGAAAGTTTCGGGACCTTATTTTTCAAAATGATGTACACAAAGTCGTTAAGAATACACAATAATATAAGTTAAGCCTCAGAGCCCTGGAGTTATTCACCTACTTTAACTTAGATTTAGTACATACATATTTACTGTTTAAATTTATCTCATTTTAAGTGTACTGTAATGTTTTTTATGAGAAATAAAGTTCTTTAAACCTAATATAGTTAAGAACATTTTATTTTGTAGTTGTGTAACCTATTTAGCTCGAAAATATACGAGTGCTTGTTACTTTGAAGTATAAAGAGTCCCAGTTATACAAACATTTAAAGAAACGCGAGAAAAACATTATAACCTCGCGGGTCAATAATATTGTGACCCTTTTCTAAAAGTAACTTCTACAATAAAACAAGTTTTGTATACAACTACAGCGATAAAATAATTGAAAAGTGTGCCCAAAGTTTTTCAATTTAATTACGGTAAAACTTCTTAGCTCATTATAAGTTCACCTTCCAACTTGTTAGGGCCCCAAACATTAATTAATTCTTCTAACAAAATAATACAAGTTTCTGTTGACACGAAACATTACGACAAATGGTGCGTCGGGCATTTTGCCATGGATAAGATAAGATTAACTAAATCCCTTGCTCTTTCACTCTTGCTCTTGTCTACTATTAATATGAACTTTATGAATGTCCGCGGGTTAACAACGAACCTAGTTTGTATTGAAAGAATACCGTTTCATCTCTTAACGAGGGACTTCGTAAGGCACACCCAGAAGCCAAGGCAAAATTCGTTTTTCTCAAGCTGTTTTTTACTATAAGTATCAGCTCACATTTCATATCGCAAAATGAGCAGAAAGCATCACGGGCCAAATTATTATATCCAAAAACAGTAACAACTGGAATGTTGCCAACAAAATGGGCATTAACGACCGCTTCTGCGATGGGATGCAAAAAATATGTAGGTATGAATCTACATAGAAATTGGTAGAGACAGACATGCGACGGTTCAATTGAAACTAGATTGCTCGACGCCAGAGCTGGCGGGAGGGTAGAAATTGGGGCTAAACCACTTCAAGCTACGATTCAAGAAGAGACCTGCACTTATTTATTATCCATAACAATTTTAGAGTGGTCGGTTTGTTACGCATATAGCTATCTATTTAGTTAAGTAACAATAATAAAGATGGTACTTGTGGCACAGATTATGTTGTTATTTCGTTTATACTGCATTTAAATATCGAATAGCTCAATTTAACGAGTTTCCCTTCAAAATCCTCAAGTCAAGATCCAGATAAAATATATCAATAGCAATAATTTATAATGAATTCATCAAAGTATGAAAGATGTTATAGTAAAAACTATGTACATATTTATTTTGTGATAGATTATATGTACATATTAATAGGTGATCTAGCTATGTGTAAAATTTTGTGCTAATGTTTCGCAAGGCTTGTGAAGCCGCGGTCCAAAAGCTGGTCTTACTAATATTATTTTTTGTTGACAAAGAAAATAACAATCAAATAATATAAAGAAATTAAACTAGTATTTACAATTGAAACAATTGAGCTAACTGCAGACTGTTGCAAACAATCTACAGATAGCTCAACTGGTCCATATCTATACTAATATTATAGATGTCAAAGTTTGTGAGTATGGATGTATGGACGTTTGTTCCTCTTTCAGGCAAAAACTAGTGAACTGATTAGGCTGAAATTTCATATGGGTATAGTTTGGAACCTGGAATAACATATAGGCTATTTTTTATCTCGATAAAACGCGGATGAAAGCGCACTAAGTCCGCCGGCCATTCAGTCAGTGAGGTAGGTTACTTCTTGCATGTAAACCTACTCTATAATATTTGTGGTGTGCCTAAGGATTATTCTGAAGTCTAGACATTAATTTATTCCGTGTAGAATTATATCTCAATGGTAGCGAAGTAAAAGTCAACACAAACACACAATCAGAGTTTTGTTTGTAGTTCGGATGGCGACCGATGGACGTAAATGTTAAAACAAAGACTTAAATCGCATAACCACACAACATAACTGGAATTACCATGATTTTTTAACTGACTTCAAAAGGAGGAGGTTCTCAATTCGTCCGTATGTTGTTTTTTTTTATGTATGTTATGCGATATCTCCGCCAATTGTGGACCGATTTTGAAAATTCTTTCACTTTTGTATAGAAAATGATCCCGAAGGGTTCCCATAAAAGTTTATCCACAGGGGATTAGTATTTATCCCGCAAAACTTGAAATAAGTGTAAAAGTAAGCGAGTTTGAAGTCGGTTTATCGTTTTTAAAACAAGCCATATTACTTATTTAGTTATTGAGCTAGTACAGAAACACATTTCCAATAACACTAGTCGTACAATTACATTAAAGTTGATACAATTCAAAGTGATACAATAACTAAAATTTTCATCATCAGCCCATACACGTCCACTGCTGGACATAGGCCTCCCCCGTACGACGACGCCACAAATAGCGGTCCTGAGCCGCCTCCATCCATCGACTCCCTGTGACCGCTATGGTGTCGTCGGTCCATCGAGTGGATGGTCTCCCATGTACCTAGGGGGGGATTTGCCATAATGACCACGCTTGGCCTAAAATACTAAACGGACAAAAATGTCAAAGAATTAATAAATAGGTACCTACCCTACACCGTTGTAAGGTTGGGAGTGTATGAGTCTGGATAAAGGATACCTAAATGGATCAACTGAATTTTTTGTGTAGATACTACTACAATTTTTCTGGACAAAAAATTTAAGTGAAGAGAATATCAATAACACCTTATTTCTTATTTGATATTAATAACTATGTTTATAGTATAAAATTTGACTTGTCTAAGTGCTTATTTTGTAAGCCTAAAGAAATAAAGTTATTGATTCTGATTCTGATTAATTAATGGCTTTTACAGCTACGAAGAATGAAATGATAGATTTTGTTAGTTTTTATTTTTTGGCACTTACGCTGATGACTTGTAAGACCTAAAGGGTTTTTACCTTAAGCGATCTAAGAAGCAAGTATGCGTCATAGTCAGACATTGTATTGCACGAGAGAATAAAATCACGCAATAAAAGCCAAAAGCAGCTAGAAAATATACTCCCTATTATTAGGGAAAATAGCGGGTGTCTACATTTATCACAGGACTAGGTTATAAAATGCACCAGTGCTTACACGTGTCCGGGTTGACAGTGCCAGTTGTAGCACCCGGACATACCCTTGTCGCTAGGATTGGTGGGTGTCCGGATAATAGCCGGATGACAAGGGGATAATTTATTGTTTTTAACAGACTTAAAAAAAAAAGATTTATTTTCGGCTGTATATTATGTTTTTTGGATGGAGGCGGCTCAGGACTGCTATGTTTAGTGGCGTCCTTTGAGGGAGGCCTATGTTCATCAGTGGACATATACGGGGTGATGATGATGTATATTCGTGGATATTTCCATCAAGGAATGCCTTGTAAAATTATTTTGCTGTTGTATGGAAAATTATTTCGAGGTGATCCCATAAAATATTCCTTACGGATTATTATCCTGCTAAAACATAAAAAAACAGAATAAAATTAAGGGATACTAAGTAGGTTTTTTTAAACAATCGAATATAGACTCTGAACTGAGTTTTCCACTAAAAATGCATACGAGAATATGAATACTTTATTGAAAACTATTGAATAAAAAAATAAAAATTTTGGTTATAACATGTGTGTTTAAATAGGTAATTAGTGCTTAACTGACTTATAAATTAAAAACATATAAGGTAGAAAACAGGACAACATTAACATAAAACACATATCTATGTACAGATTTTGCAAACATTCCAGCTTCAACCTAAAAATAGAAATCTTAAAATTTAAAAGGAAATTATTAAGTTTGACTACAAAAGGTCACTTGTATTGTTCTGTTTTTTCTTTTACTCTGTTTACCTAGTATGGGAGCTGTTCTTTCTTTTAATTAGTCGTTTCATCCGGCAATAAAAACAAACTGTTACTGGCAACCCTACGTGCGTCCACGAGAGTCCACGGGACATTCCACACCCGTAAGCAATTACCGTGGACAATTGTGTCCTTTCGTAAACATTTAGCAAAATCTTTTGTGTTGAAACGGTCGCCTGCTAGGTTTGTTTTTGTTTTCACGCTGCAATTATTATTGGAAAAGGCTGCTTTATTCAGCCGCTGTGTTGCATGTGCAATTGTTCAAAGTTTGTTTTTGTTTTGTTTGGCATTTCGGGCAATAGAATAAGTGGGTTTATTTTTGTTTAGTACCCAAAAACGTTTTTCTTTTTGAAGCTAACATTTTTGCAGCCGGATTCTCGAACGCTGATTAGCCCAATAGTCACTAATTATTTATTAGTGATCTAAACAGCGTTCGAGAAACCGGCTAAATTATTAGTAAAGTGTTTAGAAATAGAATAAAAACGTCAAGTACGAGTTGGACTCGAGCACCGAGGCGAGGGTTCCATAATTATAATTCCTTGCTTCTTGCCAAATTTCATGATTCTAGGTCAACGGGAAGTTTCCTATATTTTGTGATTCGATTCAACTGAAAATTAAAAAAAAAATTGTCATTAACGGCTGTAAATTTTGATCTCGGTGACTTAGAAGTTTGATTTATATCACGGCTCGAAGAAGGTTACGGGCCTGAGTATTTGTTGTTAATATCAACTCGATAGGTCCACGCGTTTAGAAAAGAGGGTTGATAGACGGACATACGAACAACAAAGTGATCATATAAGGGTTCCTTTTTCCTTTTGAGGAACGGAACCCTAAAAATGTATAATTTACGAACAGTCGGATTGGCAAGTAATCTACTCTTATATTCTATATATCAAATCTATTGCCATCGACCGTGACTGGTTTAATCCAAGTTCATGCAAAGATCGATGCATCGCGAGGCTGAAGCTAGTCCATAGCTAATTTAAGCTTCCTAGGATATTTTTCTCTTTACTATTCTGTTTCAGTCACCGACAAAGCTCTTAGAATTAGTAGGCTGAAGTGGCAGAAGGCAGGTCATATAGCTCGCAGAACTGATAACCGCTGGGGAGTAAAGGTTCTCGAGTGGCGGCCACGATGCAATGCGAAACGGAGTGTTGGGAGACCATCCACTCGATGGACCGACGACATCTTAGTGGTCGCAGGGAGTCGATGGATGGATGCGGCTATGGAACGCTATTTGTGGCGTCGTATGGGGGAGGCCTATGTCCAGCTGTGGACGTCTATGGGCTGATATGATGATGATGATTCTGTTTAAGTAAGGTTCTGGTTTTCCAATAAATAAATATATTATTATTATTTATTTATATTTAATATTATTAAATAAGCACTTGACACTGAGTTGAAAATGTGAGGGGCTGCAAAAATGAATGACCCGCCGCCGTGTCGCGATCGCGTCAAGTACGCCCACGTAGTACGAGGTGTAGCCGAACTGACGTTTAAAACTTTATCACAAGTAGCGAATATCTTTATCTAACTTTATATCTTTCTTTCTCTACAATAAAGTACGAATATTCGTGCCATCGAGTAAATAATAACCTTTCTACCTGATACGGAGAAAAACTTTGCCGAGGGCAATCTAGCAATATTGCGAATCCTACTAAAATACTTAATACTAATATTATAAATGTCAAAGTTTGTAAGGATGGAAGTATGGATGTATGGATATTTGTTCCTCTTTCAGGTAAAAACTACTGAACTGATTGGGCTGAAATTTGGTATGGGTATAGTTTGGGACCTGGAATAACATATACCTAGGCTATATTTCATCCTGATAAAATCCAGGCGAAGGCGCGGGCAGCAGCTAGTAACTATATAAAATTAAAAGTTTTCCGAAGTTTTCCTAGCTCGACAATTGCGATTACTGTCTTGTCTTATTTAATTTGTAAATAAGGAAGATTTTCTAAATTCAGTATAATAAAATAAACAAACATATACTTCGTTTTTGGTATAGTTGCAAGAGTTTAGTGGTTTTGAGTAGTGATGCGTGTCACAAGAAGTGCATGCGATGGCATTATGTGCTGGGCAACTGAATCACTCTAATATTGTGTTTTTTTCTCTGTATTTTTATATTTTCTTGTATTTTCCGTCATTCATCTTGTTGTATTCTGATATGGGTCCTTAACAAAAATAAACGATTTTTATTTTTATTTTAGAAGTAGGTACTTACTTATGTAGGTATGTTACTAAAAACATACATAAACATTCCTAAAAATCAGGTTTTGTTTTAATTACTCAAAAATATTAAATAAATACTGAAAAATACTGATAATCCGCCCCTTAAATCCAATATTGTAAATATACAGTTTTAATAATTTTTATTTATCAGATTTTAACAAAACAGCGTTTATGAAATTGGTCAATAACTTGTATTTAGCTCTAGGAAGCACTAAAAGGAAGCCTAAAAGGGAAGATTTAAGCAATGAATCGATCTAAACTTTTCCTGAGGGCAGAATAAAATGTTGAGTCGCCAAAAACTAAATTTGGATTTTCTGTATATCATATTGCGCTGAGAAAATAATATATTATCATATGATATTCACACAGCTAGTAGACAGGGGGATGTCTTAGCCTAACTATTCTGAAGGAAAATAAACAAATTACACTAGTTTACAATGTATTTGTTGCCGGGAAAATGTTTGCTGTTGTTGGCTACACATGCTAAGCTCAAGCTCAAATATATAATTAGAATTTTTTCGATCAGCTCTGAAGTGATGAAAATCAACAATAAAAAGAGCTGCTCAAAAATTTCTGAGGGTATATTTGAAAATAACATGTCATAAAGCAAACAACAACCACCATAAAATTCGCGGCAACAGACAAAAATGACATATTTGTAAACTAGTTGTATCGATATATTTTTTAAATTTTAACTGGAACTTTTTACAAGCGTTTTGAAAGATAGACGCTGGACTGGAAAGCTTTCCAGTCAATGGCATTAACGTAAACGGCGATTGTATCCCAGTCTATGGCGGAGTCGCTAGAGGAGCTGAAATAGAGCTTCAGCCTCGCGATGCATCTATCTTGGCATGAATTTGGATTAAACCAGTCGCGGTCAGTGGCAATATTGATCCGAGGCTGGTCGTCGTACATGGCAACATTATTATTACTTTTTCGAAGTTATTTCTGACACACACACACTCATCCTGATGTTGATCATGATGATAGTCTCTGCTGTGGTGGATTATCAGATCATTGTCGTTTAATGCAAGTTTTATCTTTCAATAAAGATATTGGAACTTGTATAATTAAACGAAAATGTTTAATAAATAAAGCTCGTTTAAAATACAAGATACGAAATAAATAATTCCATCTACAAATAAGAGTTTACAGACCAAAAATAAAATGCCCACTGATTGGGCTGGCCTCAAAAACATTTTTATTCATTAAGCTTGGCTGGCGGAGCTTCAGCATGTGAAATGTAATCAATTTAAATTTTTGATTGGAATACACCATGCTACGTTGATCGGGCACTATTCAGCATTATTATTGTAAGCGATGGTACAAAGGTTGGTTCTCCTACTCACTAATCCTTACAGAAGTCTTAAGGTACTACCTTCACGGAAAAAACCCAGCTGGAGGTGTTAAAAATACACAGAATGAAGCTGCTGTCCTTTTTCTGGTAAGTTCCTTTAGTCGACGTTAGGGTTCTTATGCACGGGTTGAGTTCTCGCTTGATCTTTTATAGGATACATTTCGGAGAATGCTTCCAGTAACTTCATGACCTGATACCACTATCTCCCTTCCACTCCAGGACAAGACGATAAAAGATGATCCAGGACGGACGGCACAATATAAGTACCATCCACTCGTAAAAAACGGTTTTCTCCACCTTCACCATTCACGCCGCTAAGGAATGGAACTCGCTGCCTGCTAATGTTATTCCGGCCAATTACAACCTCCTCAAGACAGAGAATATATGTCTTCTAGACTTTCGTGATACATCGTCGGCGACATCATCACTTTGATCACTTTCCATCAGATGAGATTGTCGTTAAGCGAAGATCTATCGACTATAAACGGCCACGAAGAGGTAGGCCAATAGAGATGTTAGAAGGTGAGGTGAATTCATCAACCTATGCTGCTCCACCGCTGAACATAAGCCTGTAATAATCGCCATAGCATCCTGTCTTCAGCTTGCCACATCCACACCCGCAGAGAAGCTGAAACGAAGCTACCTACAACCAAATTGCCTGCTCCGGTACTTCAAGGAGTTGGGCTGGTTAGGGCTTGGAATTTGGGATTGGCTTACCTTAATATTAGTCAGTATTCAAACGATTTATTAGAACTTACAGATTACTTCAAAATTTGAATAAAATATCTCTTTTTTTGCATTGTTTACACTCCAGCTTACCGAGAATCCGAGGTCTACATTTTCCATTTCCTCTCAAATCTCCCGAATAAAATGGCGGATACTATTTCAATATGTAAATCGCAGGTTTGAGTATGAACAGAAGTAGGATTGTCCCGTGTCAATCAAGGATAGTCTGGGGAAATACACTAAGTGCACCTTACTTTACCTGTATCGGGTGCGAGATGTTGCGTTTACTCTAGCGAGTACTCAAGGGATTTGAATGCTCGGTTCTTACAACTAACTACTAGTACCTAGGAACTGGTTATTTTGCCAATAAACAGATGATTATTTTGGTATAAATTTATACATAGATAGTATGAATTAATTTTGAATTTGGAATTAATTTTGTATTTGGTATAAATTTAAAATTTAAAGCGATATGCTTCGTACAGCTTAGTTTGTTTTTATGATTCTTTTGAAAATGGTCTTCCTATTATTGGTCTGACTGACTCTATGACCGATTCCACAAGCAAGATTAGCTCTAGCAAGATTTTTCCGTTCGTTATCTTCTAATAGTTAGGTTAGTTCCTCCTTTAGAATAGTTAGGCTATGACAAAATTCCAGAACCATTATCAGATGGTTTTGGAATTTTGCGAACGGAACGGAGAAAGTTAAATAGGGAAATAAGTAACCACCTTTTTTTGGATTTATTTGTTGATCATCAAGATACCTACGCGAAAAGTAGCTTCAAAATACCTTAGTAAAACTGTTTGGATTGTCCTTCGTGTAAAGATTTTGGAGGAATGACAATGACATATTCATTATCGTAGCGACCTTTAGACTGTTATTATTTAGTAGTTTAGTAGAGTAAACAGACCACAAGGCGCAAGCCACTAATGGGCGATTATCGTTTGACAGGAGATCTACCAGTCAGTAAGATCATCCAATCAGAGAGAGGAAGAGAGACTGAGAGAGAGAACCTCTCCTAATCCGCAATCAATTACACCCACATCTTGGTGTGGGTAGGTAATTGTTGCAATTTGGGAAATGGAACTATAATATTGATGGGCTTTCTATTAATACATCCGTAGTAGGTTAGTTGTTTCATACGCGAATACCATTGGCTGGTGGTAGTAAATTGGTATATTCTATACCTACTTATAGTCCTTCCTTCCACTCGCAAACGTTTAAACTCGCTGTGCCCAAAACTAGGCTACACAAGATTAGTGTATCTTTTATATGAGAATGGGCGCTTCTCCAACAAAACTCCAGGTGACTTGCAAAAATAATTAATAAATAAATTCAAACAAATTGTCAAACATATATTTTTTTAAAAAGGTTTGTATAAAGGCTTACCTACTATAAAATATCAGATTATCTAGCTAGAGTATAACAAAGCTTGGGACAAGTTTTGCTCCAACTCGAAAATTAACAAGGTAAAGGGTTCGCTTCTGTACTTTACCTTAAAAAGATTGAAGTGAACAAAAGATCAATTTATTTCCCTGTTTTACTTATGTAATTTTAATTTTGTCACGTGACCAAGACTCCTGTAAGGTCTACAAGAACTAAAGCACTTTGAGTTTTGAGTCATACTAAGCGATTCTCCTATACCCTTCTTATTCTTAAGTTTGGAACTTGGAACTCGCTGCCCGCTTCTGGTTTTCGGGTCAATTACAACCTCGTTCTCCTCAAAAAAAGAGTGAATAGGTCTTCTAGACCTTCGTGATACATCGTCGGCCATATCGTCACCACCACGTTACCATCAGGTGCGATTGGGTATATCCCACTTGATCACACGGAAACTGATCACACCTCACATGATCACGCCAAACAGTGTCGTTTAATAACGTGATCAAATGGGATAAGAAAAAATCTTATGGATCCGGTACGTTTGATCACGCGATACCTACCTATGCATGCCTTATTCTTATTTTACCTTTGTCATTATAATAAATAGATTTTGTTTTCTGGTCAAAAGAAGGTCTTAAGCTAAGCTCTCGAAAAAAAGTCGTTATTATGATTCATATAGGTGCGTTTATTGCTTATGCTAGAGGCTGAATTTTTTGTTATAAATCGAAAGATTCCTTAAGTTTTTTTAATTACAAATCTGACCAGTTCACGCTTCCGCCGTCCACCGAAAAATACTTCCAGAGTTTTACTTATAAAATAAAGTTACAATAAAATAATAGAAACAAATTAAAACTAATTATTGCAATTGTAAATACTATCCTATTGTAATCCTCTGTCCTCTTATAAAATTAATAGATAAAGTGATGACTTTCAAGATAAATAAAACTTATAGACACTTTAAATATATAGTTACGGTCTACATATAATGACCGTAACTATATACACTATTTCAAATATTAATTTCAAAAAGCCTTTATTCAACAATCGTTACATCAAATTTAGGTACGTATGTATGAGATACCGGTATAGCACTATTTTAGTGTATTAATAATAAATAAATAAATAAAAATCGTTTATTTCAGGCACATACTCAATACAAAATTAAAGACCCATTCACACAATATTTAAAAAATACACAAATTACTATTTTCAACACTGTTTAAAGTACGAGTAAGTCCGTGCCCAGCGCATAACGCTACCGGGCCGTCATTTCTTATTGCCGCCCAAGTGGGCGGATATACAATGATTGTAAATTGGATTATTGTGCACCGTGTCAGAGATAGCCCCCAGTATGCTGTTACCAGAGCGATTCAGCCTACTCCAGAAAGACGCCACTAGAGATCGAGTGATGGCAAAGAAGTCTGGAACTCCTATTAATCCTCGTATTGTCGTTATCGTTTTGCCTTTCAGCATAGGCCTCCCCCAGATTCTTCCATAGAGGTTGGTCAAGTGATTTCCTTCTCCAATGCATGCCCACATTGGACTATAGACACTAGCTAACTTATAAATCTTATAATTCAAGGTTTATTTTTACCCGCGTGGCGTGGATTATGCTTTTCTAGGTGGTTGGCGGTCAGAGTCATCTAAGCATCAATACGGCTAAGGCGATTTCGATAAATGGCGTATTAAAATACGTCGTCTGGTCTTCTACTATTGTAGACCCTTTCATTTGAAAAAAAAATGTAAAAGCGGTAACAGTCGGGATGTTATAAACATCCCGACTGTTACCGCTTTTACATTTTATTTGTTTGACTCTCGCAACTCGCATACAGCAAAAGGCTCTTGAGCGTAACACATCATTTCATAGAAATAGTTCATGTTTATAAAATTCAAGCTTATATCATCGTTAAATTTTACTGCGCTAGAAAATGAGTTTTATCCTATCTCATATATTTTCCATATATCCGTAAATGTAAAACATGCCAGAGTTTGTCCCGCGCCCCCTCGTCAACATTTTGCGCAACGGTTTGATTTCCCGGGGGCAGGCCTGGCTTAGATTTTAATGTACAGCCTATGGCAAAAATGGCATAACATTGTTCATTTTTAAAAATATCTTCTATGTAAGTATGTAGTGTATTAGTATAACAGTCATCTAGTTATCCCATAACACAAGGTATTAGATGTTGCTGAGTGGATCTTCCAGCATTATTTATTTCTTTTTTATTCTCAGTTTTATCAGTTATTTTTATCCACCTACATGGACAGTAAACATTTGTGTTTAACTCGTATAAACCTAAGAGCTAAGCTACCCGAGAGCTGATGAGTATCTGGCGCAGCGCATTAGCATTGCCATACAGCGAGGCAATGCACCGGCTGCGTCTTGGTGACGCTTCCGACTGGTATTGATATGGACCACTTGAGCTACCTGTAGATTTTTTGCAACAGTCTGTAGTTAACTCAATTATTTCAATTGTAGTTATAATTTGTTTCCATTATTTGATTGTAATTTTCTTTGTTAATGTAATTCATTAAAAAAGTCCTAAAAGCTTAAACTATAAGTTCCAATAAGCTTGACAAATCACACCAATAGAACCAAAAGGATCTTCACAAATAACATCTCATTGGTAATGTTAAATTAAAGCGTAAAGGGAGTTCTAAACGGGTTATAGCTTTTGTGGCTATACATTACCCCATATGTCTGAGCCAGTATTGCTGCATAGTTTGGTTTTACACGGGCTACACTAAATAGCCGACAAAATCAAGAAAAATAATTATATGGTTATGTATGACCATATTTTAATAGGCGAGATAAAAGTTCTAGCCACAGTGCTAGGCAATATTGTTGTTTTTTCGATTCCTTTGCGACGTCGTTGTCACGTCTGGCAAAAATACTTAAAATGAACTTTATTGCATACAGCTAGAATCGAAACTGCATTTCTACTTTCGCTGGCATACATATTGAGCGCTACCAGTAGTGTATTTACGCATTCACTGTCCAACCTGCGGCGGTGCACGAGGTACTACAGGTGGACAATGTGCGTCTTTTCCCATGAAAGTGTTAACAGACAGTCCAGTGATTTTTGTCGTTGACTGCTCTGTGAGGCACTTGCAGCCGTTACCGGGGACGGTAAATTAAAAGTAGGTGGGTACTTAAGGTTTGACAACTCACTAAACGTATTAAGCCAGTCGAATCATAATTACGAACCTTGTGCTAGCCCACTAAGGCTGGTCACCAAGCAACACAACAATAACACAATAACAATAAGCAACTTCTTCGTTTATAATTGATGTTTAATATAAGAAAGCACTATTAAAATGTAATAGTTTGATTTTCTATCGTACCAGAGATAGAGCCATTAAACACGAATTTATTTAATATTTACAAAGAAAGTTACAAATAATAGATACTAATAAGTATTTACTCCGTTCCGCACTGTCAGTAGTATGTAAGAAATTCAATGTTCTGTTTAGCTTTAAAGAAATATTGACATGTATCTAAATTGCATTAAATTTATATTTAGATAGGCAAAATAAACATGTATTAGACACATAAGTGATATTATAATGTGCTAGTGGTTTCTTTTTCACTTCTTCCACTAGTGGACAAAAAATTGAAGTGAAGAGAATATCAATAACACCTTATTTCTTATTTGATAATAATAACTATGTTTATAGTATACAATTTGACTTGTCTAAGTGCTTATTTTGTAACCCTAAAGAAATAAAGTTATTGATTCTGATTCTGATTTAGATACAAAATACACGTAATACAGTTGGGCCATATGAGAGACTGTTGCAAACAGTCTAGAAGTAGCTGAAGTGATCCAAATCAATACCAACAGGAAGCGTTTCCAAGGCGCCGGCTGGATTGAAAAAGTTGATTTTCCGTGTAGTTTTTTAATGAATATGATTTATCTTTTTCCTTATCATCAACTTAAATTCCGTTATATAGTTAAATCAAAGCTACGTGTACAAGTTTGCGATTATTATAATAAAGATTATACATTATAGTATATACATTATGCAAAGTGAATTTCAGTGAAACTCTGAAACTGCTCGTGACACGGGTAACACGGTTGTTACGCTGAGTTTCTAGTAGAAAACGTATTATGTGCTTATGTTGTTATGATATGTTACGGTTAATAACACGAGCATACTGATTCTGTGTTAATACTAGCTAAGAACAAGCTAGTATTCACCAGTCTAGGCTTCAAATATCAAATATCAAAGTGCTTTATTTCCTTTAGACCTTACAGGACTCTTGGACACGTCACAAAATTAAAATTACAGTAAAGAAGCGAACAAGAAACCTTTACCTCGTTAGGTTGTTAGTTTTCGAGTTGGAGCAAAAGTCGTCCCATGCTTTTTTATCCTCTAGATAATCTGATAGTATGTAATAAGCCTTTTTACAAAGGATATTTATCTAAGTATAAGCTGTAGTGCTAAGCTTTGCATGTATTTAATAAATAAAACAGTGATTCTTAAATCTATTACTAAGTCTATACAAAATTTCAGCCTGATCTCTTCAGTAGTTTTATGTTGTTTGCACACAAACGCAAAATATTACCTTTATAATATTATTAGCTTCTGACCATGGCTTTGAAAAGAAGAGTTGGATGGTAGTTTATCCAAACGCAAAATTTCGTCTTGATCAGTTCAGTAGTTTCGGAGATGTTAGGTCAAAACAAGTTCACAAACTTTGACCTTTATAAGTACTCGTATAATAATAGTAGGATCTACTATAAGGATCACTATAACATAAATAAAAAAATTATTTATTCACGGAGATGGGTTTACAAGGTAGGAACTTACTATGAGATGAATTATTGTTTTAAAACTTAACTAAGACTTTTTAAAATTGTTTTATTCAACAATAGATAGTAATTCTACCTCACTTTCTAAAGATATACCGAAATTACTTTGAGAAGCAACGTTTGCGAAAACTACTCCTAACAACAAAGTAATTATAGAAAACTCATTAAAACTAATCATATTTACAACACGTGCTGTAGGTACAAAGAGTTATATTCACAAAAAATACATAGATATTGTTCAAGTAAATCGACCACGCAGCAGATAATCATTTAAGCTGCGCTTGCAATTGAATGTGTATTTGCTCGCGGTTGCCTAATTTTACTCAGTTCTTGATCTACCGCCATCGTCGCGGGTTTAAACCAGTACCATTCATCATCATCATAACAGCCCATACACGTCCACTGCTGGACATAGGCCCCCCATACGACGGCACAAATAGCAGTCCTGAGCCGCCTCCATCCATCGACTCCCTGCGACCGCTACAATGTTGTCGGTCCATCGAGTGGATGGTCTCCCATGTAGGGGGGGATTTGCCATAATCACCACGCTTGGCAGGCGGATTGGTGATCGCAGTGTTGGTGTTGATAATACTCAGAAAGAAGCTGCTGCCCTTCCTCTGGTAGGTTCCCTTAGTCGGCTCTTACGATATCCACGGGTTGAGTTGGAGGGGTCGATATTCGTACGCCGCGGCCCCACGGCCAGTACCATTACAACCATTAAATTACCATCATTTTACCATTTAAATAACATAAGTCCATATTAATCATAGTTTCATCATCATCATCATCAGCCTATACATATCCACTGCTAGACATAGGCCTCCCCCATACGACGCCACAAATAGCGGTCCTGAGCCGCCTCCATCCATCGACTCCCTGCGACCGCTACGATGTCGTCGGTCCATCCGAGTGGATGGTCTATATAATAATAATAATATAATTATAGTTTACCACTGATTATATTTACATACCAAAAACTACTGACTTTTCATATAAAACTACCACAAACCATAAATCCTACCACATAAATCAATACCCAAAGGGTTTCGGGGCTAAACCAACACCAAGACCGAACCCTTTACAGATATGATACAAATATCTACATACATATCTAGATATTTGTACGTACGTATGTACACGTATGTACATACGTATGTCTCAACGTCTAAACATTCGTGGAGTGTCACATACCTACAAGAGACTTAGTAGTACAATACCTTTTGCTACCTACCATTATTTTAGACTGCTCTATAAATACTGCCTATCTCACGGTCCATTATATGCTGAGATATTGTAAAGACCTGCCATATTTGCAAAATATTCTGCTATCTAGGGTTACGAATTATGACATTTTGGGTTGAATTTGCATAGTTTTGTAACTAGGTGTGGAGTCTAGACGGCTATATGGGGTAGGCTACCTCATCGTCAGTTGTATACTGAGGTCGTAGACGCTGGAGGCTTACTGCGTCTTTAGGCCTCTACAGGACGCCTCTGTCAAGGAGACGTTATATCTAGACATACTTGACTATCCTATCCATCCAAAGGTTGCCTAGAAGAGATGCGGTGTTAGCGATAAGGCTGCCGATTGTGCCACAATAGATATAGTTAGTATTAAGTTCTTGTTCTTATATTTCATGAATGGTGCAATAAAGTAGAATTCTATTATTCTATTATCTTATATATAAAATTTCCATGTCACAATGTTAGTTACCGTACTCCTCCAAAACGGCTTTACCGATTTTTACCAAATTTTATATGCGTATTCAGTAGGTCTGAGAATCGGCTACTATCTATTTTCCATACCCCTAAGTGATAAGAGTTGAAGGCAAAATAACGTTTGGCGGGTCAGCTAGTATGTATATATATATTATTCTATTATTATATATATATATATATCTTGGTGCTTATGATGCTTGGCAGATGGGTCAAAACCGACGCTGATATAAAATCAAGAATTCACATACTGCAGCAAATGAGGGTGCTACGAATTGCTACGACGTAGACCGTCTACGCCGTAGACCATCTACGTCGTAGCAACTCGTAGTACCCTTGGTAGCAAGTTTGCAAGCACTGCTAACTCACCCACTACGCTATGTGAGAGGGAGAGAAGTTTCTGTTAAGAAAAATACTACCCTCATAAAAAACTAAATGTACTTCTTCGAGCGTGCATTTACTTTCGTGTCGGCTGCGAAATCAACCAGTATTTTATTTCACTTTTTTACACACAGAGAGCAACTGGCTGTTATGTGATGACTATACCAATAAGCTCTACTTAGTTTTACAACATACTAAAGTTCATCTCAGTAAATTGTATCAAATGTATAGTATTTTTACTAGTCAATGACGTCACTGATTAGTCAGCCGCAAATCTGACGTTCCTATGTACACAAAGCTAATTCTAGAAACTTCATCAGAGCGAACGGAACATAATTACACGTTGGTGAGTGACACTCGAATGCCGGACACCGGACGCCGCCGCCGGGAAACCGGGCAAAATCGGCCATAGTAACTTTATAATACTAAAGTTAATTACGGGATATTTACCATGATTTGAGTTTTGAGTTCTCCAATATTAGATTTAGTTTTGTAAATAACCATGATAGTTTCAAAACTTTATAAGTGATAAACAGAGGATTTTGACACCTAAAACCTTTGCACGAGAGCTAATTTTCTCATATGAGTAAAAGATATGCGGTGGTGCGTGCTGTATGTAAGCTGCTAAAGTCTTCAATAGGTTTTATTTATTGTTTTTCTAAGCTGTCGAAGAGTTTTTTGCAAACATCAAAAAAAAATATTGTTTTGCTAAAAACTAAATATAAATAAATAAATAATGCTGGACAATTCACACAGCATTATCTAGCCCCAAGATAAGCAGAGCTTGTGTTATAGGTACTAGATAACTGATATATTTAATATAATACACTACATAGATAGATATTTTTTTGTGATACATACATCCAGAACACCCTGAACAAATATCTGCAGATCATACAAACATTTGTCCCGAGGCGGGAATCGAACCCGCAACCTCCTGCGTCGCAGGCGGACCTTCGCCCACCGCGCCGCAGAGGTCGTCAATATAAGCTAAAAATAAGCTGCTTTTTTTACGCGTCTGCCTAACTCTGCATCTTCATTACTATCGCAAGAGGTTAGACTAGCAAGGAATGATCCAACAGTTTCACTAAACATTTTAAACGCGATCGACATTCTTTATACTGTTTAACAGCTATGATTAAAAGAGAGATTTAACTCGTTTTAAGAAATATTCGTCTAAGATATAAATCTTAGTTAAGTTAGAATTTAGATATTTTTTCAATGAAAACCATTTTTCCTACATATTATATAACTACATATTATAAAAGAAAGCTTACTGCCGCGTCTGTCTGTCTTTTTGCGATAAACTCAAAAAGTAAAGAACGGATTTTCATGCGGTTTTCACTATTGGTAGAGTACATATGTCATCGATAGAGTGATTTATGATAGAGATAGAGATAGAGATAGAGAAAAATTTATTGACAAACACAACCCTGATACAGCACAGAACAGAAATAGAACTTAATTAGAAATAATAAATAAATGAAAGATGCAATACAAAATTACGAAGCGGAAAATATAATTACAAGTTCCAATAATAAAGCAGTAGGTACCCACCTACCCTACAAAAAAAAAAAAAAATGACATTAGGGGAAGAACAAATTGACAACACAGTAAAGCTAATAAATAGCAAAAGGTTGATATGTATAGGTAGGTAGGTACTGTGATTATATTAATACAGGTATGTACAACATTATTCATTCCATTATATAGGTGTGCGAGCTACCGGAGTGTGCTCCGCGCTGTGACGGTGGTGTGCAGATCAAAGGGTTCCATCTCAGCTAATGTTACCTTACATAATGCAAGATAGCGCTGGTTTTCAGAAGGAACCTATTTGAGGTGACCTCAATACTGACCACTACTTAGACAATAGATTAGTGTGCTAAAATATTAAAATAAAGAATATAAAGAGTTACAATATAACTAACAATATATATATATAATATATTAGGATAACATACAAATTTGATACTAAAAATATCACTAAAAAGGAACAAAAAGCAAATATAAGAATAAAAGACATACAAATAAGGCTTGTGTACAGAAAAAGAATCTACAAACAATAAAACAAAATAACTGTGAACGCAAGACTTTACTTTTTGCTATTGGCAGACGGAACGCGCCCTCTGTTAGGCCGCCGTGACAGTTGACCGCCGTGACGATCATTGACATTTACCATTACATTTACTTATGCATTTGACTGCACTAGACATTCCCTTGGAACTGACATCAAGTGAAGAGCACAACATTCACATTTGAAATTTCCATGGCGCCATAAAAGAAGAAGTTGAAGATGAAATTTCCGTGAACTGGACAGTGGCAGAAAAGACAGTGGCAAACCAGACACATATTGCCAATAACAAAGAAGTCTATTCGAGCCAAAGCTAAAAGAAGTAGAAGAAGTCTATTCAAGTTACATGAAAGTGCAGTATGTAATGTCGGATTTTTACTTAACAAATTAGAGTTTGTCGCCTCGCCTGCCATATCCATTTATCTCTTTATGTGCAGCCAAAGAATATGAGTAGTATTGTATTCTCTTTGATATGAGTAAACGTGATTGTAACGTGAGGAAGCCTCTGGTCGTGTATTACGCAGCCTTATCAAGGCCGAAGGATACCTGAATAGGTGCTGACCACTGCAAATTATCGTTTTTCGTGCGGAGTAAATAATGTGTAGATAAAAGGTCAACATGAGTGCGAAAAGGCTAGATAAGGAAAGGTAAGAAAGAGTGATACTATAGTATACATTTTTGAATCTCGAAAAGATAATCTCGTACTTTATGTCGAAACGAAAAAACGCTATTCAAAGCTCTAAATGGTGGTGGTAAATCATTCCAACATTTCGAAGAAGCGAATCGGAACGATCCTCTAAATGCGGCCGTTCTGTGTTTGGGCGTTTCGAATACATATGTGCACTCACGTCTTGGGTAGCGGGAGCTGCTTTTGGCCCAGGTAAGCTTGGCGTGTAGGTATTGGGGTATCATATTTTTGGTAAGGCCAAAGAGCAATATAGCAAGATGGAGTCTCCTGCGGGCTTTCATTTTGAGCATGTTCGCTGAGTTCAGGTAAGGGGTGACATGATTACGTGGAGGGATATGAAAACAGAAGCGTGCACAGGTATTCTGCACGCGCTGAATAAGCTTTTCACTTCGACCAAGCAGGCATGGGCCATAGACCACATCAACATAATTTAACTTGGATAAGATTAAAGACTCACAGAGAGTGATACGTATAGTTTCACAAAGGTATGGCCGGATCTTATAAAGCATTTTCAACCTATAGAAACATTGTTGCACATTATGAGCAACATGGCTCTCAAACCGAAGGTTGCTATCAAACTTAAGTCCAAGGTTCTGTGCCTCCCTGACACACTGAACTGGCTCCCCATTAATGTTTATATTCAAGCTTAAACTATCCAATTTCTTTAGTTTAGCTTTTGTACCTATTATTAGATACTTTGACTTTTTAGGGTTCAAGACCAGGGAATTGCATGTCGACCATTTAAAAATTTTAGCTAAGTCAAGGTTTATTTCATTTGCAGCACCAGAAGCATCTGAGGGCTTAAATGAGTGGAACAGCTGTAAGTCGTCAGCATACAAATGATAGCGACATGAAGAGATGCAATCGACTATATCAGCACTATACAGGGTGTAAAGGATTGGGCCGAGGATGGAACCCTGCGGTACTCCCCTGATAACTGGCTCAAAAGATGATCTCAGAGGGCCACCATCGGAACCTTTGAGCTCAACACATTGACTTCTATTGCCAAGGTAACTACAGAACCACCGGATTGCGTTCATGTCAAAGCCGTAAAAAGCAAGCTTGGATAATAACAGGGTGACATTTATGGAATCAAATGCCCTAGTAAAATCCAGCAGAACGAGCACACTGCATAAGCCCTGGTCTTGAGCCGCTAGAAGATTATCGACAACATCAAGTAGGGCAGTGGATGTACTGTGGCTCCTGCGGAAACCCGATTGTAGCTTAGGTAAAATTTGCTGTACCTCTATAAACTTAACCATTTGTATGCTCACCACTTTTTCTAATATTTTGGACAGACAAGGAAGCAGACTTATTGGCCTCAAGTCCCCCAGAGTAGAAGGTTGATTATTTTTAGGAATCGGCTTTACCACGGCAGCCTTCCATGAGTCCGGAAATATACCACTGCTCAAGGACTTGTTGATTACTGCCGTGATTGATGGAAGTGATTCAGGTAGAGTCAGTAACAACATCTCCACTGATATGCCATCAACGCCTTGAGCATTGGATTTGAGACTTTGAATAATCTTAAGTACTGTGAATTCCGATACCGGTTGAAGTGAGAAGATTATGAGGGAGGAAGGTTTAGGTATATATGTAATTTGTCAAGGTTTTCTGTAAATTGGTTGAAATATAACGATAATTGTTGGAAGTGTCGCAAAAAGTCAAGCCGCCTGGAAGCTTTCATCAAAATCGCTGCCTAATCCCTTTGAGATATAACAAAACAATTCATGTGGGGCAGCAACAAGTTGTTGATCATTATGTCTACCTAGGCCAAATGGTCCAACTAGGTCAATCCAACTTCTATAAAGAGGTCAGCCGACGAATCCAACTCGGATGGGCAGCGTTCGGGAAACTCCGCAATATCTTCTCGTCACAGATACCGCAGAGCCTCAAGACGAAAGTCTTTAACCAATGTGTGCTACCAGTGATGACGGATCCGAGACGTGGTCGCTCACTATAGGCCTTGTGCATAGGCTCAAAATCACCCAGCGAGCTATGGAGAGAGCTATGCTCGGAGTTTCTCCACGCGATAGGGTCCGGAATACGGAAATTCGTAGAAGAACCAAAGTTACCGACATAGCTCTCAGAATCAGCAGGCTGAAATGGCGATGGGCAGGCCATATAGCTCGTAGAACCGATAACCGTTGGGGAGTAAAGGTTCTCGAGTGGCGACTGCGATGCAATGCGAAACGGAGTGTGGGAAGACCTCCCACTCGATGGACCGACGACATCGTAGCGGTCGCAGGGAGTCGTTGGATGGAGGCGGCTAGGACCGCTATTCGTGGCGTCGTTTGGGGGAGGCCTATGTTCAGCAGTGGACGTGTACGGGCTGATGATGATGATGATGATGATGATGATGATTGTATCTTAGGTTATAAAACATGCAGGCATATGCTCTAGGTACTACCCGTGCGAAGCCGAGGCGGGTTGCTGCTTCATAATTTAGATCACATATGTATTTATTCACAGACGCCATCGAACGTCATCACAAGGTTTCTGGTAGAAACCCAGGTTTATAGTTAACAAATATTGGACGAGAGACGATTTCGGTTGAAAAGACGCTTCAGATACCGCTGGTGCCGGTACAAGCCTTACGTGCCTGGCTGGCTATTGTATGGTTTGGACACTAGCCGACATAGTGGAGTTAGAACAGTAGGGGAGTTGATTTCATTTTGTGCTGCTGTTCATAATCCTTATCATTATACTTTATATGTATACTGAAATGTAGGTACAGTAGATCTTAGATGTTTAAGTGAGCTCACTACATTCTGCCTCAAAGTGCGTGCAAAATAACATTGTTGGGCGCCATTTACATTGTTATTTGGTTATTTGTTTGTCTGTTCTATTAGACATTAAAAATGTATTACAGTGGTATAAACCTATCCTACCACATTACTCCTTGGTCACCTGGAAGAAATCGCTTTAAGCGATGAGGTCGTCAATTACATTGCCTTTTATAGGATAAGTTTAATTACGTACTACTGAATGTTTGATAAGGCTGTGAAATAAGTAATTATCTATTGGATATGGAGTAGATAACTCCAACACCGCTACCACACTGCACAATCATGGGCTTAATCCTAGCTTCGTTATCATACGATACTTTTCACAGTGAGAACATGATTTCCCACAAGCTTCAAATTAGTGGCCCGCGAGTAATCTGTCATCAGAGGCTTCAATACAAAATGCGCAAAAAAAAATACATTTTTTTTCTGCGCATTGGCTGGACTGTAAAACTTATCTGTTATACTAGGAAAAGGATTCAAACTTGAAGTATCAAATGATGGTTTGTGGGGCTTAGTTTTGACTAAAATGGCTTTTTCATACTTAATGCTTCGTGTATTTATCTAATTCCTTTGAAATATTGGATGAAGTGCGCTTACAAATACAATGCTTCTACTTATCCTACTATAAAAAAAACCAGATATACAAAATTCGTGTCTAACCACAAGTTGATTACAAGTAAGTACTTTGTAGGCCTCTGTGCTAGTGAATACAGCTCTAAATGTCATAGTAGGACGAAGAGAAACTAGTCTCCCTCGTGGTCCTACTAGTAGAACAAAATAGTGGGACCACGAGAAAACGGCCGAAATGTGGTTGGTAGAGAAGTAAATAACGCCCTGCGACCGCTACGATGTCGTCGGTCCATCGAGTGGATGGTCTCCCATGTAGGGGGGATACCACGTTTGGCAGGCGGATTGGTGATCGCAGTGTTAGTATTGAAAAATACACAGTAGGAAGCTGCTGCCCTTCATCCACGGGTTGAGTCACGGCCATACTCTGTACTCCTCTACCAACCACATTTCATGGTGACCCTGCCAGGTCGTCTTTCACTTGTCCAGATTTTTCACTAAAGTTGTTGTACCGCATCATCTACACAGCCTGTGATGTTATATTCAGGTTTAATAACGACTAATCATGACCCACGGGCAAATTGCTCGCTTTTGTCTGTCTCTGGGGATTTCGGCCTGCGTGCACTGACACATGCATATGCAACTTTGCCTTGTAGTGGTGTAGAATGTCGCTTTGACTTTGCCAAGGTAGCAGAGAACCATGTTCAGTTCAGTGTTATCATTCACCTATATCACATATGAAATTGCTTTATTTCCGGTAGACCTTACATGACTCTCGGACACGTCATAAAATTCAAATTACATACCTAAGTAAAACTAGAAAATAAAGTGATCATTTTGATTTTATGACCACATATAATTTTTTTTATAGTATGTATACCTTCGTTTGACCACAATCTCACCTGATGGAAAGTGATGATGTGGCCGACGTTGTATCACGAAGGTCTAGACACCTGTTCACTCTTGTCTCCTTAATCCTTGGTAAAGTAAAGAAGCGAACAAGAAACCTTTACTTTTTAGGTTGTTCGTTTTCGAGTTGGAGCAAATCTCGTCCCAAGCTTTTTTATCCTCTAGATAATCTGATATTTTATAGTAAGCCTTTTTATAAAGGATACGTTTGACAATTTCCAAGTCCACTGCTGGATATAGGCACATGCAGCATGCCGCAACCAGAACACCTGGACGGACGGCGTCCTACACGTGCAGTAGAGAATACTTTACATATAGTTCAAGATATTTTCCTAATGTGTTCATGTAGGTTTGTGTTTATTTTGAGATTTGGTAGGCACTAGGTATAGCCATGGTATAATAAAATAAGGTATGCTCTTCCGGGAGCGTCGCCAGGTGACGTCACTGTCCAGTTGCCACTTCATTTCAACAAAATGTAGAAGTTGGGAAACATATGTGATAAGAGTCAATTGAAAAATCAATAAAAAAATGACAGTCGTCAATTATATTTGTTAGATCAGTCAAAATAGCATTAGTTAAACACGATTCAATGTGATAAATAATTGGTAAATACAGAACCACATAGTTTTATCAGATTCATACTGGAGCTCGGGGAGTTACGATTGTACGCTACTGGTATTACCAGGAAACAGAGTCGTCTTCTCTTTCGCCAATGGCGACGATGACGTAGCCTGGCGACACCCACGTGACCATCGATTCTCGTAAGAACATACCTTTTTTCTTATACCATGGGTATAGCTATTTCGTGTCTGATTGTTTTTGAAAACAAGTGCACTGCCTGAATCCATTTGAAAATCAGCATCATTACCGGTTTTCAAAGCTCGTGTCAAGGAAATTTTCCTCTTAGAAAAATGAATACCTATTTATGTGTCTTATATTGCACCTACATTTATATATTTAGTGAAATTGCTATTAAGAATATCTATTATCCTCTGTTGTTAGATATTTATAATGTTATACATTTCTGACAAATTTAGGTACACCCCTGCCTTTCTTAAATTCGTATAATCCATCCAAAGGTTGCCCGGAAGATACCGCTTCTAAGCGATAAGGCCGCCCATTGTAAATGTTTTATGTAATGTATATTTTTAATGTTTTCTTCGTGGTGTACAATAAATAAAAAAAAATACATATCCCAGCATATAGATTACGAAAAGTAGGGAAATAATTTATGGGCAATTGCGTGCGCTTCTATAATAAGCTTCCATCTGAAGCAATTGAACTCCCTATTCGTAAATGTAAACAGTACATTAAACAAAATCTTATCAGGAAGGCCTTTTACTCCATAGATGATTACATCAATGATGTTAATGCCTGGCCAGATGTCGCTCCGTTCCGCACTGTCAGTAGTATGTAAGAAATTCAATGTTCTGTTTAGCTTTATAGAAATATTGACATGTATCTAAATCGCATTAAATTTAGATTTAGATAGGCAAAATAACCATGTATTAGACACATAAGTGATATTATAAATGTGCTAGTGGTTTCTTTTTCACTTCTTCCACTAGTGGACAAAAATTGAAGTGAAGAGAATATCAATAACACCTTATTTCTTATTTGATAATAATAACTATGTTTATAGTATAAAATTTGACTTGTCTAAGTGCTTATTTTGTAAGCCTAAAGAAATAAAGTTATTGATTCTGATTCTGATTCTGAAAGGTTCTCTAATACATAGATACATTCACTGATCAAGTAATGTCTAAAAAAACTTTTTTAAAAACAAGCTTATGGCAGTGCTTGGGATGACAAATCCAACGAACCCAAACTCGACGTGGTTAAGTCGTTACGTCCTTTTGAAGTCGGTTAAAAAGATATCGCTCGAGCCCAGATTACTTTATAATATCCCCTTAGACAGTGAAATAAAAATAATTACTGCTACAAAATTAATTATCTAGAATTTTAGAGGTCTGTTTGTTCTGTACATAAGCACTAGCACTATCTCCCCCAACAACACTACAGCCACAACATTAAACTACACAAAGTAATGTAAAACTACCTAAAGTAGTGTAGTTTGCTCGCAAAAACAATGGATTTGCATTACAAAAGCTCCCGCGCATCGTAATGAACGGTAATTGTTAAAATCCACAAGAAGGAACTGAATACGCAAGGACTTGCAAACAGTTAATTACATTAAATACACACGTTCTTTTGGAGCATCGCAACTGACCTAATTAGGTACATGTTTTTGTTAGAGCTTACCTTTAACATACTATGATATGCTAATTTATTCTGTTTTTCGGTCCTGATCTACCTCAAAGGAGCCTTTGATAACTTTGCTTACGTCCAAATTATAAAATAGCTTTAAAATATTTTTTTAATATCTTAAAAAGCTTTTAGATACATGCTTTTATATAATGTACATAGGTCGAAAGTGCTCGAGAAGACAAATCCAACGAACCCAAACTCGACGTGGTTAAGTCGTTTTGTTTACGGACCAGCTCGATGGTACCATAACATTCCAATGTCACTGAACTTACATAAATATGCCAAATTTCAGCTCAGTCGGTTGAGGATAACTGGTCTAAAATTGAGTTGCAAGATTTCACCCGAACAAACACACATTGCAAGTTAAATAAAAGCTTGCGAAAAGGACTAATGTAAATATTATTAAACCCCAAATTAAAGAAGAATGTTATTAGTGTACGTACGGTCTGTGGCATCGTAAATCCCAAAAGAAATAGTCGATATTTAGATGTTTTTGTTTGTACGGTGTCTTTATCGAGTCGTCAGTTCTACATAGTTATGTTTGATGAAAATCGGTGAAGCTGTTTTAATGTAAAGTTTTACCGTTATCGAAGGTTTTTGTGTATTTGTGAAATGGGCTTGTTAACCGACATCAAATGGAGAAGGTTCTCAATTTCTGTGTATGCTTTTTTAGTATGTATGTTACGCGATATCTCCGCCAATTATGGATCATTTTTGAAAATCCTTTCAATATTGTATAGAAAATGATCTCGAAAGGTTTTTATCCCCAGGGGATTAGTATTTATCCCGCAAAACTTAAAATTAGTGTAAAAGTAAGGGAATTTGAAGTCGGTTTATCGTTTTCTAAAACACGGCATATTATTATTTCACAAGAATATTTAAACCTTTTAATTTATCTACATTGAATAATTATGTTCCGGGTTGTTTTGTACCGAGTGTAACATTCCCTTACAGTAGTTACTCTATTTACTAGTTTTTTGAATGAAAACTCATAATGTGAACACATTTTTTCTTTCGTATTGCCACACGTATCGACTTGTTGTCTACGGTTACAATGCAAATAAAATGGAGTTCAAATGTAAACAGATTCAGGGCATTGTAATTAAAAGGTGCCCTCAATAGATGGTATTTTTAATTATCTTCCAAGTGCTTTACGATTATCGGACCCACGGGCACTGTAGAGGAAGAAAAACGCCTCCGAATGAGACAATTTCAGAAGTTCTAGTGTCCTCGGAGAATTTCCTAAGACAAAAGGTAGTTGCATACTTATCAACATGGGGATCGATCGATTTTTTTCACGCTACTCTGTCATAGATGTATGACACTATTCAAGACATTTCCAAGGTATAATGTTTGTAAATCACTCACAAAATTCACTTTTTAGCGCCGAGCTTGATAAATAAATTGTCATAAACATTAAATGTAGAAAAGCGCTCAAATCGAGAAGAAGTGCATATTCTGTTAAAATATCAAAAACAAGAAAGTGATTTTTAGGTTAGGTACGGGGGAAATGTTTACAAATATGTACAGTTTGGCCGGAGTATAGGTTTTTTATACTAGGCCTATATTCAGCAGTGGACTTATGTACGAGCTGATTACGATGATGATGATGCATTAAGTAAAAACAAATGACGCTAGGCGATGCCGTTCCGATGATGGTAAAAAGTTTTGCTATGCCCAACAATGGTCTAGAATTGACTTACTTATCGTGATTAGGGTATATACTAAGGAGCAGCTCATGTTATGGAGTTTTCGAGTTGATAAGTGTGCGACAACCTTACTACGACAGATAGCGCGGTGATTGTGTTTCGTTGAGTGAAATGTTTGGCCATATCCAGCTTCACACTAGGAGCCAATATTATCTTGCGCTAACTACACTTTGGATATCCCCCCGGGGCCAATATTTATTCGCGCCAATATTGGCCACAACACTCGCTTGCTTGCTAACAGCAGATTCGTTAGCCAGAAAAGAACAGGCATTGAAGGTACGAGGAATCAATGCAAGTAACACGTGTTTTTTTTAAATAATTAAATAGAATAGAATTCATTTATTACGACACACACATAAGTACATAAAAAAAACTAAATATGGAGGTTCAAATTACGAGTACACGATGGTGGGCGTAACTGATTAGTAAAAATGTTTATAAGCCACCTTTATTACTATTACCTTCATCTCGGACAGAGGTAGGGACCTCTGTCTTTCGATTCTTTTGTTGATGATTTCATGATGGTATGGTAATATATGGAATAATATTATATGGTATGGTCTTTCGAGACACGATGGTCACGTGGGTGACACTAGCCTACGTGATCATCGCCTTTGGCGAATGAGAAGAGGTATCTGTTTTCTGGTGTTACCAGTAACGTAAAATCGTAACTCCCCCAGCTCCTTGTATTATCTGTATGAATCTGATATAACGATGTGGTTTTGTATTTACCAATTATGTATCGCATTGACTCGTGTTTAACTAACGCTGTTTTGACTGATCTGACAAACATAATTGACTTTTTTTAATTAATTTTTTAATTTGCGCTTATCACATTTGTTTTCCAACTTCTACGTTTTTTTGAAATAAAGTGGCAACTTTACAGTGACGTCAGCAAATGACACACCCAGAGGAGCAGACCGTGTTTTCTTGGAACATGGATGATTTTAAGTAGGTACTTAGATAATCGATGTAATTACCCCACCATGATTACAGTATAAACCGTATAAATTGTTATTCCTCATAATTCGAAACAAACAAGCCTACAGTTTCGCATATCATAAAAACCTGTCCCAGCTAGCTAGATGGCAGCAGTGGCACAATTCTCCCAAACCGAATTTGCATTATTTTCCCCCGCGCGCCAAAATCCAAGAATCAAATCAAACTTACAAATTCCTTCCCCAGAGGCGGGAAACCGCGAGAGTCATCTTTGCAATGCTTTTCACAAGCGGAAATCCTGTTTAGTATTTTACGGTTGCTCTAAAATCCTCAGCTTGAAAAGACGGACGGAGCAAGAGTTCGAAATATTGAGTTTTAGAAGTTAGTTACTTTCAAATCAGAAATATGGTTTGATATAAAATGGACAGAAGATTGTTTTTCTAGTGCTGTATTATTTTGCAATATTATTTCTCAACATCTGAAAAGAATAAGACATAATTTTAGAAGAAATTGTTACCTCATAAGCTTTTTGTTTCCAAATTTATAAAATATAGGCAATGAAAATAACAATCAAATAATATAGACAAATTAAACTAGTATTTACAATTGAAACAATTGAGCTAACTGCAGACTGTTGCAAACAATCTACAGATAGCTCAACTGGTCCATATCAATACTAGTCGGAAGCGTCCCCAAGACGCTGGCTGCATTGCCCCGCTGTATAGCAATGCTAATGCGCTGCGCCAGATACTCACCAGCTGTCGGGTCACGAGTCGCTTCGACCAGGCGCTCAGATAATTTTTTTTAAACCCGGAGAGCCTTGGTGCCCCACGGACCTAGAGTCTCGACTCCAAGGGGAGCAAATGCGAAGGCTCTGTCGAGACCTGCATATTTGCGCCTCTTAAGATATATAGGTAAAATAAAAATTCGGTGTGTAATAGGCGATGATGCGGCGACCTCCTATGTAATAAATGCATGCAATATTTAGTTATTTGATATGGACCAGTTGAGCTATCTGTAGATTGTTTGCAACAGTCTGCAGTTAACTAAATTGTTTCAATTGTAAATACTAGTTAAATTTGTTTGTATTATTTGATTGTTATTTTCTTTTGTTTACTAATTAAACTAGTATTTACAATTGAAACAATTGAGCTAACTGCAGACTGTTGTAAACAATCTGCAGATAGCTCAACTCAACCTATGTAATTAATTTTAAAATGTTGGTAGACGGGTTTCTGGTTTCTCGACCTTTTTCATTCTCGAATTTTGAGAATTCTCGAGGCCAATTTCTCGAGTTTTCTTGAGTCTCGAGTCTTTTTATAAAAACTATTTCATAGGGCTATAAAGTTGCTAACACTCATGTCTTTTCATTTCTTTCAATACAGAACGCGTCCGGATATTTCCCAGCGCAAATAACACTTATATATGTATACGAGAATCAACACAATTTGCTGTATAAAATATAGCGGATTACCTCGAAATACGGTGCATACGACGCAATACATTAACTAGTTTATCCTTGCGTATATTCTGCATTTCCATCTGAGAACAACAATGTACAGAGTTTTGTTAAGATATGTTTGGTACTTGCTTTTGAATCTCTTCGCTAGATTTTTGATGTCAACATGGATAGATATGGTATCTAGTAGATGTTTAGCCGTTGGTCCTACGCCTGACTTCTTCCTGGTCGTGTCGGTCTTCCATCGCACGGGATTATGAAAGTGAGGGGATAGAGAGTGCACCTGTGTTTACTTGCATGCACACTTGACCACTATAATAATTATGTTCTACATCACTTTATTTTCCAACATATTTAAGATAACTCAGCATATTATAAACTTTATTGACTAAGAAAATAACAATCAAATAATATAAACTAGAATTTACAATTGAAACAATTGAGCTAACTGCAGACTGTTGCAAACAATCTACAGGTAGCTCAACTGGTCCATATCAATACCAGTCGGATGCGTCCCCAAGACACTGGCTGCATTGCCCTGCTGAATGGCAATGCTAATGCGCTGCGCCAGATACTCACCAGCTCTCGGGTCACGCGTCGCTTCGACCAGGCGCTCAGACAATTTTTTGAAAACCCGGATATCCTCAGTACCCCACGGACCTACGGTCTGGACTCCAAGGGGAGCAAATCCCTAGGCTCTGTCGAGAGCTGCATATTTGCGCCTCTTGAGATGCTCGGCTAAATCTACCGCCGAACCAGCCCACACGGATGTCCTTGAAAGATGGGAAGGCGCAAGTGTGTCGACACATGGTATCGTCCCACATATTATTCAATATAGTATGTACAATTGAAATTGAAAATTAAAATTCATTTATTCAGCCATAAAAAATCCATTTTGTTAGTAACACATATAATTAAAATTGAGAATGGTTGGTAGAATTACAGAACAAATAATCCAATAATAAATAACAATAATAATCTCAATTAGAGTATGTTTATGGCAGGCGTCCATAGTTTCCCCCATAGCCCAATTACCCAGTCCATTCATTCAGCACAATAACATGGCTTTTTTGTTATTTTCATTTTCCTTTGCAATAACTCTAGTCTCTACACCTGGCGGATATCATCTTCGGGTGTATCATATTGTGCAACCAAGGATGATACCCGCTATGTGTAGCTCTCGCCTTTAGATTTATTCTCATAAAGGGCCTCTGTGCTGTTGGCTTCGGCTCCACGCATGCTCCCAAAGGACCGGGTCACTATATGGCCCGTGATCATGGAAATTTCAATTAAGATGTCATGACGATATTTGAAATAAAAAAATAAAAAATGTCAACGGTTATTGGGTTACTAGTGGGGCGAGTGGCCGTTGTTGATTTACAACCCAGTGACTCATGATGCCAGAATTGTAACTTAAACTATCAGTTACAATTGCAAGTAAGCTGTGGGTGCTGGCGCAGGTGCGGCGCATCAGGGACGCAATCCTTTTGCGAACAATTGAGTTCATGTCATCAACATGTGTATCCGCAAACATTCCCGATGCACTACAGAACCGTGGCAGACCCATCAGCATCCTGAACCCGTTATTATACTGGACCCAAAGTGCACTGTAGGCCCTCTGCATATATCGATAGACTGCAGGTATAAAAGTTTTGACAAAATTCCTTACTCAAAGTCAACTTGACTGAGGCAGAACAACGTGCAAACCTATGGGCCAACATATTGCGTCTGACCGACAGAGCCCCACGTTCCCTCTTAATATCAGGGCCGTCATGCAGGTCATCTGTGACCCCCCTCAAAGGCTTCCCGCCTTGCCGTGGCGGGGGGGCCTAGTAATCGCAGCCTGGTCACCCGCGATGAAGCTAAGAGGAACCCATGAGGCCGAGCAAACGCCCGATATCGGGCAGCCGCGGTGGGTTCGCGGAAGAGAAAACGTTCCCGTGTTCCCACCACAAGCAACAGAAGCGGAACACTCTGAGGGTTTTAGTGGGTTAAAGTCCCACATAATCGTACTGTCTCCAGGCCAAGAACTACCTGTATGCAAAATTTTTGCCCGTTCCGTTCAGTAGTTTTGGCGTGACAACAAACATCCATCCATATATCCAAACTTTCGCATTTACAATATTAGTGTAAAGTTCAAACCTTAACTTCGAACCACCAATTTCCACAACCCATACCGTCTCATCAGCTAATCGAACTATAGTTACATTAGATAGTAATTAGTTTGTTGTGTTCGAGTTTAGTTTAATTATTGAGTTTTGCATTATCACCACAGTTGGGAACTTACAGTAGCAGAGCGACATTGCAGTTCCATTTGGCTGTAATGAATTTCTCACCTTACTGTTTATTTTGTACTACCTATTTAATTTCATAAGAATATGTATTTTTCTTTACTTTTAGTAGATCTACTCGCCTTACTATTAAATATTTTTACGTTTTCTATGTAATCCATTATTTGGCCTTATTTTAGGATAATTTTTATATACTGTTTTATGTAAAACTAGCGTCCCGCCCCGGCTTCGCATCCGTGCGAAGCCGGGGCGGGAATGCTGATACTAAATTATACATATAAACCTTCCTCTTCAATCACTCTATCTATTAAAAAAACGCATCAAAATCCGTTGCGTAGTTTTAAAGATCTAAGCATACATAGGGACATACAGCGGGAAGCGACTTTGTTTTATACTATGCAGTGATTAACAAAGTTTTGGGAAAACTTACAGCTAGGTCTCTCTTTCTTTTCTTTCCACCCTTTTTCGACCAGGAGACTGATGTAGGCCTCTTTCAAACTCTTCCATTTCCTACTTTGGGCAGTTAATGTCCAGTTCTCTTCTTGATGTTGTCCTTCCATCTCATTTGTGTCCGTCCCACTGGTCTGTGTTTCCCCCATGGTCTCCACTCCAAGAGTTTCTTGCACCAGGATGTCTCTTTGCGGGCTATGTGGCCTGCCCATTCCCATTTAAGTCATTTATGTATATCCAATATTTGTATACACAGAACTGCTCTGTATAAATCATGCTGTGGACATATACTTAGGGATACAATCTAGATCTTAATATAGTGTCTTTCTGTTTTGTTATATTTTTATTGTGTTCCGTTTTGTGTACCAAATGAATAAATAAATAAATAAACCATCAAGTCTTTGTAAAACAACACGACCGATGTGGCGCGGCGGGCGAAGGTCCGCCTGCGACGCAAGAGGTTGTGGTTTCGATTCCCGCCTTGGGGAAAATGTTTGTACGGAGTGCAAATATTTGTCTCGGGTGTTCTGGGTATTTTCTATGAAAAAAATTATATCTTTGTAATATACTTGTACTTGTATTACGTGTATCAGTCATCTAGTACCCATAACACAAGCTCTGCTTAGCTTGGGGCTAGATGACGCTGTGTGGATTGTCCATCATTATCATATCAGCCCATACTCGTCCACTGTTGAACATAGGCCTCCCCCATACGACGGCACAAATAAAGGTCCTGAGCCACCTCCTCCATCCATCGACTCCCTGCGACCGCTACGATGTCGTCGTTCCATCGAGTGGATGTTCTCCCATGTAGGGTGGGTTTTGCCATAATCACCACGGTTGGCTGGCGGATTGGGGATCGCAGTGTTGGTGTTGAAAAATTCTCAGAAGGAAGCTGCTGCCCTTCCTCTAGCAGGTTCCCTTAGTCGGCTCTTATGGATTGTCCAGCATTATTTATTATTTATTATCAATAGTTACAAATCATCTACCAATAATCAATTCAGTGCCTCGACAGCACCAAAAGGAAGACCTAAATTGTTTATTTATTAGACAATAGAACATTCAGATTTACGGTCGTGGGGCGAAACATAAATCATTTGAATAATTTGGCCATTACAAACGGCAGGTTCTGACTATTACTCATTGCAGGATTAGTAATTAACAATAACAAATGGTAGATTGTCGCTAGGAGATGATATTGTTATTCTGTGGTTATGGAGATCTAGGATTGCTTAGTCGGCATGGATGTTGGCCTTTGCCCCTTGGCTGAGGAGGCGCGCTTAGCGTGGTAGGCGGAGGAACCCGGTGCAACGACAAAGCAATGTATGTAGGTAAATCCAAAATATTAAGCCATTATTATGTTTATGACATGTTTTGAATGATATTTTGAAAATTGGTTTGTTTATGTACCTATGTATATTACCACAATTTTTTGTCGAAGCAAATACTTATTTTTTTTTAAGCTGTATTAATTTTTATACTGTGATGTATTTATTTAGGAATAGATAAAGACATTATTAAAAAAAAATAAAAAAACATTAATTTTTGTGAAAACAATTAAATTTTATTTCTTTAAAACGATTGTTCCTCGTTGTAGCCTTAGCAATAAACCAGGAAGCCCCTATTTTGTCATCAGAATTTCATATTTTTCTGTCAATTAGCCTGTATTTTTACCCGACTATCAACGGAGGAGGGTTATGAGGTTGGCGTCCTATGTATGTAGCCGGATTCCTACGTACCGCTGAAACTACTTGTCCAATTGCAGCATATGAGGTATCGCCTCCGACTACCTAAGTATCAAAAGAAAATGATAAGAACAATCGGTGAACACTTCTTTATGACTTACGTATATATACGTAGGGTTTAAGTTTTTAACTATATTTTTTGAGTATTATTTATGACAGTATGTACACCTTTATTTATTACTAATTAAATTACCAATAATTTCAAGAATAATTTATGAAAGCTTTTGCTGAAAGAGACGGTTGACGAGTTAATCATCATCATCATCATCATCATCAGCCTATACACGTCCACTGCTGGACATAGGCCTCCCCCGTACGACGCCAGAAATAGCGGTCCTGAGCCGCCTCCATCCATCGACTCCCTGCGACCGCTACGATGTCGTCGGTCCATCCGAGTGGATGGTCTCCCATGTCGGGGATTAGTGGACGAGTTAATCACATGAAAGTAATTATTATGTTAGCAACAAAGATTAATTGTTGATTATAAATAAATGCATGATATTAATGATTTCTTTTTGATTTGTTTGTGTTTTGAATTTTTAGTCTATGATAATAAAACCTTGCATTCAGAATCAGAATCAGAATCAATAATTTTATTTCTTTAGGCTTACAAAATAAGCACTTAGACAAGTCAAATTTTATACTATAAACATAGTTATTATTATCAAATAAGAAATAAGGTGTTATTGATATTCTCTTCACTTCAATTTTTTGTCCACTAGTGGAAGAAGTGAAAAAGAAACCACTACCACCATTTATTTGTAATACACGATGTTTTTGAACTTTCAATAAATAAATAAATAGATCGTTCCGTTATAGATTTGATAGCGTGATCTAAACCATTGTTAACCTTAGCGATGCATCGATAGAAATGATTAACGATTTTGCTATCATTAACATTAATCGCACGTAAAATGATCACATTATCTTAATTACAAAAGCTGTGGTGTAGTTCACGGCGTTTAATTTGGCACATAACTTATCTGTAGGTAGCTTTAGTAGTGATATTTATCTCTCCTAATGTCTTGGGGCCGTATTATGAAAGTCTTTTCAGTCATCGCTCTTTGCTCGAGCATAGAGCGCTTATGCCATTGAAAAGCGATATTCAAGCACATATCAATGTCTGAGCAAGCTTCATAACGGTCCTTAACACGAACATGGCCCATATGCACCTATCGCGCTGTAGGCCCTTGTGGCGGGGCGGCGGCGCGGCGCGCGGCGGCGCGGCAGCGTTCATCTATGGGTCACACCAAAATGGCTGGGCAGTGAATGCGTTATTAAAGTGGTTTGTTTCGTATGGATTTTATGATATTTTCATGGTAATGTGAGTTGAGTAGTTGTGAATCTTCTAAATTCTCTATGCAACTATGTATAGTATAAAACGTTGGTTCAATTGTCCTTTTTGATGTAACGACATGTTAAAGATTAGAACAGCTGGACGGATTTTAATGATATTTGGCAAGAATATTTGAATTTTATGGTATCCCGGAGACTGACATAAGCTACTTCTTATTTCGGAACAACGCGTGCAAAGTATGCGCGGAGTAACTAGATACATGTCATGTTACTTTAATTGACTGGAGTAAATGCCGTATACTGTAGATACGCCAATTTAATGATATTTCGACGCACGGTCATCGCTCATTCGCTAATTAATAATAGCATAAACGTAACCACACACGATTTTTGGCTTTCGTTGAATTAAAGAGCCATTAAAAAGATATTATACTAATGGTGATCCACTCGCTGGCGCAGAGGCGGTGCCGTTAACATTTTATGATATGACAGTAGTGAAATTTCCAATACTTTTATCATAAGTAACGATAGTAACGTACGTATATACTTGTTTACTTTGTTAGTTCACAGTACGAATAACAGTACTTTTGGTATTCAATGTACCAGGAGCGTAGAAGTTGATTGGAGATACAAAGAGCTTTTGGGGTATTGGGAATTACCTCAAAGAAATTAAATAAATCAATGTTTCTCCTGTAGGTAGAGCTAACGGCTCTATAGTCCGTAAGTTAGTCCCAAAGATTTTCGACGGGTCGGGTACTTGCCTCCGTGGCGGAGTCCCGTAACGCCAGTCAGTACCAATGCCCACCTGCAATTAATTTGCTTGTTGAGGATTGAGTTTAAAAACAAATGAAAAATACTCCCAAAACACGCATCGAGCAGGCAGCCTGAAGTCGACATCTCCACTTGATGAAGTTGAACTTGAAGTTGTTGACATGTTGTACGTGACCTTTGAGGCAAAGTTACTTTGTTAAATCGCAAGAGTGGAAAGAGATAAGGGAGATCCTTCCTCAGCATTGGGATAGGAACTAATGACCTAAAATAAACAATAATGGGTATTCGACATTTGTATATTTTATTACTATTTTCTCACGCAGTAGGTAATTCCGGAAGATAATATAAACCTAGATTTTTTAAAACATTTTTTACTGAAATTGCAGTACTTAAAAAAGTTCAAATGAAGTTGGTTTTATTCATAAGTATGATTATAAAGGCATTTTTATTGCGGGCGAAGGTTATGCCCGAGGTCCTAATGCCCACTAATCTGCGGGTGATTGAGGGTTATTCTACAACAATAAACCGTTTTTATAACGTTTTTTATAACCCTAAACACAGGCGCAGTGAAAACAAATACACAGATTTGTCGCATTATTTCAGAAAGTTCAGTGTTTTGATAGGTAAGTGAAATAAAAAAAGTGTCATTATTTATCAGTGATCTGTCAATTTTCGCAGAGAAAGGTCGCGTCACGTACTTACTCCGCTCGCGCTAGAGTAATGCGCTGACGCAGCTTCCTACTCGTCGCGCGCGATTCACGGTCACCGCGATGGCCTAGTTATCGAATGTGAATCAATAACACGTTTGTGCTAAATGACAATTAGTTAAGGTGCGGCTATATCTTGCTAAGAAATATGGCTAAAACAATAACAGAAGAAAATTTAAAAACAGAGACTGAATTTTTTTATTCGAACTTTATAAACGTGAACATGTCGAACGTTTGAGGCTTCACCGTTTAGTGCATGAACAAGAAGGTCAAATAAAAGAACTTCAATGCCATATGCAACAGCTTTAGGAACAAATAAATGAAGCTCCGGTTCCAGCTTCTACTAACGATGCTTCTGCACCTGTCGTGTACGAGACAGATGAAGAAGAATTAGCCAAAGAAACTGAGTGGGTGCGCCAAAAAAGTAGGAAGAAAAGGAAGTTGAATATATCACTGTCCCCGCAGAAAGATACTGACTCTAGTGAGTCACCGAAAGATCAGCCAAATGTAAGAAAAGTACCTTTGCCACCTATAATAGTGGAAAATATAAAGAACTACCAGCAGTTCTACGACCTACTCTCAAGGAGCCTTCCAAAAGACTCGTTCACAGTAAAAATGATGAGCGGTGAGAGTGTTAAAATAAATGCAGGTAACGAAGACTCGTATAGAACTACTACTAAGCTAATGCTACAAAATACCTTCCTCTGGCACTCCTATGAGAACAAACAAGAGAGGCCAATCAGAGTTATGGCAAGAAACTTGCATCACTCATGTCTGCCTGATAGAATAATTGAAGATGTGAAACTTAAGGGCTATAATATCCTTGAAGCAGTAAACAAACTTAGCTGGAGAAATAAGGAACCTTTAAACCTGTTTATGCTTTCCTTTGATAAAAACGAAGACATAAAGAACATTTATGCCATCAAGACAATATTAAGTTGCAGAGTGAACATAGAACCGCTTAAAACATCTAAGCTTATCCCCCAATGCAAAAAATGACAAGCATTTGGCCACATTCAAAAGTACTGCTCTAAAGAGCCAAGATGTGTGAAGTGTACGGGAAAGCACTTAACTAAAGATTGCAAAAAACCGAATGAATGCAAACCAAAGTGTGTACACTGCGGTGAGGCTCAACCTGCAAACTACAGGGTGTGTATAGCCGGAAAAAAACTCCTGGCCTTATTACTGGAGAAGTGTTGCAAAACCTCCCCCGAAAAGCCGTAGTAAAACTAACCACTCTTATCAATGCTGCGTTTCGGCTTCAGTACGTACCTGACATGTGGAAAGTGGCCGAGGTCATAATGATTCCCAAACCTGGTTAGCCATCCCATGAAGTAACATCATATAGACCAATTTCACTGCTACCAATAATATCAAAATTATTTGAAAAACTCTTATTAAGGCGACTAAACCTTAATTCCTGATTACCAGTTTGGTTTTAGAGAAAAACATTCAACCCTAGACCAGGTACATAGAATTACTCATATTATAGAAAAAGCCTTCGAGAAAAAAAAAAGTTTGTTCTACAGTTTTTCTTGACGTTGCGCAAGCATTCGATAAGGTATGGCATAAAGGCCTTATTTTTAAGCTGAGAAACATGTTACCATACAAATTCGCAAATATTCTTGAGTCCCACTTAACACAGAGAATGTTTAGAGTAAGACAAGATGAGGCATATTCAGAACTTCAGGAAATCAAATCTGGCGTGCCACAAGGGAGTGTACTAGGTCCGGTTCTCTACCTACTGTACACCTGTGACATCCCTAAGCTAGAAAATACTACTATTGCGACCTTTGCTGATGACACAGCAATTATGGCAACAGGAGTCACTCATGAAGAAGCAACAGAAAAAGTACAAGCCGCTCTAAACACCTTCATTGATTGGACTAAGCGGGAATCAAATTAAATGAAAGTAAATCAGTCCATATCGACTTTACCAATAAAAAAGAGAAATACCTTCCGTTGCATATAAATGGTGTTGATATACCATATGAGAATACAACGAAATACTTAGGCATGACATTGGATGCTAAGCTCCGCTGGAAAGCTCATGTCAAAAAGAAACGAAATGAATTGGACATTCGCTACAAAAACATGTACTGGCTGCTCGGAAGACATTCCTCACTGTCAGTGCCAAATAAATTATTATTATACAAACAAGTCCTTATGCCGATCTGGACTTATGGTATACAGCTTTGGGGGTGTACCGCTCAGACGAACATTCAAATTATTCAGCGCTTTCAGAATAAAGTACTAAGGGGTATCGTTAATGCCCCTTGGTACATAAGAAACGACGTCCTCCACAGGGACCTTAAAATGGAACTTGTTGTTAGTCTTATTAAAAAGTTTGCCGAAGCTCACGAACAGAGACTTCACCACCACGTGAATGTCGAGGCTATCCAGTTCCTCGACAACACAGACATATTAAGACGACTGAAAAGGACAAAACCTTTTGAGTTGGTTTAGTGATGTGTAAGTGAAAATAGTGAATCCTATGAACACATGAACAAAGTGTCTTCGCCTTAAATAGAGACATTAAGATAAGTGTTAATGGACACATTCTCATTATTTACATAAGTATTTTTGCAGTTTAGGTCAAATTTAAATTACTTATTAGTCTTAGACTAGATTGTAATAATATGATGTATTTATTTAGGAATAGATAAAGGCATTATTAATAAAAAAAATTAGAAACCCTATTCAGATTTTGAAATTAAAAATTAGTCAACCTATTAAAAACTTAAAATAACTAGTACCAGGGATTTGACTACTAATAAATCTAAACTATCCGAAGCTTGCAAAAATATGAACAAGAATATAACTTGAGAGGACTTGATTCGATAAAAATGTAGACTGGGGTAAGCACGGCCCGAACCAGCTTAAACTTAGATTCGATTCCAAAACTTTAGCTCCAGAAATATGGCACGCCAAACCCCACTTACAATGTCACTGGAAAAATATAGACTCTGTCTATTTAAAGCTGTATAAGTATCTCGTTATTGGCTGGGTATAAAGAAATACTGAAGAGGGCACTGCATTGCAAATGAACGAAGGAATTCTACAAAAAGAACGAAAAGCAGACTAGGTTTTAAAAGAGACAGGGTTTATGTCCTTAACTCTAGTTTAGCAAAACTATCCGATAAAGTCCGGATCAGCAAGTGCACAAAGAAAGTAAAATTGACATTAAATTCTAAATTCAAACCTTGTATGATAAAATACAGGCGCGAAGTTTTAAAACCTCTTTGGAATCGACCAACAGATACCTCTAATGAAAATGACAGCTAGCCTATACATATAAACTCTTTGGTTTCAATCTCCATGCCCTGCACGAGGTATTTTAACTAGATGGAGTGCCGACCTCAGGGAAATCTCTGTTTGAAATTGTTTCGAAATAGCTCATTTTAAAGTTACTGCCTTGGAACAGGATTAGGTTACAATCATGTTATGTGTGACATCGGAGGAAAAAGGAATCTAGGTAGGTAAGTATTGCAAATGGAGACACCATTTGCAATACTTACCTACCTAGATTAACATATATAAGATATGTACACTTGCGAGCTACCGGTTATTAGTTGGGTATTTTGTTTCAATACCGCTAGTACCAACTGGTACCCAATAACGTTACAATACTCTATACCTGTTCTGATTTCTACCCAATATATTTCTAACCGATTTGGTTAGAAATACCAAATACTTGTTGCAGCTACAGAACTTTACGGGTGAACGGTCCGCTAGTACCTATGCGTAGATGATAGTTAGGTAAGTATAGGTATTGAAGCGTTGGGTAGTTATGGCTCATGGTCGGTTAGGCGCGATGCTCGCTTTGCACAGTTATTCCCTAGTGGTATGCGGATTTTACAATACCGTTAGATATTTTAGGACCATGCTAACAGGTATTGAGTTAGTTATTGAATACCGGACTCATCTCTGTTAATGTGAGCTCTCTTTATATTCATATTATTCTCTGCTTCAGCTATACTATATTTAAGTGGGTGACTTAGGTGAAACTTTTTTAATAAACCCACGTGGCCTAGCCATATCTATAAAGGTTGATCAATTTAGCAGACCATCATAGCACTTTGTGCCAGCTACGAAAACTTTGTGTTATTTTAGAATAAACCCACGTATATACATATTTAGACGTGTAAAGTTATCATGACGCGTAACATAAAACACACAAACTTTTTGGCAGGGTGACGTTTGTTTTGCTTTGTATCCAAAAAGTTTTGATACAAAGCCCCAAATCCTAAATTGGTTCGTAAATGGAGAATGTGGTATTATTAGGTACTTTGACCTACTTAGGTCTCAGTAATTTAGATGTCTATTTACATTCGTCATTTTATTATAATTATTTTACAAATAATGCTATCGCACCTTCACAGAAAAGCAAGCTTTCTATAAAAAACGCAAACCTCAACCTAAAAATACACTTCACTAGCAATTCTAACTAAAGCAGTATCAATTTACTCAGTGTTCCCAGCATAGCGTAGTCACGTCCGCATTATTGCAGTCCGACACCACCCGTGGAATACTTCGGACACCTCGTGCAGTTTGCCGACGTGTGTCTATGTTCGGATCAACGCTTCTTGGCGAAACTATTTTCATTCTAAAGGCTTGGGAATGCCGGAGTTGCTGTTGGCAATTTCGTAATTTGCTCGAGTTTTCTCTATGCTGTTCTAAATTTGAATCTCGGATTTAAGCTTTTCTAATGTTTTTAAATGCAATACCTATAAATTATGATTACCTATAATGTTGGACAATTGGACAATTCACACAGCAATCTGGCCCCAAGCTAAGCAGAGCTTGTGTTATGGATACTAGATGACTGATATACATAATAGAATATATTACGTAAATAGATATTTTTTATTATACATAGAAAATACCCAGAACACCCGAGACAAATATTTGCAGATCGTACAAACATTTGTGGAATTTCCCAAGGCAGAAATCGAACCCGCAACCTCCTGCGTCGCAGGTGGACCTTCACCCATCGCGCTAAAGTGGTCGTCACCTATGTACCTAAGTGTTGTTCGTGTGTTCGAATTCTGCTCAAGCACACTTCTAATTTTATCCTTTTTCGGAATACGGTTACTAAGTTTTATTTTTTTGCAAAATCAGTCTAGAATCAAGACTAAAGAGTTTAAATTAACTTCATCTAGACTGATACACACAAACACTTGGTATTCTTCGAAAACCACGCGCATCCGACAACTATTGAATAGCAAGTAGGTAGATACTGTACCTAAACAAAGTTGCAGGCGAGGTCGAGTTTCGTTCGATAATGAGGTTGGAGGGTGCGAACTGTGCACCCGGACCCGGATAGAGTTGGTAACACAGATCAGTTAGCTTATGTTGCACATAGACTTGGAAGTTTTGGAACCGATCCAAACACCAATAGGCGATGTGGCCGACGCCGACGGTGTATCACGAAAGCTTTGAAGACACCTATTCCCTTTTGTCTTGAAGAGACCCAGGTTATAAATGACCGGAAAAAATAGCAGCAGGCAGCGTGATTAACTTCTGTCACAAGTATTATGTATTCTGGTCACAAGCTGTACATTGTGATCCCAAAAAATACTTTGGAAGTACAGCTCTAGCACGGACGCAAAAATTTAATTTTATAAAACAACTACATACGTATTATATTGTAGAGTGCTAAATAAATAGATTCAGGCGTTACTTTGCGGAAATCTATTGCAAATATTCGAATGAAAAAATATTCAGTAACAATTCCGCGTATAATCTACTCTGATAGTATTCATCAAAGTTAGTTGTCAGATAGTTTCGTGTCTCCACGAGACTTCTTCAGGACATCACAATACTCGGCCTTGACATTGAGATTGCCAAGCACTACCGACAGAGTCCAGCCAGTGACTGCGAGCTTCTCGCGCCGCCGGGGCGGCCAGTCCAGCCAGTGATGTTGCGAGCTTCTCACGGGACTTGGCGCGAACTTACTTTTTTTTCATTCCAATATTTTAATACGGTTGTGTGTATTTATTTACCAGAGAAGTCCCGTGGCAATTACTGGAACTAATATTTGCTCAACTCACAATTCACTAAATTCATACGATCGTAGTACAAATAGCGCTGCATCTAGAAGATTTCTTTTGTGAAAAGAACTCTAATAACGTAGCTCTAGTCAAGGACGGCGAATTCAGCTCTGTGCGACAAACCTCTACCGCTGCTAATGATGATACTGCGTTAGTATCAAACTATACGCTAGACTGCGAGTGTGGCCAAACTTCAGCACAACCATCGCTTCTAATTGTACGCTCTATCGTTTTAAACACACCTACGGCAATATGTGGTTGTACTACAGGGCGTCTACAATGGAAATCGATAGCGATACGTTAAACAAAAGAGTTTGTGTAATAAATAACTTTCATCTAATTGATTTATTCCACCGTAGGTACATATTAATACACTTGATGACTATTCTAAAATATTACTAGGTACTAAATTATTAATTAAATTTATATTTGTTATATTAAGCTTTTATATTATGCAGGGAGGCATCATAAGGGATTGTACTCAGCAGAAGTGATAAGGAAAAACAGACAGACAGTGGTTCCTACATATACACATCATCAAAATTTATAAAATAATTTGGTTATATATATTAATTAAATCATTTTATTGCCAGGCAATTAATTTAATTATTTAAATTCATAAGATAATTTTAGAAAAAAGAGCTTTGTCTGAAAAAAGTACCTAAGTGAGGGACAAAACTAAAAAAGATAGCTAGATAGGTAGTAGGGTAGATAGGTAGGTACGGAAAATTCGGGAACTGCAAAAGGGCATTTTTTCTATAACATTTTTGTGACCACACTTCGATTAGTTTCTTTGTTTATGACGACGACGTAGCTATTTATATTCAGTACTAGCTGCCCGCCCCGGCTTCGCACGGGTATATTTCCAGATCCCGAATTTTTCATAATATAATATATCCAATGTCAACCGGGGATAGTTTATATTTTGCTTCGTTATATATTTAGCTTCTCAACAGTGAAATAATTTTTCAAATCGGTTCAGTAGTTTCGTAGCATTCAATGCAAACAAACAATCAAATTTTTCCTCTTTATAATATTAGTACAGATGACACATTGAATTTATTCTATGTTTTACAAAGTAGACACCCTTAATTTAAGTTCTGCGGTAGAGCAAAATTTTATCAATACTTCTCGGAGGACGATCTTCACCGGGACCTGAACATTGAATTCGTCGATATAACAATACAAAAATACGCAGAGGCTCATGAACAGAGGCTTCATCATCATGTGAACATCGAGGCGATCCAGCTCCTCGACAACACGGACATAGTGAGAAGGCTCAAAAGAACCAAACCTTTCGAGTTAGTGTACTTTAACTATCACTTAACGTTTAAGTGCATAAGAGCTAATTTTAAAGAACACATGAACCAAGTGTCTTCCCCATAAGTAGAGACGATAAGAAAAGTGCCGATATGTACGCTAGAAAATTATTATAAAAAAACTTCTCGGAGGTACGTTTATCATAATATCATAACTCAAAGTATAGAAAAGTTACTGACGTTGTAATATCTACATAGAATAACTTCATCTGTAACTTTAAACCCATACCTCAAGTTTTGTTGTTGCAAAACAAAATTCAACGTTCAAATTTATTTCCTTTCCAAAAGGAAATTTTCTCGGAACCTTTATAAGTGTAGTGTTTCCAAATTCCCTTCTAAGTATTTAGCTAGAGTCATACTGTTTTGTGCTTATTTTAATTTAAATTCCTGTGTTACCAGCCTTTTGTAGCAGACATAGCATAGCAGTAATTTGAGCTTACTTAACGCGAGTAGAACAAAATTGTTTGCATTATTTTGCATTATTTCAACAAAATATGCGTTTGTGTGTTTGAGTAAAATTGCTTGGATATTCCCAGATGCGAAATGCGAATTTACCTACATTTAGTCTGTGTAGCACTGGCTTTTGTTATGTCCGTACCAGTGTTTATATGTACTGTAAGCTTTTTGTTGCCATTTTTCATCACGATTGTTTGCGTCGAAATATTCAAATAGGTTGCGCGTATTAACGACATCAATAACGACTTGAACTTTAATATCCTAGCTGATTTTCAATTAAAGTAGATTTTTTAAATTATTATTAATTATTGACGGGTATTTATCGCGTTTATTTACCTATTTTTCCCGACGTTTCAACAGGTTTACACTCTGTCGTGGTCACGGGATGACTGATAGTCATCCCGTGACTGATAAATACCCGTCAATAATTAATAATAATGTGTTCAGATCGCGTAAATTTAAAATACTTTTTAGATTTTTTAAAATTAATCAGCATTAGTACTCCCTTATGCCAGCGCCATTGCATGCGTTTTTTGAGATAAAAATTAAGAATATATAAATAGAACTATCTTTCCGCACAATTTTTGCCCGATCCATTCACTAGTTATGGCGTGAAGGGGTACCAAACACCTAAACATCTAAACCTTCGCATTTACACACGCATAACACGCAAATGTGTTCTAAAGGTGTGGTACCTAATTCCATCAATCTTCAGAAGGATTAATAAAATCATTAAAGACCAAAATCTCTACAAAACTAACAGCATTTGAACCTGTTCAACTCAAAGAATTTATATACTGTTACGTTAGTATATAAATTCCTTGGTTCAAATATCAAGTGATCCACGCATTTGCGAATCTATCATTGCGGTTACATGACATGACGTCTGACACATGTCATGTCATTTAGCTTTGACAGCGCGCTGCAATTCAAATTTCGAATGCGGAATAATCGTGAATAAGAGAAAGCATTACATTTGTAATTCGTAATTATGGTAATTGAATTTTTAATAATGTGTGTTAAATTGTATTGCCAATTCTTGATTTGTAATAATTATTATTACAAATCAATCATGTGATTTTAAGCCCTACATCAGATCTACATTTATTTTACTCATTTAATGTTTTTAACACGTTGAGCGCCGCCACAATACCATTTTCAGAGGCCGCGTGTTTTCTTTGGGAAACACTGGCAGTGCTTTATTTGGAGCTTGCGATTTTTCTATTATATTGAAATATTGTAGACAAAGAAAAAAATATGTGTTTCCAAAACGATACCGGTAGTCAATGAAAAATTTTTTCGACGAATTAGGCAAAAAAAATTGCAAAGCCATAAAAATGAAAAACACGGTTTTTGGGCTTGGCCATCAACTTGTTAATTGATTCATTGTTTCAGTGTTCAGTAGTGCAAAAACAAAACTTGTATTGGTAGGGTACGTAGAGTTCAATCTTTGAATTTTTTACTCTTAAATAAATAATTTTGCCGTGTATAGTGTCTGTCTGTTAGTAAGGTTTTTTTAGTTTAATAGGGGATTTTATTGTGTTCTTAGCTATGTTTGGAGAAAATTGGTGGTGTAGTTTTAATGTTATATTCGTTCAACGTTAAATTCTCTTACGACATATGTATGGAAGGTTTTAAATTTTTTGTAAATTAAATAGCAGTCGAACAATTTACTGTCGATTTTTTGGATTTGGAGGAAGATCATAATTCCTACTATAACAATAATAATTTTGTTTTCATAAACGCTTATTCTTTAAACTTGGCTCTGAATGCACATCATGAAACATCTCAGTTCTTTTTAAATGAAACAGTATTTTAAGATAACGTAAGAAGCAAACGTACATAAGTGAACGTTTAAAAGTAATCACATAATCCAAATTAAGGACAATAAGCGAGAGTCGGTATTCGTAAGCTTAATGTACATCTTTCTGAGAAAAAGTTTCGACCCACCAAGCTTTACAAAATATGGTGATGAAACAAATAATAATAAAAAACAATAAAAGATGGAGTATCTTTTATTGTTTTGATGAGTATTATTTTGATAGACCATCTTTCATGAAACATCCACTGAGTGTTCATAAGTTAGGCTTAAGAATAATCACAATGATCGTAAAAAAATAAAGAAATTCGAGAGCTGGTGAGTATCTGAAGCGACGCGTGACCCGAGAACTGGAGACTATTTGAAGCGACGCGTGACCCGAGAGCTGGTGAGTATCCGAAGCGACGCGTGACCCGAGAGCTGGAGAGTATCTGAAGCGACGCGTGACCCGAGAGCTGGTGAGTATCTGGCGCAGAGCATTAGCATTGCCATAGAGCAGAGAGGCAATGCAGCCAGCGTCTTGGGGGCGCTTCCGACTGGTATTGATATGGACCAGTTGAGCTTCTATAGAATGTTTGCAACAGTCTGCAGTTAGCTCAGATGTTTCAATTGTAAATACTAGTGTAATTTGTATTATCAACGTAAAATAATTTTTAATCAAAATCGGTTCATCTGTGTGTGAATTACGATTCTTGGGCATTGAGAAAAGTCAAATATTGAACATACATTTTAAGGGCTTAAATGGGTTTTAACATGCAAGCAGTCTAACTTTACTAATATTATTAACAGGTAAAGTAAGTTTGATAATGGTAATATTTTTTTCTTTGGGGGAGCGTTATGCCCAGCAATGGACTTCGTTCTGCTGAAATGATGATGAATGTTACGTTTCTCTGTAAAACGTGATCAAAGCAGCAGGCACCAAGCTAGTTAATTACCTATATAAACCCCCAGACAATTATAAATCTCCAAGACAACACATAGTTAAACGAAGCTTCATACGGCTGCGTAGCAAAAGCGTAGCACTGCGCCATATCCTATCCTATTAATATTATAAATGTCAAAGTTTGTATGGATGGATGTATGATATTTGTTACTCTTTGACGCAAAAACTACTGAACCGATTAGGCTGAAATTTGGTATGGGTATAGTTTGGGACCTGGAATAAAGTAGGCTATTTTTTATCCAGATAAAACGTGGGCGAAGGCGCGGGCCGCAGCTAGTGGTAGAAAATATTATTGTTTTTTTGCTTATCGTGGATTTTTTAAAATCTCAATCTATTTTGATATTTTTAGGTGAAGCTGACGGCGCTAGAGTCTGTAGGAAGTCGCAAAGATTTTCGACTCATCGCGTCGGGTACTTAATTTCGAGGCGTAGTAGATAAGCAGTCCCGTACTGAGGGACGGACGCGGGTTCGATACCCGCAACCCGTAGCCTATGTTTGATACCTGTATGCAAAATTCTTCAAAACCGATGAATCTATTTCATTCACCGAATTTTTTATGTTTGAAAGATTTAAAGGAAAATTAGCATATAGTTAAGCTACCTCAAACTTACACCGTGATGGAAATAGTCCAGTGTTTCTCAATATATCGCCATCCTAAAGCTCACATTACACCCCCGTTCAACGTTTCTGAAAGTGGCGTTATTAAAAATAATATACCGCCCGTCGAGCAGTGATTACCCAATTTTGAGTAAAAAGAAATTTTACGCGAAAAAAGCCTTAAGATGAGGCATTTTAAGGAAAAGTGGTCCTGTTCATAAGAATTATTATTTACGTAATAGCTGATAATAATAGCTATATAATAGTTTCTGATTGTGAGATAGATTTATTTAATTTCTGTAAAATACTAGGTCAGTGGGGTACCGAGGCACTCCGGGTTTTTTAAAAATTATCTAAGCGTCTGGTCGAAGCGACGACGCGTGACCCGAGAGCTGGTATCTGGCGCAGAGCATTAGCATTGCCATACAGCGGGGCAATGCAGGCAGCGTCTTGGGGACGGTTCCGACTGGTATTTAATAGACCGATTGTTTGCAACTGTCTGCAGTTAGCTCAATTGTTTCAATTGTAAATACTAGTTCTAATTTGTTTCTATTATTTGATTGTAATTTTATTTGTTAATAAAAGTTATTTCTGTAAATATCGTCGAATAAATAAGTATTCTACAGAATGATTGTTCTGGTGATGAAGTATCATATGATGTATCTGTATGTATCAGAATGATGTATCTGGGTGTGAAGATTCAAAGAGGAGCTTAAGCTAGCGCTAGGCGCTCAGTGGGATTTTTCTGGTTAGCTTCGGTTCTAGTCTGCTATTGTTTTGAAATAGGTAAGCAGGTAGGTATATAGGATTTTACCTATCATCATAATTAGCCCATACACATCCACAGCTGGATATAGTCCTCCCCATACGACGCCACAAATTGCGGTCCTGAGCCGCCTCCATTCATCGACTCCCTGCGACCGCTACGTTGTCGTCGGTCCATCGAGTGGATGGTCTCCCAACACTCCGTTTCACATTGCATCGTGGCCGTGCACTCGAGAACCTTTCCTCCCACGCGGTTATCAGTTCTGTGAGCTATATGACCTGCCCACTGCCACTTCAGCCTACTAATTCTGAGAGCTAGGTCCGTTACTTTGGTTTTTCTACGGATTTCCGTATTCCATATTATGTCACGTAGAGAAACACCAAGAATAGCTCTCTCCATAGCCCGCTGAGCGACTCTGAGCTTATGAATGAGGCCTTTAGTTAGCGACCACGTCTCGGATTCGTAGGTCATCACTGGCAACACACATTGATTGAAGACTTTCGTCTTGAGGCTCTGCGGTATCTGTGATGAGAAGATATTGCGAAGCTTCCCGAACGCTGCCCATCCGAGTTAGATTCGTCGGTTGACCTCTTTATCAAAGTTGACTTTACCTAGTTGGACCATTTGGCCTAGGTAGACATAGTGATCAACAACTTCGATAACATCGTTTCCAACGTGGACTGGTATTACCTATACTAATAAATAATGTTGGACTATCGCCATGAGCATGGGTACAATACTCATGACAGTAGGTATGTATGGTTCACTTTGCTATTCTACTTGAGTGACTGCCTCGAGGATATCTAGACTAGAGCACAATATTGGATCCTAAGATCAAGCAGCTTTTGTGAGCTCCATGACGACCGATGTGGTGCGGCGGGCGAAGGTCCGCCTGCGACGCAGAAGGATGCGTGTTCGATTCCCACCTTGGGACAGATATTTGTACGATCTGCAAATATTTGTCAAGGGTGTTCTGGGTATTTTCAATGTATAATAAAAAATATATATCTAGTATTATGCATATCAGTCATCTAGTACCTACCCATAACACAAGCGTAGCTTGGGGTAGATGATGCTGTGTGGATTGTCCTACATATATATATTTTTTTTTTATCTTTATTCGATCTACCTGACATGTCCTAGCAGGGTCCGCTCAAGTTCCAAGTAATCGCTTTCATTTAAAAAAAGAAAACTAGTATTCTATTCTAGTAAGGATGGGAGTTATTGGATATGTTGGCTACCGGTTATTAGTTGGATATTTTGTGTAGTGGTTTATAGAGGCTGTCAGGTGATTTAGAATGCAAAAAAATTTTGCCCCCCTTGCCCCCAAAATAGCCCCCCTATGAGGTTGCTCCCAGATGCCGTCGTCGTAGGGGAGTTTCGATAGCGGAAACATATAGAGGGTTTCTTCTCAAATGGGAAAAAAAAATTCCCCCCCTTCCCCTCCAAAAAAACTCCCCCTTTTTGTATCTCCCAAGTGAGGAAACTTGAAAGAAAATTTTTTTTTGCGTCATGTAGGGCATAAAATAATTTTGAAAACATAAAAAAAATTGGCCCCCCTCCCCCTCTAGACCCCCATTTTTATAAAGAAAACGAAATTTGGCTTATTTTGACCTTTTTTTTCGGGTGGAGCATTGCGGCGAGCGAAACGAGCCGCAATGCGACGACGGGGAACAGCACGGCGAGCGAAGCGAGCCTTGCTGTGACCCCCGACACCCCCTTAGAACCCCTTTTCCTAAACCCATGGGAGCATTGCGGCGAGCGAAGCGAGCCGTGCTTGAACCTCCTCTCCCACCAAAAAACTTATATGGGTAATATAGGTATCGTTTTCAAATAAGTCGAACTGTCCATTTCTAAATCCAAGATGGCTGACATTTTTTTATCGCAAGTTTTCACTCTTGGATATCGATTTCGACAAAATCTTAAACGTAGGTTACGAAAACGGGAACTAAATAAATAAATAAACAGTCTACACAACCGCCGCGAGCTGCTTGCAGCTCGCGCACTCCTAAAAATCTAGTCAATAAATATATTATTCAATCAGTAAAACAATTAATTTTTAAGTGATTGGTAGAAATATTAGCTAGTATTTTGACACAGATATTTTGAAGTCACAGTAACGTAAGTCATAGGTATCGGATTTTGCCAAGATTATTTTCTACTCTACCTTCTGAGACGATATGCTAAGGCAATGCATTTCGCATGTCTGCAGCCGTGCTATGAAATCTAACGTGACTCTGCACGTGACAGCACGTCCTGCCTCTGACCTATATCGCCAGATGCGAGTGGATTATTTTATAGAACGTATAAAGTTTGTATAAATATTTAATTAGTAGAGAATTGGACGTAGTGCACTGGCAGCACCTACCATCCAAAGAAGTGAAGTGTTAAGCCCGCGCGAGGACGTTTCTGTACTTATGCAATTGACGAGTCATCCAGGCTGATAGGTTAAAAAAGATTAGGCAAAATGTAGCAATTATAAAAAAAAAAAAAAAAAAAATACGCACAAAATTCACGCTCAGTATAATTATTATCATGACCGACGACTTTTGCAAGGTCTGGGGGCCTACTCGGAAAAGGAAAAACGAAGTTTCTTTTTCGTTTTCGTGCAAAACCAACTCTTATGTCGCTTGCATAAGATTAGCGTTTGCACGAAAAATAATCAGAAACTTCGATTTCGTTTTTACGAGTATGGGCCCTGCATGCAAGTTTTGTCAAAAAACCCACTGTCCTTATACCCCAGCTCCATCTTGCGCAAACTGTGTTTGTGCAATCTGCTTGCACAAATGTTTGAGCGTGTAGCCGGGCTATAACATGTTCTCTCACACTTATAAGTAGGTACGACTCTGGTTGCCACCCTACCTGTCTGATGAAAAAACTGTTTTCGGTGCCTTATTTCGATTATTCTTAATTCTTTATTGCACAATAAAATATATATGAAATAAATATATATATAATTCATAACGAAGGCAAGCTTAACGCCAAAAAGAGATTAATTAATAACAATAATAAATAAACTGCAGGGCAGCTTGTGCCGAGCTGTTGGTGAGTAGCGACACCACGGATATACCGAGTGCTCCCGGGGAAATTCCTGGTTCTCGTCTCCGCTTGCGGAGTGGTACCCCAAGAGAACCAGATCCTCTTGCTTGCCTTCATTGGCCGGTCTGAGTGGACCGCGAGAGATGCATCTTAGGATGTAGACTCGGGGGTGGAAGTGTCTAATGGCGTAATAACGAGGAAGCCTGCTCACGTGTCTTCGTGATGTTGAAATCGGGGCCGCACCTCTCGACACCCCTTAGTCGTTTGCACCGAAGTTGTTCCTTTACCGGCATTTACGCCAACATTTTGAGGAACCCGTCCAGCATTCGGCAAGCCACCGTCTGCCGCTCGTAACAGTATTGAGAGTATGTTTATGGCAGGCGTCCATAGTTTCCCCCATAGCCCAATTACCCAGTCCATCCATTCACCAAAATAACATGGTTTTTTTGTTATTTTCATTTTCCTTTGCAATAGTCTCTACACCTGGCGGATATCATCTTCGGGTGTATCATATTGTGCAACCAAGGATGATACCCGCTATGTGTAGCTCTCGCCTTTAGATTAATTCTCATAAAGGGCCTCTGTGCTGTTGGCTTCGGCTCGACGCATGCCTCCCAAAGGACCGGGTCACTATATGGTCCGTGATCATGGAAATGAATGCCCGCGGCTCCGCACGCCCTTTTCATATACCCTATTTCCGTCCCCGGGATACCATCTACCTCCCGGCCAAATTTGATTATGATCCGTTCAGTAGTTTTGGCGTGAAAACGTGGCAGACAGACAGACAGAGTTACTTTCGCATTTATAATATAAGTAAGGATTTTACATACAAAATACCCAGAACACCCGGAACAGGAACAAATGTTTGCAGTTTAAAACGAGATAATGTTATGATGCTTTCAGTGTTTTTTACATACTATTGTGCCACTTATTAATTACTAAGCCTACCAAACGTGGCGATTATGGCAAAGCCCCCGTCTTAGGGGAAAGCACAAAAATGAAGACAAGAGTGAACAGGTGTCTTCTAGACTTTCGTGATACACCGTCGGCCGCATCATAGATTTCCATCATGTGAGATTGTGGTCAAACGAAGGTCTATATATTATTAAAAAAAAAAGTTTAGCTATGGCCGACTATTGATGGAAAAAAAACAGGAATTAATATTGAATTTGGTAAGTATAATTTTGAATTTGGAATAATTAGGTAACTAACTAGTTCTTTTGTTTTTAGTACTGGCAATATGTTTTCGTTAACATTTTATTAGCTGCCGTAAAAATATTACGCAATGCGAAACTCAAAAGTGGAATTCCATATTTTTTATGGTTTTATGTCTGCTCAGGGTTCCACCCAAAAATACTCATAAAGTTTCGCTCTATGCGTGTCGAATGACATTCCACGGGGAAAGTATTTTAATGAAAATAATAATAATGGGATGCGGGATCCCATCATAACTTATAAAAATAGAGTTTCTAAGTCTCTTTCGTCGACGGTTGAAATTCTTATTTTACAGTAGAGTAAGAAAGGCATCAAATAGGCACAGTTTTTACGAAGACAACCTTTTTGAGTATTTCTCGTCTCATTTTGTCATTGTCTTCGTTTAGGTACATTTTCAATTAAGGTTGTTACTGTTAGTTTCGTGTTGGCGCTAGATTATTTTTTTGTAGTTTTAAATTTCTTCTGCATTCTTCAATTCATAAATCTAGTGGAAGCGGAATTGAAGCTCGTGTTATCCTGGGTTCATAGAAAATTATTTTCGTTTAGTGGCAAATTCCTTTCTTGTTAATTTTATTCCTTGTAAAACGGCGAAAAAAGTATAAGCCAAAATTAAATTTGATTTCGCGTCAACTCAAATGAACGAGCTTATAGTGCCGTGGTAAGTTATTTAATTACAGGCAAGTACAAGTGACATTGAATTTATATACGTACCAGATCAAGTGAATTAATTTCGCTTATGCTAAGCTTAAATTTTAACGTCCTTTCAAAACGACCTTCATAAAGCTATTAACACACTAAATCATACCGCGGCGTAACATTGACGGTGTCATGCCAACGCTATCTGGCGTGACATTTGACGCAACGTGACACGCCGCGTCACGCTTGCCGAGTGTTTAATCAACGACGATTTATGTTTTGTAAACGAGAACCTGCCTTTATTGGGTTACGTTTCGAATAAAGAATGCTTTTTATTTCGGATTTAGAATGCCTCAGTCTCGAAGTAGATCGATTGAGCCACCCTTCGAAATTCAAATTGGTTGGATTTGCCAATGTTACCTTTGTTTTCAGAGACTATAGAGTTGAGCCGGTAACCACAGCATTGTTTTAGTCACAATTAAATTTGAAAGTTTTTATGGATGGAGGGATGGCTAAAGAATGTTTGTTAAAAGAAACACAATAAGGTAAATATAAAACAAGAACGGTACAAAAACAACAGGAGCCAGTTTTTCCGTTGCACAGTAAGCTGACAAGCTCTCAAACGATGTTTCGTGCCGCATACAATTTGAAAGTGCCAAATTTCAACGCTCCAGCGGACGGACAAAGCGGTTTTTTATCGCTTCTCGTGAAGTTATGAAAATACTCGACAATATTAGCATTATAAGCGGCAAGATGGAGTTTCTTTGTGAGCAAGACAGGCTTTTGTCGAGAAATTTATAGAAAAATCTCCTTAGATTCGATAAGATGGACAATAGATAAATAACAATTGACTTTTGTTGATTGTTAACTGCTATGGGTTTTAAGTACCTACCGACCATAATAGGTATATTGTTTGTTTTTTTATATAATTTAGGAAAAGTGACTGAAAAGGTTATTAACCTTTTGTCATTGTGATATCTGAGACGGCCATTTAATCGGTTCATAGGTATAAATCACAGAATTCTAATAGGGAATACACATTTCTAAAACTATTTGTGCCAATTACACCTACATACAAATATCACGTACACATGGACAATCTATAGGCCGAACTCAGGGATAATGGGGCGGGGGCATTACAACTGTGGCATTATAATCTATTCCGATATACTGCCGCTTTTACAAATAAATAAACACAGGTTGTATGTTCTTTATTTTTAAACAAAATACTTGTTTTAATGATTTATTTCCGTTGAATTGCTTTGCTTAGCATTAAGTTTTATTCTTAAAGCCACATAGAATTTAACAATAGCCTAAATCAATAAATGCAAATGATCAAAATCGTGTTCGTCACTGATCTTAAAATCACAAAAATGAATAATTAGATGATTAAACTATATATACATAATCACACTAATAAAGTGTATTTCCTTTAATCTGTTCTTCTTTTTCCAATTTATTCAGTTCATGTTTACCAACCAAGTATTCGTTTGGTTTTCATGCTGTGGAAACCTGAAAAATGTTAATATTGTTAAAAAAATATATTATTCAGTCTATTTGATACCTATCAAAGGGTTTCTCAAGAATGGATACTAAACCATAAAACTGCAAATAAAACTTCGTCACACACTCTTCTAAAACAGCTAGACCCAGGCTGGACCTGGATGCGGCCCTTGAAAATCATACAAGTATATGAAAAGTCAAAACAAAGCAACAAAGTTTAAAAAACTGATAAATGTTATAACATGACTATTTATAAGCGACCTAAGTACATGTTTTACGAGATCCTGGACATAGAACAGTTAGTCACTGTATAAATAATGCCGAATTATCGCCAAATATCCACACAGTAATCCAAAAACAATTTGAGATATTGTAAGGCACAACAAAACTTACCCATGAAAAGGAATTTCGGGTGTTTTTCAATACGATGCCTTGCCGCACAAAGGTGCACTACACTTCACCATTTATTTCAGTCTTTTTCGAACATATTTCACAAGATTTATATAAAATAAAGAAGTAACAACACACACAATACTTTCATAACATGACGATTGGCTGACATTTGCAGACATTTGTCGTTAGTTGCATAGCAACAAATCATGGAAATTTGCCTCATCTTCAATTTTTGTTTATGGTGATTTAGCGTTGTTACAGTAAAAAGAGGTGAGATAGGCTTATTCATTTTTAGTTAGAGAAAAAGTGACTAAAACATTATTTGATTCTTTTCTATGTAATTGTGAAAATATGTTCGGTCTGCTTTAGGCGTAGCTCTACGATGTCTGTGGTATAAATAAGGACGTGAATTTCATTTTATATTATTTTACCTACTATATAAGGTGTTAGTCAAATTAGTGCACAATATCGCGGGGGGGGGGGGGGGGGGATATTCTGTTGGTGCCACAGTATAATATAAAATTAACACACGGGGTCCAAGGTCAGTATTATACCTACCCAAAATTATTTAAATCCTTATTTTGCAAGTTCTGTATTACGTTATACTACAGTCCCTCCAAACAGATGATTGGCATACATTATGGAGGGCATTGACCGGCGCGGTCACACACACAAACACTGAGTAACAGTCTTAGTTTTATCCGTAGTCCGTATTCTAACCTTTGAACTTTTTTATTTATTATGTAACTTCAGTAAATATGAGAAACCTATTGTAATTATGTATATATTACTTGTATTATGTACCTACACTTTGTTGGAACTCATTTAAATCCCGGAGGTGGGCGTTGCGACCTGCGACACAGTATTTTACTTCTCTTTTGTTACTTGCACCACAAGTATGTTCCTATAATAAATACTTTTTAATCTTTATCTTATCTTCTACTCTCCTCTATCAGCTGTTTCTCTGTTCTTACATCTTTCTTAACCATGTCATCTATCACACAGTCCATCTTTTCTTCGGCCTTCTTCTCCCCTTATATCACTCCACATTCAAACCTAACCATAGACTTAGGAATTTTCACATGAACACTCTTCACATTTTAAACAGTCCCGAAATATCATGAACAAGCGACGCGTGACCCGAGAGCTGGTGAGTATCTGAAGCGACACGTGACCCGAGAGCTGGTGAGTATCTGAAGCGACACGTGACCCGAGAGCTGGTGAGTATCTGAAGCTACACGTGACCCGAGACCTGGTGAGTATCTGAAGCGACGCGTGACTCGAAAGCTGGTGAGTATCTGGCGCACCGCATTAGCATTGCCATACAGCGAGCCAATGCAGCCAGCGTCTTGGGAACGCTTCCGACTGGTATTGCTATGGACCAGTTGAGTTACCTGTAGATTGTTTGCAACAGACTTCATTTAGCTCAATTGTTTCAATTGTAAATACTAGTTTAATTTGTTTATATTATTTGCTAGTTATTTTCATTGTCAATGAACAACAATTGCATCTTACATGCCATCGTAGCAAAATAACATTTATTTTACAAATAAAACTGTGAGTTCAGCACTGGTCCACTTTCGTCCATGTTTGTTTTCAATATGGCGGCATTTATTCCAAATAAAAGTTATTATGTTCTGCATTTATTGCTTCCGATATAATGTGTATCTGAAATTCCATATCGATATTTCTCCAGAAATAGCTCTCCGAGTCCATTAAGCTGTCGTTAGAGAAATCACTTAGCTGGTAAAAAATAGTTTGGCCCTTATTTTTAGGGTGGAGCGTTTTGGACAGTGATTAGATAATATATTATGTACTTAGGCAGGTACAGTTATATCCTACTAATCCTATTTGTGGCGTCGTATGGGGGAGGCCTATGTCCAGCAGTGGACGGGTATGGGCTGATATGATGATGAATCCTAAATAATATTATAAACGTCAAAGCTTGTAAGGATGGATGTATGGACATTTGTTACTCTTTCACGCAAAAACTACTGAACCGATTAGGTTGTGTCATGATTTCAAGTTTTAAGAAAAATAAAAACTATTAACTCGCGTAATATCTATCGCTGGAAACATTAGGTTATCAGCTGTCAACACTGAAGCAAAGTCATCAGGCCTGGTAATATGACTGGTGGTTGAGATTTATCTACCAATCACGAACACGCTTGGCTAGGTTGGTGGTATTCAGGTTTGACGGGATTGGTGGATAAAGCAATGGACGTGGGGAAGTCGGTTTTGATTGGAAATAATGAGGAGGATGTTTTTTTTAATGGGAAGAAGAAAAGATAATGGATGTTTTTGTTGGGATATAAATGTTCGTGGATCGAATAAAGACTGTAAAGGAGTATATTGGCGTATTTCATTGACAGTTGAAATTTGGTATGGGTATAGTTTGGGACCTGGAATAACATATACTTAGGCAATTTTTTATCCCGATAATACGCGGGCAAAGGCGCAGGCAACAGCTTATTTGAGATATACTTGGTGTATCCAGACAGAAGCGGGCAAGAGCTAATATTATATGATAAAAAAAAAGTTATAGTTTATAGCTAGTAGTTCTATTAATATTATAAATAGCTCTAAAGTTAACGGGATATTTACCATGATTTGAGTAATAAATGATGAAATATTGGAGAACTCAAAACAAAAACTCAAATCATGGTAAATATCCCGTTAACTTTAGTGTTGTAAATTACCATGATAGTTTCAAAAGTTTTATTATAAATAGCTGTTTATCAAGTTTTTTACCAATGTTAAACATTGATTTAAACACCAATGTTAAACATTGATTTAAACACCAATGTTAGACATTGATCTAAATGAAATCTAGTTGGTATTTATAAATAGCTATTCACATTTAGGGCTATACATCTCATAAAAGAGTTTTCCTTTCTTTAGTTTCTAGTCAAAGTACATACAGGGACTGCATACAGACAACAAGATCTGTATGAATTTTAATACGATCTTAAGATAATTTAATTAAACTTGTTTATTGATTATTTCACATAGGTATGTAACTATTTATATTATAGCATATGTAAATGTATTTAATATTAATATAATTGGCCTGTCGAATGAATGTGGATGTCAATAAATAAATAATAAGATACAAAAATGTTTGACTTCGACGGGATTTGAACTCGCAACCCTCCCTCAGTACGGAATGTGGTAACTATTTGCGCCACGAGGTCAAATGACGTAAAATTACCCCAGTGTGACGCTTTCGCCCATTAATAGCAAAACTCTAAAAAAATTAATCGTTAAAAACCTCAAAAATTTAGAAAAATTCACGTATATACGAACTAAACCTACCAAAAGATAAGCAGCTCTTTCTAATACCGCCACAATGGGGGTGTTGCCATAAACACGACACTAGCAGAATGCACAAGCCGCACTTTGCTATTATCCAAACAGATCCCAACAAAGAGTATCATGCATTGAAACCAGAATAACCCTATTCAAAGCATAGTATAGTGGCAAAATACAGTATGTCATATTATGTGAAGTTAAAATACATATTAGGTATATATAAGTACTGTTTAATGGATATTTATAGCATCATGCCGTGACCGCGACAGTGTGTAAACGTGTGTGTGTAAAATAAACGCGATAAATACCCATTCTTCTCTTCTTTATCGTGTTCTTCATTACTGAAGGTGGTGCCTGCCCTGAAAGGCCTTTGTTGAGGAGTTGACCAGCTGCTACCCCAAAATACCTACTCATTAAACAGTAGTAATAATAATGAATATAATGTATTAAAATAATTTTTTTTTTAAATATTTATTATCACTACTAGATGACTAATAATATGATAATATTCAGTCATCTAGTACCTACACATACATAAGTTCTGCTTAGCTTGGGGCTAGCTAGATGATACTGTGTAGATTGTCCAGCATTTGTTGTATTTTTTACTAGCTCTGCCCGCCCGTTGAATATTAATTTTAGCGCGGAACCCTATTTTTTATAATCTCTATATCCTATTGCGGACAAAGAAACAAAAAAAAACATTAAAATCGGTTCAGGGGTTCTCAAGTTATAAGTAGTGTAACTAACACAACTTTGTTTTATATAACTAACTGACCCGGCAAACGTTGTTTTGCCATCGACCACTAAGGGTTGAAGATTATTTAATATCCCTATTGAAAAATGGTGGCAAGGGGAAAATTGAGCGTCATATTTTTTAAAAAAACCAAATCATAAAAAAGTTACAGAAATATATTTTGTTAAAAAAAGGGGCCACCTTTGTCACTTAGGGTTATAAAAAATTGATAACAACCTATTCTCAAATCTATCGAATATACACAAATGAAATCATAAAAATTGGTCAAGCCGTTTGATTACAAACACGGAGACACGAAATTTTTATATAATATATAGATAGATTTTACTTACCCTACCTGAAGCGATATCGCGACGCGTAATTGCAATTCTAGTTATCCTTTACTATGTCACAAGCAAGTTGCATGAACGCGAGGTTCGCGGCTGGTTGCGAATTACCATATGCACATAATTCCCAACATTACTGTGTAAGTGGCGCCCCCTAATATAGAGCTATAAATAACAACTAACCGTAGTTGCACCGAAAGCACCGTACAATGGGTATAGTCAAATTAGAACAAATGTGATCTATAGGGGGCAGTTATGCATAATTTTATTTGATTGTTTGCTTTTATGTGGTTTCCTATGTTAATTATTACAATTGCCTAGTCAATTTGTGGTAGTGTGCCAGTAGGCTCTACACCTGGTATTTTAATGGATGACTGCATAGAATAGAGAGCAACGAATTTTTCTCTATGTTTTTTTCTCTAATAAAATTGCACGAGATGTTACATCCGAATAGATTAAATTATACCACTACGATTAAATGATTCGTGGTATAATTAAATCTTGAGGATGTGATGTCCAGGTCTCAAACTATACCCATACAACATTTCAGTCTAATCGGTTCAGTAGTTTTTGCGTAGAGTAACAAATATCCACACACCCATACATACAAACTTTCACATTTATAGGATTATTTATTTATTTTTAAGGAAGGCCTACAGCTTATTCTATTACAAAGTAAATTACAAGAATCTAGTAACAAAAAAGCTAATAAATGGCCTTCACGGCTAAGTGACAGTGTGATTATTAAGTATGCTATGCATTCATACGTTAGAAAAATAAAAAAAATAAGTTATACAATCGTCTAATTTAGAAGATTCGAATGAGAAGAACTAGAACAAAACTGTGATATATGTATAAAAGTAGGAACCTAATTGTCTTATCTAAATGACTTAATAAAAAAGCTACTTGTAAACAACTTAAGGAAACATAATTAATGGGATATAATGGCGTCCCACCTATAAATTTCCCTCAACACTAAGCAATAACTAGAAGACTTACATAACTAGAAGATTAGTAGGAAGTAGGATGTCAATGTTTGTGAGAGTGGATGTATGGTTTTTTGTTCATCTTTCACGCAAAAACTACGGAACTGATTGAGCTGAAATTTGGTATGGGTATAGTTTGGGACCTGAAATAACATATGGGTTACTTTTATCTCGATAAAACGCAGGCTTATTATGCTTTGTGTACCCATTATATTAGGTAATGTTACTTCGCTAAGACTACCTACACCTAAGAACACCTGGTACCTAAGTATAAAATCTCTTTGTACGCTTTGTACACTTTATTACGATTAAAGTTTTCGAGAATCTTTGACGTCCTAGAAAAAGGCTTAGGATGATAGTAGACCTAGGAGATGTAGCCAAAAAAATGCGACATATACCTACGTCTCATTTTCCTATTCGTATACATTCGCTAGTGTGCGTGAAAGCAATGAAGTAATATGCTTGTCAACTCACACATAGATTCGTTTTTGGCTTGAACTTGAACTTCTTTTTTAAGGCGGTTCCCAGACCAAAACTAGCGCCGCCACCTATTTTATCATATTATTACGTTAAACAAAGCTATTTTCAAAAATCGCTTGTCCAGTTTGTGATACCTATCATAAGCATTTTTTTTAATTTTAACGTTTGCTTTTCGCTACGACTCTGCCATGTATGTAAGGAGTGTCATAAACTTCAAAATAATTTGATCGGTTCTATGAACGCAGAATGTTTTTGGCTTCAGAATCCAGAGAATTGTTGAGTGACACTATCCCTCTGCTGTGACAACTGAGTGTTTGAACTCTATGATTGACGTATTTGGGGTAGGCTTTGTACGCTCATAGATCACAAGGGTTGGCAGAATTGTGTTAATCCAGACGCAGAGCCATTAACCAAGAAGTTGAAGTTGAAGATCGCAAGGGAAAAAATGTGTTGGACACAGTGCCATACCATGCCTAAAGGGACCATTTTGTGACTCAAACAAGTAGTTTATTTCTGTAACTTTTTAAATATATTTATTATAAATGTATGTAGGTACTTGTACGAGCGACAAATAAAATTTTCTATTTCTACATTGAAAATTAAAACACGTAGTAATAACTTTTTTAATGCTTCTGTAATAGTTTTATTTTATATAGTTTAGGAAGAGATGCGATGTTGCACTTTTTGGCAATCATACTCTGTTTTCTCATCTCCTCCTAGAGATTTTTGAAAATTCCGTTGTTTAACTTAATAATACGATAAATAGGTGGCGGCACTGATTTGGGTCTGGGTAGCCCCTTAACGCAACTCCTTTCTAGAATGCAATCCTTCATTATTTGAAAATCAATACATTTAATTGTAAATATCAATCTACTTGACATTTTTGTTCCTAAATTGAGTCAGTTTACTAGAACACTAAAATCACATAAATTAGGTTCCTAATTGCATGCTTAAAATTGTGAAAAAGTAGATGTACTTTAGGTAAGTTAGTTCATAATTAGGTAATAACCCCAAGGGGATACCCCCCTTTTTATTGTTATAAAATATTTCGTTTGCTCTACTGTCTTTGTTCATATTGATTCTCTGTATGCACATAAATTGTTAAATAGTCAAGTTCTCTATCTATATCATTTAAATTTAGTGTATTTTGTGATTATTTTATGTTTTGTGCATCTCAATAAATAAATTATAATTAATTTTCCTAGAAAAAATAACTTTCAAACTTTTTAAATTAATATCTTCTGTGACTGGAACTGTTGAGTAGATACGTCCAGAGCTCCAGATCCTCGATAAATGCTTCAAGTTCCATGTCGAAGTTGAGAGTTAAGAACAAAAGTTATTCTTAAGATCAAGATAAAGGAGAAAAATCGAATAAAAAGTAGTGATTCCAAAGTCTTAGTTGGTTTTTTATTATTTGCTTTTCATTGTTTTACAGCTTGGTATGAATAATTGTTAAGTCTTGGGGAACTATTCACTAGCTGCCGTGGCTTCGCACGAGTTTTTTGGAATAAAGAGTACCCTATATACATTATTCCAGGTCCAACTTTTTATGTATGCACAATTTTAGCTGGATCCATTGCCCTCCAGCCCTCCAGGAGGGCATTTCTGGCAATATTATCAACTCGATAAATATGGCAAGAACTGTCAAAATGTTAGTCATAAAATAGTTATAAACAAGCGTATTCCCAAAATCTGCAATTCGATATTTATGAAGGGGTTTTTGTTTGATGAGTTGCTCGATAAATCGCACGAGAATGCAGTATCTGCCGGTATTCGATATTTATCTATAGTATAAAATTTGACTTGTCTAAGTGCTTATTTTGTAAGCCTAAAGAGATAAAGTTATTGATTCTGATTCTATCACTTGATATTTTTATACCGTGATAATGAGTATCACTCGATAAAGTATCACGTGATACGCAAAATTGGCCTCCTGGTCCGTTACCATGTCTGTAATGTTGTGTTGTACTAAAAATAAATACATCAGTAAACAGGCAACTTCACATCGAATAAAAGTTGTAAAAAACCTGCTGTAACTTTTCCAATACTAATAAAAGTTGAACATTGTGAACAACTCATGGCGAGGCGGTTTTTTGCATGGTAATTGCAACTTTAACCATTTTTCGAGTACCTTGTCGATGACACGGCTCATTTTGTTTACTCGATAGCCATTTTGGGTGATTATTGTTAAGGTTTTTAATGCTTATTTTGATTTTATTATTCAAGTGCTCCGGTTAAAAAATGCTAATAGTTTTATAATTTGAAAAGAATATTTGCTTGGTGTGCATTACAGTTATGGTCTGTGGAATCTACACTAAGTCAGAAACTTGTGCTGTAGATATTTGAAATTTATAAGAATTATTTAGTTAATAAATATACCAGAAGTAAGTTTTCTTTATTATCAAATGACGTTAAAATATATTTAAAAAAATCTAAAAATAACAGATTTTATTGACGGTATCCTTAAAGGAAGGATATCGGAAGTTATGATCTTTCCAAAATCAAATCATGGTTTAAATTAATTGTAAAATCGGTAAATAATTTTGTTAGTTGAAATAAAATCAGATTAACCATGTTAAATTACGATATCCTTACAATCGCTTCACCATAAATATGGTATTGTCTAAGAATGCACATTTTGGCATTGTACCTTTGATGCAAGAAACTACAGATGAAAGGAAGGAGGCATGTCAAAAGTATCCATTTCGAAACCATTCTATCAATCTCTCCGGCAATTAGCACCGCAAGCTCTATCAAGAGTTTCTTTCATCTATGGACAACTCTGAGACGATACCATTGTTTGAGATGATACCATTGTACACAAACAAATAATAAAGCGATTGGTTAGTAGTATTCGGCCGCTGATCATACATGGATCTGAAGAGCATGTGTTACAAAAGGTTAAAAACCTATTAAATATTCCAATAATTAGACAATAGCTATATCCTGAAAAAAATGGCGGATCCGAGAGCTGTAGCTATTCGCTCATAAAATCAATACGGAGAATATTACTCTCCAAGCAATCGAGAATAGAGACAGCAAGGCTTCATAAGCGGCTTGCTTGAATAAATTATATTCTCCGTTTGAAGATAGCATCGCCGGTAATATATTCACACGGTGCCTCGTAGATCAGCATCAGACAATAGAGAATACATGGTTATTAATTTGGTATAGGTACCCGCATTACCCACGTGTTCTTTTGTTCAGGAATTGTTGGCTGTGAGACGCACACCGAGCGGGGAAGTCGAAGGAATAGAATATACAAGGTTATTGGTATTCACTAACACTGCGTGAACTTTAGACTCTTCCCATCATCACGAACACGTTGGTGATGACGCCCACGTGTTCTTTTTTTCAGGAAATGATGGCTGAAATGCGACTACGAGCGGGGAAGTCGAATCATAAAATATACAGGGTTATTGTTATTCACTGATACTGCGTGAATTTTTGGTTCTGTCCATCATCACGAACACGTTGGTGAAGACGCCCACGTGTTCTTTTTTTTAGGATATGATAGCTGGAATGAGACGCACGAGCGGGGAATTCGACGGAATAGAATATACAGCGTTATTGGTAATTCACTAATGAGTGTGAACTTCAGTTCTGCTCATCATCACGAACACTTTGGTGAAGACAACCAACGTGTTCTTTTTTTCAGGAAATGATGGCTGGAATGAGACACTCGAGCGGGGAAGTCGAAGTAATATAATATACAAGGTTAATGGTAATTCCCTGACAATGCGAAAATTTCAGGATCTGCCCATCATTATATTATGTATATCAGTTATCTAGATCCCATAACACAAGCTCTGCTTAGCTTGGGGCTAGATAATGCTGTATGAATTGTTATGCATTATTTATTTATTTTAATTTAGGTTCAGCATTGCACCTGTGTGAAGTCGGACCGGGTCGCTAGTTTATTTATATTTGCATAGATGTAGGTTAATTAGGCTAGATCCGGAATAACACATTGGCTTATCCTAAAAATCAGTTCCCATTGGTATTGAAATAAACTTAAAACGTTCCCATAGCGTGCTTCCGAAACAGCGCTCGGAAACGAATTATGCGATAAATCTACCTATATCGTTTGATGAAACTTGATTCGTTAGTAAAACAAATAATTGAACAAAATCAATTGAACAAATAACCATTAAAATAGTCAGTAATGCCATCACTGCACATTTTGTATAAGTTTATATTAGACTAACTTTATGCGCTTGTTCACTATGTACATTTTAGAAAAAAAGTCATAATATGTAACATTCTAACGATGGTATGTATGTATGTGATATCCACATACATAATGTGATATTCATACACATCGTTAACTAGTCCACCGCTGGTCGGTAGTCTCGGTAGGGGTGTCGATATTTTTTTCAACACAATGATCATTTTTTTATGGAATCGTAGAGCGGATCATTAGGTGTGTAAATTTTATGCAGGGCATTGACCTCTTACTTACACCAATACCATTGGAACTAGAGACAAAATGTGTTTTTCAATCATAGACCTAATTTTTTTTTAATTCACGTCGAATAATACTAAGACCCCGATTTTGAAACTATGCTCTGTCTTCGATCTGATAATATGGATAAATATCATGTGATAAATATAGAGTACGTACCGTCAAAATCTGCATTCTCGTGCGACATATCGAGCAACTCATCAAAGAAAAACCCTCGATAAATATAGAATTGCAGATTTTGAGAATACGATTATCACTCGATATTTTGACAATTCGTGCCATACTTATCGAGTAGATATATTGCCAGAATTGCCCTCCAGGGCCGCACCGCTACAGAACAGCTCAAAAAAGTACTGTTCTGAAGTTTATATAGCAAATTTTAATATGGTTTTCACTCGTAACTATTATTATTATATTATTTATTAGCATTTTGCTAATACTGACGAGCGAGACTGTCACAATTATTGCTGATATGAATTATTTCTTCATAAACAATGAATTTAATCAGCTATTTACTTAGCAGTATGATCTATTACTGAGGATTAAATGGAAAATTAAATGCAAACTCAGTAATATTACAAGTGATTTCGCTGAGTTTGCATCAGTTTCATGAGTGGTCGTTATTTTTAGAATGAAATAGGAAAATTAATTAGTAATGGTGTCTGAAAGATTTTTATAAACGTTTATTTACTTTATTATAGTCCTTTTTATTAGTTCAAAACGTAGGCTACTGGATATAATTAATAAATAATGCTGGACAATTCACACAACATTATCTAGCTAAGCAGAGCTTGTGTTATGGGTACTAGATAACTGCAACTACACTACATAGATATATATTTTTTACTATACATAGAAAACATCCAGAACACCCTGAACAAATATTGGAGATCGTACAAACATTTCGCCAGAGGCGGGAATCGAACAAGCAACCTCCTGCGTCGCGAGCGGATCTTCGCCCACCGCGCCACAGAGATCGTCAAATCTTTGGATGCACCATAATTAAGCGCAGATAAGCATTGCTAGACCTACCAGAGGAAGGTCAGCGCTTCCATTTCGGTCCATTTCCGTTAGTTTTCGACACCTACACTGCGATCACCAATCCGCCTGCCAAGTGCGGTGATTATGTTCACTATACGTGACATAGCGAGCAATCGTTAAAAAATCGACATAGGTAATTAACTGAATTGCACCGTTTTGCAATAGGCCTAGCCACTCTACAAACCGGCTGGTTCTACATCCGGCGGAGACATGTAGTACATTTTATTTTTATGCCGTCGGTATTATGTTCGCTCTCTTGCAGTTTAATGCCTGTAAACTGCCAGCGAGAACTAGGTACTACCTAGTTACATAATCTAAGGTACAGTTTACATATCTTCACATCATCTCTGAGAGTTGCCAGGGTTTCCATCAGTAAAGCCAAGATAAAACCTAAACAAACTGGCTTCTACCCGCATCACGATCTGTCACTCGAGACCACCATTACGAGTTTTGTGGATTTTACTTCGCTCGAGAGGATTCTCTTCATTTTCCTGTTCCCACGACCGATTGATGCCCTTTTGAATTAACGTCCTTTTTGTTGGGAATGTTTTTCAGGACGTAGTTAGTTTTGTGCGACTTATTTGGTGGTCAAAATAATATAATATTTGTTTATTATTTTTATTGACCAAGAAAATAACAATCAAATAATATAAACAAATTAAACTAGTACATATTTACAATTGAAACAATTGAGTTAACTGCAGACTGTTGCAAACAATCTACAGGTAGCTCAACTGGTCCATTTCAAAACCAGTCGGAAGCGTCCGCCCACCAAAGCCAACCCCGCCCCGCCAACCAAGTTTGTATTGTAAAATGGATAATCTACGGATCTATTGGTCCTATTCGGTTTAAACTCAAAGCGTTGAGTGCTTTAGCTGCTATCCAGGTATTTATCACGTGAGCAAAGCCACAGGGAGAATGTAAGAGCGCGTGCTCACGGCGACTTTTTGTAGCGATGACACAAAAAGTCACCGACAGCATCGCTACTGTATAGATGCAAATGCACGCCCATCTCAGACACCATCGGGAGAATGAAGAGTGGAGAGGGGTGCTCACGCGTTCACAGGCATTTCTGTATCGATGCTGAATCGCGATAGAATCGCGACTGTATCGATGCGAACGTACCCGTCAGCATCGCGATAGCATCGCTACAAAAAGTCGCTGTGGGCGAGCGCTCTAACTTCGTGCCGTACTCGTGCGTGTTCGATGACACAAACTATAACTTCCGACATAACTTATAAAGTTATAATAATTCAGAGCGTCTTCTCGAGAGTTCGATATCAGAAACAAGTTGTTAATCTATCGGAAGGGAACTAGTCTTGGGTTATACTAGGCAAAATCCGATACCTGTGACTTACGTTACTGTGAATACTTGAGATATTTGCGTGGCTTTGAACTCTCTCAGCTTCGTGACTTCATACTCATTAGATTATAGGGAGGTGCATGCAAAGGTTATTTATACTAGTCTTGGGTTATACTAGGCAAAATCCGATACCTGTGACTTACGTTACTGTGACTTCAAAATATCTGTGACAAATACCTATGACAAAATACTAGCCAGTATTTCTACCAATCACGTACAAATGAATTTATACGTGAGTTTTAGTGATTGAATAATATATTAATTGTAGCGATGACTGAGTTAGTAGCAGTAGCAAGTAGATAAACCGAATAAATTTAAACGGTATTTTCTTCATCAACTTTGTTACATTGCGGTCATTTCAAATTTTCAAGTATACAATACTAGGTGTGTCTCATTCTGACTTAGTGGTATTATCAAAAAGAGAATACATATAGAAGCAATATTATCTAGCTGAAGCGAAATATTGCGTCGGTACCTAATAAAATAACAACGATAACAAGATCGTGCACTCATGACAAGCACTGCCTGTGAGACAGTCACAGATATATTTAGTTTCTGTCACTGTGAAATACCGCCAATTTTCTATACCTGTGTCTTTTATCAGTGACGATAAATACGCCTCAAGCCTAAAGGGAATACTTGAGATATTTGCGTGGCTTTGAACTCTCTCAGCTTCGTGACTTCATACTCATTAGATTATAGGGAGGTGCATGCAAAGGTTATTTATACATATGACCTAGTTAATTGTACATACGTATTGTACCTACTATTTCGTATTGTATTAGGCTTTATTAACAAAGGAAATTACAATTATGAATAGAATATTTCTCTACGTATTGTACCTACTATTAAGTATTGTATTGTACCTAAATATTGTATCTCATTAGATCTGAGAAATAATAATAGCGTGAAATATTGATTTTCACAAAGTTTGTCTGGAAAAATGAGAGTTTATTTCTGGTATTTTTGTAATTTTTTAACCTCTGATAAAACAGTAATATAGAGTGTTTCTGTGTTTTTGCATCGACTCCCAAACGGATAAACCGATTTAGATTTAGTTTCTAGTTTGAAAGGAGAGATTGAATTAGTTATTATGTAAAAATAATCGATGTAGTAATTCAAATCTTAAAAAAAGAAAATTTGCTTCGGGCGTTACCAAATTTATTTCTTCTGTAACTCAATCCTTGACTTTTAAAACTTGACTTTGTTCAAACTCCGTTTATTCTAGCGGCAATAGTACTTTTATTCGATGACTAAGCCATAATTAATGATCTAATTATGTTTAAAGTACAACATTATAGCTTTAATTTGATAAAAATCTTTATTTAATAAAGAATTTATCACACTACGAAAGTTTTTATAGTAAACTATGGCGTGTTTTAATAAACGATAAAACGACTTCAAATTCCCTTACTTTTACAATTATTTTAAGTTTTGCGGGATAAATACTAATCCCCTGGGAATAAAAAAATTATGGAACCCCTTCGGAATCATTTTCTATACAAAACTGAAATAATTTTCAAAATCGGTCCATAATTGGCGTAGATACCGCATACAAACATACAAAAAAAAAATAACACACAGACGAATTGAGCACCTCCACCTTTTGAAGTCGGTTAAAAATCAATGCTCTCCTTAAAATTTATATGTACATCGTCATCATCGTTTTTACATAATAATCAATTTAGTATTGACAATTCATTTATTTTAAGACAATTCATTTATTTTAAATACTGCGCAGACAAATAATGCGGATTGCTGGCGCTCAACGTGTGGGTTATCGTCTGTAACTTCAAGTTGTACATGAGGTGGTGCAGATTGGCAACTTATAGTGGCGCACTACTCTCACTATTTGTAAACTTTTATGGCGCGACATTATGTACAATATTTCCCTCTCTCTGCGTATGCAGTGAGGCTTATTATTCGACAAAAATATAAACCTATACTATCACAATTGGTCCCAATTTAGCATTTATAGGAAATATAAAATTACTAGCTGCTGCCTTCGCCCGCGTTTTATCGGGATAAAAAGTACCCTATAAGTTATTTCACGTCCCAAACTATAGCCGTTTCAGCCCAATCAGTTCAGTAGTTTTTACATGAAAGAGGAACAAACATCCATACATCCATCACAAACTTTGAAATTTATTATTATTATATTATTAGGACGGTGCTTGCTTAGGTACAGTAAATTTTGGCCGAATGTTGGCGTCGCCAGCTAGTCTTAATGGTAAAGAGGCATGTGCACAGGACAGTTTACAGTGCACAAGTGTGGTCGTAAACACAGGTGCACCCTTTAATCCCTCACTCTCATAATTCGACGAGACTGAAAACTACCACGACCAGGGAGGCCAGGTGCCGGACCAACGCCTTTACGTGCTTCTGAGGAACGGGGCCTTAACACCGCCAATTTCCTGACTCCGGCCTGCTACTGTGAATTTTTCGTAAATTCCTGTAACAAATTCCCATAACACAAGCTCTGCTTAGCTTGGGGATAATGCCGTGTGAATTGTCCAGTATTATTTATTTATTTATTAAATTATTGGCCTGACCCAGGATTTGAAATCAACACCTCATAGGAATTCGAGGCTCCGCAGATGAATGGGATCGCTAGCTTATCGAAGGCTGTGTACTAAGGATGGGAGTTATTGGATATTTTGACTACCGGTTATTAGTTGGGTATTTTGTTGCTAGTACCAACTGGTACCCAATAACGTTACAATACTCTATACCTGTTCTGATTTCTACCCAATATATTTCTAACCGATTTGGTTAGAAATACCATCTAACCGATTTGGTTAGAAATACCATCAAACCGTTTTGGTTAGAAATACCAAATACGTGTTGCAGCTACATAACTTTACGGGTGAACGGTCCGCTAGTACCTATGCGTAGATGATAGTTAGGTAAGTATAGGTATTGAAGCGTTGGGTAGTTATGGCTCACGGTCGGTTAGGCGCGATGCTCGCTTTGCACAGTTATTCCCTCGCGGTATGCGGATTTTACAATAGCGTTAGATATTTTAGGACCATGCTAACAGGTACTGATTTAGTTATTGAATACCGGACTCATCTCTACTGTGTACTCGTCACAAAAAGTTAAAAGGTTTGGCTTTTGGCTAAGTTTTTAGGAGATTTTGTAAACTAACAACACACAGGTGATGGGAATGAGCCAGATTGTTTGGTTTAATCAACACGTACGCCTAGGTAAATTGTTGCTGTAATAGGTAAAGTTGATTTAAAATAACATTAACCAATACATAATTTGTTTCCAAGTCAACACGTCCGTTTTAATCCAAACTTTGGTCGCGGTTACAAACCACATTGATAAATTATTGTACGTAGCTGTTTTCAATTTGTTTTTCATTTACGTGAGATACCTAAAGCCACAGCCCGAAGACGTATAAACTAGGTCTATTATTAAAGCCCTTGCATGTGTCGTCTCCTGCGGTTTACGGCAGCGAGATGGAGTACGTGAAAAATACTGGTTGCCAATACTTCAAATTCCGTATATTACAAAGTTTTTTGGGACAAATACCCTAAAATAATAAAATCCCTCTGGGATAAAAGATTCGGTAATATTTTACTTCGGTATTATTCTCCATACAGTAGCGAAATAATTTTTAAAATCGGTCCATAATTGACGAAGAAATCGGCGAACAAACAAAAAAAATACGTACAGCCGAACTTAGAACCTAGAAATCTAACCTTGTTATTTGTTAATGGATGGGTAAAAAAACAAAACCTCTTCGAGTGTATTTAGTTATCGTATGTGCAAAACCGGTCGCAGGGAAGGGAGTCGATGGATGGAGGTGGCTCAGGACCGTTATTTGCGTCGTATAGGTGAGGCCTATGTCCAGTAGTGGACGTGTATGGGCTGATATGATGATGATATATATAATCAGCCAGTAAGTGTTTGTTTCGCTCCCTATCCCTCGCGCCGTTTGCATACTTATTACACATGATGGTGACCAAGTGATACATGTAAACAACAAAACTCCAAGTGAGTTGCAAAAATTATCAATAAATAAATTCAAACAAGTTGTCAATATATCCTTCGTAAAAAGTCTTATTACAAAATATCAGATTATCTAGAAAATAAAAAAGATTGGGACGAGTTTTCCTCCAACTCGAAAACTAACTACCAACAAGTTAAAGATTTCTTGTTCGCTTCTTTACTTTACCGTATAAAGATTGATTTCCGTTCACTGATTGAAGTGAACAATAACTCAAAGCGATCACTTTATTTCCTAGTTTTACTTATGTCATTTGAATGTTGTGACGTGTCCAAGACTCCTGTAGGAAAGGAAATAAAGCACTTTGCTAGATGATAATCTCCTGTTTCAGGAATTTAGTTGCCCGCCAATGCAACGCCTTGGATCAGAAAAGGAAATTAGATTCAACCGAGTCCTCCGCGACTTGCCTCTGTTTGCTTGTTGTGCATGCATCTTGTGAACTCTCTGCATATTTAACTTTGTCGTGGAATATTTTTTTCAACTCGGCACTCAATGTTACACTTGCATCATCATAATAAAGATTTGGAATCTCAAAAATGCGATTTTAGCGATTATTTATTGTTAGGATTAAAAACCTAAAGTAACGCGATTTAGTAAACAAAGTTACTTAAATAAGAGTGTAATAATAAAACAAGAACTCAAAATGAAACAATTGTGATTTTAGAAATATAAGTAGGTGTAAGTAGATAAATTATATATAGTATATAAGTAATATAAATATGTACACCTAATAAAAATCTGATTGTGAAATCATAAATCTAATACCTACTATATTTAAGTGTTAAGTGTGTTCTAGTTTTCTGTAAGACTGATTTTCTAAAATGTAATAAACGATATCTTCAGATACTCGTATTGTATTTTATGCTGATGTGTATCCAATCATCCAAATAAAAATAAACATTTTGAATTATAATTATATTACTTTTAATTACCTAAATCCTAATTATATTTATTTATTTTAGAATTTTATGCAAACTTACAGATAGGTACACAAAACATAATTTACTATCAGAAATATACATGCTGGGTACATGTCAGCTGAAAGCCAATTATACATTTCCACTATAGGTTACTAATTAGATGAAAACAACCCCATCACTAGACCCTACATTGTCATTGGTGCGCAACGAGGAATAAAAACTTAACATTTATACCTACTGAATGATGCGCACCAGAACGGGTGCGCTATGTGGAAGTACTTTGGAGCGCTTCATCTGGGTGCGCATCATCTGGGTGCGCTACGAGGAATGCCTCATAACAACTACTCAGAAAAGTACAGTTGTTCGTAGTGGAGTGGTGTAGGTCGTAGAGGCGTAGAGCTTCTACGGCGTTGAGCCTCTACAGCGTAGTTCCTCTATACCCTCAATAAACGAGCTATACGAAAAATGTACCAATCTTTTACATTTAATAACGAAATATCTACCAATGACCTTACTGATCAACCTACCAAGTGCAGGAGAGCCCAGTTATTCATTTATTTACTTATTGAGATTTTATGCATACAGGCATTGTTCTTAGATGTAGGTAGTCTAGTGGGTACACAATGCATAAAAACCCTGTCAGGGCGCAACAATTATTTTACAATTATTTTCTATTAGAATAAGTAAAAGTAGGTATGCTTGATTATATAAGTTGAAGTTGTAGCAAAGATGTAGTTATTAACAAGTAAAAATAGATACATATGCTAATTTGTCAATAATATTCGTACAATGTCAAATAATTTCACAGAAAATAAAATTAAAAATCTATATTATGATTGGGCAGGTACTAACTTAATCTTGTAGGTGATGATATCCTAACTTAATCTGTAGGGAAGTTATCACACAAAAAACACATTAAGGTCCATCGCGCGATTTCATGATAGCCTATATGTTCTATGTCACGTCATGACAGAAACCACCACGATTAATAGGACTTATACAAGCGAATATGCAAACAGAAACAGTGTACTGTTGACTGCATGAGTTATGTCCTTATAAATACCATTCTGCATTGTGCGCTGATGTTTCATCTCACCTATCATTGCTGTTGGATTTATGTTTCTAAGCCCATAGTCATGCATGATCGTTGACGGAGTGAGATTTGGTTGCTGACGGAATGAGATTTGGTTGCTGATGTAGCTAGATAAGGTTGCTGTTGCTGTGATTTTTGGGACCAGTATAGCAATGTTATTGCTGCAATCGTGTTTGTCTCGAACTTCTTGATGAACCCGATGATATAATTCGCCCGCGGTCAGAATGGCATGAAACCATTTGGAACTTATAAAAAAACCAGTCGCACATTTACTTTGGCGAGGTTCCGTCCCATTCTGATCGGCACGGATTGTTACAAAATAACAGATTATCTAGAAGATAAAAAAGCATGGGACGACTTTTGCTCCAACTCGAAAACTAACAACCGAACAAGGTAAAGGTTTCTTGTTCGCTTCTTTACTTTACCTTAAAAAGATTGAAGTGAACAAAAAATCAAAGTGATCACTTTATTTCCCTGTTTTACTTATGTAATTTTAATTTTGTGACCTGTCCAAGTGTCCTGTAAGGTCTAAAGGAAATAAAGCACTTTGATATTTGATATTTGAAGACTCGCATATTAAAGAGTCACACCAAAGTCGGCGGGTTTGTATCACTTCGGATTCGGACCACGAACAGTTAAATCGCGCGAGCTCAAATGAAAATAATTCTGAATAAACTATTATTTTTAGTGTATCTTCGGCCCACTCATCGTTTGTTACTATTTTTATCAGAAATAATTATAAAGCTGTACTTTAGCACAGCCTCACCCTTGCACCATCACTTGCCACGCTGCTGTACGTGCCAGCAGCGTGGCAAGTGTTTCGGATATTAATTACAGGTCTTTGCTCCAACTAATTAGTTCTATGGAATGTACAATAGGTTTTGTTTGACGACCTCTGTGGCGCGGTGGGCGAAGGTCCGCCTGCGTGCAGGAGCAACCTCCTGCGTCGCAGGCGGACCTTCGCCCACCGGGTTCGATTCCCGCCTCGGGACAAATGTTTGTACGATCTGCAGATATTTGTTCAGGGTGTTCTGGATGTTTTCTATATGTATAATAAAAAAAAATCTATATATGTAGTGTATTATATTAAGTATATCAGTTATCTAGTAGCCATAACACAAGCTCTGCTTAGCTTGGGGCTAGATAATGCTGTGTAAATTGTTCAGCATTATTTATTATTTTTGTTACGAAGTCTGACTCAAAGTATCCACTTTAAGCTACTATGAACTTATGCTCTCCTGGTTATAATCTATCTAGATTCTAACCAGGAGGATAATTTCATAGGAGATATTAATAAAGATGAATCGATCGAATGTGAAAAGCAAAGCTTTTGCACGAGCAACCGAATAGTTGACAGAACACTGTCGTCGGCTGCCTGCCTACAATATTCATACACTGAAATATCGCTCCAACCCGCAGAGCTATGTCGGCGACTTCGGTGAGTAGATTCCGTTTAGGACCTTAAACTACGCTAAGACCTATTCAAAAGTGGTCCCAAAACTTCCGACAAAAGCGAGCAAAGCTTAAAATTTCTTCAGAAAACTAAGTTATTTCTGAGAACAATGGTTGGGTTTTCTATCAAGCTGAATTAGCGGACGGTTTTTGGATTCTACACAGTTTTAATTGGCTTAGACTTTTGGTACTTTTCAATTAATTTATTTTTAGGATATATTTTGTTCATAGCTCTTGTTATGTAATAAAACTGAAAAAAAGGTTTATATATAACGGGATATTTGATATGATTTATTGCGTTGAGTTTTCCTATATTTGGGCTCAGCTTGTATTTGTATTGTATTTCTTTATCAACCAAAAATCTAAAGTATTTTCCATCCTGTATGATGGACCAACAAGTGACATCAAAAAAATTAATGCCTCAACCCCAGGGGTACCTGAAAATACCCCATGTAAGTTCCACAATTTTGCGTAGTTTTCCAGTTATTTTTTATAGTTGTGTTTGAGAATTTTCGGACGGAACGGTTAAAACTGTTTTTTTGTGGAGTTTTAGGAACCAAGCAACTTATTTTTGTCTATTTTGTAATTTCTATGGCTAATTAGGATAGTAAATGGACCAAATTAAACTCAATATGGCGATGTTTTTTTTATATTTATATATTAGTATTTTTTTGTTAATTTCGTCTCAGTGTTTGCGTGGTTGTTCACATGATCATGGAATAACTGAAATATATGAAAAACTCAAAACAGTAGAATCAAAATAACCATTTACTTTAAACAGAACACATAATACAGTTTTAAGAAGTTTTTCAAAAATGCTTTTGTTAGTGAATTGATTTCGATACATCGTTTATTTTATTTTATACTAGCTGCTGCCCGCGCCTTCGGGTGAAGGCGCGGGCAGCAGCTAGTATAAAAAGCGGGTGCTTTTTGTCGGGATAAAAATAAGCCTATATGTTTATTCCAGGTCCCAAACTATACCCATACCAAATTTTAGCCTAATCGGTTCAGTAGTTTTTGCGTGAAAGAATAGCGGTCCTGAGCCGCCTCCATCCATCGACTCCCTGCGACCGCTACAATGTCGTCCATCCACGAGTGGATGGTCTCCCATATAGGGGATATTTGCCATAATCACCATGCTTGGCAGGCGGATTGGTGATCGCAGTGTTGGTGTTGAAAAATACTCAGAAGGAAGCTGCTGCCCTTCCTCTGGTAGGTTCTATGCCATGTCAAAATAACCAAAGGGCTTGTATTACACATTGCGAACTATATGTATGTTTGTACATATAGGGGAAGCCGCAGCGTGCACAAAAGTTTTACTAAAATATAAATGAAACAGAAAATCTGCTTATTGCATTTCCTTTAATGCTGAAAAGAAAGTCTGGTGGATGCCAAAAATGTTGTTGTATTTTATTCCTTACTGCTTAATAACCCTGTTATATAAATAGAAAATGAGATCAAAGAAGTAGAGAAACTTGTAATTATTGTTATAAGAGAAGAAAAAAGGTCAAAAACGGACTTAATTAAACGTTCCATTGGGCGGCGATCGTAGAGTAATAATTTGGGCTCTGAACTTTGTAAGATGACACCCAGAAAATTGCAGAAAGAACAGTAAACATCCCTTTCGGAAATAGCTTGGTGTCACTATACTAAATAAAGTAAATAAATACAACTTAATGGCTAGTAGGTATGGATTCACACAAAACGAATTTTTTTTTCGTTTTCTGGCGTCAAAGTTGTTCCTACCTACTGCAGATTTAAATAAATTGGCAAAGTGTGTGTCAGGCCTAAAGACAGAAAATAAATAGTAGTTATTCTCTGTAGTACATCGAGCAAAGAGCATTCAACATTTTTGTGTAGGAGCAGACATATCAACCGTCCGCCATTTTGAAAAACCACTCGTTGACGTACAAATTATGTGTGTAAATTATTCGATCTTTAGGTATTATTTACTCTTAGTTCGTGATGAAAATTAGAAAGTTAACTTCCGAAGGCTTCGGGGGTTCTTTATTAATTAATAGCTTAATTTAAAATATAACCTGTGGGCATTTTATAAGCGTTGGTTTTAGAGCTTTATGGTTTATTTGAGTTTATGAACAGTAAATTTCTGTGGACGTGGGTATTTTTTCGACCGAGGTTGAAAATTTATGATTTCGTTTATCGCATCGGTAAGGAGTATTTTTCAAGAAGTACTGATGGCAAATTTGATATCCTTTAATTTTACTTTTATTTGATTCAAGGCAAGCTGAAAATCAGCTAACACGTGTCTCTGAATGATTGCATACATACATAGGTACTTAATTTTCATACGTTTAGCGTACCACAGTTCACTTGTTTTCGGCATTTTCGATAAAAATAAATGTCAATTTCACTATTAAATCGGTGTATTGTTATTTCGACCCACAGTTTTCACCACAAATATTAAATTGTTATTTCGACACAAAATATATTGTCATCTCAACCCACGATAAACAAAAATAACATTTTTTTTGCATTTTTACCCAAAAAGTATTGTCATTTCATCGGTTTCGGTTTCACACACGGATGCTTCTTTACGCTATGAATAACAAATGAATGAAGACCGATTAGTATTTTTGAATTTTTTGTGTACTATTCGCATAATTTAGGTTTGGCTCACCACATATTTTATAGCCCATAGAAGAAGGTTATCTATTGATTTAATAATCGTTTGAGGGTACCTTGCCCTCTGTTCAAAACATTTGCTATTTTTTAAAATGTGTTTTGTACGTTTTAGAGGGGTGCTTTATATTTTTGCCCAGCGCTGTAGTTTCTTTCACTGACATCTTTCTCGCTTATATTTTTTTCGCTTAGCAATAAGAAATATATATTTCCGAAGGCCCGTTGTTACATCTGAAGATATAGTTCAATTGCTCTGTCCACTCTCATTATTTGTATAGTCGATTCATTCACTTCGCCTTTGATGTCATCCTAATCCTGTAACCGACAACTGAACTCCTGTAACGGACAACTAAAGTCCTATAACCGACAACTAATGTCCTGTAACCGACAACCATTTTCTAAAGTTATTTAAACTTTTTTTTAAAGTTTTTATTAATGAACTTTGTTATGGCAATATGTTGCACAACGCGTTAAATTAGAAAATAATGGGCAAGTGTGTGCAAGTACCTACAGAGTTCTGTAATATTCTGAAACGTGATATAAAATGATTGAAGTGAACATAAACCATGATCACTTTATATCATAGTTTTACTAGCAGTTTTACTGTAGTTTCTGTTATTTTAAATTTCAGACGTGTCCAAAAGTCCTATAAGGTCTAAGTAAAAAAAGCACTTTGAGGTTAAGTTTATAATATGAGTAATTTCTAATTAACACTTTATTAACTACACCCAACAGTGGGTGCCATAAGGGACGTAATGATGGGTAGACATTGCTATAATCCAAAAAATATGATTCAGGCGATGATGAATGATTTTTGACTGGTCAGGTGGTTGACTCAGTGGTGGAATCGGAAACACATTTCATACAGAGTGGAAAGCTTGCGGGTTCAACTCTCGCCTGGGTCGTATTTTTTTCACATCCTTGATTATAAATTGTATCAATTCAGACATCGCTAAAACTAAACTAATTTGGCAGTACTATAAATTATGCCACCTTTTTTCTTTCTATCGTTATGAAAAGGATGGCAACATTTTTAGTGCTATCATATTACTATAAAAACTTAGAACGGTGCGGTAGAATTATAATTGTGGGTAAACTCACACACTCACTCACTATCTTGGCGCATCAACACCGAAGTGGGTCTTGGCCTCCGATACAATAGATCACCACCGTCTTCTATCCTGCGCAGCCTACGTCCGGTCCGGTGCGAAGACTTGAAGATAGCGAAGGTGCTTCTCCACTTCGTCCTTCCACCTGTATCTAGGTCGGCCGACTGGTCGTCGGCTGACTGGCGCTCCAAAGAAAGCCCATTTTTCAGCAGTTTTGAGTGGGTAAACTCTACAAAAACAATATTTCTTTAAAATCGGTACGGAACCCTAAAAGTTGTATTATACCGGGCTGCCAAAGCTCGCTCCAAATATTTTTCACAAAAGACCATTCTGAATATTTAAGCGCGCGTGTTTTTAAAAGCGGTAATTCTGTATTGCTTCCAGGAGTAGTTAGTCTAGTGTTTCGGCTTATGGATTCCAAGGGATTTCTTGTTTGTTGTTTTGTGTTGGCAATATTGTGTTAAAAATCTTATATATAAAATTTCCATGTCACAATGTTAGTTACCGTACTCCTCCGAAACGGCTTTACCGATTTTTACCAAATTTTATATGCGTATTCAGTAGGTCTGAGAATCGGCTACTATCTATTTTCCATAAGTGATGAGGGTTGAAGGCAAAACAACGTTTGGCGGGTCAACTAGTATTTATATACATTTTGAAAACACGCTTTTTGTCTCTCTAAAAAAGACAACATAATAATAACTTTTTGTTACCTCTTTGGTGCCAAAAAACTTGGTCACGCAAAGTAGGTAGGTTAAGATGTTATTTATGCCTATTTTATGCGGTTATTTAGCAAGTCTTTAGCTAAATACATTTTTATTTCCGAAGGTATAATAGGATTTTATGGGTGAATTACTATATTCAAAAATTTGTTGATTTTATGGTGCTTTTTCGTTTCTCAACAAAAAGTAATTTCTGGGGGCTGCTCCTTTTTCGTTAAGAAACGTTTTGCATGACACCTTTGTGTTGAGTTTCGTTATTGTTACGAGTTGCTTTTCGGAAGTGAATTTTCGATACTTTCAAACTTGAATGGAACAACCGATCCTTTTGTCCAAGCCAGCCGGTTATTTTCCGAAACGTGCTTCGGATTTTTAAAGTCCGCTTTGAAAGCATTGAGGCCATATTTCGTTGATATATTGTTATGTAAATTGAGGCCGTTTTAGTGACGGGTGGAAGAAATACGTGTGTAACGGGAGCTAAACATTGCGGGGGTCTCGAATTTTAAATCTGCCGTCAGATGCAAGAAGGGTGCCAAGTATTAGGCGTAGGTTTTTGAGAATACAGTCATAAAGCAAGCTACGTAGATTTTTATTTAGATTTGTATGTATTTCTTGTATTTATTGTCGTGACGAATGTGAGTACCAAAACTCTTTAGGTTTTATGGTACAAAACTGACTACAAAATTGAATGTGTGTGATGTCCTAGTAAAAAAAATTAAGAAATAAGTACAAATTTTGTATCTTGTTGTTTTTTATACAGTGAGAAATCAAAGTTTAAGTCAAGGTTGCATAGGCGAATCGCTCTCAGTCATAAGGCTGCTTTTTTTACTGTTTCTTATTTTGTATTTAGATTAATTTAAAGTACAACAAAGTCATTCAGTCATTTATTTAAGACCTCTATACTTTCAAAGTAGCAGCTAGGCTAGACTACAGATTGAAGCTAATATGATGCGGTAGGGTAGATTAAATTTAATGTACAATTATGAAACTTTATTGACATAGAAAATAACAATCAAATAATATAAACAAATTAAACTAGTATTTACAATTGAAACAATTGAGCTAACTGCAGACTGTTGCAAACAATCTACAGGGAGCTCAACTGGTCCATATCAATACCAGTCGGAAGCGTTCCCAAGAGGCTGGCTGCATTGCCCCGCTGTATGGCAATGCTAATGCGCTGCGCCAGATACTCGCCAGCTCTCGGGTCACGCGTCGCTTCGACCAGACACTCAGGTAATTTTTTGAAAACCCAGAGAGTCTCGGTACCCTGTGGACCTAGGGTCGTGACTCCAAGGGGAGCAAATGCGTAGGCTCTGTCGAGACCTGCATATTTGCGCCTCTTGAGATCCTCGGCCTAATCTGCCGCCGAACCAGCCCTTACAGCGGTCCTCGAAAGATGGGAAGGCGCAAATGTGTCGACACATGTACTTTAAAATATTAAAAATCTTGATCTGGCAAACCTATAAAATTACGAATTCAAGTACCAGAAAAATTCACACCCACATTTCAGTTCATAAAAATTCGCTAGAAAGCACTCGACCGGGATTTCCTTGGATTTTCAATATTCCTCCATTAAAAGCTGCTTCCGTAAGTGCGGGTTCGACCTCGCAAGCATATTTCTCGCGTCGGGCAAAGCGAATTTACAATGCAAACCGTGCTGTCTACGACTCTACGTCACAGCAGACCTTTAGGCCAGGGTACAGGATGTGCAGTTAAATGTAGGGACTTTAATTGTGCAACAAAGTAATTTTGTACTTTACTTTCCTTCCCCTTCCTGACAGAAAAATACTTCAAATCTAGTATTAGTTTGCAAAATACCAAAACGTTTTCGTTTACTAACGCTGCTGACCAGTCATAGCTAGATGCTGATATAGTGCAAACCCATACTATCCACTTTGGAGGCTTTTTCTCAGTAGTCAGTGAAGTTAGTTTGCAGATTATAATGTATGGAGAACAATTTTAACGTAAACAGGTTATAAATTCATTAAATCAATTTCATTGACTATTTACTTTAATACTTGTTCTAATTTGTTTCTAATATTTGATTGTAATCTAATTTGTTTATCAAGTTTTCTTATACGAAATATGAGATATGACGTTCTCGATTTTTGATTTTGCTTCATATATATAAATAAAATAAAATAAAAAGAGCTTTATTTCCATATCACAATACTGTAAAAGAAACATTTTTAAAACATATTCTTTATAAGAAATTATATGGTTCAATTGAGAAAGTACACAAGAGTTATGAAATTGATAAGAAATTTTTGAATAGATATGTAGATGTCAGGTGTATCATGAAATTAAATAGAATTATTCTTGTCAGTATTATGTTTTTGGTGTCAATTTCTTAGTGGTATGGACCGCCTTCAGCGGTGTATGCCACTATATATATATATATACACACCTTCATTGCTAGACGACGGGACGTCACAAATATCGGTCCTGGGCCCGTACTCGTAAAAACGAAATCGAAGCTTCTGATTCTTTTTCGTGCAAACGCTAATCTTATGCAATCGACTTAAGAGTTGGTTTTGCACGAACACGAAAACGTAACTTCGATTTTCCTTTTCCGAGCAGGCTGAGCTACCGCCATCCATCGACTTTCTGCGACCGCTACGATGATTTTGCTTAGTGTGTACAAAGTCTTGCTTAGTGTGTACAAAATCTTGCTAAGTGTGTACAATGAGCAGCTCAGCTAGTTAACTTACTGTTTACGACATACTGTGAGCTAACACACATTCTGTTTCGGCTTGCCCACCTCCTTCCTTGTCACTCAAGTGTGGTCGTATATCAAGGAGACACGCCATCAGAAGTAGCTATGTCCATACGTGCTTTATCGTATCCCGCCCAAGACACGGCACAACAGACCTTCACTCGAGGAGTCCACTTAGAGTCTAAAGTACATGTATCCATACACTTATTGTTTTTTGCTAAAATACAAGAATCATACTAATAATCTAATAATATTATAAATGCGAAAGTTTGGATGTATGGATGGATGTTTGTTACCTCTTCACGCCAAAGCAGTCGCTCTAAGATTGTTCACTGATCGCGTGATTCAGCACAAAGCTAAGTTTGACCATTTTTGGCCAGTATTGAATAAAACTATGTTCTTTAGTTATGTTGTTCTTTATGGCTAAATAAATGTATCTTTATCAAATAATATAAACAAATTAAACTATTACAATTGAAACAATTGAGCTAACTGCAGACTGTTGCAAACAATCTACAGGTAGCCAATCTACAGGTAATCTACAGTGTCTGTGTTACCCCTTTATCTAAGATGGAGCACGCTTTCTCAAAAGTAACTTATTCACTCGGGATTTGAAGACTCCAAGATTTTACTCTACCGGAAAAACAGACGCAGGAAGTCACCTAGGCCTAGGTAACACTGCGTGCAAAAACAGGTAACAAGTAACAGTATATCATAATGTGTGTAGTGACTTGTCTTATCAGCAATCTGTTCCCTAAAACAGGATGAAGTAGAATTTTTAAAAACGGCAGATCATACAAATATTCTCAGTGCAGTGTTTGGTATAAAGGGAGTTACGCTTCTTCTACACCCCAGTGCCTCGAAAAGCATGTTAAGCTGTTGGTCCTGCAACTGACCTATCCCCGGTCGTGTCAGTCTACAGCCCCATCGGATTGCGAGTGAGGGAATAAAGAGTGTACCTGTGATTGCGCGCACACTTGTGCACTATATATGTCCTGCGCACCTGGATAGTCTTCGTTGAGACTATCCGCATCATCAACATCATCATAAGCGGACACTTATCCTCAAACAAGGCCTAGTTATGTATCTACGTGGAGTTTCAGTGAAAACGTTTAATTAGTACCTAAATTATTCCGCCTTGCTTTTACTAAGTATATTAGCAGAATTTCTAGTAACAATCTTCAAGGTTTAATTAAGCAGTAAATAACAAAAACAACACAGGTCGTGTGTTACCCGTAGCTAGAAATTTGCATGAAGTCGCAAAACGAGACTGCCCAAGGAAAAAATGTAAAATACGATGTTATTCCGTGAATTCATATAATAATTAATAACTTTATAAGCTTTTGCTGATTTAATTTTCACTGTAATTACCCAGATAAGATGATAAATTTATTGAAATTGAACAATAATTAATAATTATGTACATAATTTCTTGCAAAATTTAATATGAGAGCCCTCATCAAAATAAATATATAATGGTCTAATCTTATAGAATAATGCTGAATTATCTACACAAAAGCATAATCTAGCTTCAAAATAGATCTGATAAGGGTACTAGATACTTAATACATACGTAAATGCAGCGAGTTTTTACTGTATGAAACAATACATTTTTACTATACCATAGGCTTGAGGCGTATTTATCGTCACTGATAAAAGTCACAGGTATAGAAAATTGGCGGTATTTCACAGTGACAGAAACTAAATATATCTGTGACAGGCAGTGCCAGTGTCACGAGTGCACGATATTATATCGTTGTTCTTTTATTAGGTATCTACTCAATAAATCGCTTCAGCTAGATAATATCGCTTCTATATTCTCTCTTTGATAATATCACTATGTCAGAATGAGACACACCTAGTATTTTATACTTGGGCATTTGAAATGAATATCGCAATGTAACAAAGTTGTTACATTGCGTTACACACATACAATTCAAGAGGAATTTTCGTTACGTAGCGGTACTATTGCTGCAATAAATATATCATTCAATCAGTAAAACAATGAATTTGTACGCGATTGGTAGAAATACTAACTAGTATTTTGTCACAGATATTTTGAAGTCGCAGGAATGTAAGTCACAGGTATCGGATTTTGCCTAGTATAACCCAAGACTACTATACCAGTGCCAGGATGTTTTGTATGACCCGGGACAAATCTACAGATCAAACTAACTTTTAATAATAAATAAAATATTTATTTTAGTAACAATATTTGTGTTGATATAACTAGAAATAGAAATATTTATTATGCACGTCTTATAAACACCATGTATATTTAAAACTATAATATGGTACTTTAGAAGTACCATTATAAAACAAAAACGACATTGCTTATAACTTACATAAAATTTGACGTAACACGAAAAGGTCACTGGCTCAGCATAATGCTATTCCACTTGTCCCATACAGTGAATACATGTATAGATGCGTGCTGGTTTCCAGCGGTGCAAGTAAAAGCGCTACTCGCAACACCGGGTTATTCCATTTTTCCCCCTTAAGGGGGAATAAACTTAATTTCACAGGTTTTTTTCTTCGTTCGTCATCTTCAAGTGTGCTGCGCCACAGAGATCTTCATTAGGGCACACATTGCCTTGTTGAAGAACTGACATGTATGAATAATGACCACATTGCCAGGATGAAAAACCTAAACAGGGAAAGCTAACTGAGTTACTAACTCAAATAACCATCTGCTGAAAGTCGTGGGTAGATCAGGGTTCCCTTAAACCCCACTTCTCTCCAAAACGTGAGCGAAGGCACTTGCAGCATCTAGTTTATTATAATAGAACATAATTAAATCTAGATATACATATTCATATGGCCCTAGAAATACAGTGAAACCTATTATATACTATTTATAATAAGAACATAATTAAAGATTTTTTAATAATATCCCAAAAATTTACGACTCCGGCGGGATTTGAACCCGCGACCCTCCCCTGAATACGGGGATGCGCTAACCTACTGCGCCACGGAGACAAGTACCCGACCTGTCGAAAATCTTTGGGACTTATGGACTTTGTCTCCGTGGCGCAGTTGGTTAGCGCATCCCCGTATTCAGGGGAGGGTCGCGGGTTCAAGTCCCGCCGGAGTCGGAAATTTTTGGGATATTATTAAATTCTTTAAAATTACCCCAAGTGCGGGCATAAGCACTAAAATAACAAAAACCTTTAAGAACATAATTGTACCAGATGTCTATTATGAATAAATGAGTCGGATTCTGATTCTAATAAGTCCCAGAATTCATAGATGAAAAGTCAGCTTCTGCCTCTACCTACTCATCCTAACCCAAATCTGTTTGGCACACATAAAATCGGAAAGGTATAAGAGTTCTTATGTGATTACTTACAACTCCCACAAGTTGTCCCCTAGTATCGAAGAGTGTTTGTCGGGAGAACTCGTTCAATCAAAATTTAAGTTGATATTGGAAAAGTTTTGCAAAGTGATGCGTAGCGGGTACAGTCGCCAACAAAAATGCAAGCCTTATGTAAAAAGGAGACCACAGGCTTGCGAAATAGAAGTGGTTTTTCTCTCGTACATACCAAGAATAAAAAGAAAGAAACGTTTTATTTTTCCAGCAGGCCTGCTCAGAAAAGGAAAATCTAAGTTTCTGATTCGTTTTCGTGCAAAACCAAGTCTTATGTCGCTTGCCTAAGATTACCGTTTGCTTGAAAACGAATCAGATACTTCGATTTCCGTTTTCCGAGTAGGCCCCCAGGTTCAAAACATCATGCGCGCAAAATTTCAGCCTGATTCGTTCAGCCTGTACATATAATATGGATTGTGAATCTGAAATAAATGAGTTAATTTAGTAACTATATATAAACTTTCATTGCCCACTTCAATTCAATAGTCTTAAAAAAATAACTGGACTAGAGATAATTTTTTTCCTGTAATTTTTTAGTCCTGTAAATTCAAGATGCGCGACTGTGAATGATTTCATTCGAATTATTCGACTTGACAAGTCATTCGAACGATTCGAATGACTAGAGCAAATTAGTAACTAATTTGGTTAGTAATCGGGAGTCATTCGTTCGATTGCCTGAGTCGGTTTCGATTCAATCCCCGCAGGAGCGACGAATAATCCATTCATCACTCAAAACCATCGGTCGACTAACAAAGTCGAATCGGAGCCATGAATGATCCATTCGTAGAGACATTAGTAATTACTAACTAGTAGTTTCATTCGACTTTGAAGATTAGTATATTACTAATATTCAAGTCGAATAAGGAAATTAATAGTTATTCATCATTCGACTAGACAGATAATTCGCAGTCGCGCATCTTTACTGTAAATTGTTTTAGCTTTTTAAATAATTTATCATAATTTATTTATTACTCATAAAAGCTCAAATATAAATACAAGTACTTACACACACCTAGATAAAAACGAATACCATACGCGAATTTTTCAGATATATATTTTTATAGCAAAACTGATCCCATTTTCATTCTCCCTGCCTGTAAGCAAGCGAAGCTATGTCTGGTAGGATGATGCTGTGTTTGTATAAATTACGAAAAGTTTAGTGAATATTCGTTTGCACCTTGAGTGCAGCTGACTGTACAAAGTTACTAAAAGAAATCGTCGGTAGATAAGACATTTTACGGGAAACTCGAAACTAGGTTTTGTTTTCGGCGCTGGCCGGGTAAACTTGTTGTTCGTTGTTCTAAGTATTCAATTACTTTGAAACAATCTTGCTTAGTCAGATTTTTAGTAGAGACTTTTTGGAGATTGGTTTCTATATATGGTTCTAATATCAAAGATATTTTTTGTAAATAGAGACATTTATAAAAGAAAGCTTAAGGGCTCTTGTACGTTTTGTTAAATACGCGTGCCAAGCCGGGGCGAGCCGCTAGTCTGAAATAAATATATTATTATTATTAACCCGTTTCCTCCTTTAGATACGAATACTCCACCAACATTAAGAAATAGTCTTGTAGTCTATTGTAATGGTAGCATCGTCCAACGCGTGTTGTTTTAAATTTCCCTCGCTCCACGCTCACACGTCCGGGTTTACATCTTACGTGGCAAATATTACGTAATCTGGTAGCGGAACAGCTAGTTCAATCCATATAGGTCATTCAGGTCACAGCGGTTTCCTACCAAGCTCCCCCCTCCCCCCTCCCCCAGAGACAATAACCTTAATTAACCTGTTGTTAATCGCCAATACGTTTTTTGGCGATTAACAACAGAACACACTATACCTATCTATACAATCAACGGCAAAAGAAGCGAGCCGCAACTTTATTTTTTTAAATCTGTTCTTTACATTGCGCGTTATTTACGTTAAAATTAGCGCAAATAACTCTGATAACGAGTTAAGTTATGTGTTACGTTATATGTATCCATGGTAAACCTGCTGGGGTGCATGGGCTCGCTCATTAAGCTCATCACCAGTTAGAGTTAGAGAGCTTACTCTTACTGGCTCATATCTTGATTTTTTTATGGTCATTAGACCTTTGTTTATCCACGATCTCACCTGATGGAGAAAAGACGAAGTGGCCAACGTTGTACCAAAAAGGTTTAGAAGACACCTATTCACTCTTTTCTTGATTGTGATTAGCCATTCCATTTAACGCAGTATAGAACCAAAACCATCCTGATTTTCATAGTAAAATAATTAACTACGTAATAGGAAAGTGAACAGTGACCTAGCTTTACTCCTCTATAATTTCACTGGTGTTAAACACGTATGCACAATTAGACGCCCCTGCATCAGTTTTTAATTAACTCAAAGAAGCGGCCGCAGTTTCGTTGGCTACTTTTAATGAAATTTACTAACGGTAAAATATGAGGCGGAACAACGGGTAAGTTACACACAGAGAAAATTTGTTTCGAGTTGGTTTCACACTGCAGTGATTTTTATTTATTTTTCCAAGACCATTGTTTAAGAGAAAGGAGGAATGGGGACTGAAATGAGGGAAACGAGTCAAAGTTATAGTGTTATTTTCTATCGTAATGTCAATGTGTAGAATCAGTAGAAAGTAGATACCTACTAAGTACCTTACCTACCTACTTATATCACATCAAAATATCCCGGTTTAAGGCGCATAGTAATGCGACACTAGCGCCACTCTTTAGTTTTTCTTATATTATCGTTATGGAAAAGAATTACCAAAAGTTCTCACCGCCAATTGATAATACCCAGTATAAACTATTTTTTGATACCTCTGTAATAGTTTTGTTTCATTTAGTATAAGCAAAAAATGGTTTATTGCGTTTGGTGGCCACCAAATATCAAATATCAAAGTGCTTTATTTTCTTTAGACCTTACAGGACTCTTGGACACGTCACAAAATTAAAGTTACATAAGTAAAACAGGGAAATAAAGTGATCAGTTTGATTTTTTGTTCACTTGAATCTTTTTAAGGTAAAGTAAAGAAGCGAACAAGAAACCTTTACCTTGTTAGGTTGTTAGTTTTCGAGTTGGAGCAAAAGTCGTCCCATGCTTTTTTATCCTCTAGATAATCTGATATTTAGTAATAAGCCTTTTTACAAAAGATATGTTTGATAGCCGTGGGGTCGCGGCGTACGAATATCGACCCCTCCAACTCAACCCGTGGATGTCGTAAAAGCCGACTAAGGGAACCTACCAGAGGAAGGGCAGCAGCTTCCTGCTAAGTATTTTTAAACACCAACACTGCGATCACCAATCCGCCTGCCAAGCGTGGTGATTATGGCAAATCCCCCCCTACATGGGAGACCACCCACTTGATGGACCGACGACATCGTAGCGGTCGCAAGGAGTCGTTGGATAGAGGCGGCTCAGGACCGCTATTCGTGGCGTCGTATGGGGGAGGCCTATGTCCAGCAGTGGACGTGTATGGGCTGATGATGATGATGATGTTTGATAGTTTGTTTGAATTTATTTATTGATAATTTTTGCAACTCACTCGGAGTTTTGTTGTAGAAGCGTATACATTGCCCTTTAAAAGATACACTAATCTTGTGCAGTCGAGTTTTGGGTAAAGCGAGTTTGTCCTTATTTCTAGTATTTACATTATGTATGTCGCAATTTTTAGGGAATCGATCGATATTTCTATGAGTGTACAATAAGTTTTCATAAATAAATTGACATGGTACAGTCATTATATTTATTTCTTTGAATTTATCACGCAGGGATTCTCTAAGACCTATGTTATAGATAGCACGAACAGCCCTCTTCTGCAGCACAAATACGGTATTAATATCTGCAGCGTTCCCCCACAGTAATATGCCATAAGACATAATACTATGGAAGTAGCTGAAATAGACAAGTCTAGAAATATCAACGTCTGTAAGATGACGGATTTTTTTGACTGCATATGCTGCAGAACTAAGTCTCTTCGATAGTTTATCTATGTGTGGACCCCATTGAAGTTTACTATCTAAAGTTATTCCTAAGAATACGGTACTGTCTACAATGTCTAAAGTTTCTCCTTTTACGTTTATATCAGCCTTTACTTGTTTTACATTTGGTAGAATAAATCTAATACATTTAGTTTTGGTTTCGTTAAGTAAAAGATTATTGACACTAAACCAATGGACTACTTTTGATATTGAATTGTTTACATCGTCATAATTTGTGTTTTGTCTAATCATCCTGAAAATTAAAGAAGTATCATCAGCAAACAATACAATCTCGTGATTATTTTTAACGAGATCAGGCAGGTCGTTAATATAAACCAAAAATAGGAATGGGTCGAGGATAGATCCCTGCGGTACACCCATTGTTACTACAAATCCCGAAGACCGTTTCCCATTAATGTCCACTCTTTGTATCCTGTCACTCAAGTAAGAAGTAAGAAGCTCCAAAGAGGTGTCATTTATTCCATAGTGATGTAGTTTCCTGATTAATGTTCCATGGTGTGGTCCACAATCGTATGATTTTGACAAGTCGCAAAAAACACCTAAAGCATCTTGCGACTTCTCCCAAGCCTCAAAAATATGCGATACCAACTCTACACCGGCATCAGTAGTTGACCTGCCGCGAGTAAACCCGAATTGCTTACGATGTAGCAGGTCATTGCCATTGAAATGCCTAAGCAATTGATGTAAAATAAGTTTTTCAAAAACTTTGCTGAATGTAGGCAGTACAGGTCTAAAGTTAGTGGGGACAGGGTAGGCAATAAATAATTTCTGTTTGATCGAAATATAACAAAACTATGACATAGGTATCAAAAAATAGTTTATACTGGGTAATATCAATTGGCGGTGAGAACTTTTGGTAATTCTTTTCCATAACGATAATAGAAGAAAAACTATAGAGTGGCGCTAGTGTCGCATTACTCTGCGCCTTAAGCGATTTAAGTGTTAATCACTAGTCATCATAATTTTTAATAGATACCTATCAGGGCTATAATTACACTAAAATACTACTTCACTTGACCATTACAATGCTATCGTCTCGGAATGACACATTTTCAAGGAAGAAACTACAGATTGAAGGACGCGCGTCAAAAGTGGTAAGGGTTGAAACCATATACATACATACGACATGACGACCTCTGTGGCGCGGTGGGCGAAGGTCCGCCTGCGACGCAGGAGGTTTCGGGTTCGATTCCGCCTCGGGACAAATGTTTGTACGATCTGCAGATATTTGTTCAGGGTGTTCTGGATGTTTCCTATGTATAATAAAAAATATCTATCTATGTAGTGCATTACCTCTATATTAAGTATATCAGTTATCTAGTACCCATACCACAAGCTCTGCTTAGCTTGGGGCTAGATAATGCTGTGTGAATTGTCCTGCATTATTTATTATTTATTTTATTTATTTATTTATATCTACCATACTATCAATCTCCCCGTGCAAATAGTACCGCACGCACTATTGAGAGTTTCATTCATCTATGGACGATTCTGCAACTATAGGCGATGTCAATAATAAAAAAGATAGATAAATAGTAGATGATGTAAGTTGTAAATCACGACGCTCTGACTTTCGTGAGACGTTGAGGATACTTTTCGTGAGACGTTGGTCATAGGTGCGCTTTTGAGTAACGTTGGGAATACTTTTCGTGAGACGTTGCGACTGAGCACGTCTCACGCGAGACGTTGGGAATAACTCTTCCATTTCCATTGTAAAGCGATTGGTTAGCAGAATTCAAACGTCCACTGCTGAACGCGCTCCCTAAAACAAGGGAGGTTTTGCTATAACCACCACGTCTGGCAGGTGGAATGGTGATCTGCTGTGCTTTAAAAAAGATGCGCGTATTGTGCGTGCTATGGTAGGTTATGATGATACTCCTAAAACACTATTTGAGGTGGATACTGAGTTACGGGGCGTACCATTCGCAACGAGCATGATGCGTTACGCCGTGTACTAAAATCCGTCTCGTTACTCGTTGCAAGTGCCTTTTTTCCCCGAACTGACTGCATGAACGCTTGCTGTGTAACACATTACAAGGTGATTGCAACTAGTAACGAGACGGAGTTTAAGTGGGTAATAGACGTACGAACTTGAAGTACGCGGTTTTTAACATCGGGAACTTACTTCGCTCGACGTTGGTAACACACGCAAAGCTTACTTACTCACTCTGTTTTGTGATTTCATGGACAGAAGAAGCTTTGTGTTCATCATCATCATATCAGCCCATACACGTCTACTGCTGAACATAGGCCTCCCCCATACGACGCCACAAATAGCGGTCCTGAGTCGCCTCCATCCATCGACTTCCTGCGACCGCTACGATATCGTCGGTCCATCGAGTGGATGGTTTCCCATGTGTTATTTAGGAATTATATCGGAAAATGGAGGCTTGCGGCTCGCAGTGCTGCCACACGTATACATAGCGGCACGTAACTTTAGCGCTGACCGTTATTACGCAGAAGTAAAAATAAGGTACCTGGGCGGGGCAAGCGGTACATTACCCATGCGCAGCTATCCCCTCCGCATATCGCTCGCCGCTACTTGTACGAGCCGAGGGGGGTTACGAGCAAAATTTCGAACTTGTCAGATCGCCAACGAACTCACTCGGCGGCGGTTGTAAAGTACGCGTACTGGTGACACACCAGTGGAAAAAGTCGTCGAGCCACAAGTTCGCGAACTTATGTACTCGCACGTCTATCACCCACTTTACGCATCACGCTTGCTACGAATGGTTCATTATGCCCCATAACACCAGTCAGTACCCGGCTTTAAATGTTTGCTAGGTTTTGTAAACGATTAAATTTAATACACGAGTTCTGTCAGCGGAAAGTTTTGCATATACCTACATACATTACATACAAATACGTAGCGTAGTTCATTGTGATTCCATACAAACCCAGAATTACACCTCGCGTGGAAGTTTTAATGAATTTCAACAACAAAATATGAAACTGTAACAAATGGAGGGTGAACTCGGCGATGTATTGTCGTCAGAGCAGGAGGCCGGGTTAGGTTTAACACCTCATCTAGTTCCCTCGAGTACCTACCACATCAAGTCGGAAAAATTGCACAATAAATCTGCTACGTTTCGTTTCTTTTAAAGACAACGATGAAAATCATCATCATCATCAGCCCGTACACGTCCACTGCTGAACATGGGCCTCCCCGAAACGACGCCACGAATAGCGGTCCTGAGCCGCCTCCATCCAACGACTCCCTGCGACCGCCACGATGTCGTCGGTCCATCGAGTGGGAGGTACAATGAAAATGATCTCTATAAATACAGATAATGTTAGTATGATGAAAAATTAAACAAAAATATTTAGAGAGGTCATCATCATCATCAAGAAGTGGCCTCTACATCCACGAAGGATGGTTTATTTATGTGAGGTTAGTTTTTTGGTTGATGACTTGTTATTATACTTACTGTTACTTATTGTATTATAGTGAATAAAATATCATCGCCTTTCATTTATTCTCAATAATATTTGGTTGGCGACTGTACAAAATCAAGCTGAGTTTTATAGCAAACGAAGCGCGGGCCGAAAGATATACTAGAAATATTGCTTATTTTGAATTTTCACTTGGGCTCGCGCGATGCAACTTCTTGTGGTCCAAGTGAGACCAACTCGCTCTGTTTCGCAGAAATTGAAGAGGTCTTTTTGCTAATGTCTCATTTTCTACAGATGTTTCACAATAGCCATGGAGAAGTTGAACATTGGACTGACCAACCTAAAATTACTACTTAATCTCTCCATTCGATGGACCGACGACATCGTAGCAGTCGCAGGGAGTCAATGGATGGATGCGGCTCAGGACCGCTATTTGTGGCGTTATATTTTTACGCCCCCCCATTATAACGCCACAAATAGCCCATATACCTCCACTGCTGGACATATCCAGCAGTGGAGGTGTATGGGCTGATATGATGATGATGATGATGATCCAATCCACTTTTGATCTCTGATTGAAAATTGCGAAAAGCTAAAATGTGGTCTTATTTATTATACACAAATTGTTATTCCAACCACCCACCCCAAAAAATCTGAAGTTTGTCATACGGTACTAGATAAGCTATCACACAGTAACACTGCTCTCACACTACATGTTTTGTTAAGTGGTGAATAGTTACTCGAGAGCGTTTCGCCCCACTGCCAGTCGGGGTCGTAAGCACCCATATTTACTCCACTTTCCTGTTTAAATGGAAAAATATTTCCCACTTAGTTTGAAAAGATTGCTTAATAATAGATTTTGGTTGAATTGTTGATGATAACTGGCAACACTGGTTAGATATATTCGAATTTATGCTCTACTTAAATAATTGAGTTACTATCACTATATACGGTGTAACATGAGGAGTAGATCGGTGGCTGGCCTGGTGGAGGACCTATCGATTGAAGCCCCATGTATGTTCTGCCATATTCAGTGGTTCAAAAGTTATTTGAACTTTGGTAAAATTTTAGTCAAAATAAGAAATAAGAATTTCAGTCTGAATTTCGCAATTGCAGCCAAACCATTAGGTTTACTACCCTACCTTTTTGTTTTAAACAAGACTAATAGTGGGCCTTTTGTATCCCTATACCAAACACTCTTCAATTTATAAAAAACCTAATAAAAAAATCATAGTCAATTTTCTTTTCAAAATCTGATACCTATAATACATTTTGCTTTCTATGGTATATTATAAAACAAAGTCCCCACCGCGTCTGTCTGTCTGTCTGTTCGCGATAAACTCAAAAACCATTGAACGGATTTCATGCGGTTTTCACCAATCGGTAGAGTGATTCATAAAGAAGGTATATAATTTGTCAAGGTTTTGTGTAAATGGCTTTTAATATAACGATAATTCTTGAAGTGTCGGAAAAAGTCAAGCCGCCTGGAAGTTTTATCGCAAACGCCGTCTAATCTCTGAGATATATGCACCGTACCCATACGAAGCCGGGGTGGGTTGCTAGTCAGGTATATTTTTCGACATATGCAGATCGGTCGAATACCTCTCGAATACCTTGATCCAGGCACAAGTACCTATATTTTTTTTGAAAGAACACCATTTCTATTACTCTGCCAATGTCTGTTTCATCGACCAAAAATAGAACTTTGTCGTGAAAGTTTTCAACTTGTTTTCAACAATATAAAAAAGGGTCAGCTCTACGATTCGTGTCATAATGACTTCAGAATAATGTTATATGTCAGCTTTGTCAGCCAATCAATTTATAAATTAATGTGATGCCTGTGACCTACAAATGTCAGAAATAATTCCGGGCACTCTGGGCTCTAATCAATGATTACCTACCTACCTGAGTAGAAATAACTATCAGTTCCATCAAATAATCCAAAAACAACGTTTCCCTTTTCCTCAAATTGGACATGTTAGTTTTCATTTGAATTATTCACGTTACGGGTTGTATTGTATGTCACGTGACAGTATACGTCACGCTATGTTACACGATAATATTTATGAATCAAACGAGCTTACCTTCGATGTTTTGATTACAATTGTACGAAGAAATCAACCAAAGGCGATGGATATTGTTAGTAACCGTTGGTTGATTATCTGAATAAAAGCTGGCGCGATTGTCGTTGTTGTTTCATACAATGTATACAATCCACATGGACTTCACAAATCCAGGCCTCAGTATCTTCAAGCTGTTGCTTCAGTTGCTTCTAAAAATAAATATCAGTATAGCTATCGATAGTTTGCAATAGTCTGCAAATAGCTCAACGTGTTTCATTTGTAATATATACATTTTGTAAATGGTTGTATTTAAAAGCTTACTTTCTTAATAGAGATATGTATTTATGTTAATGTTAATTATTATACGTATTTGGAAATAACTGAAGTGATGATGATGATGTCCTTCGTAAGGTTACGTTTAACGTTACGTTACTCGTTACTTTACACGTTACGTTACGTTTAATGTCACGTTACTTGTTGAGTTACACGTTGAACTACTCGTTACATTCCATGTTACGTTTGGTGTATTATATATATGTACAAACAAGGTCCATATATTTATTCCCCTCTCTTATTTGCTGTTTGGTAATTCGACTGACAATCATCAATAGTCGTGTCCGAATACTATACCGATAAAAAATTTTATGACAATCGATTTTGATTACGAAGAAGTTGTAATCGATTTTGATCAACATTTTGTACTACCTATTTTACAAAGCTTATTCATGCGTCTACATGACTTTATTTTTGGTATCAAAATATTCAACGGAATAAAATAGTATTATTATTGTTGCTTCTGCCTGCGGCATTGCACGAGTTTTTTTTTCCATTATAAAAGAAAAACAGATTGAGTTACAGTGGTAAACTACAATTTTTATACTATTTTCAATAAGTACTTTTTCATGAAAAATCATCTAGAATAATCTTCGTTACCTATATACTATGGCGGCTCGATAAAAATCTATACTTTCGTCGTAATCCCTATATTTGTCGAGTCGACAGATTCGCATCTCTATCGTTCAAAAGTAAATGTGTCTATGAAATATTCCCTTCTATCATTCATTCTTCATTCACTCAACTGTCACCAATTAAGGAATTTCATAGTCGTGTATCAAACAGCAAATAAATGAGTGGATAACGAAATCATTGTCAATTTAGCCGATTAGCTATGGGGTATAACTACGTGATATACCACGTACGAGTAGGTATAGTATAGCTAATCGGCAATGATTTTAAATTCACAATGATTTCGTTAAACTACAATAGTGATCATTGTACATTATTAGATCGTCTCGTCGATCGTCCAGACATGACGATGACGTCAACAAACAACGTCAGACCATAAAATTGGCTGCACCAAGTACCAACCTAAAGATTCTAAACCAACATTAATATCTACTTCCAAAATAAAATCCGCTTCCAATTCCGCGAACGTTTTCATACGTGAGACTTGAAGTGATCGCCAAACAGCGGCATGGCAATATCAGGCAATATCCGAGGAGTGCTCTAAGTCAAGTTTTATGAGAACCAGTTCAAATACGGTGTCGGAGGGTGCGGATTAGAAAGTTTTGAGGGTAGACGAAGATTTATAATAAAAAGTCGAAGGAAATTTTACCGATCATGTTCATTTATTTATTTTGGACCACAAATAGAAGAGAGGAATATTTACATGACACATACATGGAAAAGTTAAATATCATTGACTAGGGATTATATTATTCCACTTTATTTATTTAACATCTCGCTAAAAATAATTTTTTTACTACAGAAAATACAATAACATAGAAAACTAATCTACAGTAAAAAATATATCAAAACGGTGGATCACCGGCGGCCGCGAAGCTAGGCTCAAGCGGCCGGTGACTAGGGCTGCTTATTAATAAATTTATTTCAGACATTATTAGAACAAGTATAGATCTTATTTTACTTATTCTACGGTCCATATTTCTGGTTAAAGACATTAATTTCTCATTAAGAATTATTACAAAATACAAGAATATTTATATTTATTATGTCTGTACCAAATCAAATAAAAACCATACAAAATATTAAACATGGGTCGATACCCATGTTTAATATTTTGTATGGTTTTTATTAGAATTTTTTGATGAAAGTTGCCCTATAGATACGTTTATCTATAGGGCAACTTTCATCAAAAAATTCTAAAAAAGTCATATGACCAGGTAAGATCGATTATTTCGGGTTCGGCTATGCTAATTATCTTTTGACTCACAAGTAGTTCCCATCCTTTTGGTAGAGCCAGGATGTCTCGAGTAGAACATTTGAAAGCAACGTTACACAACACAAATGAGAGGAGAACCACGTAAGGTGAAATAAACTTTGCATTTAAAACCAAGCAATTGCTGTTTTAATCCATTTGCTCAGTAACAATTATTATAAAGCGTGTTCTTTACAAGAAGCGAACGTTTTAAAGAAATTTAGATCCCCGTCTTGGCGAGCAGAAGTTAATTAAGTTAGAACACTCGTTGTTTTATGGTAGACTGCCCAGCAGTGCGATAGTGAGGGAATATAACGCTCGGTAGAGCTACGGACTTGTCGGTCTTATAGCGCGTGCTCGCGCGAAAGGTGGCAGACGAAATTCCGACTACTACAAATTTTCAAACTTAACAAGTTTTATGAATGCAAAGGCTGTTAATGCCTTAATTATCAGATGACGATGGTAGTGCTGTTTAAAATTTACCAATCATACAAACACAATTTAGCAATGTTTCATTAGGCTCTCATATATTTAAATGTAAGATTGGTATTCCCACATACGCACCATTGAAGTGTTGTACCAAATGTCATCGATAAAAGAACTAGAATTATACATTCTATCCACTCTGTGAGTAAGTACATTGATTTGGATAAGCTACGCCAATAAGCTAAGTCATGAAGACTCTACCGTGCGTCAATAACGCTCACTATTGCGTTGCACGTATATCTTTAACGGAAACCCTGTGGTTACCCGCAACTCACTTTTTTCACTTTCAAGCCAGTCACTTGACGCTGAATTAAATTAAAAACTAGGTTTCCTGTTTTAAACGAAAGCTTTTTAATCATTTTTCACGTCGAGCTTACACCATATTTACTTTGTTACAAGCCACGTTTTTGTTTTTATAACGAGCGTGATGATGTAAACATTTATTTTGTTAAGTTTTTATCACTTTTTTCACATTCAAAATATATTGCGTTAATTGCTAAAGAAGAGATTGAAGAGCTGGGGCGAGCTAGATTTTTAGAGATCCGTAATCTGTAAAACATGCATAGTGGGTGAGATTGAGAATGACTTTATCTCATGCTGTCCCACTCAGACTGCATTGGAACTGAGCAGGATAGAATGAAAGATTACATAAATTCCTAAACCTTTTCTATAAGTATACACGCACTATACCGGATGACATGGTAGCGATCGCAGAGAGTCGATGGATGGAGGCGACGCAGGACCGCTATTTGCGGCGTCGTATGGGGGAGGCCTATGTCTAGCAGTGGATATGTACATATGGGCTGATATGATGATGATAATGAAGTACGCTGTTTATACCATGAATTTATTAATCACTAGCTGACCCGACATGAAATGAAGTATGTTTCTTGAATTAAAGTGGCTAAACAGACACAAGTTACCAATACTAAAAAAGTCAAGCGAGTAAATAGAACACTTTATTGTTTGTGCATAATTCCTAATACTTCTAAGTACTTACAGAACAAGTGGGAATAAGCAGTCTCAGCGGCTCGTTCAAGTTCCATCGGAAGCAATACTTTTCATGAGCATATCCGTATAAAACGATATTCCCTAAAACAGTTTCAATATCACCATTCCACATGAAAAATTGCAAACAGTCTACTGTCCCGTGTCCACTGTCACTGGGACAGTTGAAATGTTTTGTTAATTGTACAAAGAGTACTGCAAAAGTGCAAACACTAGGGTTGTGATGAGAGTGTGTTTTAAAATGTACGCGTGGTGGCTCCAGTTGCAGCGTATCGTGGTAACTAAGAGCACGCACCGCAGCAAGGCAATAAAGTTCATTTCTTCATTCAGCGCGCGCGGCGACTTTTTGTAGCGATGCAAACGCGCGACCGCGAGCACCCCTCTTCACTCTTCGTTCCCTCGATGTCGACTGCGACGGTCGCGCATTTACATCGATACAACTCGGATGCTTTCGCGCGTTTACAAGTCGAGTGTTTGCATTGCTACAAAAGTCGCCGTGGGCGCGCGCTGAATGAAGAAATGAACTTTATTACCTTGCGCAAAAATTTCAAATTTCGAAATTTAAATTTGTTTTTTCCAGGTCCAGAAACATTGGCTGGAAACACTAATGTCAATCGGCCATTACCAACAAAAATTATGGTGTTTTGTTCTTGTAGGAGCGCTGCGGGTATCGACATTATATAAAAACTTTATTGGACTGTCATCATTTCGTCATCAAAGCATGAAACAATTTTATATTCAATTTGGACACGTGGAAAACAGCATAATGGTACGTATATTTTATACTACCTTCGACCAGCGCGGCTTAAACATGTGACAATCATTATTATGTGAAATATGGCATAATGTCGCGTTAATTTTGTATGACAACTTCACCGTTAACCGCTTAACATGAGCCGTAGGTACATCACAGGTATAAAGAAACAGTACTTTTTAAAAGATTTTTGGTGAAAACAGCCTATAATGCCGCGTTCATATGTATGACGACCAGTTCACCGCTTATTGCTAAACATGATCCGTAAAACACAGAGGTATAAAGAAGCTAAATCTTTTAAACGAGCTGTGATGAAAATGGTACGATGCCGCAATCATTTCGTATGACAAGTTCACCGCTATTTGCTAAATATCAACCGTAAAACACACAGGCTTATTACCTGTGCTTCTTCATAGAAGCTGAACCTTTTAAACGAGCTGTTTTGAAAATGGTACAATGCCGCGTTCATTTTGTATGACAAGTTCACCGCTAATCGCTAAATATCAGCCGTACATCACAGGTGTGGAGAGCGTCACCCCACAATTACAGTACCTTTGATATGTGAGGCGCGGAGAATGGCATTATACCGCCGAAAATATTTCGCTACAATTTGTCATGGCTGATGGATGGCCGATGTGGCGACAGTGCGCGAGGCTTGTATTTGCATTTATTTGCTCATATCTATCACCAAAATAACTTTTAACTGGTTATTAAAGTACAAGGCAATACCGCATTTTTCGTGATAAAAGTAGCCTCAGGAGGTGCAAAATCCCGTAGGAAAACTGTCAAGCCGATCTATTTAGTAAGTTTTAAAGTTTATTTGTGTCCAATTACAAATATCTGCAGGTATTTGTGTATTGTGCAGAGTCTGCGTGTATAATATTAGTACGCCAATCATCTCAAATTTTCGCCTCTATAAATTAGTAGGAAAATTGTTTTAGAGCGCGCGGCCACGGCTACTGTTTGAAGCCATGCAAACTCGCGACTAGTAGGGTAAACTTGCCGAATTTGTACGCCCTAAAGGAAATGTTCTGTAATTTTGAAGTGAAGAGAGGAAGATGAATTTTTATTAAAGTAACTTCTATTTAACTCAATGTTCATTACTTCTAGAATCAAACTTAACAATAATTATAGAAACTTTTAAAAAAGTATGAGGCAATATGGCCGACTGTTAGTGACATTTTGTACCGCTGGAAACGCTAGTAGCAAGTTACGGGAGCTGAGATATAGGCCAGGTAAAAATGAAAATAACCGCTACAAAAAGTAGCTGTGGGCGCGTGCTCTTAGTGATACCTAATAACCTATAAGTAAAGCATAATAGTTGCAAACTAGTTAATCCACTAATTGCGGAATGAAATCCCATCTGAATTTGATTTTCCGTGTTCGTCCCACTTTAGTCCGAAGCCAGTGGGATGAACACTGAATGACTCATAGTTAGACTATGTGGTGATAATTAATTATTCTGTCAAACAAAAAAGAAACACAGAACTTAAAAATTGGACTCTACAATTCTTTAGCAGTTTCTTCACCCTTATGACAACTTCCCCATTGTGCGATTGTAAAGGCCGCGCAGTGTACAGTCAGTACACCCATTAGCGCTGCAAACATGGCTTGATTTCGGGCCGCGTTTAAATTGGCATCTACATAATGTTGTTATCATATTTCATCTGCTTTTTCGAGAATTTAAATGTTATTTATACTATACTGTCATTTTCAGGATACAGGTAAAAAAGATACAATGTCGTCATTTAAATATCACCAAAGTATCGCGTCGGGTGAAGGTCGATTTATAGACATCATTAATTTGCCACACACACACACAATTAAATTAGCAAATTTGAAATAAAAATACTAAATCCTAATAAAGCACCTACTAAGATACCAAGTTTGAAATATTTTTCATCATGATCATTCATCATCATCATCATTATCATATCAGCCCATACACGTCCACAGCTGGACATAGCCGTTCCCCATACGACGCCACAAATAGCGGTCCTGAGCCGCCTCCGTCCATCGACTTCCTGCGACCGCTACGATGTCGTCGGTCCATCGAGTGGATGGTCTCCCAACACACCGTTACGTCATGATCATTATGATGCCGTAATCCCCACGCTGGGCATGAGGGTTAGAGATCGCAGTTCGGTGGATCTGTTTCATTCATATTAATTTACTAACTGCTGCCCACGCCTTCGCCCGCTTTTTATCGTGATAAAAAATAACCTATTTGTAATTCCTAGTGCCAATCTATGTATATCCATAACAAATTTCAGCCCAACCCATTCAGTAGTACGTATAATTTTATTCCCGAGGACGTAGTATTTATCCTGCAAAACTTAAACAGCGTAAAATTAAGAAAAACAAAGTCAGTTTTTTTGTTTTTCTAAACTTAAAAATTATTAACGGTGCAAACACTTGACCAAAACAAGTTGACAAATACATCGCGTGGGATGATTCATAATCTATTTAGTGGTTATGATCACATTTCACTGGATAATACCGTAACTCCATAACATATAACATTTTCTGAGCTGAAAATTGGATAAGTAAGACATAAAAAAACATTAACCCTATTAACATGAAACATACATTACAAAATTGTGGAAAAAATACTTCTGTCTCAAGTGCTTAACTCGGTTACTTCGTCCATTACACGTAGTGGCAAAAGAAATAAAAACGTCTGGCTGCAATACGGTGTAATTGCAACAAACTGAATAGAATGATACAAGTAGCAACTATTCTTCAGTCCCTATTACGTAATTGTATTGAAACTGCTATGTTATAGCAATGGAGATTAACTGTAGTCACAGATTACGTACTTAGAAAAAAAATGGGTGGAATAAATTATTTCCTTGTGAGTACCAATTTTAGAACTTCGATTCTTATGATTTTCGCATTATATTAATGTTTCTGGGCATTACACACACACTACGCACACTAATGGAGCAGGGCAGGGCACCATAGAAATTAAATTTATTAAATATAATAACATTTATTTCGACAAAAGTTAAAAAAATTATAAGTTAACTTTTTACCCGCGGCTTCGAACGCGCTTTTCAAGAAGCCTATGTCCGTCCCCAGGTTATTGTTTATTTTCCTGCTAAATTTCATTAAGATCCGTTAAGCCGGCTGAAAAGGTAACGGATAGACAGAATTAGTATCGCTTTTATATTCAATAGTATGGATAAATAATAGTATGTATAAAGCAAAGTCATTTCCCGTTGTCTGTCCCTGTGTATGCTTAGAACTTTAAAACTACGCAACGGATTTTGATGCGGTTTTTTTTATAGATGTGTTCAAGAGGAGTATTTATATGTATAATTTAGTATCAGCATAGCACCCGTGCGAAGCCGCGGCGGTTCGCTAGTATATTATAAAACGAAAAACAAAAACAGTAACATGTAGGACGTATATGTACGTAGGTGGTAAGAAAAACTGGTTAGCTCTGCCTTCATAATCCGAAATATGGGATGGCTCTGCATGTCCTGAAGAGTTCTGCGCTGAGTTTCGGTATTCTTGGCGTTACGGACAATGACGGCGACAGGGACAAAAAAATCTACAACGGGACATTATAAATTGCAATTACTTTCGTTGCGATACGTAAACGGGAGCAAGGTCAGGAGCAAACACAGAATTAAATTGCGAAGAGTTTATCGGTCTCCGACTTTTTATTATTCAAAGTTCTCGGCATAAAGCTTTTCGCACACTTGGAAAACACGGCTGCCGCACAGCACAAAAATGTGCATTCAAAAATGAACTCTTTAATTCATTAAAATATGGCTTTAACTCTATCTCACACATTTAGATGCATTTCTTATTGACGGCCATAGTTAACGGCATCGGATGACTGACTGCTCGCGGACCACTCGTTTGATACTTGTGGGCAATAAGAATAAAACCACTAGAGTAACAAATATCCATACATACAAACTTTGATATTTATAATATTAGTAGGATAAGTAGACAAAAATACAGGGTGAGTTTTTGAGATGCGAGTGAGTAGCCAAATCAGAAACCATGAGAGTTATAGAAAAGTTGTGAATTGCGGGAAGCTATTTTGCTTCCGAAAATTTGTTTTTTTATTTTAAATCACGTGGGACTCTATTTTTACAGGATATACCTAAAACAATAAAGTACCTAGTTATTTTCAAACCATTTTTAACATTAGTCAGTGTACAATACAATTAAATTACATTATTTTGTCAAATCAAACATTTTTTATACTAAATACCAATAAAATTCAATCAAATATTTCGTCAAAAACCACACAGTTTACCGATTTAGAACAGAATTATTATTTTTTGTTATAAATTATTATTAGCCTAATTACAAAAGATAAATAAAAATTATATTAAATATTTTGTCAACACATAAAACATCAAAATTAAAATTAAAATTATTTAAAGCATGTTTGCAACAGTCTGCAGTTAGCTCAATTGTTGCAATTGTAAATACTAGTTTAATTTATTTATATTATTTGATTGTTATTTTCTTTGTCAATAAAGACTTTATGTTACTTTAAAGCATTATATCTCTAACAATAACATAAAATGAATAAAACAACCCTAACGAGTTCGCTCATAGGGCAGTGGAACAGGTCAGCCTTCTCGGCTATCCTTACCTTATCTAAACACAACGAGTTTAGGTGGTTCCCTGACCCAAACTAGCGCCGCCACCTATTTTATCGTATTATTAGGTTAAACAAAGGAATTTTCAAAAATACCTTGTTTCCACCAGTTTGTTATACCTATCATAAGCTTTAGCTTTAGGGGGACAGAGCACGGAGACAGGTGGGAATAAGTCGGATTAATGTGCGCAGAGCTTTAGGCCGATGATGGCTGTCACTATTTTAAGTAGATAGGTTCATGTTAATTTACAGGTTCCGCAATAGCGGAACGGTCCGATAATAATCGGACCGTTTTTTACGGATTTTTAGTTTCTAGAAAAAATCGTTTACTGGATCCGGAATACTGTGGGCTATTCTAACTCGATCGAAAACCTTCGTCGACTCGGAATCTGACACATATCCGCGCGAAATTCAAATATTTTAGCGGTTTTTAATATTTTCTGTGTTCTACAAGGAATAAAACTACCTAAAAAGTAGTTTTTCATAAGTCGCTGCCCATTTTCTATCAACCCATGTTCCAATAAAGTACGATTAATTGGGCTTTTAGTAATAATGTTGATTTTAATAATAAATCTCCTAAATTATTAATTTCTTTCAAACTCGAGTCGAATCGCAATTAGTTAAAACATGAGTTCATAAAAAACGTGTTACAATTTACGTTAAGCTACTTTTCTGCTATTGATGTTGCTTGTAGAACGCAGAAAATATTAACAACCGCTAAATTATTTGAACTTCGCGCGGATTTGTGTCAGATTTTGAGTCAAGGAAACTTTTCGATCAAGTTAGAATAGCCGTGCAGGTGTGTGAACTCGCTCCTACAACTATATTCGCCATCACGGGAAAATTAACGGATCCTGTAACACGGATCTTGTAAAATTGATCCTGGTAAAACGGATGCTGTGTGAATGAGCCCTTAGGCTTACTGATCAAATACGTTCTAATTAGAGAAGATATGTTTAATGGACAGAGACGAATCTGTAATATGTAGCTGAATAATCAATCAATTTAAGCTATTTCACAATAATCAACAGTAAGTGATTAGTGGGAGTGTACTGTACGTATTTCCATGGTAGGTAGATAGATAGGAAAACTGGAATAAGGGGTTATTCAAGTTTTCCCCCTTGACAAATCCCCCTTGGGAGGGAAAACTGGAATCTTAAATTAAAAAATTCTGGAAGTCCTCAATGATTTTCTTGTTCCAGTTTTTCCCCTTGAGAAAAGCAAACCAAACAATAAAAGCTACAGTATGTAAGTACAGGATGGGTGGCATGGCATGGTAGGTTATGTATACTGAAACTTTGGGCCGTGGGGCCGCGGCGTACGAATATCGACCCCTCCAACTCAACCTGTGGATGTCGTAAGAGCCGACTAAGGGAACTTACCAGAGGATGGGCAGCAGCTTCCTTCTGAGTATTTTTAAACACCAACACTGCGATCACCAATCCGCCTGCCAAGCGTGGTGATTATGGCAAATCCCCCCCTACATGGGAGACCATCCACTCGGATGGACTGACGACATCGTAGCGGTCGCAGGGAGTCGATGGATGGAGGCGGCTCAGGACCTCTATTTCTGGCGTGGTACGGGAGAGGCCTATGTCCAGCAGTGGACGTGTATAGGCTAATGATGATGATGATGATGATGACTGAAGCTTTTATTCTACTTGCCCAGTTTGTTTTTGTGGGAGAATCTTAAAACTGAATGTCCTTAACTGATTGAGTTGAAATTTGGTATACTTATGTACGAGTAAGTTTGGTGACAATGCAATCTCCATCGATCTGACCGGTCAGATGATGGAGACCGAAGGTGGCCATAGGAATTCCTAAACAAAACGACTGTTTGGGTTCGTTGGATTTTCTTCCCAAGGACTTTGGTCCTAGATCCTAGATGACATAAAAGCTCGGTATTATAAACTTTTTTAAAATTTTACAAATATTTCTTTTTTTTTCTTAATAAATTAAGCGACGAAGTCATTAACTTGACTATGTCACGCCCGTTTATTTTTATTACTTATTACAAAATAAAATCTTAAACAAACCCAAATAATTTTATTGCTAATTTATTCGTCTATCTAGATTACTTAACCGTTGATTATTGTGAAATAAATAGATAATTATTCTACCGTCACCGGATGACACTCCCGGAAGAGCAGACCTATTTTCTTGGATCATAGCCCCGCTGAATTAACGCACCCTACCTGTAGGGTAAGTAACGGAGCAAACTCTAAATTTAAACAATAAAACTGGATGCAGCCGGGAATACAGGACAGGTACACAACACTCCTTTATTTTTGTCCAAATGAATGAAAATTTATAGTTTCTTACGAAGAACCGTCCATACGGACTACGAATAGACGGACAACGAAAACCATATATTCATTGTTCAAAATGGAAAAAAATGTATAGCGACTACACAATAAATCTCATAAAATATATTCTGAATACAAAATGTTCAAATTATACAATCTAAAAACTTGGTACAGGTAACTAAAGTCGCCTTTAGTGCAGTGCAGGCTAATTTAAGGGCGTCTCGGGTTGCAGATAATTAGAGGCCGCCTCGGAGTGAAACCACACTGCACTTTGTTAGCACGTGGCTAACTAACTTTGGCGTTGGTTTAGCAGCACTAATGTAAGTAAATACATAGTTATTGACCAAGTACCTATATTAGACAAACAGTTGGTAAGCTCTCGTTAGGTTGGTGTTAAGGTCAGGACAGGACAGATCAGGAGCGCACTGCAAACCACAAAAATGTGGTTTAAAAAACAAATTGTATTATATTATACTAGCTGCTGCCTGCGCCTTCGCCCGCGTTGTATCGGGATAAAAGCCTATTATGTTATTCCAGGTCCAAAACTATACCCATACCAAATTTCAGCCCAATCGGTTCAGTAGTTTTTGCGTGAAAGAGTAACAAATACATCCATACATCCATCTATACAAACTTTGACATTTATAATATTAGTAGGATAGGATATATATTACATTGGTGATACGTGGTTACTTTTTCACTTCTTCCACTAGTCGACAAAAAATTTAAGTGAAGCGAATATCAATAACACCTTATTTCTTATTTGATAATAATAACTATATTTATAGTATAAAATTTGACTTGTCTAAGTGCTTATTTTGTAAGCCTAAAGAAATAAAGTTATTGATTCTGGTTCTGATACGACATTCATGTGGTCATAGATGACCACGTGAACGTCGTATCAGTCGTATCAAGTTTATCCTTGACTAGAGTCAAGGATAAACTTAAACATAAAAAACTTAACTAAACTGCGGGTAATTGGAGTCAGCGTCTTGGGGACGCTTCCGATTGGTATAGGTAAGATTGTTTTTAACAATCTGCAGTTAGCTCAACTGTTTCAATTGTAAATCATCATCATCATATCAGTCGATCGACGTCCTCTGCTGGACATAGGCCTCCCCTAGGGATCTCCACAATGACCGATTTTGCGCTGCACGCATCCAGCGATTTCCCGCGACCTTCACAAGGTCGTCGGTCCATCGCGAGGGGGGCCTACCTACACTGCGCTTTCCGGTACTTGGTCGCCACTCTAGATCTTGCGGCCCAGCGGCCGTCGGCCCTACGAGCTATGTGCCCTGCTCACTGCCACTACAGCTTCGCAATTCTGAAAGCTATGTGGGTTACCTTGGTTCTTACGGATCTCCTTATTCATTATCATCATCATATCAGCCCATACACGTCCACTACTGGGTATGCCCAGTAGTGGACGTGTATGGGCTGATGGTGGAGGCCTATGGGCCTCCACCATTCGCCGCCACAAATAGCAGTCCTGAGCCCTCCATCCATCGACTCCCTGCGACCGCTACGATGTCGTCAGTCCATCGAGTGGATGGTCTCCCATGTAGCGGGGTTTTGCCATAATAACCACGCTTGGCAGGCGGATTGGTTATCGCAGTGTTGGTGTTGAAAAATACTCAGAAGGAAGCGGCTGCCCTTCCTCTGGTAGGTTCCCTTAGTCGGCTCTTACGACATCCACGGGTTGACTACGGACGGAGGGGTCGATATACGTACGCCGCGTTCCCATGGCCAAGGCTCCTCATTCAATTCCTCCTCAATTGTAAATAATAATTCTAATTTATTTCAATTTTTTCATTGAATCGCGTTTCGATCAACTCAAATATCTCATACATGACACATGTTTCTACAAAACAAAATGGTTATTCTGCGGGTAAAGTTTATTCAGGATAAACTAAAGTTTAAGCTTACCCCGAAGTCTAGGTTGAATCTCAACAGTGCGGAATCTCATTAACCCAAATCCCTCATTGCCATTCCTTTTGTTATCACATTACATTCTCTACAGAGAGTCCCCTGGTTTTTCTGCATTTTTCTGCCTCTATTAGTAAGACAACACTGGCTTTTTAGTAATTGTTTCGTAATTACGGGGAGCGAAAGTCGGGGGCGGATTTAGTGTTACTTTATTTTTTTGTTTTATATTTCGAAAAAAAATTTTTCCTTGTTATTATTTTATCTAGTATTTCAGTGGAAAAAATTTCCTGTCTTTTTGGCAGTTGTGAAAAAGTACCTTTTTATTTTTGTTTTTCTGATCTACAGATAAAAAGGCTTGCCGAAAAAATAAGATAATAGAAAATATTTTTATTATCTATTATATTAATAAAAGATAATAAATAATAATAGATAATAAAAAAATCCCCCCCTACATGGGAGACCATCCACTCGATGGACTGACGACATCGTAGCGGTCGCAGAGAGTAGATGGATGGAGGCGGCTCGGGACCGCTATTTGTGGCGTCGTACGGGGGAGGCCTATGTCCAGCAGTGGACGTGTATGGGCTGATGATGATGATGATGAATAAAAAATATCTATGTAATGTATCTAGAAGTAAATCAGTTATCTTTTACTCATATAACACAAGCTGTGCTTAGCCCCAGCTAGATATGAATTGTCCACTGTCCAGGCTTATTTATTTATTATTATTTTTTCTAGCTTTAATTCTACTTGCCCTCTTAGTTTGTGTGGGACAAATCTTGCAACTGAATTTTAGACCGGTTTTCCTGAACCAATTGAGCTCAGAATTTGGCATACTTTTGTAAGTTCGGTAACAATGCAATGGCATGGTGACATCGAGCTGGTTTGATGATGGACACTGAAGGTCGTAATAGGAACTCCTAAACGAAACGACTTAATCACGTCGAGTTTGGGTTCGTTGGATTTGTCTTCTCAAGCACTTTGGTCTACGATGACATAACAGCTGGTTTTTAAAACGAAAAATAATAATTGAAATTCTATTGTACTTAAGTCGCACCTTAGCCCCCGGAAAATAGCGCTATACAAAGTAGGTAGGTACTTAAACTTTAAGTTCGACCCTGTCCTTCGGCCTTCAGTGTAATCAGTGTATTGTGACACAGTACACTAATTTGTTCTTAATTGACACGTTTTGTATCAAACAACTTCGTTTTAAGCTTTTAACTAGCGGTATACAAAGTAAACTTTGGAGTAAAAGCCGGAAAGTGGAAAATGTACAGGATAAGGTGGCAGATAATTAATTTAACTAGTAGCTTAGACAATGTGAGCTTTGTTACGAAAGTCAGAGAGTCGAAAATAAAGGGAAACGATAAGAAGGAAAATCAATCGCTTATAGTTAATGTTTTCGGGAGTTGTTTTATAGTTCCTGTGGGAGTTACAGTTTGAGTCAAAGTGTAGAACAAATTGAACTCTGGTACACTTGGGTTTAAGATAGAGATTACATTGAACGGTTAGCTTGATAGGTGAAGATAAAAGACGTTTAATAAGTCTAGATGCTTAGGATACGTTTACGGTGAATGATGGAGCGGATTTTTCTACAGTAAAAAAAACTCTCAAAACATCCCCAAACAAGGAGGGATTTTGCCATATAATCACCACACTACGTCCACTGCTGGACATAGTCCTTTCCTAAACGACGCCACGAAGAGCGGTTGAAACTCGAGAATCTTTACTCCCCAACGGCTATCGGTTCTACAAGCTATATAGTTTGCCCATTGCCACTTAAGCCTGCTAATTCTAAGAGCTATGTCGGTAACTTTGGTTCTACTTCTGATTTTCTATTGAGTCCCTATAGGGCCCCAGGGATACCTGTCGACCAGTAAACGACCCGAAGTTCCAAGTTTAAAATAATTTTTATTTCATTTATTTTAAATCTCGCTAAAAATAATTTTTTTACTATAGAAAATACAATACATAACATATAAAACTCATATACAGTAAAAAATATATCAAAACGGTGGATCACCGGCCGCGAAGCTAGGCTCAAGCGGCCGATGACTTGGGCTGCAGAGAGAGGAACTTCCTGACGATACGCGCCGAGTCCAGGAGTACCGCCTTTTGAATCTGACCCTTGATCCAATTTCCTAGCGAGAATCTCTTAAGTTTATTATTATTTATTTTTAATTATTGACATTTATAATTATTATCAAATATTATAAATGTCAAAGTTTATGAGTATCGGTCTATGGATGTTTATTCCTCTTCCACGCAAAAACTACTGAAATGATTGGGCTGAAATTTAGTATGGGAATAGTTTGGCACCTGGAATAACATATAGCAATTTTTAATCCCGATATAACGCGGGCGAAGACGCGACCTAGTAATTATTAAAGATATGACGTAACTAAAGCTGGATATTATTATCACTGAAGCTAAAACATTAAATTTAAGTCACAACACACGTACGACTGACACGTAACACAAATAATACGGTCACGGTATTCGAAGTACTTGGTAATTAACGGGAGCCCTCAGGGCTTGCCCTTCGTCAAGATCAGGGGCATTTCTAAACATTATATGTATGTAGCTTTTACGTGGCCAAGTCCTAAGTTAAACCAACTGTTTTTGGTAGGCAGGTAGATTATTTGCTTCCGTAGCAACTGGACAGATTCGCAACTGGACAGATTCGCAACTGGACAGATTCTCAGCTGGACGGATAATATAATATGTATATATAATCGGCCGTGGGGCCGCGGCGTACGAATATCGACCCCTCCAACTCAACCCGTGGATGTCGTAAGAGCCGACTAAGGGAACTTACCAGAGGATGGGCAGCAGCTTCCTTCTGAGTATTTTTAAACACCAACACTGCGATCACCAATCCGCCTGCCAAGCGTGGTGATTATGGCAAATCCACCCCTACATGGGAGACCAACCCTTCGGATGGACCGACGACATCGTAGCGGTCGCAGGGAGTCGATGGATGGAGGCGGCTCAGGACCGCTATTTGTGGCGTCGTACGGGGGAGGCCTATCTCCAGCAGTGGACGTTTATAGGCTGATGATGATGATGATATAATCGGTTGCCAAAATCCCTTAGCTGTTTTATGGAAATGGTAAAAACGTGGTTCTCATTGCCCCTCACTTTAGACCCTCAGCGTCCCTATCTACTTTCAGCATTTCCCGGTATTTTTCCTAGTCCTGCATTTGGTGAAGTCACTGATTTTAAGAGAAGTCATTTCCCTGCGACATATTATATCGCACCTCCAGTCGTAGACTGGCTCAATCCTAAATTTATGTTTTTTGGGAAATTAACAAAACTTGTTTCTGTCCGTGACAGTATGAAATAAAGAGCTATTTACAAAATTCTAAGTGTCACAGGTTATTTGGTCTAAGGAATATTGATATAAATAGCAATTTCTTTAAAAATATTAAAACAACAGTAGTAAATCGACGCTAAAAAAACTTCCAATAAAGAGTTACTTTAGTACTAAAAATTCCAAGGTTTTTCGATATATTTATTCAGCAACAGACCTAAGGACCAAAAGCCCCAAAAATCGATTAATCAAATACAGGTTTATTTGATTAAAGTAAAAGATAAAAGTGTGTTTGTTTGTCCTTCCTGCACACCCTAACTAAGCAACCAATCAACTTGATTTTTACCATAGAGTTCGTTGAAAGAATGGAGAGTAACAAAGGCTTATTTTTGTCCTGGTAAAACATCAAATTCCCATTCGAGATTTACGGAAAAAAACCTTTTTATCCCCCTAGAAATATTAAATTAAAATTTAACACCGGTGAAACCGCAGGGAACAGTTAGTATAGAATAAAAAATTACGTCACGTAATTTTGCTTATCGTAAGACTTCGGTGTAAATGAAGCCATCGCTATCTTCTCAGCTGAAATAATTCTCAACTTCATAACGTGAAAGGATATTAACATTTACTCAACAGGAAACTATTATTGCTATATGAATGGTTTGATATATTAGTGCTATTTACGAGTTTATGAGAGGGATAGTACCTTAATGTAGAGAATGTGGCCATATATGTAGAAGTTCATCACCAGCTCGCATAAGTCCACTGGTGATCATAGGCCTCCCCCAAAGGACTCCACGAATAGCGGTCGAGAGCCGCCTCCATCCAACGACTCCCTGCGACCGCTACAATGTCATCGGTTCATCGATCTTCCCACACTTCGTTTCGCATTGCATCGCGGTCACCACTCGAGAACTTTTACTCCCCAACGGTTATCGGTTCTTCGAGCTATATGGCCTGCCCATCGCCACTTCAGCCTTCTAAGTATATGTAAAAGTATATACTACCAATTGGGTGTTAGTTGTCTATGCAGAAAGGAGGGCCCTCATTCGTACCTATAGGTACCTGTAAGTGTCAATTTTTCTGATCTACATGTTCCATTTACGTTTTGCGATTTTTCTGATTGACGAAAAACAAATTGTTTGTTTCCAATTTTTTTCTAGTGGGAATCATCAAGGGGGATAACTGGAGACAAATTTTTCGATTCTGGTTTCAGCCTTAGATCAGGATCCCCCCATCTTCAAGGGGGAATTTTGGACCTCGTTTTTTTCTTCCTCAGGAAGGAATTTTCAAGAATAGAAACTGGAAAAAGCCTTTCCTAGCTGCCTTTTACTAGCTGCTAGCCGCGCCTTCGCCCGCGTTTTATCAGAATAAAAATAATCTATATGTTATTCCAGATCCCAAACGATACCCTCAAGCCAATCAGTTCGGTAGTTTTTGCGTGAAAGAGGCACAAACATTCATACATCCATACTCACAAGCTTAGACATCTATATATATATATATAAAAGAAAGTTGTGTTAGTTACACTATTTATAACTCGAGAACGGCAGAACCGATTTGGCTGAAATTTGGTGTGCAGGTAGCATGGAAACAGGAATAGGACATAAGATAAAAAAAATAGGGTTCCGCGCAAAAAAATTAGGGTTACGCGCGAAAAAAATTATTCAACGGGGGCGAAGCCGCGGGCAGCAGCTAGTTTATAATATTAGTAGGATAGAAAGTGTTTCACATAATTATGACATGTATGTAAGTATTCGTGACAAAATAGGAAGGCTAAACATGGAAATGCTTTTGTAACGGCTATTATAATGACTAGGGGGTGAAAGAGACAATTTGTAAACTAGCTATATAATAGGCTAGTTTCCTGAAAACATCGGTTTAGTACGTCATTTACATTACCAAAAAATAGTAGTCAATTAAACAAAAAATGACGAAGATATGGTGCGTTGAAGTTCCGCGTGACGTCACGCCTTGGTACACTATTTACAACGAAGTGACGTCATGAGCCCCCCGAACTTTGATGTGCGTTATCTTTATCAATTTTGATTGATTTGATAAAACATAAGATATGTGTTAAATATTTTTAATAATCTAACTGACGGACTAATTAGAATTATTATTTTTTTACCTAGGGACCACTGGGAATAAAACTTCCCGTTGGTCCCCACTGGGGACGACGCGTGGGGACGAGGGAATAACCGAAATATCCCTATTACGTCGGGAAAAGAAAATATATCTATATAAAACAAAGTCGTGTTAGTTACACCACATAACTCAAGAACGGCTGGACCGATTTTAATGATCTTTGGTTTGTTGGATTTGTCTCCGTCCTGAATCAGCAGAATAACTAAAAAGCACACCGTTTTTAGTTATACTTATTATTGCAGTTCCGCGCAAAAAAAAATATCCACGCGGGCGGAGCCGCGGGCACAGCTAGTATTTTTATAATTTTTTTATGTTGTTGTTCACCAAGTTGTTACTAAACTATTTGAAGAACTTTTAGAATAAAACCGTCAAGGAAACTAAAAAGAGCAAACAGAAATTATTTAAACAACCACGTTATAAAGTTGCTGCAAACAATGTAGATTTCTTTACAACCGCAGCTTTAGTAAGCTTTCTTATCAAGTTCTGCAAAAGATATCTCGAAGGAGATAACAAACAATGCCTTTAAAGCTTTTTTCAGAAAACAACAGGATGGAATAAGACTGAAGGAGTGTTTAGTATTATTATTAACTAGCTGCTGCCCGCGCCTTCGCCCGCGTTTTATCTAGATAAAAAATTCCTCTATGTTATTCCAGGTCCAGAACTATACCCATACCAAATTTCAGCCTAATAGATTCAGTAGTGTTTGCGTGAAAGAGTAACAAATATCCATACATCCATCCATACAAACTTTGACATTTATAATATTAGTAGGATATTAAGGTACGTTAAGGTTAACATGTCCCATACGGAACGGGACATTTTTAATATCGTTTCATACTCTTTACAAAAGCACAGCACATGCTCAACAAGAACCTTTTAAATTTAGGTATCACGGACAGCCCCCTATGTGGTGCATGAATGCAGAGGAGACGGCGGCGCTTGTGCTTGTAGAGTGCGATAGCGTGGCTTCTCAACGCACCACTGCTTTGCTGGTAAATTCATGCATGGGAGTATTTAGCGCAGCTTTAATTTGATCCGATCAGCGTATGGGGGATCTGCCGCGAGCTCTTGTACCGACAACTTTCCCTTGTACCACAAACTGTTCCACAGACGCGTTTCCTCGGCGCGAAACATGTCCGAAGAAAGTAAGGGGCTTTGCCATCCCCATAGAAAAGAGTTTTTTTTTTTCATCTTGGTGAATATGAACAATAGGAATCAAGTTGACCATTGCTGAATCTATTATCATAAACTCAAAACTCGAAGTGCTTTACAATTCCAAGTGGGGGATCTGAGATCTGCTCTGACATCTCGCATGAGGGTGTGTCGCTTTTCGTCCTTTAGACCTTAAAGGACTCTTGGACACGTCACAAAATTTAAATTACATAAGTATAACTGGGAAATGAAGTGGTCACTTTGATTTTTTGTTTACTTCCATCTTTTTAAGTTAAATTAAAGAAGCGAACAAGAAACCTTTACCTTATTAGGTTTTTAGTTTTTGGGGTTGGAGCAAAATCGTACATCCAATTTTTTTATGATTGTATATTCAATTTGTAAATATAAGTACCATCCTAGTTTTAATTAATATGTATCTTGCTTAAATAATAATAATGTACTTACTAATGATAATTATTATGTACTTGTTAGGTACTCTGCCGTCGTCACTCCGCAAGGGCCATAACTGAAAACCAGCGCAGTATTGGACAATTATTGATATTACAATTAATTGCCCTAACTGCATTACGCTGAGATAGGGACCCTTTTACCCCAATTTTTATGAACTTTTGTAATGTGGAAAAGTTCTAAAACGATAAGAATAATATAAACATCTTGGTTAAAGCATATAAAACGTTGTTTTATTATAATTTTAAGAAGTACAAGTTAGCAGTTAAAAAAAATATATCTTTTCAGTATTTTAGGAATAATAACACCAAGTAACTATGGCAACCAAACCATAGATTGTAATACCAAAGAGACGACATCCATAGGTACAGTCTCTTTACAATTTTAATAATATTGTTAGTTTTTAGTAATTGGATATGTCACCTTATGTTAATTTTAGACTTTATTTATTGTTCTTGTGATTTGTGGGTAAATAAAAATGTTTTTATCTTCTGTTTATATTATTTGATTGTTATTTTCTTTGTCAATAAAGATTTTCTTTTTCATCCGAAGCTTTTTTATCCTCTAGCTAGATAATCTGAAGTACTTGAGTACCAGGTTATCATATATTTATAGGACAATTGGAAGAAAGGAATCTTCTGTAGGATCAGTCACGGTCGGCCGTCGTCATACCTTAGGGTGCGAAACACAGTGTGTAATATAAGGGGTTTTTAGGGCTTTTCTTGTCTGTCAATGCAACCAAGTATAAATAAAAGGAAAAGAACGAAAACATATAGTACCTTCTTCGAAATCGCCATGAAATAGTATGGTACAACTAATCATGAAATATTATAGAGCCATAACATAATCATAAATGCAAAAGAAATGACATGAAAATATTTATTGAGACAGAAATACACAGTAACAATGGTTAACTCGTTTTATTTAAGTTAGGTGTTATCAGTTTCTCGTCAAGTAAAAATAAGTAGGTAAAGGTATAAATGACATAAATTTATAATATATTTAGGTATTTCATAAATACGGTTACTCTATCACGTCAAAAGTACTGAGCGGATTGAGTTGAAATGCTGTAGAGACATACATACATACTTACAAAGACTATAAAATCGATAGACTATTACGCATACAGGAAGAGCCCTATTTTTCAGATATCTAAAAAACGAGGAGGTTCTATATTCAGCAGTATGTTTTTGTGTAGTTTACATATGTACCTATGTCCGTCGATTTCTCCGTCAATTATGGACTGATTTTAAAAACTACTAACTTTCGCTAATGTGTAGAAAACGATTGCGAGGTTGTCCCATAAAAAAAAGAAATTTATTCCCCGGGGATAAGTATTTTGTAAACAGAGTAAAATTAAGTGATTTGCAGTAGGTTTTAATCACATTACCAATCCTATTTATTAACTAGATACACTTCTCAGCTTAGTTGAAAATTTAATTCAGCTTAGTTATAACAGTATTTACTTTCAATCATAAACTATCATTACAGGAATATCTTAAACGTACATTCAGCAAAACAGAGAAGCTCCTTATATTTTCTAAGTCGGCAAAAAAATCTGCAAGTGCGTACATACAATATCGTAAAATGCCGGGGATTTTTTTTTAATGTTCCATGGGCATTTTCGCTGGCTGCGGCCGCTTTCAGTTTTATTTGCTTTCCGACTCAATCTTTTCTATACTACTAAAGTAGATACTAGTAGTGGCTTCAGATAATGGTACACACTAGGCTTTTTTTAACGCGCGTTTTATTAGCCATCCGGTCCGCTACATTCGTTTACATCCAAATTCGCAAGCGGCCGTCGGCCAAGATCATTTTAAATTTTATGTAGTGATGGTAACCGAAATCTTTAATGCCCAGTCGCTTCAACCATCCATCCATTGAATGGTAGGATTTAGTGAAATCGCAAAGCAGGTGGTTAATAAGGGTGCATCCAGATTAAATAATATCATATATAACTTATGGTACATAACACACACACACAACAGTACTAAAATGTTAAATAATAACATTAATAACACGTCCACATTATAAAATATGTGAATAACTATATGCATTTTTGTTAGGTACGTGATCTGAACTGAATACCCCTTAATAATGCGCGTTACCAGGCGGGTAATTCTGGCAATAAAAATCTACATACGATATACGATAAATATACCAAGAACTGTCAAAATATCGAGTAATTGCTTGGTAGCAAACAAACGTACTCCAAATCTGCAATTCGATATTTAATGAGGGCTTTTCTTCGATAAGTCGCACGAGAATGCGGTTTTTGGCGGTTCTCGATATTTATCACTTATTTTATCCCATGATACTGCATATCATTCGATAAAATAAACGATATCTTATATATAAAATTTCCATGTCACAATGTTAGTTACCGTACTCCTCCGAAACGGCTTTACCGATTTTTACCAAATTTTATATGCGTATTCAGTAGGTCTGAGAATCGGCTACTATCTATTTTCCATACCCCTAAGTGATAAGGGTTGAAGGCAAAACAACGTTTGGCGGGTCAGCTAGTAATATATAAAATAACGTGATACGCAGCGAATTGCCTCCAGAGCGCGCGCTTCAAAGCGTCTAATGTGTACTTGCTTTTAGTTAGTGGAACTTCAACGTCTGAACAAAAGCAGTAGTTCAAATAGTTTCCGAATAACCGGTTATTGTGCTGAACAAGGAGATTATGTCAATATTAGCCTCGATCTACAATGGCGACGGTGGGTTGGTAGCTTAATGCTTAATTCCTTTGTTCAATTCACTATTCGTGTGTTTTATTGAGAACGATTTAGATGGGAATTGTGGAATTTGTTTTAACATTATTAACTTACGATATTACGTTACGCATTATAGTTGTTATTGAAGAGGTAGAATCCAGGGAGATCAATCATCATCATTGTCATCATCATCAGCCCATACACGTCCACAGCTGGACATAGGCTTTCCCCATCTTTCCCCATACGACGCCACAAATAGCGGTCCTGAGCCGCCTCCATCCATCGACTCCCTGCGACGGCTACGATGTCGTCGGTCCATCGATGGTCTCAATGGTAGAATCTTATTTTATGATGACTTCTTCGCATTTTATACATCCAAACCAGACACGGAAAAAATTGATTAATTACCTGTAGATGTCAAATTACACACAAATAAACAAATTTGCCCCGTGGCGATTTGTAAACAATGTGTATGTTATTGTTATATGATATCTTTATTTATCACTTATTTATCATTAATCTTCAATATATTAATATGATAATGTATGTGTAAACTAAAGATTAACTTCCTTGAAAAGGCAAAAAACTTCTTCGCGGCTAAGAAGCAAAAACACAGCGATGTCGCACCGTGATCACGATCGCTGTAACGCGATGGAAATGTAGACGGTGACTGAGCGCGAGACTCAGTTGCAACGTCTCAAGAAAAGTATTCCCAACGTCTCACAAAAACGCACGAATGGCCAACATCTCACCAAAAGTATTCCCTCCCTATAACAATATATATGATATCTTTATTTATCATTAATCTTCATTATATTAATATGATAATGTATCATATTAACTTCCTTGAAAAGGCAAAAAACTTCTTCGCGGCTAAGAAGCAAAAACTTCTTAGCCGCGTGCAAAGGTGAGCTGAAGGTATACCCCCACCTCTGTATCGCATCGCATTGCAGTGCAACAAGGTCTATCTTCACAATATCACTCGACATAAATCACATAACGTCCGCGTTATGAGACGGGGCGTGGCGCTACAGGTGTGCAATTTCCAAACATCTATTCATAAGCAATATTTTTCTACAAATTTTCTTTGCTAGGAAGTAGTAGATTAGAACTAAGTAGTTAATATATAAATAGATTGTTAACATAATTAAATATTATTTATCTGGGTATTTATCGCGTACCTTTTGTAATATTTCCCAATACGTTTTCATCGCGTTACAGCGATGTCGCACCGTGACCACGATCGCTGTAACGCGATGGAAATGTAGACGGCGACTGAGCGCGAGAGACGTACTCAGTTGCAACGTCTCAAGAAAAGTATTCCCAACGTCTCAAAAAAACGCACGAATGGCCAACATCTCACGAAAAGTATTCCCAACGTCTCACAAAAATTTTGATTGTTGTGACTTACAATCTACATCATCTATTGTTTATGTATATTTTTCATTATTGACATCCCTCAAAAGATGAAAATGTAATAAGAAGATTATTTGGAGATTTACAATGACAGCTGTCAAAATGAATAACAAAAAGTACGCGATAAATAATGTTAACCATTAGCGATAGTTTAAAATAAATAAGATTGTTTTTAATTTGAGAAAACGTTAAAAAAATTTAATCTAAGGAAAACTTACGGCCATACATGAATAAAGATTATTACCAATTAAACGTTTTCACAAGTAGTATAACAGAGTATTAAATATAATAAGTTGTGGACAAACAATATAGGTATTTGTGAAGTAAAGAAGTGTTTACTACAAATACGTTTGAAGCTACTGGGAGAAGTGTTAAACAACTCAGTCAACTTCTTTTGCCATTGCGTTGAAATATCTGCTCGCACGTAGAATATATTTCTGAGAAATATAGAGTTCTGTCTATATCACGATTTAGATGATGGGATATGCAGAAGATTATGGTTTATTATAGCTGCTGGAGTCGTTTTGAGTATAATGCAACCGAGAAGTTCCTGACAGTCCACCCTCCCACTCGCAATTCTGAGAAGATACGAAACGTCTGCTACAAGCCTTCTCTCTGCTAGTGGAAGAATGTGATACCTCCTACAACGTGATATATAATTGGGTATATAAGTTCTACTTCGATATTGCAAGTATCTGAGGTGTTTATCGGGCGGATGTTTACCAATGATGAGTTGTCCAGTGCATGACGCCTCAGGCCAGGTGGGTACAACGACCTCCGAAAGACTGCAGACAGATGCTGCATGCAGTAAGCTGAAGACAGGATGCTATACCACCCATTAGGGGAGCCAATGTCCAGCAGTGGACTAATAAAGACTGATTATGATTATGATAAAGTAAAAAGATTTATTTAACACAAGTAGAATTTTCAAACATATAAAATGAATTATATAATCATAGTTCCTCCCATTTTGGAAGAGTACATGCAGTGTCCATACAAATGAAATATTAATAAGTACGATGGCGATATGTGTCAAATCGATGTTTTTTAAGTTGAATCAGTCACTAAATATTCAGATTTTTTTTATTTCCATGCGATTGTCAAGTTGTTTGGTCGTGACTAATCATGATGGTAGGTTCGTACAAGTACGTTATACGGCCGTAGGTCGTATTTACAAGTTCTTTGGTACAAAACAAAGTACACGTCAATATGTTTAAAATGCTCCTGTCAAACTAAATGTCCGAACGCGGCTGATACAGTACAAAACGCTTCTATCCTATTAATCGCGCCCGATAATAGTGATGGGTGTAATGCCGGGATTAAAAATACACACTCGTCGCGCAACCACGAGACAGGCCGAGCACGAGTGTGAAAATGGTGCGCTCGTCTCGCCTCGGGGTCGCGGGTAGGCTCTCGTTCGGTCAACGAGACGTCTCGACGAGTGTGTAATCTCGGCCTACCAATAAATTTTAATCCTATTCCGACTCTTACTGTCTACAAAAACCGTGGCCGCTTGACTAGAATGTTGAACTTCACAGTTTGTGCAACTGTCGACCGAACTGTTTCAATATAAAACGTGACTCGGAGTGTGGACATAAAGAGAAGTTTCGTCTGTTTGTTAATTTCATTTTGAACTTTAGATTCTGTTGTAGTAGAGAATACAAGTTTGCGTTCTTGTAACTTGATCTGTTATGTATATAGATAGATAGCTAAATTCGTAAATTGTTTGAATTTAAATTCGAAACCTCCTTTATTGGAAAGTTTTTGTATCGACTTTGAGAAGTGGTGTCTATACTCCAGACATTTGATGAAAATTCCTGACTTTTTTATAAATATACCTAATATTAATGTTGATAAACATCATCGTGATTGCGAGTGTGCGAATAAACGAAGGAAATTTTCGATTCTCATAACTAAGTATAATTTAAAAGATATGAATTGCGAAATTTTCTACAAAACTTTGTATAATGGAAGTGTTGAACAATATTTCTGGGAGCATTAAATATCAGAAGTAATGTTGATTAATAAAAGTATTTGATTTATTATTATTTTTATTTCACACTTACATTAAGTAAAATTATAGTAAAAAAATCGGACGATTTGGAATTCCCCCCGCATTCCGGACAAAGACCATTACCGGACATGTCCGGAAAATTCTGGACGTATGGCAACCCTAATCAAAGAGGTGATCACGCTATTTTGGGATGGCTACGTAGTATAAGACTTTATTTGAAACAAGTCGGCCACATCGTCACTTTCCATTAGGTGAGATTATGGTCAAACGATGGTCTATGGACTATAAAAAAAGTCTAAAAAGAAACTCTCTAATTATCTTCGAAATAACGCTCTCCCAATAAAAACAAGGTGAGTAGTACTTTGAAAGCAGCATCTCAAGTAACAAACTGAGCTCATTCAACTCTCTTTAGTACAGAATCAAAAATACATAAAAGTTCATAGTTTCTCGTTGCTTGTGCTTGTTTATGTTCAATTACGGGAGAATTGATGACCGGAAACTACAGTCGGTTCCGGTTACTACTTTATTATACAGACTAGCTTCTGCCCGCGACTTCCTTTAGCCTTATTGTAGTGTATAGCTATACTCCGATTTAGAATGAGAAAATATATTTTATATTAACAAAAACTGATAACATTAACAGAAGGCAAAGTTATCACTTAAAACTAAAACACAAACTTCAATAACGCATAACCTTAGATGTGTACCAAAAAAATTATAAATCTGCATTCGATAACGAACGAGAGATCAATTCAATTATGGATGATAGCTTTCAAAACCAAAAACTTATTCAGGTTTCAGATTTATTAATTGCATACATATAAATTATAGTTTTAGCTTAGGTGGTATTTTTTTTCAATTGTAAATATTTTTTTTTTAATGGTTTCTTAAACTTTGTAGAAGGTTCTTACATAAAAGAAATTAAGTAAATTATGCAGAAACTTATAAAATTAATGAATGAAATCGGTAAACCCATTCTCAAGTTATAGCGTGACCAGGAGAAATAAGGGTTAATTTTTATATAATAAATAAATAAATAATACTGGACAATAAACACAGCATTATCTAGCCCCAAGCTAAGCAGAGCTTGTGTTATGGGTACTAGATAACTGATATACATACCTAATACAATAAATTACATATATAGATATTTTTTATTATACATAGAAAACGACCAGAACACCCCGAACAAATATCTGCAGATCGTAGATATACATCTATAGACTAGTATAATTCAATTAAAACTGGTGAGCTAACTCCAGACTGTTAAAATTGTAAATACTAGTAGTTATTTGTTTTAATTTCCTTTGTTAAAAGATCCAGTAACACAATCCCGGAACTTAAATATTAATGAACTTTTGAAACTGTTGTAATTTAGGAGAATTAGGAATTAAGGTTAGGACCTTGGAAACCTAATCCCGAGTGCCTGGAGCCACTCCCTATCCCGTCGGGAAACCAACGCTGGCATTTTATAACTTACATTCCTAATTAAGTTTGGGCGGAATTGACAGGCTCCGTGGCTCAGTGGCGCATGGTTGTGTGAAGTTGGTTCGATTCTAGAAGCCGTCAAACAGTTTTGTAGCCACAGAAATATAAATAATAATTACATTAGTGTGCGAAGATTTTGTGTTCCAAATGTCGGCAAGCCATTATTTAGATTTCTGTGTTCATAGCCCATGCAAAACGCAGATCGACTTTTCCATTTCGATCTCAAATAATATTGTTTTAAAAAACGATAAGCCGACTTCAATTTCCCTTACTTTTGCACTTATTTTAAGTTTTGCGGGATAAAAACTAATCCCCTCGGGATAAAAATTTTAGGGTACCCCTTCGGGATCATTTCCTATACAATAGTGAGAGAAATCAAAATCGGTCCATAAATGGCGGAGATATCGCGTAACATACATACAAAAAATAACGTACTGACGAATTGATAACCTCCTCTTTTTTAAGTCGGTTTAAAAGCGGGGTTGGGCGTTTACTTTGACAAGATGTTTATTTTAATAATTTAGCGTGTTTTATAAAACGATAAACCAACTTTGAAATCCTGAATCTACCTCTTGTTTACGCTCGTTGCCGTGGAAACGGTTTGTTAACAGTCATTGTGATAGTTAGATTGTCTTAAAAAACCTAATAATCGACTTCGAATCCTTTACTTTTATACTTTATTTAAGTTTTTCGGGATAAATGGTAATCCCCTGGGGATACATTTTTTATGGGACCAACTCGGGATCATTTTCCCTACAATAGGTAAAGAATTTTCAAATCGATCCATTATTGGCGGAAATATCGCGTAACATACATACAAAATAAAACAACAACTTTCAGACGAAATTTAATTAATTCAATTTATTTATTCAGATAATTATAAAATCCATTTTGTTAGTAGGCTGATTACTAGAGTACTTAAAACTAATAAATGATTTTGTTCTTTTGAGCAAACTATACATTATAGGACAGTCAAATTTTTCAGCTATCGCGGTTAGAATGCTGTTGCTGCTCCCGCGGGTTCTGCTGAGTAGTGAGGCTGATTTCTTTCGCCAGATGGCATCGAAGGTGTCGGTGCGTGCCTGGGCGAACATGGCCGAGGCACTGCAGAATCACAGAGATATAAAGGACCCCGTTGTAAGAAAGAGATGAACATACGTTCACAGTTACATGAGCGGCTAGCTGTCTGACGGCCAATGACAGCCTATGACATCGCATAGACGCTAGCAGCTAAAGTGAACTGGGGTAAAAAGGGACCTAGCATGTAGCATGAACAAAATAAACATGACCTTAAAAGTTTCACAAAGTGTTGAGAAGAAATTGTTGAGTATGTCGTTGGGATCCATTCATCTTCTCGTGTACCTATGTTCTTGTCTACTGACACACAAGAACATAGGTAGAGCGACTTACGCCCCGGATCGGCCCAAGGTCGCGAACAAAATACTCAGCCCGACTGGGATAGACTGAGTATTCTGTTTTAATAGCCCGGCTACACGCCCAAACAAACACAAATTGGCAATTTGTGAGCCATTTGGCCCAAACAAACACAAATTGCCAATTTGTGTTTGTTTGGGCCAAATGGCTCTTAGTGTTAACGTTACATGAGTGAGCTTAGTAATAGTAACTATGCATAACCTATGACATGTCATATGAGTATGTACAGATTAGGATTAGAGATGAGTCCGGTATTCAATAACTAACTCAGTACCTGTTAGCATGGTCCTAAAATATCTAACGCTATTGTAAAATCCGCATACCGCTAGGGAATAACTGTGCAAAGCGAGCATCGCGCCTAACCGACCGTGAGCCATAACTACCCAACGCTTCAATACCTATACTTACCTAACTATCATCTACGCATAGGTACTAGCGGACCGTTCACCCGTAAAGTTATGTAGCTGCAACAAGTATTTGGTATTTCTAACCAAATCGGTTAGATGGTATTTCTAACCAAAACGGTTAGATGGTATTTCTAACCAAATCGGTTAGATGGTATTTCTAACCAAATCGGCTAGATGGTATTTCTAACCAAATCGGTTAGAAATATATTGGGTAGAAATCAGAACAAGTATAGATTATTGTAACGTTATTGGGTACCAGTAGCGGTATTGAAACAAAATACCCAATTAATTACCGGTAGCCAAAATATCCAATAACTCCCATCCTTAATTAGGATGTAGGAAGTATCGCTACACTGGTTTGTGCAATCAAGCATGTACAAATATTTGAGCGTGTAGCCGGGCTATTAAAACAGAATACTCAGTCTATCCTAGTCGGGCTGAGCTATTTTGTTCGCGACCTTGAGCCGGTCCGGGGTGAAAGTCGCTCTACCTATGTTCTTGTGTGTGAGTGAGTAGACAAGAACATAGGTAGACGAGAAGATGAATGGATCCCAACAACATACTCAACAATTTCTTCTCAACACTTTGTGGAAAGTGAAAAGAAGGTTACGAATTTTTTTTCGCAAACTTTTAGGACATGTTTATTTTTTTCATGCTGCATGTTAGGTCCCTTTTTACCCCAGTTCACTTTAGCTGCTAGCCTATGCGATGTCATAGGCTGTCATTTGCCGTCAGCCGCTCATGTAACTGTGAACGTATGTTTATCTCTTTCTGACAACGGGTTCCTATATATCTCTGTGATCTTTTATCCTGTTATGTGATAGAAATAAAGTTCCATAGGTCCTATGTAGGTAGCTATAGTAAAATATTGCCATTTCTTTATAATGAGTATAACGTCTCTATTTGTAAAAACTCATTGCAGTTTATATAGAATATCATTGCATTGGAAACATTATGAAATAAGCTAACGCATAAAAAATGTTCCGGTCCTGTATTACCTTGCAAAGTAGTAAAAATTCTAATAATGGCTAGGTGATGCTTTGTGAAATATTCAAATTATTTATTGATTAATTCACAAACAGAGGGTTCAATCGCATTCATTACCAACGTATAAATAGTGTAAATGTGTAATGATACGCGGTTTTTGCAACGGAATAGTAATGAGGATGATCCGCTGCTAATTCCCGAAAATTCTGGAATATTCCCGAATATCCTGCTTTTGGAATTTAATGCGCGGTTTATTGCGTCTATGTGTTTGTTTCTATTACCGGATTGTTCGATAATGCTGGTAATAATGTAATGAACATTAGGAACTAGTTGAGCTTAATGGATGTATGGGCAAGATATCCTACTAATATTATAAATGTGAAAGTTTGTACGGATGGATGTATGGATGTATAGATGTATGGATATTTGTTACTGTAACAATTGAACTGATTAGGCTGAAATTTGGTATAGCTTGGGACCTGGAATAACATATAGGCTATTTTTTATCCCGATAAAACGCGGGCGAAGGCGCGGGCAGCAGCTAGTGTAATCTAATTCTTCTAAAATTATTATTATAACATACGTAAGAACAGAATTGAATCTCGCGCCAAGGCGAAACGATCAACCTTTGATGATACTCTTTGATCTTCAAAGGTCGGCAAGCCGGTAGAACCTAGTGTTTTCTAGTGACCTACCTACTCGGTAATCCAGTAGCAGCTCGGAGTCAAGAAGTTGGCGGTGTTACACCCCGTGCCTCGGAAAGCACGCTAAGCCGTCGGTCCTGCACCTGACCTCTCCCCGGTCGTGTCGGTCTGCCGTCCTATCGAATTAAGAGAGTGAGGAAATAGAGTGTACCTGTGCTTGCGCACACACTTGAGCACTAAAAGATGTCCTGCGCATCTGGCTAATCTCCGTTGAGACTGACCGACCGCGACGTGGTCGAAATTCGGCTAGATAGGAGGACATTGTAGTCCTACACTACACCACGCTGATAATCGGAGGCTATGTACGAGGATTATTGTCAGTTTATAGCTAATATAAAGGAAATTAAATTTTATAATTAATTATTAGTGTGTGTACAAATTAATACCTCAACATGATCACTTTTTTCAAAATTATTCACTCAGCAATACTCTCCTGTGTTACTATCTTCTATTAGTTTAAATACCAGGCCAAGATCTCGATATCCTTTTCAGCATACTTTCGCCTTACAGGTCCATGCCAATAACGATATTTTTAACAATAGAATATTTAAATTTAAAAATGATATTGAAACCACTCTCATTAAGGAGAGTGGGTATAGTTTTTTGTAATTTTAGTTCTTTATTTTGGCGCTACATGCTCAAATCAAATAATTTATTGTTTTACTCATTGATTGTTGTCATTTAATTTTAATGCGTGCTTTAAACTTATTTAATATTTATATCCAATATTTTTGTACACAGAACTCGCTCTGTATAAATCATGCTGTGGACATATACTTAGGCATACAATCTAGATCTTAATATAGTGTCTTTCTATTTTGTTATATTTTGATTGTGTTCCGTTTTGTGTACCAAATAAATAAATCAAATTATTTGGTCACCAATTATTGGGCCGTACAATATTTAGCGGTACCTACGTGCCTACCTTACTGTCTCCCAAATTTTGGTGTACAAATTATTTGGTCACCAATAATTAGGCCATACAATATTTTGATGTACCTAACCTACGTTATTGTCTCCCAAGCCTACAAGTTTACCTTTTGCCTATGGTATGTATGCTTTAGGACCAAATAATTTAACGAATCAGAATCAATAACTTTATTTCTTTAGGCTTACAAAATAAGCACTTGGACAAGTCAAATTTTATACTATAAACATAGTTATTATTATCAAATAAGAAATAAGGCGTTATTGATATTCTCTTCACTTCAATTTTTTGTCCACTAGTGGAAGAAGTAGTTAACGTTTACTTATTTGTTTATTCTATAACAATTTACAAAAGTTGACGCAGATCTCTTTATAATTATATTGTGAAATGATTGAAACACAAAAGTTGCAATTATTCGTATAATTGTTTCACGATTTCCATCAAAGTTTATGAATAATTTTCAGGAATTAAAACCTCTTTGTGCCGGAAGAGGATAATAAAAATAATCTGCAAAATAAATAATTTTCAGGGTTTTGTATGTGTGAATAATACTTTTGTGTATGTACAACCTAAGTACTTTATTTCCGATCACCCATCTAATAATAATTGTCTTTATTTAATTTTACGTGTGTATTTTCAGGAAAGATTTACTTTTTTCTGCGAATTAAAGATAGAATAAAGAATAGATGCGCAATAAAGTAGCATGAATGCCTGTACATTTACACAATTTTTTAAGTTTTGCGGGATAAATACTAATCCCCTGGGGATAAAATGATGGGATTTATAGGACCTAGGGATCATTTTATATAATTTGTATATAATCATTTTATTAATAGTGAAAGAACTTTCAAAATCGGTCTATAATTGGCGGAATAATCGCGTAACATACCGACAAAAAAAATCGAATTGAGGACCTCCTCCTTTTGTGAAGTCGGTTCAAAATGATTTCGTGATCTTACGAAATCCTATCAACAATTGGCCCATGTGTGGACAGTGGACAAAGTTATAAAAATACGCGTGTCACAGATTAGAAAATAAGTAGAATATCATCAGACAATAAGATGATAGAAACGAAACTCAATGTAGAAAAAAGTTTCAGAGAATGAACAATTTATCCTTCACATAAAAACAATACTCTAACAGTGAATGAAAAAATCATTTCGACCACAAATCATTCGATTATGGTCGAAAGTGATTCTTCCCAGGCAGCCTTTGTAACTTTACTGTGTTTGTAGGGCTTTGTTGTGATCATTGTTACAGTTGCGGCACTTGCCTAAAATACTTTTACTTATCTCATTTCAAAATCAGAAATTACCATACCTTGGGTCGGGTTCAATGCAATCGAGTTGCACACTCCGCATGTAATCTTTCGTGATCGAGTTGCTTTTTATAATAAAACCGGTAGTGGTGATTATTTTCGTAGCAAAAGACAAAAGATGAGGGTAGATCGATATATCTGTCACTAAAAACTCGCAGTGAGTTCAGATAATCCGCGGTCATGGCGCATAAACGGTAACGAAATATTGTAAAACTCAAAACAACACTAATAATATCAATCGGTATCATATCCCGTTATTATTATGACTAATTGTTAACCATGATAATTTTAACCTAAGAATTTTCTTGCGTTAAGAAAAATAGAGTTCCAAAATAATGCATTTCACATAATATATACTTACCTCAAACGCACTATCGCTGACTTCTGGGCTTCTTTCATAACACGAAGAATCCATAAGTTTCCGTTCTATTAATAATACTGTATGTTTGGCGGAGTTCCAATCAGTTCAAAACTGACGCGTTCGCTCTAAGACTTCACGTGTTTTACTTTTGAACAAAACCACCAACAATTCATTGAAAATATCCCGAAAATACCTTTATTTACAAAGGTCTTTGAAGTTACAAAGCCAAAGAGACCGTAATAGTGTTCTGTGATGTATCCTAACGTTCAAAGTTGAAACTGCAGTGTTGTTCCGGCAAAATGTGTGTATTTATGTGTTTTGAATTTAAGTAGTTGAATTATTATGTTGTTTTGTGTGCTTATATTCAAGGCTTGGCAGTTTGAATGGGTAATTTTATTTCTAAAAGCGTTCATGTAGGTAGGTAAAAGGTTATGTGTTATGTGGAATAATTTTAACGCAAGCTCGGAAAGTTAAAAGAACTTTCGGGTACCTACCTACACATCATAACCAAATGTCATTTCATTTGTTATATTTTGTGTTGGACCTACTCAAAGTTTGAAAATATATGGAAATAAATGCGAAGCTAATAAAAACTCGAGTAGCATTTTCTAAAACGGAGTTCAAATACATAATAATTATTATAGTACCCAATATTCAAAACAAACTCAGTTCAGAATTACCGCCCTAGACTTTTTACTAACTTTTTATGTTAGAGTCTAGTTACCTACTATATTTATTCCAGTATCTTGTTTGCTGTTAGTTAGTTTGACTGACAATCAAATAGTTATGTCCTAATATGCTTTACCGATTCGATTTTTATGACAATCTACATATTTGTTTATGAAGAAGTTGGTACCAGGCCCGTCGTCCACTGCAACTTGCGACAGCAACACCTTATTGGGTGCATAGGTACTCGTACCCAATAGGGTGTTGCAGTTGCTGTTGGGTTGTTGTTGCTATAAAATATCGACTTGCATATTATGCACCCAATAGGATGTTGCGAGTGCAGTTGTCGACGAGCCTGGTACCAATACCAACGACCCATCTCTTTACACGACATCCACGGGTTGAGTAATAGGGGTCGATTCTTCCGCTGCTACTGCCACTTTTTCAGAGTATCTAGTAATATAAAAATACTTAGTGTAAGTTTTTGGATATTAAATATATAAATACTTACAAAACAAAAATCTGAAAAAGAAAATACTTTTCAGGTGGCTCAAATACTTCCTCCTCCTGGCCACAGCCACCACTGCTTACAGTGAACTGACGAAGTGTGACCAGACACCCCCTGACGCGACGGTCAAGGAGCCTAGCCCTGAAGACCATCCTTTCGTACTGGACATTGGCAATGCTGCGAAGAAAGATGGGAAGATCATGTATACGCCTGACCAAACTTATGTTCGTAAGTATGAGATGCAAAGGCGTCTTCAGTGTACAAGCAAAGCCTTTTTTTACTATAAAAACTTTCGAAGTTTGACGAATTCATTATGAATGTAAGCGAACCGCACTCACCCTGAAGAAGTCCCTCGTTAAGGGATGAAACGTTGGTGTTCTTCCAACACAAACTAGGTTCGTAGTTAACCCGCTTTAATTCATAATGAAACAAAGCCTTGTTTACAAAAAAATCTACTGGTTAAAACCTATAGCACATCTGGATGCAAAAGACTGGCGTTCACTTACACAAAGGATTACAGGGACGCAATAATAAACAAGGCCTATAAATATTACCCAACACCTAGTGACACGTAAAGTTTTTAAAGAATGTGCTGCAAAATATTTAGCGCATTGCATAAACTTTTTTATAAGGCGCCGTAAACTTTTCATATTTTGTAGAGATCTGCAAACACTCAAAAATTTTGACGGAGTGTTTCCTAAAACTGTTAAGCTTACCCTGTCACAGACGTGCTACCTTCCGGGCGATTTTAAATACATATCTACTTACACGCAGATGGATAAACAATTGTTACGAGTAGACTTTTATAAGTCATAGTTACTTTATAGGTCTTAAAACTTTCTTATGTTCTAGTTTCAATATCAACAACAAACCTAAACCGCACGTTCCGCTGGTTTATGATAACGGCTGAAGACCCTGAAATTGACGACGTGACTGCCATTATGCGAGCCAAGGAAAAAGCTGTGGGCAGTCTGAAGTCGCTGGACATATCCGTGTCCAGGCATAGCGAACGGTGCGCCAATTCTGTGGAAAAGTTTGATAACTCTGCTAAACCTAGGGTTGAGGTGGGTACCTATTCAAAATTAGACGACGTATGATGAATGGAAACACGTGTTGTGGGCAGTCTAATGTCGCTGGACATAATATCAGTGTCGAGGCATAGCGAACGGTGCGCCAATTCTGTGGAAAAGTTTGATAACTCTGCTTAGCCTAGGGTTGAGGTGCGTTTTATAAATATAGTTTATTTTGTTCAGTGGATCAGAGTGGAATAGACTTTTTTCCAGTGACCAAACTGATCAGACCAAGTACTTTCGTACTTTTGTGTTGTGTCGTGTTTCTAATGGACTCTTCACACAAGCCCGACGGGTTGTTGTGACATTTCAGTGTATGAATTTGAATCTTTATGTAATCAGAAAACCTAATTATTGTGTCTTTATTATTATTATTATTTTTCTACTGGGTCTAGTTAGACAACAAAACAAAAATAACACTTAGTAGTGTTATTTTTGTTTCGTGTGTTTTTCTAATTCTTGTCTTTTGTCTTCGTCCGTATTTCTGTTATTGTTTTAATTTACATTATTGTTACGACAAACATCCTGTACAGTTTCTTTTTGATACTGTTATGCAAGCAAAGTTAAATTTCATTTAATGCAACAGATCCACTGGGTATCCCCACACGAAACCTCAGAAGTCCGGATCCGAGCGATGGTGGCAGAGAACGAAGAGACGTGGTACGTGGGTCAAAATCTGACCATGACCCTGGTGAAGGCAGAGAGCCTAGCCCAGGACAGTTCGCCCAATCCTCCTAATATGGAGTGCAATATTTGCAGCGAGGCACGTTATGAGGTATGGACACATTCAATACTTGTAAGATCATAAAAAATATTCACTTAATGATGGCTTGATCACCTGTGCCGAAACGTTAAAATTGATACGGACTTTCTAAGTACGGTACACAGCCGTTTCTTTTTGACAATTTCAGATATAATCCTTTATGGTAAGTGCTTCACTTGTAGGGCTAGCACAGGCTTTCTTGTCTAGGTAGAATAGATAAAAAATGACGTAAAAATGACATTTAGGTGTAGAGAGTAGAAAATTTTCTTCGTTCGAGAACACGGCGTTCGGAAGAATAAACGGTAGAGATGTTTTCTATTATATGTTTTCTATATTTCTACCCTAGAGTAGAGTCTACCGATGCGAACATGGGGATCAATTTACTCGTTTCTTGACATTTGAGAATATAAACATTTCTTCTAAAATTGTCTACACCTCTCGAGACCTAGACAAGGTCTTTCTTCCCTCGCATCTCGCAATATTTGGATGTTTAGTTATATTATTATAATACTCTTTGATTTTTGGGGTTTTTGTGTCTAGTTAATGGCCCCGCAGCCATCACGAGCAAATGCAACATAAAAAATCGGAGAATAATTTGTTTGTTTGTTTGCTCCAAAACCAAATTAATCTCTGTTATTCTGTATTGTATATGCTATGAGTTCAATAATCTTCATTTGCCGCCTTTGCCAGAGACAGTATTTCTCCGAAACATTTTGTGAAAAGATTTCGGTATTTCTTTCGTCCAATAAAAGAAAAAAAAAGAAAAATACATCTTTGAACGAAAGAAATTACCCTTCAAAACATTGTAATTGACACTGACAAATACAATAAAGTGACATTTTGGTGTAACCAAAAAACGTTTCGTTTTACGGGCGCAGTTTTCTTTTTAGCGATACGGCTGGTTTTATGTTGATTTTCTTGGTAATGAAACGCAAAGAACGAACTTTTTACAGCATTTATATTTTTTCTGTGGTTTGGTTCCCGTTGCTATAGAAAGCGCTTCTCTACAAAGAAACTGTTTTCTAGGGTTTGTTTCTCGAAACGGCATATTCGGGCAAGACAAAGATTATGAAGACAAGAAACTTTCTTCTCTAGTCTAGGTAGAGTAGAAATGAAAAGCCCGTGCTAGCGGGGCTGTAGGTGGTTCATATAAATAATTGAATAAAGATATTACAAGAGATTTTTGTTTTTAATGTTATTATAGTGCGAAAGCCTCGACCTCGGGTAATTTCAAAAAAATCCATCCATTGACTTCCCGTGAACACTTAATGTGATCGTTCCATATATAAATTCGAAAATTGAGACTATTGGCGAAAAAAAAATTAATTGAACAGAAAATCAATTTACTCCTTACTTCTTATTTGATAAGTCATTTAATTTAAAGCTTAGATTTTGACTGGTCTAAGTGCTCATTTGGTCTTTCAACACTTCCTGTTTCCTTTAATCTGAATAAGACATAATATATCTTACTTATTCATCAGGTAATCTTCAACGGTCTCTGGTCCCGTGTGGCCCACCCACGACACTACCCGAAGAAACCTGATGAGAACGGCTACACCCACATGGTAGGGGCTTCTCATGACTTCGGGTATTTCCTGTGGAAGGCAGGTGGCAAGGCTAGCGATGGCCTGAAGCTACTACTGGAAGATGCGAATACTACTTTGATCGAGAGGGAGATCATCGATGATGTGAGTGTTGTTTTTCAGAGCCATTCACCAAGAAGTTGAAGTCGAGTGTTTTTAACATCAATTAGTACCTGTAGAGTTATGAATTGATGTTGTATAATTTAAATTATAGTAGCCCTCATCTAGCTATCTCCTTTACTTTTTTATTCCTACATAAGCGTAAAAAAAGATTGCTGCATTTATAAGTCTCTCTAAAAACTCCTGATAAATTCAAAATGAATTTATCATGATATTCAAGCCATAACGTTCACATGAGGCTTCTGAATTTTGTGATCATCATTTGCGTTGTTTGATTCCCCCAATCGTTTTCCAAACCTTGTCAAATTTCCTCCATTAGACAGAAATTTCGATTTTGTACATACTTGCTTCCTTTTATGCTTACCTAGATAGTAAGTGTAAGCATTTTAGTGTAAATTGTACGCGACTATCAACTCTTAAGAAATAAATGTCTAAATGCCTACCTAAAATACTGTTCTCGTTTATTTTATCCTGTGCTGTTTCTCCAGTCTCAACTCCATCTTCCAGATGGCCGTATCATCAGGCACCAGAACCCTGATTCGAGGCAAGCGTCGCCACCACCCGCACATGTTTGAGCCATCTCACTCTCTCTTCCGAGTCGACAGCGTCCACCACATGTTCTCCATCGTAGTCGGCATGAGGCCCTCCCCTGACTGGTTCCTCGGCATGACGCAGTTTGAGCTGTGTGTCAAGAACAGCGATGGAGAGGATGAGTGGGTGGAGTATAGTGAGGTGCCACTGTTTCCGTGGGATGCTGGGACTAGGAGTGGAGTTTCTTATGAGGTTATTTATTTGACAATATAGGTATAACGTAACAGGCATATTTTAACCTCGGAGGTAAGTGACACCATCGTGCTGTGCTGGTTGCGGCGTAAGAATGGAGTCCTTCAGCCATTGGACGTCGTAAAAGCCGGATAAGTGAATTTACCAGTGGCAGCAGCTTCATTCTATTTATTTTTAACAACTCCAAAGCGGTCAGCAACCCGCCTGCCAAACGTGATGATTATGTTTGACCCTTGTTTGTAGAAGGCTTATTCACGGATTGTGTTCAGCAGTGTACCTACGTATGAGTGCTGAGAGGTAAGTGACATGATATTAAATAAGTCAAATTAGAACATTCTGTCTGGCAAGTATTGCAAGTGCCTTCGGTTTTCTGTGAAGTGGTCACCGTACCTGGCAGCTCAACTACCTACCTAATCTGTGGTGCCGCTGCCATGACTAGCTTTAATTAGTAGAATGAAATTCGATGTTTTTTTTTAATTTATGTGATCTCATGACAGAAGTATAATTATAAATATTTAGGGGTATTCGCAGAGGCGGTAGCTCCACTTCCAGAACTCCAGTCATCGTGTGACCACGATAGAGTGTAAACCTGTTGAAACGTAAAAAACTTTATTTCATAGCCTTATTAAGCAGTACATAATTAAACTTATTCTAAAGAAAGAATTGGCGACCTTATCTCAGCACTATGACCCAAAAAATTACTGAGTTATCATTATCACCTAAAAATCAGGGAATACTTTTAGCGACAGCACTTATTTGTCATTCAATTTACCCAGCCTCGTTTCTGACGGACAAAATCCATATGAAACGCATTCTGTTTCACCCGCTGAGTAATATGGCACTCAGGGAATTCAGGGACATCAGTCTTCCTGATGCCAGCCGCGAGGGACACTGTGAACTTGATTGATTGATGTCTTGATGTGTACCAGCTTTCATACATTGAGGATACGTAAGTATAGTTATGAATACCCGACACTGTAGACTGGCAAGAGCTAAGCCTCTTAACATTTTGACTGCCACCGACGACGCACATGATGTTCTTAGCCAGTGTAGTATAATTGCGCAGCGACGATGATACCCCACCACGTATCGCATCGCAGTGAACGTGTTACCCGCCATATCATCGGAATTGACAGCAAAGGAAAGTTTGATTGGTGGTACGAGCGTGTTCATAAAAATAATGGACAGACGATGACCTCCTTGCGCCTCACAATCTGTTCGATTTAATACTTATACTTATTGAAACATTTTAATAAGTTTATTACCAAGAAATTCATATATTATATTCCCCACGTTCCGTAGGGTACCGTACCGAGGCTCTCCAGGTGATATTCAGAGCGTATGTTTAAAGCAAAGCTGGTATCTGGTGCGGCGCATCACCACTGCCATACAACGGGGCAATGCAGCCAGCATCTTGGGAACGCTTCTGACTGATAATGATATTGACCAGTTGACCTGCCTCTAGATTGTTTGCTCCAGCCAGTCTTCAGTTAGTTCTGCTACGGATCTTCATGTAATGCAAGGAGATAAATGTTCTCCCGGTCTAGCCGAACCCCCAGGGAGGGACGTAATATGTCCTTCCCTGGAGTTCAGCTTATGGTTATGTTACTTTTATCGCGCGTGAAGTTGTGGGGACAAGCGAGTAGTTTTTAGCTGGCGATGATATACATATAAAAGCAATAATATTTATTGGTGTTTTCCAGTCAGAGACAGCGCCATCGCAAGACAACATCGAGCGCGTGGAAGTAGGTTCCTTCAACCAGGAGTCACCATTCTACCAGATGAACCTGAACGATCTTCATCGGTTCGCGACGCTGCAAGTTAAGAGGCTGGATGTCTACCAGCTGGAAGAGTCTTTGTGTCCAAGTGAGAAGGTTTTATTTACTTAGGCAGCTTTGGATGTGGCTAGCATAGCACTGACGTGGTGTAATGCAGGAAATTCGGCCTATACCAAGCAGTGGATGATGATAATGGCACCTTTGAGTTTGATTATGTCATGGTATAAGAATGTAAGGTATGCTCTTCTGAGACACGATGACGGTCACGTGGGTGACACAAGGCTACGTGATCGACGCCATCGGCGAATGAGTAGACGAATCCGTTTCCTGGTGTTACCAGTAGCGTAAAATCGTAACTCCCAGAACTCCTTGTATTACCTGTATAAATCTGATAGAGCTATGTGGTTTTGTATATACCCATTACATCCAGTACATCACATTGACTTGTATTGTATTTGACTAACGCTGTTTTGACTGATCTAACAAACATAAAATTGATGATTGTAATTTTTGATTGATGTTTCAATTGACCCTTATCACATTTGTTTCCCAACTTCTACATTTTGTTGAAATAAAGTGGCAAATGGACAGTGACGTACCATTAGCGATTCTATAACTCCTGTAGTCTCGTCTGCCATGCATGGCATAAACAAGCAATCGATGTATAACTTAGAGAGCCTTAGCACATTGGCGATTTGCGAGTAATTTCAAAGCCAGGTGAGTGCGCGTTGCGCAGTTCCAGCTCAGTGTGATATGTTACGGCTCAAGACTTATACTTACTAACTTTTTTAAATAGACTAAGATGTATAGTTTTTAAAACTATTTGATGCTCTTTTGTTTATCACGGTTAGGTTCTCCGTTTGTAGAGCGCTCTATGTACTCGTAGCATTCATGGATAACCTGTGGTTGTAATCTAATTGTAAGGAGCGCCTGCTTATATTACAAGAGCAAGCTCGAAATAATAAATGAATGAAGCTATTATTTTTCTTTTAGGCGAAGAAGCGACTGAAGAACGGACTGCTGAAGAAAAACCACGCAACGAGTAAGTTTTTAGTATTTGATTCCTACAAAATCTACATACATGTTTCACTCGGATATTGATCCCTTTGAGGAATTGAAATACTAAACTAACTAAAGCTTTACAGCAAATATAATATTGTTTGAGTCCATGTTCTTTAATTATTACATAATATGCACCTACCTACCTACTGCATCAGGCTGAAAAACGCATCAAGACATAATGGGATGGAAATGGTCTCAGTACAATCTACACAAAAACTAGAATTTTTATCCGACTTCTAAAAGTAGGAGTCTCTCTCTATGTTCGGCTTTATGTATGTATGATGTGCTCGTCGATTTCTCCGTCAATTATTGACCGATTTTGAAATAATTCGCTATTGTATAGAAAAGATCCCGAGGTAGGGGGGGTAGTCTTATTTTTTTTTTTTTTCCGAGTAAAAAGCAAGTAACTCTTGAAACTTAAAAACTGAGTAAAATTAAGGGATTTGAAGTCGGTTTTTAGTTTTTTCAAAACAATCAAATTACGAATAATCCAATTTTTTATATGTATACTCAGCCAACAATCGTTCACAAATTTCATCGTCACGTTTTATATCCTCGATGTTATGTCACAATTTATACGAATAATTATCAACTAATTTTACATTCGCAGCGAACCCCAACAACCCGATTATCCCATAGTCAGCGAGTCCAGACAGAGACTGGATGCCTGTGTTCCTGGGGAGTGGGAGGAATGGACGGAGTGCTTGCCTGATGTAGGGGTCTGCGGGTTGGGGACGAAGGCTAGGACTCGACTGCCGAGGAATGTGAATGTGAGTCATCTACCGTATTTACCTTACTACTTAATAAAAGACACGTCATCATCAGTCAATACATTGGCACCGCTGGACCAGAGATCTCCCCCAAATTAGTGCCATAACGACGTGTCTCCAGCCGCATCCAGCATCTCCCTGCAGTCTTTCGATATTCATCCTACTTGGCCCGATGGCGTCTTCCATAATAACGTGATCCGAGTAGTCTCCACTCATGAACGCGCGACTGGTAAATGCACTACAGAATCGCGAATGTATCACGACTATATAGATGGAAGCGCGCGACCATCTCAGACGACTTTCGGGGAAAGAGTTGAGCGACTTGAGCCAGGGGTGCGCGAGCGTCCCTCTCCACTCTTCGTTCCCCCGACGATGCGACGTCATCGTCTCGTCTGAGACGCGCTTGCATCGACACAGTCGCTAACAGTCGCCATATTGTAGCCCGTTTACCAGACGCTAGCGCTACGTTAGCATAGCTACCATAATAAAATTTAATTATTTGTTTTGAAAAAACGAAAACCGACTTCAAATTCCTTAGTATTTACACTGTTTTCTATAAGTTTTGCGGAATAAATACTAATCCCCTGGGGATAATGTTTTTATGGGACCACCTCGGGATTATCTTCTATACAATATTGAAAGAATTTTCAAAATCAATCCATAATTGACAGAAATACCGCGTAACAAAAAAAATCTTCACGTCGAATTGAGAACCTCCTCTTTGAAGTCGGTTGAAAAGTAGGGGAAAGTAGTTCCCCAGTCCTATTTTGAAGGGTCAGTGAGTCCAGGCAAAGACGGAAGCCTGTGTTCCTGGGGTGTGGGAGGAATAGGGACTCGACTGGCGAGGAATAAGAGTCATCTTACAAGATGACTCTTATGCTTAGTACCTCTGTACTTGTACAGAGGTACTAACCTCTGTACTTGTACAGAGGTACTAAACATAATTCGCACCTATAGAATGGAAGTTATTTATGAAAACATGATTTTTGGGAAATGTGATAAAATTATTTTAAGATTTCGTTATTTTTACATACATATTTGTATCATGGCACAATTAAATTACGAATTTTCTATATTTGAATAAAATCATGGGTTTAATTGGGGTTTTATCTATATTTGTAGCTTATTACTTATTGAAAATATATGTTATTTATTAAAGTAATTACTGCTTTATAAAACCGTCCGAAATTGAGTCAGTTTTGTACTAAAACTAAATCATGTTTATGACCAAAACTGACTTTAACTTTAATGGTCATTAGAATTAGCATTATAGTAATAAACTGATATTTAATTAGGTAGATCTAAGTCACAGAAAATAACTAAGCTTATTGAAATTAAATGACACTAAACAACAACAACAAGGTCACTTTATTACTCAAAACTCAAACAAAGTTTACCTGATAATTATTTGCGTGCCAAAGTGTTGTATTAGGCTAAAGCCCAACCTAAAGGTCGTTCTAATAGCAAAAGCGCGGCGACTCGCTGTAATTTTGGCTGACACAATACGAGTAGTGCCACAATAGTGACGCGTAATAGTAATCCTGTTCAGGATCACTATTCCGCGGGGGAGAGAAGCGGAGCCATTATTTTTTGCGTATTCTAACCAAAAAGTGGTACTTTTTAAATCACTAGCCGATGCAGGTTTTTTCCGAGTCTCTACATATTTAACTCATTTTCTCTATTTTTTTAAATGAGTCACTTGTGTTCTATAGGTGCTATATGTTTGAGTAAACTCTGCTAAATAATAGACTCAGGCGAGACTATGCGGAAATTCTTTTAATAAATTGCCAATTGCAATTTATTAAAATAACAAAAGTAACAATACACATATAGTGCAAAATATGTATAAGACAAGGTTATGCCCGATTGGTTTTTATTAATTTACTAGCTGACCCGTGCCCACTTCGTTGGGCGGTAAACATTTTTAGTAGTTTATTTTAATTATGTATTTTATTTATGTTGTGTGCAGTTCTGTAAGACCTTAATAGGAATAAGCAGTAGGTAGGTACTAGGTAGAATACCTGGATTATCTAGTGTAATAAATTAACCAGTTTTTTTCTTTACAGTTCTCTTGAATGGTGAATGTTTTTTTTACTTTCAGGGTAATGGTGCCTGGAATTCTTTCGGCGATGGGGGCTGTAAGGGTGAAGAAGCTATGCAATTTCAACATTGCTATGTGGAATGTTAGCAATGAGTTTTAATACAGAATATCATTGAATGTTAGACATTGATTTATATGTAGGTACCTACTCAGGTAGGTACTACATTATCTCAGTCATGTTAGGCATTTTACTTATTATACTTATTAGCGCTTACATCGAAGACTCATATAATGTAGGTACCTAACCTATACATACCTACTTAGTTCTTGAATTAGGTAGGTAAGGTATAGGTACCTTCAGTTTTTTAGGTAGGTATGTTGTAGTATGTAGGTATGGATCATGTAGGTGGTGTAAAGATAGATAGTCTTCGCGAAAAATTAAGCTCACAGTTGTTGTGTTCGTTTTTGCGCGAAAACAAACCAGTGTTACTGGTTTCCGCTTTGCCGGCCGGCAACTCGCATTGCAACCAGCGGACCATAGACAGACAGTGCAGCAGTGACTCCGGCGCGCGGGGGGAGGCTGTCAACAATGTTGTGCTGTCGACTATGAACATAGCCGCGGACTGCGCATGCTCCACTACTCCAAGCGGCAAGCAAGCACCAACCGGCAAGCCCGCGCGCGCTGCCCGCCCGCAACTTGTTGATTGTTCACTCACTTCACGCCAGTATGAGGCGAGCGATGCGCCGGACGGTTGTGTCTCGCGTCGCGCTGTTCGCTCCAACTTCGAAATTAATTTACGAAAATATGTGAAGTTACCAAACATAGAACCGTGGCGTATACCCGTGTTGGAACTTAAGTTTAGTGCTTAGATAACTTAGAACGCTTCGTATAAGTAGTTTTAAGTCATTGTAATATAATAGGCTCTATCGTCTTACCTGCTTGCGTCCCACGACGGAGAAACCGCAGCCTACCTTATCGGATAAACGGATATTTTTCAAATGAATGTGCGTTATGTAGTGAGATAGTGTGTGTTTGTGCTAAAAGACATCATTGAAGATCGTTTGTGACAAGTTTTTATAAGTGTCGTGGTTGGAGTAAGTTTGAATTGAGAACATGGTCGTGCGCGGGAGTGAGACAGGCATGTTTGCCGCGCTGCTGGTGTGTTCGCTGGCGGTGGCGTCGGCGCAGTACACAAAAGGTAAAAACCTCTTTTCTACCTGTCCCAGGCAGCCAGGCTTGGCTGTGTATACGCAGCCTTTGTTCTTAGCCTTTTGTTCGCTTCTAGTATGTATTAGGATTAGACGCATTTGAATTTTTAAATAGGAATAGAACGTGACGTCAGATGCCATTGCGCTTACCTGTCGGCTTCTGAGAATTTAATGAATAACATTTTTCGATACGATAACATTTTTCTGAATGGAAAGGTGTGATTCCGAGTAGTAGGTAGGTAGATAGGTACTAGGTACTCAAACAATCTAAGCAGGCATCTACTTAGTTAATAGCCTAGTTAGTTATCTTCTAGTACCACAGAATAATTATCTACTTTTTACCAAGAACTGATTTGATTGGTTGGTTAGTATTTTTAATTGTAGGATGACGCTACTCATGTTGGTAACACCGCGGTAGAGTAATAATAAAACAGAGAACGCTTTGCCTTTCTAAATTTATGCTGGTTTAGAAGTTGGGGCCACTTGAGATGCTCACTTACAATGTTACGACAAAAATATTATCAAAACCGACGGTGGTGCTCCCATTGATTTGTTTTTGGCCATGAACCTTGTAGGTTCTATCTTATGCTAGGAATCTAAGAAGGTACTCATCTAAAGGTACCTAATAAAGAAAAATAGGCAGGTAGGTACCTAAGGAATTAGGTACATACTCGTTTCTTATTTTTTTGTAATCAGAGGAGTGTTACAGAGACAAAGAAGTACTTAGGTAGGTACTTATTAGTGGAAAATATTATACCTACCATAGAAAATATTGTACATGACAAATCACAAGAATTCGGAAAATATGTTGGTTTTGGTAGCTTCCATTCATCATTTCATTAGTTTCTCATGCATTTTCAAACTTGTAATTTCACATTTCACATCGCGTGTGCATTAAGGTCCTAATGCGTTGTTGTAGTTTTATTTTTCAGTTGTTTGAAGAATTTTAGTGACTGATGCAAAGACTGATGGTGATGCTTTGATTTTACAAAACAAATGTCAGGCAGACAGGGTGCAGCCAAATGCTAAGTAAATCAAGTTTCACTAAAACTTCACTTTGTGATTTCCTGTTCTCTGAGTGTTCTAGCTAGTAGCTACCTATGTAGGTAGGTGTGCCGCACCTATAGAGATTAAATAAAATACCTAGGTAGGTATCTTATCATGGAAGCAACGCTCATATCGAGTTATGAATCATGTCATTATACTGACCTTTGTATAAGAGTAGGTCACGCACGGTTTTGTATAAAGAAAATAGTAATTCTATTCCTTCAGCAAAAAATAAAACAAACGTGTGATAACTTTATTTGCATGTTTCTAGTAAAAGTAAAGTAAAAAGATTTTTATTTGCCAGAACAGATGAGTAATGTACAGCAAATTAACCTTAAATAAAAAGAAAAACTGACAAAATCGGACTCCACTCAGCATGTGCTATGGTAGAGCAGATCATACCATGGCGCTAATCTTCCGTGGAGACCGTGGTGCTCAAGGCACATGCAAATAAACATAACAGACAACTTATGACCGTTCCATAAAATATCACGTGACGTAGGTACCTATTCTGAATTCAATATTTAGATCAACGAAAAAAAAATGCTGAACAGGGTTCAAAAACATTTTTAGATGGACACGAGGCGTCTATCTAATACAACAGGACTGTACTCTCGTACATTAATGAAAATGCCACTACTCAAAATTTGTCATATCGACGATGAACTACCAATACTTACCTCCTTACTGTATATTTAAATAATAGGGCGTGTTTAAAAAACGATAAACCGACTTCAAATTCCTTTACTTTTACACTTACTTATGTATTTTAAGTTTTGTGGGATAAATACTAATCCCCTGAGGATAAAAAAATATGAAAATATAGGACCCCTTCGGGATAATTTTCTATACAATAGTGAAAGAATTTTCAAAATCGGTCCGTAATTGGCTAATTTATCGCGTAATATACATACAAAAAAAAACACAACATACAGAATTACAGACGAATTGAGAACCTCCTCCTTTTGAAATCGGTTAAGGGGGTAGTTACGAGGTATTCGTACTTCATCGTCGTTAAGTCTTTATTATAGCTAGGACATATGTACCAAATCGCTAGCCATACCTTGGTTATGATTCACCTTGTAAAACCCTCTTTTGCCAGCTTCTTTCACCTTAGTTTCGTGACACGCCAAAATTGCAGAGCATAACCAATTTTGAGTAACTCATACATATCGCCTTGGAATGTCGTGTCTTCAGCGATTTCTGTCGTTGACTATAGGCTAAGGCCACACTTTACGTGCCAAGCTAAGAGATAAACTAGGAGCTACGCTTGTGTACAAGATACACAATGGTCACATAAAAAGCGCCTAGCTTGGTGACACAATTCAATTTCGCGCCGTCGTCGTCGTCTATTGACCTATTGATGAGAACAGAACGAATATGTCACTCTCTAAACTATAGAAATTAATGCTGATTGAAAACTGTGCTTGTCTACAAGATCATAATGGTCACATACGAGGCGCTTAGCTTGGTGACACAGTCCAGTTTCGCGCCGTCGTCGTCGGTTGATGAGAACAAAAAGAATATGCCACTCTCTAAACTAAAGAAATTAATGCTGATTGAAAACTGTGCTAAAACTAGGAGCTACGCCTGTCTAGAAGATACAAGATGGTCACATACAAGGCGCTTAGTTAGGTGACAGAATCCATATTCACGCCGTTTGTTGATGAGAACAGAACAAATATGTCACTCTCTAAAAGAAAAAGGAGTAAATGAAAACTCTGTGCATAAATTTAATTGATTTTAAAATAGAAGGTGTTGGATACATGAAATTATATTTTTTTTATTATCACTTACGAGGCTTGCAACACTTGCAAGCTATGTACTATGCCAAATAGGCCATCTACCTTACTGTAGAAATAGAAACCTAAGTTAGAACACATTTTAGGAAAACAAACACCACCCTACACCACAGTCGCGTCAGGTAGAACAATAGGCAAACTAATAAAGATGTCCGATAAAGTCATTTACGTCGGTGAAAGGTGATCGTGACCACGACATAGGAAACCTATTGTTAGCTGAATTAACTTAACAATAGATTATACCGGTTAAACCTGAAACCAGCGGATTGTAAAGGTTAGGTTCGTTTACTCTGAAGTTGGATTACTCTATGCCTTGTAATTATTCTATTGCTTCGTTCATAAACACTTTGCTGCCAAACTTAGGGATTTTTTGCAACAAAGTAACCTCTTCAACACTTGACGACCGATATGGCGCGGCGGGCGAAGGTCCGCCTGCGACACAGGGGGTGCGGGTTTGATTCCTGCCTTGGGGCAAATGTTTGTACGATTTGCAAATAGGTATTTGTCCCAAAAGTGAAATTTTATGTTTGAGAATTGATACAGGACCCTAGGCAATAGGTAATTAGGTATAATGTTACGGTACAGCTTATAGCTAAACGAATCCAAATCGCATTACAAAGCAAGATTATAGGTATACCTATTTCCCTCCTTCAAGTAATCGGTCGAGTGTCATCGCCATCTTTGATTAATTAGTAAAGAACACAATTTTTTCTTTGGATTACTCCAACGACGAGACAAACCAAGTCTGTTTCACACTTTTACTGCCATTGTCGAAAGTAATCGGAAATCGTTTGGACTCGTTTCTGCGAATCAAAGAAGATTGAAGTGTATTGAGTTCTGTATTTTATAGCGATTTTGGGATGTACGATTTTGTGGCTTATTGTAATTTCAAATGTCTGGCAGGCGGTTAAAAGTTTTTTTTTCAATATTATTGTGAAAATACTAAATTTTTCTTAAAATGAATCATTTTATAAAATATACATATTATATTGCACCATTAAAAAGCAATGTATTTTCCTTTAACAAAGTATTATTTGCTCACTCAAAAGAGCACTTTTTAATTATAATGTAAAATAACCAGCTTCAAAATTGAAGTCGACCAACGGACTGCCACAAAATCAATTAAAATTCTATCCAAAGCGGCCTATGGTTTATTTTTGAACGCGCCTTGCTTTCCAGCACCCTCGGAGTTTAACAGAACAGACGTTAAAATCCACTTGTGCCTATGTCAGCCGACGTATTTTTGAATGTCATTTCGAATAGGAAGGAAGCATGCAAAAGATATTTCTTCCACGTTCACCCCACATTCCATAAAATTGCCCGATGTCAAAAGACAATATCGTTGAAATATAGAAAACAACAAAAAGTAAGTTTAAGAAGGTACTACCTAATATTACCAATAATTTAAAAGGATCAGTATCAGGTGTACTCAGGTACACTCCTAGCTCAGCCCTAGTAAATGCACTTCCTAAGTAAGTAGGTTCAACTGTGTTATTTTTACCCGAAAAAATCGTCAATAGTCATTTTGTTTCATTCAAAAGCAACTATTATAGACATTTTCTTCATCCCTTTTTCTCCGTTTCATAAAAATATGTTTTGTTCCATTCACAAATCCAAAAACGCGGCCAATTCATCTGATCGCATTCAAATATTAGCAAGATTGCTTGCTCGAAAACATTCAGCCCGTTCTATTTCCGTGCGCAAATAAAAATTGCGCGGCGTATAGTGTAATTAAGGCAGAGTAAACACAATAGATCCTTATTAGAGCTACAATGTCGATATGCCTCCCCAGGGCACACTAGCCCGTGGCCCTTATGTCCTTCTCCTGAAATACTAGCTTTTGTGGGATACGATGACATTTTACGGAAAACTGTGATACCCACATACTGTTCTAAAATTGTTTTTGTATGCGATGAAATATCTGACTGGAATTCTCGGCTGAGATATTTTTTCTGGAAATAAATAAGCCTATTATATGCTTTGATTACTAGCTTGCTAGCAATCAGCCCATGCTGAGGCAGAGGCCATTTTGTGTCTTTCGGGCTTAAAATTATAAGTATTTTTATTTTATTTAAATTGTTGTAAGTCTCTTTGCACAAATAAATTATTTTTATTCTTATTTATTCTTTATTCTTATTAGTAAATCGAGATCTAAAACTAGGTTTAGGTCCTTACACTTAGGCATGCTAAATTTCAGATGTTTCGTTGTGTAGTTTTTGCGTGAAGAGGTTACTAATAAATATCCATATTAAACAGTCAAACTTGCGCATTTGAATAATTATTGTGATGTGATAGTATTGTTTGTTCGGTTGCCATCTCACTGGGGTCGAATTCTACTAAATTATTAGCATCACCATAGCCATGGTATACATAGCACGTAACTTTAGCGCTGACCGTTATTGCGCAGAAGTAATAAATAAGGTACCTGGGCGGGGCTAGCGGTACATTTACCCATGCGTGGCTATCCCCTCCGCGTATCGCTCAGCGCTAGACTTACGTGCCGCTACTTGTAATAGCCCGGCTACACGCTCAAACATTTGTGCATGCATGAATGCACAAACCAGTTTGCGCAAGCAAAATGAGCCCGGCCACACGCTCCATCTTGATTGCGTAAACTGGTTTGCGCCTGGCCACACACTCCATCTTGCTTGCGCAAATTGTGTTTGTGCATGACTGTTTGCACAAATGTTTGAGCGTGTAGCCGGGCTTAACGACGCAGAATGACACATTACGGTATTTTACCTTTGATAAAAGCAAGTACAGATGGAGGACGCGTGTCAAAAGTGTCAAGGTTGAAACCAATCTATCAATCTCTTCCTGCAAATAGCGCGCTATCTACATACACATAAATACTATATTTTTTTTGATCCATGGACGATTCTGCGATGGTAACATTGTCATAGTAAAGCAATTGGTTAGCAGAATTCTGCCCCTGGAGTAGAGTAGGAAAGATTAGTTGTGGTCAATAGAGAATAGAGTCAATACAGAACCCTGCCAGTTAAACTTATTGACTTGAAAACTTCGAGATTATATTCCTTCGAGAAAACATCGAAGAATTCAATTAAATCCAGGTAAATAAGCCATTGAAACGTTCTAAGAACAAAAAACAATGAACAATCTATGTCTCTTCAGTCTTCACCGTAATTATCTACCAGGTGTCGTCCCGTCCCATTTGCTGATCTAAAAGCAACCTTCAACAATAGAAAATAAATCCTAGTTGTTATTATTTACGGCAACCCTCGTTAACAATAGAAAACATCTTAGGGTCGAAGTAAGCATCGTTTCTCTGTCCGTTATCAGACATACCTACATTATGGAATATATACTATTCCGTATATACTATCCTATATATAATATCCTTCATAAAACGTGGAGAATATAGGAAACGCTAAGTACTCCTCTTTAATTGCAGTGTAAGTGTATTGCGAACGAAGAGAAACGATAAGCAGAGAAAATGGCTATTTTTAAACAGAGTAAAACATTGTTTCCTATTCTCTTTGTTTACCTGTGCCAGGATAGGTACATGCGTCTTATGTTGAAAGTGCCTACTTCAAACAGGCGTATTGCATAATAATCGTAATTTTGACCTTTGACCTTAGTTTGATCACAATAGACTTGATGGAAAGTGAGGTGGCCGGCGGTGTATCACGAAGGTCTCATCATATCAGCCCATACACGTCCCCTGCTCGGCATAGGCCTTCCCCATACGACACCACAAATAGCGGTCCTGAGCCGCCTCCATCCATCGACTCCTTGCGACTGCTATGATGTCGTCGGTCTATGGAGTGGATGGTTTCCCAACACTCCGTTTCGCATTGCAATTTGGCTGCCAATCGAGAACCTTTACTCCCCAGCGACTCCCCCACGAAGGTCTAGAATACACCTATTCACTCTTGTCTGGAAGAGACCCAGATACTTAGCAGGCAGATTGGTGATGGCAGTAGATTTGGTAAAAGCACACAGAAGGAAGCTGTTGCTCTTGGGGCGGCTCCATTAGTCGGCTCTTACGGCTTCCACGTGTTGAGTTGGAGAGGTCGATTCTTACGCTGATTTCTTACGACCGCGGCCAATTTTGATTGCCTCTTTAGCACTTCAATTATTCTCATTTGTTTTAATTTCAGAAATATTTTTTAGTCTGGAAGCTTTCCAGCCATGTTGCCAAGAGTCTTCATATCTTTGCCCATCCCTAGAAAACAAATTGAAAGATAAAATCAAGCAAAATGCGCGGTCTTTCAGGATAAAACCGGTTAGGATAACATGTTTTCTCCTAAGAATATTTCTCTAACGATTTCGAGACCGTAAAACGTAATGGGCCATTTGAAAGAATGGAACAACATTACAATATAATTGGAATGGTTTTTCTACAATAACAATCAATGGTTGCACTTGCAAGTTGCAAACTTATACAATAGTGTACCAGATACTATAATCACAATTGATACGAATAACAAATCAATTGGGAAACCTAGGTTTCAGCCGTTTCAGCAACAGTCGGCAACAAATCAAATTAAATCACATTTATTTCAGACATAGCATAGTTAATATACACAGTCCATAAAATTTAATCATTTTACATCACATACCTATCACATACCACAGAAAAAACTAAAATTAAAAAAATACATGGCAACATAGGTCGCGACTGTTGGCCTCCTCCATTTAAACCCGTGGATGTCGTAAGCTCCGAATAAGGGAACCTAACAAACAGTACAGTACTGGGATAGTACAGCAGCTTCCATCTGTCTATTTATAACATACCCACTGACTGCTGGTGGTATGGTAAAAATCCCCTTGTTTGGGGGAGACATCTTACCTGTACTTACCTATGTCTTCTAACGACATGAGCAAAATAATCGCTTAACCCTTCCCTGACTTTCGTCTAATTTACCCGACTTAAGAAAAATAACAAAAATATTGACCTTAATCTTAATGTTGAACAAAGATTAGTCCATGTCCACCCAAATTCAAAGAAAAAGACCGCTACCCTAAGTGCTCTGCTTAAGAATAGCCTAACAATAAATAGCAGCTAAAACTGGAAAAATCTTGTTGAATTCTTTTATTCTGCTTCCTATAGAGACAGCACGAGCATCGCAGAGCAACACAAATAAGCAAGGACATTTAAATTTGTTCGTTCTCCGCTAGAATTTATCGAGAGGAACGGCAATTGAGGATAGGAACTCCTAAATTAGGTTACTTCCAGTTTTATTCTTCCTCTTTGAATACGCTAGGCGGGTTTTTCACACCCCCTGGTGGAAATTCTGTTACGTTTAGTTCTAAAACTGGTCTGCTGCAGGCTTTATTGGATATCGGGCTAGCTGTTGTACTTTTTCATGGTGTTTTATTATTTAAGTTAGCTTCGAATGAGTGGACAGTGCCGTTCCTGTGGGCAGACGATTGTGGCAATGAATGGAATTGATCCCTCTATAATGAAGGCGATATTATAATTCTGTTTTATTGAGAGAAGTTTTGATCTGTAGTCTTCGGTCCTTTGTTTTAGGCTGCGTTTTCAGTGGATGGCGGAAGAAGATTTAGGACAGTTTTTATTCATTATTTCACGGCGGTGAAACTCCCTCGGAAACGATCAAAAATCCGCTTCCGCTCTCACTCCGGCTGTCCACGGAAAACGCAGTCAATGATATCATCATCATCAGCCTATACTTGTCTTCTGCTAAACATAGGTCTCCCTTACTGCCGATATCACGGCGGGCGATGGTCCGCCTACGACGAAGGAGCACAGGTTGCAGATTCGATTCCCGCCTTGGGACAACTGTTGCAAATATTTGTTCCGGATGTTCTGGGTATTTTCTATGCTTGCTATTAATAGCAACCAAAACTCCTCCATTACAACCAAAACTCGTCTCGAAACCGCCAAACAGCAATTACCTATCAGCCAATTAAACCAGGGGAATGTAGAACCGTCAAAATTGGCGGAGTTGTTCGCGTGACCCGCCTCACGTAACTTGGCAGTGTTATACGTACCAGTTTCGTTATCATCGCATCGATAACGGTTACCCGTCGGTTATCAAGAAGAATTTCTTGTATTTGACCGGCCGCGCCCGCGCACAACGACGTGTTAATTTACAAGCGGCAAATTTAGGGTTGCCAATTCATGACAATCAGTGGTTGATTCATTGAAACTCCCATTTAAATTAAATAAATAAATAGCAGAAAATCTTTTAATTTTCTCAGTAACTTTTTTCGCGTAACGCTCTGGCGGTACCTTAACCTTTTTGTACGCAATTTAACTTTTCTATTAGTTTATTATTTATGACTTATGAGTAGTTATGAGTCATCGTTGCCGACAAGAAGTTCAAAGCACGAAGTACATAGCACATCAGCTCAGCTCAGTTTATGTAGAAAACTTTATTTATCCCCATTCGTCTGTTTCTCAACCGCATTCAGAAAAAGCAAAAAAATCTAAAAGAATGATCAATTTCATTCATCCCTATCATAACACTCCAGTTTCATCAGAATTTAAGGCTTTAACCACCGCTTTCATTGGCTTTTTACCTTTATTGGTAATTCCACCTGTAAATTGAAAATTTATTGCAGAAATAACTTCATTATTCGTATCGGGAAATCAATTTGCTCAGGCTGCTAAATTGAATTTAATTTTCACCTCTACAATGTCCCTACGGGGTCGGCCCTGGCTTGTGCATAGCATACCAACCAAACGGGCTCATACCAACTGTCATTGAAATAGTCCGTTCAAGATGACGTCATCGTTCAGGCAGCCGTGTCACAGAAGCCATACTTTAGGTCCGCTGTCGACTGTGACTAATCGCTAAGTGCGGTTTGCATTGCCGGCTGAATTTACGATCGGTTGGAACGGTCGGTGCTCGAACGGCGATGGTGAACAAATACATACGTTAGGGGCACGAGTTATGCTTTTTGAATAGTTGGGGGGTGAGGTGAGTGCAAGAAGCATAAATTAAGGCTAATGAATGACTTATTGTGTGAGGGACAGGAAATTGTTATTGTTACGAAGGGTTACGAAGGGTTATGTGTGTGTGTCTGGTTGTTAAAACTAAGCTTGTTTTAAAACCTGATTGTTAAGTGTCTGAAGTCCTGTTGCTAAGATGAACCATTGGCACAGCGGGCGAAGGCCTGCGACGCGGGAGGTTGCGGGTTCGATTCTCGCCTCGGGACAAATGTAGTATTTGTAGCTACAGATATTTTTTGAGGTCCTAGGTGTTTTCTATGCTCAGTAAAATTATCCATATCTATCTGTGAATGTAATGATTAAGTATCAGTTAATTATGAAGTACCCATAACAAAAGCTCTGCTTACTTTTGGGGCTAGGTAGATGATGCTGTGTGGATAGTCTAGCTAGAATTAAGTATAATTAATATTTAAGTAGGTATATTATAAGGTGAAAAAAAAACATCTAACAATAAATTATCACAAACTAGGTCATCAAGTTGTTCTTTTAGTAGTTAGTAACGTAAAGTTGTTCTTTTAGTAGTTAAATAACGTAAAGTCTAGTCCTCGACTCTAGTTCATTTTCTGCCACGACTTCCCAACCCACGTGGCACGTAATGACCGAGAATGCATGAAAAATATCCGCATTTCATTATGCGATAATTATACGCAATCTCATAAAACCCTCATTAACATAGCACACGTGGTGAAAACGGAATAACATTTCATTTCAGACCGCACTGTTAGCTTACAGAGTACTTCCTACAGTTCCTACACTGCGAATCTGCGTGACGTTATAAGAAACAATTGCAGGTCTTGTGTTAATATGGACTTTGTTATCAGCATACATTGTTACCGCAATTTTTTTTTCTATGTTTAAGTACTTAATTCCTGTCTGCTGCTATTTTTCCGACTATTTTTTTTTTTGCCCTAGATCTCTATGTATGGCTCTGAATCTAATTTATTACCTTAATTGAGTGTACCAATTTAAGTATTTGTATTAACTGTATATAATAAAAAAAAAAATCTTTTTAATACATTTATCTACTTTGTACCTTCCTATTTGATATGTTTGACATATATATTTTCTTGTAAGTACTTAACAATAAATGAATCTGAATCCAATTACAACCTGACCCAGGTTTTTGTCTACAAAACAAGAGTTTTCTAGACTTTCGTCATACATCATTGGCCACATCCCCTTCGGCCGCGTATGATACCAGAGTTTGGTAACCAGTATCATACGAAGAAAAAATGATCGTCATAGGATACCGGTGTCCAATGAAGACGATCGTCACTCTCCATCAGGTGAGATTGTGAACCGATTTTAATCCTAAGATGATCCCATCAACATTTTAATCCTAAGAAACTAGGGTATTTGAGATACATACATATTATATTGACTAGCTAGGGATTTGTCAGGAAAACGTAAAAATACTGTGTAAAATTTTGTATTAATGATTCGAAATCTGTTTTTAGTTCTTTTAAAGCTATCAAATTATGATTATAAAAAGTTTCTATACAACTTTGACAATTTCCGAATAGATGGTAAGAAACTGCAACTCTACACACCACTGTCACAAGAACCTTATCAGATGTTGGTCGTGAAGAAAGTTGCCCCAGAAGAACACGCTTAAGCTAGGCGACGCTAAAGTGGTTTCTCAGTACAAATGTTGCATTCACGGTAATTTGGTAAGCCTGCCGAGGTTGGATATTGAGAACTATATATAACTCCGATTAAAACCCGGATATTTTTTGTAAACAAAGTGGTTAAAAAACCCAAGGAATGCTGGTGGAAAATATTTTATGACATTGTCACCATCGAAGCAAATCACAGAAGCTCGTAACAATTTTTGGTTTTCAAAGCTTTCATTCATCATTCGAACGAGAAATCAATTAATTAAATTTTCTAAATTTTTTTTGCTACACATTTGAGATTATGGGTTGTTGAAGCTTGTGTTTTAGTTTTTTTGTGATAACTTTGCTGTTCCCTTGTCTCTCTGTTATTGTTGTCAGTTTTTGTTAAGTTTTCATTAAGAAATATCGTTGTTGACATAAAATATCTTGGATTGTAAATTGGAGTATAAGTTGTTCTTAAGGTGTAAGTATTTTACATACGCGGGCCCGGCATTGTTCTCCGTACTTATGCTAAGTGATTCAAAAGACAAAAGCATTATAGGTTGGGACTTGGGATACAGTAGTTGAGTATTGGCAAGTTCACAGGAGTTGAGTTGGATTCAATGTTGCCAACTGAGAATTAACGAGAAAAGTTTGGTTATTGTTACAAAATTCTAAGAAATGAGTGGGAATAGAATCCTTAAAACAAAGCCGTATTAAAAAACTTTTTGACGGCGAATGATTCAGATTGTTTGAAACTTTCTGCAGGTTGTATGGACTGGACAGATGAATGAGGTTCTGTCATGTTGTCATGGCTCCTATTACAGTATTGAACTGCCCGCTTACATTCAAAATGAATAAATCGCGCAAATTGTTTTTTTATTGTTTAAAATTTAAACTATGAGATGGGACCACTGAATTTGGTTCCGCTAAAATATTAATCATCATCATTATATCAGCCCATACACCTCCATAGCTGGACATAAAATATTAATAAATGTCCCTAAATCTATTCTATTCAAATTAAGTTCAGTCATCAGTGCCTTTTTTCGATCTTTGTACTTGGCGCAGTCCATCAAGATGTGGTTCACATCATCTAGGACTTAACAAACTTCACAGTGTGGAGGTTCCGTTTTTTTCATAAGGAACATTAATATTTGATGATTACACATTATATTTCACAAAGAAGAATGTATGACCTCGGGCGTTTGGCAGTCCATACCCTGATTCTCCCTGACGCCTATTGTTTTCTAAAGGATTATAATGCTGTTGACCGCTGATGGCCATGACAGCGTTACCGGACTTTTGGCGGGCGGAGAGGGCGCCTCGAAATATTCCTAACCGAATATAATATCCGACTGTCAAGCGCACTGACGAGCGAGTGAAGAGCCATCATAACGAGAACCGTAAAATGAAGTACGAACCAAAAGCCCACTATTAGCACTAGACCCGACGATTGCTTATTGTTGTCCACCACAATGGCCAATCAATGTCCATTCGGGCGGGCAAGATTTTGTTACAGTCCAATTAAAGGAACTTGGTTGTTACTTTGACATCGCGTCACGTTGCAATAAGTAAGGAATGAAACGACGGCGACTACCGGTTCCATATTTAGTTAAATTCAATAGTCTGTTTCTCTCCCTTCTATTGGTATCATTATCTATTTATCTCTCTTGTATAAATAGTTATATATTTATATACTTACGCACTTGGAAATGGTCTGCTTGTGTCCTGTTTGTTCTTTTCTACATTAATCTTATTTCACGTTATCTTCAAACAAAGTTATCAAGCATTTTTAAGTCAAAATGGTCAGTTTTTCTTAACAAGAACATCAACGGCCATCTATTTGCAGTGCGATACAATCAAAGCGTGCCGCGGGCGGAAACTATGCTCAACTAGTTTCCGCCCGCAACATCGCCCGTGCTGTTTCTATGGAAACGTTTAACGCATTCACTGTCCAGCTGCCGGCGCTGCATAGACCTGCAGATGGACTGGACATGTGCGTCTTGGCCATGAAAGTGTTAAATGTAATTTCTATCCCATGGCAACTGGTATATTGGTAGTTTTGGCGGGAAGAAGTAGCGAACATCCCGAATTTCGCATATATAGGTAATACACGTGATTCTGCACGCGTAGCATGGTTTTTTTATTTTATATATCCAGTACAGTACAATCTAAAATTATTTCCTCCAATATATAACACACGTAGAGCTAAATGAACAAAGCAATAGGTATTTAAAAAAAAGATGATGGGATAAAACAGAATTGAAATGTAGCCTATCTTTTATTCCAGGCCTATAACTATATTTATTCAGAATTTCAGCCCGATCCGTTCCGTTCCGTAGTTTTGGCGTGAAGAAGTAACAAACATCCATACATACATATTAGTGTGAGAGTGTAATGATTAGAATAGAAAGCGAGGACAACTATTCATCTCACGATTGTAATCATCCAGATTCATAGCCCGTCTTCCTTTATCCGGATATTTTACCCCATCCTCCATAAATGCCGGTATTAAAAAGCTAGGGAAGATGGGTACTTAAATATACTTTGCACGAATGCGCAAATTGATATAAAGTACCTACTTCATCTTTTGATATCTACTCTGATCTGAGCCGACGAAACGTGAAATATCAGTATCTCTATTGGAATGAAACCAGTGTAAGAAAAGCTGTTGATTTGATTTTTTGCTATCGGAAACTTACCCGATCAGCTTTCATACGTCCACTGCTGAACGTGCTTCCCCCAAGAGGGGTATTCCCATAACCACCAAGCTTGGCAGGCGATTTGGTGATCGTAGGAGAGACCACCGTGCGCCCTTGGAACCTTCATCGTGTCGAACGTCGGCTATAACAGCAGCAGCCATGAAGTTAGGATTCCTAAACAAGGTTAAGCATTACTTCACACTGGGACAGCTTCTATCCCACTATCAAGCACAGGTCCGGTATGGGTTGGAGTATTTGTGGCATGTTTGGGATGGCTCGGTGCTTGCAGCCTTAGATTCAACAGAACGAGCCTTCAGACTCATTGACGAGCAGTACCTTGCAGACTTAAGGTTCAAAATCTCGAACAGGTTGCCTGTCTTTCGATCTTTTATAGGTTATATTTCGTAGAATGCTCCCAGGAATTTCATGACCTGATCACTCCATGTCCCTTCCACTTCAAGACAAACAGAAGGACAGCCCAATACCATCCTTATCTGGTAGATATACCCTCCACTCGCACTAAGCGGTATTCCTCCACCTTCATCATTCGCCTTTCCTGCCAATTACAATCTCAGGCTCTCTTCAAGACAAGAGTGAATAGGTGTCTTCCAGACCTTCGTGATACACCACCTACCTCATCATCATTGTCTATCAGGTGAGATTGTGGTCAAACGAAGGTCTATCGACTATAAAAAAGGTATTTAAAATACCCAGAAGGAAGCTGCGCTTCCTCTGATAGTTACCCTTGGTGGGCTCTTACAATATCCACATGCTGAGTTGGAGGGGTCAATTCTTAAGTCGCAATCAGCACGGCGGCCATTGGAAACTTATCCTTTTATCTCTTCGCTCACTTGGAATATTCGCACCGGACTGGACGGAGGCGGCGCAGGCCAGGTGTCGTTCTATCGTGTCGGACGACGCCACGACCCACATCGGGGTCGATGTGCCAGGAGAGGTTTTATCTGCTCAGTAGTCTATTTTATTTTCACTAAATTCGAGACTATTATCTAGCCCGGCTACACGCTCAAACATTTGTGCAAACACACATGCACAAACACAGTTTGCGCAAGCAAGATGGAGCGTGTAGCCGGGCTCATCTTTTTTGCGCCAACAGGTTTGTGCAATCATGCATGCACAAATTTTCGAGCGTGTAGCCGGGCTAACGTCCAAAATTTTAACTCCAACGAAACAGCTTTACCGTCTTTGGGCGCGTGTGAATTACTCCAGTCCGAACCGAAAGCAGTATGAACTGCAAAAAGATTTTTGCAGGTTGAGGATTTTAGTTGCTTCTATCAAAAATACTATGTTTGAATCTTGCTCAGCGATTTTCATACAGATAGAGGTCTGCATTGCTGGTCATCGGACTCGGTTCGAGTTCAGTTCGTGACCAGAAGGCAAAATGTGCATGTGACAATTTTGTACAGTAAGCATAGAGTTTTGTCAGGTTAAATATCGTCAACAGATTTCGCCAATAACGATGTTTACTGAAAAGTATTTTTATTTTCGTGATGGGAATGCCTTACGAAGTTAATTTGCGTTTCATCATCGCAATGTGCATTGTTTGAAAAATTTCACCGAAATGAATGAACACCGCAATATTATGTATTGTAAATTACTAAAACCTGGCGCGATATTCATTTGTTTTTCATATACTGGAGAACTACTTTCTTTACGAAATTTCCTTTTGTTTCGATTTAACGATAACAGAAATTTCGTAAGAAGTTGAGCTGATTTTTAATTTTGAAACGATGATAGTTAAACTTCATTCTACTTGACTATTACATTGGTTTATAAGTAAAAATGTATTAAAAAGTCAGACTCATAAATTAGATCCGACAACAACCCTTTCGTATGTAAGCGAAATAGCTACACGTTGAGTTTTACTTCACCTGCGGGTGAAAAGAACTAGAAAAGTCCTCCAGTATCGACAGATTTGTGACGTCGTCAGCTTGGTAAATTGAATGAAAAATAACACAATCGCGCCAGCTTTTAACATAAGAGGTTTGACAAGCAGTAATTGCCTCTTCGTCTCCTCAGCCTCTCCGTGGGGATTCGTGGGCCTCTCGCGAAGCCCTGAGCAGAAGCCATAAAAACAAAGTAATCCCTCACACAGGTATGCATCCATTAAACTTGTCTACATCAGCAATTCTCTTTAATTAATCAATGACCGATTTCTCACTATGAATTTGTCGTCTTGTAGTCTTGAACGTGGCCTTATACATCTCATATTTATTAGGTTAGTGAATGATACGCGCCACTAACAAAACATATGGAGCACGGGACAAAAAGTTCACATTTTTGACACGCGTTGTGTTCAGGCTTTTCACACGATGTCACAAGTAACACAACATGACGTTCTTATAAAAAAATGCTGGACAATAGGTAAACAGCGCACAGCGTCATCTAGCCCCAAGGTATGCTGACTACGCAGAGCTTGTGCTATGGTTACTACATCACTACATAGATATATAATATTTATTATACTACATTGAAAAATACTCAGAACACCCGAAACAAATATCTGCAGATCGTACAATTTTTTTCCCAAGGAAGTAGGTACTTGTGGAGGTAACCGACCGCAAAAGGTCAATCCAAAATCCGAGTATAGTCGATTGATTGTTTCATCTAAACTTTGGATTTACATAGTTCCAGTCTACAGAAACTATTATGCTGAGTAGTTCTTGAACTATCCGCTTGTTCAACTATTAAACGAATTCAAACTGGATTTACCGATTTACGAATCATTAATCTTAGACGATAGTCGCGTTGAGCATTTGAATGTCGTAATTATCCAGTTTAAGGTTGTCGCTGACTCGTCCAACCCCAATGGCGCACAATACAAAAATGAGCATTTAAATATGAGCTCAATATCGTTTCACCCGCCTGTATTTCGAATTTCACATTTTAGGGGAATAAAAAGGTATTTTTTCCCGTAAATCTCCCATGGCAATTTGATGTACCTATAACCAGAATAAAAAATTGTCTGTGTTACTCTCCATCCTTTCAACTACTCTTTGCTCAAAAATCAAGTCGATTGGTTGCTTAGTTAGGGCGTGACAAAGAAACATTCTTTTGCACTTATAATATTAGTTAGTTTACGTATTTAGAATTAAGATACATTGTACAGTGGTAGTGTGGGTAGGCCCCCCACGATGGACTGACAACCTAGTGAAGGTCGCGGGAAATCGCTGGATACGGGCAACGCAAAATCGGTGACTGTGATCCTTAAAAGCCTATGTCCAGCTGTGGACGTCCATCGACTGATATGATGATGATTATTTACTGTGGCATACTTGCTTAGCGCAAGCTTAAAGTTAGTGGCTCGCGCGCTGTCTACCAGTTTATGTTTTTACTGTGAAATGTATCTAAAAATTTCGAGATTAAGCCAATGCTCGAATGCTCTATGCTCATTTTTGTGTTGTGCGTCAGCGGGGTTGGAAGTATGAGCACCAACCTTATGACTTATTTACCTCAAGAACCTCAAGACCACGAACTTACGTAAGGTTCTACGGCAGGGTTTTTGACCGGCGTACAATGAAAACATCAGACGTCGTTTGCCAGAGCTCAAGCTTGACACGTGTTATCCTGAAACAGTGACATGTTACGTCGCCAGGGATTTCAGGGCTGGCAGACGCCCGTTGCCATCGCCGCCCTTCCTGTATTTGACAACCCTAAAAACAATATTGTTTCCCGTGTTGTTTGTGTACGCAATTAATGGTTCTAAATTTATTTTATACTCGATCTCATTTGCTGTATCAGTTGAAATGAAAACAAATAGATTTAAATCGGTTTTCATATCTGTTGGGTACAAATGTTGATATTTATTGGCTCATAAGCTTCCATTTCAACACGAGTTTTAACTAGCGTTAACAAGCAATTCATTGATAACTATAAAAAACTCGACTTGGTCCCCTTTTGACTTTTTAACTTTGTTCGCAAAATAAAGGGGCAAAGGCCTACAGAATGTAGTTAACCACAAGACTAGACTCATCTGGTCAGCAGGGCTTGTACTCGTCAAAACGAAAACGAAGCTTCTGATTCGTTTTCGTGCAAACGTTAATCTTAGGGCGTATTCACACAGCATCCGTTTTACAGGATCCATTAACCGTATGTAGTTGTCGGAGCGAGATCATACACCTGACAGTATTCTGGATCCAGTAAAAAATTGTTATGGGACCAATTTTACGGATTTTAAGCTACTGAAAAAAATCGTTAACTGGATCCGGAATACTACCAGGTTTGTGAACTCGCTTTTACAACTACATACGCCATCACGGGAAAATAAACGGATCCTGTAAAATGGATGCTGTGTGAATGAGCCCTTATGCAAACGACATAAGAGCTGGTTTTCCACTAAAACTAATACGAACCAGAAACTTCAATTTTACTTTTCCAGGTAAACCCCCTGGTATCGAAATAATAATATACTCGTCTGAACTAGGATTTTGATACCTCTTATCAAAATCGCTTCAGCCGTAGCTGCTTAGATGTAATAAAGATTAGCAGATTTACCATCCGGCGAGGCGGGTTATGTTTGAATGTCTATAACTCGGAGATAAACTGCCTGGCCGCGCCGCCGCCGGGTGATAACAGGTAGCTATAGCAAAGTACGAGTGTTGTCAATTTCGTAAGTATTGATTTCCTATCAGTTAACTGATAAATGATTAGGGGGCGTCAACAAGCGATCCATTATTATAATGTTAGAATTACGAAACCTCACATACATATTATATCCATACTTATAAATTCGAAAGTAGCTCTGCCTGTCTACCTATCTGTCTGTCTGTCTGTCTGTTACTTTTTCACGCTTAAACGGCTTAACGTACATGGAGATCGTGTGATGACCGATGTGGCGTGGCGAACGAAGGTCCGCCTGCGACGCAGGAGGTTGCTGGTTCGATTCCCGTTTTGGGAAAAATGTTTGTACGATCTACAAATATTTGTATCGGATGGTAAAGGGGCTTTGGGAGAAATGTTTTTACAATCTGCAAATATTTGTCTCCTCGGGTGGTATGGGTTTTTCTATTATTATTCAATAATTTTGGCGGCATTTTGGGATTCATACTGGTATCGAGAAAAGGTGTTTTAAAATTCAGTCCTAAAGTTACGTAAGTATAATATAAATATCTATCTACATACTATGTAACGTATTGTATATCACTCATCTAGAACCCTTATCACAAGCTTTGCTTAGCTTGAAGCTATATGATGCTGTATGGATTATCCAGCATAATTTAGACGGTATCCCAGGGACGGATATAGGCTACTTTTTATCCCGTTAAAGTGCGTCCGAAGCCGCGGGCAAAAGCAAGTCCTACTAATATTATAAACGTCGAAGTTTGTATTGATAGATGTATGGATATTTGTTGCTCTTTCACGCAAAAACTACTGGACCGATTATGCTGAAATTTGGTATGGGTATAGTTTGGGACATGGAATATAGGCTATTTTTTATCCCGATAAAACGCGGGCGAAGGCGCGGGCAGCAGCTAGTAGTTCATAATTGAAAGGAGTATCGTACGTCACACTGAACAAGGAATTTTATTAAAGACTTAGCGAAGTTTTGAGTTATCTGGGGACTTTGGAGTTTGCGACTAAGTGGGTACTTTGTGCGGTTTATAACTCTGCTTGTTCACATACTTTGACGAAATTTTGGTGATCTTAAAGTACTTAAATTGAGATTGGGCTTGAATTTTAATTATGACGGGTTTCGAACGGATAGTAGAGCATATTATTATGATAGAATGGGTATAGTAAACTATCCTTAAAAGATAGATGTATGCGACCGCGATGCAATGCGAAACGGAGTGTGGGAAGACCTCCCACTCGATGGACCGACGACATCGTAGCGGTCGCAGGGAGTCGTTGGATGGAGGCGGCTCAGGACAGCTATTCGTGGCGTCTTTTAGGCCTATGTTCAGCAGTGGACATGTACGGGCTGATGATGTATGCCATCGCGGACTTTTTTGTAGATCTATGAAAGAGGAATATCCCACCTTGAATTGTTTTGTTATGTTATAAGTGTGGAACCCTAGCTATAATGTTTCTATAAATCGGATCGAAGGCATCCAAAAACGCTTCCTCAGATACTTGCAATATCGAAGTAGAACAACTTATATACCCAATTATGTATCACGTTGTAGGAGGTATCACATTCTTCCGCTAGCAGAGAGGCGTGTAGCGGACGTTTCGTATCTTCTCAGCATTGCGAGTGGGAGGGTGGACTGTCAACAACTTCTCGGTTGCATAGGACTCAAAACGACTCCAGCATCTCTAAGAAACCATAATCTTCTGCATATCCCATCATCTAAATCGCGATATAGACATAACTCATATATTCTACGTGCGAGCAGATATTTCAACGCAATGGCAAAAGAAGTTGATTTGTTTGTTACTGGGAGAAGTTGACACTTCTCCCAGTAGCTTCAAACGTATTTGTAGTAATCACTTCTTTACTTCTTAATTTCACAAATACCTATATTGTTTGTCCACAACTTATTATCTTTATTACTCTTTTATACTACTTGTGAAAACTTTTAATTGGCCTTCCTTATATTTATATGTAATCTCAAAGGGAGGCAGCGTTTTCAATCAAAGCTTCCAGGCGGTGGCTTGACTTTTTCCGACACTTCCAAGAATTATCGTTATGTTTCAACCAATTTACACAAAACCTTGACAGTTTATATGTGTATCTTCCTTATGAATCATTCTACCGATTGGTGAAAACCGCTTGAAAATCCGTTCCGTCGTTTTTGAGTTTATCGTTAACAGACAGACGCAGCGGAGGACTTTGTTCAATAATTTGTAGTGATGCTGCCGCACATGGCTTCTTGCCTCTTAATTCCTGGTTCTCAAGAATAGGAAATAGTGTGTGAGATGTGAAAACGTCACAGAAATGGCGGAGCGGACAGGGCAGTTGTCGATTAACTTCGAGAAGAAATGAAAGAAAGAGATCTTTTGAGAGATATTTTTTATCTTTTAGAGAGTTCCACTCGAGAAAAGCTAAGATGAGAAGAAACTTGAGAGTCAAAGAACTCTCAAGTTTAAAAGCCAATCCATAGAATAATCACAGAAAAGGTTTCTTTCTGCGTACGTTAATTTGCAAATAAAAATCTCGTTTCAAACTGACGAACGAACAACCGTGTTCGTTATCGTTTATCAACGACGACGGTTCCATAATGCTATCACAGGAAATAAGCGGACAATCCTCGGCGATTCTTGGAATGTCGCTGTCGGTTACACGGGTAGTCTTCACATTTAGGCTGCGGTTTCGGTGGTAAGGAGCGGTAGCGGAGAAAGGAGCGGTTGCGGGAACAGATTTTAAACAGACTTTAGAAAGAAGGTAGGGATGAAGTTCCGAAAAGCCAATATGCCGGATCGACTTGAAATTTGGTACACGTACGTTTTTTGACCTCCTGAGTACAAATATGAATATGAAAATTGGCGCAAATTTGATCCCCCCAGTCAAAACTCAAAAACTCATATTTTTAACTGTTATTGCAACGAGCTTTTCAAATTGTTCCCGAAGCTAGTTCACAATTTGACTGTTTGTATGTTATGATATCTTTGCCAATTGTTATCCGATCTTAATAATTCTGTCGCTTTTGTATAAAATGTTATCGCGTGGTGGTCCCATAACATCTTTATTCCATAGGCACAGCTAAAAGTCATGTAAAAAAATAACTGCCAAGTTTAATAATTTTAAGAAAAATCCGTTTCCGCTCGCGCTGTTAACGAAAACGTAGCCTCAGGGATTTATAACAGGTAAAGATGTAGTACATATTGTTGTTAATATATTTCGTAACTTAAGATCTAGGTAGATTCATAGATATTTATGGTGTAGGACACATAAATACATAATGGAATGGAAGAGTGATTAAAACAACATTCAGAGAATTTTGAAAAAATTCAGGCTTTTTACTGTCATTGACCTACGAAAATCCCATACCACCCAAATCGCTACCCAAAGGTTAGCAGGTAGAGAATGCTATCTAGCATTGTGCTCGCTTATGCACAACATTTTTGCAATAAAGTAATAAGTAATTAATAAATAAAGTAATTTTATTCTAAAAAATAATATCCTGTATTTTTATGTTCCCGACCGAATTTTTCCCGAGCCAAAACTATCCATGAAACAACGGAAGAGAGGGAAAAGGAAACTGGCCATATTTGTTTGTCAATAGCGACAAATCAACTTTCAGTTGTCATTGCAATAACGCTCGGTCGAGTGAATTAGATATCCGCGCGCAATCGGAATGGGACGGAATGGAAAGTCAAAACGACTGATTTGACGGCGCGGCGGGCGAAGGTCTGCCTGCGATCCAGGAGGTTGCGGGTTCGATTCCCGCCTTTGGACAAATGCTGCAAATATTTGCTTCGGGTGTTCTGGATAATTTCTATGTATAATAAAAAAACATATCTTTGTGTATTGTATTATTAAGTATATCAGTCATCTAGTACCTATAACACAAGCTCTGCTTAGCTTTGGGCTAGATGATGATGATTGTGAATTGTCCAGCAATATTTACCTATTTATTTACTTAAAGTAAGTTAAGTTTAAATATTTTTCGTTTCATTTCTCATGCAATCCGCGCGTTTTCAAAACATCAAAATGGACCTTGTCAAAGTAAATGTTCCACTGCTTTTGTTTCAATTCGAAATGGTTCCATATCATTCCGATCGAGCTCGGGTTGTTTACCATGCTTATTTTGGTTCTTACCACACCGACTTAAAGTTAATTTCGGTCTGTATTTAGTTTCGCAACCACAATGTTTTGGGGCACAGATTAGGTAATGTTATTATGGTGAGTCACCGTTTGATCGAATGGTATCGTAAGGCCAACTTTGCGTCTTTATTGCTTCCAGACGAAGCCTTAAAAGTAACATTAGTTACCTATATGTACTCTTGGTATGTATGTAGGTTGTGTTCAACTCACCCTCTATGTGAACTTGTTTTGTGTTGCATAGACGTGTGAGACTTGTTATCCGTGCGCGATCAGAATGGGACAGAACCATAACATTTCGAATTGATACAAAAGCGGTTGAACATTTACTTTGACAAGATACCATGTTCCCTCCAGCTTGTCAAAATGGGATGGAACCTCGTCAAAGTACATATATATCTGGCCGCTTTTGTTTGAGTTCGAAATGGTTTTATCCTATTCTGTAACAGCTGGGGCAAGATCGAGGCCCATACTTAAGCAAAATAAAGTTATTTAAACGTAACAATGACAAATAGATTTACCGACCAATTTTTGTAAGATATAATTTTGGACAACATAAGCCTTATACATAGATTTCTATGGCGTTCTGCAGCTAAATTACTTAAAAAAAAAAAACTTAATAAAAAATACTTTAAAAATAGGTAGTTAAAAAGGCTAAGCATGAGGAGGATATTAAGTCCTACTGGTGGGACAAACGGGATATCACGATTTTCACTACCCAATAATTTCACCTACAAAGCTAAGCGTCCACTATAACGCCGGGTCTCCGTTTCACAACACAATCCTAAAGTGACAAACTGACTTACCTTAGTAACACGCGACGTTTCAGTATACAGAGGCAGGTGTAAAGCGAATTGGTGTTCCAATCACAATGCAAAATACACTGTAATCCCGCTGTTTAAGGCTAATTTTTACTTTGGTGCGCAATTAATTTTTTTTTAGGCAAACCGAAAATTGTCATGTCTTCACTTACGTTTGCGAGATAGTGGCTAAACGCTTGTACATAAATTGATTTATGATTGTTTTGAAAAAACTAAAAATCTACTTTGAATCCCTGTATTTTACACTGACTACTAATACTAATCTACTAAATCTCTAATAAAGTACTACTAATCCTTCAGGAATATAATGTTTTATGGGACCGCCCTTCATACATACTCTATACAGAAATTTTAAAATCGGTTAATCATTAACGGAGAAATCGACGAACATACATAAAAAAAACATGCATAATAGCCGAACATAGAAACAGCAAATACTTAAGTCAAAAAATAAGCGGCAACACAATATTAAATTGCGTGCCAAAGGAAATCAAACCACCATAAAATTCGTGTTTCATTATCGTGCGTGATCTTGGACATAGAGCACAAATAGTTACAGTTACAAAGAAACAAATATCAAAGTTACTTTGTCTCAAAATTGCAAGCACTACATAAATCCAGTCACTTGAAAAATGGGACGTCAAAGTCTCTCCTAGCCCGTGTAATAATGTCTCGGAACTTGGAAAAAGTCTCGAAACTTGAAAACAATCGGTACAGAAATATATGGGAAGAAAACTGACGGCACAAGTGAAATTATTAAATCAACGGACAGTTCACTCGTTCATTGAACTTTCAAACACTAAGCTCCCTATGCTTTGATAGTTTTCATCTTAAACCCCAATATTCGCTGGATCCATTTTAGTTTCCTAAGATTATTTCGTAACCAGTTACGAATTAAATATTTTTTCTTGTTATTTTGAGTTGGTTTTCATATTTCCTTGGCACAGCTCCTGAGTTATTATATGTACCTACTGTTTGAAATCTACCTTTACGCCTATATTGTACAGTTTGACATTACTCTTGTCAACAAACAGGTTTCAAGTTACCACTTAAAAAATACAAAGCTCATTTTCTAAAACAATACTTCAGCACAGAATTCGTAACAGTTCCAAACACTATCCAATCCCCTACATAGAATACAATTTACTTAATTACGGCTTCAACCAATACCGTTCGTTGAAGGCACCTGGCACCTGCTGTCTCGATGAAACACTTCGTTTAATGCTTGTTAAACTTGCGTCGACCATTTTTTGCTGCGCCTTTGTTATCCAGTCTACCTTGTAATCTGCCGAGCATCTGTCGGAGCCAGGAACTGACGTTGCTAAGGGATGTAAAGGTTCAAAATGATCTCTGATTTCATTTTGCTTGGATTTCATCTCGATAGATAGATGAAAGAGTTTGGTTTTAAGTTATGGACGTAGGTTGGCAGTGTTTAGTTTTCTTCTGTAGATCTTGAAATAACAAATGCCAAACGTATTTTAAAGTTCTCGTTTATCTGGTAAGTTTGAAAGGTTTGGAAATAATAGCTCGACCATAAAGCTGGGTTTCCGCCGCGAAAGAGTAATGAGCGGCAAATGGTAGTCGGGACGGACTCCTTTTAAATGAAGTAAGGTTAAATTTCCAACAAAAAAGAGTTTTGACTATTGATTACCACTGCAAAAGTGAAATGAGAGAGCTTCATTTCTACGCTTTCTGCTCGCTGAGTCCTTTCCCCTCGACTATTTTTTGGTGAAAATACAAGTATGCTGTTTACGCTTGCGAGTTGAACGGAGTCCTTAATGGGTCCGCTCCATTTGTGGTGGAAACCGGGCTTAAGTTATTGTAAGTTTTTGCTGTAAATGCCAGATTGCTAACCGTGAACCAATAGCCCAAAAACTGCTTGTACCGCGTATAAGGCAGCATCATTGTATGTCACAAAATAACCAAGACTTTATCGCATACTATCACTGAATTATTTAGGTTGTGTGTAATGAATGAAATAGATTTTGTATGGTCAGTTTAGTATCTGCAATCATGTTAGATATTTACTAAAGTGGGCAATTTAAACAGACATTTACGTAGTATATTTGCTAAATTCTCTGAAATAAAATTACTTATGTGACCAAATAATCGAACTATTATCAATCAGCCAAGTTTTGCCGTATTATACAATTTGTAGGTAATTAAATAACATCTAAATCAAATGCTATTGGTAAACTGCATTTAATGCCAACTGGTACACATTTAACCAGTCATCCAAAAAAGCTGACCAACCAAAATATTCAAGCTATAGTTTGGAATACCGAAAGCTTGTGTCATATATTTTGGACAGTCATACAAAACACAAACAGTGTTTCATAGCTTACTATTACGAAACTTCCTATTCAAACAGAAATTTCACTCCAATTGTCGCTTGCTGCTGATATACAACGGATGACGACAATTTCGTCCATTTATAATGACAGACGAGTGACACGCGAAGGATCCATCGAAATGGCCTGTGACGTGACAGTAGACGAGATAAGTGCCCATTCGGTTCAAATGCACCTGTTATTATATTCAAAACCAAACATGAGAAAATAGATTATCGAGATGAAGTTCTATCTGGATCTACTAATAACTTGAATTTCTGTAATCATTAAATAATATAATGTTGTTAGTTTAATTGATAAAGAAAATAACAATCAAATAATGTAAAGAAATTCATCATCATCATCAGCCTATACACGTCCACTGCTGGACATAGGGGGGGGGGGGGAATATAGAATTAGTAAAGAAATTAAACTAGCTCAATTGTTTCAATTGTAAATATACAATTGAAACAATTGAGCTAACTCGCAGACTGTTGCAAACAATCTACAGATAGCTCAACTGGTCCATATCAATACCAGTCGGAAGCGTCCGCTGCGTCCGCGCGACGCTGGGTTAAGTTAATAATACTAATGTTGTTACGAGTTAAAGAATTTAAGCTTGTTTATAAGGGTTATGCTCTTGAACAACAGCAGGTCGTTTCAGATGTATTCGTCAGTGTATCACTCATACAATGTTCGCCGCTCACTGGTTCTTTGTTTTTTGTTCGTAAGCAAGATGGCGTCGAAAATAGGAGTGATACCTGGAGAGCAGCTATCCCGAAATATTCAAATTCTACTGAAAGGAAATATTCCTTCTTTTTTTAATTATTGCTATCCAAAGTGATCAGTCTCGTCCCAGTTTGGCGGATTTCATGTTGTTCCTTTAATTTAATAAGCAATGTTTATTTTACAAAGTTTCTTATGATTGTCTCTACCTATAGGTATCATAAAAAATACAGGTGTTATTTATTTAGATTTTATTGGGTTCGATTACCAGGTCAGGCAAGTAGTTGTTCAAAATTCTGTGAATGCAGTTCTACTTAGTTTTTTAAATCAACAAATATTTCGTTTCAGTAAAATTTGCTATCTTGAACATTTCGTATAGCTGCCCTTCAGGTAACGTTCGTTTGTTACATCCTGTATATAGGCTATGTTTTAGCCAAGTGCCCCTTGCGATGCTATGAAAAGAAAGCTTGTTAACCTTAAACTTCAGGTTATAAAACATTTTTCAAGAAACAAGTGAGTACAACGTACACAAATAATTGCAGTTTAATAACCGTACTAAGCAGGAAAAAAATAACTAAGACAAAGCGTACAATTTATTTTTATTTCCGTAATTCCTTCGGGTATTTTCGTCGCCGCGAGATCTGAGTCAGAATGATTTGTCGGGCCTGCCCTCCCTTTTAATCTCTCTTGATTTACTGCCTGGTCGATAACCTTAAAGAAAAGTAAAGCGCTGCTTGAATCTGTAGGTAATGTTGTTCGTTCACACTTCTTAGGGCTGCCACAAAAAATCGTTCTTATATTAGGCTGGTTGATTGTTGATAGGGTTGGGACCTGATGCCAAAGAGTTCGCAATGGGACGACGACGGTTGGCATAATGACTCAATAATGGTCGATGTCATATTGGCCACATGTTGACTGGATCGTCCCAAACGGTTGTTTTGACTGACGAATGCTCTTGCTGCTGCTGTTTGTAAATTATTGCCAGACATCACAGGGTTCTATCGCGACAAAATTCGTATGGTTGGCTACACTTCGCGCGCCTTGTTGACATCAATACGCCGAGCGGTCTGCACTTATTTACTAAATTATTTGCCGACATGTAATAGAGCAACCGCCTCTTCTATTTTCCGTGAAAATGAAGTATCGCGACATTCTAGTTAGATTATCGCGACGAAGACGTTGCGAAGTTTTTTTTCCAATGTCGCCAAACAGTTCGAGATCGAACACGACATTTTATCGCAACAACGCGATCTTCGCCTCATAGTGTGCCCGTAGCCCGTAGCATAAGCGATTCAAAGCTCACCATGACTTGGCCAACAAACACGTGGATGCGATATTGCATAAACCAGGAGGCCTATTCTCAATTCTGCGTGTGATATGTAATATCACGGGATAAAATATCATGTGATAAATATCGAGTCCCGCCAAACTGCATTTTTGTGTATGTCACACGACATGGAGTATCTTAAAATCTCGATAAATATCGAGTTGCAGATTTTGAGATTACGCTCTTTTGCTACCAAGTAATCTCTCGATTTTTTGACAGTTCTTGCCATATTAAATATGTCATATTGATAAATTTTATCAAGTAGTAGATATATTGCCAGAATTGCCCTCCAGAGCGGAAGTCTGTTAACCCTTACCGTGTCCTTCACCACTTCAAAGTTGATACAGCTAATATCACGCGTTGCTCTTGAACTCTGAAGGGCACTGGTGTTTTCGCACATGTGTTCTTGATTGTGTGCATTTGCGTGGAAACCATCGTCTATATCCATAATGGCTTATCGAGTATGCTAAATTATTCCAAGTTAGAGCGTGCAAGTCGAGTGGCATTATAGAGGCCTATGTCCGTAGTCCGTACAATAGTTGGAGACAGCTACTGATGATGATGATTTTAACAAAACATTAAAAGCTGGCTCGTAGAGAAAGCTTTTTATACCTACGATGAATTTTTTAATCCGAATAATGTGCAAGAATAACCTATTAATTTTATTTGAATAATGTGGAATGATTATTTTATTTCTTATGTGACATTGTGAAACATGAGGTTAAAGAAGCTTTATTTCTCATAAAACCTATAGAAGTTCATTTACAATGAGAATAAGTAATTCATAAATAATGTTTAAATGTGACATAAAGTCTTTATTGACAAAGAATATAACAATCAAATAATATAAAGAAATTAAACTAGTATTTACAATTGAAACAATTGAGCTAACTGCAGACTGTTGCAAACAATCTATAGATAGCTCAACTGGTCCATATCAATACCAGTCGGAAGCGTTCACAAGAGGCTGGCTGCATTGCCCCGCTGTATGGCAATGCTAATGCGCTGCGCCAGATACTCACCAGCTCTCGGGTCACGCGTCGCTTCGACCAGGTGCTCAGATAATTTTTTAAAAACCCGGAGAGCCTCGGTACCCCACGGACCTAGGGTCTCGACTCCAAGGGGAGCAAATGCGTAGGCTCTGTCGAGACCTGCATATTTGCGCCTCTTGAGATCCTCGGCGGAATCTGCCGCCGAACCAGCCCTCACGGATGTCCTTGAAGATGGGAAGGCGCAAGTGTGTCGGCACATGTAGCGTCCCACACAATAGGCATCCCCAGCTCCCAAGGGACTAAAGTCATGCCGTCGGGCCTCTTACCATCGTCACGCAACAGACCATTCGGTTCGAGAATAGCTGGTACGTTAGCGGTGACAAAGGTCCGTCGGATGTAAATTACCTCTAGGAATTACTTACACATAGTTGTAGGTAATCTAAGTTCTTATATAATAGTGCTATTTAACATAATTTTGGATCATCATCATCATGATCAGCCCATACACGTCCACTGCTGGACATAGGCCTCCCCCGTACGACGCCCCAAATAGCGGTCCTGAGCCGCCTCCATCCATCGACTCCCTGCGACCGCTACGATGTCGTCGGTCCATCGAGTGGATGGTCTCCCATGTAGGGGGGGATTTGCCATAATCACCACGCTTGGCAGGCGGATTGGTGATCGCAGTGTTGGTGTTTAAAAATACTCAGAAGGAAGCTGCTGCCCTTCCTCTGGTAGGTTCCCTTAGTCGGCTTTTACGACATCCACGGGTTGAGTTGGAGGGGTCGATATTCGTACGCCGCGACCCCACGGCTTATAGGATAGATAGGTACAAAAGAAATGTTATTACAAACCAACAAAAATCAAAAATAAACAGGGTAGATTGCAAAACTATTAGCAGTATGACACACATTGTGACGAATAATTAAACAAATTATTATTAAAATGTTTATCTGTTATCTGATGTATTATGTGGCTTGATTCTGCGAAAGGTGAATACGTTGAATGATGAATTTGTGCATGGTAGAGGTAAAGGACACTAGTCAATAAGGCAATAGCCGAAGGACTAGTAGTCTGCGCGGAAGATCACCTGAGAGATGCACAATGCACATACCACACTAAACTCGCCGCAGTTATTACATATAAACACTTAAAACTTTCGGAATGCTTGTGTATAAATTCGTAAAACACTAAAAATATAAATGGATGTCGAGAATTTGCGAGGCGAGGCACTTTGGCCCCTCAAAAATAAACTACTTACCTACAGTGATTAATCATTGTAATTTCGTGTGATCTTTTATCTAACAAATGAAAAATTTCTTATGTTAACTATATTAATATCAACCACGGTAGTTCTGACAAGAATGTTAGATTAAAAAAGGCGTTTTGTTATGCGCAGACCAAAGGGCTATTCTCAAAGGCTCAGCAGCCATGTAATCTTTGTTCAAAATTTGATTAACCCCGTCTACAACGGTCCATAATCACCTCTCATTTGACGGAGCGTGTGGAGCAAACTCAAGTTTAACAAGGTGTTAGGGACGTTCGCGTTGCAAGATATTTATTAGCTTGGAATCTTATTTTCCAGTATGAAGATTCAGGGCAATCGAAAGAAACTAGATAGATAGCCCTGGAAATAATTGTTTCTTTCGAGAATAGAATAGAATATCTTTTATGCCAACGACATTTATGAATGGCAACCTCAAAAACTAAAGTTAATAAAAAACCTGAAAACTAGGTAATCATAAACACTAAAAAGAAAAACACAATTATTACAAAAAAAAAAACTATTGTACACCACAAAGATAAATAAAATCTTTATTGACAAAGAAAATAACAGTCAAAGAATATAAACAAATTAAACTAGTATTTACAATTGAAACAATTGAGCTAACTGTAGACTGTTGCAAACTATCTACAGATAGCTCAACTGGTTCATATCAATACCAGTCGGAAGCGTCTCCAAGACGCTGGCTGCATTGCCTCGCTGTATGGCAATATAAAAAATATATGATATATAAATGAAACACATATATATTAACATAAACAAGTACAATGGGCGGCCTTATCGCTTAGAAGCGATTTCTTCCAGGCTCTTCTTTCTTCTTTATTTTTTAATAAAGGTAGATATAATTTTTATTATATATAGAAAACACCTAGAACACCCTGAACTAATATCTGCAGATTGTACAAACATTTGTCCCAAGACGGGAATCGACCTACGTCAGGCGGACCTTCACCGGCTGCGTCACCGAGGTCGTCAAATGGATCATGAAGAAGAAGAAAGTCATTTATTTATAACAACAATACACACAGTTAAAACAAGACACACTTATAAAATAGGTACATAAGTATATAAAGAAAATTGTTACAAAAGAGTCCTAACTCAGCATAGTGCTGGGTCAGCTCCCGTAAGAGACTAAGCTAACGCTGGTCTTCCGTTAGAACCTTAGAGTATCTAGAAAGGGAGTTGCCAAGCGCTACTTTTAGTACTAAAATGATTCTGCCAGTTTTCGCGGGAGGCGAGGTAGCACGGTACAGCACACATTTACATAATCACGCACACTAATGCAGAAAAATTAAGCGTCCCTATAAACGCAAACGCAAGTAATACTGTTTAGTTACACACTAACACAAAAAAGTAGTGATGGGGTGTAAAAAGACCGATAAAATGAATTATTTCAAATGAATGAAATCAGAGTTGTTCAAAATCATATACTTTTCCTTTTTTATAGATTTGTAGGGCGTACGTAATCTCTTTAACTACTGAACCGATTTTCAAAATTATTCTACGAATAGAAAGCTACACTGTTTTTGAGTAACACAAGGTTATATTCTATCTACGCAAGTAAAACCGCGGTGCGCTAATAGTTATTGTATGTACTTAATTACAACAAATATTACGCAATTATGAATCTTAGGGTTCTAACTTAGAACATCTTCATAGAAATCTGTTTAGTCTTAGAACTTCTAAGACTGAACTGATTTCGATGAATCTTTCATGAATGCATTATTATGATAGATATTTTGTTTCTTAATTGGTGTGGTGGGGTGAGAAAAATAAAGAGCACGAGAAGAATAGCAGCTGTTAGCAAATGTACTGCCCCAAGCGGATATGTAAGGCTAGGAAGTTAAAAAAAGTTATATTGTGGTGTTTAATATAAATGTATATTACATAATTTTTACACTATTGGTTTTTAAAATGGACTAATTTATTGTAAATGTAACGTACACATTTCTTTGGATCTGTTTTTTTCATAAGAAAAGAGATTCTAGTATCTGTATACTTTTACATAACCAATCTTCCTAATTCCATATTGTGATTGACGAAATCATTATCATAGACATGTAGATCAATATTTGGAAATAAGTCCTTTCCTTGGAAATAGTTCAGTGATTTTGAAACTATATACGTTGTAGTAATTTGTTTAAGCATTAGGAGCATCTTTGTATTATAAATTTAATATAATATTCAATCATTATCTACTTGTACTGTATTGATATTTCAATCCACAGTATATTTATAAAAAACTAGCTATGCACCGCAGTTTCATCCAAGTTTTGATGAAAAAAGTAGCCCATGTCACAGGATAGTGACATGGGCTACTTTTTTTCATCTTTCATACTACACCAGCTGTACACGCGTAATCTATCTATCTATCAATAGTAAAATCACGTTTATATGTTTCTGCGTTCAAAAAGTACAAAGCAAATAGCAATAAACAAACGACACAGCACCACCAAACTTATAAGGGAGCTCCATAAATCGACATGTTGAAGGCAGAATGACAGAGACAATCGCAGCAAACTAGTTTTTATAAACAGACACAAATGACTGTTCATGTACCTCGGACTGCGTACGCTCGGCTACTTCCGTTCTGAATGCTCCAAGTAATGTATTCCCGATAGAGATCCTTTCCCCGTGTTTCGTTAACTAATTTGAAATGATGTTGTATACATAAATTACGAGTCCAATATAGAACCTTCTTTTTTTAAATCGGTTAAATATGGGTACAAGAAAACACATGGCATTTTATTCATTCCATCATTCACTCAATCAATTTCATTCAACTAGTCCCCACACTACGCCTTCTACCAAGGAATTTATACTCGAATTACTCACCTACACCCTCTACCAAGACGTTGGCGTCGTATTAAAACTGTCGCAACTGCTATTCCATTTGAATCTAAATTAAACAATATTACAAAAAACAATTGACAAAAATATCACTTACTTGTGATAGGAAATACCGTGGTACCTTAAGTTTGATGTCTATGATCGTCTTTTACACCGTAATACCGCACAATTCACCATTTTCACTGAGCACTACTTCGCGACACGAAACGACAGCTAATGGTTGCGGTTACGAGTGAAGTAGTTTTATAAAACGTGTATGGCCATATGGCCGGCAGAGGGGTACGCCTTGCGTTGACATCTCCATTCTAGATACTCCAAGGTTAGAACCCATATAGGTGACGTCACGAACAAGGATACGCTGTGTGTAAAAAAAGAAAGGATAATTAGAAGAATATTAGCTGTTCCCCGCTGTATCACCCGCGTTAAATTCGATGTTCACATTTCTAGGGGGATAAAAAAGTATTTTTTCCCGTAAATCACCCATGGGAATTTAATGTTTTACCAGGACAAAAATTAACCTATGTTAATCTCCATCCTTTCAACTAACTCTATGCTAAAAATTAAATCGATTGTTTGCTTAGTTAAGGCATGAAGGAAGGACAAACAAACACAATTCGCATTTATAATATTATACGTACATATATAAAAGATAAAAAGATAATATATTTTTATACTTATATAAAAATATAAATTTTAAAATATATATTTTTTTAATTTATTTAATAAATTAAATTTATTTATGTACATATGTATGTACTGGCCGTGGGGCCGCGGCGTACGAATATCGACCCCTCCAACTCAACCCGTGGATGTCGTGAGAGCCGACTAAGGGAACCTACCAGAGGAAGGGCAGCAGCTTCCTTCTGAGTATTTTTTAAACACCAACACTGCGATCACCAATCCGCCTGCCAAGCGTGGTGATTATGGCAAATCCCCCCCTACATGGGAGACCAGACCATCCACTCGATGGACCGGCGACATCGTAGCGGTCGCAGGGAGTCGATGGATGGAGGCGGCTCAGGACCGCTATTTGTGGAGTCGTACGGGGGAGGCCTATGTCCAGCAGTGGACGTGTATGGGCTGATGATGATGATGATGTATGTATCTACGTTGCGATGGGAAACCCTTTAATACGAAATAAAACGCAGTCATTAGTGCACAGCAAAATCGATTACATAGCATGCATTCTATGTAATTTATTCCTATACAATAGTGTGACCATAATGACATTCACATGCCACAGAAAAGAAAAACAGGAGGAAAACTAAACAAAGTCGTCTGAGTCATAATGTTCTCAAGATAACTGTACGGTAAACGTCATAACTTGTTGTTTGAATCAGTGGGACAATCAGTGCGAGTCAACTATTTTCTTTAAAACAGTTACCTAGTGTGAACAAAGACATGTTACCAGCACGCACGGCTGGCTTTATTTGGTAATTGATTAACTTATCGTTCTGTTGTAACTATGACTATCCTACTAATATTATAAATGACAAAGTTTGTAAGGACGTATGTATGGATGGATATTTGTTAGTCTTTCACGCATAAACTACTGAACCGATTAAACTGAAATTTGGTATGGGTGTAGTTTGGGATCTGGAATAACATATAGGCTATTTTCTCACCCGATAAAACGCGGGCGAAGGCGCGGGCAGCAGCTATTATAAAAATAATTTCTAACTAATTAAACTTTTGTAACAAGCTAAACCCAACGGCACGCGAGTGATTTTCATTATAATTTCAGCGCTTGACTGACATCACATTTTTCTTATGTTGCTCATTGTGTTGGTCCCATATTTTATTTCTCTTTTTTCACTAGTGGACACTGCTTGTGAAACATAGCTGCCAAAGCGGCCGGAGTGAAATACATTTTAAGTGAAGAGAAAATTAAAATTTAAAACTTATTCTTTTTTGATATGAATACATAATTATATCATTTTAATTTTGACTTCTCTAAGTGCTTATTTTGTAAGCCGAAATAAGAGATTTTGCGTGAAAGAGTAACAAATACCCATATTTCCATCATTACAGACTTTGACGTTTATAATATTTATTTTATTATTATTATTTATTTTATATTACTTAATAGGAGTTTCATTAGTTGACAAAATAAAAAGCTTTTTGCCCTGAAGGTGAATCGTTTTAGTTATATACTGTATATTCTGTCTAAAACGGCGGCTGCGGTGTGTCACGAATCGCAGGCCATGGATCGGTACGGCTTTGTTTAATATTCAATCTATGCTGACGATAAACATGTCAATGCGAAAGCTATCAAAAAGTTCTCGGTAAAAATCCATTCCCAAACTCTATATTGCTCTACAAATATTGAAAAGCCTAGAAAATAAATGGAATTCTGAAAAACCTGGATATACTTTGTTGCGTTTTTGTTACATTTGCTTTGTCGGATGCAACACTTAGTGTTTCATCTATTTTTAAAGATAATAAAGATAAAAAATAGGAGTAGTGTCAAGTCAAAAAGGTATCAACCATAGAGTAAAAACTCGCTGTATGGTATCAACTCGGTATGTTGCTGAAAAGATAAGCCTTTTCGTAGCCCGATTTAAATGTTTTTATTTTTGTCAAAACCGTATGAGCTCTGCTCTTCGTATCCCGATTTAAACATTGTTTTTTTTTTCTCAAACCGTATGACCTCCTTCTTGTCTTTTAACTAATCTATCATTCATAATCCATACAGAAACCTGTCATTCTATTCTATTTTCAAAACGACGGTTGAGTATTCAAAACAGAGCCTTCGAATGGAATATCTCAGTATGGGTAAAATAGCGGTTGAAGTTGGCTCCAGTCAAAACCGGTTTTGGCCAGAAAGTGGAACGTTGCCCTCATTCCTGCCAAAGTGTAGTTTTGATTCTTGTTTCATGTTACTCACGAATGCTCAAAGCTTGATTGGAATACTGTTATTGAACAACAACAAAAACCTGTCGAGACTTCCGTAGTCAAGAAGCGACGGAGTTATGGGGGAAAACATCGTGGGAAAGCAAACGTATCGATAAAAACACGAGTCAAATATTCAAAATGAATCCGTTTTATCGCAGAAATTCTAGAAGAATCTTTTAGAAGCGAAACGTGTTTCCTGTATAAATGCTAGTTTTAGCAAAAGCTCAATGTTATAAATGCTAAAATTTGGATGTTTTAATCTTTGTTACCTCTTCACGCTAAAACTACTGAACGGATCAAGCTGAAATTTTGCATAGTTGTAGTTCTAGACCTGGAATAATCAGTTCCGATGGTATAGAAATCCCCTTTAAACATGTCCTGTCCATAGAAACAACTCGTGCGAACCCGTGGCCAGAACCAGTAATGTATACTTCACCGAGAAACTGTATTCTGCTAAAAAGTAAAATTTCATCATCATCATCATCATCATCATATCAGCGCATACACGTACACTGCTGGAGTTGGGACTACTAAGTTTATAGTACGTCTAACACCGATGTCTAACACTATGTATTCTATAATTTCTAGGTTGCCTGGAAGAAATCGCTCTCAGCGATAAGGTTGTCTTTTGTACTAGGTATTTCTTTTTTCATTTAGATATAAGTTTTTTTATTAATGTTAATTTAACTACAATGTTCATTCATTCATTCAATTTCTTTAAAGTAGCCAGCGATCTATAATATAGTCTAACATAAGCACTGGCAGTCTAACCTACCAATTTGAGCCTACCAATTTTACCCAGCTTAAAAATTCCCCAGAACCTTTGCCCATAACTTTTGTTTCGAACTGAAAACTTTTTATTGCCCTGAAATTTTTGCATGCGGTTTCGTTATTTATACCCAACTCCCGTTAAACCTTTTTATCTCAGAATGCCAATTGTAAGCTTAATTTTATTGGAACGAGTCACCAGCAACCATAGAGTCATTGCAGGATTTTCAAGAGCTTAAGAGGGCTCCGTGAAAAATTGCTCATTTCTGACCGCACCCTTTAAAATATTTTATCTAAAATGAATCTATTACAAAAGTAATGAAAAAATATCACGAAATATGACCCAATATCATATCAAATTATGACCATTAAGGTTGATATTGTTTTGGGAAATTATAAAGCTTCAATTTTTTTGTGATGTGTTTTTTAGGGTTGAAATTAATAATAATTACAAACATCTTTATATTTTCAAAAAAATTATGTTTACGTTTATCATATTGAAGTAGAAGTTTAATTTTTTTTATTCATTTGGTGCTTTCTGGTTTCTTTGAGGGTTAAAACCCTGCGCTCATTTTTTCTAATTTTTACTCTCATTCTTATAAATCTACTCAACTAATAGTAAAATTAAATATTCTGTCGTGTAAATCAGATATAAGCCATCTTTTGCGAGATATTGGTATTATTAGTTATATTCGATTAGTTTTAGAGAAATCTTTAAAGGGGCGAGGACAGAATTGGGTGATTTTTCACGGAGCGCCCTTAAAGATCTTAGCGCTTTACATTTCGCAAACAATTCGATTACAGTAGACTTGAAGGTTGGTTGGAAGCCAAACGGGCAACCAATGTTTTTATAAAATTTTCTTTGCGTGGCAATTGGGCTTCTATATTGTCTAAAACCGTGGTGAGAATCACTTGTTTCTCATCAGAGCCTTTGTTTGTTATTCTCATAATTGTAGTACTATCGAGAAATTCTATAGTAGAAGTAAATAGTTATGACGTGAAATAATAACAACTGACGCGCAACAACAATGCATTTCATCCGGGAATTTTTTGTGTAAACTAGTTGAAAATATACAGAATAAAAACAAATTTCTAATTCAAACGAAAATGTCTTTTGAGGGATTTTTACACGGTGTCTTCGCGATCCCAAATGCCTGGCGTGTCTCCATCTGCTTGTTTTCTTTTCATTTCGTCCTGTTTTGTTCACGGAAATGATTTTACTGACACGCTTATAGCTAAATTATCTCACGTTAGGTTTACATTACATAGCTGAAAAAGCTTTTGATGTTTCCGACGGAAAAATCTAGAGTTTTGTCTTTCATATTTCTTTGTCGGGTTTATCCGGATCTTCTCAGGTACTTGTAGTTTAATCCAAGAGATTCTTATGATGAAACCTGATGAAATGAAATACTGAGGAGTTTTAATTTCATCAGTTTTCATCGTATTTCAAGGCGGACTTATTTTAGAAATGGAATATCCTGTATCTGAAAGTCCTGTATAAATTGTCAATCGTTCACAAAGCAACTTCAACTTCGTAACTTACTGAAACTTCCCATGATATCTCGACACCCATTATATCATTCGATTCCATTATGCGTAACTAATATGATACTGATTTGAATATCCGAGTAAATTTTTAATGGCACCAGTTCGTTTCCGTGTGAAATACGATTAGAATTTATTTTAATTTTCTGTCTGCTTTTGTTACAGGTAATTTCCGACTAATGGACCGTTTTTAACTAGCACCAGGCTTCTCGTGCACATCCGGAAAAGTTTGTAATACATGCTTCCTTCTGATTAAATAAATATAAACTGTAGTGGTTGCCCACAAACTCCAAAAGGATCTGTGTCGAATCGTGTAAACCAAGTTCAAACGTTATGGTTCACATTAAATAGGTTTAACTTCTTTCATAATCCATCTTTTTATAGAATACCAAATTTTACGCTTCATATTTGGCTTCCTTATAAGCACCACTAAAAAGTAAGGCCGTCACATAACTTACGTTTATTGATTACGTTTACGAGTAGTAAACAACTTTACTCCAGCTAGCTTATGACAGCGCGTTTCCATTATCCAAGCGAACTCTTTTAAAGTCGTGCACGGATGCCGGTTGTTCAATCTGGCAACTGTCCAAACCGAGATTAGCACGTAAGTGGTGGCCCTTTTTCGTGTTGCCTAAACCCAACTTTACCGGCGAGGCGCCCTCTGCGCCTGCCACAAGCTCTGCAACGCTGACATGGCCATCTGTAGCCATTTATTTGTTTTTTAACTGGCCATACTAATTATTCGCCACAATTCACCAATAGGATCGTATGATTACCAAAAGTTGGCCTTGCAGACCTCATCCAGCAGAGGTTGGGATATCTACCTCTATTTCCTGTTGCTTTGTTTTTTATTCTGTTGCTTTCTTCCTGTTCGTTGTCGGTGTTTATAGAAGAACATAAAAACATGTAACCGGACTTAATTTTTTTTTCGTCCTTCCATCCAACATTGCCTGTACTGAGGTAGCATAATAGGTTTGATTCTATGCTACTTAAGTAGTACAGTAAGTAGCTAACTGACTTAATTCACTTTCTGGCATTGACAAAAAAGTTGACTAAAAGGACATTCCGTTTGATTTTTACACCGTCGTCAATAGGGAATCAAGATATCATCATCATCATCAGCCCATACACGTCCACTGCTGGACATAGGCCTCCCCCGTACGAATCAAGATAATATGTATAAAAATAGTATATTCTACTATTCAATCGTAAATCGTCTGCCGTTAAACAATGGAAACCCGACCACGTGGTGATAAAAGTAAGGCGAGCTTATCTTCAGTTTTTATGGTACATTGCGTCGTAACGCACCGGCTGGGCATGGCTGTTCAGGATAGCGCTGTGGTTACACAGGAACTTGGGTCTTAGCTAAATATAAACACTATGTTAATATAACAAACTATTAATACTTAAGTAGTTGTTATTCCAAGCAACGAACGAAAACCATAAATTTGGACGAGGATACCTGACCAAGATAAAGTAGACTTTATTAACAAAGAAAATTACAATCAAATATAGAAATAAATTAGAACTAGTATTTACAATTGAAACAATTGAGCTGTTGCAAACAATCTACAGGTAGCTCAACTGGTCCATATCAATACCAGTAGGCAGCGTCCCCAAGACGATGGCTGGCTGGCTAATGCGCTACTCTGTGCCAGATACTCACCTGCTTTCGGGTCACGCGTCGCTTCGACCAGACGCTCAGATTATTTTTTGAAAATCCGGAGAGCCTCGGTACCTCACGGACCTAGGGTCTCGACTCTAAGGGGATCAAATGCGTAGGCTCTGTCGAGGAGACCTTGTAGGCATTCACATATTGGGTGAGGTTTAGACATGGTTTAGACTAGTACAGGCTGTAAGATCAGACAAAACAAGGGCATTATTACCAACCGTCTCATTGTTAGCGGTGTGGTAGCGGTGCGACGGATGAGGAAGATTGTGATGAAAGGCCATCATTTACGGAAGATTATACCAACGCAAAATAATGTTATGAGCACTAGACAATGTCAATCCATACAAGAGCAATAATGATAACTCTTGATCCTGTAATTCGTTTCCAGTTTCTCAATGAAAGTTAAAATCTCACGTCTCCTTTGTATTGCCTGTGTCATTTAGATATCTTGATATTGAAAAGCAGCAATATAAATACAAAAATATGATAGCCAGTGTGTGTACGGCCTTACACGGCGTTATGCTTTGTTTGCTTACTGAATAATATAACTAACCTGATGAACTGTGTTTAAGCTTCAGACTGTTATTTTAGGCCATTTTTTGTGTAGAATTAGAGCTTACCGTACTCAAAGTTGTATGTATGGGACGGATGAAGACTGTCATTTTGTTCCAAATGATACTCAACTAGGTCACTGACCTCGGGCCTGGAAACTTAAATTGTCTCAGCCGTTATGCTTTGAGGTTTTCCCAAAATCCTTCTTTATGAGAATCTTGGGGACATAAAGAGCGATTCAGCCGCAGCTGTCATCATGTCTGTGGATTCAGCAGAGTTAATTGCTGGAAGTTTAAAAATCTATTAATAGACAGTTTTGCTCTAGATAACTATAGTATGTGTCGCTATACTATGAATTCGATGCTAAAGCTATCCAACCACTTACGTTTATGCAAAAATAAGTCTTATCATACAGAGTGTTGCAAAAAATAAAAAAACCTTATTCTTTGACGAGTATGCAGCATATTTAAATGTCGAGTCAGGAAGTCGACAGGGCAAAAAATCGCGACTTGCATTTAAATTCACAGACATGGGGTATGGTTGAAAGATTTTTTGCATTGTCACATTGTGTCACGTAGCGAAAGCTATACGGGTTAGCTACATTTGCCATCATGGAACAGTATTTTTTAACCGACTTCAAAAGAAGGAGGTTATCAATTAGTCTGTATATTGTTTTTTTTTGTATGTATGTTATGCGATATCTCCGCCAATTATGGACCGATTTTCAAAATTCTTTCACTATTGTATAGAAAATGATTAGAAATTTATCCCCAGGGGATTAGTATTTATCCCGCAAAACTTAAAATAAGTGTAAAAGTAAGGGAATTTGAAGTCGGTTTATCGTTTTTTAAAAACGCCATATTATTTACAAGTTTATTCTACTTACCCTGTTAATGTGAGAAATATCTTGCAAAGTTAATTTTAGACCAGTTGTCCTCAAGCAATTGAGCTGAATGACATACTTATGTAAGTTCTGTCATAATGCAATGTCATGGTACCACTGAGCTGGTCTGATGATGGACCCAAAGTGGCTTAAACTCCTAAACGACACGACTGAACTACGCGAGGTCAGATTTGTTAGATTTTTCTTTCCAAACACTTTGGTCCTAAATAATATTGTAACTTTTTTTAAACATAGTTGCAAAAAATAAAAGTTCCTACAAATTTCTCCGTATACCTTAATTTTTTCTTAGGATCGATATTTTTAGATTATACCCGATAAGAGTGGGGGTAAAATCTTATAATTGTATTATCACGTTCAATGCCAATTTTTCGCGAAAAATTGCTATTTACAATGTTGTTTAATATAAAATCTAGCCATTTCGCCTTGTAGAGGCGTAGAAATGCAATTTCAAGCTTACGTATAGAGTCCAACCTACCGCGCATGGGTATTAATATGCTAGGCCGCGGATCAAAAAATATCAGTCTCACAGGCATAACCATGGGTTAAATTAATCTACCTGAAATTCTCAATCTTTCAATAATAATCTATAATATTTCAAAATTAAAGATTATCTTCAATCTGGGTCTCTTCAAGACAAGAGTGAATGTCAAGAAGACATTTACACCTCCGCGACGCCATCGGGTGAGATAGTGGTCAAACGAATCTATTCTTTCTTAGACTATTCACGTTAAAAAAATCTAATATATAATTAAGCACCTACTTATCTGACTTTTTCAGATAAAGTGGTTGCTGGCAGGCATGTTACTACAAATTATTTGTCTATCGGGAATAGGGTTTAGGGGGGACTCTTGGCTCATTTCGTATGTGAACTCTAGATATTAAAACCAGGCTAAAATGATAAAGCATTCGCCAAAAATCTATTTCAAGTGGCAAGTTTTTCACTTCAATTACGCGCCAACTATTTCCCGCCCGAGTGTTGCCAGCTAACCATAGAACAGAGTGTAATAGATCGTAAATATAGCTCGTGTACGCCATAACTGGCATTTTCACATATTTGCACCATTTTCGGACACGGAAAGAGTAACCATGGCTGTTTTCGTGGTCTGCAACAGCAGATTGATTACTTCGCATCGTCTTCCAAATTTAGGGCATGCAGATCTGAAATAAAAAAAAAATTGTTTCGTTTTTCCGTTTATGCCACAGTGACTGCAAATTTACAAATACACAATAATACCTAACTTTGAAGTCATATTACAAGGATTGAAGACCATAAAATTCACGTATTTACATAGTTGCTCCTCTTATCGGATGCGAAAACACACGGTTTCTGAGTACATTAAGTAACTAATACATACATAGGAGTAATTAACTAAATACTTTTATTAACTACTAGGTTTTTTTTATTATTCTGATAACTGAAATTGACGATAGCGCGAGGCCACGGTTTTAGGCCCTGTAATAACGTAACGAAGACTCGCCTTCGACGCAAAATTGACGGCAAAAGTGATATTAATTTCCACGGACCTACCCGCATTGGTATATTTAATTTTCCTAATTGACAGGGGAACCATTAAGGCGGTACATTTTTGGCGAGCGCGACTTATTTACGCGATTATCTTTTGGTGCCAACACGCCCGGTAAGTCGCCATCAAAGTGAAGTTTTATAGTCATAACCACATAAATGCAATAAATAATAACTGCTTGTGGACATAGCATTTTACAATTTCGATTTGAAGACCAATGTGTCATGAGAAATCTCAATGTTCGTCACAAAAGCTTGTTTAATTTGTTAAAATTATGTCTAATATTTTGTTTGACTTGAGAACAAATCAAATGCAGGCATGATTTCGCAGCAAAAATCGCAATTATTACCTTCTTTCTATTCGAATGAACGCTTTTGTATCCTGAAGAAAATCGCTGTTTTATTCCCAAGTTCCCTGCTCGCGACTAATATCAGTCTGTTCTTCTTTCTAGTTAGACCAAGTCGCGTCTGAGATTTCCAACCCACTGCCTTTTCTCGCGTTTTCGTCATTTAAGTAATGTAATGAATGCTCGCTCGATGAGTTTTTTATGTTAAAGAATTGTGATTTATGCTGTTAACGAAACCACTTTGAATGTAATTAAGAGTCGCTACAATTTGTATGGGGAAGGGGTTAGTTGTGTGTTTTTTTTTAAGTGCGGTAGAAATTAATTTATATGTATTGAATATTTTTTGGGATTGATTGATAGAGGTATCATTTTCTTCGTGATCCCCGTCAGCCTACGCTTAGCTTATGCTGGCCAAAGAATACCGATGTGGCGCGGCGGGCGAAGGTCCGCCTGCGACGCAGAAGGTTGCGGGTTCGATTCCCGCCTTGGGACGAATGTTTGTACGATCTGCAAATATTTGTTTCGGGTGTTCTGGGTATTTTCTATGTATAATATAAAATATTATCTATCTAAAATATTGTATTAAGTATGTCAGTCATCTAGTACCAATAATAGTAGCATTAAAAATTGACCAACATTAAAAAAAAAAATTAAATACAATTTTTAAAAGGCCTCTTGTAAAGAACGCGATAGCGTCCTGTCTTCAGTTGCTTCCTGTATCCAGAACCTGCACATGTTTGCAGAGGTCGCGGTTTCCCCAATGGTTGTCAGTCATCAGTAATTTGATTGATATGATTTGTTTTATAAATATGATTGATCAAAATGCCTCATATTTACAAATTAAAGACTGCACGTCTACACTCTGTATTCATTAACCAACTTCGAAAATGGAGGAAGCTATTGTACCTACACCCTAGCTAGATTATGGTTCGTGACCGGCCGCCCCGCGTTTATGAAGATTTATTATTCTTTCTGAATGAATGGCACTACGCAATCAATTCTCGGAGAATGACAAGTTAATCTGCTTGTAAGTAGCTTAGCTTTCATTATTTATTCTGTTATAAAAAATATTTTTGCGAGCGAAAAAGCGGCTTGTTTCTACACATTTCTAGTAATACCTTTAACAGGAGTTTCTCCTATAATCGTCACTCCCCGTTATAGGTGAATCTAGCTAGATCAAAAAAGATCGACGAATAAACTCTATACATTTATCTACATAGAGTATTCTATATTATGAGAAGCTGGATGCGGGCAGCACAAAATCTGTCATTGTGGAGATCCTTAGGGGAGGCTGATGTCCAGTAGTGGACGTGGATCGGCTAATATGATAATGATGATGATGATGAGAAGCATAAGAGCGTTATCTAATCACACTGGCGATTCGCGAGCGATTTAAAAGCGAGCCGAGAGTGCGCAGCGAGCGCGATTTGCGAGTAGAGATGGGTTTATGCCGGCTATTTACTGGGCGTACTAAGCAAATGCCCAAAATATTATGTCCTTGCCCATTTATAAATTGTGCATTAACTCAATACGCCCTGTAAATACCCGGCATAAACCCATCTCTACTTGCGAGCGATTTGCACTCGCCTCGCTTAGACCATCATCATCATATTAGCCCATACACGTCCACTGCTGGACATAGGCCTCCCACGACGCCACAAATAGCCTGAGCCACCTCCATCCATCGACTCCTTGCGACCGCTACGATGTCGTTAGATATCGCTCGCAAATCGACCGTATGATCTCTTAGGGTAGGGAAAATCGCCGTATTATGAGGCATTTAGAGATAGAATCTACATAAATACCGTTTTATTACTACCTATAGAAGATGAACAACCAACCAATCGGTAAATATTAATTGTTTTAGTTGTTACAATATTATATAACAATGATAATAATTCTTATGTATGGATATGGTTACAATTTGCACTTTGCACCTAATGATCCTAGTAACCTACATTTTGATAGGCACAAACAGTAGAAAGCAAGGAAACAAAATGTATTTACAGGAGCAATAGGATTACAGCTTAAAATTTTATTCCAACTCTGTATGCGTATCTAATGCTTACTTGAACAATAGAAAATTAAATACAAAGGATACATTTTAAGAATAAACTACAATGGGCAGCCTTATAGCTTAGTGTTTATACGATTCATTGACGCCATAGCACACCGGCAAATAGCCGGTGTTCTATAAAATCGCCTAACCTAACATTATTAGAAATCAACACGACTTCTGATTACTCAATGAATAGAGTGCCTATTCGATTCTCTTTGTTAGCAATAATGTTTGCAAATTCGGCACCTGTACCTAAAACAATACCATTCTTTCAAAGCACCGTTCAGAATTACTCAGCCATAAGATGATCTCATCGGCGAGGTGCTAATTTGCCGGAAAGTACGGAAAGTGTGCGGAAAGTTCGGTTTCTAAGAGAAAGCGGGAAGCGATCTGATTACACCGCTATTTCCTTAATGAACCGTTGTGATAATGTTCTGTTCTGAGACACATAAAACCGTGGTAAAAGTTTATTTCATGAAAATATACTTAAGGAATATCGAGGACGTAGCATAGTCCATTGATGGAGGCGGTTCAGGACGTATATGGACAGAAATTATTAAAACTTTACTTAAAATGGAATACGTTAGGAATAGGATAAAGGAGCATATACATCTCGCCCTCCGGTGAGGACGATTTCTAATTTTGGTTTTAATATATATTTTTTTCTATATATCTTTCACTTACTCGTTTTTTCTGTTATGTATTTATTAATCACCACCACGGTGATGGTGATGAAGTTTAATTATTTTGTATTCTCATTTCTTCGATGTTTCTGCTTTGTATGTTCTATACTGTTGTTAGTATTGTTAAGTAGGTTTTCAGTTTACTCAGCTTGTTAACACTTATGTAGTTAACTAATATTATTTTTGACCGTGAAACCTCGCCTAGCCTTCTGCTTAGACTTTTTTTATAACTTTTATGTATTATGCTGGTTCCCTGTAATAAATAAGTAAATCTCACTGCACAAAAATAAGCAGATTATTATGCTTGCTTGCGTAGCGAGCATATTTGAAAGTTACTTTTACTTGTGATTTTTAGACACATTGTCAATCATTACTTCATCACAGTGACAAACTGACTTGTTTCAAGCTAAAAGTTAAATAACTTTAACCAAAAACCTAATGGGTAAGTGAATCTTGATAAAAGTAAACGTATCTAAGCCACCGAAATGCTTTGTATGCTGAAAAATGTTGAGACAACGCCAATAAAATATCGACGTGTCTCAAAAATTTTCCAGTCCGAGAGTCAATAAAAATGCATCTAAATATGTATTCCGAGTTTGCGGCACTAGTGCGGCTCACATCTGTGAGTAGCTAAATGCAACTTGTGTCTATTCTATACCTCCTACAGACATAACTAGGTCGGGACATTTATGACGAGAATGCCAGGTACAGTAAATATATATCTACATACATATATCTATACTTTCTATAGACCTCTCAGCTGCTGCCGTATGATCAGCATGGCGCCATACTGGGCGCTCGTTTAGGTCAACCAATACCAAGATGAGAAGAGGCAAAGTCGTAAAAATGCCATATTCTAAAGTCAAATGCTCTGTTTTCATTCCAGTGCAAGTTGAATGCATTTTATGACGTCATAGGTTGCCTAGCTCAGATCCCAAATAGTATATATTTACTAAAACCTTCCACGCGTGTCGCATATAGCTCGATGGCGTGTACAAATACTTGTTTTGGTAGATATATTGTGCAGCGCTCCGCAACATTTCGGAGATATAGTCCACTATGTAAGCTTCCGTTCATAGTATCTGCTAAACAATCTCTTGCTTCGGAGTGAGTGTTGTGACATGTGAGTCTCTGGGGTTTGGTATTAAACCAAAACCCCAAGGCCCGAGGCTCAGAGGATAAACTACATTCTAAGGGAAATTCACAAATATCAGTATTATCAATGTAATCGAACGTAGCTTTTATGACTGGATCAGCGCTTAGCAGCATCATTGACACATAGCTGTTGGATAATCTATACTTTTAATAAATAAATAAATCTATAATAAATGTCTATATTTAGTCAACTTAGTCTATTTTGTAAGTTGGCTTATAGTTAGAAGCCTAGAGGGATTAGTCCTTAACATTAAGCAGGGATTTGATCCTCTAAATGAGCTGATTCATGAGGACCATCATATTTAGCAGTATTAGTATAGCATTTAGGGTGCTGATGCTGCTTCCGCGGGTTTTGCTGAGAAGTGACAATATGCCAATTGCCAAATTAATTGTTGTTTTGATGGAAAATTTATAAGATGCTAGTTTCATTACCATCATCATTGTTCACTACGGGAGTAAAATACTTAGTCATGTCGACAAAACTCCTTGTAAAAAGTAGAAAAAAATAATCTTCAGACGTAGCGTAAAGAGCTTGGCAGCCTCCTTGATACGTAGCTGGTAAAATACCAAGTTTTTATGGTATAATTGGTTTAAACTACGATAAACTTGCTATCTTCACGTATCATGTTCAATAGCCAATTTAGCAGGAATAAATCCGTATAAAATTTCCAACTTCGTGCACTACTTTGAATTCTTGGGAGCAGCCGCCAATATCGAAACTCTATTCTATTGATTCTGTAATCTATCCCTGGAGTCCAGAGAGTTCACTGACTGTGAGTTCTCATGTCCCAGTAATTTTTGAATTCGGAATTCAATTTGAAATCTTACATATCGGAGTGGAAAGTTGTTTGCAGACGATCCTGACTTCTTCTTTGACCTTGGATTTTCTCATTGCAACAAACATTGGGTGCTTTGTAATCCTATTTGGTTTGGTTTATCGAAATTTAATAGCACTGACACCTCAAATATTGGTAAGTTAAGTATTTTATAAAAGAGCTCTGGCTTGACTGAGTCAAGATTTAGCCTCATTTATGGCGTCTTTTCTTCGATATTTTCGGAGTTTTCGTAGTAACGTCCTGCACATCCCTATAGACACTAGACAAAGTGCTTCCGTCTAGATTGTTCCCAAGATACGCGCGTCTGCTAATTCGCTGCTACGCACGCTTGTCACGTACTCGGCCGTATCGTATGACAAATAGTTCTGAAACACCCTATTTTTGTCCTTTATCAACTAAGATGACCCACATAAATTAACCTTTTGGTTGAAACCGTAGATTTGAATGCCTAAAGACAACTCTGGAAAATAAAGCTATTCTAGCCTGTGTCGGGTCTGTCTTTGAGGTAATTTGAGCTAATCAGACGTATTTTGAACCCTGGGTTTAGGTCAGCTCAACCGAATATGCTTGCTGTTCGGAACTGGCTGATTAGAGGCAAAAGTACGAGTTCGTGTCTCGATGAAATCGAATCACGAAAATATCTGCTACATTTTACACAATAAAGTCCTAACTGTCTCTATCGAGGATCGTTACACTCGGAAACGAACCCTTTGGGGCTGAATCGGTCAACTCAGCTTCTTTTAGTTCATTGCGCGTTTAAAGTATATTCACTGGGAAACTTTATATAATTTCGAAGTTTAAAATTTAAAAGCAACAAAAGCGAGAAGATGCGAAGTTAAAAAGTTGCAGCACTTGTTACGACATCTTGTTTAAAAGTTTGCCTTCCAGCCATAGATCATAACATTGCTTGGAGGAGCAGAGATTGAATCATATTTGTGTCACTTACACGCACTGAATCGTCAATTCTTATATTTTATAAAGTTGGACCTTTTCAGAATCAGAATCAATAACTTTATTTCTTTAGGCTTACAAAATAAGCACTTAGACAAGTCAAATTTTGAACGCCATAGTCACCTATAACCATGACAAGCACTTACGGGTCCTCATTGCCAACGACGTCTATAATAGACAAAAACCCCGGCCTACAAAAATAGGAAAAAAAGATTTTGAAAAACTAACTGGTATTTTAATACTATAATTTAGAATCTCAAGTTACTTCAAATTAGAATATCTTTTGTTCACTTTGTGCTTTGCCGTACAGGACACGGGAATGCGTTTTTGTGCATGGCGCCCAAAGGGCCAAACTTTATCAAATCACCTTTCTTACTCAGACGTAGACCACGACCCTACGAACCTAACCCATAGAACCTTTATGTTCTGTGTGAAAAGCACAGGACTGAGGCGGTTGTCAAGAACTAAATGAGGTCTATACCTAACATTGAATGACCATGTTAATCCGACCAATGATGGCTTATGAGACTGGTGACCTCAGGAGACACATCACATAATGTATAGTAACATTATATTTTAATGATGTAATAGTCACACTATTGTTTTTACTAAAATATAATGTAACGTTAGCTTGATATGTGTTATGTAATGAACCCAAGCGGGACCACTTTCTCCCCAAGATATAGGTTTATCCTAATTTGTAATAATGTAAAGTCTTGAATATTTATCAATAAACGTTATTTATTATTTTATTTAATGGTGTATTCTGCCTCATTGAGTAGTTCTCAAACGCATGGAATGTGATTGCAAGACTGATTCTCATAACAATACGTTTGGCGCGTAATCATGTTTTGGATATGGACTTACCACATAAACAACACTGCCAAGATAAAACAAACATAATAGCTATAAGTCACCTAAGCTGGCTTTTTGTCTTGGTGCTAATTTATAAATTAACATAAAGCGGCGAAAATTTCCTTTCAGGGGCTTGCAATGATTCTTATACAATAGTTGCTCTATTCGACAACAACGCTTTAAATCCTTTACTCCCAGTTGAAAGTAACATCTTCAGAGTGGATAGAAAACTTATCCTCTTTGGCTAAAGGACCGTCCCGGTCTTGACCCGGGGGATATGTCTGAGACTACCCTTTGACTCTCAACTGTTCTAAAGCAACTTTGACCCTTACCATCAGTGTTTCAGATCTATTTTCGTGCATATCTTCGCCCATCTATGTACATCATGCATTTGTATCACTATTAAGACATGGACTCTACTTCTGCAAACCACCTTCAACCTTTACCATCAGAGATTTAAGTTCTATTTTCATGTACATCTTCGTCCATCTATGCATATCGTAGCCCAGAGTACTTCTATCAAATATAGGCATGCACTCCCAAAGACGTTCTAAAATTATCAAGTGCTTATGGAGTAACCTAATAGCCGGGAGCCACAATCGATCCTCTTCATAGTGGTCGGCGGTTAAATGTACATACAGACCAAATTACTAGCAGCTAGGGTAAACACACTGAAATTTCAGCTGTATTCGCCAAAGCCCCTTAGTATTTACAGAGAAAACCGCTTCAGTGTGAAAGGCAAATGTTAGTCTGGTCAGAATGAAGTCTGTTATTTCGTATTCGTGGTTGTAATAGTTCTTGATATAATTTAACATAAAAAAAACTATTTTACATTGGAAGTTAAATCATTAAAAGTAGTCATAGTTTGTTGTTGCTTCTAGCCGTCATGATCCGTACACATGTCGACCGAGCCTGGATTTGTCCAAATTGTCGGAACAGAACCGTTCTGATAATATCCTTGCAAAGGACGTTAGCGATAACTTCGCCATCATGTTAAAGGAGCATTAGATCCTTCGGGATTGGTTCAGCTGTCCTTCCAGCCTGTGCTACCACAGATATCTCGGCAGTATCTACGGTAATAAGTTCTGCGCTATCCTCAAGATAAGCATCGGTAAACATGCTTCGGTCGCTTCCTGCGGTGCCGTGGGCTGTGTGAATCGTGCCTTATATAACGTTGTTTGGAATTATGTACTGTTTTGTCTTGTTTTTATCTGGATTAGGGTTTTCCTGGTCCGATTCTGGGATAAGATAGACATTGTTTACCAGTTATTGGTTTACTTTTGTGACCGTTATTGCATTTGGTAGAGAAGGTTTGCATTACGACGAAATTATTGTAATGCAAAACGCATTACAGCAATTTCGTCGAAAAACTATGTAGGTAATTTTAATTCTTCGTGAAGAGATAGGGATTTCTCACATCAAATCACCAACAGAAATCACAACAGCTAAATCAGAGCTCCACTTATCGTTAGCAGTTAGGGTTGGATCACCAAAGTTCAAAAACTAATAGAACAAAGGTTTGACTCCTAAATCGATAGCAGTAATCCTCTTTATACCCGAACAAATTAGAACTTCAATGCCCAAAGAAAATAACAACTCCCCAACACAATTATTTGAAACCGTATAGAGAGAGCTATCAAATAAAGAATCTTTAGTTTCCAATCCAATTTGCTCTATTCCCTTGCGTGTCTTAGTGGGAAGCGATTTATTTTGATTATAGCTGGAGCAGTGGAAAACATGCTATAAATTAACACGGAGGACTTAATTAGGACCGTGTTTCCAATAGCAGTAATGGCTGGCGATGACAGGCTGATGCCTATTGATGTTGTGGAGGGGATACAAGTGATGAACTAATTGACGACTCTAACACACTTGTTTATAGTGTTTATTTTGATTTGGGCGTTGTTTATTTGAATATGGCTAGTTGTATTGTCTTGAGTTACACCAGAGGATGGGCAGCATCTACTGAATACCTACATTCTAGGAGTGATAAATATCGGTAGATAGGTAATCGTCTTTATAGCTTGAGAATATTATCGTTTAAGTATTATTTCGACCTTGACTTCAAGTACGGAACAACTAAACATTTCTTCAGAGGGATCTTCATAAAATTCTTATCCAATAGAGCGTGAAATTTTCGGACCCCTTTCTCAAAGCGATAGACCAGATGTACCGGAACGATGAATTTGGCAGCAAAATTAAAATAAAACCTTTTCATAAAAATCATGGCTCATTATCCTCGAACAAAAGGAAATTTATAAGCCAGGTTACTCGTTCAACAAAAGGAGTTTCTTAAGAAGTTTACGGCGCTATATTCCGACGGAAATTATCAGTATCAATGTTGTATCAGTGAAATTTCGTTCATCCTTTTTGCTTCTGTTTCGTAGATTAAAAGTCCGAAGTAATTATGAATCTCGGACTTCTGTTTGGAACGATTGGGCCAAAAACGAATAGCCACGATTTTAAATTGTATTTGTAAGCGGATCCTATGAAACTTTTGATGAGTAACACTCGTAAGGGAAAGTTTGAATATGAACATACGAATTGGGATAAAACGTGACCAACATTTTCACTTTCATTCATCCAACATAAACTAGGTTCATACGTAGTTAACGAGGGTCACACGTAGTTAATGGATTAACATAAGTAGTATTATATTTTGTAAATGAAATGGTAAGACCGAAAGTCCTGACGAGACCTAACCTAACCAGCTCTGATAATAGAATAGGTATCATTACATAACCTAGAGTCTTGGAATCTTGCACAACTCTTGAAGTCATGTCTTAAAGTGTGTTTTATTACCCTAATAATATTTAAGAAAAACTATTTTGAACTAAGGACTCTTTCTACCTGTTTACTCAATTTACCATTTGTTGTTTAAAATAAATGATTAACTGGTTTCGGAGGGGCTCCAGTTAGTCAAATTTTACTCTACCTTTAAAGACCATACCGCTGTGACTAGCCGTATCTTTACGAGGTGTTAAATCCATCACTTTTATAGCTCCCGTTGTACCGGTACTGTCGAGGTCATAAGACCGGCTAGAACAAAGGACTTTCGTTATGACTGTACCCGCGTTAAGTATTAGACGAAATATTTTCCCTTTGTAACAAAAAAGTTCAAATAGAATTTTGAATTTAGTATTCGTGGTAATTTAGAACAAAAACCTTGTTAACAAGTGTGAAACAGTCGACTTTCTAAAAGGTGTCATAATCATAGTTTCTAATTGATCGAGTGCAATGTATCAGAAAATTTGTTAGACGCAAGTTACGCAAGTTGCTGATAACTTTTGCATTCCTATTTTGACCCTTTTATCTGCTCTTATTGAGGTCAAAATGGGACTGCAAAAGAATGCAGTTAGCAGATTGAGGTTACCTTGAAGACCATTCGTCTTTTGGGGTAAGCCGATGTTCTGTCGACATCTTGGGTTGATGGATGGGAGAAAGCTTATACTTTATACAACCTTCAAGCTACGGGCATAGGGTTTAGAAAATCTCCATGTTATGATTGAAGATGTCTGTATATGACGGGTATTTAAGGCTAGAAAGAGGCGAATATGTTACAATTTAGTTGGACCTTGTAATCGTGATCCAAGAAAACAAGGTCTGCTCCTCCGGGAGTGTCACTTGCTCACGTCACTGTCCAGTTGCCACTTTATTTCAACAAAACGTAGAAATTGAGAAACAAATAGTAATAAGGGTCAATTGAAAATCACTAAAAAAATACAATTGTCAATTATGTTTGTTAGATCAGTCAAAACAGCGTTAGTTAAAACGAGTCAATGTGATAAACAATGGCTAAATACAAAACCATGTGGTTTTATCACATTTATACAGGGAGTTCAGGGAAATACACTACTTATAACACCAAGAAACAGTAATACGCCGATGGCGATGATGACGTAAGTAAGGGACACCCACGTGACCATCGTGTCTCGGAAGACCATATTTAATATTATTAAACCATGCTTGTAACCTTGTCCAAACAAGTAGTACTTATCGTACTTAATAAACTACGGTGACGTCATCTTATATTAATGCCGCAACTCAACGATTCTAGGCCCTGACTATGAGGCAACTATTCCAATACGAAATTGGGAAACATTCATCTGCTAGAAAGAGGGTCTTTTTCATACGAATTATAATAATAAGGGTGCGTAGGACGAATTTTTATTATGAATGTATACACGCGTAGGTAGATAAGATAGCTGTAGGTATGTCAGAGAATCATTTTAAATAACAATGAACATGGAAATCCTTAGGATTGGGGACTAATCAGAAGTGAGTAAAAATATTATTAGTTTCTTCCGATTTATCAAAAAAACTACTGAGACAAACTAAGTCGTAAGAATAGTTATTATAATGTGTTTTGTTTTGATAGTGTAAGTCTAAAAAACTTTACAATTCAAATAAAGTGTAATTTGTTCTGTGGCCTTTTACCAAGCCTCCGAGTTATGGCCTCTTCCCTAAGTGTGGATTGCTCATACGTTCATTAATTATATTCATCAACACTCCATTACGCCGGCCATTACGTGTTAATAATATTAGATTTTTAACGCGAAACAAGTTAACTGCACTTGACTTTTCAAGCAAGACTAATGCCACTTAGATTACTTTCGTGGATAAAAATAGGCTTACTATGAGGACGACTTTTCAAACTAAATTTCGTATATCTGTTCTTCGGTTTAGCAGCTACGATGCCACAAACAAACACAGATCCACATGAAAAACTGTTATAAGTTTCGTATTCTTTCAACGCCTCTTTTTGCTAGGAGTAAAAAAAATGCAAGTCATATTCGCCACTCAGAGAGTCGTGGCCTTCTTCCCTAGGTGTGGGTCGTTCATACGTTATTCATCAACACTCCATTACGTCGGCTATTACGTGTTGTCAATATTTGGACGCCACTAAGATTACATTTCGTGGATATATGGAATAGGTCCACTAAGATGATGACCTTTTTAACAAAATATATATCAATTCATCGGTTTAGTAGATACGATAAAATAAAAATAAAATATTTATTCAAAAATATCTTAAGACTATTGTTTAACATAAGAATAATAATAACTTAAATTCTAAAGATTAAATGTGCCTCAATTAGTTCAGGCAGATACTTAGGTATAATCTGTATCTCAGGCAAAATTGCTTACAATACAACAAAGGTAGTAATAATCACTATAGTATAGTAACACAAAGTGACTAGACTTTCAAAATAACATTTTTAACTAACAACGCTAAACTAGAAAACATTTGAGGAGTACCTGTGTATAATAAATATGAATGCTGATTAACATACATGTATTGTATACATATTATAAATAAATGCCACAAACATAAACACTGACCCACGTGAAAAACTGTTATTAGTTTCGTATTCTTGCAACAATGCCTCTATTTCTCAGGTGAAAAAAAAATGCGAGAATCACATTCGCTCTGTGGCCTTACCTCCAAGTCGTGGCCTCTTCCCTAGGTGTGTGTCTTCATACGTTATTCATCGACAGTCCATTACGGCGGCCATTACGTGTTAACAATATTTGGTTTTGTTCGCGTTTTAAAAGAACATTGTTTTTTTTTAAATTGGTATGTAAAATGTTGAGTTAAATTTTCAAGCTATACGTTGGCAATGGATAAAAAACATTATCCTACTATATAATAGTATAAATGTCAAAGTTTGTAAGGATGTATTTATGGATGTATGGATATTTGTTACTCTTTCATGCAAAAACTATTGAACCGATTAAGCTGAAATTTGGTATGCGTATAGTTTGGGACGTATAGGCTATTTTTTATCCCGATAAAACGCGGGTGAAGGCGCGGGCAGCAGCTAGTTAAAATTAAAAACCATGACAATGAAGAACAGGAAATTCATTTTACGAAAGATTAGATATATAAGAGGAATTACGTTGTGAAAATTTAGCCCTAGTTACTTATCATAATTTGAGGAATAATTAAGTTCCTCCTTGTTGCGACGTCGGTTAAAAAGCAGCTGTATGGTATGGATGGACCGCCATTTATATAAAATGTTGCACTTTGCATACTGACACAAAAATAGGTACCAACAAAACCAGAGACAATGGCCGTCTCAATCTCTTATAAAATTTCATGATTTTAAAAGGACTAAGAATACACTTACAAAAGTGGCTAACAGCACTTGAACGTCGAATTGGAAATCCCTACCAGAAAACCTTTAATATACTACATAAAACCATTTTCCATACCCTATCCCATTTATCAACTATCGTGAAAGTGTAAACAGGTCAGACAGACTGAGGATATAAACATAAACAACTCGATTTATATCCGAACACATTAAAACTTTTACTTGCGCGCCGTGACCTTTTGAATTTAAGGGGCGGTTCTACTCCGTCTTAAAACAGTGCGATCGGATGGCTCACCCTTAAGCTTCTGAGATCCCTCTCGACCCCCAATGCTTTCGACCTTCGGTAGATGATGCTTGAGAATATAATAGGGTATTTAAAATATTAGAAAAGAGTAGGTATCTGAATTCGGAAAAGAAATACATGTAGAATTTTTTGTTTATAAAATAAAATGAAGTCTATTTCTGTCTCCAGGATACAAAATAGAAATACATATCACCTAGTAAAATTTTAGTGAGGTCGGTTCAGCCGATTAGTCATAATAAACTTTCTCAAGGGAGAAAACTGGAACAAGAAAAAGCAGTGAGATGCAATTCTGGACATTTTAAATTAGGATTCCAGTTTTCCACCCTAGGGGTATTTATCGAGGGGAAAACTGGAATAACCCGTAAAAAGGAAAAAGAATAGAAAATAATTTATTTGTGCAAGACCTTACACACTTACCACAATGGCAATCGACGGACCGTGTTACTCTCGCATTTCTAAATCAGTATAGATCAGATAACTAAATTAGTAAATATTAGCGTTCTCCCAATCTTAAATGAATACTTAACAAGTCCTCATGTCTAATGTTTTTTATAGAGCGTGAACCACAGTCAGGGTAATTTCTAAAAATCATATAGTTCATAGCCCAATTTTTTTTTTGACATTTTATTTGATTTCTATGAAGTCCGCACGTTTCGCAAAACTTTGGTTGTTCCATAAAATAATACTGTCCCAATCTCGCACGTCCCAAGTGTGAATAAACCCTTATTCTCGAGTTCCGATAAGCACAAACTAAAGCTTAATGTACAACTGCTAACTTATTGCGGAAGAGATTCATTCGAATAGGTATCCTGCTATTTCAAGCCTTCATAAGTTGGAATGGATTAAGTTCTAATCGTCAAAACTAGAGTCACAGAAAAATTAAAATTTTTTTTAGGGAAGGCCGTTATCCCATTTTCCACCACCCCTGGTGGTACTGGGGAACACTGAGATTTGATAAAAAATGTGCCATTCTCCACCTAGATATGGCACTGGGAGGCATATCCGCTACTGGATTAGGTGCTGACAATCGCGAATTTCTAATCAATGAAACTGACCGTGAAGCCTATTTTAACGCCGAATTCTACTGATCTTGTTTTTCTTTCTTTTTCAGGTAAGCGATCAGACGAACCTGAAATTTGTCTACTATGTTACCTACCTCTAGGATTATGTAAGTTTCAGTTTCCCCTGAGGAAATCTCTCAGGGGAGGTGGAATACGAACAATTATAAGGGGGATTTTCGTACTTTACATAAAGATCCTCAAGGGGGATCCGTGGAAGTACGAGTAGAACATGCCAGAGTTATAAAAGAGGCGAGAAACACAATAGTTTTATATAAAAAGATTCGTTATTATATAAGCCCGCGCTCCTTAAGTAGGTACTTATTACAATAATAATAACAAAAATACATGAGCTTGCTCATTTTGTAAAAAAAAAATAAAGAAATGTGCTAGGTCATAAAACCATGCCATTGATTGTCGACTTAGCATTAATTAGAATCGAAAATAACTTGGTATGTTTCTTTGAAAGCAGCAGTTAAGGTTGATCGTTACGAGTTGCCTCGAGATTCAAATTAGTTTGTGGTTTTTCTTCGTTCTAAAGTGAATAAAACTAGCGGAAATTAATTTGCCGCAAATCGTAAAACATTAACTGGTGACAAAAAATAACTTCGATTCACTGGTATTTTCGGAGCATAAAACTAAAAATCAAAATTTTCTCTAATGCTTCCAAAATACAATTGAATCGAAGTTGGTTCTATTTATTTATTTGACCCATTTCAAATAAATAATTCATAGAAAACTGTTTACGATTTGCGGCAAATTACTATTCCTTTACTTTTATTATAGAAAGCATAAAATTTTAAAACCAATAAAAAAACCTTTCGCGCCATACCAGAACGTTCTCCCTTAAACACGGTTCCACGCAAATGGTATAAAACACTTGGAAAATTAGCGGTATTCAAGCACCGTATTATATAGGCAGTTACGAACAATATGCAAAAATCTTGCGTGTCAAACTCAATATGAAAAACATCACTACCCAAGAATCAAAGGGTTTAAAAACACTTTTATGGGAGATAATTATGATGATACATTTAAAATTCAAAATATGTAGATGGATATTGAATGAAATGTTGACGTGAAAAATATAATATTTTAATTGTAGACAGATATCCGTTACTCGAATACTTTTAAATGCAGTTCTAGTCTAGCCCATTCATATTTTAAATACATACATACATACATAGGATGCTAAAATCATAACCTTCCGGTAGTCGGGTAAAAACCCTTAACTCACTTTGACCGATCCATTCGAATCTCGAAAAATTTAAAAGCCCTTGATTCACTTTGATTGATTCATTCGAATCTAAAATAATTTAAAAGCCCTTGATTCACTTTGATTGATTCATTCGAATCTAAAATAATTTAAAAGCCCTTGATTCACTCTGAGTAATCCATTCGAATCTTAAATAATTTAAAAGCCTTGATTCACTTTGAGTGATCCATTCGAATCTCAAATAATTTAAAATCCCTTGATACACTTTGAGCAATCCATTCGAAACTAAAATGATTAAATCTAGCTTTAGGCCACAGCGGTATTGCAGGATGGTCGAAGGTTGCTAAGAGGGTTTCTGGTTAAAAATCTGAAAACAGACATGACATAAACTGTGATTATATCAGTCAAGCGTCTCTTATCCACTCGCCTAACTGTATTTCGTGTCGATGTCTGTTTACGGATTTTGAACACTAAACCACACGCCCGGTTAACATAGAAGCAACCATCAAACCTAGCCGACTACCACCATCCTTCAGCGGGTCCGTGTCCAAGCGATCCATTCGAAAATCAATAGCCCAATCAATTTATATTTCAAAAACCCTTTATTTACCTTCAGCAATCCATTAGAAAATCAATAGCCCAATCAATTTTATGTTTCAAAAACCCTTTATTTGGGTTACCTTCAGTGATCCATTCGAAAATCAATAGCCCGATCCTTACTAATAAAGTAACTCTGTCTGTCTGTCACGTTTTCACGCCAAAGCTACCGAACCGATATTATATGAAATTTGGTACACAGAGCCTGAGAAAGGACATAGGCTACTTTTTAATGCGAAAAGGGGGTTGTAAGGGGTTGAAAGAGGGAGGAGTCATTTTTAAAGCTAAAAGCTTGAAATTTATTTTTTAGGCTGTTGATTAACCCTACAAAGCTAACGTTCGTAAAATTTGCACACATCGAATGAATAACGTCTCGTCTCTTTCTAATAGTTACAACTACGGAATTGCGGTTTCGTGCCAACTTAGTGACCGTTAGACTGCGTTTGGTTTTTATGATAAATATCTTTCATTTATATCATATATTTCTTGAAAATACAATAAACCCATAAAAAATACAGTAAATTTGATTATATCGTCCATATTTTATAATGATCGTAAAAATTACGAATGGTTAGCTTATCAAGGTAGTTTAGGAACGTTAGCTATGTAGGGTTAATATAAATAAAAAATCATTTAAAGTTTCTACAAATTTTACCCTCAAGGGGAAAAATAATAATTATTATTTCTCTACCCACTGTCACTATTCCACGCGGACTAAGTCGCGGGCACAGCTAATCAATTTATATTTCAAAAACTCTTTATTTACCTTCAGCGATCCATTCGAAAATCAATAGCCCAATCAATTTATATTTCAAAATCCCTTTATTTACCTTCAGCGATCCATTCGAAAATCAAATGAAATTATTTAAATCTATCGTTAAAATTTCCCGCTAAATCGGCAGTTTGTAAAATATTATGAAACTTAATACGCATACGCAGCTAAATGCCAAAGGTCAACCAAGTTGTATAAATAACTACCAGTCTTTGTACAGGCCAATTAAATACGAAACTTGGAAAGCAGTAAATTAGATCGGATGGATAAACAAAGCCTTATTTACTTCACGGTTGTAATTTAGCCGAAATACTTCATGATGTTTTTGGGCAGTTTGAAAAGCGTAAGTTGTTTTAAATTTGGGATGGTTTTTAAAGTTTAATTTTTGGTATTTTGTGTCGATTTTATCGAATTAAAACGAGAAAATATCGTCCACTTACTTACCGACGACGGTATATGGTAAAAGTGAATTCAAAATATAAAATTCAGATAATTTTTATTGGTTCAAACGACACAAAAAAATAATACAATGATAAAAAAGAATTAAAGATAAACAAGTGTGAGAAATTCGATATGGACTACTATAAAATACAGTAGGAACAAAAAACTTTCTGATAGAATAAAAGTCTTTCTGAATGACTCTAGATTCTAGAATCAAATAGAAATAATATCATCATTCTTCACCATCACGTGTCTTCCCCCAACCCCTCGTTTGCTTTGCCATAATCACCACGCTCGGCAGGCGGATAGGTGATCGCAGTGCTAAGCCAGCAGATCACAAATCTCATCATTCACAAATAATTCATTCACAAACAGTAATATTTTATATTCACAAACAATCTGTTTTGCTCGAGTCATTTGCGACATATTAAACTGAACCCCATTAAAAATGATTAAATAAAAAAAAAGTCAATGCTTTAATTGTTTCCACAGTTAAAAAACCTTCACTTTATTACTTATGGCAAAGCAATAAAACCTCGCGTGCCCAAACTCGTTCCATGCGGCATTTACGGTTGCTTTTCTGAATATTGTTTATAGGTAGGTAGGCACTGTTCAGAAGATGATAGCAACAAGTCAAGAGCAGTTTATTTTGAGGATGTAGTTTAGGTTAGCACTCGAATTCATACAAACGGGACTAAATAACAGCTTCGAAAGGAAGTCGTGAAAGTTGTTTTAATATACCTACTGTAAAAATAATGAGTACTCCTCTACAATGGGTGATTCGCTCAGACTCTTTTCGCTGAGTGTAGTTGGATGTCATACAAATAGACAGGCCCCATAAGAGACGGAGCAAGGCATGGTTCTTAGGGTGTAGTCTGCGGTTTTTGTATTACTTCTTAATTTTTAAGAAAAGTCTTCAGTTAGCTGGATTCAGCATCTGTCTGCGGACTTTGTTTGTATGGAGCGAGCTAACAACAATCACAGCGCTTCTGGGTTCACAGACGCTCTTTGCGTGTCAAATCTTGGGACTTGCAGAAGACAACTCCAGAATGGAATATTATATTGTAGGCAACCGAAATACAGCGAAACTAGCACTATATTCACATAACAAATTAAATTATACCTGCTGCATTGCGTCAAGTCGGCAAAAGTATATTATAAATCATGGTAAAAATTGTTTAGAAGAGTAGAAAAGGGATATGACTTATAATTTTAAATAAGTAGGTACTGAATGGAAAGCATGGACTTAATTCAGCTCAAGTTATTTAATTAGGGTCACGACATGCATATTATTTTATTTTGCACCAATCCTGGTAAGAACACCAGCCACCCTAGCACGGGGATTGTTCTCTAGGGTAGAATAAACAATAATGACGTCGCATCGCCATAGATTGCGTACATTATTGAAGTCGAAGGATTGAATTTGAAATAATTTTGGTACGCATTCCATGACAAAGTGACGTAATATTTATTTATTCTACCGTAGACTACAATCCTCATGCTAGGGATGCAGGATATCCTAGATCTACTATGGCAAAAGGTTCCCTTAGTTCCTCCCTCCTACCAATATTTTCGATATCCTGCGAGAAGAACATTACGCTCTTAAAAGTTTAGCAAAACCAACATCTCTTGAGGTTTCCCCGTGGCCGTCGTCGTCTGCGCGGGACGAAGTTAACACATTCAAGGCCCAGCCACAGCAATAGGGCGCGCTGCTGCTCTACACGCTATTGAACGACGTGCCCGGAACATGGGCACTGAATGTAGAAATATCGCTTGGTGGATGGAACTGCAAATAAATAATCAAAGCTTGGCATTGAAAAAATATCGTAGTTACAAAACTTATTTCTCACAAGAAATACTCCCACTGGTACAAACTCGCAATAACTCACAAGTCACAAACAATACAACGACTAATCCAAATATTATGAAAGTAAATTACCACTAGTATTTCCCCTCGGATTTGCTGCACAAGTTTCCAAGAGTTATTCCATCTTTCATCACATTATAAGAGTCGAGATATACAGTGTGTCCCTGGATAAAGTGCAACCCCGAAAGGGGGTGAAATTAGATCAAAAATTATCGAAAAAAAATAGAAAAAAAAATTTTAAAAAAAATCATATATACTTTATTGATGAATTTAAATTTTTATTATTCACTAATGACTCTATTTAATAAAAAATTTCTTCCAAAGTAGTGGGTCTATTTTGTTACAATAAACACCAAAATCATGTCAGATATGTGACGATGACGATAAAATAACAAATAACTCACAAACGAGTGGTCACGATAGCCACCATAAAAATAAAAATACCAAAAAAAGCCTTAATAAAATTTTTTATTCACCAATAAAGTGTATACGATTTTTTTCTATTTTGTTGTTGATAATTTTTGATCTAGTTTCACCCCCTTTCGGGGTTGCACTTTATCCAGGGACACACTGTATAGTTCTCTTCTATTCAACGTGCTGCCTGCTGCCGCTCCCTTTTACCATCGCACCGCTCGCCATAGGCAAAGATCTCATCCCCATCTAAGAGCCTTTATGTTCGCGGACTGTAAGGTTCATGAGGAATTTCCTCCCGCGAATGCTCAGGTTATTGGTATGATATCTCCCTACCGAAGTTTTCCTTCAGAACCACGACATGGGGTTCACCTTTTGAGCGTCACATTCACCTATATATGTACATACATAACAAGCACTTGCGGGTTCTCAGCGCCAATGTATAGAAAAATATGAAAAAAAGATATTGAAAAATTAACTCTTAACTCTACATTTCTCAAATTAGAATATCTTTTGCTCACTTTGTGCTTTGGCGGTAATGCGTCTGTGGCGTGGCACCCAAAGGATTTTCTAAGACATTAAAAATATTCGCTTGTTATATCCCTGATATTGCAGACGTTCATTGGCTTCGGTAAACGCTCTAACATCAGGCAGGCTGCAAGACTGTTTACCACCTTGGTGGTAAAAAAAATGATGTTATCATTCAACACCAAAAGACTGTCTCCATCTACTTACGCGAAGTTTCTCGGACTCTCATAGTAGCTTTTCGCATATAACAATTTTCCCCTATGGATTATGTCAATAAAACCTTATTTAAAATATTTAATGCAGTCAACAGTCTTACTTTTTATATAGCAGTAGAATGGAACCCAAAAATTAGTATGCAAGCCATGCGAAATAAAACAATAACGCTCCATAGTTTATGAAAGAGGTCAGCATTATTCAAATTATCATAATAAACATTGTTATACTATCAGTTTAAAAAGCGCTATAGAGATTTTACTAGATATTTATCTAGAACTTTCGCCGCGGTTTTGTACTCGTAGCATTGAATGAAGTTGCATTTTCGGCATTTTCTCATCCTGATAGCTTTACCAGGTATCACAAGATCACTGGTGAGCACTTATACGTCCATTGCTGAATGTTCCTTCTCCAAACAAGAAGGATCTTACCGTAAAGACCAAGCTACCAATCCGCTTGCCAAGCAAGGCTTGGCAAGCGGATTGGTGATCGCAGTGTAGGTGTTAAAAATACATAGAAGGAAGCTGCTGCCCTTGCTCTGGTAGGTTCCCTTAGTCGGCTCTTAAGACATCCACGGGCTAAGTTGGAGAAGCTATTCTTACGTCGCGATCGCCACGGCTAGATCAAGACTTGTGACTTGATCCTTACGGGTGTAATTCAGTATTTAACCGACTCCGTAAAAAGTAAAGTAAAGAGGTTCTAGGTTCGGCTGAAATTTTTTTTCTATGTATCTTCGTCGATTTCTCCTTCTTTTAGACCGATTTGGATGTGTCTTTCGCAATGATCCCAAGGTGGTCCCATAATTAGTTTTATTCCCAGGGGTTTATCCAAAACAAAACATGAAAAAAAACTGTTAAAAACTACGATTATCGAAGTTGGTGTTTTGTTTTTTCAAAACTATCAAATTACTCAAACTACTCTTAGTCTTTCTCTTCTTCTTAGTATTTAGTAGATTTTTTTACATAATGGTTATTAAAAATCGCAGAACAACAGCCCGTGAGGTTTACCCTGAATGTTTTATTTTCAGGATGCTATTAACTCAGGATCACACAACTCGATTTAAATATATTTTGGTACCTTCAAGAAACTTCGTCCTAAATTATATATTACCTCACTCCCTTACTTCGGACACAGCTTAACACTGATTGGCTAGATCACTCTCTAGACATGTCCGTCCTTTACCCTTATATACAAGAAATTTTTAATATAAAAAAATCTTATAAATACCAGATTTTATATCCTCTAGGACCCAAGTGCTTGGGAAGAATACACCAACAAACCCAAACTCGACGTGGTTCATTCGTTTCGTTTAGGAGTTCCTATGGCCACCTTCGGTTTCCATCATCAGACCAGCTCGATGGTACCATGACATTGCATTGTCACCGACCGAACTTACAATTTGGCATACTTATATGCCAAATTTCAGCTCAATCGGTTGAGCATAACTGGTTTAAAATTGAGTTGCAATATTCCACCCGAACAAACATTGTTATATTGCAATTTAAATAGAAGCTTGTAAAAATCTGTGCTGCTGTGCTTTTTTTGTGTGCTAGTTTTTTCTCAGTGACTTGTGACAACAGAAGAAACCAAAGGACTCTTAGCTATTGCTTACGTATGTATGCTTGTATGTGGTTTATCAGAAAAGGGGAAAGCTAATAGGAGTATTTTATTTTGTTAATTTGAACAGTTGGTTAAAATTATGTTGAATGGAGGCCAAAAAATTCAAGGAAGAATTCAAAGCTCTTCTCACACTCCGTAAACATTTACTTACCACGGTAAATATTTTGTTGTAGGGCTTTCAGGATAAGAAAGACTTACGTGATCTAGCTGTATAAGAAAGAATTACGTGATCTAGCTGCATACTCATCTGCTGTGGGCACAGATGAGTAATTATACAATTACTCAACGACGCACCTAATAATGAGGTCGATGGAACTTTGTTTTCGTCAGAAGTAAATTAATAAACAGGGGAAACTCTTTTATTTTTCAAGATGTTTCAGTGTTCTTCATATTCATAATCTATATTATTATTTTTACGATACCTACATCGGGTTTATTGGTACATATTTAGAGTGAAGCCGTGGTTCCAGGAATATCCACCGTGGGTTGGCAGCAACAGTTCTGAAAGGGGCCTTCCACCACCGAACTGCGATACCCAACCTGCATGCCCAGCTTGGGGATTATGGCATTACCCCCTCATGATAAGAATCAATGCGGCATTTGTCCAGCCGTGGACGAGCATAGGCTGTAGATGGGTGTACGTGGGATGGGGTGTGTAGTGTGGTTTCACCAAAATACAGGGTGGCTTATAGAGATGGGAGTGGATGTTCAAATACGAAACCATGACGTACTTAGTTGGAGAAAAGTCGTCAAAAGAGACATGACCTTGATTTATAAGAAAACAATAAATATGTCTATGCCTATGTAAAAACAGCATAAAATTGTATAAAGTGAGTCTTTAAAAATTTGTATTCCAGCCATAAACCAGATGTCTAAGCTCATCTAAGCCGAGACGGTAGCATGGGAAAGCCGAGTCATATAAACATTTGTAGAGTTGGCCCTTAACGACAGACAAAACCTATAGACGAAGTCACAACATTGCCTTAAATATTAAGCAAATTTGAAAAAAAATATTGCGAGACATTGACATTGTATCTCTGTACTACTTCAATCCTAACTAATATAATATTATAAGTGAGAAAGTGTGTTTGTTTGTTTGTCCTTCCTTCACGTCCTAAGAAACCCATCGACTTGATTTTGGGCATAGAGTTAGTTGAAAAGATGGAGGGTAACATAGGCTTCTTTTTTTTCCTGGTAAAACATCAAATTCTCATCGGAGATTTACGCGAAAAAAAACCTTTTTATCCCCCTAGAAATGTGAAATTGGAACTTAACGCGGGTAAAACCGCGGGGAACATCTAACATATTCACAAAACTAGGGCCCGATTCTGCTCAAATAATCCCTTCACTTATTACACAGGTATCAGTCATATATTGGTATAGCAGAAAGAGCCTAGCCCCATACCAAACACAGTTATTTTATAACTCAAAAGAGACATCGTCGCAGTTCAAAGTAGAAACTGGTATCCTAGTTCCACATTGATTCAGTGTCCGTATACTGCAATCGACATGCGATATTGAACACGTTCGCTTTGAGATGGAATGACATTGCAGCAAAGATCTGAGTCTGTATTAATTCTCTGATTAGCTTGTCGGCTTTGTGAGTGCACGTGTCTTACGTTTAACCATCATTTTCCAGTTATAGAAGTAGGTCACCCCCGAATAATCAAACGCAACTCAGCTAACTCAGATTTAAGCTCGTTCAAAGTAGCAACTTTTTGACAGTTTCCAATGAAAATCTGTCAAAAATTCGTCATTTGATGACGAGCCTGGGTTGATTTTGAGTATTCGAGGGTAAGATTATAAAATACTAGCGTCTGCTCGTGGACTAGCTCATGCGGTTGCTAGATTAAACTTCCTATGTCACTCAGGAATAATGAAGATTTCTAACAGTGAAAGAATCTTCAAAATACTAGTTAGTTCCAGAGATTACCCCTACTTAATAATAAAACTTTTGAATTTATAGATGGACTGGAATTTACTTCAGATTTCATAAATTCTGTCTTGGGGCCTGTCTTGATGTGTACTTAAGTTGAGATTTGTCTTAAGCCAAAGCAAATAAAATATGAAAATGCACTATAATAAAGAAATCAAAACGTTATCGTCGAGTTGATACATAAATGAGCGCTGCAGGTCGACCGCACTCCCGCCGCAATGCTGCGGTTTGCCAACAATCTTGGGCCTTAAATATTCCATCATTTATACATATACTTTATTTGACTTCATATTGCCAAGAGTGGAAGAAGAGGGTCTGCAAGAACTCTCTTTCTGTGGGACTTCCTCCTATGACGCAACCAGCAACCCTAAGTGCTCACACGAGCTGCAAAGTGCCAACGGCATGGCAGAAGAACTTTGCCGCTCATGTATATGAACACGGTTTTGTCCTCCAGAATCAGAATCAAAAAGTTCTTGAGTGTTAGAAACTGCAATAAGAGAAATCGCCATTTTTATCTGTCCTGTGCAGTTTTTATAAGGGTGTCTAAATAACTAACGTTTGAAAATTCACCAAAAATGGATCTCAGCTCTGTCTCCGACAGATCCGAGCTGCCTGGAGAAATATTGTTTCAAAGCCAATATCCACTTTATCTCACTAGACCACAGGATTACTTTTACACAGTCAGCTAGTACCATCTTCCACTTGTGAATAACCTCGCTTCTGTTTAATGCCGCTAAGGCTTCACTTTCTATCTGGCGAGTGGAGCTAATAACCAAAGATCGTGAAGATTTCCTCTATTCGCCTCTATCCGGTAGGAGACAGCTGCTAATCAAGGTACATGAGACTTGAGTCGAACAAGATCCGTTCAGGGTCACTGAGCCACAGGAGTAGGTAATATAAACTCAATTGTCTCTTTCCCACATAAGATTATTCACATTCCAATGCGCCTAGAATGCATAATTAGATACAACTCAAGGTTACATCTACCATAATATGAAACGTCTCGTCATCAAACACCATTTTATATAAGAGCTTGGGATATTTGAAAATTCTATATTTTCCTTTAAAAAGCAACAGGTCTACTTTATTTGGTCTATACTTGAACTGATACGGAACGGATAAGCCGTGATAGGTGAAAGATTGTTATGAAATAGTATGTGATATCGATTGATGCTGAGTTGAGATGATCTGGTTTGTGCGATTGTTTACTTGTTTCACTTCCGCTTTGTTCCGATTGGTTTATTTTAGAGAACATTGTTTTTGAAGTTTTGTTTGATATTGTCTTTAAAGTTTCTCGGCCAAGATGTGTCATGACCGACTTCAAAAAATCAGGAATTTCTGATTCGGCGATATGTGTGTTTTCTATGTATTTCCATCGATTTCTCTGTCAATTATAGACCAAATTTGATAGTTCTTTCCCTATTGTACAGATAATTATCCCGAGAAGGTTTATTAATTTGAAGTCTGTTTTTCTTTTTCTAATCAATCTGAAATTCAGTCCTAACGTCAACGCAATCAAATTTTTCCTCGAAGTATCGTTGTTTCGAAGTTTTGCTTGATACATCGTCCACTATGCCAGAAAGTGTACTTAGTTCTTCATTAATATTCTTAGAAGGTTTCGTTTGTTTGTAGAGTTTAAGCGACGGAACGCTGCTTCATAAATAGATATTTTCTGTAATATTTCATTTATCTTATATTTGGCTAATGATAAGTTATTTCTTTCAAAATCAGTAACAGATGGAGCCAGTACGCACTTGCGGTTCAAACGCACGGTAAGCCATTATTTAGATGCTGACATTGTGGCGGGTGTCAGTGTATTGCACATTTGTAAAGAATTTCAGGGTTGAACAGGCTTAAGACAACACTGGAACAAATAAATAACAGAAACAACTTAAAACTAGTATTTACAATTGAAATAATTGCGCTAACTGCAGACTTTTGCAATCAATCTACCGGTAGCTCAATTGGTCCATACCAGTCTGACGCATCCCCAAGACGTTGGCTACATTGCCCCGCTGTATGGCAATGCTAATGCGCTGCGCCAGATACTAACCAAGCGCTCAGATATTTTTACTAAACCCCATGGACCTAGGTTCTCAACACCAAGGGGAGCAATAGCGTAGGTTCTGCAGAGACCGGCATATTTGCGCCTCTTGAGATCCTCGGCCAAATCTGCCGCCGAACCAGCCCTTACAGCTGTCCTCGAAAGATGGGATGGGAAGGCGCAAGTGTGTCGACGCATGTAGCGTAACTACTGGAACAAAAATGGCGAACAGCAAAATAATCGCTTGCATACAATTACAAACTAAACAGCAACAGCGGCGGGCGGCGGCGGCGGCGTAGAAACGTCACAGTTCAACCGCTCGCTAGTGCGTACGGGTTCTTAGGTAGATGTAGAGCTTAAATTCCCACTCATACCTTTCTAAATTAAAACGACAAAAGTATTCCACGGTCTCGGAATAAACTTTCAAAATGTATAATGTTGATGAAGCTGGGATTTAAAACCTACCTTATTACTTTAAAAACACCTTTTGAGCAAATATAATTATTACATATATATATATATTGCAATGTTTTTTATCACTATCCATTTTCCTCTTGTCTGTACCTACAAATAAAAAATTATGTGTGTCTGAATTGGACTTACAAAATGAGCATCGAGTCGTTTTTTCCCGTGGTTCGATACGACCCATTTCAAAAGAATCTTGGGCGATTCGCACCGCCGTAACCACTGCGGTGCGAATGGCCCTATTCAGAAACAGTGCTTGGGGTTTTCACACCGCGGTTCGAACCGCTCGCGGTGCGAAACGACTAAAGACCCCATTTCTCCACAAAAGTATTTTTTAATAAAACAAAAGAATATCTACGAAGGTATTGTCATTCTTCTATGAAAGCATCTGCAAAGTAATTCAATATTTCACCTTTCTCTTCGCCAGAGTAAATAAAAATGGTTGTTTTAATGTATTAAAACTGATTGAATAACACACAGTTCCTATCAGAGCGTTTAATGGAGGCTACACACTAAAGTCACCAAAGTCGCCGACACAGCCAGACGGGTTGAATTTTTGCGGGTTGAATCTTTGCGCGTCGACGACATGTTGGCGGCTTCGCATGTAGGAGTTAACACACCAAAGTGTTGTGTCGGGTTGCTAAACATTTTCAGCGGCATGAAATCAGCAACTTTTGCGAGCAAATTTAAAAGTAGAAACACACTAATGAAACGCCACGCAACCCGACAAAAGACGTTGGAGTGAGTAGAGTTATAGTCGTCATAATTTTCTATGAACATTATTGACACCCGACGCGACGATATGTGCGGGGTGTCGACACGCTGCGTCGCGTCACGTTTCAATAGTGTGTTTGGGCCTTAGCAAGTCGCGGATTGTCATCGTGGACATGCCGCTGATATTTGTCGCTGATGTGCCGTCGACATTAGTCGCGAACATTTCACATGAAGTCGGCAGGCACTGTCGCCAACATGTTTCTGTAAAATAATGTAAAAGAACACATCGGGCTGTGTTGACCGTGTTGCCGACTTTGGTGTGTAGACTCCATAAGGATTCATGCTACTAAGTATATCCTATTGTAAAATACCCCCGCTGGCAACGGATCGTACGTAGAGGACGTACGATCCATTGCCAGCGGGGGTATTTTCGTGCGAATAAGGCATTAAATCAACCTTTAACAATTCAGGGGGATTTTCGCGTTTATGTGCTTTTAATTTTCCCGAAATTTCAACAGGATTACACACTACCGCGCTCACGGGATGACGTGATGACCCATGAATAATTAAATTATAAAGTGATCTCATCGCGTATGGTTAAAGAACAATAGAATATACTAGCATGAAGGGTGTGTTTTCAGTAGAGGAAAAAGAGATTTTGAACAGTTTTTTTGGAAAAATCGCGCACGGCGGCGTTGCGTTTTCCCGTCACGTGCGATTTTTCCTCAGAAGCTGTGCCTCAAAATCAGCTATAGCTTCCGTACCCTCTTTTCAGTTTCTTCTTAGCTTTTCATTCCTTTCTTTCATCAAAAATGCACGTTTTTAACCAGCGCCATAGCACCCTGTCTTCAGCTTTCCACAACCACCATCTGCCTACAATCATTCGCAGGGTAGTGGGTCCCTATGTCTTTATATGAAATACGTTATGTACCTAGCGACTCTGTCGCCCTACCACAGACTAGTGTCACTGGCTGAGTTGGAGCGTCAACTAATCGCGATCGCTATTTTCGTACATATGTATCACACATCATTTCATGACCATAAGTTGAAATATTTGGTCATACATGACTCACAAATTAGACGACGCTTCGGCTTGTTGCTGCTTATGGAACGAGACTGCAGCGACGCGTCGCTGCAGTCACGACGTTTCGACGCGACATGTCGCTCTATTCGGAATTGCACTCTAAATCGTACAGAAAGGCAAGTTAAATTCAAACTATTGGCCCTGTGATAGTTCAACCAATGGCGCGTCACTTTACCGCATCAGCTCTGTCGGAAATAGATGCTCAGTTTAGCTCTGGACCAAAACCCGTGACTTGCAGCGACTTTGATAGAACTTTGGTGAAGTTATATTACAGTCGGATAGGTCCACAAACCTTTAATGCGATAAACTGAAATGAAGCTGAGTAGCTAATACTTTGAGACGATATCGTGTGATAATCTTTAAATGTATCTAAATTGCATTAAATTTAGATTTAGATAGGCAAAATATACATGTATTAGACACATAAGTGATATTATAATGTGCTAGTGGTTTCTTTTTCACTTCTTCCACTAGTGGACAAAGAATTGAAGTGAAGAGAATATCAATAACACCTTATTTCTTATTTGATAATAATAACTATGTTTATAGTATACAATTTAACTTGTCTAAGTGCTTATTTTGTAAGCCTAAAGAAATAAAGTTATTGATTCTGATTCTGATTCTAATGCTAAGCAAAGTTATAACTTAATACATAGCATAAAACAGTCGCTTCCCGCGCTGTCTGTCCCTATGTATGCTTCGATCTTTAAAACTACACAACAGATTTTGATGCGGTTTTTTAATAGATAGAGTGATTTAAGAGGAAGGTTTATATTTATGTATAATTTAGTATCAGCACCCGTGCGAAGCCGGGGCGGGTCGCTAGTAAGTTATAATTCAGGCGAAATTGTATCATAAATAAATTATAATTTGAGGGTTACAATTGGCTTTTTCCTGTAAGGTTTTGTTCGTCTTATGTTGTTGGGGCACAAAAGACGCATTTTTACTTACTTTACGATTATTTAAATATTATAAGAACGAAAATGTATCGTTTCACTTTTATTGGCAGACACGCAAAGCTTTACTCAGGGTCAAAAACATTACAAAGTTAGTCGATATAATACGATAAGTTTCAGTTACCATAACACCTCCACTGCGATAATTAGTCCTCCCAAATTCAGCTGATGCGGAGGAGATTAGTTTTTCATTATCTGAGAGTTATTTCTGCTTTGTCGTACCTTGAGCCTGATTTAGCTCTATCAACTGTAACAATTAGGGCTTGCATGCGAATAATTCGAATATTCGAATACTGAAATTGCAATATTCGAATTAAATAATAACATCAAATCCAGTACTCTGATGAGTACATAAAATGCCACTTATAAGTTCACGCGATATATCCATACAAGACAATACAAGTTTACCTCGTTCGGGTAAACAAAATGACAAAGTTATAGGGTTTGGAAACACTGGAGTGCCGCGTGCGAAGGCGTAGTAGTGCATTCGCGTATTTGACGAAACTCTTCTGTCTAATCGTCTCTTGTCGCTCACGTGAATGTCATTGCGATAACGCGGTATCATGTGCAGTTGTAGATATTGTTAAAATACCTACTCCCCTAGATTTTGAACACTGTTTTTTACTAAGAATTTGTGGTTAATTGTACGTGTAAATCGCCAATGTCTCGTTACATCGACACAACACACAACCTTTTGATTTTAAATTTATACATGCAAAAGACTTACTAGAATAAGAAAAGAAGTGATTAAAATAAAAAATAAAGTATTTTCCTATTATTCGAATAATACCCGAAAATAATTCGAATATTCGAATATCAACATTTCCGAATATTTGCAAGCCCTAGTAACAATATCGTGCCTCCTGACAATTGACACACTATACCACTGTCATAATTCACTTAGTAACTGACGCGTAGCTTCCGACTCGGTATCGTTCCACTTCATTTACTTATGATACCTATAACCTGCTATAGTTGTATGGGGGCTTATATTCTACATCACCCAGTAGGGGCAAGCACGGGGTTTGTTGTCTAGGGTAGAATAGAGCAAAATTACGTCACTTGGTCTGTGTAAATTATTTGAAATTGATTTCTTCAACTTCATATTGTATACAAAGTATGACGATGCTATGTTATTATTGTCTACCATGGAGAACAATCCTCGTGCTTGGCCTGCTGGAGGGAGACATAGGAAAATGGCAATTGCATTTAAATGAATAACTCTGTAATATGTATAAATTTTATGTATTAATTAATTAAATGTAAATAATTAAAATATGTATAAATGTAAATAATTAACTAGGTTCTCGCGGCTTCCCACGCTTTGTTTCTATGGATACGTAAACATTATCACTTTTGTGGCCCGAGACACAAGTCCATCTGGACGTGCAGTCCAGATGGACTTGTGCTTTTGTGGGGCGGCAGCGTCCGCTATGGGTCGCACTCCCCGCGGCATGGCACTGAATGCGTTAAAGGTGATTTCTATCCCATCGGAATTAATTTATGTGATAAAAAGTCATGCTCATGTTTGAATCCAGGCCTAGAATTACCTATACGCAAAATTTCAGACCGATAACTTCAGTATTTTTGACGTGAAGAGGTTATAAACATCCATCTAAACTGTCGCATTTATCATATTAGTTTGATGTGATTTTCACTCCATCATCTTAGTCCAAAGTAAACAGAGCTGGTGGTAATAGAAAGTATGAAGTTATTACTGACTTATAATATGACTGATATACTATAAAACTAACAATTTTTTTTCTGTGGAAATAGAACCAGTAGCCTTTTGCGTCTCAGATGAGCCTTCACTTACACCGCCATAGAGGTCCCACTTTTCAAATTGTGTAATTTTTTTACGCAGCGGTTCTTGTTTGCTGCCTTGCTACCCTAGACGTATTAATATGTAAAAAAAGTATAGTCTGTTTGCCAATAATGATGATCTTTGTCTACAAGCTACGTCAATAGAACGGGTCACCATTACCCATCCACGCAAAAAGCCCTCAAACGAGCAAAATCACAGCTTATTCCATCCATAGCTCACAATTAGGAGGCTGCTGGCCATCTTAGGCCAAGTAATAGGTTGGGTCGCATCGTATTTCGTACCCTAATAATGTTGTAATGGCGATTACGACAATTTTGCGGTCCTCTGACATATTGCAATATGTTTATCGCGTTTACGTACTATGCTTTCCCCTTTATATCTTCGCTCGCCTTGTGTTACATTTTCATCAGAATTTTCGGTACAATAGAACCAGTATAAACGAGAGTAGGCATGTCCAATATTTTCTGTCGGGGTTTTAGTATTTTTTTACAAAAAGCTCAAAATAACTCTGAATAAAACCAAGAGTAAAATCCTACAAATATTATAAATGTCAAAATTTGTAAGGATGGATGTATGGATATTTGTTACTCTTTCACGCAAAAACTACTGAATAGATTAGGCTGAAATTTGGTATGGGTATAGTTTGGGACCTGGAATAACAAATAGGCTATTTTTTATTCCAATAAAACGCGGGCAAGGCGCAGGCAGCAGCTAGTCGGTAGTTAGGTACCGACCGTTGAATTCATAACAGTCTATGTAAACGCAAACGTCTGTCTGGTTTCGAATCAGTTCTAGTTGATCTATTATGAATCATTTGATCTATTAAATGACTCAGAATTTTAAAGTTGAACTCACGAAGTCTTGAGAAAGGTAATCTTGCGCAATCAAAAATCCCATGATTCACCATAACCCTCCGAACTAAAACGAACACATCCGATTAGTTCCGAACATAACATTAATGTGCATTACCGTTCGAAAAACGAAAGAAGCATTTTCATTTTAAGATCTTAATTTATTCCTCCATAAAACGACCAGAAAGGTCTCTTTCTAGCATGTAGATATGGTTTTTGATTAAAAAGAGACAGATAGTTGAGTCATAAGGAATCCGTGAGTCACGATCGCTCTTGGTCACTGAGTCACGTGGCCTGCCGTGTCCTGGATTAATCATTGGTGCCATTTACAGACCAGCTATCATTTATTGTATAATGTTTTAACATGCACAAAACAAATACCTACTACATAATCCACGCATGTCCACGCGCTATAAAAATGGGACGCAATATTATCAAAGTATAATAATGTTTCAAAAAGTATGTCCGAAGAGGCTTAGGGTTGAGGCGTATTTATCGTCACTGATAAAAGTCACAGATATAGAAAATTGGCGGTATATCACAGTGACAGAAACTAAATATATCGGTGACTGTTACACAGGTAGTGCCAGTGTCACGAGTGCACGATATTATATCGTTGTTATTTTATTAGGTACCTACGCAATAAATCGCTTCAGCTAGGTAATATCGCTTCAGCTAGGTAATATCGCTTCTTCTCTCTCCGAGCTCCGCGCGCCAAGGCTCGGAGAGGCAACATCACTGGCGGGACTCTGTCGGTGTTGCTGTGCTTACCAATCTCAATGTCAAGGTCGAGTATTGTGGTGTCCTGAAGATGTCTCGTGGAGAGACGAAACTAGTAGACAACTTACTTTGATGAATACTATCAGAGAAGGTTATACGCGGAATTGTTACTAAATATTTCTTCATTCTAATATTGTGCAATGGATTTCCGCAAAGTAACGCCTGAATCTATTATTTATCGCTTCTATATTCTCTCTTTGATAATATCACTTAGTCAGAATGAGACACACCTATTATTGTATACCTTGAAATTTGAAATACCTATATACCGCAATGTAACAAAGTTGTTGAAGAAAATACCGTTTAAATTTAGTCGGTTAATCAACATGCTGCTGCTACTTAGTCATCGCTACAATATCGCTCACAATAAATATATATATTTTATCACAGGTATTTGTCACAGATATTTTGAAGTCACAGTAACGTACGTCACAGGTATCGGATTTTGCCTAGTATAACCCAAGACTAGTCTGAATACGCATTCTGATCGTGCACGGATATACGAGTACATAGAGGTAAGGTATAATCGTGGTATAATATAGTATTTTGTTCTTTATAAGAACTGTATGCCATAACCATAAGCAGTGGGGCCGCGGCTGCATACGAATATTGACCCCTCCAACTCAACCCGTGGATGTCGTAAGAGCCGACTAAGGGAACCTACCAAAGGAAGGGCAGCAGCTTCCTTCTGAGTATTTTTCAACACCAACACTGCGATCATCAATCCGCCTGCCAAGCGTGGTGGTTATCGCAAATCCCCTACATGGGAGACCATCCACTCGATTGTCTGACGACATCGTAGCGGTCGCAAGGAGTCGATGGATGGAGGCGGCTCAGGATCGCAATTTGTGGCTTCGTCGTATGGGGAGGCCTATGCCCAGCAGTGGACGTGTATGGGCTGATATGATGATGATGATAATGAACCATATTTTTCATTCCGCTTACTTCGCTAACTTGTGAGTTCTTAAAATGTTGTATTCTCTCAACGTTGAATAACAATTCTACAAATTATTCAATTGTGCACGATTCTCAAAATGCTGTTTAATCATAATGTAAATTTGTATACTTCCGCATCGTAAAATTCCTCAAAATATTGGTTTCTTCGAAGAAACTTTTGACGAATGCTTAGACTGTGTTTTCGTTAGCGAAAAAAGTAGCGAAAGCGGGGTTTTTACCGTTATCAAAAGAATAATGTGGACATGCTCGTCGCACGCCATTTTCATTTAAAAACATTAAATATAACTCACTCTTCTCAAAAACTTAAGATGCTATGTGCAACTCAAAGCTTCTCTAGGCTGTTGATTGTTAGCAAGCAAACCGGACTTACTCAAAAAAATATTAGTTCTTAAACAAATATCCTAAGGTTGCCTGAAAGAGATCGCGCAAGCAAACCGGACTTACTCAAAAAAATATTAGTTCTTAAACAAATATCCTAAGGTTGCCAGAAAGAGATCGCTCTTAGCGATAAGGCCGCCCATTGTACATTATCTGTATTTGTGTTCTCTGTTTATTACTTTTTTTTATTTGCTTGGTTTGTCCAATAAAGGATAGTTGTATTGTATATATTATATTCATTTATATATTCATTTACATTTATATCTGGAACATAAATATATGTACTACTAGCTGCTGCCTGCGCGTTCGCCCGCGTTTTATCGGGATATAAGTAATATAGCCTTTATGTTATTCCAGGTCCCAAACTATACCCATACCAAATTTCAGCCCAATCAGTACAGTAGTTTTTGCGTGAAAGAGTAACAAATATCCATACATCCATCCATAAAAACTTTGAGATTTATAATATTAGTAGGATAGGATGAGCATGCCATACAAAGCGGGGCAATGCAACCAGAGCGTCTTGGGTACGGTTTCGATGAGTATTGTTATGGATCAATTGAGCTAAATCTAGATTCTTTGCAGCAGTCTGCAGTTAGCTTAACAGTTTCAATTTCAAATACTAAATCTAATTTGTTTATATTCTTTAATTGTTACTTTCTTTGTTAATATAAGTCTCTTATCTAAAAAGAGTAAGTATCAGATACCGTTTAATCTCTTCCTCATTTAGAAGTCGGTTAGAGATGAATCTCATTAGAGGATAGCCTTTGAACCCGGGTTAAGTAAACAGTTTATTAATAAATGAACAAAGGGCAGTTGCTCTAATTGATATTCAACCTGAAAATGAGCTGTTTTTGTTCAACGATGAACATTTTGGCTAAGGTGTACCGAAGCTTTGTTATGTCGGTGAGACGGGTTAAAGGAAACTTTGCTTGAAAAAGATTTTTAAAATGCTTTGAACTCTTTCAAATAAAGTTATTCGGCTATTATAGCCTGGTTACATGACAATATTCGTGTACCTCAGGCCAAAATTATTTATTTTAATATTGTGACCGGGTGGGTTGTAAACATAGATACAAACCAAACTTACGAAAGAACTCTTTCAAATGAAGTTGATCGGTTATTAATTTATAGTCTGGTCACATGAAAATATCTGTGCACCACAGGCCAACATTTATATGGCACGAGGTGCATCTATATTGTGACCGGGTGGGTTGTAAAGATAAATACAAACCAAACGCACGAAAGAACTCTTTCAAATTAAGTTGATCGGCTATTAATTTATAGCCTGGTCCCATGACAATGTCTGTGCACCTCAGGCCAAATTTTTTTATGGCTCAAGGTACACCGATGTTGTGACCGGGTGGGTTGTAAAAGCAGATACATACCAAACGCACCAAAGAACTCTTTCAAATTAAGTTGAGCGGCTATTCATTTATAGCCTGCACACATGACAACATCTGTGCACCTAAGGCCAACATTTTTATTTACGTATGGCACGAGGTGCACCGATATTGAAACCGTTGTAACCAGTGGTGGGTAGTAAACATCGATAAAAACCAAACGCATCAAAGAAGCCAAAGGAATTGAAGTATAAATATGGAATATTTTTTGACGTTTCGACGTGACATCATGGTAGTAAGTATAAAAGTTATTTCATACAACCCGCGTTTGAAAACGCAAATAAAAGAAGAAATGGAACTCGCTGCCTGCTCCTTTTTTTCCGGCCAATTACAATCTGGGTCTCTTCAAGACCACAGAGAATAGGTGTCTTCTAGACCTTCGTGATACACCGTCGTCGGTTGTCAATTTCCATCAGGTGAAATCGTGGCCAAACGAAGGTCTATCGACTATAAAAAAATGCGTATACTGCTTTGCACAGGATCACTTTTCGTAACTGCTGACCAAAAGTGGTAAACATTTTAACTTCCAATGTCTTAAGCTACAAAGTGACATATAACTCAACAAAATAATGTAAAAGTATTGTGAAGTGAAAATTGTATTTGTTATAGAAAGTAACTCGAGACACGAAGCTTCGCAATGGTGTCTATTTCCTAGGACAAACAAATCCCGTTACCAGGCTCCGTAATTCCAGGAAAGCTGATCGAATAATCAGACTACAAGCAGATCAATGTCTCGTCATGAATAATCAACAGAGATTCGTGATAATTGACTGAGTAGTAGGCGTTACCCAGCATGACCTTTTCATAAGTACTGTTCACCATCATCAATAATCTTCACGTCTTCGAAGGACTAGTCTCAGCCCGCGGTCTCGCACGTGTTATATTTAAACAACTTACTTCGAAAAAAGGAGGAGGCCTTTGAGTCAAAGCTTCTAGGTTCTAATCTTGCTTTGACTCAAAGTCCTTTTAAATAAGAACTTACCTTTAAACTAACTATATCTATCTAGTGTGGCACAATCGGCGGCCTTATTGCTAATAGCGATAATAAATAAAAGGCCATTTGTGCATTTGCCACACCCAGATAAAAATTTTTTTGCAACTCTATTGAATTTGAAACTGTATTGAAGAGTCTTTGACCGACTTTGGAATTTGATAGTACAAGAGCGTCTCGAATCTTTATTATATTTGATATCCATAGAATTTCTGAATAAATGTTTTTTTACTTTGTTGGACCATCTACCCTGCTGGATCTACCCTGCCAATTTCTGCAAACTTTTTTATACCCATACTAATATTATTTGAATTAGAATGTAACTCTTGTCTGTCTGTTACGCATTCACGCATAAGGGCAGAACGGATCTTAATGAAATTTGGCAGGGAAGTAGACCGTATTCCTGGGATGTACTACTTTTGATCTCAGTAAAATGCGTGCGAAGCCGCGGGCAGAGACTAGTAACTAATAAAGTTACTAAATTGTTGGAATATTAACCGCTGTTGGCGACTGTAGAATTTAATATTTTAACTCCTGAAAACCAACTCAGTAATGCTGGAAATGGCAAAGTTTGTGTGTTTGTTAATCCAGGATTAGCCCTGGCTTTTAATCCCAAAAGAGAAAGTCGCAGGAAAAGGCGAATAAATATTTGAATGGGAACATTGAGACTGTTTCATTGCATTCATAGTCCCATGGCAATACTCTACCGACAGACCAACTTACTTATCTGCAGCACTAATGTAACGCGAAATTCACAGTAGCAGCACGGAGCCAGGAAGTTGGCGGTGTCACACCCCTGTGTCTCGGAAAGCACGTTAAAACTTTGGTACTGCGCCTGATCTCTCTCCGATCATGTCGGTCTGCCGTTCCATCATGTTATAAGTGTGAAGGACTATTCTTCACACTCATAGTGGTGCACTCTATAGTGCATCTGTGTTTATCCACACACTTGTGCACTATATACATATGTCCTGTGCACCTAGTCTCCGTCGACACTGGCCGTCGCCGTAGCCGATCTTCGGCTAGGACGACATAACGGCGAAAGTTTGACTGGATGTATGAATGGATGTTGTTGTGCAAATAGTCATATGCTATGCAATAGTAGGTAGTTAGTCTTGAAAGGATCGTGAAACTTTGCCTAAATAGGTCCGGTACAAGTACCGGTAAAGAGTGGAACGAATTTTCTATGTCTGTTTTTCCGGTAGAGTACAATGTAGGAGTCTTCAAATCCCGTGTGAATAAGTTCCTTCTGGGAAAGCGTGCTCCATCTTAGGCAACATCTTCACTAGTGTGATGGTGGTCAATCGCTTTACCAATATCAATTTAAAAAAAATAGTTCTAGGTCTGGAACTTAGAAAAACATGTAAAAGTGACCAACTACCCGAGAGGAGTAAATTGAAAAACAGCGCTACATGCATATTTATTTATTGTATGTAGCAAAAACTGAATTTACTCCTTTTGCCTTATTTTTAATTTTATTTTATCTATTAGTCGAACTGTAATTTATTATTATAAAGCAATAAATGATTTTTCTGTTCTATTTTCTATTACAGCACCTGAAGCCGTGGGCAATACCTAGTCTTTCGTAATCATCTGAGAAGAAATTGCATTTTGTGGAAGAGGCATGTCAAAATATGTATATATGTAGGTATGTTTATTCTATTGGTCTTGTATTGTTGGCGGGTGGCCAAGACCGTGGTAGACCACCAAGTCATGCTGTTCTATTATAGTGTGATTGATGAATATGGGACCTTATAAATAATAATATTAACAAAAACTGAGAAGCAATCTAATTAAAAGTATTTTATTAACAAAGAAAGTTGTTAAAGAATAGAAACAAGTTGAAAGACAACTTCTAACTTGTTTATATATCTTTAAATATAATTTTCTTTCTTTGAGAGGGATACTTGGGGATATGTATTACATTACGCCTTTTTTGAAAAGGATAGGTATAGATTATTATGTTTTTTTCGAAGCATTTTCGATAAAATTTACGGAGAAAAAAGGTTTTAACGTAACCCAATTGACGTCAATTCACATATACCTACCTGGGTCTTAAGATTTGAGCTAACTGCAGACTATTTGATCCTAAATGGTATTTATTATTTACTCGTATTCACACAGAAACATTAAAAAACGACGCGCGACGGCGTCAGAAAAAAGGCGTTTGCGCTTTCTGCGGCAAAAATAAATTTTCTTCATATTTATCCAACAAAACCAGAGCTGAAACTATGCCGAATTCTATGTATGGGAAACTAAAAGGTGCTATTGTATTATCGACAGTAAATCACCCAAGCTTCGTTATAACATCCTCCGTTCGCCCCGTTTCATAAAATGTTCCACGGCTTACCGGAATCCCGTTAACGCTATTGGGGGCGCGACTAACTAAACACTAATTGAATTACCGTCTCTCCATAGTATGAAATACGGTTTGTATTTGCTTAGAGAGGGGAAAAAGGACGGTTAAGTTTTTTGAAGAAACGCCGCTTGTGACGAAATAAAGAGCGGTTTAAGAATTGTTGGCATAATCGGAACGGGTTATAAGAATTTAACAATTGTGAATAGGAAGGAAGTTACTTTCTATATTGATCAACGAGATTGAATTTCTATTTCAGCTTATCCATAAGCTGTGAAATGAATAATTAGTAGTCATTGCATTTGAGAATTAGTTACTTTATCCGAAGCGACACGTTCAGATTTCCACTTAAAGCACATAATCATCATAATAGTTACGAAAGCACCGATAAAAACGGTCCCCATCTTTGCATGAGTTAGTTGTGTTTATAACTAACGCTGGTCTTCGGACGGAGCCAGTGGTACGCACTTTAGTACACGCAAAAAAGATAAAAAAAACTTACAATGACCGAAATGTCGATCGTGGTCTAACAACTTATCAGGCTATTTTGCCCCTCATTGGCTGAATTTGGTTTCGCACTGAAAAATAACGAACGAGTGGCGAAAATAGTCTAAGCTAGTTCTACACACGGAATGTCATACATTGACTAGCCGTATAATTAATCAAGTGGCCGGATGGATTATCCGGCCAGGACAAAAACCGGAGTACCCCTCTCCTCCCTAGCATCAAGCTTTTGTAATTTGGATTACGTTTGGATTTGTAACTGTTTTATTTATTAGTTTCCGTTCATGTGGTATGTGAAATTCAACTGAAAGAATGCAGTGAATTCAAATCTCGGATTTTGATTGCTTTTGTTTATTTTTTGTTTTGTTTGCTGTAAGGTTTGTAAGTAAAGTAAGGTTCAACAGGATCTTCATACTGCGAACACTCAGGTTGCCGAATGATCTCCCTGCTGAGGTTTTCCCCATAGACTATAGTATGAGGTCTTTCAAACAGGGCATTCTAACGCATTTAGTATGCAACATGCTGAGGCAGGGACCCATTTTACCCTTAAAATAACCATCTCATATTTTTTTCTATGTTACCTATTATTTGGATTTAAGTATTGTTTAGTTAAAAAGTTATCTATGTTTTATTTTTGGGTAAATAAATTATCTCTCTCATTTACGGGGTCGTTGGCAGCACGCATGTTACGTCTCTGACGTTGCTGGTGTCCATAGGCTGCGGTAACCGTTTCCCATCAGGTGGACCGCACGCTTGACTACCACCTTTGTAATATAAAAAACGATGTTTAGAACATTTACATTTTTACTATCCTTTTTTACTAATAAATTTTGTTTTTGTTACAGGTATGTTTAGAAATGTGGCGATTAAAATCTTCAGATACAGTAAGGCTATTAATTATAATATAGGTAAGCGATAAAGCTGCTAGTAGATTCAGATGCGTATGCCGCTCATTGTCTCATCTCCTTTCGTTTATTATTCGCAATCAAAAAGCGACCAGTAAGCGGCAAAAATAGCATGAATGCACTAACAAATACATCTCAATTCACCTGCAGAAATAATAAAATTGTTTAGCATTAGGAAAGAAAGGAAATGATTGAATATACATTTTTTTTCTTCGAGTTTAGCAAGCTTCCGTCGCTCATCCCCTCCACTTCCGCTTCATGATTCTGTTCTTTGATGCATCTCGCCAAATATCGTTTGAGAGGAACTTGGTCATGTAAATCTATCACTGTACTGCGGACTGTAGGTACAATTGCAATTAACCGCTAATAGTCTAACGTCCCACTGTTGGCCAAAGGTCAGGTTAACCAAACCATGTGTCTTAAATTCTCATTAAACCTCCTTCCTACAATAGCTACACATCTTAATACCAACTGCAGTCCTCAGACGACTAATAAAGGTTAACTCTCAAAGCTCGCCGGCTGAATTAAAAGTAATGAACTCAACCTACATTCCCATTTTAACTGTATGTATAAGCAGAAATCAATTCTTTAAAAGTTTCGTGCCGAGTTTTCGCGTGATAGGGTGTTTGGTGATCAATTTTGAGGATATTGTTTTATTATTTAATAATGAAACAATATCCTCAAAATTGTCTTTTGCGTGTGTTCAAATTTTAGTCAGTAATTAAAAATCTTTTTATGGACCTTTTAATGTCCTATTGCAAAGCAAAGGCCTCCCTGACCAAGAGGTAGGGAGGCCTTTGGCCGTTTTGAAAACCGGGAGGATTGGAAAGATCATATCTGTTGTAAGCCAGTAAGGTTTAGTCTGGCAGGCACGTGTCTATTCGTGTCTACATGGAGACTTTGGACTGACGCAGTCGTTTAATTCCCCGAGGATCCATTCAGTGGTGAATTTTGACGACTCATCCGACGAACAAACTTTGTAATATTACGAGTATATTAATTTCACATTTAAAGATACGAGCATCATGTGACTACAAAAGCTGACTGATGATGAGGAAACATTTCGAAATATTCTTGGATGGCTTTGTATAATTTCATGGAAATCAGAATTAACAGGAGTTAAATATCATTTAAAGTGCGAAAATGCCTACGACTATTCTTTTGAATCGTTTTCTGAATGTAACGGGATAAATTTCACTATATTTACCGTAGTGTTTTTTAACGCAGACTGATCAGATCACATAAAAAAACGAAAGTATGAGGGATAGATGGATGTTTGTTACTTCTTTTAGCAGATGACACTACTGAATCATCAATATCATCATATCAGCCCATACACGTCCACTGCTGGACGTAGGCCTCCCCCATACGGCGACGCCACAAATAGCGGTCCTGAGCCGCCTCCGTCCATCGACTCCCTGCGACCGCTACACTACTGAATGGGTCCGAATAAAATTGAGCTAAGATCTAAAAATAATACTGGAAATTCGCAGCATCCTTAAATATTGGTACTCGCTGCCTTGCCCGTGGGGGCCTTGGCCGTGGGGCCGCGGCGTACGAATATCGACCCCTCCAACTCAACCCGTGGATGTCGTAAGAGCCGACTAAGGAAACTTACCAGAGGATGGGCAGCAGCTTCCTTCTGAGTATTTTTAAACACCAACACTGCGATCACCAATCCGCTTGCCAAGCGTGGTGATTATGGCAAATCCCCCCCTACATGGGAGACCATCCACTCGGATGGACCGACGACATCGTAGCGGTCGCAGGGAGTCGATGGATGGAGGCGGCTCAGGACCGCTATTTGTGGCGTCGTACGGGGAAGGCCTATGTCCAGCAGTGGACGTGTATAGGCTGATGATGATGATGATGACTCGCTGCCTGCCTCTATTTTGAGACTCTTCAAGACGAGAGTGAATGAATAGGTGCTTTTAGGCCTTCGTGATACATCTTCGGCCACATCCTCACTTACCATCAGGTGATATTGTGGTCAAACCAAGGCTTATAGATTATTTTTAAAAAATCTAGCCGGCCGATATTTGTAAGCCGAGCGTGTGATATGGGCAAATGATAAATATCCAATAAAGGATATTTATAATTTGCCAATAATACACGCCCGGGGCTAGATGATGCTGTGTGGATTATCCAGCATTATTTATTTATTTTGAAGGAAATTAAATAACACTTTGAAGATGAGTTTGAAGAAGTATAGAAAATTCCCCTAATGTTTAGGTTAACCTAAGGTATTTCAATTAATACAGTTTCTCAAAACGCTGTCATATCTGCCTGAAACCGGATTACGTAAGTCAGAACGCAACAAAAGGACCTTGACACGCTTGTGTTTGTACCTACCAGGTATGTACTAGGTACAAGCGGTAATTGTCCTGTCTCTATTGTAATTTGTGGCGTATTGAATGACAAACGCACTACACTGAATATATTAACAGTAGTAGATTACCGTACAACACACATTATGCACATCCACTGCCGAACACGTGTCCAAAACGTTTTGTGTCTACAAATTCTCAAATTCTCGTCATCTATTGAATTTATTTTGCTCATTGTTTGATATTTATTGTTCGAATTGATGACATTGGTAACGAACTATTAAAAAAAAATAGATTCAGGCGTTACTTTGCGGAAATCCATTGCTTACTTTGATGAATACTATCAGAGAAGATTATACGCGGAATTGTTACTAAATATTTTTTCATTCTAATATTATACCGAACAATTTTATTTCGCTTTTTGACAAATGTATTTAATTATTAAATTTTTGCTCATAGACATTTTATTTATACCTATTGAATTATTTTTATAATTGTTGTAATGTAATTATGTTACTAAGGAATTAATATATCGACTACTCTATTGTATTAGGGGCATACCTGTAAGAATATAAGTAATGTTTTTAATAAATACAAAAATAACATACATATAAATATTTTGCATGCCGAAGTAATTGGTGAATTATGTACGTGGAACAAATTTTACCTTTATATAAACATTTTTCATGCAATAAATGATTATGATTATGAATGAGGGTAGTCTGGCATTATCAACACGCTTGGCAGACGGATTGGTGGAGAGGCATTAAAATATACAAAATGAAGCTCCTGCTCTTCTACTAGGTTCCATTCGTCGACTCCTTACGACATCCACGGGCTGAGTTGGAAAAAATTGATTCTTACGCCGCGTGCGCCACAGCCAAAATATTAGAAATTGGAAATAATCATAGGAAACAATATTATCCTAAATTTGGTATGGGTATAGTTTGGGACATGAAATAACATATGTATACTTTTTATCCGGATAAGACGCGGGGGACGGCGCGGACAGCAGCTAGTTTCATATAATGTCGTGTTAGGGGGCGGGCGAAGAGACTACGTCGCAGTTTTTAACTTTTGTCGTCTCTTAATTCGACATGTCACGTATTTATACTTGTGTGATTATTCAAGTAAACGATTTGCATAATGTATAATGTTAGTTAATAATCGTTTTTGTAAATATATTACAGAAGTGGAAGTATTTTAATATTTTAGCACACTAATCTATTGTCTAAGTAGTGGTCAGTATTGAGGTCACCTCAAATAGGTTCCTTCTGAAAACCAGCGCTATCTTGCATTATGTAAGGTAGCATTCGCTGAGATGGAACCCTTTGATCTGCACACCACCGTCACAGCGCGGAGCACACTCCGGTAGCTCGCACACCTATATAATGGAATGAATAATATTGTACATACCTGTAATAATATAATCACAGTACCTACCTACCTATACATATCAACCTTTTGCTATTTATTAGCTTTACTGTGTTGTCAATTTGTTCTTCCCCTAATGTCGTTTTTTTTTTGTAGGGTAGGTGGGTACCTACTGCTTTATTATTGGAACTTGTAATTATATTTTCCGCTTCGTAATTTTGTATTGCATCTTTCATTTATTTATTATTTCTAATTAAGTTCTATTTCTGTTCTGTGCTGTATCAGGGTTGTGTTTGTCAATAAATTTTTCTCTATCTCTATCTATCTCTATCTCTCTCTATCTAAGTGCTTGTCTTCTGCCGATATTATCAGTGATCAAAGGAAGGTTCCTATTGAGTCAATGTCTATAGACGAATACATCAAATAGAACACAAATAACTTAATGTATAGGTGTCCTTTGAAATGTCACATGTTCTAAATGTGAGTTTTTGGGTCGATACTGTGTATTGTACATACCTACATACTTTTATGACGAACTTATTCAGGTATACTAGTAACTTAACTCGAAACTTGACTGGACTTTATAGTCGATAAAATTTCCTGTAGTTATTGGATTCAATTAGAATCCCATTGATTTTTTGATCTGTGGCCAAAAGTGGAGCAATCTCGATCTATAGTACCTATTGACCCCATTTCCCAAAATTTCGTTCCCTCTTTAACAATTTCCCTGAAAACTTAGGTTTTTGAAGATCTAAAAGACTGGTCACCTAACCTTATTTAAAGGAATGTAAGCTCTGCTTAGGTTGAAGCTAGATGATGTTGTCTGAACTTTTCCGCATTACTTATTTATTTTTAATGCTAGCCAAACCTTTTGGCCTTTCGTTGATATTAAAACTATTGTACCTTGTTGTTAGTAAAGTTTTACCCAGTACGCAATAAGCACACGACCACAAAGTGATTTCACTAGACAATAGCAAGGCGTGCATGGCCGACCACGACCGAAACCTGTTTCAAAGCTGTTCAGAGACTAGACTTAGGGGTTTGTTACACAAACCAACTTTTTATATCGGGCTTTATCTGTATCGTTTATTTGAGAAATCCCACAAGTCCATTGATTTTTATCGCTTTTTTTAACAGAAGATGTAGGATTTTGAATCTTGCATTTTGTTATCTAGTGTATAATGGTCATTGTGTGCAATAATCGTATTAACATTAGTAATTTTTTACAGTATAATGTTTTTTTTGTTACTACTGTAAAATTGGGTCTCAGGGACATGTCGGGTTTCTTAAATAAACGATTCATCTAGCAACACTCATGTTACTTGTGTTGATTAAAATATTTTTGAGCGTTTTATAATACGGGCGGATATAAATTGGAATATAATCGCAACGTTAAGGGGATCTTATTAACGTCGCCATGTGACTCAAAGTAATGTCTCATCATTCTCTTGCCCTTTTCCTAATAAGGTCAGCACAACCGGTTTTCTTCCTCCATACAGTTCTATCAGTCGTCGTCTCAGCATACACTCCTTTCTCACTCTGGTCATCGTTCACAAAGTCCATCCATCTTTTCTTAGGTCTACCTCTTCTCCTATATTCATCCACATTCATATCTAACACTCCTCTTGTAACATGGCGCTTTTCAAATGAGTGCCTGTGTGTATGTGTGTGTGAAATACGTGGAATTCAGTATGCTTAGTATGAGTCTGTTTAAATAATAATACGATAAAAGATTTCCAGAACCATTGATACAGTGGCGAAACCTCCTACAGGTTGTAGGCTTTCTGCCTAACCTGTAGGAGGTTTCGCCATCATGCAGGCTTCAACAGGGTCCTAACTCTTTAGACTCCTTGGGCTAGAATTTTGTTGAATGGCTGCTGAACTTATAAATTGTGACATTTAACTTTAATTTTAATTTTATCATTGATTATTATTTGTAATTTTTAGTGTATATAATTAAATTATGGACAAAGTACGTCTGATTTTTTTTTTATTAATCTTTTTTGGGTAGACTTGGTATTGGAACGCTCATACATACATATATCACAAGGAAAAACTTACCATACTGTCAACAAACTGACCACGTGACAACAAAGCCATGCGACCTCGCGCCATACGAAATGTGTAGCGCGAGGTGCACAGGTTATACGAAAAGTAGTTCTCTCTGTCCAGTAAGAGCGATAAATCAAGTCATTTCATAACCAATGCCAAACAAGCGCCAGGATCACGGAACACGGATCAGTTCCTTGATCATGGCGCATGGAACTGTGCGGAAATTTTGTCAATCATGGTAAATATCCCGTTATAAATGACTTTAGTGTTGTGAGTAACCATGATAGTTTAAAAAGTTTTACAGCGCTAAATGTATGGGAAGGAAGGAAAGCAAAAAACGTATTCGTAAGTACAAGCATAACCGGTACCAAGGATTCTGTATGTGTGGGTCAAATGTTTATACCACGGTGTTTGCATATATGTAGAGACCTAATTCAGATCAGGGTTGGCATGATTAAAACAAATGGTTTTAAAACACATGTTTAAAACAATGTTTAAAACAGTTTGATTTTAAACCGTGTTTTTTATCACACGTTTAAAAACACAGATTAAAACAAGTTTTAAACATTGTATAAAACGATGAGAAAAAAACAAGCTTTAAAACTACTTTTCATTGCGAATGAATGATATAAAATGAAAGTAATATTTTTTTGATAAGTTATTTATTCAGTCAAACAAAGATCTAAGTACCTACCAAGTACCAGGATTTATATGGGTAATGGGATAAGATAACACGTATATTTGAAACATGCATTAGATAGTATAGAATATTAAAAATTTCAATTTAAAATCAATCAAAAACAAAATTATAACAAACAAAATTACCTATATTTAATAAACATTATAAAATCAAAATTGTTAAAACTTTTTAAACTTTCGCGATTTGTTGACATAATTAAAGATTATTTATCGGGTATTTATCGCGTACCTTTTGTTATATTTTCCCCTACGTTTCCATCGCGTTACAGCGATCGTGGTCACGGGGCGACTGGATGTACTCGGAGCTACCGCCGAGAATTGATGGCAGTATCCACGACTACCCTCAATTGAAAGTGCTATATACATAAAGCGGAGAAGCCGAAGAACGCCTGAGGTAAGCAGACAACCCATCTTTTTGCCGTATGTGAAAGGGGTGACGGATAAAATTGAAAATATCCTGAAAAGGTTTTCAATAAAGTCAGTTCTCACCCCCCACGCAAAAGTTGCTCAGCAACTCAGAACACCAAAAGATGTCATACCTCTACAAAAACCAGGCGTCTACAAAGTTGACTGCAGCTATGGCCGCTCATACATAGGGCAAACTAAAAGAACGATTGCCGAACGGGTGAAAGAGCACATAGCAGCGGTCAAAAATAGGCAACTGAACAAGTCGGCGATAGCGGAACATTTGCTAGACTCAGGAAGTGACCACTGGATTGAGCTACATGACCCTAAAGTTCTATCCTGTGAACGCCACTACTACAAACGGATGGTTCGAGAGGCGATTGAGATCACAAAATACCCGAACTTTAATCGTGAAGATGGTTTTCGTCTCTCTTCCTCGTGGAATCCTGTGCTTAATAAGTGTGTGCGTCGTGATCCGCCTGTACTGCAGTCAGACACGGTCAGTGTAGTGTGTCGTAATATGAACTTGGACATTCCTGATTCTGCAGACGAATTGAGGGTAGTCGTGGATACTGCCATCAATTCTCGGCGGTAGCTCCGAGTACATCCAGTCGCCCCGTGACCACGATCGCTGTAACGCGATGGAAACGTAGGGGAAAATATAACAAAAGGTACGCGATAAATACCCGATAAATAATCTTTAATTATCAAAATTGTTTGTCAGTCAGGAGAGTAAGACAATATGACAAGATCAAGATAACAATTATTTTTTCTTTTCCTTATTAAGGTATTTAAAAACTGTAACAAGTTTTGCAGCTTTCTCTGTACCCAGTTTATTTCGTACGTCAGAATGAATAAATCCAAATGTTGAAAACAGTCTTTCAATTCCAGCACTTGAAGCTACAGCAGTGTGAAGCTGAGCCACTAAGTTCATTGTTTGACCATTAATTTGTTTTTTTAATGACTGCCACCATTCGAGAGGTCCGACCTGATTTACTACATGATCTTCAAATAGAAAGTTATGAAAGGGATCTGTCATTGCCCTGTATTTAACAACATAGGGCATCGCCTCTTTGTGATAAGCTTCTATAAATAATAAAGCCTCAGAAATATCTTCACTCGTGAGTTTTTCACCCCTGTACTTAGGATGTAGTAAGTTTGCTGCAAAATGAGCTGGAGACATTGCCATTTCATAACGAGCTTTGAACTTCCTTAAATCATCCAATGAATACTCGGTCTCACGCAGTCGTACATTCTCTCCCTCAAACATATTTTTAAGCTCTATCCATGCTTCAGTCACTTCGCCAATACAGCAGGATGTCTTTTGGGAGATGTCAAGTGTAACTGCGATGTTTTCCAGTTTTTTCTAGAGAGCCTGGACTTGTTGCTTCAGCGCCATGTCATTTACTTTCAATGAAATTGACAGATCTATAGCAGTTGAATGATTTAAGCATATATCTGACATTATATGCCAATTTTCTAATAACACTTTTAAGCAGTCAGCCATTGTGTTCCACCGTACCTGTTGTGGTATAACAATTGCTTTTCCACCAGCTTCTTTATATTTGGCAGATGCAAAGTGAGTGTATTTGAAGTACCGCATTATCGACTTAACTTTATCAGTAATATCTTCTGCATTCAAATCCTTTGCTAGAAGGTTTAATATGTGTGATGAACATCCGTATGTAAGTATATCCTCGTGAGAAGCTAGTTCTTCCTGTTGGGCTAAATCTCGTCTCATACGGCTCATATTTACTGCGTTGTCTGTCACTACACTTCGCACCGTACATTTGTAAGTTTCACATTGTTTTATTGCCGCAGTAGTAATTTTAACCAAGTAGTCAGCTGTATGGCTTTCGGCTCCTGTGTCTATTGTATCAATTAAATGATATGAGTCTGTCAACACATCGGTAACACAGACACAAACTATCGAGTCCTACCTGACATTACTCCACCCATCAATTGCCAGATTAACAACTTTGTTTTTCAATTCATTTTTTTCGGCTTCTTGAGTCGAGTTGTAGACTTCGTCGAGTAGCTTGCTAGCAATTTGTTTGCGGTTTGGAGGTTTATATCCTGGGCGTAAAATTTCCATTAATTTCAGTAACTCTGGGTGTTCTACGTGGTTAAAAGGCGTGTTAGTAGCAAACATATAACGAGATAATTGTAAATCAATTTTCTTCTTATCTTCTTGACTTGTAGCAATAATAAATCTTTTCATTGAAATGTTCACGCTCGCGCTGCTGCTGGTACTGGCATTTTTAGATTGAAGAGTAGTAACAGAAGATGTGGGTGTAGCAGAAGAATTATCTGAAGATCGGGAAGAACCAGCATCACTCAACAACTCCTCCTCCACGTCCCTGTCCGCGTCAAGATTTGCGTCAGTGTTAGAACCGGTGGTGGTGTTACATTGCTGGAAGTGTGCCTCCATTCTTTTCACAAGTCCAACTAGTTCTTTCTTACATTTTCTGCAACGCACCCTATTGGTCTTCAGTGTGGTATTTTCTTGGGGGATCGATGTGAATTGTTCCCAAATTGCATGCTTTTTGCGTCCTGGAGTTGACATTTTTATGAGGTGTTATCAGTCGCAGAATTAATAATGAAATGAAATGTGAGAAAGAAAGGCACTCGTATTTATAGAATTCATATTAAGTAATTCCCCGCCGGTAAAGTCCCGTTAGGAAAGTCCCTAATGGATGGCTGTCGAATGGAATAGTGGTTATTTTATTCCCCTCATTTAAATATAAATATAAGGGATGGGCCTAACTTCGGCATTCTTCCGAAATTCGGTTGAAATGCCGAACATTCGGTATAAGAAAAGAGTGAAATAGTTGCACAATTTTGATTTTAAGATTAATAAAACATAAAAAAATCAAATCTGTCATACTCACTCATACCTGATTAAATAAATAAGCCTTTTACATAATTTAAAATCATGGTAATTTATTTATTAATCAAGTAACTAACTGTCATTATCAGTTTCCTTTTTCGACATTTCAATCTTAAGTTTTAGAATTAAAAAATCAACTTCAATAAGTTCTTATTAAATTAGGAAGTCTTATGATTTGAATCAAATAAACTTTTTGAAAATTCAATATATTAATTACTTATAGGTATATTTTATTGTTGTTTGTTAGTTGTTACCATATAAGTGCAGAATAAACCGAACTTCGGCATTTTTGATTTTTACCGAATGTTCGGCCGAAATTCGTATTCGGTTCAAACCACATTCGGCCCATCACTAATTAATAAATATTGGGGGTGCCCCTATTCATAGAATAGAATTTATAGTTTATAGGTATTTCCCCGCCGGTATAGTCCTGCTAGGAAACATTCAGGGTGAATGTAAATCGTTTAGTAGTGATTAGAGATACGCAACATAAAATAAATGTTTATCCATTGATCGTTTTTTGTCAATATTTATTTTACTATAGAAAATTTGAAAAGTCAAAAGATCTAGTCTGGAAATGAAACATTATAGGTCGAATTAATTTAAAATAATGCCCTAAACTAAAAAGGACAAAAAAAAACAAAACAAACACTTGTTTAAAACAATTTGAACTGTTTGTTTTACAAAATTTAAAAAAAACTGTTTTTTTTCCAACCCTGATTCAGATACTTACATATTACTAGCTATTGGAATGTGCTGATATAACGCTCACACTATACAATCAAACATCCTGTGTTTTATTGTATTGAATAGTTTGTTATTGTGCGATTGAGTTTCCTTACTGGCTTTAAATTTTTTTTGATCACGTTTCACATTCTAGCTGTCTCTAGAAATTATGGAGCAGTTATTGTTGAATTCGGCCCTTATTCGTGGTCGGACAGTGTAACATGCACTTTACTCTCATTTCCCCGGTTCCAGTTACGCGTATCTACTGCAGATAGAGCTGAATTTTGCCCGCACACGACGTTTGAAAAAGCCAACGGATAGTTAGAAATTACAGTTTGAATTTGCAAGCGAAAACGAGCTCTGCGTCTTGTGCTCGGTCGCTGTGGATTAAACGTGCATAAAAATAGCTGCTAAGAATAAATACAAGCATAAACTCGCTTCTTTAATCTCTATGAAGGATTTATGTGAGAAGGCACTGAATAAATAAAAATAACGTGGAATAATACATTATCTTGGTGCGCGATCATTTAACTAACCTTGCGGTGGAAAAAGCTTGACTGCTCTATAATTAAGTGCGTTAGATTGTAAACAAAATATCTTACTACCCTCAATAAAAATCAAGCACCATTAAAATGTTTGCCGCAACGCCTTCACCAAAATATTTATGAATGAGGAAAACAGCCGTTACACACGCGAGGTAATATCCCCGGACACTTGGTACAAACTTCACGATATTTCCAATACAGAGAATCACTACGTATTTATTTATAAGTGTACTTGTTTATGTGTGAATCAGACGACATATGAGATTGCTGACGACATAAAATCAGTCTCACTTCGTCTCACTCACAGAGTTGTCAGATGGTTCATAATTCATATCCATTTATTGCAAAAAGTGTGCATATTGGTTACCTACTAGGCCATGCATGAGATACACTTAAATAAATATAAATAAATAATGTTGGACAATTCACTAAGCATTATCTAGCCCCAAGCTAAGCAGAGCTTGTGTTTTCGGTATACAATATATTACATAGATATTTTTTTTTTATTATACGTAGAAAAACGACCAGAACGGGTGTTCTGGTGAAGAAATATTTGCAGATCGTACAAATATTTGTTCGGAGGCGGGAATCGAACCCGCAACCTTCTGCGTCGCAGGCGGACCTCCACACCGCGCCACATCGGTCGTCGAACTTAAGGTTATTCTGTGTTACTGAGTACCTAACTATTTTGTTGTAGTCATGCAAGTTCGGGAGACCATCCATCGATAGACCGACGACATCGTAGCGGTCGCAGGGAGGCGATGGATGGAGGCGACTCAGGACCGCTATTTGTGGCGTCATCGTAAGGGGGAGGCAATTTATCATAACGATAACGAGGAAGTGTACCACGCACTCAAATAAATAAAAATAAAATCTTATATTATACCCCCTAAAAAAATCAAAGAAAATAATATTCTTATAAATAAAATTCAAATAATACAGCTGGCTTTTATGTCCTTTCTGCATTGAGTATTTATAGTTGAAACTCTATGGCGCAAAACAGAGGGAGTAACTTTTTCTGTAGGCGATTTTCCACTGAATGTTTTTTTGTGGAAAATATTGTTGGTCGCGAAATTTACGGGTTTTTGTTAAGCACTTGGACCTTTCTTGCGGAGAACTTTACAATGGGCTTCCGAGTTAAGTGCCTAATTGGAAATGGGGAGTGTTGTTTTGGTAATTGGTGGCATCTTGCTTGACCGCTAAAAATTTTAAGAGCTCTACTTATTTTTAGTTCGTTTTTCTGAATTTTAGGAATTGTCCCATGTTATGTGCAATGTGCATACGTTAATTAGAATACAAAAATCATTTATTTACCGATGTATAAAAATGCTTATACAGCTTACTGGTGGTCCACGCACTGCGTTCAGAACCTGTATCGCGGGAGGCCGAATTATAAACAGAATTACTAATATAAGAGCTGTAGTAAACAGGGCAGCAAATTACTCTACAAAAAATGCTTTAGAATAGAAATCAATAAACATTCTATAGTTATTTTCGTGTCATCCAATTCAAATTTAATGTAGGTACGTATCCTACTAATATTATAAATGTCAAAGTTTGTAATGATGGACGTATGGATATTTATTACTCTTTCACGCAAAAACTACTGAACTGATTAGGCTGAAATTTGATATGGGTATAGTTTGGGACCTGGAATAACATATAGACTATTTTTTATCCCGATGAAACGCGGGCGAACCAGCTAGTTTTTTTATAATTATATTTGATATCACCATCAATGGGTAATGTGCCTGTCCAGTCCATACTAATATTATAAATTCGAAAGTAATTCTGTATCTGTCAGTCTATCTAATACCTTTTCACGCCTAAACGGCTGAACATGGCATCCCGGAGACGGACAAACGCTACTTAAAAAGTGCGTGCGAAGTTGCGGACAGCATCTAGTGAGCAATAAATGAATATCATCAGTTTTCATACCAAACCGAAGCTTTCAGCTTTATAGAGATGAGAAAAGGCAGTAGGTTTTATATAAAAATTTACTATTATGTACTTTTACTCCGAATCTATCTGAAAGTAGAGCTTGTGTTATAGATGGATGTATGAAGTTAATATTTGATGGATAAATTCTATACTGTAACTTTATTGACAAAGAAAATAACAATCAAATAATATAAAGAAATTAAACTAGTATTTACAATTGAAACAATTGAGCTAACTGCAGACTGTTGCAAACAATCTACAGATAGCTCAACTGGTCCATATCAATACCATAAATTCTAGAATAAGACAATTCATGCATTCATTGTATTTATTTATCGTCACTTTGCATGCTGATAATCTGATCATGGTTGTGCTCATCCTATTTAAATTTAACATCCCTGTAACCCATGTTTCGCAAAATAAATGGATTTTGATTTTTGATTTTAGATAAACGAAAATTATTTCTTAAAATTACTGATTTCTTTATTGACAATGAAAATAACAATCAAATAATATAAAGAAATTAAACTAGTATTTACAATTGAAACAATTGAGCTAACTGCAGACTGTTGCAAACAATCTACAGATAGCTCAACTGATCCATATCAATACCAGTCGGAAGCGTCCCCAAGACGCTGGCTGCATTGCCCCGCTGTTTGGCAATGCTAATTGCTGATTTCTTAGAAATGAATTCACAGCTTCACTTTATACAAAATACATGTTCTTCATCGGGTATGCCGCCAGAATTTCCACATTACAATTCCCTCACCGTACTTTTAAAGTTAACAGCAATGCAGCTGACAAAATTTGCACTCGACGTGCTCACGGTGCTACTTAATGAAATAACTACTTGTTAAAAAGTACAGCTTCTTTGAATAAAGTGCCTGGTTTAGATGCTCCAAGCTCGCCAGAAGGAGCTTAAAATGGCTCTTAGAAAAGGAACTAACAATTTTATTAAATTTTGCGAAGCTGCTGTTTTTCCCTTTCACAGGGTAAGTAGCGCATTACCTACTTTCCCCTTTTTGTGTGATCATACTGATCATGATCACAAATTCGACCGGTCAAAAACATAACCCTCTTTCGAGCGCAGTCGGGTTAACAATATTTAAGAAATTGGACCATTAGATTAGAAGTATACTTCAAAAACAGGTATTTTTATTTAATTCTTAACGAACTTGAAATAGGACGCCAAAACAAAGCATTGGAGTGCGGCACTTCAACCCTCTTTGGACTTAATAAAAGTCCTCTTGTTTACTTCAATCTGAAGTCGTAATAAGAATTTAGCTTTTTTACTATAAAAACTTTCGTAGTTTGACGAATTCATTATGAATGTAAGCGGGTTAACTACGAACCTAGTTTGTGTTGGAAGAACACTAACGTTTGCGCCGCCACGACACTAAACGAGCGCGACGCGAACCGCACTCACCCTAATGAAGTCCCTCGTTAAGGGATGAAACGTTGGTTTTCTTCCGACACAAACTAGGTTCGTAGTTAACCCACTTACACTCATAATAAAGAATTAGCCAATCCTACCAATTTTATAAAAGGCACAAGTTAGTGATGATGTCACTTCGCCATCAGATGAGATTGTAGTCAAACGAAAGTAAATAAAAAAAAATGTGCTAGCGCTCTAACAACGCTAAAATACTGAATAAACATGGCTTTTACGCGTAGATGAAGTTTAAGATCTAAACTTTTTATCTCGGAATAAACGCTTCCAACTAGTCACGGGCAGAAACTAGTCTCCAATATGTGAAGAATGAAGATAGAAAGAAAGAGATCAATTTATTGGGTCACATAAAAAAAACATTAGAGAAACCTTACAAGATAATACAATTATTTCTAACAACGTGCCTCCAGCTAGATACATATTCAGGAGGAAACCAAGTAGACCAGGGGCTGATGAAGAAATTATTTTAATTCTTTTAACTGGTATGTATAGCTAAAAGAATTAATATTAATAATTCAAGGCTCTGCTATATAAGGTAGAGACAGGAAGAAATATCATTACCGCAATTCCAGTCATAAAACCAGTGTATAAAAGCTAAAATTACACAACCTTCCAAGTAACAACCTCTTATTGTCACAGTAAAAAAACCCCACGTGGTTTAGCGAACCTCGGTGCGCAGGCGTCGGTCAGCCGAGGTCAATGGCCGCCTCAACCTTTGTAGTCAACGGGTTGCTGGACCGGTTTCTATTGAGTCGTGATACGAGTTATGGGATCGATCTTATGGAAAAACGTATGATCTGGGATTTATAGCACAGATTATTGCAAAGCTAGTACTAGCGAGTATAAGGATGGAGACTGGGAATGGGTAATGTCCATTGTATAACCATCATACATAAATATGGGGATCAAGAATGACGTCATCAATGGTTCATTTATTGGTAAAATATAGTATTACCTACACGAAAATATAGTATTGTATTAAACATCACTCTGCTGTCCCGCTCAGATCGGAGTCGAATTGAAGAGGAGAGAATGAGATGCCGTCATTCTCAATCCTATTTTATAAGTAGTAAGGTTAGAGTGCGTCTAGGTTTACAAAAAACAATTGCTTGAAACCAAAAGTCCCTGGACCTTTTTGAAAATTAGCTAAAGTCCGCGTATTCGGATGTGTTTTTACAAAGTTGTCTATGATATGATAAGCAGACATACATAATTGAGTCCCGGAGAAGACCTGGGAGTACAAAAAATCAAATCCATGTTAAAATCCAAATTCGGCAGCCAGACTGAGTTTACTATGACTTATTAGGTGGAGTATCCGTGTTCCAAATGCTCGGATTATTTATAACAAGCTAGCTAACCTCTAGAAAACAGTATTGCCCTACAAAGTAAATCTAACTCAACGGACCGTAAAATCTAACAATGAAATCTTATTTATAACAAAAGCACTGGGATAATTATAACTTTTTCGTCTCTTTGTTAGTTAGTTATAGTATTATTTTATGAATTCAGAGTATATATTCGGAGTACAATGCAAGCCCGCATAGTGTCATGACGCGATAACAACGGACATATTTTTTTTTGTTCAAAAATTATTGTGCTTTCTTTGACTTTAGTTTTGTTTTATGCTAATTTTAGATACAGTTTTTTTTGGTAGAAATAGTTCTGTGTAACAAAATGGAGTCTACATACCAAAGCTGGCGACACAGCAAAGCGGGTTGATGCGACATTTCAGTGTACCTATGAATGTGATGTCCTAGACTCCTAGCCGAATTTCGACCACCGCGGCGGCCGGCCTCAATGGAGACTAGCCTGGTGCGCAGGACAATATTATAGTGCATAAGTGTGTGCGTAAACACAGGTGCACTCTCTATTCCCTCACCCTCATATCTTTGGCAGACGATAGTATTGTTGTCAGCTTGTCGACGGACCACCGCCGCCACAGACTGATGATGTGTAGATTCCGTACAGCTGATATAGGTATAGGTTAAGGTCCGTCCAAATATCGGCAGTAGTTCCTGGTGGTGGAGGTGGAGTCATGGCAAGCTATCAATCGCGTAAAATCTAATTATATTTTAATTCCAAGGTTAGAAACGAACACATTCGTATCAATTCATATTTCTTGATTTTATATTAATAAACTAAACTTTTTATTTATTTAACAACACAAAAATGTTTTCCACCCCTTCTAATTCCAAGTGGGGGAACTGAGATCTGCACCGACATCACGCTTGGGAGTGTATTGAGCATCATCCTCCTGCCTAACAGGCCCTAACCAGCTAAACTTCTTGAAGTACCGGAGCAGGACTTTTGGTGTTTGACAGCTTTGTCTCAGCTTCTCTGTGATTATCATCATCATCATATCAGCACATGCACGTCCACTGCTGGACATAGGCCTCCCCTATACGACACCACAAATCTGTGATGATCACAATAATCGTATTAAAAAGGTTGGTATAATTTTTAGTGTTTTCTAATTTGTTAAATTTGCCTACTTCTGTATTCATCTGAATTGATAATTATTGATCATGTTTGAATGAGTAAACTCAAAATTCTCGTCTTATTTTAAACATTTTATCTGTGAGTCGTTCTGTATTTATTTTATCCGTCCATAGTCAGGACAAAGCCCTTTGCAGTATCGGCAAGGGATTACCTACGTAAGGTTAGCGCTAGTTACGATACGATGGTCGATTTGAAATGACGGTTCTTGCTTCCCTCATCTATGAGCGTAAAGGGTTTATATGATAGTTTTATAGTACCCGTAGGAAATAGGTGAAAATACTTAAATATAAACTTTTTACAGTCGGTCAAAAAAGTAATGCAACTTGGATAGAGATCACTTTTTTGATTAAGGCTCCTAATAAAACAAGTTACGACATTTTGACGGACTTTTCACTTACTACTGTTTTTACACGTTTTTTATTCACATTTCTTTTGGAGTTTTATAACTTGTTCAAACAATAAGTGAAAACGTGCCGAATGTAAACATAAACACAGTCGAGTCTATTATTCCGTAGTGTAGGTTTCTGCGAACAGAGGATCATTGTTAAGAGGTTCGCATTTGGCCTGTACTGTACGAATTCATTTAGGAATGCACGCTGTTTTGTACTAGACTTCATTTCACGAATAGAGTGCATTAAATTCTTTCTGCTTTTTGTTCTAAAAATTCAACATAGCAGAATTACATTTTCACAAAAAAAATTGCGAAAATTCTGCCCTCATAGCATGGGGATTGTTGTCTAGGGTAGAATAGAGAAAAATTACGTCACTTTGTCATCGAATGCATAAATTATCTGAAATTCATTCCTTCAAATTCAATAAGGCACGCTATGTATGATGCGATGTCATTATTGTCTATTCTACCCTAGAGAAGAATCCACGTGATAGGAGGGCAGATGTGTTTAAAAAAAAATATCCCGCCGTATAGTCCAACCTGCCTTATATTATGTTTCGGGTAAACCGATCAACGCAGCAGAAATGTATAGCTGCGCTTGCATTTGAATGCTTTGTTTTTTTGTTTTGAATGCTCACGTTCGGCTAAATGTGTGAGCTACAATATTTATGTACGAAAATGTCATACACGAAATTTACAAAATGTAATAATTCTCTCGTATTACATTTTCTAAATCCTTAACTAGATCTTTCATCTCGATGAAAGATAGGTTAAGCAATAGACTGAGTACGATAACGATATAAAATAATGGTTGTTTGTGGTGTAAACCGGAAGAAATTTTTTTACTTACCGTCTGGAACGTGTCTAGACAACCGGAAACGCCGATGAATATTAATGCCTACTAACGATGCTTACCAACACCCATCAAACGGTGAAATTGAGCTTGATATTGAAAGTAACAACTTTTTATTTATTTATTACTGTCTAATCGCATTAATCATGTTAACATAAGGGAAGCCAGACTAGCGAAAGACCAAAATAAATGACTTGAACAGAACCTCATCCTCAATTTGAGTCCTGTAGTGTCCTCAAGTGGCCCTATGATGTCCACTGGCGATTTGCGAGAGATATCAAAGCGATACGATTATGCAGCGTGCACGCCGCGACGACGCTGCAAGCGCTAAGCGCTCGCCGCGATTAGCGCCGCCAATTTTCAAAACCTGTGTGGCCGCGTCGTCACGCGTCGATATGCACCGGGGGGCGGGCAGCAGAGCCTCCTGCAGAATAATTTTACCACCAAACTGCGATGCCCAAGCCGCTAGCCCAGCGTGGCAATTAGGTTTGGGCAATACACGCATATGATAAAATACAAAAATGCGCTTATCAGTAGGGGCGGGGGGAAGGGCAGCGTCCAGCAGTGACCCCCAGTACACGTATTATACAAACTTTAGTGTTTATGATAGGCATACCTATGGCGTTGGTGTTAAAAAACTTACAAAGAGCTCCCAGAATGATCTAAAAGCTTATCTGCACGTAATTAAGAAGTTACTGCCGCGCCGCCTGGCATGCCGGAAGTGAAACAGCACAGCAGGTCAGCCAACCCACTTGATATCCTAATTTTACTCCAAAAAACCTTAATTAAGCTTTCTTATATTTTCCAGTTCCAATTTATAAGAATCAGCTACATTACTCAACAAAAAAACATAGATAGTGTAGTGTACCTGAGATAATAAAATGTATAATTCCCAGGTATCTATGTATAACGTCTTCGTGAGCCTCACCATCACGAAAACCTTGTGTTATTTGTGATGGAAATACCCGGAAATATCCAAAGAACGTATACATAGGTACGGCCTACCACTCTACAGATATAATGTTGCTGAACATATGCGAGGTTTTCATCAGGCTGTCACTGTCAAATAGCCCAATGCCCTAGCGCCATTCTAACTAAGACGTCAGTTTCTAAATGAAAACCAAGAGAATACGTTTAAAGCTGTCTAAGCGGTTTCCCCACATTGTTTTGTATTCTTATGACTTTGATCAACAGATTAACGCGTTCCCTACCAAGTTTCAGCGCCGCGCTGTTATACGAAAACCCGGAGAATCGGGATCGAGGCAGTCAATGTTGTATAGAGCCTCTAGACAAACATCTATCATTGACCGATATTTTAGGATACCTTCGGTCGAATTTCTTAATATTTAATTTTATAACAAGGACCATAACTTGCTTGTTATTCACAAAGAAAATATAAGGTTCAAAGTGTGGGTGGTCTTGGTGAAAATTTCAAATGAAAGGAAAGTGCCAAGGTCATTTTTTGATGTGCGTTGGGTTTAAGCTTAAGTTTTCTGTACAATTTGATTTTTGTTGTTTTGGTATTTTAAAATAAGTTTTTTTTTTTTAATTAGAAAAGTTCTTTACGTGCTTTGTTCGTACCTGCGTGGATCAGAATAGCCGACGACGGCCGTGTTATATATGATAAGGATCTATGTCCTAGGATCTATCATATGTATTGCGATATGGAGCAAGCTTTTTCTCATGATACAAATATAAATAGGAGTCCCTTTATAAATCTGTGCATATTATAAGCCATAACTTATATTCCTTGCTAACGGTCACATAAAACATATTATGTGGTTTACGATATAAATATAGTACATCGAAGAAGCGGAAAGCACCCCACATATGAATCATAAAAATTATAGCTGTACATCACAAAAAAGGTTACATTGACTATTAAATTCTATGAAAAATGCTGTATAGGGTCGTATTTTATTTTTTTACATGTGCCGGCGTTCTCCTCTACTACCTATCAGCTTTTCCCCTTCAGTTCGCTGGTCCTTTCCGTTGAAAATTTCTGCATGTCCCTTTGTCAAATTTTTGTTTAATTTGTATCTATTCTTGTATGCACGTACGCTGTGTCGTCGCGGCGTGCTCGCTGCGTCGTCGCGGCATGCTCGCTGCGCAGTCGAATCGTCACGACATGGACAAAATTAAAAAATCTACTAACTACTATAAACTCATTTATAATTATCTCGATAAATGAAAATTTCGAGCCATTTGAAAGTCATTTATAAGAACCTCGCGATAGGCATTCAGGTGTAAATGTGAGGCAATTACTTTGTTCTCATATTCCCGAACAAGATTTTAATTACAGGGCCAATGAGATTCGCCAATTTCCCCCATTTATAAGTGTCTCGCCTAAATTAATTTCTAAAGGGACTATAATTCCCTAAAAGTTAATTAAAGGGCTAATCTAGTAGTTTAAATCCCGATTAAGTTCACGGTTGAGTGTTTATTTGAGAAATTGGTTTATTTATTATTTAATTATATCAATTTTAGGGAAATTAAGTTGTAGGTATTAATATTGTTGTTCCAGGAATGTTTTGCTTGAATATTTTGTTTGATTTTAATACAATGAACTAATATTATAAATGGCATTTTGGTTTGGTTGTTTGTTACTTCTTTTCACCCCAAAACTACTGAATGGGCTGAAATTTTACAGACAGGTAGTTATAGGCATAACATACGCTACTTTTTATCTCATAAATCATTGGGAAAGAATGACTCTAAAGCGTTTCCATAGAAATAAAGCGTGCGGAGCAGAGGGCAGAAACTAGTATTTCAATAAGATAGAAATCCTTATTGAAAGCAAAATATATCATTGAATGTTATATGATAAAAGTGAATTGAATTAAAATAAATATAAATAAACTGGAAACTGTATATTTTACGGAAATGAGCCTGTTAAGTAAATATCCCGATTAAATCGAGCAAGTAATCTACAATTATACTGTTGTTTCGCATAAAAACTGTTTAAATTGTACCCATTTGTGATTGGACCATTGGCACTTACCGCTCGTTCGTGTTAAAGTACTTGCATTCAGCCCAGGGATGTCGGTAAAATCGACATTAATAGCGAAAAATGTGTTATTTTCTAAAACAGCTGCGATGAACTGGCATATTTATGATATAACTTGCTGCTGCCCGTGCCTTCGCCCGCTTTTTATTGGGATTAAAAATAGCCTATATGTTATTCCAGGTCAAAAACTATACCCATACCAAATTTCAGCCTAATCTATTCAGTAGTTTTTGCGTGAAAGAGTAACAAATATCTATACATCCATCCATACAAACATTGACATTTATAATATTAGTAGGATTTAGGTACCAATGGTAAAGCCCCCAGAGGGTAAAAAAATATTTTTCTATCTAATTCTTTATATTATTTTTATCTACAAGATGAAACTAAAAATGTCAAAGAAAACATAAACAAAAACATAAAATCTCATAATAATTAAATCGTGTAATTATGATTTTTAGGAAACCCTCAGTAAAACCAATTATTTTCATGTTTTCAGAATAATACAGCGGTTGGCTACTACGCAAAACGGAATTTACTCTCTGTCTGCGGTCTTCTAATTACGTCAATTTCAGCGACATCTAAACAAGTCTCCTTCCTACGATGAAAGCTATGACTAGCTACAAGACAACCAATTATTCCGTAGACAATCCAACAACCCACAACAATTGGAACCATAATTAATTTACAATTATAAAGGGCATTTTATCAAGTTACGCAATAAATTTTAGGACTAAACGTATAACTTAATTCTCTTCGTAATTTTATTACCGAAGTCCCGGAAATTCGAACATAAGCCTTGGAATTTTCGATCCAGTAAGAAAACAGCCGCGAAAATCTTCTTTCGAGTTCGCGTAAACATCGCGTCGAAAAAATTCGTAATCGCAATTTGAATTAAATGAACTTCCCAGAACAAATGTTTGTTTTTAATTTAACACGCGCCGCCGCCGCCGATCGAGTTAAACAAAACGTGTTTGAATTAGAACCGATAGTTACAAATAACCGAGAAATATTGCATTCGAGAGTGCTCCATTGGGGCTCCATGATTCAATCGCATTGTTACAGTTTAGCTTGCGTAATGTGAAAATTGAGCTCTGGCACAGAAAAAATACGGGCTAGAGTAGTTTCACTCTATCAAGGCCGGCAAAAGTGAATCTGAGGCAGGCTATAGTACATTTTAAGTCGAAGCTTTACCGTTCAAATTGAGTTAACCAACGATATACTGTTTTAGTATAAAAATATAACCATTAGAGTGCACCATTTATTGTGTAACTGAATCCTGGGTAATATTGAGTCTAAATGCTCATCAATAGAGTTCAATTTAAGGAAAAATCTAAACTTTTTTAAGAATAATGCTTTTAAATGACGAATAAGGAAGTGGGTAGTAGCGAAGTACTTCGTTTCTCGAAGCTTATTTATTCAAGTGCTCCCTTCGTGAAGAAACAAGACTTTATTGTACTACCGTAATTTATGAGAGTTTGAACGAAAACATGGCAAGGAAATCTGTGAGGTTTGTGGACTATACGTCAGAATTGATTATTTCTCAATATCTTCGGTGAACCGTCTGAATTATCTTCGGTGACCTAAGTCTGATCTACTTAACTTACAGTATTGTTAGGTATAGTTTCTCTTTTATTCGTAAAATGAGGTGACTATCAAAAACACAATTCAAACGTATATTTTTTATTCAGACGAATTTTAATTTTGTAAAATCAAAGTTATTAAGTTAGGGGTTGGGTTCGAAACTCAGCCAAAAGGGTTCATATAGGTATTTTTGTTGCACTATTATATTGTGCTAGTTTCACAGGACCATAATTAATACAACTACTAGTACAAAATTGTCAACTTCTAATAATACCCACTTCCTTACACGGCTGAAAGCTATATAAATGTGCTAGTGGTTTCTTTTTCACTTCTTCCAGTATAGGACAAAAAATTTAAGTGAAGAGAATATCACCTTATTTCTTATTTGATATTAATAGTAACTATGTACATATATATAGTATAAAAATTGACTTGTCTAAGTGCTTATTTTTAAAGCCTAAACACGGCTGAAAGCTATATAAATGTGCTAGTGGTTTCTTTTTCACTTCTTCCAGTATAGGACAAAAAAATTAAGTGAAGAGAATATCACCTTATTTCTTATTTGATATTAATAATGACTATGTTCATATATAGTATAACATTTGACTTGTCTAAGTGCTTATTTTAAAAGCCTAAAGAAATAAAGTTTTAGATTTTGATTCTGATTCGGATTCTAAAGTGAGTAAACTAATTTTGACATATTTTTATACACCTTTGTGTTATTCAAGATAAAACCTAACAAGCTTACATAAAGGGAAACGAACTCTGTTAGTTGGATTTGGACTACAGGAGTATTTCCCATTCGGAACTGGACTACAAGAGTATTTCCCGTACTGTTAGCCCGTTCCTTTGTGCTCCGGTTTACGTTATAATGGTACATACATACCTCACCTATTATCCACGCAGTGTGCCTCAAAGGAGAATCCGATCTTCCATTATCTAGTATCTATCTAGCTGTGTTAGCCTGAAATTTACCGATATGTGACATATTTTTCGAACAAAGCATATTGCCGTTATTGCGAGAAACAGGGCTTTGGCTTTGCTTCTCTTTGGGCAAAAAAAAGAGAATGTAGCGAATGACATGTAAGGGAAGAGGGTGAAATCTGAAAAGTGAGTTAGGCTACTTTCAACTTGTTGAATAATTACGACTACCTACATTATATGGTAGGTGTAGGTACTAATGCGTAAGAAAGCGATCAGCAAATTTGGACCCTCGCGATGATATTTCATCGTCATACAGATAAGTCGAAAGTACTACATTTCTACTTATGACATACAACCATACCGTCCCACTAATATGCCAAGGCGTTTCCCTCTAAAATGGTAAAAAATACACAAAAAACAAGTAGATTCGGAGAAAATAAGCTGTGACGACTGACAGAAACTCCAGTGATTCTAAAAGGGTTCCGTTTTTTTCACTCAGGCGTACTGAACCGTGAAAGAGGCAATATGACGGCCCAGGGAACTTATCACCAGTCACCATTTCGTGGTCAAAACACCTGAAGGCAGTGAACTGAAAAGGTACACGTAGACTTTACCCGAGCGCACACCCGTCACTAATGTGAACATGACACAACACATGTCATGTTCAACGTGTAACTATCAAACAATAGTTACATTACATCATAAATTACCTCAAACATCCTTAGACCGTGTTTATTTGCTTTTGCTGACTCATGGACTTTGAAGTTGTCATTATCATCAATCGAGGAGCCAGCAATTTTGAGGCTTTGTCAGTTGTAATTTGACTCATCTAAGGTTAACGTACTGAACCTCAACTTTTACTTTAACCACAGTTTTTTAAATGTATCAACACATTCTACAAAGATTTTTGGTACAAACTGCTTAAATATTATGTACTTAATAACAAAATATTTAGATTTCCAAGGGGTCTTTATATAAATAACGATTTTGAATATTCCATTGATTCAGTACCAATCTTTCGATCAGCTTGCATCTATCTACACGACAATATAACAATGATATTTAACACTTTTTTCTCTAAGTACTCTGTATGTACATACATGCGAATCCAAGTCAGGGAAATATCTTGATGTTACTAAAAATTTAAGAAACGCTTGAATCCGGCAAAATATGGGATCCAAAATAGAGATTAATAAGATTAATAATCTTCTTTTTCTACATTTCTTGATTTATAACTGATACTTGTATACCTGTCAAATAATGTCAGATTTTGACGTTAAACAGTATCTTGTACCAGGTGAAACAGCACAAAACACTGCAAGTCATCGTTCGCTACATTACTCACACAGCTATGTCATGTTTCTGTATAGAAAGGAACGTTTTGACTGACACGCCTCAACAATCAGTCTATAGGTAAGCACTGCGATCAATCGGAAACATTTGGCTGTTTTGATAAATTGAGCTTGAGTTAGATTGTTAGAAATCCGTTTTTGGAAGCAAACGTTCAAGTAAGATGTAGGTTGACGACAGGATGCAGCAGTTAACAGCCAGTGTTAACGGAAAAAGTCGCTGATTTTGTATCCACAATGAATTCGTTGAAAATTGACTAAAATCCGCTCTGCGTAAAAAGTCTTAGTTGTTTTGTTTTAGCTAGTTCGTCAGAGTGGTTAGGCCAATTTTGCTCTCATAGAGCCACAAGTAACGTCTCATCTCGTCTACTTGCCGAATTTTATTTACACCAGAAACAAAATCGGTTTTTATGGATACTTATCAAGCCCTCGCGCTCCATCCCGGTACCTGGCTTCCAGGATCCAGGCTGGCCAGGATTCAAACCTACGATTTGTTTGGTTTTGCTAGCGTCTCATCGTGTCCTCTTCTTAGACTCAAAGTCGAAATTATTACAATATGATACAATAAAAAGAACTCCTATAAACAAATAGTACCTATGTAAAGTTGCAAACACGCAAACATTTGAGGTTCGCGGGTGTTATCATACCAAGACAATCGTAATTGTTCGCAAAGCGGCTGGCAAATTATACCTGGCAAGAAGTATGGCAGTCATAACGTCGGAATTACTATACAAATCGTGGTCGCGGATCCCTCTACCCTGGAAAAGACGAAGATAACAATGCTGTGAAAATAACCTGCGGCAAGACAATGTTTTTGAAGAGCTATTTTTGTCTCTTGAAAGGTCCTAAAGGTTACAAAGGAAACCCGTAGATAGCAAGTCGTAAATCTAGGTTACATGGGATAATAAAATACAATGTTGCAGATTTTTAGGGGCTAGGCTTCCGTAATACCCTTTGGGTTTTTAGCCTTTTCAGACTATATATGAGAGCTTAGACAAGCAAACAATTTATGCTAGAATCTATCGGTAAATCCTAAGATTTACCAATATGAGTTAGTAAAAGTTCGACCGGTTCTGTAATAATCGTTCATTTCGAACATTTACCACAACTTTCTTAGTCAATCTCAGGATTAACATACCTACCTCAAAAACATGGTAAATTTTGAATTTACATGTCCTAAGGTGTCTGATGTCGATGTTTTTATATAAAACCTAACAAAACTACTCTTGCGCAAATAAATTAAAACTCATGAAGACGTGAGTTGTGCGCGGGCGATGCCCTGGGCACGGCTAGTTAGAAGTGATGATGTTATTCTTAATTATTAATTTACTTTAGTGCACAATAAAATATAAATAAAACCTTTAACAAACAATTCATGGCAAAGGCGAGCTTAACCCTAAAAAAAGTTCTCTTCCCGCTAACCTTATTGGGAGAGAGAGACAAAGTTAAATAAAAAAAATATAAAAGTGGGTACATGTGCAAGTTACTCCTCTCTTCTTTCAAAGAGGTCTTATTGCATGCTCAAGCCAAGTAGCCGTGATGGGTGGTGGCTAGGCTACCAGTGGGTAAAGCACGGCTCATAGAAGGAAGTGGTCGCTACTTCCGCAGTAACTAGTCTATTTCATACTCAAATTATGTGAACTTTCTGTTATTCCATCCAACGTCCACATCCCCAGTCTAAAATAAACTATCCTATTCAAAACAATGACAACAGTATAAAATTCCAGCGCATTCCGTAAAAAGCTAAGCTATGTAGCCATTTCCAGCTAAGCAAGGGGTAATTCCGCACCAGAAGCATTTGTTACCACACTACATATTGTATGGGGCTGAATAATAGCCCACAACACACTTGGGGATAAATTTCATTACGACTTTATGTTTGAGTGCGAGAAATTCTTTTGTTGTTTTACTGAGATTTTTTATTTCATTTAAATTCGAGGGTACGCTCCTTTGTATTCACGGGTTTATTTTACGATCCCAAGGCTGTTTCCTTTTAAGGTGGAACGGACAATATAGAAACTTCGTGGATATTCCATAATAGAAAAATAAACAGAATTAATATCTTGTTGGTTGGTATGCGTGGGGTATTAGTTTCTGTGCTAGCTGTCGGAAAGAATCATAAACATTTATCCTTATACCCGTAATGAAACTTTTTGTGATGATTTAAAAAAGTTTCGATGATTTGTGTAATATCTCAAAAGTATAACATATTTTTGTAATAAATGTTGTCCACTTTTATTGATTTTGTTGTTATAAGAACAGGCCACTTATTAGCTTCATTTGAATTGAGAAATTTAGAATTGATTTATTTATTTTTTCGGTTTTGCTCGCTATTTAATGTCCAGTAACTTTTTTGTATCAGTTACGAACCACCATAACGTAGAAGGTACTTTAAGGACTGTGCACACTCTCCGTAACCGTGACGAGAACGTGATGCGAATTTAACGAAAGTGTAATCAAATTTTAAAAGTTTTATAAGGGCGTTTGCCTCATTTTGTTATGTAAGTTAGTCACGCACATTCTCACCGGCACCTATGTTGGTCTCTGGCAACAAACGACCTAGGTTGCGTTACGGCAAGCTCGCTTACTGTGCCCTGCTGCTATTTTATGGTGTCTTGTCTCTGTAAAATGTCTCTAAAAATTAAGAGTTAAGTTACGCGTCTACTGGATTGGAACCGAAGCATACTCAGCGTTAGGCGTCGGTATTTACAATATGCAGATTTTGTATTGTTTTTATGATCAACTAGCAGTTCCCCGCGGTTTCACCCGCACTAAATTCGCAAGCCGTATAAGCCGTAAATCTCCTATAGGAATTTGATGTTTTTCCAGGAAAAATGTAGCCTATGTCAAAAATCAAGCGGATTGGTTGCTTAGTTAGGGGGCGGGGCGTGAAGGAAGGACAGACAAACAAACACACGTTAGCATTTATAAATATTTGTTAGGATAGAATAGACCTTCGTATGACCACAATCTCACCTGATGGTAAGTGACGATGTGGTCGAAGTTGTGTCAAGATGGTCTAGAAGACACCTATTCACTCTTCTTGAAGACTCTGGTTGCATTTTGCCGGAAAAATACAGGGAGGCAGCGAGTTCTAATCCTTAGCGGTACGAATGATACAGGTATAATGGGATGCGATAGGGTGCGTCGCGTCGCGTCGACCGGTTTTGGATGTTAGTTCGTCAATAATGGTATTTTCAAAGCGATTTTTCGATGACGTCATCCGCAACAATAGACTCATAGTAACGAGGATTTTGTTGCGAATGACGTAATCGGCATAGATATTGATCTGTGGCATAGGTATCGGTAGATATGCCGATGCAGTACACGCTGTAGGTACCATAGTACTTATTAGTACAAAGCAACAAATCCTTACTGTGCGTACGCTCCGATACCGATCCAGTAGACGCGTAACTTTAAATCCCATTCTTGAATGTCCATTTTTGTGCTGTATGGCAGCGGTGAGTGTTTTATTGAAATTGTTAGGGCCGCCATACACGGACTGCTTGAAGCAGCCATTAGGGACTGCTTTAAGCTGCGATTGCATAGCAAACTACTGTATAGTGCGTGCATACATACGCGAAACCGCTCGAACAGTTGCGACTACTTCGGGCGGTCGATCGGTAAAGTTGTCGCCAGACATACACTGACTGCTCGAGCTGTCGACAGTCCACTGCTCTAGCGCTGTTGGTATCAACTGCTCTAGCAGTTATCATGGCAGCTTCAAGATGTTGACTATACCTGCAAGAACGGTCCGTGTATGGCGGCCCTTAGTCCTTTTTGCTGCACTACCTATACCTATACATAGCCTCTCTCTGCATCCATGAAGGATGATAAATGTAGTGTTTGTTTGTCGGCACTTACGTAGATGACTAGTTACGCCGATACGCGAACACCGAACAGATGTGACCGCGTTATTGGCAAACGTGTACATCAGCTTTATTTATGATTTACCTACTAGCCGGGCTTTCGCCCGCGTGTTATCGGGATAAAATATAGCCTATCCTATATGTTATTCCAAACTATACCCATACCAAATTTCAACCTAATCGGTTCAGTAGTTTTTGCGTGAAAGAGTAACAAATATCCATACATCCATCCATACAAACTTTCACATTTGTAATACTAAGTAGGATGAATTGTTCCATCGAAAAACCATTGTTTAGAGGAAAATAGGCCGAATGAAAATTATTTTCTTGTTTGATAACTTTGACCTATAAATACTTAATTTATTCGTTTTTATTAACCGACTTCAAGGAGGAGGTTCTCAATTCGACTTTATGTTTGTTAATTAAAATTTCTGTAACGGCAATACAGAAATTGAAAAAAAAAAGCATTTAGTCAGTTACCTCGCATCATACCTACATATGTAGATATAAGTAATGCGGTGCATTCAAAAACTTGTATCAGCTTTCGAATTATTCAAAAATTTGTACGCGCTTTGGTACATTTTATACAATAACTTATTGACATGTAAATCAACTTGATGAATAAATAATATTTCTGTTATTTTTCCTAAATGATTCTCCAATCCGAAATCAGGTTCCCAAATGATCTTACCGATATTCCATAAATAAAGACTATTACCAAAATATATTTAAATGGTGGGAACTGAAATTTTAGCTACATACACAATTTAATTTTATGGGCCAACGTAAACCCGTTATGGGACATACATAAATAACTCTATAGATTTGTTAGTTTTCTCCAAGTTATTAGTTTTTAATCCTCAAAATAAATAAAAAATTAACATAAAACAAGGTACTAGAGCCACGGAGGAGGCCACACGGAAAACGGGATTGAAGAGTCTCGTAGACACATCAAATCCGTTAACAGGTACAGAAAAGCTGAAACGAAGTTGTCAATCACCGCTAAGCGCAAGTCCTGCTCCGATATTTCAAAGAGCTGGGCTGGTTAGGGCCTAGTTAGGCAGGGGGACAATGCACAATACACGCCTATGCGAGATGTCAGCGCAGATCCCATTTCCCCCACTTAGAATAAGAAGGTATTAGAGTTAAAAAAAATTGGTAAGGTAAATAAGTGCCTCAGTAACTCAAAAGATAAAACCGAAAAGCGCTAGGTTAGGTACAGAAATTTAAAATTCCCTCTAGATTGATTGAAGTACCTTATTATCAGTGAAACCAAGCCAAAAGTAATATATTCTAATTGAAAACATAAAAGATCGAAAGATTCGATTCAATTTGGCCTGTATTGCCCTCCTCAAAACTTTCTGAGTCAAGTTCAAGTATATTGCTTAATAATAACTTAAACCCTTAAACATAATCTAAGTCAAGCCTGCCGTTATGAGTTTTGGAACGTATAATCATTGAGAAGTTTTTTTTCAGTTAAAAAGCTTACTCAGACCTTTTGTTTTCAAAAAGCAATAGAGTAAAAAAAGCAATAAAAACAAGAGTTATTTTACCGTCTCGCATACTCCTCATCGACAGCGACACCACAAACACATGCACACGCACGCACACATCTACAGGCTTTATCAGTCCACTGCTGGACATAGGTTACTGCCCCCTTAGTGGCTCTTCCAAGCTACCTCTATAGTGTTTCTGTGTGCTGGACATAGGCCTCCCCCGTACTACCGGTACGACGCCACAAATAGCGATCCTGAGCCGCCTCCATCCATCGACTCCCTGCGACCGCTACGATATCGTCGGTCCATCGTGTGGATGGTCTCCCATGTAGGGGGGATTTGCCAAGTTTAAATACTATACTCGGATTTAAAAACCTGGATTTTTTTTCTATACAAAACCCAAGGATTATTGTTGGAAAATATTTAACGACGTTGGTATCATCGAAGCAAAGCACTGAAGTTCGAAACAATTTTAGGTTTTGAAAGCTTTCATTCAACTGAACTCGGTCATTTTCAAATTCGAAATTAAAAAAAAAAACTGACACACGTAGGTTGATTTGATGTTCGAGTTTTAATTTTTGGTGAAACTTTGCTGTTACCTTGTTGTTTTCTGTTATTGTTATCAGTTTTTGTTATGTTTCCATTCATAACTTTGTTGACGTAAAATATTGGATTCTAAATGAGAGTATAGTTCGAACTTGTTTCTTTGATTGTAATTTTTTTTGTCAATACGTGAACAAAGTAACCTAATGTGGCCAAACGCCATTCCACCCCAAAGTTATAAGAATAAGAATAGATAAGATAAGAAACATTTTTATTGGTTCACAAAACAAAAATACAATAATGAAAAGGGATAATAGAGAAAAAAAATACAATGTGAGACCAAAAAGCTGCCACTCAGTGTGTGCTGCAGGAGCTCAGGGAGCAACTGCAGCGCTGGTCTTCCGTGACACCTTAGCGTAGAGCGCGTCACTGGCTTTGAACACACTCTTTACAATACAGGTAGTTAAGCAAATAACATAAATTACCTACGTGTTAAGTGAAATTTAATATAAGAATATAAGAAACCTAAGAATAAGAATGTTTTATTTGTAACTCAACTAACAAAAACAATTAACAATGTATTAAAAAAAAACAGCAAAATTTTTGCCTTGAGTCACAAACCGGTCTTTGTCTCAGCATGATTTCTCACAGATTTTCCCTTATCAAAACTAAAAGCTTAACTTTGAATGTGCAAGTGATTTTGACCTCAAACTCACCACTGACCTAGATCAAATCTGACGATATCAGATAACTTTGACTCTCGAAACCTCAATGGCGTCAACTTCGAAGGGAGCCTTATCGAGGAATCGAAGAGATGAAAGAAACAAATTGAAGGTCCTTAGTTTACTACACACAAGAAACGACATAAAAATGATGAAATGGTAATGAATGAATGAATGAATGAATGAACACTTTATTGTACTAGAAAATAAATACATTAATTAAAGATCTTATATCTAAACAAAAATGAACAGTACAAAAGGCGGCCTTTTCGCTGAGAGCGATTTCTTCCAGGCAACCCTGGGATGGAGAAGAAGATATAAGAAAAATTGGGTGGAATGGATTGGGTTGGAAATGGTGTGTTTGAATGACGTGACGTTGTTGACTACAAGTTTAAATACGTAAGATTCAAATACATATTATTATGTACTCGACGCACGAGATGCAGCAAACGCTTGAGGTACTTTTTTTGACAGTGGCTAAACGCAAGTAACGGTTCTTATTTGGGTGATTACTCGAAGATGACAGCGCACGAAATGCCACTAATCTTGTTTAGTATTTGTAGAAAACTGTCAAAAATAAAACAACTTTTAGCAACACTGGCGTATACTAGACCTCGCTCCCGTAAATATTTGATTTATCCTTGATAATTATCAAAAACAAATCTATTAATTGTAATTGTCGTCTGTCTCTTTCCTTTTTTACGGGTGAAATGTACCATTCGTAGCGACCATAATACCTTTCGCCGTGCGCTAAAATCAACCTTCTTTGCCCGTACTGACTGCACGAACGCTCGCTGTGTAACACGTTACACCCCGTGACGCCGGTCAGTACCAGTACCTTTAGAATTTATAAGCTCTAAAATTATTGGTTTGCCTTTCGCTAAATCTAAGCCGTGCCGCACTCCTAGGCTTATCTTAGAAGTTGACAATCAAATAATTCCACTAGATTATCTTAATTACTTTCAAACAAAGGCGGCCAATCAAATCACTTTCCAAGATAAGCTGGAGATAAGCCTTAAACTTTTATCGGTAAGGAAACTCAGCAAACTAAACTCTCTTCTACTTTTAGGGTTCCGTACCCAAAGGGTGCCAATGGGATTACCAAGCATTACCAAGCTTCCGCTTTCTGGCATCAAGCTGCATCTCGAGACCCATAATGCTTACAGCTGTTGCCAATTTAACAAATAAACTTGATTTTTTTGACGATCTGCGGAACCCTTCGCTTGTGAGTCTGACTCGCACATGGCCGGTTTCATTTTCCCATGCCGAGTACTCTTTTTGACGCCTATCGACTGCCATTTATATTATTTACGACATTTTACCGTTCGTGGTAATTTTTTACACGTCTTTATCATTCGACATAGCAATAAATTTGTTGTATTTACGAGTAGGTACGTCACCCACTTCAGGTTTGAGGGTTGCTATTAGAAAAAAAGTCCCCATTTTTTGTAATCGTGACTGAAAAATGCTGCTTATGTTTTACTCAAAGAAAACATTCATTGGCTTGTTGTGAGGGCTTACCATTTGAAACAAAAATGAAGTTATATTTGGGACTCAGTCCCAATATAACTTGTAAACAGGTTTTTTCTTGATTATTTTTAACGGTTAGTTTATTGGGTCTTTATTGTTCTTTGAAACGCCCATGAATTTCTGTATGAAGTTCATACTAGTTGTGCTCGCGACATCGCCTATGTATATATTTTACTTTTGAAAATAAACCTGCTATAATCTGCATCAGCATCAGCTACCAGTGTCAGTCCCGTCAAAATCGGTCCAGATGGTTCGGAGATTAGCAGCAACCAACGGACAGATAGCCGTTTACCGAGTATATAATTATTATGTAAGTATGAGTTTAGTAAAATGCTGTTATTTGACTTAAAAAACTCAGATCTAAGTGCTCATATACACGAGCGGCTAAGTGCCAACGGCAGAGTTAACTGTAGCCGTCGACACCTGTCGACGGCAGCCTTCGACGCGTGGACGGCTGCTATCGACAGTCGACGGCTACAGTTACCTCTGGCGTTGGCACTTTGCCGCTCGTGTATATGAGCCCAAGTCAGTCCAACTTTTTCAATTTTAAATACTAGTTCCAATTTGTTTAAGGTATATTATGAACAAATGATTTTATTACTCGTATATAAAACAGTCATTATTAAATAAAAATAATTTTAAATAATTATTTGTACATATAGATATTAAATAATCTGGACAGTCAACACAGCATCATCTAGCCAGCCCCGAGCTAAGCAGAGCTGGTTATTATATATGTAGGTACTAGATGACATAATACATATTTTATTATACATAGAAAATACCGAGAACACCAAAACAAATATTTGCAGATCGTACAAACATTTATCCCAAACCGGGAATCGAACCCAAAACCTCCGTCGCAGGCGGACCTTCGCCCGCCGCGCCACATCGGTCGTCTAGATACTATACATACTATAAGTAACTAGTCCAGTTTGGTTACCTAAAAGTAAATTCGAATTTATTGCACACATGGTAACTAAAGAGAATGCGACCACACACAGCTAGTAGCCGTAAAATTGTTTTATATTCTCCCGGCGAATGAAACTGTGTGGAGTGTGTGACTGTCATCATATTAGTCTTTATATCCCCGCCATGCCATCAGCGAATATTTCCAGGTAACGAGATTATAGCGAAACAGGTCACATTTGTATAATTGTTACTAGCTTCTGCCTGCGGCTTCGCACGCACTTTACCGGAATATAAAATTGCCTATGTCCGTCCCTGGGATACTGTTTAACCCCTTGCCAAATGTCATTAAGATCCGTTCAGCCGTTGAAGCGTGAAAGGTAAACAGACAGAGTTACTTTCGAATTTATTATTATTATTCATTTATTTCAGATCATAATATCCATAAAACATTAGGTACATATAATCACACTTAAAACTACATACAAAATAATAAAATTTATATAAAAAAAAAGTATGCATTTAGCTATTTTCCATGCCCTTGTCTCAATGCAGGGCAAAGGCAGTGCTCACTTTCTTCCATGTCTTTTGCTTTGGTTTTTTGGTTCCGTCATCTTCGGCTGCAATTTTCTTCATAATTTTTACTCGTAGTCTATATTATAATTAAGAAAATTAGAATATTTTTACCATTTCATTAAACCAATACTTTCATTACGAAAGAACAACGTTTCATCCCTTAACAATGACAGTCTTGTTGGTTTGTAAATTTAATAAAATACTTTAATTTTTAAGATAACTTCTATCATTGAGGGGCATGCATTATCATAAACCCACGCTAGCAATACTGGGCGTGCACGTTACAAAGCTTAACAGCTGCCAATTACTCTCAATTATTTTAATCCATTACCCACTTCGTTACCGCAATCTCCTACCCAGATTATCGTCCTTTGTTTTTGTCCCAATCATTATTGATTCAGTTGCCCATAGAGTCCCAAGAGAGGCCATGCCCACCGGATTACAGACCCTTATTATTAGCAATGCTAATGAGACCCTGAACAAACGATTTTTAAGTACAACTGTCGTAAACGCGCTTCTTAGAGGTTGGGTAATTTTAGAGAGAGCTCTTTTATGGGGACGATCTGGCCAGTTTATATCTTGTTATGAGAACTTCTGCAGTAGTTTTTGGAGGTGTTTTCGCTACTTTATGGCAGTAATTTCGAATGCTCACCATATCATCTGTATAGAGTAATATAAGAGCAAGGAAACTTTATTACGGTGATGTCGTACTCCGTTAAAGCTCGCTATGAAATTAAAATTCACATTAGGATCCCCTTTGTTTTAAAGACCAATTTAGTGCAAAATGCTGTTTGGAGATCTTTATGAATTTGGTGTGCTTCCTCCAGTATGTTCAACTTAATTCGGGCTAATTTGAGTTAGAAATCTAAAGGTAATGACCGGCGTAACTCAAAACACAAACTTAAAACTCAAAGTGCTTTATTTCCTTCAGGCCTTACAGGACTCTTGGACACGTCACAAAATTTAAATTACATCAGTAAAATTGAAAAATAAAGTGATCACTTAGATTTTTTGTTCACTTCAATCTTTTTAATGTAAAGTAAAGAAGCGAACAAGAAACCTTTACCTTGTTGGGTTGTTCGTTTTTGAGTTGGAGCAAAACTTGTCCCAAGCGTTGCTTACAGTCGCTAGCAGCTAAGGGGGCGTAATGTAACGTACCATGCTCGCTGCAAATTGTACATTACTCCCTGTAACACCGGTTAGTATCCGGCTTATGATTGGCAATAAAACCTGGGGGCAGAGTCTTTTTGACGTTAGTAACGAGACGTGATGGACCGACGACATCGTGGCGGTCGCAGGGAGTCGATGGATGGACGCAGCTCAGGACCGCTATTTGTTGCGTCGCCGCGTCGTATGGGGGAGGCCTATGTCCAGCAGTGGACGTGTATGGGCTGATATGATCAACGAGACGTGATCTTGACGAGACTGTCAAGATCACGTCTCGTTGTCACTTTGAAACAAATTTGAATGCTTTTTGCATTGTAGATGATAGAGACGCGGTATCAAATTCTATAGAAAAAGGGATTTAGGCAACAGTTCGTCATTCCAAAAGAGTTTTTGGAATGGTTGGAAAACTCTTGCGGACTTGCGGACTCGTGCGGACAGAGAACTACGCAAATCCCATACAAAAAAGAGACATCACGTCTCGTTACTAATGTAAAATAGACTCGTTCCCCCGGATTATTCGCCTATTAATCCAAAATTAGTTTTTCACTTGAAAATACATGCAGGTATTATCCTAACTAATATCATAAGTAGTAAGCAAGTAAGAATATAAGTAGAGAGTGAATGTTCTAGCTGGGCTTTCCTGATACACCTTTGGCCACATCGTCACTTAGCATCAGGTGAGGTTGTGGTCATACGAAGATCTATCCTTTCCTAATAAATATTATAAATGCGAAAGTGTATTTGTTTGTCCTTCCTTCACGCCCTAACTAAACAACCAATCGACTTGATTTGTGGCATAGAGTTAGTTGAAAGGATGTAAAGTAGGCTACTTTTTGTTCTGGTAAAACATCAAATTCCCATGGGAGGGAAAAATACTTTTTTACCCCCTAGAAATGTGAAATTAGGATTTAACGCGGGTGAAACCGCGGCGTACAGCTGGTAACCTATAATCGAGTACAAAAATACACGTAGCCCATTAAAATTCATCAGTACATTTGTAGGAAATGGTGTGGAAGTAATTATTGACTCTGTTTCTGTCATTTACATAATTAGTAGGTAGCTATCAAATATTCAAATTGCGTATATTGCCTTTAAAATTACACGTTTGGACGGGTAGGACCAACATTTGCGTACGGACGAATAAAAAAGCTTAGATATAGCAAATAAGCCATGTAAATAAATGTATGTACGTTCGTAAGGACGTAAAGGTCTTTAGCAAACCCATGATCCAAGAAAACAAGGTCTGCTCTTTCGGGAGTGGCTCAAGGTGACGTCAGTGTCCAGTTACCACTTTATTTCAACAAAAAGTGGAAGTTAGGTATCAAATGTGATAATAAGGGTTAATTGAAAAATCAATAAAAAAATTACAATCGTCAATATGTTTGTTAAAATAGTCAAAACAGCGTTAGTTAAACACGAGTCAATGTGATAAATAAAATGATGTGTTACGATTTTACGCTACTGGTACCACCAGACAACGGATTCGTATTCTCATTCGCCGATGGCATCGATAACGTAGTCTTGAGCCACCCACCTGACCATCGTTTCTCGGAAGAGGATACATTGTTTTCTTATAACAAGCTAGCAATGGGTGACTTTAAGACAGATATTGATGAAATTTTTTTAAAAAGGCGTCTAACAATTGAGGGATTCCGTTGGGTTGCTCAACGAAAGCAACATGAAGTTAAGCTTCCTTGGTGGTTACCTCATTGCTGGATCGTGACTCTTTCATACAGCTTTTTCTTCCAATCCGCGTTCTACGTCCTTCAGTGCTTTATTTCTGGAGTTTAATAGGTAAACTATTAAATTGATGTCTTCAGTCTGCACTGCACGGCCACAGAGGAGGCCAGACAAAAACGGTACTGAAGAGTCTCCAAGAGGCATCAAACCCGTCCCAGCAGCAAGCTGAGACAGTTGTAGTAAGCTGTCAATCACCAAAAGTCCAGCTCCGGTACTTCAAGGAGTTTGGCTGGTTAGGGCCTGTTTAAAAGGGGGTTGTGTAAAAGGGGGATAATGCGCAATACACTCTCATGCGAGATGTCAGTGCAGATCTGAGTTCCCTCACTTTGAATCGAAATTATTAAATTGATGTCATCAGAATTAGGGTCAGTCGTAATAGTTATGTTATACGTTCTTGTTCTAATTTTTAATTAGATAAAACACCGCCCCGTGTATACTGAAGAATTTTCTCATTCAAAAATAGAACGGTTGCAATTCCGACTCAGGGCTCAGAAGACGTAAACCCCGGAAGCAAAATCGAATTGCTAGTCCTTCAAAAGCCCAAGACGAAAAAAAATACCTTACCCAAACTTACACAAGTGACAGTAAATAAATGCCTGTAAAAAGCCGCGCGAGGCAACCGTATGCCAGTAGTATTTCTTCTGCAAGTCCCGAGCTGATAAAACGACGGTCAGAGGTCCGTCTTATCTCACCCCGATGATATTTCAAACGGGAAAATAGGAAAGCCCACTAAATCTACTCTGAATTTCGTTACATTTATTGATTTAGATTTGTGTAGTGTAGGAGAAAGTGTTAGAAAACTACATGATCTAGTCCTAGCTTATCAATTAATTTTCATACATTGCCTGAGTTGAGTACTGAGTGAGTGTTGTTGAGTACTCATGATGTACACGTCCATATCTGAGGCCTCCATAGCGCAGCGGTTGAAGGTCCTCCTGCAACGCAGTCGTGAAATTGATATCCGCTTCGGTACAAATGTTGTACGATCTGCAGATTTGCGTTACGAGGGTTCTGTGAGTTTCCTATGTATGTAAAAAAATATCTATCTGTATAGGTAATTTATTGGATTTCGTTTATCAGTTATCTAGTACCCATATCAAAAGCTCTGCTTAACTTGGGGCTAGATAAAGCTGTGTGAATTTTCCAGTATTATTTATTATTTACTAGCTACTGCCCTTCGCTCGCGTTTTATCGTGATATAAAATATCCTATATGTTATTCCAGGTCCCAAACTATACCAATACCAAATTTCAGCCTAATGGTTTCAGTAGTTTTTGCGTGAAAGAGGAACAAACATCCATACTGACAAACTTTGAAATTTATAATATTAGTGGGAAGTAGGATGTTGGATACCGCCTATAGCAGCGGGTGGCGGGATGACGACAATGACTGTAAATGCTGTAGCTGGGCAGTGAATGCGTTAATACTACTTGCAGACAAGTCAATGTCTCTCATCTGAGTTTTAATTTAATAGTCAGGTGAATTTCGTCATTCAATTAATTTGATTGTATTCATTGGTTTGTATCTACCCGTTTTATGTTAACTTGATAAATCTTCCACAGTATGCAGGTTTTATTCCATTAAACTATATATATTCTATTTGTTTATATATTTTTAATAAAAGCATATAATTATAAACATGAAGTAAGTATACTGACGCACTTATTTCAATGAAGTATTTAGCTTTTGCGTGGACTATACAGATCTTAAGAAAATAATAGCAGAAAGTTATACCGTGAACGAACAATAAACAATTTCTCCATTATGCTTCTCTTTTCTGTGAATTTATGATGAACGAACAACGTTTATTAACCTAATTAAAAGTTTACGGGAGGTACTAAATATGATGAAAGTGAAGCTCCGTTGCCTCTCGGTCTATGTAAGTCTATCAAATAATGGGAATCTGCCTTATTTTGGGACCCTTGATGGATTTTGGTACCTACATTATTGCGTTCAATAGAGCCAATAACTCCGGGCCAGATTTCTCTTCAAGATAACTTACTTACCACATTTCGAAGCCCATGGGAAAAAACATTTATTACTGCTAAAGTATTTTTCTACAAATGTAGGTCTACATTTATCTATTGAGCATATTCGTTACGTTTTATCTAATCTAACAAGATTTACTTAGACAAAACAATAATTTCGTATTCGAGTCACTTCGGAAACGCTCGGGTGATTTCGGGAGTGATAAGGGCGCGCTCACAACTTGGCAAAGTTATTATTCACAGATTTCGTTTCAATAAACGTATAGTAATAATTTATAGGACTTATGACCGCTTTAGTATCGTATGAGATCCGGGGCGAAATATCCTTAGAAAATGCTGTAAGGAGAATCCCATTAACGTTATAAACGTTTGGTTTTTGTTACCTCTTCACGCCAAAACTACTGAACGGCTTGGGCTGAAATTTTGTATTCAGCCCAAGCATATATTGACGACCGATGTGGCGCGGTGGGCGCGGCTACGAAGTAGGAGGTTGCGGGTTCGATATCCGCCCTGGAACAAACATTTGTTCCGGGTGTTCTAGGTTTTTTCTATGTACCTATGATAAACATGCCTATCTCTGTAATATATCAGTCATCTATCTACCTTTGGTAGCCATACCACAAGCTCTGCTTAGCTTGGAGCTAGATGATGCTGTGTGGATTGTCCAGCATTATTTATTTATTTATATTTATTTTATATGTAGGTCTGGACCTGGAATAACATATAGGCCACTGTTTATCACAGAAAAATGCTTGCGAAACCGCGAGCGGAAGCTGGTGTGGTGACTTGCTGAATGCGTCTTATGCCTCATCCACGTCCACTGCTGAACTGGCCTCCCCCAAATGAGTGATTATGGTAGAGCCTTCTTTGTATTCAACGTCACTTTGTATTGAAATGCGTAAATCATTTGAAATCCACTCCTTCAATAATGTTCCTACCTACGCTATGTATGACGATGCGATGTCATTATTGTCTATTCTACCTTAGAGAAGAATCCCTATGTTAGGGGGGCTGGTACTTAGAAGTAAGTATTGAAATTACTTCAATATCATTCTGTGACAGATGTGCAAACACAAGGCTTATTTGGAAATACAAGGCCGTTGTTTCAAAAGACAGTAGACGGAAAGACACGTTCATAATAAGCAGCATAATAAGTTATTTCGTATATTCTTTGGGTAACAGATGTGACATGATTTGAATTTCTATCAATGTTATGCGTATTTTGTGCTCAGTTTTGCGTTTCAAAGTTGCGTTCAAAATTTCTGAAATTTCCCGTAAAATTCCAGTAGTGAATTCTGACAGGACTTATTTTTTTTTTTTATAAAATTTCACTTAACGTAGGTAATTTATGTTATTTGCTTAACTACCTGTATTGTAAAGAGTGTGTTCATAGCCAGTGACGCGCTCTACGCTAAGGTGTCACAGAAGACCAGCGCTGCAGTTGCTCCCTGAGCTCCTGCAGCACATGCTGAGTGGCAGCTTTTTGGTCTCACATTGTGTTTTTTTTTTTCTCTATTATCCCTTTTCATTATTGTATTTTTGTTTTGTGAACCAATAAAAATGTTTCTTATCTTTCTTATCTTTTATCTAAAATGCGAGTATCAAATTGATAGAAAGTATGAAATAGTAGAAAATTCCATATCACAAACCAGTATTTCAGTAGCTGTTCCGAACGAACAAAAGTTCAACATTGTTCGGTTTTGTTTTCGCGTTATGAAATAGTTTAAAACTCTAGGACAAAGCACCTTTATCTCACAGCAAAAAAATGAGCATTCAAATATGGCTCGTAATTTTTAGATAGTGACAGAATATGACATTTGGGACAAAGTGTCTGAAGATTTTGTGTCCCTAATGTCGTCAAGCCAAAATAGCAGACAGCGCGTAGTAAGTAAGCTTGCCGCAACACAGCCACTCGTCCGTTTATGAATTGCTTACCACTTGGTGCTTGCAAACGAGGACCGCTCGCTTGAATTCATTTGGAAGATGATGCGGCTCTCTGTAGACTGCGTGAGCAAGCGAGCTAGTGCTAGCTGTCTCCGTGTGGGCAGCATGCGGTCAGAGCACGCTTTGAGGCTGTTGATGTGCGGGAGCGTAGAGTCCTATGTATGCTACAACCATGCAGACCGCGTGGTCAGCGAGCCAGTGCTAGCCGTGGCCGCGTGGACAGCATGCGGTCAGGACGCTTTGAGGCCGTTGCTGTGCGGGAGCAGAGAGGTCTATGTATGCTATAACCATTGAACATTTCTCTTAATTACGTCATGGACATCCACGTAAATGGAGGCGACCTTGCTTTGCTATGTGCGTCTGAAAACTGCGTCACACACAGGGAGCATCCGGTGCCTAGACCTTAGTAAGAGCAGTTATAATTTCGACACGGCACAATTTCCGTGAATTTACATTCCTTGAAAGTATCAGAGAAATTCTCCTCTAAAACTTCGTTGCCAATTTAAAATGGTTTTAAGAGTAAAAAATATCATGACTTAAAGAACCGTGGTCGGGAACCGATCCTGACAGTGCGCTGCGGGCTATGAAATCATTTCTGACAGCAGGACTCCGTTGAAATAAAATAAAAATCATGTGAATCTGAGAAAAATTAACTCGTTATAAAGACGATGTTGTCTCGTTGTCTCTCCCATTTTTATCGAGATTCTTGAATGAGATTTGCTACTTTATTGAGCCGTAGGATGCCCTAGATCCAATGTCACCGTTTGCTGCCAAAACGGAGATCAACAAAATACCTATATGTATTTTGTTGATCTCCGTTAATACCTATTGTGTGACATGACGGCTCCGGAACTCGGTTTAGCGCTTGAACCGGATCAACTTTATGCTGGTAAAATGCGCTGAACTCGTTTAAACCGCTAAACCGACTTTATCTTATACTGAACGCATTTGTTGCAACGGTGAATTTTGACCTTAATCGAGCCCGCGCTGGCCGTATCCGAATAACCCTATAAAAAATAATTTGACTGTTTTGAAAAAAACTAATGTGACTACGAATCCCTTAGTTTTGAACTGTTTTTTAAGTTTTGCGGCATAAATACTAACAAAGATACGCTGGGTAACATAAAACCTCATCCTTTTTTCGAAGTCGGTTAAAAACCCGTTAACGAATTACCTAATCACTTGTAATAACCAGAACCCAAAAATAATGTTTAAATAAAATGTTCCTACTAGAAACCCTGCTAGAAACATACGCAAAAATTCCGTCCCCAAGCATCGCCGAGGCAAAGCTCCATCAAATCTCTAGCCAACAAAGATATCGAAGACTCAACCGATATCGAATAGACTCAATCGATATCGAATAGACTCAAAGCAATTGGTATGCAATGGGATCGATTCTAAAACTACTAGGTACTAGATTATTTGCTGTGACGATACCGGAGTGTAAATGAAGGAATCGAGACATTTGTCTGCACTGAATTATACTCTCTGTTTGCTCTCGTCGATTTTATTTAGGTAGTCTACAAAATGTGTTTACTTTCGATCTAAAGATGTGCGTCATGATTCGGGCATATGTCGCCGCTGGGTCGTAGAATTAGCCCTTTTGAAGAATTGCTAGGCCAATAACAAACGGGGTATTTCAATTAACTGCCTATGCCGATTGTTGAAAGATCAACGTTCAAAAATATCGCTAAACGGCACTTAGCAATCTTGTCAAACATGACTGATACAGATAATATATTACATGGATATTATATTACATACATAGAAAATACCCAGAACACCCGAGACAACTATTTTCAGAATGGAGTTCTTATGTCATTTGTTTATTAAATGGTGAGTTAATCAAAGTTTAAAATACAATATAGAAAAAATCATGTTTGAATAACAAAGTTCCCAACTTTTGTTGGGAACTTTGTTATTCATTATAAATGCCTTTCACGTGCCGTCTCGTAATCTTCGGTAAAAAAATTTGATACAAAGTTTAGGATTCAGTTTGGCCCCTCCAAAAGCGGTGAGAAAGGTATAAATAAATATTGCTGGACCATACACACAGCGTCACCTAGCCCCAATATAAACAGAGCTTGTACTACTACACGACTGCCCAAAAAAGGAGAGCAATGTTTTCAAAAATGACTGTCTCAAAATGAACGCTGATTTGTTGGGAATACATATGTATTTCATTTGACAAGTTGTCAAATGAAATAAGCATTCCCGATAACTTCCAATGTTGTCCTGTCTTCAAGGTTAAGTAATGATAACCTTCGTTAAATCGTCTCAAACACCAATCCCCAGTAAAGGCCCTTCAAGAAATTGCCAACTCCAGCCAACTCAAAACTCTGAAGCCCCCTATAACTTGTTGGTTACCTTTTGATAACAATTTGATTTCCATACACCTGACCGGAATAAAATTAAAGTTATATTTTATCTGGACACTTGAACTTTTGGGTAATATTGAGTTTATCTTCGAAGGACCTTTTAAAGAACGCATATATTAACTTTAATTTTCAATCAAATTCGGTGAAATATTTTCGACACAGTCCGGTATAATTTTCATTTCAGAATTTATCGAGATGTCTTCCACAAAATGTTGCGATTTTACTGGCTGTTGGAAAAGAGCATTGAACATTTTGAAAACAGGAACAATGGCTTTGTCATTTTCTTCTTCCTAAAACGATTACTTCGCTTAGCTTTACAATTTTTTGGAGAACAGTTTTCGGGACGTGTTGATGCGATAACATCAACAATAATTTAGGTTAAATTTCCTATCACATACCAGATATTTTTTCCCCAAGTACGTTTCATTTGGAAACATTCTCGCATGAAAGACGAAATAACGAGAATGTTCTATGTTCGGCTGTAGGTATGTGTTTTATTATGTGTAGGTATGTGTTTTTTATGTTTTCCCGCCTATTGTAGACCGATTTAGTGATTCTTTTCATTTTGTATAGATAAAGATGCCGGGTGGTCCTATATAAGTTTTATTCCCGACAGGAGAGATTACTATTTATTCCGCAGTAGGTACTTAAATAACAGAAATATAAAATAACTCTCATTTGGTTTTTAGTTTTTGAAAAACCTACTAATCATTTTTCCTTTACATATTATGTGCACGTTATCTAGCTTTGCGGTTCATAATATATTTCTTTTAATTTTCAATTATTGAAATACCTTTGCTAATGGATTGTACTTATATTTCCGTTAAAATTATTCCTTACATGTAAGTAGGTACGGTACATAAAAAACGTATAAACTAATTATTTATTTCTGTTTCAGGTAATACGACCTAACCTAACTTAATCGCTCTAAATACGACCGAACGATTCACACGTGAGTAGTGTATTAACATAGCTTTTAGAATTAGCAAGTTTAAACATGTGTAGAGCTTTCAACACTGGCAAGAACCCTAGGGGAATAGGGACTAGTTTCTCAACCGGCAACAACAGTTGGAATGACATCTTGGAGCTCTTGATCAAATTGGGCTTGGAAATAATGAAGTGATGTCATATTCCATAGTTTATTTTTATTAGTGACAGTTTCACTTGCCACGGGATAACACCATAATTTCTATGTATGTATGTATATAAATCTAAATTATATTATTTTTATTATAAATCTAAATTATTATTAAGATCCGAACCAAACGTTTTCGCTCTACTTTCATTATAAGTACCGGTAAAGAGTGGAACGAACTTCCTGCTTCTGTTTTTCCAGTAGAGTACAATCTAGGAGTCTTCAAATCCCCAGTGAATAAGTTCCTTCTGGCAAAACGTGCTCCATCTTAGGCCACATCTTCACTTTCCCGAGTGAGATGGTGGTCAAACGCTTTACCATTATCAATAATAAAAAAAAAACTATCCTACTAATATTATACATAAATGTCAAGTTTGTGAGTCTGGATGTATGGATGTTTGTTCCTCTTTCACAACATCAAGGCTACAAGTACAACTAATAAAACAATAACTTTATCATGCACACGTGCAGCGAAAAAGGGCACATTTGAATTCGAAAAAGACGACAGACGAGAAATGGAGGCAGAAAAATTGTAAACTTCTGCGATTTGCTCCGATGATACCAGTGTCCTAAAATATTTTCCACTATAATACTTACTGGTTTTGTAATATCTTTGTTCACAAAATATATCTGGCATTCTAGATCGAGAAGGCATAACGGGGTAGACAGTTTTTTGAATGTAGACGATAAACATATTATGAATTCCCTCGCAGTGTGTCCTCTACTTATTTTGGAGAAGCTGTTAAGGATTATTGCTACTAAGGCCCGTATTATAGAAGCTTGCTCAGTCATTGATCTACGATCGAGTAATTATATCAAAAGCGTTACTCAACCATGGATTGATGACAGGAAGTTTTCATAACACAGGTCTTAGATTTTGAACCTCGATCCTATTGATTTTGCTTAAAGTGTAGGTTGAGCTCAATTTCAAGGCAGTACTATGGCGCTTATTAGGAGGCCTATGTCAAGTAGTAGCATAGTAGCACCTGATGATGATGATTAAGATTGAGCAACGGTATAACTGTGGTGGCCGTGGGGCCGCGGCTTACGAATATCGACCCCTCCAACTCAACCCGTGGATGTCGTAAGCGCCGACTAAGGGAACCTACCAGAAGAAGGGCAGCAGCTTCCGTCTGAGTATTTTTCAACACCAACACTGCGATCACTAATCCGCCTGCCAAGCGTGGTGATTGTGGCAAATCCCCCCTACATGGGAGACTATCCACTCGAAGGACCGACGACATTGTAGACATTGTAGCAGGGAGTCGTTGGATGGAGGCGGCTCAGGACCGCTATTCGTGGCGTCGTCGCCGCGTCGTTTCGGGGAGGCCTATGTTCAGCTGTGGGCTGATGATGATGATAACTGTTGTTTTGCCTTAACTAAGATTAGTTTCAAATGCATAATGGTTGTGTCGTTTTTTCTATTCTGCCAGATATGGAATGAACTCTCACTTTTTTAAGATATTTTATTTTCAAAAAAGTTATAGTCACTTACATGAGAATACTTGACTTTTCTCATTTAAATCACATTTATAAATGAAACATGACTTGATTTCCGATTTAATTCTTTACTCAAACCAAGTAATGATTATGTTACTTACTTTCAAATACAAATTTAACTTCAAATGATCTTTTTTGCGATCACCGATCCGCCTGACAAGCGTGGTGATTATGGCAAATCCCCCCCTACATTGGAGACCATCCACACGATGGACCGACGACATCGTAGCGGTCGCAGGGAGTCGATGGATGGAGGCGGTTCCGGACCGCTATTTGTGGCGTCGTACGGGGGAGGCCTATGTCCAGCAGTGGACGTGTATAGGCTGATGATGATGATGATCTTTTTTATTTATTTATTTTTATTATTTATTTAATTACCCTCCAAATGATACGTACAAATTGTCTGTTTATGCTTGTAATTAGTTCATAGTCTGTAATTATTTTGAATACGTACGAATATCGACCCCTCCAACTCAACCCGTGGATGTCGTAAAAGCCGACTAAGGGAACCTACCAGAGGAAGGGCAGCAGCTTCCTTCTGAGTATTTTTAAACACCAACACTGCGATCACCAATCCGCCTGCCAAGCGTGGTGATTATCCCCCTACATGGGAGACCATCCACTCGATGGACCGACGACATCGTAGCGGTCGCAGGGAGTCGATGGATGGAGGCGGCTCAGGACCGCTATTTGTGGCGTCGTACGGGGGAGGCCTATGTCCAGCAGTGCACATGTATGGGCTGATGATGATGATGATGAATTATTTTGAGTATGTAGCTTTTGTCGTAAATAAATAAATAAATATAGTAAAAATGTTTAAAAAAAAATTACGATCGAAAGTGCTTAAGACCTCCTAGTACAGAGTTGTAAACCGGGGGATTTTCATTAGTTTGTTCCGGAAAATTGACACTCAGATTGATACCCAGCAGTTTCCATGAAGGGATGGTTTGGCAATAAATCTTGCAACGGTTATTTTTCACATGTTCCATACGATTTTTCTTCGCGAGCTTTGGTATTTTTATACGCTGAAATGTTTGCGGAACTCAAAGCGGGAGTTAAAAGTTTCAAACAAGGTTTGAAAATTTACGACAGGATGGAAAAAAAAACTTTTGAAAATATGAATAAAAATAAATTTCGTATCAGAAAGGCTACTTAATAAAATCAATACTTATAATTAGAGTGACTGATAAGTGATAACACAAACTGAAGAAGCTCGGTTTCATCTGTTGTTTTGTTTTGAACGCCATTTATCTTCAATTTGCAATTTTCTACTTTTAGCGAAAGGAAAGAGATCTATCCCCTTCTATAAGTCCATCTCCAACTCCGCGGGTCCACACTACTGTCCCAAGTGTGAGTGGACGCATTTAAGACCAAGTTCCGTTTAGCAAGCCACATAAAGGCTCATGATAGAATTTGGACTCAAAGGGTGCCGTTATCGAAATCGATTGGAGGCCAAATGAAATAAATAAATAATGCTGAACAATTCAAACAGCGTTACCCAAGCTAAGAAGAGCTTGTGTACTAGATGACTGATATATGTACATACATACTTAATACAATAGACAGATCGATCATTCATTACTTACATATGTATATACTTGCTGACGCATTGTTTTCGATTTAAAAGGTAGGCTTGATAAATATGGCGTGTTTTAAAAAACGGTAAACCGACTTGAAATTCCCTTATTTTTACACTGTTTTAGTTTTGCGGGATAAATATGAATCCCCTTGGGATAAAATAGTAAGGAATTTTCAGAATCGGTCCATAATTGGTGGAAATATCGCGTAATATACATACAAAAAAAACATTCGAATTGAGTACCTCCTCCTATTTTGAAGTCAGTTAAAAAGTGACACGTCATTTGTATTCCAAATTATCAGAGATCTAATTATTGTTCTTATAGTAATGTTTTGTGGTTATTTCTATCTCGTGTGACAACTTATTTATGATGAACTAGCTGCTGCCCGCGCCTTCGCCCGCGTTTTATCAGGTTTAAAAATAGCCTATATGTTATTCCAGGTCGCAAACTATACCCATACCAAATTTCAGCCTAATCGGTTCAGTAGTTTTTGCGTGAAAGAGTAACAAATATCCATACAAACTTTAACAATTACACATTGAACATTTATAATATTAGTAGGAAAATTAGTGTTGTCTTAATCCAGATCTAGACCTAAATATTTACAAAATTTTTGTCCGATCCGTTCAGTAGTTTTAGCGTGAAGTAGTAATAACATTATACAGTGTGAATCGTTTTTTGCTTCCATTTGGAATGCGACCTAGAATCAGTTCATTGAACGCATTAGATATCTTAACACGTTTCCACCCCACTATAAAAATACTTACACAAACCGCGACAGGAAACCGCAAATCTATACCCAACACATATGAGTGTGGACTATTAATAGGGTAATATATTAGTTCACATTCAGCCTGCTATAGTAGGCTAATAACCCATTTCCACTTCCTTGGTGCACTTACCTGATAGTTATATGGCCAATGCTTACCTGAAATGGTTCAGGAGTCAAGAAATAAAGAAGAAAATGATCGAGAACGATTATTTTACGTCACGTTATTTTACCGCATCTTAACACGTTCCCTGTTCATAAGCCACCGGTGGTGCATTTTGAAATTCTCACTGTACGTGCATGATCCACACTTGTAAGGGCTCATGCCCAATATGTGGCTCATGCATGTACGTACGGTGAGAACCTAACCTAACTGAAAACCAGCGCAGTATAGGACATTTAATTGCCTAATGCTGATAGGGACCCATTTTACCCTATTTTTATTAGATTTTAGTAATTGAATATTGTGTTAATTTTAGGACTTAAAAAAATTTCATAAATTAATTTTATCTTTAACTTAAAAATGCAACACTAGCGGCTCATGCACAGGGAACATGTTAAATAATTATTACCGCATCATTCACATTAATAAGAACGATGCGGGACTTTTTCCAGGACCTTTGACCAGGCAGGGAAGCAGGCTGATGGGTCTAATATCATTAAGAGTGGACGGTTGGTTATTTTTGGGTATAGGTTCTATCACTGCAACTTTCCAAGAATTGGGGAAGACACATTCACTGATAGACTTATTTATGATACTAGTAATAGAAGAACGAGACTGGGGAAGAGAGAGAAGTAGCATGTCTATAGATATACCATCAATTCCCAAGGCATTTGAGTTAAAACTTTGGATTACTTTGAGTACTTTAGTCTCACTGACAGGTTGAAGCGATAATGTATGGGGGCCATGTCGATGGAATTCAAAGTATGTGAGTTGTGAAATAGAAATCTGGCCTGTGCCAGGAACATTAAGAATCATATTAATTATAACAGAATTCCTAACATTATAACCAACCAATATAGAAACAAATCAATAAGCTCGTCGATCGTTTGACGCAGAAAAGTTGGAAGTTTTGGTGCATTGGTTTTATGAGAAAGCACCGAATGTTCACAAACTAATACTAAGAAGTTACAAAAGCACTTGTACCTGAAGCGCGGAGAAGCATCATTGAACTCCCTGAAGCGCGGAGAAGTCCCTAGCTATAACGTTCTTTTGATACGAAACAAATTTTTATTTAAAAAAAAACAACTAAATACATAGGTCCATAGATCTTGTCGTAGCCAAATAAAAGTTAAATAAACAATTGAAAAAAATTCTTATTTAAATAGATAATGAATTGGAATGAGACTTACGAATCTTACGAAGTTTTCAGGTGCAATAATGTTCCCAATGGTTCCTATATACAGAGATGAACATTTCTTAAAAACTTTTAATCATAAATTACTAAAATATCAAATGTATTCGTATTCTACTCTATTCGCTTACACATGAAAAAAAATTACGAAAACCCACCTTAATATTGGCTCAAGGAAAGTCAAACCCTAATTCGTCTATTAGCAACTCCCCAACTTTAGCTAACGGAAACTCTTGATCATGCTCCAATATTACCTTCGCCTCCTCAACTATAATCAGGTTACACTAGTGCTTACCATGAATACTAAATCGCTAGTACTAATACCTTTGAGTTGGCATAGAGTAAATATCAGTTCCTACTTAATATATTCATTGGAGCGTTGCAACTTACACGTGAGATGCAAAAGTGAACGTATAGATTATGCATGTGTTTTGAAATTATTTTTTACACATAAGGCATTTTGAAGTGCGTGTTTTTAACTTGATTTTTTCCCCACAAGACATTTTGAAACGCGCGTTTGTAAAACCATCTGAACCGATGCATCAACGCGCTTTTGAATACTGAGAAGGGCGCGTTTGGATTTTGGATGTAAAAGGACGCAAGTCCAGAATGCCATTAGACCATTAAAGAGCATTTAACCAAAGCGCGCACTTCAAAACGTCTAAGGTTGTCTAAGGTATTCTGAAACTCAGTCAAAGATCTATGCGTGAGGGACGCTTATGCCATAGAAAAGCGTTACTCAAGCATCTATGACTGAGCAAGCTTTCGTAATACTAGCTTTAGAAACGAAAGTCTTTCTCGGTAACACATGTGAAAAAAGCTTTTTTAATGCGAAAAGTTATTTTGTAATAATGTATTACTTTGACCACAAAATATCGCGGGGTATCATGTACACTATGACAGGTAAAGTCTTAACTAAAAAATTCTGAAATGTCAATTTGACCGACAATCGCGTCAAAAAGGTGTCACAAATTGTTTTACCGAAAAAGTTTGATTAAAATTTAAATACCGTGAAATGTCAATTTGACCTACAATCCAATCAAAAAGGTGAAACAAATTGTTTTTTATTAGGTATTACTGAACAAACTAACATTTCAGTACTAAATGTTGAGTTTCATATCTGTAAATTTCCCAATCTTTCCGAGCTTTCTACCTTCACCGTGACGTGGTCGAAGTTAGTAAAGGTGATTAATGATTTTGCGCTTTTCATTCCTTTAGAGATGTTATTCGACTTTGTGCTTTTGTTGAATGTATTTTATTTCAAGGGCTCTTAGGGTAATAAGTTTAGGTATCAGGGGTTTTGTTACGGAACAAAGTAGGGATTAGGGAATGATTAATGTATGAACTATTGTGTTGTTATTTCATAACAGGGCCCTAATTCCACTAATTCGCTTCACCATACCAATAATATAGTCTCAAAATTTTGCATTTTACCTTTTCAGGAACAAAAACAAAACAAAATTCATTTATTTTCTAGTCACAGGGGTCTTCAAGGTCTTTTTACCTGTCATGAAAGAAACTACTGATGGACAGACGCGTGTCAAAAGTGTCAAGGGAAACCATTCTATCAATCTCTCCGTGCAAATGGGACTGCGTGTACTATCTAGGTTTATTTCATTTACGACGATATCATTGTCATAAGAAAGACAATGATTAACAAAATATTTTGCAATGGATTTCCGCAAATAACGCCAGAATATATTATTTAAATAGATTGAAATAACACAAGGTCTACTTACTTTGGGGCTAGATGATGTGTGAAAAATTCTTACTATATTATAAATGCTAAATTGTGTTTGTTTGTTTGTCCTTCCTTCACTGGCATCGAGTTCGTTGAAAGGATGGAGAGTAACATAAGCTTAATTTGGCCTGTAAAACATCAAATTCCCATGAGAGAAAGGACATCATCATCATCATCATCATCATCAGCCCATACACGTCCACTGCTGGACATAGGCCTCCCCCGTACGACGCCAGAAATAGCGGTCCTGAGCCACCTCTATCCATCGACTCCCTGCGACCGCTACGATGTCGTCGGTCCATCGAGTGGATGGTCTCCCATCTAGGGGGGGATTTGCCATAATCACCACGCTTGGCAGGCGTTTTGGTGATCGCAGTGTTGGTGTTGAAAAATACTCAGAAGGAAGCTGCTGCCCTTCCTCTGGTAGGTTCCCTCAGTCGCCTCTTACGACATCCACGGGTTGAGTTGGAGGGGTCGATATTCGTACGCCGCGGCCCCACTGCCTTTATATCCCCCTAGAAACGTGAAATTCGTATTTAACACGGGTATTATATTTATCCCCATGCTAATTGTAAAGGCATAAAACATAATGTGCAATTTTCCGTCGCTCGGTGCGTTCGCGTATAGCGCTGCATAATGCATAGTAACACTAAGAAATGTAAATTGAACCAAACCACAGGCATAACCTGAATCTGTCTCTATAGACGGAAGAACGCCGATGATGATGGTGAAGATTTAAACAAATCTACCTACAAAGAAATTAAATGATACCCTAAAGATCGTAAATTGGGATATCAATAAATCGTTATTGACAAAGAAAATAACAATCAAATAATATAAACAAATTAAACTAGTATTTACAATTGAAACTATTGAGCTAACTGCTGACTGTTGCAAACAATCTACAGATAGCTCAACTGGTCCATATCAATAACAGTCGGAAGCGTCCCCAAGACGCTGGATGCATTGCCTCGCTGTATGGCAATGCTAATGCGCTGCGCCAGATACTCACCAGCTCTATATCAATTAATTTCTTTGAGATAACACCGAGTGCGATAGCGCGTAACACTATAATAACAAAAACCTTAGAAAAAATGTAGGTACGTTCAGAGACACTGGCACTGCAGAGATTGTGAACTTTCAACCTACATTCCAGTCTCCAACTTACTCGTAAGTATTACCCTCATCACTCATATGGAAAGGAATACAAGGGACAACTTTACTCCATGTTCTAGGGCTCTCGGATTCAAACCTATGACAACTTGTTAGGTAGTTTGAACTAGTTGATGCTAATTACTTGATTTAATCAATTACATTGTTTAACTGTCCCTAGACCTAACTATAAGGTACCAGGGAATCACAAGCGAGCACTGATTGCCCGTCGGGGCATTTGAAATCAAATCATGTAAGGATGGAATTTAATATTCATAACTAACGTTGGCCTAAATGTTAACTCATCATCATTATCATCAGCCCATACACGTCCACTGCTGGACATAGGCCTCCCCCGTACGACGCCACAAATAGCGGTCCTGAGCCGCCTCCATCCATCGACTCCCTGCGATCGCTAAGATGTTGTCGGTCCATCGAGTGGATAATCTCCCATGTAGGGGGGGATTTCGGACTCGATGACTGATAAACATAATACAATACATACATAGATAGATATATTTTATTATACATAGAAAATATCCAGAATACCTGGAACAAATATTTACAGATCGTAGAAATATTTGTCCCCAGACGGGAATCGAAGCCGCAATCTCTTGTGTCGCAGGACTTCCGCCCGTCGCACCACATCGGTCGTCGACGATGTGGCGTGAAATAACAAATCACAAGCGGAAACAAAGTTACTGGATAGCCGGAAATGCTCAAATGCACATCAGATTTGAACTAGTCTGAAATTACGATTTTTTGAAAACTTGTTTTGTCCATGAATTGTGACATGGGCTTGGTACTTCCTTGATTTCCAGCATTTCCTTTTGTGTTGTATTTTGTGTTTGTTTGGCACAATAAAGATCTATCTGTGATTTCAGAGTTTTCAAGTCAAAGTGAATAAGTTATTCTGGAAAAGTGAGCTCTACCTTTACTTAGGAATATAGTCTAGAGCATAACAAAAAAAGTTACATCTAAAACGAAAGGTCCATGAGTTCCGTACGATCAACGCCATTTTGCCCCGTGACTCTCATAAGAAATATGTTTTTGTCTACAATTTCTCCAGATTCCGGCCGTGGTAAGCTACCATGTGATTAGCACAACGCAGGACATAAGGGGAGGTTCTGGAGTTGAGCCAAATCTTCTCACAGCCTGTAATGCCTTTCCTTCCGATTTGAAAACACTCTCGGAAACATTTGAGGGTCTTAAAATCGGCAGGGTTCTTGGCATTCTGTAGTAAAAGTAAATGATGCCTGCACGATGTGTTTGGTGAGTTACTAATCAGCGATAACACTTTTAAAGAGGGGTAAGCACGGGTCAGATGCCGAAGTTAGGTTGATATTTTTACTCTCATAAAAAGGTGATTTGACACTTTTCACAGTGTCAAATCACGTTCTTATGAGAAACATTTTCCTACGCTATCACACCTCTGCACGTGCCAGTTTTTCAAATAAAACAATTACTCAATAAAATTATGAAAAATATATTTTTAGCTCTTGCTACAGTTTAAAATTGTTTGTTTTCTTTTTTACAAACGCTAGACACACTAAAGACGTATTAAACAAGATACTTTTAAGTCTTCGCAGATGTTGATATATCGAAAAATCACAAATAAAAAAAAAAAATGAAATTGTCCCGTATTTTAAGAGAGAGAGAGTTTTTTTATAAATCATACCTACGTTCTATAAACGCTTTTGAAGACTAAGTTATTCAAATAGGAAGAAGCCGCAGTGAATTAGGGCTCAAATGTCTTTGGACTTTGTCTTAGACAGCGGCATAAATTACAGAAACAATAATTCTTCTCATCAGCTATATAAACTTGCAATAAAGCATACAGCTTGCTCTGTTATTCGCACAATAACGATTCATATGAATCTAATAGATAGTTTATGACAATATTATTTGTCTTAGCGAAATATCATATTATTTGTTGTAGAGAAATATCATATCCTATCCTAATCCTACTAATATTATAAATGGCAAAGTTTGTATGGATGGATGTATAGATATTTGTTACATTTTCACGCAAAAACTACTGAACCGATTAGGCTGAAGCTTGGTACCTGGAATAACATATAGGCTATTTTTTATCCCGATAAAACGCGGGCGAAGGAGCGGGCAGCAGCTAGTTCTACATAAATGTGTATGTACCGAACATGCATTAGGAACCTACCTATCTACTGCATGTTTTAGTGGCTGTCTAGACGAAAAGATAATAATGACGCGAATAACTTTAAAGTTTATCTCCCCTTTACGATTTTTGGTATGTTAAGTTGAACAACGATGTTTATTAACCCTCAAAATGACTGTTTACAACATAACAATGAATAAAAATAAAAAGTTTATCAAGAAAGTATTTTTTTAGGGTTAAGTACCCAAAGGGTGCCAACGTCATCCTATATCCACTATCCTTACGTCCGTCCGTGTGTCTTCTCTGTCAGCGGAAACTAAAATTAAAAAAAAAAAAACATTTTTTTCGTGTTCCGTACCTACCTGAAAAGGAAAAGCGGAACCCTTATAGGTTGTCCGTCAGTCAGTCCGTCTGTCAAACCTCTTTTCTTGGAAACGCGTTGAGCTATCGACTTGAAATTAACCTCAAATATCCAGGTCCCTTACCTCATGGAGCCGTGATATAAAGTTCTAAGTTAATGCAATCAAAAGTTATAGACGTGTATCCCCAATTTTCTTGAAATTTCCAAGGGAATCACGTGCACACAAAACCTAAAGGGTACTTCCCGTTGACTTAGAACCATCAAATTTGGCAAGAAGCAAGATCTTATAGCACACCAATAATAAAAATTGCTTTTCGTAAGCGATCAAAAACTAAAGGTTACCTATACCCATTGAACTAGAATCATGAAATTTTGCAAGAAACAAGGTCTTGTAATTACGGAACCCTCGGCGAACGAATCTAACTTGCACTTGACGTATTTTTTTAATTACACGTGAGACTTGTAGCCACCCACCTTAATTCTGCTAACTCGTAAGGAGCAAGTAATTGTATTAATTCTACCTCATTCTGAATAATTAATTCTACCATGTTATTCATTAATACCTCATCTCAAATAACCCATCAACAAGTAGCACATTACGTCTATATACGTAATGTGCTACTTGTCTCATCGCATTACGATCAACTCTCTCGTCTCTACCAAATCTAAATTTAGTTAGGCCTTCTCTAGTTGTGTTTTTCTTTTTATTGTCTATGTATAAAACGTATACGTGGATAGCGCTGTGGGCTACATTGTTTATATATCTCATCTTTACACAGTAAAGAACTAATATACATAAATGTATAATAAGTTTAATGTAGTCGTTTGTTGTTCCTTAATAAATAAATTAAAAATTAAATCTAAACATAATAATAACTAGTAACCCGCCCCGGCTTCGCACGGGTAGAGCATATTATTATGATAGAATGGGTATAGTAAGTTATCCTGATCCGATGGCGACGATATATTAAAAAATAGATATATCGTCGCCATCGTGGACGTTTTTGTAGATCTATAATAGAGGAATATCCCACTTTGAATTGTTTTGTTATATATCAAAGGGATTAGGCAGCGTTTTCAATGAAAGCTCCCAGGCGGCTTGACTTTTTCCAACACTTCCAACAATTATTTATATTTCAACGAATTTACACAAAACCTTGACAAATTATATACCTAAACCTTTCTCACGAATCATTCTATCGATTGCTGAAAACCGCTTGAAAATCCGTTCAGTAGTTTTTGAGTTTATCTCGAACAAACAGACAGGCAGACAGACAGACGCGGCGGAAGACTTATAATATGTAGTGATATATAGACTCACATCTCTAGACACTCGATATACCTACTCGTGGCATTATCATAATTGACTTACACCAGAAGTGTAAAATTAGGTTAAATAACTATCTCTCTAAGAGGAATAGCGATGTGTATAGAAGGTTATCGGGAATTGTAAGTAAACTACATACATATATGATACAGGAAAGCTAATGTATATTTACTATAATATGTAATCTATTTTCTCAGAAAAATGTATTAACTTAAGTGACGCAAAACAATTACACACTTCACACCAGAAGTGTAAAATTAGGTTAAATACCTATCTCTCTAAGAGGAGTAGCGATGTGTATACATACAGGGTTATCGGGATTTGTAAGTAAATCACATAAATATGTATAATAATGACAGGAAAGCTAATGTATGTTTACGATAGAAATTAAATTTTAAATAAACAAATCTAATCTATTTCCTAGTATTTACAATTGAAACAATTGAGCTAACTGCAGACTGTTGCAAACATCTATTTCCTCAAAAAAGTTCTCTAAGATAGATAGAAAATGCTTTATTGCACGCTTAACAAAACAGTTTACAAACAATTTGATACAAAAAAGAAATGTGACAATTGGCGGTCTTATCGCTCACGAGCGATCTCTACCAGACAACATTGAACCTTGTCTAACTTAAGTAACGCAAAACAAATCCAGGCTTATATGTATGTAATTAACATATTAACACTAAAGTCATTTATGATTTGAGTTTTGAGTCCTTCAATATTATTACAAATAATAAATAAATAAATAATGTTGGACAATGCACACAACATCGTCTAGCCCCAAGCTAAGCAGAGCTTGTGTTATGGGTACTAGATAACTGATATACATACATAATACAATATATTACATAGATATATATTTTTTTATTATACAAAAATACCCAGAACACCGGAGACAAATATTTGTAGATCGTACAAGCATTTGTCCCAAGGCGGGAATCGAACCCGCAACCTTCTGCGTCGCAGGCGGACCTTCGCCCGCCGCGCCACGTCGTCAGAAATGTCGTCGTCGACAAATGGATGAATGATGATGTTAATTTTATTAAATGACTTAGCGTTGTCAGTAGCCATGATAGTTTCAAAAGTTTCATTCACATTATGTGTGTCCCGCAGGGTCAAGATCTCTTTTCTTCTTCCTGTCCTTACTAGGTGAGGTCGGCCAAGATCTATTTTATCTGCTTAAATACTTCTTTTGTCTAAATTTAACATCGCTTGTCTTAAAGCATATAGTTAGTAGTTGTAAATAATGTTAATGCTGTAAAGAGTTTTTCTTATTCTTATTTCTCCTATGATGTCTAGCTTAGACATAACAGATTTTATTTCTTGCTTTCGAAATATTCACCAAAATAGCTGCTACAAAATAAGATTGGTTCAAAACGAAAACTTTATAACACTTAAATAAGCCCTCCTTTCCTTTCCCCTCTCCGGTCCTATTCCTTAGCGACCACAGGAAGCGCCCGTCACGGTCGGTACTCCACAACTTTCGAGTTTTTTTGCTTCCTTTACCTTCACTCGTTAAAGGGTAATGGACTTAAATTATTGGATTTCCTCGCTTCCTTCCAGTCTCGTTATCTAAATCTACCAACGCAGATAGAGGTGAAATTTAGAGGTTTCTTTGTAGAGAATTTTTTCCGACAAATAGTAGTAGAAATTGACATTTGAACATATAAATCTATAACTAAAACGACGTTCATTGTATTGATACCTATAGGGCGATATGTTATACGTCTCGTCACAGTTTAATAGCGCTCGGCGAAAGTGGAGGGGGGCTCTGCGTAGGTGTAAAGCGGTGTAAAAATCTAAAAATCGACTTCCGCGCATCAAGGTCAGCGCTATTAAACCGTTTCCACCTTTCATCATCATCATCAGCCCATACACGTCCACTGCTGGACATAGGCCTCCCCCGTACGACGCCACGAATAGCGGTCCTGAGCCGCCTCCATCCATCAACTCCCTGCGACCGCTACGATGTCGTCGGTCCATCGAGTGGATGGTCTCCCATGTAGGGGGGGATTTGCCATAATCACCACGCTTGGCAGGCGGATTGGTGATCGCAGTGTTGGTGTTTAAAAAATACTCAGAAGGAAGCTGCTGCCCTTCCTCTGGTAGGTTCCCTTAGTCGGCTTTTACGACATCCACGGGTTGAGTTGGAGGGGTCGTTATTCGTACGCCGCGGCCCCACGGCTTACCACCTTTACCAATGTACAATATCAGAATCAGATAAAATAACTTTATTTCTTAAGGCTTACAAAATAAGCACTTAGACAAGTCAATAACGCAAGCTCTGCTAAAATATCTACCGTTACTTCTTTATCTTGTTTTGTCTTTGAAACTATTTTACAGGTTTAATGAAAGAAAGAAAACCGTTTTATTTACTTTAAAACTACTATACAAATTGTGTATTGTCTATATAATTTGTACCTTAACTATTTTAATTCATACTACCTAAGTCACAAAATTAAATCTATTTTGTGTCTAGCAGTGTTTATGGCAAATATGGCCTTCCCTCGGCATTAATTTTCAGTGAAAAGCAGTGGGATGAAAGGTATTTCCAATAATCCTTTTTGTTGCAATAGCTCATTAATGCTAATTTAATTGTCACATACGATATGCCGTTAATTATGATTAAATAAAACAGTTTGAAACATGTTAACATAACCTTCGATCTCTCTGATAAAATTTACTTTTGTTTAACAATCCGATTTTAACGGCAATTAATTTTTAGTTTATATAACTTTTTATTTGATTAAGTTATCATCATCATGACTTTTTATTTCTTGTTTATATAATTTTGAGCACAAAACCAAACAAAACTTTAATTAAGTAGTAAGTAAGTAATTTTTCGTTTGGTTTCAAACTATACCCCAAACTATACCCATACCAAATTGCAGCCCAATCAATTCAGTAGTTTTTGCGAGAAAGAGGAACAAACATCCATACATTCTTTCTCACAAACTTAGACATTTATAATATTAGTAGGATTAGCGGGACTCGACTCCGTCAACTGCCTTAAACGGTTAAATTTCCAAATCTTTTATCTTAAATGCTATAAAACACTGACAGCCGGATCATACAGGGCAATTCGAAACCGATTAAGGACACCATTGCCAACTAGCAGTATCAGCAATTACTTCAAAGATGTAAAACTGGGGCGCTCAACAAGCTAAATTGGCTGAATCCGTCGACCTAGACCCGTTTTAGATCGATCAGGTAAACGGTTATTTGCCATGTGTAGTGTAGTTATGCTATTTGTGGGAATAGATAACCTTGGGTTAGAGTTAAGTCCTATTGCCCTAAGGTTGCTGGTTATGCCTGGTTTTTAACCGTCTTCAAAAAAGGAGGATATTCTCAATTCGACTGTATGTTATTTTTTGTATGTACGTAAGTTACGCGGTCTTGCCGCCAATTATGGTACGATTTTGAAAATTCTTTCACTATTGTATAGAAAATGATCCCTTGTGGTCCCATAGTTTTATCCCCAGGGGATTAGTATTTATCCCGCAAAACTTAATAACAGTGTAAACTCGAATTCGATTATTAGGTTTTTGAAAACAATCAAATAATCACAATGACTGTTAATAGTTTCCACGGCAACGTATAAACTAAATGTAGATTCAGGAATATGAAGTCGGTTTATCGTTTTTGAAACACGCCAAATTATATTCTAATAACGAGACTGGATGGGACTAGCTGTAGGTGAATCTACTGAATGTATGTCAATTCTGAAACGAAAATATTTATAACTAATATCTGCCCGCGGCTTTGAACGTTGTTTCTATGGATTGAATGATTTTCTCCTCATTTTTTCTTTCTTTGTCCAATGTATCCATCATATCAGCCCATACACGTCCACTGCTGGATATAGACCTACCCCATACGACGTTACAAATAGAGGTCCTGAGTCGCTTCCATCCATCGACTCCCTGCGACCGCTACGATGTCGTCGGTCCATCGAGTGGATGGTCTCCCATGTAGGGGGGGATTTGCCATAATTACCACGCTTGGCAGGCGGATTGGTGATCGCAGTGTTGGTGTTGAAAAATACTCAAAAGGAAGCTGCTGCCCTTCCTCTGGTAGGTTCCCTTAGTCGGCTCTTACGACATCCACGGGTTGAGTTGGAGGGGTCGATATTCGTACGCCGCGGCCCCACGGCTTGCTTGTTTTTGTTCAATCTATTATCTACTTGTGTTTAATGTAAATTTTTGCATGCCACAACTTATCATGGTAGAACATAATGAACCTATATCTAAATTAAGACCTTATTTTGTAATGCACATAATTGTTTCATGCAAATAAATGTATGACTATGACTGTTTTTTGTCTCTGGTTAGCTTATATAAGCGGAAAACGCAAATCTCTGTCTGTTGGTTCAAGAGCTGTATATTGAACCTATTTTAGTCTTATATATATACTTTTGAACTATCTTTTTGCCAGATACCAGTAACTGTTTGTGTTACGATATATATATGAAAACTGTTAATGCAACATGCCATACATATTTGGCAATGGCAACACTAAGTCATATTGTATACTTGTTTCTGCCCAACGTTTCGCACGCGTTTTTTCTGGTATTTATAGTAGTTGATACATATATACGTTATTTCAAGTCAACGAAGTTCGAATTATTTTTATGTAAAAATTCTAAGTTTATGTATTTCATTGCAATGGCAACTGATTTATGGGATAAAAATCTGTGTTACTCTAGGTTTTACATCTACATACTTCTATGCTAAAGTTCATCCCGATCCGGTCAAGAAGTATTGGCGTGAAGAGAAATCAAACATCTAAACTTACGCATTTATTACTTAGTGTGACGTACAATTAGGGTTGCCACCCGTACTTTGTAATAAAGTATTGTACGTTATTTCGGGTTAGCGCAATCTATACTTTTTGACCATACGAAAATACTTTATTTTGGCTTTTAGTAGTTTTTATTTTTATGTCCAATTGAATAAACAGATGTTTTGAGAAACTAAATAGATTGTATTGTGTTATTATATGAGATTCATTGCGTTTTTGAATGCAACATAAAACGTCAATGATCAATTTTCTACATCAATTCTTGCTCATTATTATGGTTTCATTTTGGTCAATTGCCGCAAAGTCAGAAAATTTTCGAGGCTCGCATAACTCGCCGTTATATCTTTTGTGTTTATTTGCTTGCCATTTCGGACAACTCCCGCTCTAAAGTCTAAGATTTCTTTTTTATTAAATAGTGATTGAAATAAATAGAACCAAACTCTTTTCTTACATAAGATTTTTATACATTATTTGCTCAATAGAATATGGCAACCCTACGTACAATACAAGCAACATTATTGCCCTTGCATTGAATTGTCAGCCCACACACCCACACACGCAAACATAATATATCTTTATTTTATTTCTACAGAGGTTCTCTTTACACAAACTTCGTTCAATATTTATATTGACTTGACCCGAGATTGGAGCTACTGAAATTCATTCGAAGAAAACATGATTTTTTACTCGACTTTAAAATGGATATGATACCTCAACAGTGCGATTGCGATTTCATAGCAATGTGATGGCGCACCGTGCACGCCGCGACAATGCAGCGAAGACGCCGCAACGATGTCGCCGCGGGCACGTAGCGATCTCTGGTGGCTGCGCATTCGCATCGCTTTGAAATCGCTTGCAAATAGCCGATGTGATACAAGTCTGTACGTTTTGTTTTGAGACCTAAACATTTTTTTTTATTGATCATTCTTTGGTTATAAAATGAATTTTGATCATGTTACAAAACAAAATTAATACTTTAACTGTTTTTCTAAAATTAAAGTAGAATGTGGGCAATGTGCCGAGTGCTGAGTTTATAGTGCAGTTGGATGCTTTAACGTTGACGAAGTAAATTCCAATATTCCTTTCAACTTATTTATTTAGTGTCTGTAATTTTTGCGTCGTATGAAACCTACCGTATAAGCTCACATAGCATTTGCGGCTTTCATATCACACTTTGCGCTTAAGTCTCATCTCAATACTAAAACACCTCAGCCTCAGCCCTGAGTTTGTTTTGACGATAGTATCGAGTCGTCTCATCGAAATCTCTTTGAGGCATTCCGATGTATTTTGGACCCTGAATGTTTTCTGGGGGAAAACATTCTGGGGCCGATTAATTTAGTGGAATTTGGCCCCAGAATGTTTTCCATGCGCTAAGGTTAGATCGTCAAACCTTAGCGCATGGAAAACACTCTGGGACTGATTAATTTAGTGGAATTCAGCCAAGAATGTTTTCCATGCGATAGTTAGTCGTACAGTTAAAGATGTTCTGTCGTTACGACCAGATGGGAACGCTCCGTTAAGTGAACCTTTCATATTTTATCGCTCCTACAAAAAACGATGTACCCCATATCCCATAATGCAAGTAGGTAAGTACTATTTTGTGTTATGGCAGTAATAAAAATCGATTCATGATAGGAAGGTACTTACGGTTCTTACGACCGTAATGTTTTTTGTAATCCAACCTTATTGCAACCGGTTAAATTATTAACCCTTCGTACACTTGTTTAAAATTTATGCACTATTCAGAATCGGTGTTCCGGAAGCATTTTTTGGGGTGTTTCATTCGGCTTTTTAGGGTTGTCAACGTTGCCTTACTAATCAGCATAAACTACATACGTATTTTATACGATTGTCTTAAGCATTACTTGCTTAGTTTAGCTTTATATTCTTAGGCTACTTATTCATCATACTCAAAACTGAACAATGTACTTACCTATTTCTTTAATTGTTTAAAGTACATAAGTATATATATAAGTTTCATAATTTAAGCACCTACTTACTTATTTATTATTGTAATGGTGTTAGTAGTAAAAAGAATAGCAAACTGTATTTTAGCTACAAATAAAGATTTTCTTATTCTTATTATATAATTTTTATTTTTTAGGAAAACGAAACAACTTTAATACCTTAAATCATTAATTATTCCTACTTTGTCAATAGTTCTCTAATACAAAATTTATTTAGGTAACTCCCAGTACCTAGGTTTTGCACTTATCTCGTACTTTATCCTAGTTTTAGCGTTGTGCTGTCCAAAGAAATAAGAAAATCTGGCTAAAATTACCGATTGCACGACATCAATAAAAATAATGATTCTAAAAAGTACAGCCCGACCGAAATGTATTTGTTGTTCATAGGGTTGCCATTTGCTGTCGGATTTAGGGGTCATCAAAATTCAAGTCATCCCTGCGGGATGCCAACTAAAATATGTTACTCAATCGCCCCTGTGTGTTCTATTTGTGATTTAACGAACCATTATTGTGTTTAGTCCCCTAAATCCGATTTTTGACGGTCTATTGTACTGACAACCCTAATTTATTGCAACAAGTGACGAACATTTGCTGTGTTAATCAAACCTCATTCTACTTGACTAAATTCATGATATTTTTTGTATTAAAATTATGCGTGGTTTGTTCATATATTTTTTTATTGAATTGGGTTAATTCCATATTGAGTTGGGCACATTTATTTGAATGTTAGCTTTTTGGTGTTGTTTTTTTCTTATGTATTGATTGGCTTAAAGCTGATATACCAAATCAGTAAAATTATTGAATACATATGTACTTCTTTAAAACTTTAACTTGATTTCACGACATTTTTTTAAATATTAGATTTTTAGGTACAAAGTCCATGAATATAAGACGTAGGTCAGAAAAATAGCAGCTCATAAAACTAAATTCTAATAAAAAATCGATCATGCAAAAAAATACCTAATTCACAAAGGCGATGCCAGCGAGCAAAAATTTTAATTTTGGCTTCAGATGAAATTGTGCTTCGGTAGAATAACTAACTTTTGTATGAAATACTTCTAAAAATAATTTGTTTTCAAAGTTAATCATACTAGCTTCGATGGATTATACCTATCATAAAACCAGGGCTATCTAAAAAAATCTAAATTAAAGAAAAAGTCCTTCCGAACTGTGCTTATGCGTTGCTTATAAACCTAAGCACATATATATACAGCCTTGGTCAAAAGTATTGAGCACCCCTGTCATTTTAAAATTTTTAAAGAAATGTCAAACAGAAGTAAAATAAAACGTTTTATATTGATTTATAAAACTATTTATTAATAAAGTGTTAATATTTTGTGGGTCCACCCTTAGCTTTTATAACAGCAGAAATTCTTTTTGGAATTGAGCGTACAATATTTGCACAGTCTTCGGTAGTAATTGAGCTCTATTCCAGGCGCAGGTAACGCTTCTTTGTTGCTAATCGTGTGGCGCCGGACTCTCCGCTTTAATAAACCCCATAAATGCTCAATGGGGTTCAGGTCCGGAGACTGGGCTGGCCACTTCAGTAATTCAAGGTCATTTTCCCGAAACCATGTCATTGTGAGGGCCGATTTGTGACATGGCGCGTTGTCTTACTGGAATATAACGCCATCCATGTTGGTATCACCAAAAAGTGTTTGAATGACGGCAGCAACGCAGATTCTAGCACATTTATGTTCTTAGTGGAATTCATTCGGCCCTCGCATACGAACAATTCACCAACCCCAGAGCTAGCTCGTCATGCAGCCCCAGACCATTATGATGCCGCCGCCGTGTTTTATGGTCGGTACCACACAATCTGGCTTAAACTCTTCACCTACCCGGCGACGCACAAAAATCTGTAACAAAGTAATAATGGTAGAGTCCAAAAAAAAAACTAATTTATGCAGGCGATTACTTCTTATAATTTTACTAAATGTTGTTAGATAATTAAATGGATCAACTCACCTCAAAGTTTGATTCATCTGACCACACAACATTGGACCAGTCTTCTGCGGTGAAATGTTGGTGTTCTAAGGCCCATGCATACCGCACTTTCTTGTTGTTCTCCGAGAGCCATGGCTTCTTCCTAGCTTTACAACCTTTCAGGCCAGCTTCTAGAAGTCTTCAGCGAGCAGTTCGACCAGAAATCGTTTAGTCAATTTTAGCTAACAACTCAGCAGCGAGCTCCAAAGAGGTTTTCATCCTATTTTTAAAGACTCTCTCAGCAACTGACGGTCCTCACGGTTGTTGGTGATGCGTTTTCGCCCAGTTTTGGGTCTATTTTGATGTGATCCGGTAGCAGCGAAGCGCTCAATAGCATATTGCACTGACCGGCGCGAACATTTCACTGCTTTGGAAATATCTACTTGGGATTTCCCTTGCCTATGCAGAAGTTGTATCTGCACACGTTGCTCTAATGAAAGTTCATTTTTTTTGGGCATCTTACAAAGATATCACTGGACTCTAACTAAAAAAACCCCAAAAGCGCACTAGATCAGTTGAAGTGTCCACGACGAGTGACAGTAGCGAACTGATGAATAATTACAAAAATTGTTAAAATAACAAACATTATTGCACCCAGGTGTTTTATTGCTAGATGATGTTTGGGTCATTGTTTTTAGCCTTTTCAGATGCCGACAAAAGGATACGTAAACAATACATTTGGTTTATTACTATACATTCCGTACAGTTGCAAAATGTTTAGGGTGCTCAATACTCATGGCCAAGGCTGTATATGTAGTTAATATAAAACAGTCATCATCATCATCAGCCTACACGTCCACCGCTGGACATAGGCCTCCCCCGTACGACGCCACAAATAGCGGTCCTGAGCCGCTACGATGTCGTCGGTCCATCGAGTGGATGGTCTCCCATGTAGGGGGGATTTGCCATAATCACCACGCTTGGCAGGCGGATTGGTGATCGTGGTGTTGGTGTTTGAAAAATACTCAGAAGGAAGCTGCTGCTCTTCCTCTGGTAGGTTCCCTTAGTCGGCTTTTACGACATCCACGGGTTGAGTTGGAGGGGTCGATATTCGTACGCCGCGGCCCCACGGCTTCATATAAAACAGTAAAACTAATTAATTTGCCTCTCGTGCCTCGTTTGCCTCTGGTGTACTCGATGGCCTCTGCTTTCCTCCTACTCGATGGCCTCTCCCAATTTCTGGCAACTTTCCTCTATGCCAATGAGCTTTTCTTTCTGTCCTTACTTGTGGGGTCGGCACAATATGTATTTTTCTCACAGAATGTTACTATTATTCCCAATTCTGTGATTTTTCTAAAGGTGTGTACTGACCGTCGTCGTTACGAGGCGTTATGTAGTGTCACACAGCGAGCGTTCGTTACCGAGTAACGAGACGGATTTTAGCATGGCGCATGTCATGGACGACGGCCTCAATATTGAGTTGTTCGCTGACGGCTGGACTATTTTTGTATTTTTTGAACGTTATTATCAATTAGTTTTGACTGTCTTAATTTATTTATTGATATTCTGTATGTTTATTGATTTTATTGATAATCTCTATGTTTATTGACTACTATTTCAGGTAATTTTTTTCGGTTTTAAATAATCGTGCTAAAGTGGTTCCCTCACCCAAACTAGCGCCGCCACCTATTTAATCGTTTTATTACGTTAAACACAACACAATATATAACTATTACAGAGGCATTAAGAGTTGATACTATCTGAAATCAGTTATTTTCAACGATCATATCTTCCACAATTCTGAAGCATTTACTTTGAGATTTTAATATGTTATAGTTCAGGATTGATGCTAGACAACTAGTGTTTCGAAAACACGATTACATGAAATTTTCTCGATAGAAAAAAATCCAAAGTTCACTCTAAACTGTACTTTAAACCGTCTCTATTCAATAGATACGTTAAAATAAGCCTTGATACTTTGTACAATAAACAATCAGAGTATAAAGCAGACGGTGTGTGTTTTAGATTTTCAAAATTACTATTATTTTTACCGTAAAAAAACAAAAACATTATTTTTGCGGTTATGACGTTCTACTCTGTCCCGCTCATATGAACGCGAAATCCCAAGCCTATCCTTTTCACACAATGGCCTCATCACTGTGTGAAAAGGATAGGCTTGTAGGCCCTTAAAAAAAAGCTTCTGATATGTTTCACAAACGGGCCAAGGGATTTTTGAAAATTCCTTTGTTTATCTCGAAAATACGATAAAGTGGCGGTGCGGCGGCGCTAATTTGCGTCGGGGTAGCCCCTTTATTAAATCATCATCATCATCGTCATCATAATATCAGCCTATACATAAATGATGGCTGATATGATGATGATTAAATAAAGAAAATCATGGTCGCTGCTAATGGTAAAGCCCCGCAACACCAGTTAGTACAGTACCCTTCTTTACACTCCTGTATCAGTCGTCATCTTTCTTTCCCACCCATGTCCGCTCTACACATTTTTTGTTTATAAGCTCTTATAACGTGAGTAAATATTTGTATAAAACAGCATTTCGGGGAACCGCTTGACTGGTGGAAATGGCTGGAAGTGTGGTCGTTGTTTGTTTACACCTATTTTGCATATAGATTGTTCCGGTCGTCATGAAATTCTAATATGAGTTACGGTTTCGCAGCAAATTGCGAGTTTAGGACGTCGGATGTTGCGAGTTTTAGAATTTTAGATATTTGGCAATAAGCTATGATGACTTTTTTCACTTTCATTTGATACTAGGTATGGATGGATAAAAACCTTTTATCCTTTTCTCTTTAGCCTTTTCTCGGATAAAAGGAAGGTCACAAGAAAGATGGCAAAGCGAGATAGTAGAAATAGGTCGAAAATTATAGAAAAAGAAAGCTGAAGATAGAAAAAATGCATGATTTTTTTTTTGTAAAAATGGGTTTTACTTGTTAGAAGTACATATATTAAAGGCTTTTTTATTTTTATTATTATGGATAAAAGCCTATAATGTTAATTTACCTAGAATTACACAGAACGCTGCTGCCCTTTAGTAGATTTCCTTTGTCTCTTACAAAATCCACGGGCTGAGTTGGAGAGGTCTATTCTTACGCTGCAACCGCTACGGCTTTGGTACTAAATATCATATAAATATTGACCGTCCTGCTACCTTCATCTGGCTTATTCAACCCAACAAACGCCCCCACAACTTCTCAATACCCAAGACCTTCAACTACAGTACCCTCATTAACCTTTAATTTTAACTGATAGAACAAAAACTCGTAATTCCCTACCCCAAGTTACGATTACGGAATCCTTTGTCCCTGACAAGGGCCCTTCAACTTGGAACAGTCAATCGACTTTCATTTACTCAGGCTTCACGCAAACACCGATTTGAATATTTACAACTAGTTGCTGAGTTGGAACAGAAAGCTGGTGGCCCGCGCTTGTTACAGTACCTTGTAGAAACTTACGGTAACTACACACTAGTGTTGCCGCGCAATAGTCGAATATCGATATTCTAACGATAGCCAATCGATATTCACGAGAAATAGCATCGATAGACCTATCGATAGTACGATCCTATCGATAGTATCGACACTCAAAATTACTAACGATACTATCTAAATACAATATATGCTACTATCGATAGTATCGATCGTTTTTATGGAATACTATCGATAGTATTGGACAAATTCAATAGTATTCCTGCATAGGTCACTACCGATACTATCGATAGTGTTACCGATTTTCAAGATCAACTATCAACAGGCAAACTATCGATATTTCGGCAACACTACTACAAGTCACCGGCCTGCAAAGACAAGAAAGCTGAGACGGAGGCTGGATTTTTTATTAGCTAGGGACCGGTCATTTTGGCGATCTTTGGGAAGGCCTATGTAATTTATTTATTTATTCTTAATTAAAAGACACTGGTTAACCTGGTATGAGGTGGACCGACCAAATAAGATCTGCCGTAGGTATGCCCCTGTATAAATGCTCCAGAATAACCACCAATAGGGAGAGATGTCAATATATCTTGATATCAGCCCATACCACAAAATACTATTCATGACGATCACGACCGTTCTGCCAAAAACGCTACGCATAAGAAGAACCAAATAGGTTTGTCTGAAAGTCTGCGGCCACAGCGCTCGGTGCCATACTACACATCTTCCCACACACATTAAACAAGGGGGAAGGCCCCCAATTAAGTAAATGAGTATTGTTTGCTATATGTCCACCATTCGGCTGAAAGGATTATGACGGAAAAATAGAACATTGAACATCAATCGAGACTTTTATTATGATTAACGCTAATTAAGCTTTAATCTTAGACCAGGTTATATAGGTTTTCATTCTAAACACAGTTGTTAAATTCCCGTAAAATTGGCGGCAGCGAAATTAATGTAAAACACTTGCAAATTGGTCTATGTTAAATATGTGGAAAAGATTTCTGAAGCATTGTGAGAAACGTGTCCTACAAATTATTATGTAAACACGTAAGAAACTTGTCATATTAAAGAGTGCTGACAATAAGAGATATATCGTATGCGGTGATCGAATAAGTCAACATGTCGGTCTGCCGTTAAGAGAGTGAGGGAAAAGAGAGTGCATCTGTGTTTGCGCACACACTTGGGCACTATAATATGTCCTACGCACCTGGCTTGTCTCCGCTGAGACTGGTCGCGCTGAAAGAAGATTCGGCTAGTAGGGCATCACAGAGAGGAAAGTAAAGTACCCTATAAAGAAGTAAACAAAAGACATAAACAGCAAGCATAAAGCTCATCATTATAATTGCACACATTAGGACAGCAAAGGGCGATGGAGTTAATTTACATCCGCATCTTACAGCCCTTTTGTGTATAATCTTGTGTGGGTCGCAGAAAGGGATAAGGGATGCTGTGATAATCCGGGCAACGGTATGTGACGGCGGGGAAAAAATAAAAATCTAGTACACAATGGTTGAGCCAAAATTACGGTCGATGGTTCCTTTTGCTAGATCTATCTTTCTTTTACTCAGACTATCGAGTATGTTCCATCTGCTCTCTACTTCCTTCATCAAGAGATTGCGTAGCTATATGTCCACTGCTGAACATAGACCCCCCCCCCAAACGACGCCACGCCATGAATAATGGACAAATATCTATTAACTCTAAGTATTGGTAAAATATCGTAAAAACAAAACAGTGTTGAGTTTTCTTCATCACCAACGCAACCATGTCGACCTCATTGGAGCAGCGGGCGAAAGATCACCTGCGATGCAGGTTGCGAGTTCGATTCCCGCCAGCGGGATATATGTTGGTATAATCTGCAAGTATGTATTTATTTATGGAATAATATAAAAATAATAAAGCCTTTATTCAGACACTTAAACGAAGTTTACGTGCTTAAAGTTAGAAATCGGCAACCTCTATTACATCCGTTTGCCCTGTTTTGGCAAAGGCCTTATCTAACTGCTTCCATTCCTCTCTTGCTCGTGTAGTTCTAGACCAACTCTGTCCTGCAGTCTCTCTTATTTCGTCCTCCCATCTTTTATATTGCCTCCCGCGTTTCCATACGATACCAGTTTATAATGGTTTTGCTCCATTTATCCGAGCCGCGTAGAGTATGTCCAGTCCGTCTCCATTTTATTTTCTTTATCGTATTATTTAATTTTATTATATTTCTGATGGTTGTGTTGCGTTTTTTATTTAATTTCCTAATGTCCAACATGCTTCTCTCCATTCATCCCTGATAAACTTCTAGTTTCCCTTCGTTATTCCTGGAATACCACGAATCTAATACCCTTAACACCAGCTCTGCTTACTTTGGGACTAGATTAGGCTGAGTATGTATTTATTATTCATTTAAAACGTCACGTCTTCTGACGGCCGCTATTCATGAAGCTCTATTCACCACATATCTCATTTTAAACCCACCCTTATTTATAAAGGCTTTAAACTTGTGAGGAATTCCGCGCAGCTAAGCTATCAAGCGTTCTTCTTCTTCTTGCGAGATTAGCTCCAGGCTCATTAGCCTAAACTTTACAGAGATAAACTTTTTCAATGGGATTATTTTGTTCTAAATAAAGTGTGGACCAAAGTTTGAGCTTGTTACGCCCGACATGTTGGTGGTGAAAATTCAACTTTAAAATTAAGTGCGACCGGTTGTTCGTTTGTGCGAATTTTGAAATAAAGTTTCACAACAAAAACAAAAAGCTAGGTAAGGTAAGGTAGGTATCATTGCAACAAACAACAAACATAAATAAACTTAAACTTATATAAATAAGCGAAAAACACAAGACAGGGGAAGTTATCCCACGATAGGCGGGAAGAAAGCTTGAACTAGGCTTTCTTGATTATTTCACGCTGCAGTTGGCTTATTTCATGTGTTGTAGGTATCATGTTGTAAATATATAATCAATTGTAAATACTTCATCAATCATCAATAGGATTTATGGCCTATAAATACTATCCTGGGATAAACTATCGTCTGTCCGCGCATTTTATGTTCTTTGACCAAATGAAAGAATATAATTTTTATTATTATTAATATACTCACGATTATTATAATCTGGATGAACCACGATGAAGGAAAAAACCTCGTCAACTTCAAATTTCTTTAAAAAAGTTGCGAATCCGAATATGAACATAACAAGGTTATCCTCGGCGAAGCAAATTGCTCTAATTCAAAACGCGGTTTCGTCCAACGGTTTTCATTTACATTCTGAGCTGGAGTCTTGGTGTAAATCATTTGTAATTTTATTTCGAATGGCGCACTGCTGTTTCAGAAGATGATCTCTTGAGTTCTACACACTACCAAAACGGTTTTCCGTTTTGGTTTTCGAGATCGTAATGATTGTAACATTCAAGTTCTCCAAATCTTTTGTAATTTTTGTTACACAGCACTACCTACTAAATTATTGTCTACACTACCCACAGATAAGCATGTAGAGAATTATGCATAAGGTATAATTCTATAAATTTTTATCCGATTAGCAAAGGCGGAGGGTTATGTTTATACTTTTTCCGCAAAACTTCTTCCGAAATCTATGACGACTTTGTCCATCGTGTAACCCTGTAACTTATGGATATTAACACCCATGTTCTGCCATAGGGTGTTACTGTCCATAAGTTATCACTATCAGTACTTCACTACATAGTATAAAACATATGGCATTGAGAACTCTACTACTAAAAGAATAAAACCCGCCAAGAGCGAGTTGACCCGTAACCACGATAACGTAGGGGAAATAAAGAAATCACTAGGTATACGATAAATTCCTGATAAATAATGTCTTATGTCAAGAAATCCGACAGTTTAAAAAGCTCGATTATAGTTTTCAGTAAGTGTGATTATGAAAATGATTTCTTGTTATATTATGTATAATATATTATTTATCAGGAATCTATCGCATACCTTGTGATTTCTTTATTTCCCCTACGTGACCGTGGTTACGGGTTTACTCTGTCTTGGCGGGTTTTATTCTTTAAGCAGTAGAGTTCTCAATTCCATCTGTATTAACGTTGAACGCCTAACCGCTAAGCCGCATTGTGCGCCGAATATGACCGTGATTGAATATTGGATGGCGCTTTTTGTCTCGGGATTTTTTTCTATACATACGCTGGATAACTATGCATAAAATCCGCGGCACATTGTTCGGAATGGCTTAGTTATTTATAGAATTAAATGCAGATTCATAAAATGGGAGCCGAAGATTCGTGAACGGCTAGCTTTTTACAAGCTTTTATTTAACTTGCAATGTAAGTAGGGTTGCCCACCATAAAAGAAGTTGACGTTTGTATGTAGGTATGTTTGTTAGGGTGGAATCTTGCAACACAGTTTTAGATCCTCCACCGATTGAGCTGAAATTTGGCATACTTACGTATGTAAGTTCCGTGATAATGCAATATCATGGTACCATCGAACTGGTCTGATGATGGAAACCGAACGTGGCCATAGGAACTCCTAAACGAAATGACTTAACTACGTCGAGTTTGGGTCGTTGGATTTGTCTTCCCAAGCCCTAGATGATATAAAAGCTTCTATCATATTTATGCAAGTATAAAGAGCTAGCTCGCAGCCGGTTTGTAGTACCCTGCTTAGCTAAGCAATGATCAAATCGCTTGTGATGTAGTTGTTTCTCTTGTCGAATTAACGTTGGCATGAGAAGACAGCGGAAGATGGAAGGTTCGCGAGGGATTATTTTTTAATCCAAACTATTATTTATTATACATGGGAAGGTGTGTTTGTTTGTCCTTCCTTCACGCCCTAAGGAACCAATCGACTTTATTTTTGGCATAGAGCGAGAGTTAGTTGAAAGGATGGAGAGTAATATAGAATTTTACCTTTTTATCACCCTAGAAATGAGAAATTCGAATTTAACGCGTGTGAAACTTCGGGGAACAGCTAGTTAATTATAAAGAAGATAGCGTACGAACAAACGCAAGTCAGATGAAATAATATAGAGAATAGAGGCGAGATAACTGATCAATATTTCGCCGACAGGATAGGAAATCAAATCACATTTATTTCTAATATAGTAGGTACAATGTTACATACACAGTCCATATATCGACACACAAATTTTAAAAACATACACATAAAAACAGACAATTAAAACATAATGAGACACTTAACACCTTTAGCAACCAACACGAACTTTCGCCCATTACTGCATGAAGGGAGAGGCTATGTCCACGTCCAGCCTTCCTGCAATGACCTGTGTGCTGTTGGCAAAAATATGTCGTTCAACTCACCTAAACTAAGCTCAAAAATATATCCAGTCACATCGCCATAAGTAACCCATAAAATTCTATCACTAAAGATCTATCACTAAACTAAGACAACTTATCATTAAATTCTCAACTAAACTAACTTAGCTTCAGATTTGGAGCTGAGCTAAACAGTTGGCTAATTCCTGGTCAGCAATTCACTGAATAAATAGTCCCAACATTTAACTTCCGAGCTAAATTGAGCTACGTTTGCTCCCAAAGTTATTTCCATATTCTTTTGCAAGCTTGAAAATATCCTGCAACGTACATTATTACTTATTCTACAGAATTCCTTGCGTTCTGCCGTGTAGTACAATCACTGTTATACCTACTACACTTACGTTACGAGTACGTTGGTAAATATCAGGCGTTTTGAAGCGCACGTTTTGATAACGCGCGTTTTACCGCACTCACTGTCCAGCCTCGCGGTCTAAACCGCAACTGCAGGGGGAAAGCTGCCCGCCGCCATCCCGCCGCCGCCGCCGCCGCTGCCGCCGCCGCTGCCGCCGCCGCTGCCGCTTGTCGTCGTCGCTGGAGATGGACATTTGCTTCGTAGGTCATGAAGATGTTAAAAACCATCTGGCTCCCCTAGATGCATACACACCCAAACGCGTATTTTAATACCCACAAAGAAGTGTGCGTTTGAGTGTGTACGGAAGTAGGTCACCAGTTCTTAAAACGCGCGTTACTAAAGCGCGCGCTTCAAAACGCCTAATGTGAACTAGCTTTTAAATTCCTTTACAACGTTCCGTTCTTTATGAAACTACATTGAATTACATTGTTGAGAATGTCGAGTGCCGATATTTTATTTAGAGTTTGTACTGGGTTATGATTTGAGTGCACAAAGCGAGTTAGTTTGATTTTACAATGATTAACGAGGTTCTGCCGGTTTATTGATATTTAGAGGTGAAGTAGCTAGTTAGGAAAGCTAAGTTACTTAAGTAAACCAAAATTATGATGATGCACGCAGTTAAACATAGATCTGATTGATCTGAATGACATTAGAACTGTTTATCATTGTGCATATTTTAAGCTAACTCAATTGTTTCAATTGTAAATACTAGTTCTTATTTGTTTCTATTATTTGATTGTATATTTTTTGTTAGATAAGTGTCATAAAAGCCTAACAAAACATGACAAAATCTAGTAATATAGGTACCAACTGTATCAACCATGTCATAACTTTGTAAAAAAACAATCTACTACACTTAGCAAACTATTTTAATGTATTATGAATTTGTCTAAACTCATTTAAGGGAACATTGTCTTTTAGGAGAAAATATTTAATTGGTTGAATTGAAGTTACATACATAGATAGATAAATAAATAACGTTGGACAATTCACACAGCATTATCTAGCCCCAAGCTAAGCAGAGCTTGTGTTATGGGTACTAGATAACTGATATACATACATAATACAATTTTACTTGTATAGTTTTTTTATCGTATATAGAAAACGACCAGAATAGCCTAAATAAATCTGCAGATCGTACAAATATAAGTCCCGAGGCGGCAATCGAACCCGCAACCTCTTGCATCGCAAGCGGACCTTCGCCCACCGCGCAACAGAGGATAACTCGTTATTGTACTATAGAAACACAAAATACAATACAGAAGGTAATACTGACAATCACTGAACTACAAAGGACGGCCTTACCGCTTTGAGCGATCTCTTCCAAGCAGCCTTGTTAGATGTCACAGCAGTGCTTGTCGGCTAAAACAAGCATCCTATTTTTACCATAAACACTACGAATTATTTTACCTTAGACTCTAGTTACTTGTCTAGACGAGCCTCATCAAAAACCTCCGCTTCTTTGATAAATATAACCTTCACAGTTATATTAACCAAAGCTGTTATTTGTCGTGGTCTGTCATCAAAAGGACGAGATGGGACAGTACTCAAATTTGATTCTAATTGAACGCCATCAAATGATTCAATGGAGACGAGACGATCAAATTAAATTAACCATCAATCTTACTGAGAACGTCGATTTATTCTCGTTGTTTCGTTTGAAAACATTGAATAAATTATGAATTGGTACCTACCTACTTGTTTTCTTTTAATTTGTTCATGACTTGCACATGACATACGCGGTTTTTGAGAGAAACTGCGCAACTTATAGTACCGATGCCAATTTGTCAAAGAAAGTAAGATTTCTTTGACAAATTGGCATCGGCATTATTATGAATCATCATCAACACATGTAGTTTGATGAATCTTAGTGGGGAAGACTATGACCTCGGCCTTCCCTGGTAAGCTCTAAAGCACCCTGTCCTCGACCCTGTCTTTAACTTGTATAAACCGCAGTCTTTCGCAGATGGTCATCCCATCTGCACTAAAAAATTAAGTGAACAGAAATCAAAACCACCTTATTTCTTATTTGATAATAATAACTATATAAAGCTGTTTATAAAGACTTGTCTTAGTGCTTATTTGGTAAGAATAAATTCATTGAAATGTGAAATCTGGACACAGGGCTTCCTACACTATGTTTACCGAGATTTAGTAGAGTTGTAATATTTTGTAAACTGCTCATTTAGTGTACAAACTAGTATAATGGAAGAACCCACGAGGTCTATCATCGAGCAGGAAGTCCATAGAAACTTTTGAAGAGAAAATTTACTTATCTTTTATAAAAAGTATTTCAACAATACTTATTTCTCAGCGATTCCTGCAGGACCATTTACCACTTGCGATCCCAGCATGCCCAGCGTGAGGATTATGGGCATTACCCCCAAAAAGTTAAAAAAGTTTTTCATTTTGTTTCCTTTTTTATTGTTTAACTATTTTTGGAATAAACAAAATCATAATATAGCTAAAATCATAATATAGCTAATATAGCTAACTACAATGGAATACTGGAAAACGCATATGTTTAAAACAATGTCGGACCTCCCAGCGCCCAAACTCAGAATAAGGTAAAAGCCAACAAAGCGCTCAGCATAGGCTGAATATGTATTTATATGGCGAAGATTTGATACATCTATGTAAATACCGTTGTCTTACATGTCTGTAGGCATGAATTTGATGGATTGGACTGTTCTTGCCCTAAATCAAAGCTATGATGGATGTAATCAATCAAACGTTTATAGGACCTAGATTTCTAAGTATCTGTAGATAGGATCAATCATTAACATTTGAGCACACAATCTATATAGAAATTAAATTAATTATAATTTATAAATTTTTAGCAGTAACTGTTCCACTTCTGGGCAATTGCCCAGAGTAGATTAGTTTTTCATGAAATCAACGAAATAAATGATTATTAGTTATTATTGCTATAAAAAATCTTGATTGGGGATTGTATGAAAAACTTATTTCGTGTATATATATGTGCATGGTTTTGATTAGATGGTCGTTATTTGTGTACGTGTGATCTTGGTATAAAATGAATCTTTAATTAGAAAAAATATGGCTGCCTGCTTCCATATTATTATTTTCAGCCATTACTGCTCCACTGCTGGGCAAAGGTATTTACAATTTATTTTTGTTTCAGGTAAGAGAGCTTCATACTTACCAGAAGAAAGGATTCGCAAAACATGTACATACACTTTTAACACAGCATCTTAGTAGGTTAGTACTGGCAATATTTTTATCGCACGCTTTACGTTACAAGCGTTATGAAATCGTCATTATTACACTCCGTGTTGGCAACACAGTTCGTCGAGTTCAAATAAAACCTCCAGGGATGAAACCTTTTTCAGTTCACTCGTAATTTTATTAACCTCAAGTGCGAGACATTTTTGACGACTGAAATACGATTTTGGTCGTACGTTCTTTATTGTATCATCGTATTGCCTGCACGGTTTTTGTGGAAAGTTATTTGATTTAGCTACAATATTTTTCGAAGCTAGCTAGATTGTTAGAAGCCTCTCGAACTTGAGTAGATTTTACTTTTTGGCGCTATCTTATAGAACAGCAACGGACATCACAGCTCGGAGTAAAAGTAAAGTAAAAGATTTTTATTCTGCGAGAACGATACGAATAAGATAAACCTTAAATTTACAGAAAAACTGACAATATCGGTCTCCACTCAGCATGTGCTATGGTAGAGCAGATCACACCATAGCGCATATCTTCCGTGGACACCGTGGTGAGCTGCACACAATTAAAGAACAAAAATAACATGTACATTTAATTAACACAAACTAAAACTGCTAAACCTATGAAAAGAATAGAAACAAATTTGAACTTCTTATTTCAATTGAAACATTTGAGCTAACTGCAGGCTGATGCAAACAAGCAAGAGTTAGCTCCGCTGATTGAAATCAATACCTATCGAAAGACAAGACATAGACTGACTTGCATTGACTCGCTGTATGGCTCCCAGTTGATAAAAATACATAACTAACATAACCAGAAAGAAGTGATTTTTTTCCTCTGTTACCATTACCTTGATGTCACATCACTTAACTTTAAAAAAACCTTTACAAATCGGCTGATTTTTTTTTACTTTTCTTCATGACAAGAAGGTGCCTTGTCTTCTAATACGTGATACAACGTCGGCCACATCGTCACTTTTCATAAGGCGAGATTGGGGTCAAACGAAGGTATAATATTTAACAAAAATCTCGATCTCGATCAACGCTTCTTTTCATCTAAGAACAAGTTCCTTTACAAGTATTAATAAAATTGTCCGCGGTACCTAATTGAGTCAATTTCTATCCGCATTGCGAAGCACACATTTAAATTCTATTCAAGTAGTTAAAGATATTGTGATTTATTATATTCGTGCTGCGGATATATCGTGTCGTAGCAACTATTTAGTAGTCCACAGGACGCGGGAATACGATAGCCATTTTAAAATATTACCTGGCTGGTGTAGTTTAAAAGTAAGATACATTACAATGTTGAATACGCGACCAAAGGTGTGTTCCGAAATACGATTACAGCGCTTATAGTGATCACAAAATATTTTTCATTCCAAATTAGATGTCACAATATTGACAGTTGAGTGCAATCATTAATTCGGAACGGCCATGAGCGCGCTCACGAGTTGCGGTGTCATGTAATAACATGCAAAAATCTATATCACCGTGCTAACACGCGTTCCGAATACCGTGAGCGTGACAACGAACGTCCCGTTTGACGTCTCATCATATCAGCCCATACACGTCCACTGCTGGACGTAGGCCTCCCCCATACGACGCCACAAATAGCGGTCGCCTCCATCCATCGACTCCCTGCGACCGCTACGATGTCGTCGGTCTATCGAGTGGATGGTCTCCCAAGTAGGGGGGTTTTGCCATAATCACTACGCTTGGCAGGCGGATTGGTGATCGCAGTGTTGATGTTGAAAATACTCGGAAGGAAGCTGCTGCCCTTCCTCTGATAGGTTCCCTTATTCGGCTCTTACGACATCCACAGGTTGAGTTGGAGGAGTCGATATTCGTACGCCGCAGTCCCACGGCCATTTTTGGCGTTTGACGTCTTTCAGTCATCAATAATGCCAAATGTCACTTTTGACAGAGGCGCTTACAGTGATTTTGGTTTGTAGCATGGTCGGTGATATTGCAACATAACGCATGTAATGACGTCATCTATGACGTCGCGCGGGACATCGTTGTCACACTCATGGTAATTCGGAACGCATGTAAGCGCGATGATATCGATTTTAGCGAATTTCGGAACGCACCGTAAGTAGTAGAGATATGTATAGTAGTTTGATTTAGGAAATCTAAAATCCATACCAATCCTGTAAACTAAGCAATACCTCGCTCATCAGCACACATGAGTTCACGGTTGAATATGCCTCCCCTAAACAAGGGGGGGTTTTTCCATAATCACGACACAAGTGTAAGTATACCGTAGCAATGCTTGCTCTTATAGATAAAAACAAATGACTACAAGCACTTTGTTTGACGGGAGAATTTACTTAAATATCTTAACAACAATTCTTTGACAAAGATAAAACAAATGATTACCAGAGATTATTTTTTTACTGGACCAGACCAGAAAAACCTTCCGGTATCTATCACCGCACGTTCCTTTAAAAATATTGATTAAGGGGGAACGTGATGCTAGTGAGATTATCTTCAGCTAGCGTCACGCCTTTCTTAGGTCCAGTTCAGAACAATTAAGTTAATTTTAAGATAAATAATCATAATATTCAAATACAATTATAAACATTGTTCATAAAAAAAAAATGCAATTTCGGCATAGATGAATCACAAACAACTGTCACCAAGTAGGTGACAGAGGAAGGGTTAAGTGAGAGAAAGTCTCATTCGAACAGAAGTCTTCCTTAAAATCCATTAACGCATTCTTTTTAAAGCTGATAAACCCAAAGATAATGCAATGCCTAAAATACTCATGTTAATGGCCACAAGCTTTAATAGGCACGTCTTCAACGGCTCAGTACATTCATCATTCAAGTAATGAGGTCATTGACCTAACCTCGTTATCGCAGAGTAAGTCGGACAAAGAGAATTTCCTCATGAAAATGATCCCAAAAAGGTTTATGGATTACAGAAGTTGATATATCTTACTGTATTTAAATGATTCAACTTTTAGCCAGTTTACACTTTGTAGTATGAATTAGAATACTATCCTCATCAATTAGTCTGTACGCTCAATTTGACGGTAACATTTGTTTGTCCGGTAGAATTGTTGACAAGGTCCGAAAAGCCAATGACCTTATAGTTAAAATGCTTTTTATTAAAACGACTTATTTAGCAACATTACTATAAGTACAATTAAACGGGTATTTATCAAGGGTATTTTTAAATAAAAGCTAGCTTCTTTAGCTAGATAACCGTTAAATTATGCTTTTAATTTTGTGTTCAGATCGCGAAAGTTTAAAAATATTTATCACCATTATTTACAATACAAAATGTTATATTAAGCTTTGATCCGTGCTCGAAACCTCTTAAGTATTAACTTCCTGCATTAGGAGGCAACGCTCTACCTTATCATACTTGATTATTGGGTAGGTATAATAGATATTTACAAAAAACATTTTACGTAACTCCGCTACGAAAAATGATGGAACCATAAGATTTGCATTAAATTATTCGTCACAGTTTGGAAGGGCAAGGTAATGATGAGTTCATAAACTTTTTGATATCATCTCTAGATTCATGTGTGACCTACAGTGCCTGACGCGACACCTTTCATAATGCTTTTGTGGAGTTAAACGAAGTGTTTCCTCTGTTTCTTGTTTACTCTGTACTTGTTTAATCTCGTTAAAAATGAGCTTAGCACCACTGAGTTAGTGCTGTACGAAATAACTCGGATTTCTGCTATTTTCCGAGTCTACCTCATAGTCCATTCGTTTTTGAGGTTATGTTGTAGAGTAGCTTTTGGCCGCGTCTTCGCACGCTCTTTTCCCGGATATTAAATGTCTTTGAGATACCATCTTTCTCCCTTACTTATTACGATCAGTTAAGTCATGTAGGTGTGAAATGGTAACAGACAGAGAATTTGAACATTAGTGCCTTACCCAATCTAATCTACCTATCTATAGATTGTAACTATAACAGAAAGGATAACCAAAAGAATATCAAAGGCATAATGGGTCATGTGACTCATTCCTTTCGGCCCGCTCTATAAAAGTAAAAATTGTTTTATTGACATATTATTGTTTCACAGACAGTAGTGCGTCCATAGGCTCGCAAGGCCTGTGCTTGTAGGTCACCGTGTGCGTCGGTGTCAATCAGTGTTAACTCCATGCAATGGTTTTTTAAATTCAGTCAAAATAAAAATTATATTAGGTCTTATCTGAAAACCAGCGCTACCTTGCATTTATGTGAGGTAGCATAAAGCTGAGGTGGAATCAATGTCCTCATTTAATACTTAAGGCACATTATTTACTTGTCGGTATCTCTTTTTTCTGGTCACCTCAGAGGGTAATACTGAAAATCAGTGTTTGCTCCTCGAGCAAAACTATACGCTGAGTTATTATAACCTTTTTGCTGGGCTGCAGCACACAGTGTTTAACCTTACTATGCTTGCTATAATGTGTACTTTGTGTTTTATTGTTCTGTCAAACAACCTGTGTAGTATTGTGTGTTGCAGAAGCAAATAAAAATCTTATCTATATTATCTATTTAACCTTTTGGCCGGCATCGCTACAGCGCAGAGCACAGTCGGTAGCCGACCAATCCACTACCTAGCATGCCTACCTACTTAGCTAGCTTATTTGTATTTAGTATGTAAGTTAGATTTAATATCCCTACATGGGAGACCATCCACAGATGGACCGACGACATCGTAGCGGTCGCAGGGAGTCGATGGATGGAGGCGGCTCAGGACCGCTATTTTGGCGTCGTACGGGGGAGGCTTATGTCCAGCAGTGGACGTGTATGGGCTGATGATGATGATGTAAGTTAGGTAGGTACATATTTACTATCTTATATTCTACTTCTTTTTGTTCTGTGTTGTATTTCTGTTGAGTCAATAAAATTCTTTTTATTTTTTACCTTTAAATTAAACAACTCTCAAGTAAGTAAAGCCACGTCCTTTTTAACCGACTTCAAAAGAAGGAGGTTATCAATTCGCCTGTATGTGTTTTTTTGTATGTTTGTTACGCGATGTCTCCGCAAATTAGGGACCGATTTTGAAAATTATTTCACTATTGTATAGAAAATGATCACGAAGGGGTCCCATAAAATTTTTATCTCCAGGGGATTTGTGTTTATCCCGCTTAACTTAAAATAAATGTAAAAGTAAGGGAATTTGAAGTCGGTTTATTGATTTTTAAAACACGCCATATTATAATATAAATGGTTAAATAAAATAAACATAAATTATCTTTTCAGTCGAGTATACTGAAAAAAGGCTTGCATTTTCAATGTATCATACGATGGGACATGCATTTAGGTCACATCTATAATAAATATAGAGGACCGATGTGGCCCTGCGGGCTAAGATCCACTTGCGAAGCAGGTTCCGGGTTCGATTCCCACCTTGGGACAAATGTTTGTACGACTTCAAATATTTGTCTTGGATGATCTGGGTATTTTCTATGCATAATAGAAAACTATCTATCTATATAATTTATTGTATTAAGTATATCAGACATCTAGTACCCATATCACAAGCTCTGCTTGGGACTAGATGATGCTATGTGGATTGGCCAGCATTATTTATTTATTTATTTAGTATAGAAGCAGGTATACCTATCATCGACCATCTTCGTTACTGAAAATATTTACATTAATATTTTACCCTTATAGAGACTTACGCTTCGAGACTTAGTGTAATCAAAGTTTTTTGGATTTTTTTATGTTGCGTGTTATGGATGCGTCCCATTTTTCTTTGATATTTCTATTACATTGCACTGTCTAAGCTATTATATTACTCTATTGGCCCCACATATCAAAGCAAATTGAGCCATAACATACTGTTTTAATAGATGCTAACTTCGTTTAATAGGTTGGCATAAAGTAAAACTGCATTCCTTTCGCAACGTAAAAAAACCAAGGGTTGTGCCCGCGCACCGAGATCCTAAGATACGGAACGGACCTTTACGAGTAATCCCGAAGACATCCGAAGAAACCCGAGCGGAGGTCATTCAACGCTTCCTATAATCGCTATCCCTTAGCGACCTATGACGACCGTATAAATCTATCCTTTTCCATTTGAATATTCTTTATAAGGTATAGAAAAGACGTGATTTTAATATACCTGTTTCGGTCGCTCTAATGGGAGAGACCTTGAGAGTGAAAGCGAGGCTGAGAGGGAATTACGGCTGATTTACTTCTATTCATCATGACGATGATTTAGATGCAGTGAGGGGCATTTATCATTCGAGGGTCTTATAATTAATGTGGTCATCAATTTGTAGGGACAGTCACGGGCTTCTTGTTTATCTTACGATGTGATTTAAAATTGATTTGAAAGGCAGTATAAAACTGGTGTATTTGAGAACTCGAGGCTATGCTAGTATTTGGCCTAAATATATGTATGTAGGTAAACCTTAGGTGAACCATTATTTCGATTTCTGTAGATGAACCTAACAAAGTCTAAAAAAATTCATGTTACTTAAATTTATTTTCGTATAAAATTTTTTTTCATGGTTTTAGTTACAGGGATAAACATCCGGATTCATCAAAATGTACATACGACAATTCGCGTATTGTTGTGGTAAACTAATATAAAAAAATGATTGTATTTCTTGATTGAAGCCTATATGGTGATATTTCATTGAATGGTATTTGACTTCCCTGGTATAGATATTTCGGTGAATGTAACAGGATAAAAATATGATCATTCCCGTAAAAGCTTCGTTCCGTGTGGATTCGTTCAGTTTTATTAATTAGAAAAACTTATCTGTTTCATTTCGATACCTACTGTAGTTGACTGAATGTTTGATCATTCGCCAATTTTTTTTGATTGTGATTCTTATAAACAATGGATGTGCTTTTAGTTTAGCAAAAAATGTGTTTATTACGAAGTTCAAATTTAAAAGTGATTATTTTAAAGTCGCGTGATTACGCAACAGGAAAAATGTAGGGTAAAGAAGTAGACTTTTGCTAGTCAACATGAGATTTACCAAAGAAATAGGAAATTGCTTGTTTCCTTTTATCTGAGGGCTCGATTTTCTTTATTTTAATCTGAAGAAATACGTGCGCATCGGTGAACGTGCGAACATATCCGTATTAACCAAAAATACTTGTAACTTTGACCTAGTTTGAGAATATTTGTTTCGGATCTTTCAATCGTAGCAAATGTAACCAGAAGTGGAAAAATGATAATTAATAAAACTTTTGAAATTATCATGGTTATTTACAAACTAAACGTTAATAACGGGATATTTACCATGGTTTGAGTTCTCCGATATTCTCCAATATCCAGAACTGAAAACTCATATCATGGTAAATATTCCGTTATTAAATTTAGTGATGTATATTTATAATCTGAAATGGTGAAGTATGATTATACTCCACCATTTCAGATTATAAATATACAATTACTACTTCACCATTTCAGATTTCAAATCGTGAACGATTTACATCTTTGGGCACGAGTAGTTGAATGACGCAGTGAAAAATTAGAGTAGGTACCTAAGTACACACTTTGATGATTGCTATGGTCCAGCCAGTGGGCGATGGTCTTCCTGAGATCCAGATGGTTGCGGGTTCAAACCCCGCTACGTGTAAAATTTTTGTATACCTATGCCATTATCTCTTGGGTAGGTTCGTTAAATTAAACTTTATGTGTATTTCCTACAAAAATAAATTTAAGAGAAACAGCAGACATTCATCAGATAAAAAAGAAAATTCTAGAAACATTTGACCATGAACATTCCATCACTAAGAGCAGTGTCCTAAACTGTCCTCGATCTTACTTACATACATGACGTGCCCCACAGATGGCCCAGTAAGATAAGAACAAAGTGCACAAAGTACAAAGACAAATCTCTGCCTAACTTAGTTACCGTTAAATACGAAGCCCTACTAATTTATAAAGACGAGATGGATGTGAATTGACGTCAATTGGTTTTCGTAAAAACCTTTATTCTTCGTAATCTTTATCGAAAAAGCTTCGAAAAAGTAAAATATAATATTCTATGCGACAGAAGACAGTTCTTCTTTTCATAAATGTAAAAAAAAAAAACTATTTTAAATCTCAGTAATAGTTGAGCAAAGTACCATTTATTTTCTTATTAACTACCGTTTTTCTCCTAAACTATCAATCACAAGCTTTTTTATTGTCATAATCGTATTAAATAATGGTATACTAAGCAAACCTGTGGCTCATTTTTGCCTATAAATGTCCTTAATCATAGATAAGAAGCAAAAACATGATTTTTGCGCTTACGATGCTCTGCTCTGTCCCGCTCCTATGAACGCGAAATCCTATGCCTATCCTTTTCACAAAATGGCGTCATACTATATCTTCTCTTAGATTTGGAGGATAAGTGACTTGGCAATTTTATATTGCTTTTATATTATTTGTGGGAGGGTGGACGGTGCATGCGAAATGCATTTAGTTGGATCTTATCAGACGAGGTTTTAAGCGGAAATGTTAAACTAAATATTTTTAATGAATTTCCAGAAAGTAACGCCTGAATCTATTATGTAGGTACTTATGACGGATTAAATTTATATTGCTGTAGCTCTAAACCGAGATTAAAATATGGCCTATTTTGTCCCGGTAAAATGCATGTGATGCCGCGGGCAAAAGCTAGTATCATATATCTCGTCTATCCACACAGCGCCAAGATTATATTAATAGAAATATTCCATCTCCATTATAAATCGGTCACTGTCCGATGCTTCCAAGTTCATGGACCGTTGTGTAGCAGATACAGATGGCCTGCGCGGACGCATATCGTCGATCAATTACTGTATGTCACGAGCGTATATCATTTGGTACGACAAGTATCTCCGCATTTACACAGCGAGCAGAGAGAGCCCCGAGTCTTATGATCAGCTAATTTTAATGCACTACACCAGTTTGACATCATCATCATCATAATCTTCCACTGCTGGACAATAGGCCTCCCCCTTAAGACGCCACAAATAGCGGTCCTGAGCCTCCTCCATTCATCGACTCCCTGCGACCGCTACGATGTCATTCGATCCTTTTCGGATTGCATCGTTGTCGCCACTTGAGAACTATATGACCTGCCCACTGCCACTTCAGCCTACTAATTCTGAGAGCTATGTCGGTGACTTTGGTTCTTCTACGGATAGTAGAAGTACCAAAGTCACTGACGTAGCGGTCGCGGTACATTATGTAGTATTCCAGTTCGGCATATGCTTAACTGCGCCGGCATGTACAATATATTAGAAGGCATCCGAAACGCAAAAAAATATAGTTAAAAACTAAAACCCGACTACATAAAACTCTTAAACAAGCGTTCACCTATTGTCCTTATCATTTTCTTTTGATACTTAGTCGGAGGCCTTTGTTACTAATTGTACCCAAGGTATATGGGGTGGGTGCCTCCGAACGAAGTACAAACAAAGACCTTTGCAACATTACCACACAAGAGCATATTTACTAACATTGAGATTTTCGATCCTGACTTAGACCCCCGCTATCTCTTTAGATCCCCATTTTAGTGTGACGTTACATAGCCTATAACCATCGGGCTATTAAGACGAATCATACGACATCTCACTAGTTGAAATCGGACCAGTAGTTTCAGCGCTTCAGCAGCGGAACATAAAAATCGGCTACATACATACAAACATACATACATATGGTGTCAAAATCATAACCCTTGTCCTTCGGGAGTCGGGTAAAAATAAAACAGTTTTGCAAACCGTTTCGTTCACGTGTCGGTAAAGTTAAGGTAAAACGTAGACTGGATTAACAGGAGGGATAGATAAAAGGGGATCTTCAAGGCGAAATTATGGATAACATTTTTTTAATTCAAATTTTCCCCCTTCTTGGCGAGTTTCTAGGGGGAAAACTGGAATAAGCCAAATTAAAGACCACTTAGAATAATAATACATTTTTATTGAAGTTTGGTAGAATTTTCCTTACCAGTCCGCTCAAGTTCATCTTCATATTGCATCCGGTAAACAGTCTAACCCCAGCTCGATTACTGAATAGTCCATAGAACGCGGAACCATCCAGATTGAGATAAAGCGCACAATAGCACGACTTCCTCAAACTATGACCAATGAGATATAATAAATCTAAACGTTATAGATATACCAAATTGATATTTACGTCGATCCCTATTGTAATACTGGGCCTCATTTTCGCTTTGTTTCTGGGACATATTTCGGAGCCATGGAAGAAGTTGAAACTACGCCGTCTTTCTTTCACTTTGATCTTTGATATTATTTGCAAGTTAGCTATGGTCAAAACCGGAATCGACTTTTTTAAATTCCACTTTTCCCCCTTAAGGGGGTTTTCAAGGGGGAAAAGTGGAATTTATATTTTTGCAATTCACTTTTCCCCCTTAGGGGGATTTTAGGGGACAAAAGTGGAATAAGCCAGTTAAGTATTTCTAGTTTGTACGACGAAACTGTTTATTTTATGAAATTCCTGTACTAATTCCGTGAAATAGAAATTGATCGATGAAAGGTTGAGTTTTCAAGACAATATTGTGTTCAAGACAATATTGACAAACGCGCTACGCCTTCGGTCTTTCATTTTGAGGGTTCCGTACCTAAAGGATGAAAGCGGGTACCTATTATTAGTAATACAGCGGTAAAACAGCGGAGGCTTAGGCCTCCGCTGTCTGTCCGTTTGTCTGCCCGTCCTTCAGCGGTCTGAATCTCATGAACAAAAATAAAATAAATTTAATAATTAGGAGAGAGACGTTCATACCTATTTGAGTACCGATCACCGAAGGCACCGAACAACGTCGGGGGCGGTCAGTACTGTACTAGGATCGATGGGTGACTGCGTCATGTTGGCTTTATGCTTTACTAGCTGCTGCCCGCGCTTTCGTCCGCGTTTTATCGGGATATAAAATAGCCTATATGTTATTCCAGGTCCCAAACTATACCCATACCAAATTTCAGCCTAATTGGTTCAGTAGTTTTTGCGTGAAAGAGTAACAGATATCCATATATCCATCCATAAAAACTTTGACATTTATAATATTCGATTCGATTAACTTAGCTATTAGTAAAATTGAAATCTAAAGACAGTGAGATAAGCTTCACAATACCGTGTACCTCTCAGAAAGTAAAATAGGTCTAGCAATCAATTTTCGGCTCCCCTATATATCATCTTAGATGTCACTCCAGACTTCTGGTGAAATCCTCCGTGAATTCGTCGATATCTATACAAAAATAAATAAAACTGATGGACTGTTAGTAAAATATTGTCAAAATAACCGTTTTTTTTGTAAACGCTTCTGTAATAAGTAGTTATACGCGGTACTTATAATAAAACACCAAATTTAAATTTTTTGTTCGTCTGTCTGTAAACGGCTGGACCGATTTTGACGAGACTTTCACTGACTCATATAGCTGATATTATAGCGGGTAACTTAGGCTACTATTATTTTGGAATAAGAATAAGGGTTCTTTGGGGTTCTTCCATTATTTAATCATAAACTCCACGCGGGCGAAGCCACACGGGCACAGTAAGTAGCCAATAAATTTGGACGAAAGAAACCGTATCTATCTTCAATCTTCATTGTCCATTAGGTGGTGGACCGCCACTTCCTTACATTCTATGAATGTTTGATAACCGGTGAAATTCCTTTTAAGGTACATAAAATTCCGGAAAAGGTGAAACCGGTTTCTGGGTCTCTTTTATTCATTTTAATAATGTAATATCTTTACACCAGCCAAACTTAGTGTACAATAATTGCAAACAAACCACGACATAACTAAAACTCACTTGCTTGACGTCGAATTTCAGATATATGTATTTGTAAGTAATTTATTAAAGGATTTCTCAAATCGACTAGTACAGTAAATTGCGTATAAAGAAAAAGTCAAATTCTAAAACCGGACTACGTAGCGTTCACCAATTTTCCTTATAATGTTTTAATGATACAATACCAGGAAACATTTCACAATATTTCTTATCAAGTTATTTGATACTTATTAGCCAATAAAACTGTTTTTAAACGTATTCAAAGAATTTCAAGAGAATGCATCGCATGTTTTCACGGAAAAGCCGACCTAATAACACATTGTGTTTGCTATACGTTTCCGGGCTTCGTACAACACAATGTGTTATTAGGTCGGCTTTGCAATAATTCAAAAACTAAGTCAAAACCCAATGTACTGCGCCTGTGTAGAAATAAACGACTTACTTATATGCCCATATTCTAGAACTATCCCTAGTCATTTTAGTCCTGCGTTGCAGGAGGTGGCGGGTTCGATTCCCGCCTTGGGACACATGTTTAGACGTTCTGAAAATATTTGTTCCGGATGTTGTATTTTCTATGTAGGTATTATAAAAAATATCAATCTATGTATGTATTGTATTATGTACATCAGTAATCTAGTACTAGTACCCTATATAAACTCCGCTTAGCATGGAGCTGGATGATGCTGTGTAATCCACACAGCATTATTTATTTGGCCAGGCAGAAAACCTTCGCCTGCCGGGCCACATCGGTCGTTAAGGTTATGATGGTTGGCGTGAAGGAGAACAAACATTCATCCATCCAAACTGTCGCATTTATAGTATGTATAATTGAAATTCCGACCCGTTTCAGATACACGTGTCAACCCAGATATTAATTTCCTAAGTAAGATAATAACTAGAATAATATGTAGGTAGTTTATTCTGTGGTAATACCTCCACTAACTGATGAGCACCAGCATCATTATTGATGGACAGTTAAGCGTATAAGCCATAGCTGTTAACGTTGACACACGAAATTAATCGATTAATATAATCAGCATTGATATAATTGATATGATCCGCGATCAGAATGGGACAGAACCTTGTAAAAGTAAATATTTTAGGACACATTAATCACTACATAGTATAAAACAAAGTCGCTTCCCGCTGTATGTCCCTATGTATGCTTAGATCTTTAAAACTATGCAACGGATTTTGATGCGGTTTTTTTTATAGATAGGTGATTCAAGAGGTTCAAATTTAGTATTAGAATTGCACCTGTGCGATGCCAGGGCATCGACAAGACCTCCCACTCGATGGACCGACGACATCATGGCGGTCGCGGGGAGTTGTTGGATGGAGGCGGCTCAGGACAGCTATTCGTGGCGTCGTTTAGGGGAGGCCTATGTTCAGCAGTGGACGTGTACGGGCTGATGATGACGATGATGGTGATGATGCCGGGGCGGGTCGCTAGTACATAAATAAAGATAAAACGCCCGGAAAACCTATCTTATGCAGGGTTGGAAAAAAAACAGTTTTTTTTAAATTTTATAAAACAAACAGTTCAAATTGTTTTAAACAAGTGTTTGTTTTGTTTTTTTTGTTTTTTTTTGTCCTTTTTAGTTTAGGGCATTATTTTAAATTAATTCGACCTATAATGTTTCATTTCCAGACTAGATCTTTTGACTTTTCAAATTTTCTATAGTAAAATAAATATTGACAAAAAACGATCAATGGATAAACATTTATTTTATGTTGCGTATCTCTAATCACTACTAAACGATTTACATTCACCCTGAATGTTTCCTAGCAGGACTATACCGGCGGGGAAATACCTATAAACTATAAATTCTATTCTATGAATAGGGGCACCCCCAATATTTATTAATTATTGATGGGCCGAATGTGGTTTGAACCGAATACGAATTTCGGCCGAACATTCGGTAAAAATCAAAAATGCCGAAGTTCGGTTTTTATTCTGCACTTATATGGTAACAACTAACAAACAACAATAAAATATACCTATAAGTAATTAATATATTGAATTTTCAAAAAGTTTATTTGATTCAAATCATAAGACTTCCTAATTTAATAAGAACTTATTGAATTTGATTTTTTAATTCTAAAACTTAAGATTGAAATGTCGAAAAAGGAAACTGATAATGACAGTTAGTTACTTGATTAATAAATAAATTACCATGATTTTAAATTATGTAAAAGGCTTATTTATTTAATCAGGTATGAGTGAGTATGACAGATTTGATTTTTTTTATGTTTTATTAATCTTAAAATCAAAATTGTGCAACTATTTCGGAAGAATGCCGAAGTTAGGCTCATCCCTAATATTTATATTTAAATGAGGGGAATAAAATAACCACTATTCCATTCGACAGCCATCCATTAGGGACTTTCCTAACGGGACTTTACCGGCGGGGAATTACTTAATATGAATTCTATAAATACCAGTGCCTTTCTTTCTCACATTTCATTTCATTATTAATTCTGCGACTGATAACACCTCATAAAAATGTCAACTCCAGGACGCAAAAAGCATGCAATTTGGGAACAATTCACATCGATCCCCCAAGAAAATACCACACTGAAGACCAATAGGGTGCGTTGCAGAAAATGTAAGAAAGAACTAGTTGGACTTGTGAAAAGAATGGAGGCACACTTCCAGCAATGTAGCACCACCACCGGTTCTAACACTGACGCAAATCTTGACGCGGACAGGGACGTGGAGGAGGAGTTGTTGAGTGATGCTGGTTCTTCCCGATCTTCAGATAATTCTTCTGCTACACCCACATCTTCTGTTACTACTCTTCAATCTAAAAATGCCAGTACCAGCAGCAGCGCGAGCGTGAACATTTCAATGAAAAGATTTATTATTGCTACAAGTCAAGAAGATAAGAAGAAAATTGATTTACAATTATCTCGTTATATGTTTGCTACTAACACGCCTTTTAACCACGTAGAACACCCAGAGTTACTGAAATTAATGGAAATTTTACGCCCAGGATATAAACCTCCAAACCGCAAACAAATTGCTAGCAAGCTACTCGACGAAGTCTACAACTCGACTCAAGAAGCCGTGAAAATGAATTGAAAAACAAAGTTGTTAATCTGGCAATTGATGGGTGGAGTAATGTCAGGCAGGACTCGATAGTTTGTGTCTGTGTTACCGATGTGTTGACAGACTCATCTCATTTAATTGATACAATAGACACAGGAGCCGAAAGCCATACAGCTGACTACTTGGTTAAAGTTACTACTGCGGCAATAAAACAATGTGAAACTTACAAATGTACGGTGCGAAGTGTAGTGACAGACAACGCAGCAAATATGAGCCGTATGAGACGAGATTTAGCCCAACAGGAAGAACTAGCTTCTCACGAGGATATACTTACATACGGCTGTTCATCACACATATTAAACCTTCTAGCAAAGGATTTGAATGCAGAAGATATTACTGATAAAGTTAAGTCGATAATGCGGTACTTCAAATACACTCACTTTGCATCTGCCAAATATAAAGAAGCTGGTGGAAAAGCAATTGTTATACCACAACAGGTACGGTGGAACACAATGGCTGACTGCTTAAAAGTGTTATTAGAAAATTGGCATATAATGTCAGATATATGCTTAAATCATTCAACTGCTATAGATCTGTCAATTTCATTGAAAGTAAATGACATGGCGCTGAAGCAACAAGTCCAGGCTCTCTACAAAAAACTGGAAAACATCGCAGTTACACTTGACATCTCCCAAAAGACATCCTGCTGTATTGGCGAAGTGACTGAAGCATGGATAGAGCTTAAAAATATGTTTGAGGGAGAGAATGTACGACTGCGTGAGACCGAGTATTCATTGGATGATTTAAGGAAGTTCAAAGCTCGTTATGAAATGGCAATGTCTCCAGCTCATTTTGCAGCAAACTTACTACATCCTAAGTACAGGGGTGAAAAACTCACGAGTGAAGATATTTCTGAGGCTTTATTATTTATAGAAGCTTATCACAAAGAGGCGATGCCCTATGTTGTTAAATACAGGGCAATGACAGATCCCTTTCATAACTTTCTATTTGAAGATCATGTAGTAAATCAGGTCGGACCTCTCGAATGGTGGCAGTCATTAAAAAAACAAATTAATGGTCAAACAATGAACTTAGTGGCTCAGCTTCACACTGCTGTAGCTTCAAGTGCTGGAATTGAAAGACTGTTTTAAACATTTGGATTTATTCATTCTGACGTACGAAATAAACTGGGTACAGAGAAAGCTGCAAAACTTGTTACAGTTTTTAAATACCTTAATAAGGAAAAGAAAAAATAATTGTTATCTTGATCTTGTCATATTGTCTTACTCTCCTGACTGACAAACAATTTTGATTTTATAATGTTTATTAAATATAGGTAATTTTGTTTGTTATAATTTTGTTTTTGATTGATTTTAAATTGAAATTTTTAATATTCTATACTATCTAATGCATGTTTCAAAAATACGTGTTATCTTATCCCATTACCCATATAAATCCTGGTACTTGGTAGATACTTAGATCTTTGTTTGACTGAATAAATAACTTATCAAAAAAATATTACTTTCATTTTATATCATTCATTCGCAATGAAAAGTAGTTTTAAAGCTTGTTTTTTTCTCATCGTTTTATACAATGTTTAAAACTTGTTTTAATCTGTGTTTTTAAACGTGTGATAAAAAACACGGTTTAAAATCAAACTGTTTTAAACATTGTTTTAAACATGTGTTTTAAAACCATTTGTTTTAATCATGCCAACCCTGATCTTATGCATTATTAAACACTGAAATAACGAACGTCGATAATACAAAGTAAAATTGTAGACCAGAATATGGAGTACACTCAATGGAGTACAATGGGATATTCACATTAGCCTTATTTTGCCGCAAGTTATTTTATAAGTACCACCTGCCTATTTATAAGTACTCTCTCCTGTCCATATAAAATGTTAAATACAACTTATTTCCTTAACGCTCTTTCCTCTGTCGGGTTTTGAATTTCGAACTTCTATTCAAAACGTCAATTTTGTCCATCACAGATACCTACTTGCTTTGGAATGTTTCAAATTTAAATAGCGATTTCATCTATTGTTTTTATTTGTGAATTTGGTCTTTCTTATTTCAGTAGGGTTGCGTCAGGAGTTTTATTTCAGGGCTGCCAAGCGTCAGAGCAAACAATTTGCAAAAATAAATAGGTATAAATTGTGTGATATAAGGTTTTAAAGACATTTATTCACTAAGTCACAGCACATTATGTATAAAAAATACATAATAAAAATTAGTCATTAAATAACCCACCCCGGACCGTTCCCGGTGCAAACGTGCCCATAATGCTTGCAGCATTACCTCGCTGAATAGCGATGGCTATCCTTTGCACCAGGAAAGACCCGGAGCGGGAGTCACCTGTCACTTTATTAAGTTTACGGCCTAATTCTCCCACTAAACACTTCGCATCCACACTCCAACTACCCAAGGTCTCCACTGCTATAGGTGTAAAATGGTAAAGCTGCTCCAAGGCAGCGTACTTAAGCCTTTTTTTTTGAGCAAGCGTCTTCAGCAGCGGCAGATGCAGAGAGCATGGTGCGACTAAAGTGACTGGCGGCGACAGTGCTGACGCAAGTTGCGTCCCAGATCAGGCACTTCCCATTTTTCCATGGCACCAGAGTCAGCCCATCTGGCCTCTTCCCGTCAGACCTGCTGAGACCTGGAGGCTCAAGCACGCAGGGGACATTCGCCGATATAAGGGCTCTACGAACTATGTCGTTCAGGGCATGGTGACGCAGAAACCTCCCAGTGCATCGCCGACAACTCTGAGCGTAATAGCCATCGGCCTCCACCATGGAACCGCAGGTGCATATATGAGGTTCACACACCTTACAGCCCAGGCGGAGCGCCACCGCCACACGCAAAGAGTCATCGTCGAGGAGAGTGCACAGGTGAGGCGAAGGAACCGCTTGTAACCAAGCCCCGAACTCAGGTTGCGACAAAGCTCGAAGTCTAGCCTTATTGGCTCCCAACGCACCCTCTAACAATTGCTCCTGAAGCCGCTCTACCCCTACGTCATCCCACGCCCGCTGAACATGAACATGCATAAATTGTGTTGGTAAAGATTGTAATTGAGAATGTCATTCTGTCCTAGATTTAGCACCTTTGACCAATATGATCTAAGCTGCACATTACATGGCATACAAATTTTCATCATCATCATATCAGCCCATACACGTCCACAGCTGGACATATGCCTCCCCATACGACGGCACAAATAGCGGGTATATAGTGATACAAATTTTATCACTATATAATTTATCTACACGACTTATACCAACACTACTATGGGAAAATGATTGACCGGCCGAAAAAAGGAATAACTACGATTTTAATCGGTATCAAACAATGTCATCTTGAAATAAATATATTTTCATACTAGCTTTTCTTACTTCTTACTAAAAAAGTAGAAAAAATAAGTATTTAGTGTAAGTTACTCAAAAAACATCGTGGCGGGCGCAGGGAGTCGATGGATGGAGGCGGCTCGGGACCGCTATTTGTGGCGTCGTATGGGGGAGGCCTATGTCCAGCAGTGGACGTGTATGGGCTGATATGATGATGATGACTCATATAACGTTATTGACAAAGAAAATAACAATCAAATAATCACCAAATAATATAATTTACAATTAAAACAATTGAGCTAACTGCAGTCTGTTACAAACAATCTACAGGTAGCTCAACTACCGGAAGACTTAAAAATTCTATGTTTTATTACCGACTTGGAACTGTATGAAACATTTCAATCCGATCCGTTCAGCAGTTTTGGCTTGAAGAGGTAACAAACATCCATCCATACGGGACCAGCGTTTGTTGTGACGTGCTTACAACTAACTCATCCTGAGACATAGACCGATTTTTGACTCAAGGTAAAATTTTGACTGTATTGTCTTTTATTGTTAAAACATTGTCAAAATTGTTTTTGTTGATTGCGTTACAAATAAAACATTTTCATTCTCATACATCTAAACATCAAAACTTTCGCATTTATAATATTAGTGTGTTTTTTTTATAGTTTTCCTGCCTTAGTCCTCGTCTGTGTACACATAAACCTCTTTTGTAAGACTGTTCTAGATATGTTTCTAGATACTGTAACGTGCAGACAGGCCTCAGAAGTAAACTGATTAAGCTGCAGACCTTCAAGAACAAAGTAATCAAATTGTCCACGCCAGTGTGGCTCGAGGTGAATAATAAAATTGACGGAAAATAGTCGCTGTAAAAACAGATTTTTCTAAATCACATTAAAAACTGTAACAGTAAACAATTTTTTTAAGATTTTTGTGTTGGTGACACGCGGCGGCCATGTTCGAACGCATTCCTACTTGAAGCATGTTTCATCACGCTTTGTTCGAAATTTGAAAGAGCTGACGAAGAGTTGTTAATTTAGCTTAGCGCAATCAGAGTTGGCGCATCGTTTGTTTTTTCATATTGTATGTGTCGACAATTTTGTGACGTAAGCTGCAGCGTACTCAGTACTCACTTCTATGAAAAAACAAAACACGATCGCGCTAGCTTGCAATAACCGAGCTATAGTCTGCCATATCTATTTCTCTAGCTGGTTGTACATTACATATGTACGTCTATTCTGTTAACGAACAAAGATTTAAATCGTTAGATAGTCCCTTACCGTAGTGAGACCACGCCGTTTTGGTGTAACGCGAAATGAGATAGCTCGCTCATTTGTAATCAGTGTACTTCTAAACACAGTGTTAGCCGGACCTGTTGTAACTATGCCATTTTTTCTTAAAGTGTCTCAAAACACGAATGTATTTCGTAACGTTGAAAATTTAAACCAAATTCAAAGAATGAAGTTCTTCGTGTGCTTTCAATTCTTTAAAACCACGGTGTAACGCAGTTTATTTAATAAAAACACTATATTTCGCCACGCCACGCACGTGGGGTCGAGGATTTGTGGGGTTGGGAAAAGGATTTTGTCGTCCCTCTAACAGTAGATAAATTGTTCGAGAAATGCCGGAAAGTTTTTTGGGAAGGTCTGATAATGATACTTGACCCAAGGCTGAAGTAGTTGACTCAAGTGGGGTCTAACGTTCTTTGGACATGCAAACTGCATCCTTATGTTCGTAAGGTTTTTTGCCTCGTTGTGAAGACGGAGAGAAAAATATTTTTTTTTGATCTTTGTGAATATAGAGCGAAAAATAAAATCGTTAACGGAGCGAAAAGTAAAACCGTTTCGTTGGTATTTGATTTGTTACGATTTAATCAGCTTGTAATATTGTTTTTGGTTTTTGAGTGACTTCGTCACGTAAAACATATGTAATTTGATACAAACATACATATAAATAAATAAATACTGGACAATTCACACAGCATTATCTAGCCCCAAGCTAAGCAGAGCTTGTGTTATGGGTACTAGATAACTGATATACATTATACAATATATGTATTACATAGATAGATATTTTTTATTATACATAGAAAAACGACCAGAGCACCCTGAACAAATATTTGCAGGTCGTACAAATATTTGTCCCGAGGCGGGAATCGAACCCGCAACCTCCTGCGTCGCAGGCGGACCTTCGCCCACCGCGCCACATCGGTCGTCAATATGTATCACTTAATTATCTCGTATGCCAATTACAAGTTTCTAAGATAAAAAGTACCCTGTATTTGTTGTCATACAATTCTAGAACTACATCGACGCAAAATTTGAGCCCATTCCGTTTAGTAGTAGCGTGAAGAGGCAACAAACAAACACACAAACATTTAATTATGAAAATCCTACTAATCCTACTAATATTATTAATGTCAAAGTTTATGTAGCATGTATGGATATTTGTTACTCTTTCACGCAAAAACTACTGAACCGATTAGGCTGAAATTTGATACGGTATGGTTTAGGACCTGGAATAACATATAGCCTATTTTTTTATCCCCATAAAACGCGGGCGAAGCCACGGGCAATTGCTAGTCATAAAAATCCAAATAAACTTCCATCCAAACTTTTGCATTTATAATATTAGCACAGATATAAGAGTGATGTGTTTTTTATTGGTCATTTTGTTAATGAGCTAAGTTCTAATTCAGGATGATAAAGTTCCAGCAGAAGTTCCCTTGTTTTGAATTTGTAATTCCTCGTCCCTTGAGATGCTTTCTCATAATAGAAATCATCTTTGTTATTTACGAAGTATCTGGCTGTACCATTGCGAAACAAACTTTGACTTGCTGAAATTGAAAATGAGTGATAGGCAAGGGTTATTTTCTTCTTTTGAAGTTTTTTAAAGGTAGATTTTCTTATTACCTTGTTAAATATTTTGCGTCTCTAAAGAAAAAATTAAAAGGCCCGAAATATCACTGTCAATTCTACTTTTATCGTAAAACTGACTTTGAAAGGTGAACAATTGTGTATAAGCAGAACAATATATTTACCGTTAACAATGTTTACGACAAGTAAACGTCGAAATGTCTGTCAGTCTGTCATTTAGCAAAATTGACTCTCTGCTTCGATTCTCTTTATAAAATTGGTAGATAAATTATAAATACGAAAGTTTATTTTTATTTATTATATTGCTCGTAATTATCAGATAAAGCGATGAAATGTTTAAGGATGTATTCAATTAAATATTAGAAGTATTTCAGCGATTGTAAAATTCTTATTGAATATCACCAGTCTTATTGGTACATTTATACATTGTCTGGCAACTCGTTTTGATCGTTCTCGATCAGGGGGCCTACTCGGAAAAGGAAAATCGAAGTTTCTTTTTCGTTTTCGCGCAAAACCAACTCTTATGTCGCTAGCATAAGATTAGCGTTTGCATGAAAAATTATCAGAAACTTCGATTTCGTTTTTACGAGTACGGGTCCAGGTCTTCGCTGAAAATCTGCGCTGTTGCTTTTAAGCAAAAAATTCACTAAGCCATGGCCTTTTTGTCACACAGTTTAACGCACAAAATTACCTACACAAAAAGTTTTACGGAACAAATGATAATTTATATTTTAACTAGCTGCTGCCCGCGCCTTCGCGTTTTATCGGTATAATAAATAGCCTATATGTTATTCCAGGTCCCAAACTATACCCATACCAAATTTCAGCCTGATCGGTAGTTTTTGCGTGAAAGAGTAACAAATATTCATACATCCATCCATACAAACTGTGACATTTATAATATTAGTAGGATTTTGCCACTTTGTTATGTGTGTGTTTGATATGACTTTAACTAAAACTATGTTATTGAATTAAATTTTTCTTATGAAACCTAGTAGAGAGAGTCATCTAGCCCCAAGCACATACATAGAAAATACCCAGAACAGCCGAGACAAATATTTGCAGATCGTACAAACATTTTCTTATCAAACAATGATGCAATAAAATAAATAAATATGAGAAATAAATGATTTTCTACTACTTCTATGTAAATGAAAAGCAAGCCCAGGTGTACAAAGTATAAAATTTAACTAGAATAAATTTTGGTTAGCAACGTTAACTTTAAAGATAAGCAAGCGGGAAATACCTTAAGATGCTATGCTCTGGTCATCTTCAAAGCCATCAAAAACTTCACTTGTAATTTGAAATTGCAGCTGCAACCAAATTACCGCCTTAAAGCATTAATGAAACAACGCCTTTGTGAGAAAATCGCTTTGAACACTAGTCCCGTCTTGGCGTCAAAGAAAACGCTCGTTAAAACTGTTTCTACAATCCATGGACTTTGCTCACTACCTGAGATTTGAATAAACAGTGAAGGTTTCAGCTTAAGGTAGATCGTTTTTTATTTGCGCGAGATACCATTTTTTGTAGTTTTGTTTCTTTCTGCGCTCTAAAAGGAGTAAAACTAGTGGAAAAGTAACTTGCGGGAAAATTGTATACCATATTCTAGTAACTTATGAAAAAACTAACTTCGATTTATCGGTATTTTTAGAGCATTGGGGAAACTAAGATATTTTGAGCTAAAAATCAACTACATATTTCCCAAATGCTCCTAAAATACATTTAATAGATACGAAATTGGGTTTATGATTGGTTCATAGAAAATACTTCACGATTTGCGGCAAATTAGTTAACTTTTGCTATTATTTTTATTCTAGAACGCAGAAAACATTTGAACCAATAAAAACACCAACGTGAGACGATCACCCCTAAGGGTAGTAGGAGGAGGAGTCTTATCCTAATTAGTAACTAAGTTGCTGAAACAATTTTCACATAAAAGTCGCAGCTCACCGACAAGCGGATAAAACACGAATGGATCGGTCTGAAATTTTGCATAGATTTAGGTCTCATCATCATCATAGGCCTCCCCCATACGACGCCACAAATAGCGGTCCTGAGCCGCCTCCATCCATCGACTCCCTGCGACCGCCAGGATTACGTCGGTCCATCGAATGAATAACCACTCTAAAACCTTTAGTTTTAGGTCTATACCTGGAATAATATCTACGAACTCTTCGACCACCTTATGGAGAACTGATTTATGTCTGTTCACATGGCATACAACTAATCTTAGACGGTTTTCATAGAAACAACGCTTGCGAAGCCGAAGGCCGAAATTATTTAGGTTTTCAATATTTTAGAATGAATACCACAGTAAAAAACTCGATAACTCCTTTAACTCAAAAAATCATTAAAAAATAAAGTAAATGTTGGTTCAAAGTTAGTTCATAATACAATGAACTAACTGTACTAGATAGGTACACTTTATTATTTCTGTCTGCCAAAAATCTATGATTTTCTTCCGAATCCAACAATTTTATTATTTACATAATATTTCTGTACAAGTTCCGCCAACGAAACTTATACCATGCAATCCTTGAGTTATGCAACAAGAGCAGCAAAGCAATACCCGAAACTTCTGACGTTTGAGATTTGAACCGAACGATAGGAAAATATTTATTGAGTCATCGTGACGAGACTCGAAAGGATCCTCAATTCGATATCGTATATCAGTCAGGGCTAAGTGAAAATGTCGACCAGTTTCTTATGAACTCTGCCTGATTTGTAGGCGTGGATTTGCATGGAGGTATTGTTACTATCGATATACTCGTTGGTTAATGAAGTCATGGTTGAATTATTTTAATACGTATGCTCTTATTCGTTGTTAACGCATTCACAGCCCATGGAGCTGCAGATGGGCGTATGCGTCGCGGCCATTCAGTGTTAGGTAGTTTTAACCGTTAAAAGTGTAACATTGATAAGTCACATTTGCGCCTCTTCTGTTTACTAAGTGTAGGTACGCAACGCAGTCCATGCGTTCGCGGTTCACCAAGACCTATTTACACGCGAGGGAAAATTTCGCATAATTTTTTTTATACATATGTTTAGCTGTCTTGGTTTGGCTTATGAGTATGAAGTAGTTCTTTGCTTGACGAGTGGCCAAAAGAATAAATAAATAATGCTGGAAAATCCACACAGCATCATCCAACCTTGAGCCTGTGTATTAGATGACTGCTATACCTAATACAATATATTACATAGATAGATAGGATACAAAAAAACCCAGAACACCCGAGACTAATATTTGCAGATTGAACAAACATCTATCCCAAGGCGGGAATCGAACCTGCAACATGCCTCCAGCCGCGCCACATCGGTAGTCAAACACGATGCATAATGTGGTGCGTGTATATAGAGATTAAAAATTCCAAAAATTACGCCTAAACCTAGGAAATTTCGTAAAAACGGATACATTATCAATTGTCTATAATTATATTGCATGTTGCTGTTAGCTAAGTGTCCAACCGTGACTAAAAGCTGTTAAATATTTGCAAAACCACAGGTATGTCACTAAAATTGGTGTCAATCAGGTTTTGTTGTAGCCTAAAATGAGAAGTGTCGATAAAATTTCCATATTACTAGCTTCGTTGAATTTCATTACGTTGAACGCTAGCTTCCAACCAGATTTAGCTTTTGCATAGTTTTGTAAAACAAAACCTGCTTTGATAAAATATTAAACTGCTCTGAATAATAAACCCATGTTTTCGGAACCAATGTTGTGCTGATTCTGTAGTCTTATTCAAGGAAATGCTCTTTATGAATCTGAGATGTAGATTCCAATTTTGTTTGTAAATTTGATCGTATTCGAAAGTAGGTTGGTTTATTTAGTAATACTACATATGTATTGAATTTGGCATAGTTTTGGCAGTCTCTGCAAATATTTCCGCCAGAATGTTTGAAGATACCCATCTTCAAACATTCAGCTAACTTTAATGCACGTACTGGTCGTGGGGCCGCGGCGCACTAATATCGACCCCTCCAACTCAACCCGTGGATGTCGTAAAAGCTGACTAAGGGAACCTACCAGAGGAAGGGCAGCAGCATCCTTCTGAGTATTTTTAAACACCAACACTGCGATCATCAATCCGCCTGCCAAGCGTGGTGATTATGGCAAATCCCCCCTACATGGGAGACCATCCACTCGATGGACCGACGACATTGTAGCGGTCGCAGGGAGTCGATGGATGGAGGCGGCTCAGGACCGCTATTTGTGGCGTCGTACGGGGGAGGCCCATGTCCAGCAGTGGACTATGGGCTGATATGAGGACGTAAGTGATTGTCTGGGACTTTTTATCAGCAACAAAATGGACCGATTTATGCAACCAACAACGTCGTCGGTTGTGGTAGATTGGATCATTTTTGCATACATCGGTCCAAATGGCTGGAGATTGACAAAATTAGGTGGCAAAACACTCGTCTAAAATCCGGGTCTACGTTTTAAGGATTTGTCATTTTGCGAAAAAAATTGTCTTAAACAAAAAAAAAAGGAAAAAATGGAGTGCTAAATAGTTTTGAAGTTTCATTTTGCGAAAAAAATTGTCTAAAACAAAACGAAGGAAAAAATTTTGTGCTAAATAGTTTTGAAGTTTCAATTAAAATCTTCCTGCCATAAAACGTCAGCGAGACTGACAAGATTCCAATGTGACAATGACAATTCACCATCTTCAATAGAATTCGATGGTCAAAGTCCTAAGCGCAAAGCTATCTCTATTCAGGTTAACAGTGTCATAAGTTCTGACAATCAGCAAGAAGTGGTGTCCCTTCTCGTGGGAATTCCAAGTACGTACCTACTTCCATTCTGAAAATTGCAACGTAGTAAAAGGTTCGGACTTCCTCCTTATGGGAGCACCCCAGTTTCATGTTTTTTTAAGAGATTGTGGACTGTCTCAGCTTATGAGGTTAGAGAATTGCTTTTCAGAGATTTTGTCAGGAAATTATGAAGAAAAATCAAGTATAATGATAAAAAATAAAAAAATATTCGAATGACACGCAATCGTTACTAAACACTAAAATGTAAGCATCGATTATTGTACCTGGGAGATCGCTTGGAGCTATAAGGCCGACAAATTTATTGCTGTTGATCTAGAATTAAGTCCAACCTAACGCATCTATCAATCTACATAGTTTTACTTACAACGTCATCATTTGTCTCATACTTTACCTTCATAAAAGATAAAATAAATTAAACAAAATCTGGTTGTATCGTAAAAAGAATTAATTTATTTTAAGCGTGTTAAAATTAAAAGCAGCAGGCTTCCGAGTCAAAATAATGAGTGCAAATTGACAAACGAAACGATCGCAGAAATAAAAGTATTGAAGTGATTTAAAATTGCATAACCCCAGGGATCGGCTGAATATTTCCGAATCCAAAAATATTCGGAGTGCCATCACGATTTGTCGTTGTCCAGGCAATCTTGTAAAAGCCCTGCATATTATATTGACTTTATTTGCAAAGTTTCATTCCGTACGTAAAAACCTTATTTCACTATCCGATCCGACACATCTACGATTATAATCGTACGTAACTGAAAATTGTATTATCTCTAAATGATATGCAATTTGTTAGCACTTTAAAAGCTTTGTGCAATATTGAACACATGAAAGATTCTTTCAATCAGAGGATCATTGGTGATCATTGATGCATTCATTGTGTCTCCATTTTCCAGCTTCAGATCAAATGTTGCAGTATCTGCAGATATTTTATTTCGAATTTTAAAGTTTTTAAATCTTAATGCAATTCTTTTTCCCCACAGAAGCAAGCTGTATCCCTTCCTCTAAAAAGTGCCCTTAGTCGACTCTTACAACATCCAAGCTTTTTTACTTTGGTGCTATAAACAAAGTGTACATTTTCCAGCCGTAGTTTAAATTGCAGGTCTTTATACCATTGTCTGAAACTTACCGTTAGGAAATGGATCCTACATTGACCAACGACAATCAGTGCAGAACAGAAACAAAAAGATCCAGCTGGACCGTAGTCACCTAGAATGCACAGTAAGCGGACAAAGTTCAGCGGAAAATGCGGAACTAACGGAATCCTACTAATATTATGGAAAAGTTTGTGAGTATGGTATTCCGAAATTTATTATATATGGTATTCCGAATATTTGTTCCTGTTTCGGTATTGGTATAGTTTGGGACCTGGAATAACATATAGGTTATTTTTATCCTGATAAAACGCGGGCGAAAGCACGAGCATCAGCTAGTGGATGGCGGAAAGATGAAAAGGGGTATAGATCAAAATGGCGGAAAGGCGGAACTTAAAGCGGAATAAACTTAGTTTGTGCGACTAGGTTAGAAGTTATGATATCCTGAAGTGAACTCTTAATTCATACCTAATTTATACATTCTGTCAGCTGTTGAAATTAATGCGAAACGTATATAACACTAATCAACGCAAAACAAAAACATGTCGAACGAAACAAAACCAAAGTCAGTTGCATACAGTGAATTTGCCAACATGGGAATAACAGTAACAAATGAAAAAGTGGTAAGTGCTTAACATATTTTGTTTGTATTTTGTATTTGTATTTCTTTATTAATCAAATTAATCTAATCTTATAATTATTCAGACACTCTAAACCAGAGAAGGTTTGTTTAGTGTCTGCGGTTACAACGAGTTGCCACATATTTGACATGAAGTTATCGAACAATATTATATAATAAACATACTTAGTCTAGGTACCTATGTGAGCGGTTGAAACAAATGGTACCAATATCTACCAATAAAGGATACGGCACCAATTACACAGTTTACTAAACATTGTTTTTTTGTCGTTAATTGCAGCATAATTAATTAATTGTTTAATTCTTTAAGTCCAGCATCCTTCCAAAAAACTAATAACCAATTTCATATTTACACTGTTTTTTAAGTTTTTGGGAACAAATAGGTCAGGATCAGTTTCCATACAATAGCGAAAGAATTTTCCAATTAGGTCCATGATTGGCAGAGAAATCAACGAACCTAAAATAAAATACATACAGCCGAACATAGAAAAGAATCTCTTCCTCTTTTATTTTTCATCGGTTAAAAATAGCCTCTTACCCATAAACAAATAAAAACCATAACTGACACAGGCACATTCGTTCATTACGATTTCCGAGAAGCCAACCGCTACAAAAGGTAGCGTACCTTTTCCGTTAAAAGAGCATAGATTCTAAAACAGCGCGGACAGAACCGTCGGCAATTCCACGGGATTTTCACCGGAATTCCGAATTTTAGAACTGAAGGGTGCTGTATCGCATGTGTTCCTCCAATTAACGTGACTTTTCATTATGATTATTTATTTGATTTATGTCTTTTGCATTGTTCGTTGCTGTTTTTAGTTGTTTGTTAAAGTCTGCGATACTGCAGTGGTTGGCATATTTATGGCAATGTTTTGTTCCGGTTCTAGTTTCTGCTTAGCTGCTTTAGAGAAATATGGTTGTAGTCTATTTCACATAATGTTCGAGATTTTTTTTTTTTTTGCGAAACAGTTTGACGAAAATAAAGTTTATAGGTAGGTACTATGAATTCGTTTAAGATATTCACAGCGTCTGCGGTGCCAGTAGAAGTGTTAATTAGCTAGAACAGAACATTCCAGACTGTTCCAGATATCAATACTTTGAGAAAAATTGCTTCCCTTCGCAAAGCACAAAAGCTTTCCGTAGCTATGTTCTGAAAGATATATCAGTTCATTTCAACGCAAAAACCATTTTTGCGCACTGTTGCGAACTAATGAAAGATATCACGCGATTTGCTAGGCTCCTCATTGGTTATCGATCACGTGATGACACCTCGACCTATATTTGACTGTAACTGAAATTGATGAAACACTTTTTAACTCGTTGATTACCGACATGATTGAATTCTATAGATATAAATGAAAAGGACCATTCAAGTAGGCAGCTTTTATTATTTCGCCTTTATTATAAAGTCAAATAAATTATAACTTATTTATTGTAGGTAGGTTTTAAAAACAACAAACAATTGACGAACAAAAAAGGTTATCGAATTGTAAAGAATTGTTGCAAAAATATAATTATTTGTTAAATATTTTCTGGTTCTTTTAGTTTTTTACACAATTGTATCTAATTCGTATTGTAAACAATGTTTACAAACAACACATCCCCTTAATTGGCCCCGCGGCGCGGCAACGGCGGCGTTGACAGAAAAACTGTATTTTGCTTGATACGAGTAAAAATCCAATTTAAATTAGTAACGGTTGCGTTTACTGAGTTTTATTGCCGCTATGTTACCAAAATAATTAATATTGAAAAATATTTTTTACTGAGATTCGGTTGAAATAAAAAATGTCAATCTATTTTAATGTAGGTTGCCATTTACGTTAAGAAAAAAAGAAATGGTAAGTAGATTTTAAGTCCACAAATCTTTCTTTTTATATTCCAGAATTGGAAGAAATCATAAATGTTCTTAGTACAATAAGAATCAAAAATAAAGAAATTGTATCGGTTTCATACAAATTAGTTACAGAAACAGACAAAAGTACAACGAAGCGACACCAAAACCCAATTAAGGCCACTGCTTGATTGATTTACGTTTTCGAACCTGGAAATCTAACTTTGGCCGAAGAACTTGGAATTAAATACGGCCCAAAAGCAAAGAAATAAATAACAGAGCGATATCCCTTAAAAAATCTTGAAATTATAATGACGTTCCATTGTTAACTATGCTGGAATTTCTTTGATATGTTTCTAAAATTCGACTTTTCGGTTTTCCTAATCTGTCACTGTCATTTTGAAGCGACTAAAATAATATGTGAATAGCAGACATACCAAATTTCGTTCTCTTGTAATTCATATAAGTAATAGAGCAGCTTTTTATTAATAATAAAGTTATGTTTCTCATTTAGTTATTTAATATTATATGTATTTACCAGTAGAGTAGCTGTATCGGTCAAAATTGTTATTATTATTATTAACTCATTTATTTCAGATTTATAATCCATAAACGCGTACAAATCTATCAAATTCATTTCGCGGAATCGTTCGTAACTTAATAAAGCCGAAGCCCATTTAGTTACTGCGAATACAAAGGTTAATGTTGCTCTTCGCGCCAATTTGTTAAAAGTAACTGCGAATTCAGTAGCACTTAAGTGATTTCGAAAAATTACTCTACAACTAACTTCTTAAATTAGACGGGCAATAAAGGCCCCTGAAACTATTTAATTTGGCAAGGATCCCTATTAATGTCAGTTTGGGAATTTAGTATAGAAAAAAATCTAATTGATTTCCCATTTTTAGACATTTTCAGACTAAAAGTCGTTGGCAACATTCCAAACAAGCTTAGAGAATTAAATCGTTATTCATAATTTGACGTTAAGAAGTTTGAGAGCCTTATTAGTGTTGTGACTTATTTTGCTTTCATAAAAAATACATCAGACTGGAGATTATTATAGTAGTGTGTAGTATGTAGTAGCGTTGCCGTGAGCTGATATGCTGGTATTAAAAAAATATACGTCATAAATTATGATTTTTCGTCCGGAAACTCGATAAAACTTTGTTATTTATAGTAAAAACTGTCTTGTATCATATTTCAGGAATATTTGTAGGCAATGAAAATCAGAATATACGCGAAAGTTTCAGTACTTTCGAGGTGCAATAAATAAAACATTTTTATGCCGATACGTTTTTCTGGATAATCGTTATAAAACTAAATAATAATAGTCTTTGATCTTCGTTTAATATCTTTTTTACATAGAGAATTATCAGACGCTCCGTAATATAACCACAGCGAAAGTAAATTAGCCATGCAACTCATTTTTAAAGATGCATAATTTGAAGGCCTTTTTTAAAATGTCATATGGTCTTTACTGAAATGACATTAAATTTAAGTAGATTACCTCCTAAAATAACTGTGGATAAAAATATCACGCATTCTTAAACTCTTGTTAATTTTTTTATTTGTTAAATAAAACTAGGTACAAGCCGGCTTCTGTAAGAATAATAATATTGACTCGAACTATTCACATACATAATATCAATCACGAACGCTTAGGATCACGTTGTAAGGAAAATCCGTAGAGATTTGGAAATATTGCTACGAGAAAGAAAAAGCTACAAGTGCTTTTATTTTTTCGATACAACATGAAATATTACTTAACATAACGATTTCTTAAACAATGTATTCACTAAAAATAGTGTTATAATTTATGATTTATCTGACTGCAGACAAATCTAACAATGATTGGGCCTTTAATGATTGATTAACCATAATGTAAAAGCCTACGACACGGTGTTTTCAGTTGAAAATAGGTTAATTATATAAAACACATAAATTCTCTAGAATTGGTGTGTTTGTACCGGAAAGACAGGATTTCAGCCTACACTTCTGGGGCTCAGCGACCGAAAGTGGATCTTGACACGAGACTTCTCATGGAATCTTTTTTAACACTTATAGGCTTGCGTTTGGCCGCTATCTCACCTGATGGTTAGTGATGATACGGCCGATGATGTAGCACACTTGCCTAGAAGAATCTTCTTCACTCGGTTCTGTCTGATATACGTGTTGTTAGAAACACTGCTTCTGTAGGTAATGTTTAAGAGGTGTTTATTTATAATAACTATATAATATATACAACCTTTTTGGCCCCTTATATAACACATTTGTAACTGTTTTAATCTATTTTGTTATACATGAAGAAAATAGATGTTTTATGTATTTACTTAACTTACCTACTATTGCAGTGTTATATTATGAGTCTAGTTAAAACTTTTATTTCCTTTCTTAATCTACCCAATTTAGGATCACCCGGCTTGATAGACAATACGGAGAGAGGTGGACGTCACTGTTGAAATACCTACAAATTTTGCTATGTAAGCCAGCTATTTCTGCCTCAGCTGTTGTATAATGTTGGGCGTCTGGTTTTCTTTTGCCATCGTTCGTTCAACTCCAATAGAAACTATCCTCTCATCTTATAGTGATCTGGTTTTAATCTGTTTTATTAACAACGTTTATTTTCATTGCAGGTAAATCTTCAAGGGCGTTTTCATCCGGCTGTGATAAGTACTTATATTCCTATTTAAAAACCTGGATATATGTTGTATATAGGTGCAAAGGGGCTACAAAACCTTTCTTAGGTTTTGTAGCCCCTTTGTACTGTGTACCTCTAATGGTGAAAAATATTTAACGACATTGGTATCGAAGCAAAACACAGAAGCTCTGAACAGTTTTTGGTTTTGAAAGCTTTAATTAATCATTTAATTGATCTCTCGTTCGTGTTTAGAATTCAAATTTAAACTTTTTTGCTACACCTGTGAGATTATGCGTTGTTGAAGTTTGTGTTTTAGTTTTTAGGAATAGCTTTGCTGTTACCTTGTTGTTTTCTGTTATTGTTATCAGTTTTTGTTAAGTTCTCATTCATAAATGTCTTGGTTGACATAAAATATCTTGGATTCTAAATCGGAATATAGTTTATAGCTCAAAAAATTTGCTTCAGACCGGGAGTTTTCACGCGTTTCTTCTGGCGTTTATTCTGGCTTATTATACCCACATGTTTACAAAGTTCTGGGCATATAATAGTGCTTTTTCGACGATTTATAATCATGGCACCACATACGAGTAACTTTGCCTTTGGGAATGAATTTAACACTGTTCATTTCAACACGGCATCATCTCGTCTCAATGTTAGCAGAGCTTGTGTTTAGGATGCCCAGATGACGGACTTTTAACCCTTTGGGCCAAAAACGCATTCCCATGTACTCTACACTAAAGCACAAAGTGTACAAAAGATATTCTAATCGTCGTTCGCGCTGAGGGGTTCTCAGGTGATTTGTGTGGGGTTTATACACAAGGGTTAATACATCCTGTACTGGAATAAATACCTGCAGATCATACCAACATTTGTCCAGCATTTGTCATTACTAATGCAATTTCAAACCCATTCAATTCATCCAATTTAGATGGAGCCAAAATTATCTCGATTTCCGATTGAATATGCCTCAGCGGGAGGAGCGCCGGCAGGCATGATACTGGTAATAAAATGCAATTATGCCTGAATGTTGCCAATTTGATATCGGCTCATTGTTGGCCCCCAGGCGGGCAGACAATGAATGGCTGGGCTACTTAAATAGGATTTGGGGAGCGTTTTGCTTGCCCTTGGGCGATTTCCTTGCTGGGGATTTAATAAACAGAGTGTTAATAAGATATGAATAAGTTATAGCGCATAGGTTTATAATAAATAGAAAGTCCTTTGTAAAGTAGCTTAGCTTTGACGGCCGAGATGTGGCGCGGCATGCGACGCAGGAGGTTGCGGGTTCGATTCCCGCCTTGGGACAAATGTTTCTACGATCTGCAAATATTTGTTCCGGATGTTCTGGGTATTTTCTATATATAATAAAAAAATATATGTCTATCCTAATGTCTAGTACCTACCCATTACATACCTTGCGGCTAGATGATGCTGTGTGGATTGTCCAGCATTATTTATTATGTATTTGTTGAGCCCTTACTTAATTATATAACCCTTAATTTTAAGCAATTTTGAACATCATTTTTCATTCTCGCTTATATCAACAAAAGAAAACAGACTCGTAGTAATTACTAGTACTTAACGCCTTTATGGTCCAAACTCCAAAGCATACACGCTTTTGGAGATAGGCCATATCTATCCTGTTAATCTGAACCGTCATTCACACAACACATCCATCTTTTCTTTGGCCTTTATAATAATCACTCTGACAGAAATACACGTACCCTGTTTGTGTATTCGGTCATGTCGTCTGTCGGTCACGCGTCTAGCACTCACTAGGAATTCCTTTTAGCTGATTGTGTGGGGTCATAACTACCCTTGACTACCGCCCTGGTGGATACTTGTATGAAAGCTTTTCCGGGTTTCTTTGATTTGATGCAGTGTTCTGGAATTCATTATGGGGTTCAGGAAATGATTGTTATATGAATGTCACTTAAATATCAGATAAAATTTTTGCAATTTTTTTTTCTAAATTAATTAAATCTGCAATTTTTTTTTAACTTAATAATGGAAAGAAGGTTTTGTGGTCTTTATCCTGAAGTGTGATAGTGCGGCTCTAAAATGTGTTAAGTATATTTTACTTAAATTTTACTCATAACTTGAGTGAATATTTTCAAATTGAAATAAGCCTCGCTAGTTAATGGGTTTTCCGGCTACAACCTATAATGAAAAAATATCCCATTCGCAGTACCGTACCTACTATGCCTCCCATCATCATCAGCCCGTACACGTCCACTGCTGACCATAGGCCTCCCCCAAACGACGCCACGAATCCTCCCATTCAAACGAAATTCGAGTGGAGTACTTACTCTCAACTCAAACTACCAAGTGCTCTCGAAATTGCAAATATACTATTTCATTCCTATTATTTTGTCGCATCTGTTAAATCCCAAATAAAATGGGTGCGTGAAAGCAATTACTGTATTATTCTACGGGGTCAAAATTGTCCGGGGACAAAAACACCCCATAAATTAGGGGCACATATGTGCCTTGACTGCTGTTCTTTGATTCGCACCATTAGCCGTTTCGACCATGAAAAATTGAAGGGGCAGTTTTATTTTGGGGAAAATGTAATAACGAAACTACAATATTGAAGGTTCTGTTGCGTTTTATATCGTTTTCGTTCTCAGTTTTAGGGTGGTTTTAGTAAAAATAAGATAAAAAGGGGAGGATTGGGTATGCAACCCAGTGTGTGAAGTCGGCTGTTGAGGATGGAAACAAATAAATTCCGCCTAAATCAACATGCAATGTAATAATCGAATCAAAACTAAAACCAACACGTGCGAGGTGCCAACCTAACGAGTAACCCGCTAATCAAATCAATCCTAATATTAAATTCCAAACTTTATACACGATTTTACACGAGCATGATTAATACAAACCGCCAACTGAATCCAATTTGGGAAATGCACTCGGTAGGATACTTTTTACCCCACGCTCCCTAATCAAATAGAGGCTATTGCCATTTATTTATTTGAAAATACTGAGGGTAGTTCGTAATAAGATGTGGGGCAATTCGCACCCATCGGGGGTCGAGGGAGACCGTAGATAAAATTCGTAAATTCGTGATCATTCACGTAATTTAACTGTTTTAAGTAGTATAATTTAAGAGCGAATTACTAATCGGTCAAGATATCGAACTTCGGGTTCTATGTAGGTGATAGAACCCGAAGTTTGATATCTTGACCGAATTTAAAGTAAGAAGTATCCTTAATTTAAGAATTATTAAGGACGCCATGTATACGTAGCGAGAGTATGATCAAATAGTGTTTTCAAAGAAACTAGGTAAAAGTAACCTTATTGTCCACACTTCACTACCCAAAGGTTATCAGGTAGAGAATGCTATCTATCATTATGCTCGCCTATATAAAACTTTTCTGCAATAGAGTACATATATTCTATCTATCTATCTAAAGTTACATATAGGAAGAAGACACGGTTTATACAATATAATTTTTAAAATAATATGGGTAATAAATACTTGGAGCCCGGAGAAATGCATTCTTGGAGAGCGGTGGAATTACCCGACAAGACAAAGATATGAATAAAGAATACTATCATGTAGTTTGTATGATATTTAATCTTTATTGACAAAGAAAATAACAATCAAATAATATAAAGAAATTAAACTAGTATTTACAATTGAAACAATTGAGCTAACTGCAGACTGTTGCAAACAATCTACAGATAGCTCAACTGGTCCATATCAATACCAGTCGGAAGCGTCCCCAAGACGCTGGCTGCATTGCCCCGCTCTATGGCAATGCTAATGCGCTGCGCCAGATACTCACCAGCTCTCGGGTCACGCGTCGCTTCGACCAGGCGCTCAGATAATTTTTTGAAAACCCGGAGAGCCTCGGTACCCCTCGGACCTAGGGTCTCGACTCCAAGGGGAGCAAATGCGTAGGCTCTGTCGAGACCTGCATATTTGCGCCTCTTGAGATCCTCGGCCAAATCTGCCGCCGAACCAGCCCTCACGGATGTCTTTGAAAGATGGGAAGGCGCAAGTGTGTCGACACATGTAGCGTCCCACACAATAGGCCTCCCCAGCTCCCAAGGGACTAAAGTCATGCCGTCGGGCCTCTTACCATTGTCACGCAATAGACCATTCGGTTCGAGAATAGAATATGATATTTAATGATATAAATTTTTGACATTCACATTAATTGAACTCGCATGCATAAATAAATAATAATAAACGTACGAGTAGTTTGTAGTAGTGTGGTAAAAGTACCAAAATTATATAAAACGTATGTTCAATTAGTGTTGTGATTGTGAACACTGTTAAAGAGGAGCATAATGACTACCTTTTAATGGCATGTGAAACACGAGAAATCTAGGTACCGGTTATAGTCAGGTTCTACATAGGGAGGGCATCTTTTGCTCATCGGCGCGGCGCCGCAACGTATAAGGAATGTGAACCTTATTACTGACAGTCTAGATTCCTCTCATCCAATTAGATCTTCCTTTAAGATCCAGGACAAGAAGTTAATGGCAAAGGGAAACATTATCGACGACCCAAGCGTTCTAATGAATTCTTGGATTTATCAATGTCCAAAATGAGTATTCTGCAAAAGGAGGTAAGTACGAGTATATTACATTAACTTGTGATATTCGTTCCCGCTTCTGAATTTGTTGTCTCTAGGCGTCCAGGGAAATAATAACATCTGAGATTTCACTAGTACGAGTATATTACATTGACTTGTGATATTCGATCTCGCTTCTGAATTTGTTGTCTCCAGGCTTCCAGGGAAATAATAACATCTGAGATTTCACTAGTACGAGTATATTACATTTACTTGTGATATTCGATCCCGCTCCTGAATTTGTTGTCCGAGATTTCACTTTTATTATGATTTCACAAAAGTACAATATTGGATCCAAGACAACCTTTTTGTTACGTAGCTCAACAACAACTGACCGCCCTGCCCTCCAAACACATGATAGAAAAAGTGTCCGTCATAATCATAACGGAAGCTCTCAGCTGACTCATTTTTACTACGGAATTTCAGTAGTTGAGTTACGAAATAATTAAAATAGAAAATCACTTCTAAACCTGCTATAAAATATAAACTAAAGATGATAACATTGAAATATATGTATATTTCAATGTCGATAAATGTTATAAATTATAATACAATGTAAATTCAGCAACTTATTTTAGAAAATGGTTATAAAATAAAATCAAAAATATATACTATGCATCTAAAATTAAAACATTAATTTTAAATAAGCTAACACTTCTAATGCTTTGAACTTCAATTTGTATCTCATTGTAAAAAAACAAATTTTTTCTATGAGAAATTTTCAAGTTACTAAGTGAACGAAAATCTCAGCAGAAAATATATTAATGCATATGCACAAGAATCGACATTATTAAAAACACAGCACATAATATAAACAACCAATAAAAGAGCAATCTACGCCCAAATTTTGAAACAAATACTGCAGCTCAGCACAAAGTTTGGATCATATTCTGGGAATAAAAGCTGCTCCACCCAAGACTCGCCGTAAACCTCTAAAATATGCGACGGAAATTTATCATGAATGTCGCTGCATAATCCCGCCTCCGTTATGAACGATAAAAGCAAGTATGCGATTGTGAATCCTTACCAGACTCTACACTAGACTGATCTGTGTTGCTTGCTAGCAAAACCGAGAGCGTAATCCTTCAAAGGAGTTCCAGTTATGGATATTATATCCGTATCATAACTATAAGATCGGTATCACTCTACAAAAAGCTTATATCACAACGATTCATTGAGGAACACGGCTACTCACATTTTTAAAATTGGAAGCAAAACGAGAACAACAGTAAAAGTTGTGTGTTGACCTGGGCAAAATAAGGATAAAGCGATAAAAGTACTTCACGGAGAATTTCATTGTACCTACGCTAAAAGTTTTTTCGCCTCACAAGCGTAATATTTCTAATCCTCCCCATTGTGCAGTATTGAACTAGGGGGTGAATTGACAGCAGAAAACGAACTAATGCAAGGAAGGTATCATAAGCTTTTACCAAGCAAGGGGACAAATAGCTTAGGTATAAAATCCGTGACGAAGCGGCGATAAAAACACGAATGGCTCCATTTCCATACCGAAGGGTGACGTGTTAAATTCGAATAAATTCCCGCAGTAAAAGTGTTGCTAATCTAATAGAGAAGTGCGAGCACGTCCGACCATAACGCCAAACGCGCGAAGTGCCTCTAAAGAAGCTATCACACGTGCTGACAACCAGATCGCTTTCACGGAAGATGCTGATGCAGTCGTCAACCATCTTGCGGCTAACTAAGAACTTGGTGAGATTAGGTAACTAAAAGAAGAAGTAAAATGAGATTGGCTTCGATTTTCAATGCGAACCATGTGTAAACCAAGCTTTAACTTGCTATAAAGGCGCTATAAAATGTGTTGGTTTGATTCCTAGAACTACTTCATCATAAATAATAGACTATTACTAGAACTATTTTTTTATTCTTAGCATTTGTGTGCATATTATGTGGTGGCAAATAAATGATTATGTCCATGACGTTATACAAAGATCCAAAGAGGTTTAAAAAGTCGAGAACCTCACAGGGTGTAAGAACTGTATACTGTACGATCGTAGAAAATTTGAATAAAGAACAAAAATTGCATGTTGCCAGCACGATGTGAGGCCTGTAAAACCACGTCTGTCGAGTTCCGAGATTGGTTCATGCAATGCGTTTTGAAATTCGAATCCGACAGCACTTTGCGGACTCAGTGAGTGCATTCTTTGTCGAGATTTGGAACACAAAAATCAGAAGATATCAGTGGAAACTGCATTATTTGCTTGTGAATTTTGTTCTCGTCAATCTTTAATAGATTTGATTGGAGTAAAATAGAAATTGAGAGGTCGAAATCAGATGCAAACTTCTTTTAAACCTTGCATTGCTGGTACACTTTGCTGTTTCAAACTAGAAACTCTACTTGGATAAGTATGACCAACCACAAATCATTATTTTGCAGCTTAAATAGTAACCAGCCCTCTATAAGTTCTCAACTTGTCCGTTACGTTCCAATTTTAAAGCAAAAACCTAATAAATGACCGCAAAACTCCATTCGTGAGTCGTGACGCATATCTCTAGCGATAGGTAAGGGTCAGGCATATGAGGGACATAATAAAAATTACGTTATACGTCAACTTGACATTCAGGAGTATATCCCGGCTTGATTAACGATGGGTTGGATAGGCGGACCCTTAAAATTAGACCTTGTATTTATTGCTTATCCATTTTATCAGTGGAATCGCAATTTCATTTCAAAAATGCTTGATATATTTTATGAGCGAAAATGTAATTTATAGTACTATGGTTTTGATTCGGTGAATGAGAATGAAATATTGCGTCATCTGGAACTCCTACTAATATTATAAATGTCAAAGTTTGTGAATTTGGATGGATGGATGTATGGATGTTTGTTCCTATTTTACGCAAAAAGTACTGAACTGATTGGGCTGTGATATGGGTATAGTTTGGGACCCGGAATAACATATTATAGGTTATTTTTTATCCCGATCAAAGGCGGGCGAAGACGCGGGCAGCAGCTAGTTATTTAATAAATTCTAAATATGAAGAGGGATTTAATTCAAGAATGTAATTATCAGATTATTTTTTCTCACGCGACAATCTTATCAGAATCAGTACAATTTGAGCCAATGATATCCGAAGCGTCCACTAAATTCCAACTTTATTTGATCACGTTTCACGGCAAATTAACCACTATTACACAGTACATTAAGGACGAGATTTGTTTGATACTTTATTCGGATGGACACCGGTGTCCTGGCCTCAATTAAAAGGCTCATTAAAGTCTCGTTGGGGTGGATCAAATTTAAATTGCAAGTGTCATCCGACGCCGATTACGTTTACAGTCAGCTACAAAGAAATCTGAGGCGTTAGCTAAAATAATGATGCAGGAGGCACCGTGTGGCATCTGAGCTAAGATGCCTATACCCTGTATCGGGTGAAGTCGAGTTACGTACGGTACGGACGCGATGAAATGAATATTTGATGATTACCATTATTTATCTACAACAACTGGATAAACTTCCGAAAAGCGTATACCGCCGATGAATCTGTGAAAGAGTGAACGACGTTGTATCACGAAGGTCTAGAAGACACCTGCTTCTAGATATCACCTCCGTGATACAACGTCGGCCACATCATCACTTTCCATCAGGTGAGATTGTGGCCAAACGAAGGTCTATTTACTATAAAAAAAAAACTGAAATTTGGTATAATAACGTAGTTTGACCTACATGTCACGAATATCATATCGAAAATTGGCACAAACGCCTGTTTTGTATATGAAAAACTAAGGAGAACTTCTTTTCGTTCGGTATGCATAATCGTGCATTCCTAACCGATTTAGACTACTTTAGTTTCCCCCTGAAAATGTATGTGTACATGTACAGCGGAGATTAGAAACAAAAAAATGGCGTTTTGCGCCAATTTTTGTTATGATATTGTGATTAGGTCAAACTACGTAATTATACCAAAATTTTGATCGATCGAAAGTATGCGCTTTTCGGAAGTTCACCCCAAAAGCTCCTTCCGTTGTTGTCGCGTCCTCTGAAATGTTTATTTTTTTGTTGTATTTATCCACAATCAGTCATTGACCATAAGCGAATTTGTTCAGAACGATGCTGTCATTTAAGATCAGGACTCTGTAGTATCTTTTCCTTCAGGTTATAGGTTGTCCAGAACTGTATTGAAATGGCAAGTAACTTAGTGAACTGGCGATCTGCCTAGAATTTTGGCCAGGCGGCGGTGGCGGCCAGACTCAACGGACTAACGATAAGCGCAGGGCAGGCCATAATATTTTTAATTAATTATTTTACGAGACGGGTTGGAACACCGAACACCGACAACTTTATGACTCCGGGCTGCGACTGAGAATTTTTCTTTCTCGAAAATCCTAATAACAATTATTTGGTTCGATCAAAAAATACCTTCGGATGTCTGAGGCCAAGCCAGCTTTTCACGCCTTTCGAAATTTAAAATGCGTTTCGTTTACTATAAAGCTTCTGGAAAATTTATCATATTCAACGATTTGTATCGTTGACTGTACATACCCTCCAAATTATCTGTTCAGTTGACGAGCCTGACTCTGCATAAGTTCTACGAGTACGAAGAACCTTTTTTTTCTCTGTTATAAACAATTTACCATCCATCATTCTGATAATTATTTAAAATTATTGATATCGCTTGTATCGTATATAATTACCGTATAAAATTATATATTACCGTAACAATTTGAATAAGACCGTACGAGTATTATCTAATTTGAGAAGATTACAGATTACCCTCTATTTTTTCCCTACTCAGCAATGTATTTTGGCCTCCCTCCAAACTTTAATGTTTCACTTTTTCCATCCTTGACACTTCTTACCAATAATTCAGCGATATTGCCAGTTTAAATAAAAATATGAGTAGAAACGGTCCAATTTTATTCATAAGCCCAAATCTGCAAGTTTGTTAAGCTGTTACGATAAGAAAGGATAACACCGAAATTAGTTTTCTACGTTTCATCCGACCCCACGGATACTTTTTGTTGTGAACGCCGGGGTAATATTTTCCCCGTACTGTAAACACTGATAAACTCATAATATTGCAATAGGTATCTATAATGTTTAACTAGCAACTACCTCAGAGATATCCCCACCCCATAAGTAAACACCAAATTCATAACGCTGAAAAATAGAAAATTTATTATCTTCCAAATGTATATGAAATGTTTGGTTAGACAAAAACTAACTCGGGAGTTCACCCCAAAAGCAAACAGCAAAAATTCATAACTTGCACTTGCAAGTGTGGGTAGAATAATAAAGCGTATTTGCGTAGGGGAAACGAAACGGCGGCGAGCAGCTGGAAGTAAATTCGATATTGCACAATGGTAGTTTTGTAAATGTACGTCCGATTAATGGCATAGAATTATCGGACCCTCATTGCAGGTGTGTTATATTTAATTACTCCTGCCTGCGCTTTGTGCGCTGTTTCCGGTATAACATTGGCATTATGTGCACATGATCCAAGAAAACAAGGTCTGCTCCTCCGAGAGTGTTTCTTGCTCACATCACTGTCCAGTTGCCACTTTATTTCAACAAAACGTAGAAGTTGGGAAACAAATGTGATAACTGTGATAGGGGTCAATTGAAAAATCAATAAAAAATTTGAATCGTCTATTATTTTTGTTAGATCAGCCAAAACAGCAGCGTTAATTAAACACAAGTCAATGTGATAAATAATGGGCAAATACAAAACCAAACAGTTTTATTAGATTTTTACAGGTAAGGTGATACAATGAGTTCGGGGCGTTAAGATTGTACTCTACTGGTAACACCAGGAAACAGATTCGCCTTCATATTTGTCGATGGCGATGATGACGTAAGCAAGGGACACCCACGTGACCATCGTGTCTCGGAAAACCATACCTTAAATTGGTAGCATGAATGTGCATGCTGGTCTAGAACATTATCTAGATAATATTTCAACCTGATATATTTGCCTCGGTCGCTTAGTTTCACATTAATAGTATTCGTTGATGTCTCCGAAGATTAAAATCAAATGCAAATAGTTGAAGGAAACGAAATGAAAGAAGTTAATTCTGAAAAGTCGTCCGATTCAGATTTCAATATTATTATTTCATTAGGCTTACAAAATATGCACTAAGAGAAGTCAAAAGCACATAGACAAGTCAAAATAACATAGAAAAGTCAAATTTAGCGAGTACATTTGTACGAGATTTATTCGATAATACAACGAGTTCTAAACTTCTTTTGGTTTCTGCCTTATTTGTTTCGACTCCCTTGGCTTATTCGGCTCAGTACATTTTTGTATATCAGTTTTCTAATGAAGGTATGTATATTTGTTATTGTCTGAAGAAATAAAGATACATTTCAACTGTGCCAGGTAGTCTTATTGTTCTTCATAGACATATGATTATGCCATATAACACCTTGATGACCACGTCCATTTAGTATTGGATACGCACGATTTGGTGAGAAGCTATTGCATGCACTGTTGCACAAATTAGCATTACACACGTGTTATCCTACAGACACAGGTTGCTGGCATGAGCGTTATGTAACTGTACAGAACACTACACAATTCACTAACATAAATTTCAAGGCTAAGGCTGTAGCCAACGATTTTTTTAAAATAAATAATGCTGGACAATCCACACATCATCATCTAGGCTCAAACTAAGTAGAGCATGCCATTCGATGTTTGAATTCGAAGATCAAATTCGTTCTTTTCACATTTTTAAAACAAATTCCCGCCATTCCTCCTCTGCAACTCATGGACCATGCCATTCGATATTTCAATTCGAAGTCAAAGTTCGTTCGTTTCAGATTTTAAAAAACAAATCACCCGACATTCTGCCTCTTTAGCAAACAACATAGGTACTAACTAACCCTATGAGTGCTATCCATGGGTTTGTTATCAATGTTATCATAGAGTACAGAGTAGGCGTGTGTTAAATGGGTCCTGATAGCGCGTTAATCCTCGCATGTCTTTTTCCTCTGAATCCACGCGATGGGTAGATAAGCTCTTGCACACATTGAAGGTGGCATTCGGCAAGTGCCGGGGTCCTCGACCTAGCTGTCTGATCTATGGTGGGCGAGCAGGACGATGGTTCTGGTAGCTGGGGTGTAAGGTTTAATAATAACATGAACTGATTTCTCTATTTGACGAAAAAAAAATGTTATTAGAAAACGTGTTAATATATAAAACGTATAAATGTCCAACTACTAACAAAACTAATATGAAATACCTTTATGATATTATGTACCTATAGTAATATCCTATGGAATAACCAAGATGAAGAAGCGCTCCTTAGGGAGAAAATTAAGATTTTGACCCTGACATCATACCATTTGTTAAATCATCTGGCTGCGCAAGCTACGAACAAAGATCGAAGAATCGATTATATAACCGACAACATCCGACAATGCCAATCACGTGAGAGTTACGATGGTGGCGAACCGTGACGAAAACGGCTCAAAATTCACTCTCTTTTTCAACAAATGTCGCTTCGCAAAGACAACAATCGATCACGCCCCGAGCCGTGCGTACGCCAACCACAATTCCATCAGCCGACGACCGAGGTTCGGATTTTTTTGGGCCTCATGGAATATAAATGGAGTTTATTCCATCCCTTGTTTTAATGGTGTAGTAATCCTAGGGCGCCCGATCTTTTATCAAACATTGTTAATCTAATTTACTCTGCCTTGTTTGCAAGGGCGATGAAGCCACGTTTTTGCGTTTTTCGATTAGTGACTAAATTGGTCAGAGGGATACAGGTTTTCCAGGGATTAACTAGGGTTTGTAGGTCAATTAAGGATAGCTTTGGAAAACTGGGGATAAAGGGGTTTTTTACATGTACATATAGGTATAGGAAATAGGAGATCGTTCTATACATGACATGAAATTCTCAGACGTGTTTTTGGGAGCGAGATCCTAACTGCTTTAGGAACTCACTTACCTAGCCTAATCCATATATGTCAGCTGGACAAAGCTTCCACTCGATCAAGGGGGCAATTCTGCTAACCAATCGCTTTAACAATGGTATCGTTGCAGAATCATCACGGAAAATCCTTAGATGGAAGAATCTCTAGATAGTGCGTGCGGTGCTTTCTCCTAAGGCCCAGGGTACATGTACTTAACTTTAAGCGCTAATTATACCTAAGCTAAAACTAAAATGACGTAAATAAATCTGAACTAAGGTACAATACCAAAATTTGACATTCTGTGATGATAACATTATCACAGCCTAAAGAAATAAAGTTATTGATTCTGATTCTGACAGTCAAACGATTAGTTTAGTATAAATAATTCTGCCTTTATACCAAAATTCTAGCTTAGCTAGATCTTGTAACAAAATTGAAACGTCGTCCTCCAATTTCTAATAAATTACTAGGACATGAATCTATAGACCCAACTGGTAGTAAAATATTTTTTATCCCTACATCCGAATGTCAAATACCATAAATTTTACGAGTTCACATAAAACTACTTGTCGTAGTGAACATATAATTTTGGGTCTAAAGTTTTATCTCTCACTGAACATTGGTTCTTGTTTTGTTGTAAAATTCGTTAGTATTTTGCTGAAAAAGTTGAAGGCTGTTCATATTTGGTATCCTATCCAGAAATTCCTTCTGAGTATTTTTTAAACACCAACACTGCGATCACCAATCCGCCTGCCAAGCGTGGTGATTATGGCAAATCCCCCCCTACATGGGAGACCCACTCGTCTCCCATGTAGGGGGCATGCATCCACTCGATGGACCGACGATATCGTAGAGGTCGCAGGGAGTTGATGGATGGAGGTGGCTCAGGACCGCTATTTGTGGCGTCGTACGGGGGAGGCCTATGTCCAGCAGTGGACGTGTATGGGCTGATGATGATCCAGAAATTATTATTTAGACATTATATTAATTTTCATGCATGAATATCATGGTCATAACAACAACTAATGGCAAACAATCCTCCTACTAACATTATAAATGTCAAAGTTTGTATGGATGGATGTATTGATATTTGTTACTCTTTCACGCAAAAACTACTGAACCGATTCGGCTGAAATTCGGTATGGTCGTAGTTTGGGACCTCGAATAACATATAGGCTATTTTTTATCCCGATAAAACACGGGATCGAAGGCGCGGGCAGCAGCTAGTAAATAATGATAGATGGGCTATATGATGCTGTGTGGATTACACAGCATCATCTAGCCCTAAGCTAAGCAAAGATAAATTTTTATTTGTGTTTTCGTCATGATTCTACCATACGAATATATCGTCGCCAAAATACAAATATAATACATTCACTGACCATGACAACCCAACCATGGGCAACAATAGCACGACAAAATATCAAGCAGCCAATTTTCGCCGTTTGACACTCCAGAATAAATAGGTAGCTATTGTTGATTTCCAATGCATTGCAAAAAATAATAATCTCTTGACACTAATATGATTCGACACTACTATATTACTGGGGTCCAGCACGACCCCAATAATGTTCGCTCCATTTAATTCTGAAGTAACATTGGTCCGTTGGTCGGACCAATGGAAATAATTGTTCCGATGTTTGGGCGAAGCGTGAAATTATGTTATGGAGCTATTATTGAATTGAAATCGATATAATGATGGAAAACATTGATTAATTATGTCTCTAGGTGTTTTCTACCTCTATTGAAACTTTGCATAATGCTTTATATTATATTATATTATATTAGTTTTTAGTTGTTCACAATTTTCTTTTTCGGTACTTACCTATAATAATTTGAATAAATTATATGTTAATTTTTACAACATTAAGATAATATAGAGCTTGTTTCATACAGACCGTAATATATTTTGTGCCTATAGGTATAAAACAGCATATATTGCGACACAGGTATGTCACCTAATATATATCCGCAATATATACCAAATCTAAATAAGATCTAAATATATTGCTCAAGAGTTTCACAAAAAGGAAGAACCCATTGAAGCCCTGTAAACATTCCACACCCTATCAAGACTCTGCTCAAAGATATTTGTAAGCAAAAGCCCGTCGTATACCGAAGTAGACTTTTCTAAAACCCCAAATCCCTTCCCGTTTCGTCCAAAAACGCGATATATCCATGTATTAACATAATATTTGTTATGCCAATCGGCATCCTCGACAACCGCGGTATTACGAGAACCGTTATTTAGATTAAGTGCTTTCTGTACGACACGAATAAAGAGGGTCAAAGTTATATATGCACATGTAGGTACGAATTTCCCATTCAGTGCGTCAGTTTTCTGTACAGAGATTAGCAAAACAAACATTTAAAAAAAATCTGTAACCAGTATACAATAAGTTATTCCATAGTTGAGACCCTCATTTAAGTATAAAAACTTGTGTTAGAGGATCTCCCTCTTTTATATCAAACGTTACAGATGACTTAGTTAATATAACAACAGAAAAACACAAAGTATAAAAATTTTGAATCTACATAGTTCTATTCTATGCAAAGTATTACAATATAATATATATTCTAAATTAGTCTAGATATATAATGAAAAAAATGGGTGAAAACATAACCCTTCTTCTTGCGCAAAAGGTAACGTGACCATTTTTTTTTGTCATAGTGACGAATACTGGTGTCAAATCATGTAATAGTGCTTTTAGTGAAAATTATATAAGGTTGAGATTGTTGGTTACAGCCCGGGGCTTTATAAAAACGTACGGTCTAATCGTAAAAAAAGCGTTTCATATTTCTTGTTATCACTACATATTATAAAACAAAGTCCTCCGACCCGCTTCTGTCTGTCTGTTCGCAATAGACTCAAAAACTACTGAACGGATTTTCATGATTCACTCATTTAAGTATATAATTTGTCAAGGTTTTGCGTAAATTGGTTGGAACATAACGATAATTGTTAGAAGTGTCGGAAAAAGTGAAGCCGCGTGGGAGCTTTCATCGAAAGCGCTGCCCAATCCATTGAGATATATGCTCTACTACCCGAGCGAAGCCGGGGCGGGTTGCTAGTACTTAACTAAATCAATGTATGCAATTTATGCACTCGATGAACCATGTTTGCTTCCGCATTTCCGGTGCCAGTACCCATCGAATGCAATAACCGAGAGATTGAAATCGTAACAATACTTTTCTATCTCTTATGCCATAGCATAACACTGTTCACTTTGTTCCGAACCAACAAGAAAATATAGCGGCTCTTGTTGTACTCTAGCAAGCTTTGATTCACTTTTATTGTGCATGAATAGCCAGCTCACTTTAGCGCTCATATACACGAGCGGCAAAGTGCCAACGGCAGAGGTAACTGTAACCGTCGACTGTCGACAGCAGCCGTCCACGCGTCGACGGCTGCCGTTACCTCTGCCGTTGGCAATTTGCCGCTCGTGTTTATGAGCCCCTTATATACAAATAGCTCTCCCATGGCGCTTACTTGGATAAAACATTAAACGCACTCAGGAAAAAGTCTTATCATCATCATCATCAGTCCATACACGTCCACAGCTGGACATAGGCCTCCCCCGTACGACGCCACAAATAGTGGTCCTGAGCCGCCTCCATCCATCGACTCCCTGCGACAGCTACGATGTCGTCGGTCCATCGAGTGGATGGTCTCCCATGTAGTGGGGATTTGCCATAATCACCACGCTTGACAGGCGGATTGGTGATCGCAGTGTTGTTTTGAAAAATGACTTATATGTTTGAAAAAATATGATTGTCTCAGGTCTGTTATTGAGGCGATTATTCATACCGTTTATTTATTTAACCATCGGAACACACATTGGAACATTTGGTAATGTCAAATTTACAGTAATAAATAATGCTGGACAATCCACACAGATATTCTAGTCCCAAGCTAAGCAGAGCTTGTATTGTGTGGGTACTAGATGACTGTTATAGGTACAAACAGACAGTCAGCTCTGAATAACACTATAAGTAATCCTAAAAAATCAGGCATTATAAACAAACAATCACATCTTCCAACTTTACTTCTGTGTGTGTGTACACACACATAAAAAAAAAGTTAGCACAAAAAGCAGGAATTGTGTTATTGATAACGATGATGATTGATTTGATAACAACGATGAAGATGATCAGTGTGAAAATTGCAAAAATATGTAACAAGAAAATTTACTGACTATCCTTATTATTTGACCGGACGCCTCGATGATGGATTTCGCTTTTTGGTTTTTATTAAAATTACAGCCAACTTTACAACCCTTGCTTTTTTCAAAACTATTATATTTCAACACGTTTTACAAACTCAAATCGTGACGCAGCTGTGTCTCGAGCTCAACGATCACGATCGATAATGGACACTTTACCTTCTATACTCCGATTTAGAATCCAAGATATTTTATGTCAATAAAGACATTTATGAATGAAGACTTAATAAAAACTGATAACATTAACAGAAAACAACAAGGTAACAGCAAAGTTAAGACTAAAAAATAAAACACAAACTTGAACATAATCTGACATGTGTAGCAAAAAATGTTTAAATTTGAATTCGAAAACGAGCAAGAGATCAATTAACTAATGAAAGAAAGCTTTCGAAACCTAAAATTAATTTGAGCCTCTGTGCTTTACTTCAATGAGATGTCGTTAAATATTTTCCACCAATATTCCTTGGGTTTTGTAACCCCTTTGTATACAACAAATATTCAGGTTTTTGAATCGAAGTATAGAAGCTTTTACTGAACTATCTGGTTCCAGCTACGTCAGCTTTGCTTTTACGCCGTCCCATTTCATATAATAACATGTTCTCATATCAAAACTCCATGCCCGTGATATCGGCCGTTGTCGACCACTTTGAGGGCACCGTAATTAGGGTTGCCAAGATGGCACAATTTCCTCAATAATCGGGAAATTGTAACGCTAGCAAAAATCTTAATAGCGGTCCATGACGTCATTAACGCCAACATGAGCCGGGTAGTTTGGGAATTTGAAATTTAAATTTGCAGATTACGGTCGCTTTTGCATAGTTTGTGAATTTCGCCACCTAATTGGTACTGAGAGATGATTTAATTTTGTTCCAGGTATGAACATTACCTATAGAACATTAACTATAAGAACCAGACATGGGACAACCCTGCTCTAAATGGATTTGCCTCGCGATCACTTCCCTCAAGTGGTAAATGCATTCGATAAGCCAATGGTTACTCCAATACATTCCTATTTTTCGGCTGTATGAGTTTTTAAATTGTTGCTGTCATCTTCAGCCTTTTGAGATGTTGTGTTTTGAAAACTTTTGTAAGTAAGTAATGTCGAAACAGAAAAATTTCTTGCTTAAAAAGTTTTCATGAGGCAGATACCCAACCAACTCATGAGTGGGAAATTATTAGTATTGTTGGTCATTGACCGACATCGACGAATCTCTTTGCTACTATGTTTTACCTTGATTAATGAGATTCTGAGAATAGTCAGAGATTTATATTTTAATCGGATCATGGGTCTAGTCAGTTAGTTTCGGGGTCATCTCATCATCATCCCAGCCGGACACCAACTGCTGGGTCTCGAAAAATAGTTTTACTCGCCAGCTTCGGTCTTGCCTATGTAATGTAAAAAAATGTTGTGAGAGACTCATCCGGTCTTAGAGTCCACTTAAAATATTAATATTACGTATCATGTCTCCGGAAAGCAAGATATCACAAATATACATCGTAAATTAAACCTCGAATATGTAGGTCGGTGTTTAATGTCAACCCTCCATATTTGTTGAAGGCCCATGTCCAAGTGGTCACGAGCTGATGATGATGTATGATATCCGGCCCGAAACATGGCGGAACCTAATCAAATTAAAGTCCCCTAAAATATTTATGTACACTCAAAAATGGACAAAAAATACGGAGCATGGCAACACAGATCTACACTTTGCGTACATTTTTTACAAAAACCCGGTGCCTTATTCGCACAACAGAAGCCTGAAGTTACGCTGACGCTTGCAGCCCTCGTAAGTCCGCCACCACAGGAAATGCGTTTGGAGTTTTGATATGGACCGGCCTTTCTTTAACAAACCGGTTTTACAAAATTACTCGTATTATAAGAAAATATCTACTCATTTGCCGCTTTTAAAATCACTCGTTTGAAAATATTTTATTACTGGTGGTTAGGGCACTGTTACTTTTTGCCTATCTAAGTGTTTATAAACTTTGTAATAGATATACAGCTTGTAAAACTTCGATCTATCGTAAATACCTAATACTTATTTTTAGCTATTAATGTCTACACTTCCTAAATGAACTTGTTTGTTCTTTTATTGTAGATACATAAAGATCTTTTTACCGGAAAAAACCAGTTGCGTTATTGTCGCGTTACGGAATCGTAGCGAATAAGCGCCTAGCACGAGTGAGCGAGCGTGAAACTGTCGCTGTTTGATTGATGATCGTGTGTCTCCGTTTTGGATGGTGTTATGCGAGAAAGAACAAGCTTTATTTTTTTTTCCTGTATTTTCCAACCTGATTTTCCGCAATGTTTTCCAATGTTTGTAGAGACAGGTGCAGAAAGTAAGTTAAAACAATTTTTTCATAATATTTTGATCTCTAGGTAATTATATCCTCAGAACAGGGAAATTCGAATATCCAATTCGAAAATCAGTCTTAAAAGTTTTTTTGAAATCCGCCCGAGGCTTTGCAACCATTTTTTTCGCTGAATAAAAATTTATAATATGATATTTCAGGTTAATGATAAAAATGTTGCTCAATTTATTCAGTATTTTTGGCCTGAAGAAGTACCAAAGTACCAAGCATTGATCTATCTATAAACTTCCATCTGAAGCCATTCAAAGTTCTATTCACTAATGAATGCCTTTAATAATACAACATCATAACAGCCCATACACGGCCACAGCTGGACATAGGCCTCCCCCGTACGACGCCACAAATAGCGGTCCTGAGCCGCCTCCATCCATCGACTCCCTGCGATTGCTACGATGTGGCCGTGGTCTCAGGGCCAGAAGTAGATATATAAACACAACTAAAAATAATAAAAACTAATATTTATTACGGCGTACGAATATCGACCCCTCCAACTAATCCGTGGATATCGTAAGAGCCGACTAAGGGAACCTGCCAGAGGAAGGGCAGCAACTTCCTTCTGAGTATTTTTCAACACCAACACTGCGGTCACCAATCCGCCTGCCAAGCGTGGTGATTATGGCAACCCCCCCGCTCCCAACATGGGAGACCGTCCACTCGATGGACCGACGACATCGTAGCGGTCTCAGGGAGTCGATGGATGGAGGTGGCTTAGCACCACTATTTGTGGCGTCGTATGGGGGAGGCCTATGTCCAGCTGTGGACTATGGGCTGATATGATGATGATGATGATGAATATTTATTAATTAACGAAATAACATCAGTCAGGGTCTAATATTAGTCATGCTTCTAATGAAAATGCATTGTGTGCGTGACTAGTGCAGTAAAAATCTTAATATATTAATGATTTAATATTATAAATAGCTGAGGGTGGCGCGTCAAAATTATTAAATTAAATTGATCAAAATATTAATTGGATCATATATAATGAATGTCTGCCATGATAATGAGTTTGTTGAGCTAAAATGATCCAATGCAATGTTTCGTAATGACTTTGTTAATTTTGTTTAAATGGCGTTGGCGTTTGCCTAACCTGACCATATTATTATTATAAATAAATTATATAAATTGTAATTATAAATAAATTACAGTAGACGGATTAACCACCGATCGTTTCTCAGTGTATCATCTTACTATGTTGGATCTAACTTGTCGGTGTTTGTTATCTCTTAACGCCAAAACTACGGAACGGCTGAATTGCATACAGGTAATTCTAGGCCTGGAATGAAACATTGGCAACTTTTTATCCCATAAATCAGTTCCCATGGGATAAAAATCACCTTAAACGTTTACATAGCAACAACGCATGCGAAGCAACAGGCAAAAACTAGTTATAAATACACTAGGGTCGCGCCGCGGTGTTACCCGCGTTGATTTTATTGATATTTGAATTTTTTAATCACCCCACGGGAACTAGAAAAGTTCAGTTGTAGGAAAAAATGTAGCCTGTTTTAATTCAAGATTAAAGCTATCCTGGTATTTTTTTTATTTTCCGAATTTCATTCAAATACGTTCAGCGTTTGAGTATGTATACAAACATATGTACAAAGGTGCTAAATTTAGCATAGTAGTAGTGTCTTATTACATTATATATCTAATATTTTCCTTTCATGTTTAGTCGTAATAAATAGGTATTTGTATGAAACTAGGTTGTTTGGCTGAAAAAAGTTCGGTAGAAACAAAACTTCTGAACGAATCGGGCTTAAATTTTGCATATATGTAGTTCTATACTTGGATTACCATTAAGGCTACTTTTTCAAGACATCTGTATGTTTGTATACTGTTGATACGAAATAAACAATCTCTATAATGTCCCGGAAAAATACATGAGAAGCCACAAAGCAGACGCTATTAAATAAAAAAACTAAGTAATCTATCTTCAAAACTCTCAAAAAACATTATTTACATTAAAATAAATCACCAAAAACGTACAAAAACTGTTGCTAATCTATCCTGAAAGTTTAGTATTGCATTTTTTTCGCATTAGCCCGCAATCCATTACCCACGGTAGCAATTAAGGAGTGTCACAACATATTCTACAGTCAACACCAATACGGCTGAGTGCATCATTTGCCACTGCGACGCAGCGGTGACGACACGTCGTATGCATCACTGTCAGTGGAGTTATTGTTAGTCTAATCTGAAGCACAGGTTTTATTAATTAGTTTCTCGAATAAGTTGCATGATTTGTTTCATCATATCAGCCCATACACGTCCACAGCTGGACATAGGCCACCCCCATACGACGCCACAAATAGCGGTCCTGAGCCGCCTCCATCCATCGACCTGCTAACGCTACGATGTCGTCGGTTCATCGAGTGAATGGTCTCCCATGTGTGTAGGAGATAATAACAACTAATAGACAAGAATACACATGAAACAGAACTTGGGGATCACAACGTAAGAATCGACCGTAACGCAGCCCGTGGATATCTTAAGAGGCGACCAAGGTAGCCTACCGGAGAAAGGGCATCAGCGTCCTTCTCTTCGTTTTTAACACCTCTATTACGATTACCACTCAGCCTGTTGTCAAGCGACCATGCTTAACAGGCGGTTTGATATCCACCAGATTATTGCAAAACCCTTTTTTGGGGATGATCGTTTAGCAGTGGCCGTACGAATAGGTACTTTTTAAAACAGTTAAGCTATCTGCGGACTTACAATCAGATGGCTGTTGACGGTCATATCGCTCCAGAGCAGTCTCTACCAGAAACCTTGAATAGTTTAGGTATGTCATCAGTCATTATAGGTCGTAAGCGTTCTCACACGCTTGTTAATTTCTAAAGAAGACGCGTAGAATTAAAAAAAAAATTGGGATGATATCAAACCTTGAATGGGATATGGATCATTGGATATTACAAAGCATTAAGGAGGTCTTGGCTTTGTAATAGGATGATACACGCTAATCTTAAAAAGCTTTTGTCACAGTGTTTTTAACCAAACTCCTCCGAAACGGCTTGACCGATTTTTATGTTTTTTTTTTTGTGTATAAAAATCTCGTGTCACGGTGTTTGTAACCAAACTCCTCCGAAACGGCTTGACCGATTTTTATGTTTTTTTTGTGTATACATATTTGATAGGTCTGAGAATAGGTTGTTATCAATTTTTTATACCCGTAAGTGATAAAATTTCCATACCAAATTTAAATTTTTTGGACAAAATTGTTTAGTAACATTTTTATGATTTGGCATTCAAAAATAACCTTCAATTATCAATTTTCTAGCTCGAACATGCTCCAACCCCCATTTTTATATAGCTATATTAGTTAGTACTGTAATAATCTTCAACCCTCAGTGAGTGGTCGATGGTACAACAAAGTTTGCCGGGTCAACTAATAATAATATAAATATTCACACATTATTAATAACACCTTATTTCTTATTTGATAATAATAACTATGTTATTAGTATACAACTTGACTTGTCTAAGTGCTTATTTTGTAAGCCTAAAGAAATAAAGTTATTGATTCTGATTCTGATTCATATAGATAATAATAGAAACTAAAAACTAAAAGCACATTGATGAATGAAGAAAACACAACTGAAAATGTTTTGTAACTTCCTTTATTAATACCCAAAGTGCTTTTCTTGTTTAGACTATAGTGACAAATAAACATCATATAACTAATATTCTGTGATAATAGCGCTTATATGCAATGTAATAAGAACGAAAACTGTTTTGACATGTAATAACATCAATCATCCTAAAGTGTCCATGGGTAAACTATTTCGTGAGTTGGTAATTAATGGTAGTCTGAACAAATTTGCTTTCTGTTACTGATGTCTTGTCGAAGTGCTTTGTTGTGCTTTGAAAGACGGCACTCTTGGCTTAGTGGTTGGAGATTTGTTGGTCTGCCTGGCGGTGGTCCCGTGTTCTGATGATGAGGTTAAATCTCAAATCGGGCCAAAATAGTTATAGGGATTTTTCTAGCAAGGATATTTTTACAGCAGCTCGGAGGCAGAAAGTTGGCGGTGTTGCACCCCCGTGCCTCGAACAGCACTTTAAGCCGTGGCGCTACACTTGAAGACTGCCGTTGGCAATTTGCCGCTCGTGTATATGAGCCGTAAGCGATGTTACGTTTCGGGTTTCGTACCTTAAAGAGTGTCAATTTCAAACGAAATTATTACATAGCTAATAATAATAATTTGTATGTTCGTCCGTCAGAGGCCTCTTTGTACGAACTTAGTAAAAGTGCAATTTTTCCCAGAAATCTTGTGAAAAAGTTAAAAAAAAAACAAATGCGGAAACCTTAGTGTATAGTATGATCGGACGCGCTCTTGGCGGTTTTATTTTGTGAATATTTAAATAACTGGGTAAAAATTTACATTTGTTTCCTTCCTTCTGGATTTCTTTTCTTCTGGGTTGCTGAATGAAACGAGCAATTAAGCTGTTATGTAAATCAGATTTTCTCCATATTAACATGAAATGAACATTTTCAGGTCAATTTTATAAAAAAGTTTAATTCCCAACCCTTTGCTCACGCAACGAGGTCGGGTCTCGTTTTAATAAGTTGGTAAAAAACACGAGTTTTTGCATTACAGGTCCTTTCGCGGTCTGCTTCTGTTTTTTCGGCCCATTACAATCTGAGTCTCTTCAAGACAACAGTGAATAAGTGTCTTCTAGACCTTCGTGATACACCTTCGGCCTCATCGTTACTTTCCATCACGTGAAATTGTGGTCAAACTAAAGTCTATATCGTCTATAAAAAAACGGATGTTAATGAAACATGGTAGGGAGGTACAATATCCCCGGGGCGGACATAGGCTATTTGAAAAGCGCGTGCGAAGCCGCGGGATGAAGCTAGTTTCACATAATTAAAGTTACTGGTTTAATTATGTAAATCAGATGTTCTTCATATTAACATTAAATGAAAATTTTCAGATATATTTTATCTATCAATACAAATCTGAAGCGTTCCCAAGACGTTGGCTGCATTGCCCCGCTTTATGGCAATGCTAATGCGCTGCGCCAGATATTCACCAGGTCTCGGGTCACGTTTCGTTTCGACCAGGCGCTCAGATAATTTGAGCTTTTCAGTTGAGCTACCTGTAGATTGTTTGCAACAGTCTGGAGTTAACACAATTGTTTAAATTGTAATACTAGTTCTAATTTGTTTCTAATATTTGATTGTAATTAGACTTACATAAATACAGCACGTTAGCCACGCCATTTCTTTTTAAGACTGCGTTTTAACAAAGGCTTTTAAATCTAACCGTGTATAATAAACAACTAGCTGCTGCTCGCGCGTTCGCCCACGTTTTATCGGGATAAAAAATAGCCTATATGTTATTCCAAGTCCCAAACTATACCCATACCAAATTTCAGCCTAATTGATTCAGTAGTTTTTGCGTGAAAGAGTATCAAATATCCATACATCCATCCATACAAACTTTAGGATAGTATTTAATCTCGCCAGCTTAATAAACTGTTTCTCTAGTTAGTCTTTTTGCGTTGAAATGTCGAGCTCAGCCACAGCACAGAACAGTATCGTTTTTGTTTAGCTCTGTGGAACCGGTTGATAAATTGTATACGGAAAATTAAATATTTTCAGGTCTACAAAAACTCTGTTAGGAATCCAATCTTGTTTTTGTTTACGATTTGTTTAAAAAAAAAATTATAGTCTTGTTGTTTAAGGAAAATAAGAGTTAAGGTGGGGTTCTTCGGAAGATCGGACCATGAGCAACTTCGTCGGTTAAGTTGGTACCCTGACCTAAATTAGCGCCGCCACTTATTGTATTGTTACGTTACACAGTTTCAAAAATCCCTTGGCCAGTTTGTGCTACCAGTTTGTGTATCATAAGCTTTTTTAATACAATCTGTAATAGTTTTATATTGTATAGCTTAGTAGAGATACGAAGTTGCACTTTTAGGCCACCAAACTCGGTTTTCACATCTCTTACTAAACTATACAAAATAAAACTATTACAGAGACATTAAAAAAAAGGTTATGAATAGGTAATATAAGGAACCTATCACAAACGGGACAAATGATTTGTGAAAATTCTTTTAACGTAATAATACGATAAAATAGGTGGCGGCGCTGATTTGGGTCAAGGAAGCTCCTTTAATGTATGAAAATTTCTGTTAAAAACATCACTCAAAATTTAATTGCCCGATAATCATATGCCTTAGAGTCGTGTATTATGTGTATCGGTACCCACAACAACACACAAGCTCTGCTTAGCTTGGGGCTAGACACTGAAACTTAAATAATAAGGTATTTAGATTTCTGTGGGGATAGACGATGCAGTGTGGATTATCCAGCATTATTTGTATATTAATTTTTTTCTGCGACTTTACCATTGTTATAGTAAAAAATTCGCTAATTTAATGGAATTAGGGCTAAGATTTATTGTAAGAACTTGACAGATTGTATCATTTGGTTGTCCATTTATTTTAAACAGTATTTCCTGGAGACCCGTCTCCCTTCCTTCTCTTAATAGACACAGTTTTAATACGAGATCCTTAGACTGGTTCATTCCGTGCCCGTTGAAGGATGTTAAAAAGTAGGACTCCGCGGCGAGAACTTAGAAGACGCAAAGATAAAGGATGCAAGTAGTTTTCAACTGAAAATACATCAAGCCCTATAATATTACAAAGGCGAATTATAAGGAACTGTTGAAAAGCTTCGTGAGTTTGTTGTTGACGACCGATGTGGCGCGGCGGGCGATAGCTACCGGCCGATCTTTTAAGAAATAAAAAAAGAACACGTTAGAAATGGATTTCCATACAGTTTTCCCTCCCGCTAAAACGCGTGAGAAATGAAATTCCATAGAGTTTTTCCTCCCGGATTCCTACACGCCTGCAATGACTTTCTATCTTATATTTGGAAAAGGAATAGGCAACTTTCCGAGCATGTGTAGTATAAAGATATTTTTTGTTATACATAGAAAATACACAGAAAACCCGGTACAAATATTTGCAGATCGTACAAATATTTGTCCCAAGGCGGGAAGTAGATTTCAGCGGAATCCTTCACTCCTGTCATCCGTTACGTCGAAATGAGGTTTGAGATGGAAATAATTTAGGTGGGTTGAATTTTTCACTGGGGGCGGTATAAGCAATGAGCTCCTTTGTTTCTTGCAAGACAAGAATTTTACTTTTTGTATTCAACAAGCGTTACGTTTTCCTTTTTCGCCGAAATGCTTTCGGGAACTTTTATTGGGAAATATTTTGCACGTTATATTTCAATTAATTTAACACTAGCTGCTGCCTTCGCCTTCGCCCGTGTTTTATAGCCATAAAAAGTAACCATACCAAACAGCCCAATCAGTTCAGTAGTTTATGCGTGAAAGAGGAACAAACTTTGACATTTATAATACTAGTAAGACTAGGTTTTGTCTTTTGCTTTACTTGCGAGGTATCTTGACCGAAATCCTACATTTCTACATCGTTAAAAGACATTATTTTCATGCACATACGAAATGAAACGGGTTATAGTTGGCGGTGTACCCCCGTGCCTCTGAAAACAGTTTAACCCGTTGGTCCTGCGCCTGACCTCAGCCCCCGACCCCGGTCGTGTAGGTCTGCCATAATGAGGGAATACAGAGCGCACCTATGTTTGCGCACACACTTGTCTTGTGCACTGAAATTATGTCTTGCGCACACGCATATGGCTAGTCTCCGTTGAGACTGAACGCCGCCGCCGCCACCGTAGCCGAAATTCAGTTAGAAGGATATAAAAACAGAACCTCAAACGTTTCACAAATAATTAACAAAATCCCAAGCTAATTAATAAATTACGGAACTGAATAGAAACTGTGATATCACTTTCCCATTCAATTGTGTCTCGTTTTAAACCAGATCTGATTTGAGAAAACAACGTTTTTGTTTATAAACACAGACAAAAAGCACCCATAAGAGCATAACGTTCTGTTAACAAATCAAATTGAGTTTAAAACGTAGTACGTCTAAAGTATCATATTGCGGAAAAGTAAAATTAAACAATAGGAAAGAAACGGGGCGGTGAAGCGAAAGTGGTTCCCTCTTAATTTTCAATTTTGCTGAGATCTCTTCAACACGATATTACGATGCCTTTATTAAATTCTCCCGCTTGAACCTACTTATTTTTCACGATAAAATTGAAAACACCTTCGCTGGTTATACATTCACAGTGTAAGAATGGGTTTGGTACTTAAAGGTATCACGGGGTTGCCAACTTGGCTAGTGGGCTCATCTTAGGTGCATTCGTACTCCTAGGCAAAATCTTATGTCCTCAATAGCATCTGGTAACAGCCTAAGCCGAGGTTCGCACCTAAGTGGTGGCCCTTGTGTGTGTTGCCCCATCATAACTTTACCGGCGAGGCGCCCTCTGCGCCCGCCAAAAGTCCGGTAACGCTGTCATGGCCATCTACGGTCAATAGCATAAAACTCATTTAGAAAAAAAAAAATTGTTTATGGGCTACAAACAGAAGCAAGATAAGAACAAATTATAAGCCAGTCACATAATGCCCATAATCAATGTGAACATACGTCGTTTTGTAACCCAGATAGTAAGGATTTTGGTGTAAACTGTACGCGACTATCAACTTTACTTACACGCTTTGCCAGTGTAGCCAATTTAATAGCTAACCTGCTGAGATTCTGGCCGCCACTGGCAACTAAATAAGAGGGGGCTGACTGTCCTAATGCGAATACACCTGCAGGTCAGTTCATATATATTCGTAGGCAAGTGTATCACTATATTGTATGACGCAAAGGGCAAGCAAATGCCCAACAAAACACAAGAAGTCGCCCGTCTATCCCGGCCTAAAGTCGTAAATCCTTTACGACAAAATAAAAAACACCTTTTCAAAGGTTCTTGGCTGTATAAATCATTCAATCGCTCTGGAGTTCGCTTTTTTTCATTTAATTAAATAGATTTTCCGGTAGAGAACCCCTTTCTGTTTTCTCATTGGCTGTGTTTATGCCAGTCTTGTTAATCTGCTAAGTCCTCCACAAATTGTTTCTCTAATTGCGAAGATGAATGGGAAATGGATGGGCGGGCATTGGTTAAACAATATTTTATACGGAACTAATTTGAATGAGAGACAGAGGCTTAATAATGCGCTAGTTTATGGAATAACTTATCCATAATAACTCAATCTCTCAGTTTGTATGTATGTCTGTTATTTTACCTTTTCACGCATATATTGCTGAACTGATTTTAATGAAAGGCTCAGAGATAGATAGTATCCATTGGAAGACTAATTTTTTCATAAAAAGCATGCCAGAATCTGCGGACATGAGTTATTTCTTCGCGCGTGACAAGCATTTTTCATATTTTTGTTTCTGTACTTCTACAAAGGCTTGTTTACGATTGTTGAAATTTTAATTAACAAGTTTAAAATCTTTAAGTAAAGTTCATTATGTCGTTAATTGTTTTCCAATTCAAAGGAATGTTTAATTTAATTGTTCTGTTAGCGGTCCGAGTTTTGTTTCTAATTGTTTTGCCCGCGGCACGAGACGTGACGTGCCCTCAACGACCTAAAGAAAGGCTTACAAACTATATTTAGGTAAACTCAGAACTATAAAGTTCAAAAGGAAAGGGCCAGACTGACCCAATAAGTTTAAAGTTCGAGAAGGCGTAAGTCGTAAACCACTAGATAAGATTAACTCTTATAAAGTTGTATAAAATGTCTAGTTCTTGTATAACATATATTTTATGGTATTTTCATTTTATACATTGCATAAGTCTCGTAGATAAAAATTGGGACTGAAATTGCCCGTTTCTTTCATGCTACCCAGCTTAGATCATACTGTATATCATATTGAACAGCATGAGACTGTAATTTTTAATCAGTATCTTTATTGATTAAAAATTACAGTCTCTTTATCTACGAGCTATCTTGATCAATACATTATTAGTCCGTCACCGACTAAATGGAAACTAAAGACTAAATAAACTAAACTTAATCATCTTTTCATTAAGTCAGTGAGTCACTTGATCAAATCAGTTTGTCCTCATTGCAGGTAATATTATAGGCCTCTTCCTTAACACGTCGTTCTTCCAGTTCCCTGCAAGTTACATCCATTGAGTTCCAAGGATACGAATCAAAGTAGTTTGACTTGACAGCGAGAAATCCGGGGATTGTTCGCACCCTCTGGCCAGTTCGAAATAATAATATTTCATAACAAAAAGGTATTATTTTCAATGTTTGAATTAACACCGTAACTCTGAAGTAAGAGGAAGAGCGTACCCTAATAATCCTCGGCTTCCATTTCATAAAACGGCTCGACATTTCAAAAGCCGTGAAAGAAGAAATTCTTTGGAAGCACCTTATTATTTAAATATATTTTGAAACTCCGCAGGGAACACATACATATTTGAAATTTATTTATTTAAATACTTTTACACCTTTAATAAAATATACAAAAGGTGGGCATAATGCCTATGGCATTTTCTACCTGCCAACCATACATACATGGTAGAAAACAAAACAAAAATTCTAACAGAAATTCTATCGATCCACCCCCAAAATCTATGTTGCTTATATGATTATGGTTTAATTAACCAATGAGTGACATAGTATAGTAGAGAGAAAACTCTGAAAAATCCCAGGCCATAAAAGCGCACTACAGTGGCCGGCGCAGGTGGCTAGGCCAGGAGAAAGCCCAGGACAGAAATAAGTGGCGAGAAATAGGGAATGCCTTTGCCTATTGTTTTTGTAACAAGTTGGGTATAAAATGTATGGAAATAGCTTCAAATAATGAAATAGGAAAACGATGAAATGGGATGTAATCTATTTACTTCATTCACTGTTTTTTTAAGAGTAAACTATCTCTTTATTAATAAAAAAAAATTACGATCAAAGAATAGAAATAAATTAGAACTACTATTGACAATTGAAACTGTAGTAGTTTCATTCTTGACGACGCTGGACGTTGCGGGTTCTATTCCCGCCTTGGGACAAATGTTTGTACGATCTGCAAATATTAGTTCCGGGCGTTCTGGTTATTTTCTATGTATAGTAAAAATATCTATCTATGTAATTGTAATATGTCAAATCGCCATCTCATCAAAAATATTGCCCGAGGTGGGCCGGTTGTGAAGCACCCAAGTCTCAAATTTAAGCCTGGCCTCCCGGTGGGCCGCCTGTGTTGTCTATGTTTGTTCCATCCGCATAATATCCCACCTCCTCTCTGTCTGCATCGCTGCCTCACACAAGATAGAAACAATATCATTATACATTTTGTCGAGGACACTTCTGTGATCAGGATGGCCGCACGGCTCTTCACCGCATTGCTCAAGTTGTAATGTATTATGTATATCAGTTATCTAGTACCCATAACACAAGCTCTGCTTAACTTGGGCCTAGTCTACTTAGATGATACTGTGTGGATTGGACAGCATTATTTAGATAGATAGATAGATAGAAAATACTTTATTGCACACTTAACAATAACAGTTTACAAACAATTTGAAACAAAAAAGAAATGTGACAATTGGCGGTTTTATCGCTCACGAGCGATCTCTACCAGACAACCTTGCAGTGTATTTATTTATTTGTTCTCTTGCCAATATTCAGAATGCAGTCAAAGAGCGGCGAATGGTATGAGCGAAATACTCACTCAATAACACAGGATTAAAAAATGTCTTTATCTATGCAATTGCTGTTATCTTAACGCTTTCGAAACTAATCTTTCGCATTGAGTCTTGAAAACCTTGAGATAACGTACAAATTCCCTTGGCCAAGTCTATCACGGCTCAACATCCCTGCCGACCAGTTCAAAGCATATCATTCATACATCAGTATTCGTATATCCCCAGATAACTATATGAGAAACTAATACTGGTAATGCCGTCTGTCAATGGCTCCTAACTATAATGGTGTATAACGAGCTTCTTGTTTGAACAGTCATACATGCCTAATGTACTGTCGATGATATAAGAGCATAATCCACCGAATATTTTTTTTGTATAGAATAGAGAGAGATAGAGATAATTTATTTACCCAAAAAACATAAATATCTATATGTTTTTTGGGCTACTATATTTAAGTAAAACTGTCTAGATAACAAATCTAGACAGTTTTACTTAAATATAGTAGATATAGTAGGTATCATAAAAAAAAATTGTTATTATGGGTAGAATGTGTTCCCTGCCTCAGCATGTTGCAGTAATTAGACCACACACAATAGAATAGACACATTTATAAATAAATAATACTAGAGAATTCACAGAGCATCATCTAGCCCCAAGCTAAGCAGAGCTTGTGTTATGGGTAGGTACCTAGGTACTAGATGACCGATATACATAATACAATATATTATATGTAGAACCAGGCCACCCAAAAAAAAATTATGTAAAGGTATTTTGAAGTATGGATACGCACTGGACTCGCAGGGAATCGGTAGGTACGACGTGTTATTGATGGTTGCAAACGGACTGATGTGATATAAATAAATAATGCTGGACACACAACATCATCAGCCCCAAAATAAGCATTTTGTTTAAGGGTACTAGATAACGCGGTATATCGGTTGTCATAATGATGATGATGTTAGTAATTTATCTTTTATTTATGAAGCTGATTGTACCATATACGTGATCTGGTTTTAATTTGTTCTAATGATCCCCATGGCGCCTTCATACGTCAGACTAAACACACTGTCCTTGTTTCAAATGTATTTAGCTTCTATGTAATTAGTAAAAAGTAACATTTGTTTAGGGATCACCTCCATGGCCGATTATATCGTTGGCGATAGTCGTGCCATTTGAAATCCAAGCAACAACGAGCGACTTAACTTCTTAAAAATTTCCATTCAAATCTATCTCTCCTGGGGCCGAATATTTCATCAAGTTAGATTTCTTATTAATATTGCGGTGTCCGTACTGTTTAGAATACACTGTGGTGACTTAGATTTTTGGATTGGGTTGAACGGGCAAAAATAATATTGGGTAGAAAAATTGTGGGTTGAACGGGGAAGCACTCTACCAACGGCTATACTATGACCGTGGTATCGAAATAGAAAATCTTCCATAGATGAAACAAACTCTGGATAGTGTGATCGGTGAAAATTGCACGTAGAGATTGATAGACTGGTTTCAACCTTGACACTATTGACCGGCGTCTCTCTGTAGTTTCTTTCATCAAAGGTAATATCAAAATGTGTCAATCTGAAACAGTGGGTACCATTGTTATGGTGAATCGATGAATTTAGTGGAATTCGTTCCCTGCTCGGTTCAATATATTCGTGAGTCACTCACACTATTTTCGTCGCCTGCATTTAAATCGATCTGCGGTAGTTAGTAAAAAAATGTGTCAAAATCTACTGAAAATAACCAAAACCATAAAATAATACAAAACATTACTTTATTTCACACCAAGAAAATAGATAACGGAGTTGCACAATGGGCGGCCTTATCGCTAACTGCGATCTCTTCCAGACAACCTTGGGATGGACACAGACATGATACGAGCTGCGCCTTAGATTTCTGTGGGGATAAACACAAAGCAGTTGTACACGTATAGACGGCGTACGAATATCGACCCCTCCAACTCAACCCGTGGATGTCGTAAGAGCCGACTAAGGGAACCTACCAGAGGAAGGGCAGCAGCTTCCTTCTGAGTATTTTTAAACACCAACACTGCGATCACCAATTCGCCTGCCAAGCGTGGTGATTATGGCAAATCCCCCCCTACATGGGAGACCATCCACTCGATGGACCGACGACATCGTAGCGGTCGCAGGGAGTTGATGGACGGAGGCGGCACAGGACCGCTATTTGTGGCGTCGTACGGGGGAGGCCTATGTCCAGCAGTGGACTTGTATGGGCTGATGATGATGATGATGAGACGGTGGCGAATTACTCTTCTTACGGTGGCTCTCAGATCAGCGAATTTTTCGCGCGATCTTGCGCCAAGCGAGAAAGCTTTTCGACGCTCGATAGATTGGATATGGAGAATTGCTCGAAATCGTGCAACGAAACATTCCTGTTACGATAAATATCTGTGACATAAAAATTCGTAACTATTTGCATAACTGATAGTCATATCAAGTCGTATCACGGGTTATTGAATCTTTATCAGAGGTCCATGACCCTTGTGTTTGCTATTGGGGTTCGTTCGACAGTTCGATGTAACTTATTCGAGGTTAAGCAAATATCAATCATAAATCATGTGAATATACGACTTGTGTTTATTTACCGGTAGAAAGTTGATTTTGGAGAATATTACAAGCGTGTCTACACAAAATACACCATTTTTTTTTGGATAAACAAAACTCTGATAAATAGCAAAGATGAACTCGAGTTTTGATACTTGCCATTGATTTGCGCACAACTACTCTTTTGTGAAAGGGTTTTTGATAAAACGGATACGAGTCCGTTTATTCTTTCAAAAAATCACTCAAAAAAGTATTACTTGAATCTCAAAGCATAAATTCAGTTCAAATAAGCCCTTCTTTGCCTCGTTTAGCTCAAAAATTTTGATAAAGTATAATAAAATTATTATTAATGTTGATAATGTCCACAAGATTTTTGAGGTGTACATATATACTTATATAAGAATATATCTTTATTGCAATCAAAAATATAAAGAAATTAAAATAGTATTTACAATTGAGCTAACTGCAGACTGTTGCAAACAATCTACAGAAAGCTCAACTGGTCCATATCAATACCAGTCGGAAGCGTCCCCAAGACGCTGGCTGCATTGCCCCGCTGTATGGCAATGCTAATGCGCTGCGCCAGATACTCACCAGCTCTCGGCCCGGTGAGCCTCGGTACCCCACGGACCTAGGGTCTCGACTCCAAGGGGAGCAAATGCGTATGCTCTGTCCAGACCTGCATATTTGCGCCTCTTGAGATCCTCGGCCAAATCTGCCGCCGAACCAGCCCTCACGGATGTCCTTATATAAGTGATATTATTTTCATGGTTTTAGTTTTTGTTATTTAAATTTGCGTATTATTTTTGTTCTTTGTTGTGAGTATAAGGCTGCCTTGACCACCACGGTCTCCACGGAAGACCAGCGCTATGATATGATCTGCTCTACCATAGCACATGCTGAGTGGAGTCCGATTTTGTCAGTTTTTTTTTATTTAAGGTTACTTTACGATGAACGACAAATCGAAAGGCGAAATAATACGACACAAACGAAATAATCGTAGCTATCAGGTATCATACTGATTAAAATAGTCGATTGTCGTGTGAGTCGAAACAATGATTCACTATAAGATTTAATACCTGAAGGATAAGCCAACCTTATCTTACTTTCACAGCTGTATTCATCGGCCCATTAGCTCAGTTGGTTAGAGCGTCGTGCTAATAACGCGAAGGTCGCGGGTTCGATCCCCTCATGGGCCATGCTTTCTTTTTGTTTTCGTTTTTTTTCATTTCCTTGCTAAGAGATGCGTTTTATAACTTAGTTCATATTTTCTCTCCTTCTTTTAGTACTTAGAGAGAAAAGTATACACGTCCAGCAGTGGACGCGTATGGGCTGATATGATGATGATGAGAAATGTATTACTTGAAAATTAACTACTCGTGTGCTACAAAATATGTTCCGATTGCTGTAGACTTGTAGAGCTTTTAAATGGTTATCGCCTATAAGACGTTCCAAATGTTCAGTATAACGTCAAAATGGCGACAATCTCGAGAAATCGTAAAAGTTGTCGACTTGAAGACTTTTGCCAAAGATAAAGACAATGTGGGGATAGGAAGTTCTCTAATAATCTTCAACATAATAGGTGCGGTACAGACAGATTCCTTGAAAGTTCATTCCTACTTAGGGATTTAACTTGCATACATGGTCCAACCGAACAATAGTATTCTTGTGAGTTTTGAGGACCTGCCGAAAAATCTTGACTCCTAAATTTGATTTGAAAAACTTTAGAGACTTTACCAACAAGTTTTCTTAAAAATTTAGCTTCGTCTCTGGCAAAGTGATCTCTACTGATTCTTAGCCAAAAGTGGAATTAAACTTTCCGAAGAAATCCTAAGTCCTGGGACCCGATAACAAATCAGGATTTAATTCAAAATTGCAAAAACAATCTCATCCAATGAAAATGTCCGTCAAAATCAACTTCTAAGGATCTTCGTTTGCATAATTCCAATTAATAATAACGATTATGAGTAAAACTTAGTAAGCCTGGCCTGTCGGGTTATGAGATATTAGAAATGTACGAAAATGTCCGGTTTTTACAATTCGTAAGTTATTTTACCGGCTTTTTCGAGTCGTTTCATTATCAATCTCCTGGTCTCATAATAATTATCACCGCTCTTTTACAACCTAATCGGTCATGTCTGGATCTTACCGGCAATTTTTTTTTTGTATATAAGGAAAATATTACAACTAAACTAGCCAAGAAAGATGGTAGAATGCTGTTTCGCGGTTTGCGTAACTTTAGATGCCAATACGATCTATTATTGATCTGCAGGAAGTACGGTCGATGTGCAACGTGACTGAGGTTCATTAATTCATCATCATCAGCCCGTTAACGTCTACTGCTGAACATAGGCCTCCCCCAGTCGACGCCACGAATAGCGGTCCTGATCCGCCTCTATCCAACGAATCCATTAAAATTAATATAGTTGGTACTCAAAAATATCAACTGTGAACCTTAATAAACCGGTACAAAAATAGGAACGTGAACGTCTACATTATGAGTAATGTAGACGTTGAAACATGAGTGTTCATCATCAGCATCATATCAGCCCATACACGTCCACTGCTGGACAGGCCTCCCCCGTACGACGCCACAAATAGCGGTCCTGAGCTGACTCCCTCCAACTACTCCCTGCGACCGCTACGATGTCGTCGATCCATCGAGTGGATGACCACGCTTGGCAGGCGGATTGGTGATCGCAGTGTTTGTGTTGAAAAATACTCAGAAGGAAGCTGCTGCCCTTCCTCTGGTAGGTTCCCTTAGTCGGCTCTTATGGCATCCACGGGTTGAGTCGGAGGGGTCGATATTCGTACGCCGCGGCCCCACGGCCAACGTTGGATAAATCCGGTTATTCTGGTACTTGTCCGGACTTTTAGATGACGACCGTATAATAAAGAGGAATATTGTTCCAACAAATCCTTCAACGAAGTTGTGAACTTCATCAAATTTACAAAGAGATTAAATGAAATTATCATGCTACGGTCCAGACCCAGGACAGATCTTTACATTATCATCTAAGACCATCCACGAAGGCTGGATCATGTAGTACGTTTGGTGCCCCTTACGTACAAGGCCTTTTTATATTTATATGTTATTTGCAAGGCCTTTAGTTTAGATACAATAGATAGAACTTACTTACTTTATTGCACAAAAGTTGTACATGGACGAGCATAATGCTAGATAGCATTCTCTACCTGCTAACCTTTGGGTAGTGTGCACAATAATTTAGTAAGTAGGGCTAGATTACAAAATTAACAGAAAAACTAAAAATTATAATAATAAGTAGGTACAATTAACAATTTGTGTAGCTTGAGGGAATAACGTCAAAACTGCGGCCGCGTCTGTCATCCCATAAAAAATGTTTACTCTATGGTCCAGCTCGTACTATAGGAACCTCAGAAGGTAAATTCCGATACAATAATAATGATCTCAATCTTCCCAAGGTGTCTTCAAGAACATAGTAAACTTGAAGACAGTAATCAAGAAACCGTTCCCCACATCTATGTGGGATACATAATTTTTAAGAAGACAGAAGAAGAGCAGAAATCCTACATTCATTATGAATCACCCAAAAGAAGTCCCTCATTAAGGGATGAAACGTTGGTGTTCTTCCAACACAAACTTGGTTCGTAGTTAACACAAACTAGGTTCGTAGTTAACACAAACTAGGTTCGTAGTTAACACAAACTAGGTTCGTAGTTAACACAAATTAGGTTCGTAGTTAACACAAACTATGTTCGTATTTAACACAAACTAAGTTCGTAGTTAACACAAACTAAGTTCGTAGTTAACACAAATTAGGTTCGTAGTTAACACAACTATGTTCGTAGTTAACACAAACTAGGTTCGTAGTTAACACAAACTAGGTTAGTTAACACAAACTAGATTCGTAGTTAACACAAACTAGGTTAGTTAACACAAACTATGTTCGTAGTTAACACAAACTATGTTCGTAGTTAACACAAACTAGGTTCGTTACTAGTTAATGCGCTTACATTCCTAATGAATAGTATTTCTTATGAATGATTTCAATCTATTAAGTATTCAAATATTTATATTAATACAATCTGAGAGGTCTTAAATATTTCACTTAGAGGTTTTAGGAGCCCTGTTAGGGTGCCATGTAACTTGAGAGGTAGCTAATTGTAAGTATGACAAACAAAGCTTAATTTTATAATTATTGCACGTACTACAGAAGCTGACTTAATTTGTGAGTTATTTAGGATCCAAAAATCTAGTAAATTTAATATTAATTTAATCAAACATATCTTCCATAATTTTTTTCATTGAGTAATAAGTTTTATTTAGGAGTAGATTTTTAAATTTGTTTTTAAAAGTAATGTTTTTCGTCAGATTGATTATTGTTTTTTCCGTGATTCAGAGAGCGAAATTCAACTCCATATGTCATGAAAGCATTTGAGATTCAAAAGCAGTCTGTATTTTGATCATCTTGAATAATTCAATCTTTATATTGAAGGCAATTCGATACCAAAACAGGTATCGGGTTCAGAACGTCCTTCCCTTTTGTACACGAGCTTTACTGCTGAGGTTTTAAAATATACCTTAAAACTCTATTTATCTTGGGAATAGTGAATGGAACTGGATTAACCTCCTTATAAGTAAACTAGCTGTTGCCAGCGCCTACGCCCGTGTTTTATCGGGATAAAAAATAGCCTAAGTACATGTTATTCCAGGTGGTATGTGCGTGAAAGAGGAACAAACATCCATACATCCATTCGTACAAACTTTGACATTTTTCACATTCATTCACATCAGCCCATACACGTCCACTGCTGGACATAGGCCTCCCCCATACGACGCCACAAATAGCGGTCCTGAGCCGCTTCCATCCATCGACTCCCCGCGACCGCTACGATGTCGTCGGCCCGATCCGAGTGGATGGTCTCCCATGTAGGGGGGGATTTGTCATAATCATCACGCTTGGCAGGCGGATTGGTGATCGCAGTGTTGATGTTGAAAAATACTCAGAAGGAAGCTGCTGCCCTTCTGTCTGGTAGGTTCCCTTAGTCGGCTCTTACGACATCCACGGGTTGAGTTGGAGGGTTTGATTAAGCCATAGGATTCTGTAATCTATGGCCAAAAGGTATCCGAATAACTTTATGCTTTTTTTATGTTCTCCATCTTCTGTTGTTGACTGTACAAATCGAAGAATACGTTTCTTTGTTCATAAGTATTATCTTGTTGAGTGTCTTGTTAGCGTTCCTATAACAACAACGACAGGGCTCTATCGGAAGGAGCACCTACCTATGCCTGTAGTACCCAGCTCTAACTGAGAATAAGAATATAGAATAAAATATCTTTATTTTGTAAACGAAATTTAGGTAGGTACTACAATATCTTATACACTATACATAATTTAGAGAAGAAACATCTGTACTGATCTGCAAATATTTGTTCGGGGTGTTCTGGATGTTTTCAATTTATAATAAAAAATATCTATCTATGTAGTGTATTATACAATATTATGTATATCAGTTATCCCATAACACAAGCTCTGCTTAGCTTTGGGCTAGATAATGCTGTGTGAATTGTCCAGCATTATTTCTTTATTTATTTAAATACGAATCCCCTGGGGATACACTGTTTCATTCATGAGACCCCATCGGGATAATTTTCTATACAATAGAGAAAGAATTTTGAATATCGGTCCATAATTGGCGGAGATATCGCGTAACATATGTACATACAAAAAAAACATACGGATTCATTGCCAACCTCCTCCTTTTGAAGTCGGTTAAAATTTCGCTTATTTGGGCAAAAACATAAAAATACAGATCATATGTATGTGTATCAAAGTTGTAATAATAACAAATGGTATGATAGGATTTTTTTACTAAAACCAGTTGGCATACGTAAACGGGACCGACCCGAAAAGAGCCAGGTGGTTATACCATTATGCATAAAAACCTGACCGGCACGACAGGTGTTCAAACTTCATCCAATGTGCTCCTGAAATTAAGAGATTTTGAATTCAGATGCGAGGGAGTACGGTCGATATTTGGGTGTGAGGGCTTAACGAAATCTGTAGGCTTTGATAGGCTATCGATGGGCAGATGGCAAAACTTGGCATTGGATGTTTTCGTGAGATTATTTGAGGCTGTGAATACTTATTAAGAATACACAAGCAATGCGCTGTTTAGTTTTCATAAGTTTGGTTATTGTTATCAAAAACCCACGTCTTGATTTGCGTAGGAAATATACATTTTAGGTAGAAGTCTAGTATTTTAGTTTCGATATAAATAAGTTTCTCGCAAATTGTGATAGCGAAGAATACATTGCCGGTAAACGGTCTCAAATTTAGAATTCTAGAAATCTTGCTTGGCGCTGAAATGTCACATAATTTGTGTTCGGCTCACATGTTTATGTCTAAAATGGAAAATACGCCAATATAATTTTCTTAAAACTTAGCTCTTTTCTGAGCAACATGCATACTTCGCTGCGAATTCCCATCACAGACTTTTTAAATTCGCCAGCGTATTGAAGCAAGGTGCAAACCCCGGCCGAATTTGCACACAACAGATTTCGAGCAGATGTTTTTCTGAAATTGTTCAATGAGCCTTGTAGATGCGACAAAATGGGTTTAGCGAGGTAATAAGAGCATTTTAACGTACTTTTGTCTGCTTTTATTTGGCTGTTTTTATTATAATTTACGTAAAAATGTGAATATTGTATTTGGAGGTTAGAAATGATGAATAGTTTCCTCTGCGTCGACATGGCTCTGCGTCGAAATTTTTTCTGTGATTAGAAATGAACTTTATCAACAGTGGACTTTCCACCAACCATCCTACTCTGTGATGATTCGCTTTAATCATTTAAAACAAAAAAAAACTATACGCGGTTTTCAAAGGCGGCCACGCTGTTTTTTCGGCCTTCGGATATTCCCACCATTATAATGTTTTTTATTTTATTTTATTTTTTTAATGTTGGACAATCCACACAACTTCATCTAGCCCCAAGCTAAGCAGAGCTTGTGTTATGGGTACTAGATAACTGATATACATAATACAATATATTACATAGATTGATATTTTTTTATTCTACATATAAAACGACCAAAACACCCTGAACAAATATCTGCAGATCGTACAAATATTTGTCCCGAGGCGAGAATCGAACCCGCAACCTCCTGCGTCGCAGGCGGACCTTCACCCACCGCGCCACAGAGGTCGTCAAATGTTATTTCAAGTTGCTACTTTAAGTCACCATTAATTAATAAAAAATACGATTAACCAGCCAGTTAAATTCCCTATTTGTGTGTATTTGTGTTGATAAAATGGCCTTCCCTCTCAAAAGCATGTATGTAAAATATTTAAAAACATCCATCAACTGAAAATAAACCCTATTAACACTGCAGATGGGCTAAATCCAGTTCACATGCGACTCTGTAAATTCCGTCTCAATATTGAAATTCGTCTCATTATCGCTGGAAATGTGCTTAAAATTATCCATGAGCATCGGTAATAAGCCGAAATGCCTCGTTAAATGGAATTTAATTTCAGCTGCGGAGGCTCATAACTATCAATCCATGTGGATCCGTCTCATATCATCATCATTATTGGCTTTATTAAAATCTTGCTAGTTCTAGCTTCAGTCTACGGCTAAATACCCGTTTTTCGTAGATAAAAGTTTTTCCGGACTAAATGTTTTTAGAAACAATTTTTTCAAAAAAATTATTCGTTGCGTCCAAAAGTAGCTTCGCCGTGATTCCGCTCTACTTCTTAGTTCTTACTCTTCTACTTTTGAATTCACACTGCACATTATTGTAAATGCGAAAGTTTGAATGGATGTTTGGGTATTCGTTACATTTTCACGCCACAAATGCTGAATGGATAGGGATAGATGTAGCACTAAGCCGGTAATCAAATATAGGCTACTTTTTGTCACAAAAATCGGTTCTCATAGGATAGAAATAACTAACGTATCCGTAAACGAGTGATTATATAAAAAAAAATACCCTTAAATTCAAGATGACGGATGACGAAACGGGGTCTGGTACCCCGAGAACTAAAATTTTAACACCCACTGACTTTTCCTTCGGAAAGCCAGATATTGAAAATTTCAACAAAAAAAAAACCGTTCAGCCCCGTTTTTCAGCGAATTCGACTGGGCTATACTCTACGATTAATCCGTAATATTTTTAATTCACATGCGCTTTGTATGCACTTAAGACAGCGTATCAACGATACTCCCACTCGATTATCTACCTTATCAATGCATGATAAGAACTCAATTCCAGGTAGGCAGCCTGTGCAAATAACCCTTTGCGCGTGACGGGTGATTTAAAGCTGATGTACGGTCTCTGCGAGATAGGGTGTGGTTTTTCAGTTTATTGAACAGTATATAACATTACAGATCACTTAATCTAAAGCATTATATATGGCTCATAAAAAGATCAGAAATTATTAACAAACCAGAACTAAATTACCAGTTTAACGCCGCGCCACATATACGAATTTCCAGAATTTTTATTGATTCGTTTCCATAAACTACAATCTTTTCTAGGACGTCTTCTCAGAAAAGAACAATCTTTTCAAGTCTTCTTAGAAAAGATCGTACTAAATACCAGTAAACACCCCCGGCATCGTTCTTGCGATCCCATGGGAATTTTCTAAAATGCTTTTTTTAGCACCCCTGCCTATCCACTTGCGAAGTTGTCTTTATTCTGAAAATTTGACGTCCCTTGCACTTTCATTGCGACGCAAGTTTCCCCCTGCTGCAATAATAAATGCAAAGTGAATGTATTTGTATGTGTTCATTGCCAGTCGACTACACGTCGATATTATTATTTTAAACCGATTAGTGACCGGTGCTACTGGGCGTAATGTAACGTGTTACACAGCGAGCGTTATCAGTACGGAAAGAAGGCGATCGATCGCAACGAGACGGATCTTAGCACACGTCAGCGCGCAAGGAATCATACACACAGTATCCGTTTATTTTCCCGTGATGGCGTATGTATAGTTGTAGTAGCGAGTTCACACACCTGCCAGTATTCCGGATCCAGTAAACAATTTTTTCCAGTAGCTAAAAATCCGTAAAAAACGGTCCGGTAACAATCGTTTACTGGATCCGGAATACTGTCAAGTGTGTGAACTCGTTCCTACAGTTACATACGCCATCAACGGGTCCTGTAAAACGGATGCCGTATGTATGATGTTCATACATAACGTTTCATACTCGTTGCGATTGGTATATTACGGCCCGTAACACCGGTGTGTACCCACCTTTAGTCATTTTATATTACCTTATATTATCGCTAGTACACTTTAAGTACACGTAACCCACTTAGAAATAAACAGCACTGTTTACGTTTCACATTCCGTACATTGATATGGGTTCTGTGAACGCTCAAGGCGAAGTACTGGAATACTCGTAAGAGGTTAAAATGCCAGGTGTGAAACTAAGCTGTTTCAATCTTTAATTGTAGTACCGTAGATACGATTTTTCGTAAATCTTTGAGGAGTTATGTATGTAAGGTAGGTAGGAGCCTAAGTGCATTTTCAGAAAATGCGAAAAATCTAATTTTTTTTTCTAAAAAATTTAAATCTTTCTCTTATTTTTTTTTATTTTACGTACCATAAACCTGGATTTTTAAATGCAAAAACGATATTTACTTAAATCGAGCGTCAACCGGGCCTAGACAATGATAGTTATTGAATTTTATAGATATTTAGAATCATCCAACAAGCTGCCTGTTGGGTGACGAAAAAGGTTCAAATTCGAGTTCGAAAACGCACAAGAGCTAAACTAAATGATGAGTGAACACTTACAATATCATGTTTTTTATTTATTTCTGGCTTTAACGGATGGCTCCAATGATGATACCAGTTAAGAGTAAAATATAAAAAGCTTGAGACGGATTTTGCTTCAACTCGAAAAATAACACCTAACAGGCTAAAGGTTACTTCGTCGCTTCTTTACTTTAGTCTACACACCGAGGCAACCGAAATCCAAATATCACTTTATTTCCGTGTCAGTGTTTAATTTTAACAATTTGTCCTTTTCTAAGTGTACATTTATTATATTTACGGAAATGAAGAATATTTGACTTTTTGACTTTTGTAGTTAATATGATTTTAACACCTTATAAGACAGTTTGTAATTTGATATATTTGAAATTAAGAACTTTTGTACATACATTCATGCAAATTAAGATCATATTCCTTTGAGTTTGTATCTCTTTGTTTACAGAAAATAACAAGGATATTAGAACCAAATACTTACATAGTTTTATCACATTATCGGGATACCAAATTCTGAAATCAAAGTGCAGTTTAATTTAGGTTATCTTGGCATTCCAGGTCATTCCATTGTTGGTCCAAGTCTAAAGAAACCTTACTTAATATAGAATTCTTTGTTGCAGGTAAGAGTGCGTCATGATCACAGGTCATGATGATGCATCCAAGAGGAATGTGACCGGTTGCCGTATGCCGTATTTTATAGTTTTAACTCGTATAATATCTGGGGTAAGGTGACTCATTCTAGGTGAGACGGCAATCATGCCAATAGAATTTATTCTTAGAGGATTATAGAATCTATAGAACTTGGAAAAAGGATGTTTTTTGGATAAATGGCGTATGCAGAATCACCCTAAAAAGAACAGAAATTCGAAAATTTTAAACAATTTTTTTATACCAACCTTTATCCTAGAGCAGAAGAAAAACTTGCGGTATTTCAGCGTTATTTTCTTTTACAATACAAAAATGATTTATTGTACACCAACAAGAACACATTGAAAAGAGACATTATAAAAGACATGGGTGGGCGGTCTTATCACTTAGAAGCGATCTCTTCCAGGCAACGTTTCCTTTTGTAGTTTTTAGGTCAGGTTGGTTCTCAAATCTAATTCAATAAAAAAATATATACATGCCCATGATAAAAACGTCCCTTATTTTACGAAACTTTCACTTAGCTAGAGAAAAAAGGATACACCAAATCCAATTCTATCAAGGAGTCCTAGCTTACTACTGAACAATGTTAATGCGTTTTCCGTCCTTATTACCGCTATAACCGTACTGTAATTTAATTTCTCCTGTGCATTCTATTAACTTCAGCAATTTCCTTACGACGATGCTGAAATTATTTCTAGAGAGTTTTCAATATCAAGTAATACGGTTAGTAGCTGATATTTTTAATTTCCTATTATTTCCCAGGTTTCCTACACTTCATTTTCTTTTGCTATGCAATCGAGCTCTTCAATTATGCTTTATTTGAACTTTTGTTGGGAATCTGTTTTCTTCTTCTGTTCTTATTTGTTTTTGGTTCTATATTTCTTTGCACGCTTTGGTCTCTTTCCTGATTATCATTAAAAGTGACATTATAGATTATTTTCTACGTAGTATTTGACTCTTTGGCTTACTTAATACATCCACTGCCCATCCTAGCGGTGCGACCCGGGCGGGAAGGGGCACATCTGTTTGCTTATAACATGCAACATCACAGAATGACTGTTAACGCCGAGTCTATAGTTCTATAGACTGCAAATAGAATAATCCATATACGCCGCGACCCTGTTATTGTTCTGGGCTGTTCGCTTGGTGGACAAGATTAGGCATAGCGAGATCAGTCCAACAAATGAAGCACAGGAGGCTTCCTTGCACTACATTCGAATTCAGAGATTAAGAAACAAATGGATATCATACATATGAACAATGGTAAGAATGTCTGCTAGGATGATACTCTATGGCTAGAATATAGCAAAAGTTGTTGGCGAGTTGGCACACGAATTTGAAAACCCTAAATCTAAACCTAAACCTATCGAACCATCATAACATAACACATAGAGTGCCCATGAATCACTTGTCCATGTTCAAGTGCTCTGCGTGCAGCAACACACGCTCTTCCGAGACACGATGGTCACGTGGGTGTCTCCAGTTTACGTCATCATCGCCAACGGCGAATGAGAAAACAAATTTGTTTCCTGGTGTTATCAGTAGCGTAAAATCGTGACTCCCCGAGCTCCTGTACGATTCTGATAAAACTATGTGATTTGTATTTACCAATTATTTAACACATTGACACGTATTTAACTCACTCTGTTTTGAATGATTTAACATACATAATTGACGATTGTGTTTTTTTTTATTGATTATTCAACTGGCCCTTATCACGTTTGTTTCCCAACTAGATAGATAGTGACGTCACCTGGAGACGCTCCCGGAAGAGCTGACCTATTTTCTTAGATCATGTGATGTTGCATAAAGGTCCGTTTATATCTACAGATATTGAGAGTGCCAGACACGTCCCGCGGCAGACAAAAAAATATTATTCTGTACAGTTTGTATTAACGTATTTATATCTATCGTAACACGGCCGCGCAGATTCCGCCGACGGACACGGGTCGTGGCCGGCCAGTATTTGCCGAAATAATAATTTGTCTGCACGATTCATGTCTCTACGTGTCCGTAGCTTTCCTGACGGGCAGTGTTAATAGAGCAACGGAATAGTGACTTTTACTTTTGTCTGACACGGCACACCTCTGTCACGTTAGATGTAAATAAATGGTGTCTGTCAGTGTCTGCCACGGCACGTGTCTGGCAAGCTCAATGTCTGTAGATATAAACGGATCTTTACACTCTAGCGATTGCTGGAATCAAACACAAATAGACTAAGTAGTTGTCTCATCAGCACACAAACGTCACTGTTGAACATGCCTGACCCGGACAAGGTGATTTGCCATAATCACCATGCTTAACAGGCAGGCGGTTTAGGATCAGAGACTTGTTAAAAATACACAGAAGGAAGCTGCTGGCCTTCCAGCCTAGGTTACCTAAGGGCCGTTCACACACTTTATTTGTCGTAAAAATCTACGGATATTTCGCCGTGTACAGGCATTACAATACTTCATTGTGCAAAATGATGGACGATGAGGGTGCGTTTTGTGTAGCCAGCGGAAGTAAGATCAGATTTTTGACAGTCGATGGAGCATGTGTTTGCATCACGCGACATTTTCTTTGAAAACTCTCAAAAACGCGTCTTGTCCTGGTTGCCAAACTTGAGAGATGGCAACCGTACCTAAAAGCCTCTTCATACGGCGCGAATTCGCGGCGCGCGGTGAAACTGCCTAGGCCTCCCCACACGCGCGCCTTACGAACCCTTTGTCGCAGGACAAAAAAATGAGAAACAATCGGGAACGAGGCGTGAACGCGACGCGATGCCGCGACGCGATGCCGCGACGAATATGCGATTAAGCTCCACACTCATGGTTCGCGACTTCGTGCGCGATCTACGCGCGAGTGTGGAGAGGCTTTAAGAGATCACCTCTATGGGCAATGGTCTGAATCGAAGCAATAGGAAACGCCTTTTTAGTCTCAGAGTCAGTCACTTGATGATATTCAAGTTCTATTCTTAGAATTACATACCAGCTTTCTCTTTTCTTACACTAATGTACTGAAAATAGAACCCGAGTATGTTTGCGTGCGAGTAAAGCGATTATATTTTGCGGCTTAGTACAAAACTTTGCACATTCTTGAAACTTTTGTTTTAAGTAACATGCAGACCTTCTTGTTGTTTCGGGTTAGTAACATTTCGACCTGCAAGATTTTTTTATGCAAATAAAATTAAAGAGCTCATAGATACGAAATAATAATTGATGTTGATTATTGAACTCTGCTTAGCTTGGTTGGGAATAGATGATGCTGTGTGGATTGTCCATTATTTATTATTATATTTGTCAGATCAGTCAAAACAGCGTTAGTTAAACACGACGTAATGTGATAAATGATTGGCAAATACAAAACCACATAGTTTTATCAGATTCATACAGGAGTTCCGGGAGTTACGATTTTACGCTACCAGGAAACAGATCCGTCTTTTCATTCGCCGATGGCAATGATGACGTAAGCTGGAGACACCCACGTGACCATTGTATCTCGGAAGAGCATACCTTTTTTCTTATACCGTGGCATAGGAGAACAACATTGTAAGAAAAAGAAACGTTTCGAGACTACAATTTCTACGTCAATTTCTGGTTACAAGCAAGATACGAGAACGTTATTGCACGAAAGGTTTTCGTTTCTTAGTTCTAATTTTTGTATACTTTAATCTAGTAATCTCAAGAATAACTAAATGTTTTATTTTGTTGCCTAGAGTGAAAAAGAATCGGTTTTGTAATATTCGGTGGCAAGAGTGGGATACTTTGTCAATACTTGTCTTAAGATGGATTTGGCATGTCTAGAACAATACAAAACACAATCGATCATTGGTCGACATGAGACATTTAATTTTGCTTCGGCATGTCGATTCTCTGTTAACCTGTCATCATTCGTGATAAATATCATCATCACCGAAAATCAGGAGAGTTTAGAATAAAACAAAACGCGTTCGTAAAAATTTTTTCAATATTCGGCTGTATGTAAATTTGCCGATTTCTCCGTCAATTGTGGATCGATTTTGATGTTTCGTTTGGTTTTGAAAGATCGCGGCGTGGTCCCATAAAAAATCCTAAGGGATTATTACTTGTCGCTAAACTTAAAAGCTGTGTATATTAAAAGGAATTTGAAGTCGGCAGCATTTAGTTTTTTGTAAAAAATCTCTAACAACAAATTATTGTCTTAATGTCGATCGTTATCCTAATTTGTCAAATTCTTCACCGATAGTCTTAAATCACACTTGTTACTAATGTTACATCTTTCACCATCAACTATCCATCAAAAATTTGTCTGTCAGTACATTGCTACCATGAAGCTTTCAACACAGCTTCGTCCTTACAGCTCTAACAAAACAACTTTACGAAGTCTGTTTATTTTTGTTACGTTCGCTGCTTTAACTTGGATAAAGGTTATAAAAACAGACTTGTAAGTTGTTTACAAGGATTATTCATTCACCTTTTCGAGCGAACAAATGGAAGTTGGCTTATGAAATCTGGGAAAACTGTTATGGCTAGCTTTTTCATCGTTATTATCTTATAGATTTTAGCTGAGGTTAGTGACCCCCTAAGTCTGTTTTCTAGAACAGTCTATAACTTAAGATGTACGCGAATGATAAGAACATTATCCTACTAATATTATAAATGTCAAAGTTTGTATGGATGTATGGATATATGTTACTCTTTCACGCAAAAAGTACTGAACCGATTAGGTATATATTTGGTGAAATTTGGTATATATTTATCCCGATAAAACGCGGGCGAAGGCGCGGGCAGCAGCTAGTTATATATTTATATAGTTATATATGGCAGAATGGCCGTGGGGCCGCGGCATACGAATATCGACCACTCCAACTCAATCCGTGGATGTCGTAAGAGCCGACTAAGGGAACCTACCAGAGGAAGGGCAGCAGCTTCCTTCTGAGTATTTTTAAACACCAACTTTGCGATCACCAATCCGCCTGCCAAGCGTGGTGATTATGGCAATTCCCCCTCTACATGGGAGACCATCCACTCGATGGACCGACGACATCGTAGCGGTCGCAGGGAATCGGTGGATGGAGGCGGCTCAGGACCGCTATTTGTGGCGGCGTACAGGGGAGGCTTATGTCCAGCAGTGGACGTCTATGGGCTGATGATGAGATGGCAGAAAAAAACTCTAGGAAAGGGTCCCCTTTCCTAATACTACTGATAAACTAAGAACCAAAATTAAAACACGCTACTACTATAGTAATAAATAAATCATAAATCATTTGACATTAAGAGAATGATTATGATATCGCATTTACCAACTTGAAGATTCACTAACAATGAAGTTAGTCACTAAGGTCCAATGTTTCGGGCACGCGTCTTGTTCGTCTTTACCTCGACGCTTTGCTCGGCCCCGCGGTCGTATTTGTCTCTGGGGACCTATTCTGTGGTAGATATCGCACACGACTCATTCTATGTATATGCTGTAGACGTGACAGCCCCACTATCTTACCCGCTTGTTGGCCAACAACTGCAGTATATCAGTTATCTAGTACCCAATAACACAAGCTCTTCTTAGCTGGGGGCTAGATAATGTTGTGTGGATTGTCCAGCATTATTTGCCGCCTTCGCCCGCGTTTTATCGGGATAAAAAAATTGTAGTAATTAGTTGTGGATCCCAAATGAGGAAACACAGACGGTATCATATCCATCGCTAGTCTGACATCCAGCTTAATAAAAGTTGTGAACTGTAAAGAAAAACCGCATTTATCAGTGTGATAAAAAGTGCTATATTTAAAGCGAGCGTGCAATGCCAAGCAGACTTGTAAAGTGGGCTTATTGTTAATGTGGCATAGTTGGCGGAGCTGGCGTACGGAGCGGTTAGACGTTGATAGACCTTGGTTTTAGACCCATCGGACATGATGGCCTGACCTACAACAAATGCTTGAATTCTGTGCAGATCGCAGGTATCTCACTTAGAATTAGTATATCATTATAAATAAAATTCTAAAAATATCACACAATTTCGAATTTATATATGTAGGTATCCAGCTAAGAGTATTAATTATTATTAAGCAAAAGTTATTTCACTCTTCGCTTACGCTGTCTGTATAAGACCTGTTATGTGTTGTTTAAAAGGCGTGGTACATCGTGGGGCGAATCACGACACGACTGACAGTCTCCCAATAACAACAATAAGAACAGGATGATCGCAAACGCTCTGACAGTAGTGTTACGAAAAAGAAGAAGGTATTACCTACAGAAGAATCTGTTAATATTTTTAGTAAAAAATCAATCTAAAGTAGGAGAATGTTAATGTTCAAATGTAAAATATCTTATAAACTGTCCTATACCTAACCTACCTTTATAAAAATCTGTCAAATTAAAACAGGTTCATAGCCGCGTTTTCTCACCTTCAGACTTATCAACGGGAGAAAACAAACGACTCTTAGCTATTGCAAAAATTTATTTAGGTATCACTGGTAACTTCAGTACTATACTATACATCTGAAAAACATGAAGGAAAAATAGAAAATGGCTCAGGACCGTGGAATAGAGCGGTATACCTCCTCCATATTATCAGTTGGGCTTTCGGCCAGTTCGCCACTTAATTTAATTGTGAAATCTACTGTGTACGAGTACTTAGCAAAATTAAATTTGCTATTCAATTTTTGATAGCGAAGAAAATATATTTACTTTGATTCAACTCACTCGTTACTTGCCTTTTAAGGGTTCCGTATTTTTAAATCGTTTTGTGATTGGTTCGTGAAATTGAGATTAAATTACCTATTATTTTTTTCAGCGAAATTTTTTCATTTTCATTTTTAATTAACAGAATAAGTATTCTATTGCAACTTTACATAGAAAACTTTCAGCGTACTTTCCAAAATAAGTTCGACAAACAATATTCAATCAACTCCAATATTAGCATTCCAATTACTATAAGCCTATTTCCAATAAATCCCGTATCTAAATTAATTAAAATTCGGCCCCATAGGGTACACAGATTGTTTTCAGGAATAATAAAACAATCATTGACTTTGTGCTTCAGCGTTAAGCTAGGAACATACTGATCCCATGCCACGCATCGTACGCGACGAAATGTAGGAAAAGTGGGATGACGTTGCCTACGATAAGTGTGTATCTAGCTAGGCCATCACTTTTCAAAGCAATTCAAGCGTCCCAACCGAATTCATCTAACCAATTGCTTTACTATGACAGTGTCATAGTAGTAGAATTGTACATAGATGAAAGAAACTCTAGATCTCGCGCGTACTATTTGCAAGGAGAGATTGATAGATGACCTTGACACTTTTGACACGTGTCCCTCCATCGGTAGTTTCTTTCATCAAAGAAATATTCTAAAATGTGTCGTTCTGAGACGAGACCATTATTATGGTGAAACGATTAGTGGAATTCGGTCTCTGATCTGATAATGCGTCACGTACGTTACGTGGCGTAGGCTCAGTCTGTATCTAGCTTTAGAAATTTTACGGGACGAGCATAAAAATGAGGAGAAAGTGTCAAAACACGTGTAAAAGATGCATGCGATGTTTTTATGAGGAGGTTATGAGTTTTTGTAGGTTATGTTGATAATGTTGGAGGATGAAACGGTTTGTTAGGTTATGGTACTGGTATTTGGCAGGGTTTACATAGAGTTATTCCGTTTATTTGTTGCAAGAACATACGATCGCGGAAAACTAAGTTCTTATTTACAACTAGCTGCTGCCCGCGCCTTCTCCCGCGTTTAATCGGGATAAAAAATAGCCAATATGTTATTCCAGATCCCAAACTATAGCTATACCAAATTTCAGCCTAATCGGTTCAGTAGTTTTTGCGTGAAAGAGTTACAAATATCCATACATCCATCCATACAAACTTTGACATTTATAATATTAGTAGGATAGGATAGGATTTTCGATACCTGGGTATCCGTCCACTTGGGCGGCAAGAAGGAGACGGCTTGGTAGCATTATGCGTTTGGTACTAAGGATGGGAGTTATTGGATATTTTGGCTACAGGTTATTAGTTGCGTATTTTGTTTGAATACCGTTAGTACCAACTGGTACCCAATAACGTTACAATACTCTATACCTGTCCTGATTTCTACCCAATATACAAGTATTTGGTTTTTCTAACCAAATCGGTTAGAAATACCAAATACTTGTTTCAGCTACATAACTTTACGGGTGAACGGTCCGCTAGTACCTATGCGTAGATGATAGTTAGGTTAGTATAGGTATTGAAGAGTTAGGTAGTTATGGCTCAGGGTCGGTTAGGCGCGATGCTCGCTTTGCACAGTTATTCCCTAGCGGTATGCGGATTTTATAATAGCGTTAGATATTTTAGGACCATGCTATAACAGGTACTGAGTTAGTTATTGAATATCGGACTCATCTCTATTGGGCACTGATTAACTACATTGTGTTTCGAAAAATTCTGTGTATTTTCATTCATTCATATTTGTGTATTTTGATATTCTTAATTTTGTATTAATTATGTGCCCGAAATAAACAAATTTTATTCTATTATCATATGTATGTATGTTTTGAACTGGGTGTAAATATTCGAACGACTGCCTAGCCATTTATGCCAAATATGATTTTGTAGGCTCAGCTCCACGAAATTACCTTTGCCAGATCTAAATATCATCAAACATTATAATGAATCCATTTTCTCATTTACTATTAATATTCTATCTTACTTACAAACTTTAATATTACTTTCACTGTGTCAAACAAAAAGGTTCCCAACAGGCAAGCTCGGATCTCCTTGTAAAACTAACCACTAAAGCTTTACAGAAAATAATGTCGGAAAAGCCAGTCCTAATTAGTTCTCGGAAAAAGCCCTGTTTTTCTTCACCACTTAGTTCCTGAGCTTGAAGCTTATAAGTAACCGACGTTATCACAGCTTGGATAAAAAGAGACAGTTTTCTCGTTGAAAGTGCTATTGAAATAAAGTTTTTACCTATGTTTCATGATAGGAAACTTGTTCATTCTTAGTTGATTTATTTAGGTGAAATGTTTTTAGTGAAATTTTCCAGTTAGTTATGTCAACACATTCCTTGACATAACTAAGTCTGCCTATAGTTGAAATAAATGAAATGAAATTAATCGTGATTAGCTGTGCTTTTGTTTTTCAAAACTATTTATTACAAAAGTTTTACAAGCTTTGACGTTATTTAACTTACCATAAATTGCTAGATTGGCCTCTTAAAAATTACGTTCCTTCGCGTAGGTGTGCCCAGCGATTTAAAAAGTAAGAAAAATAAAAAATTAGTAAATTTATTTTATTTGTCTTTTAAATCTTAAACTTGTCGCCGAGCCATGCTTTCAATATTGTTCCGAATATTATACGAATGTTATAAACAACAAAATTCCTGACAAAAAGCAAATCCACGGAACTTTCGCCCGTCCGTGACCCGCGCCCATTGATGGGCATCAGACCGTGGCCGTGGGAAGTTCCCTTCGCCTTGGCCCTTGCCAGGGCACCCAGTACCTACAGCTTGCGTCGGTCCTATCAGATCATAATTATAGTTTTTGTACATAGATTGTTCAAATTTCCTCGCGTGTTGCGTCCATAAAAGGTAGTCTATTTCCATATTACAGTTAAATACTATAATAAGCTTGTTACTAAGTAAACTTAATTTTATCTATAGAAAGAATTTAAATATTAACGATAATTTATATTAATCCATTTTAAGCTCTACACAACATAACTCTGATATTTAATTTGTCTCTGATATTTAATCCGGGTATACTAATTCAGTAGTCTTCAGTAGTAATATTTTAGGAATAGGTATATTTCTCCAAAACAAAAACCATTTACCGCCAGCAAATTATGTAAAGAATGTTGAATATCGCACACGTATAGTTCGTGTTCAGAATTAACAATGCAAAAACATTGTATATTTATAATATTACTAAGTCAGTTTAAAATTTAATGCGCTAGTCCAGAGCCGTTAATCCAGGCTCGTTAATGGATCCCTTCAAAGCCTATTAAATCTGTACTAGACACGCGCGTTTAATGTGAAAATACCATAGACAAGACTTTGTAAGAGGTCCTTAGAATATTCTTAGCGTAACAATATAATTATTCACACTTGATGGGTACCATTTTCTATGTGTGTGTACAAAATAGACGTAAAACAGGTGAGGTGTCATGCCGCTAAACTGTTTCAAATAATCTGACTACTACTACTATCGATATCCTTTTGAACAATATCCAGAAAGAACCCGAATAACAGGGTACCTAAGCCAGACGGAAGCGTCCCGAAGACGCTAGCTGCATTGTCCCGCTGTATGGCAATGCTGATGCGCTGCGCCAGATACTCACCAGCTCTCGGGTCATGCGTCATATGACTCCTTCGATAGCGCAGAGTGAAGGTCCATTTAAGGTACAGAAGGTTGGGGCCTCGATTTGCTGCAAGACAAATATTTGTTTGCTGCGTGAATTGTCCAGCATAATTTATTTTGTAAAGACGATGATTAGTATTTAGATGAAAAGAGCAACAAGAAAATAATATAAACAGCGATCCTATCACTCCACTCTACAAAAGTTTATAGCTGAACAAGCGAACAATATCATTTTTCTCCCACCGCAAAACTTGTGATCTTCAATACCAAACAATGAAGAATAGAAAAATCTCATCAAAAGGTAATCTCCCAAAATCACTGAGCCATCAATAACTCGGATTCTTTATGGATAAAATCAGTTTAACCTATTTTCGGATACGTGACGCGTCGAGTCACGAACCGGTACTGCCTAAATAATGAGGCGTGAAATCAGAATGGACTGCTTTTCAGGGGTTAAAAATATATAGATTTCTTTATACATAATACATATGTGTAACTTTGAAGATAAACTTTTATACATGATCCAAGAAAACAAGTCCTGCTCCTCCGGGAGTATCTCTTGCTTACGTCACTGTCCAGTTGCCACTTTATTTCAACAAAACGTAGAAGTTGGGAAATATACGACATATGATAAGGTTTGTTAGATCAGTCAAAACAGCGTTAGTTAAACACGAGTCAATGTGATAAATTATTGGTTAATACAAATCACACAGTTTTATCAGATTTCTGCAGGTAATACGAAGTGTTCGGGAAGGTATGATTTTACGCTACTGGTAACACCAGGAAACAGATTCGTCTTCTCATCGCATCGCACTATTTTCGTAGATGTCGTTTATTTTAGATATTACCTAGACTAGAATAAAGTCTTTTTTATCGAAAAACGCGCGCACGGTAACTGGTCCATCACGGAACTTTGACCGTGAGATTATTAGAACAAAACTTGACAAATTTAGTCAGACAACCTAGCTTAACGCATTTACTGACTAGCCTCCAGTCCGTTGCAAATGGACATGTGCGCCCGCGCCGCCACCGCCGCCGCCGCCACCGCCGCCGCCGCCGCCACCGCCGCCGCCGCCGCTGCTGCCGCTGTGTGCCATGGAAGTGTTAATAAGCCGATTCAAAACGAACTGTTAGATGTTTTTAATCGGCTTATTAACACTTCCATGGCCCACAGAAGGGGCGGCGGCGCAGCGACGCGGGCGCATATGTCCATTTGCAACGGCCTGGAGGCTAGTCAGTATAAATAAATAGTGCTGGACAATCCACACACAATCATCTAGCTAGCCCCAAGCTAAGCAGAGCTGTCTGTCTGTTCGCGATAAACTAAAAAACTACTGAACGGATTTTCATGCGGTTTTCACCAATTGATAGAGTGATTCATGAGAAATTTAAGTATGTAATTTGTCAAGGTTTTGTGTATGTATATTGGTTGAAATATAACAACTCTGCTGCTAACTGTTGGAAGTGTCGGGAAAAGGAGCTTAAATTGAAAACGCTGCCTAATTCCCATTGAAATAAAACAAAACAATACAAGATGGGATATTCCTCTACTACCCGTGCGAACTCGGGGTGGCTTGCTAGTGAAAAATATTAAGTATTCTTTCATTAAGTCAAAGCAAATAAATGTGTGGACGGAGTATAAGTACTTTTTAGTACATCGACCTCTTAGGACAGACGCTTGTAAAACTAAAATGTAATCCCGAGAACCTTCGCGAACCTTTGTCAAGAATTTTATGTCGTAGTTAAGTTTTAGCGCTTTTCTAATTGACTTGCTAATTTTATTCATATTTTTATTATTATTTCAACCTAGGCAATCTGACTTTGGTTTAATTAGCTTTCTAAAAAACTTATTTCGATATGCCGTAGTTTTACTCAATCAATAGATAATATAAGGATCCCGATGCCTACTGCCTACACTACAGCGACTATGCCACGTGATAACAATTACTATTATTATATTGTACATACATTGTTTATGTCAATATAGAATTTTATATCTCTAAGGCTAGCCTGCACTATGAAATCTAGCCACTTGATATTTTTTCTGACGGCTTTAAATCCGCGTACTGAATTTACTTAAACGCGCGGTGAATAAAATTCCATTCGATTTTTGACAGTTTCTACCCAGTTCTCATCAAATTTATGTATCCAAAACATTCGCGCGAAACACAGATTTGGAATTGGGAATTATTTTTACGCGGTTGGTTTTCGCAAGTGCGTGCATCTTGATACAATTTCCATATGTCACAGAAACCTGCGGGAATAATCGCGCGACGAGATTTCGCAGTGCGGGCTAAACCTGACCTTGGCTTTTACTACGCACCTTCGTAATAAACAAAGGAAAAATTTCTGAAATTAAGCACTGAAATAATATCAACAATAATAAAATTATTTTTCCTTATTTACTTTGCCCTACGGACCTAGCAATTTACGGGCATAAAATTTAGCATAAAAACTCGTTTTAGGGCGGTCTTATCGCCGGCACGGCAACCTAGGAAGCAACTTACTCCTGATAATAATCATAAAGAAACCTCTAAATGTTAGGTTTTAGTGATGGGACAAGTTTTGTCGATAAACACGTCGAAATGTCAACGAAAACTCAACAAAAATGGCGACAGATATTGCAATTTGGACGTAAGTACTCATTATACTTATAAGCTTTGTCACTAAGTAAGTCAATGTTTAAACAGCTCATACACATATTACAAAACAAAACTTAAACTACGAGTAGGTGATACTAGTTCTAATATGTTTCTATTGTTTAATTGTAATTTTCTTGGTGACAAAGCGCAAAGACACAACAAAGAAAATAGGAATAATAATATAATTTATATTTTTTTAATAAATCACTTACTTTTTACTTTTTAATAATTATTATTGTATAGGAAAAAAATATGTGTCTCCTTTTAGAATTAAAGAATTCAGATTTATTTTAATTTGAGTTATACGTACATATCGCTGCATAAAGCTGAGACTGTTAAGTAAAAAACTTATTACAACAAAGCTCCATTCGAACCTACAAGTATAAAAGCAATTTCGCCTAACTTCGCTCAGTCAAGCGTCTTTTTATTAAATTCCAGGCTAAAACCAATTAGTTTTTTTATGAATATTAACTTCACTTTGCCAAAAATCCTTTGTTAAATTAATTACATCACAATTTCATGAATTCATCGATAATTTTGTTAGCTTTTAAAATTTCACGGTTAATTTATTGTTTACCTTTCAAAGTAACGATAGATAGTCTGGATAACTCAATCTAAACCTAAGTGACATAAAAATTATCAAAAGTATCTAAAGCAAATTTTTAACCCTTAACTTGTGAAGGAAAAATCTTTAACACTCGGTTATCGACATCGGAACGTGCCCACACTTGAATATTCAAATTGGCCCAGCACAATGGGCCGCCCCTTGCCTCGTGGGGCCAGCACCAAAGGAAGCCCAACAAAGGATAGTTGAGAAAAAAGCTAGGTTCCTGTGTCAGACACACGCGATTTAGACGTGTCCCCGACTTTGAATGGGTCGACGTTGTGTTGGAAATACCTGGGCATTTTCTCTATTTGTATTATTTTTAGCGTTCGGTAGTGGAGCGGTTAAAACGGTTTCGTGTGACAGTTGACGTGTTTGTACACTTATCAACACGTTTTTATATCTCTACCTACTCCCCAATAAGATCCCTACAAAATTTTAACTTCCAAGGATTATCTTTTATTCTTCTCACCGCACAATTAAATTACTTGACACAAAAAAGTAAAGTAATATTTTATTGTATCAAATACATGTGTGTAAGGTATAGATGTCGTATGTCGTATCTCATATTAATGAGAAACAATGTATTTCTACCGGTACGGCGTGGAATATTTTCGTATAATGTCAAATAAGCAGTTAAAACAATGACACAAAAAAAAACCACAACAGATCAGTTTTCTGTTTCCTAATAATGTTTACAAACCTAAAAGCACATAACGCGATATTTACCATGACTGGCGATGTTTAGTAACCGTTAAAACTTCAAAATATTCATTGCAAGAATGAACCCTCTAACCATGTTTCGCTCTCACTTGCCTACTTTTATTTACCGCTTATAAATTCACACGCGTATTCGGTTCGCGGCTTTTTAGTGGAAAGTTAAATAATGCTGTCACGGCAGTGGTTATTATTTTCGTTTAAGTTTTTCAAGAAGTCTACTTTGCTTTGACTTATTTATTCTACCTTGATTGTAATGAGGGTACTTTCACACGTGTTTTCTGCAAAGTAAAGTTCTGCAATTATTTTTAGTGGTTAGTTTGTCTGTAGGTATGTTATGTTATGAATGAACGAATGAACACTATTGTACCTACTAAAAAGTTACATAAAAACTCTTGTATCTATAATACAAATAATGACAGTACAAAAGGGGCCTTATTGCTGAGAGCGATTTCTCCCAGGCGACCTTGAGATGGAGAAAAAGATATAAGAAAAAAATGGGTTGATAGTGCACAGACAGTAAACAACAGAAATTTTATATTTACGTTATTTGTATATAGATATATGTATGTACATACTTAGGTTGATAATACTTTATTACACACTTAGAAATATTTACAAAATAATAATCAACGAATAAACTACAATGGGCGGTCTTATCGCTCAAGAACGATCGCTCCCAGACAACCTAGCTCATGATTTGAGCTTCAAACCACTACTTATAAATAATGCTATCACTATTAACATCGTAAAATATAACCATCCAGTTCATCTTCAAGACAGTTACTGTCTCAGCTCTGGAGCACTAATAAGGCTCTCGTTACAAATACATTCATTATGGAAGAACCCCCGGCGGAAACCCAAGGGGTGCCATTGTACCGGGTGTGTGTCATTCCAATCAGTTTGCTACAGGAAAATAATCTTTACTACACCGTGTGATGTTTCAGTTTCGTGAGCTGAGTTTGAGCAAACAGAATAGTGCTACCGATTTTATCAGAATTGAGGTAAGCTTATGTAGAATTAAAGCAAAATTTCGTCGAAAGGAGGTAAAATTAAGCAGAAAACGCATTGAGCAGTTTATTTTTAATATTTTTTTTCCTGGTGATCGACAACTTATCACGTTAACTGTCCGTGCATTAATTACATGCAAATAGTAAAATCTATAAACTTTCTAAGTTATCTGAAATAAATGATTTATTATCATTACTGTGATTAGGCTGGTAAAGAATGCCGGCTCCAGAAAAAAACCTAAACATGCACTTGCTAATTAGAAGCGTAGCGTACCGAATAATTAACGTGATTACATGTAATGCATATTGGTCTGGCTGTGACATTCGTGTATTACATGTAATGCATTATTAGCCAAAGGCGTGTTTCCTAGGCTGGACGTGTAAGCTAGAATTTTCCAAAATAGACGGGACAGTCAACGTGTTAAAATATATAAAATAGTCCTCACTCGAAAGTAAGTCTCCTTCTGCGGTATTCGAGACACGAGAGTAGGGAGCGTGCGAGAAAAAAAACATGGCAGCTTAAAAAAAAACTGCCAAAATGCCAGTACCTAGACCTACCTTGTTTTTTCCACTAGCTGTAATCCTTTGACGCATTAGAACTGACATGCATTGTCCTTACATCCATACAAACATTATAAGTCTGTCTGTTGCCTTTTCACGACCAAACGCCTAAACAGATCTCAATGAAATTTGGCAGGATGATAGACACATAAAGGCGCGGTCCAAAACACGAGCAAAAGCTATGCTACTATACATAGTGTTGTGCAATTTTGCTTGTCCAGTGTGCAGTGAACCTTTCACACAGTAATTTGAACTATTCCTTTACAATAGCACCCCCAGGGGTGCACACGCGTCTGCCATAACAGGGTTAACTGTTATTTTAATGTCAGTAGCATTATTTTAGTAAATGGTTAATTTCATAGTAACCCACTGACACAATATGTAAGGAGTGACTTTAATCGCGTCTTTCAGGGACTCGGGCATTTTGAAACTAGCCATGCATTTTTGATTTATTTCTTATTTTAATGGTGACAGAAACTATCCTAAAATACCCGTCCTATTGTATGTTCTAAACGGATTAACCAATTTTGATTAAGATTTAAGGATTATTAGATTAAATATCGGATGCAGAGTTAATTGATTTCACCGATTTTCTTAAAAAGTTACCGTTAAATAAAAAATCTTTACGTTATTCATTTTTATTTTCTTATCATTACGTTTAACTATGTAAAAAACTAGATATAAAAATGATTTTCCTTAACAAATAATTGCGAAAATAAAAAAAAGCCATTGTGTACGCAATCTCATTGACTTCATCGTTGCCATTACATAATTTGTCATTATTTCGTATTTGATGTTCACACAAGCTATACATGAAAGCCCTTTATCCTTTGAGTGAAACCTTGCGTGTTATTTCCCATTTATACGATAATTTCTCAGGTATCGTTACTTAGGGTCGCGCAAACGAGCGATTTTCGCACTCTGATCAGAGCCTACTCTTCTTTATATTACTATACAATTTTAAATATTGTAGTACCCAGTTTTTTCGTGCAGCGCTAGAGATGACAGTTCAGAGTAGTTTTAAAGTAATTAATATTAGCCATGGTTTCATTGTTATCCCTATGACTCTATGTACGACTATCTTACCTTATGAACGTGTGTAATAATTGTCATCTTCCTCTGTCCTGACGAGTTAAGCCATATGGAAAAGAGAACCGTTGCCATTTTTCGCAAAGTTAATTCAAACAAAAATAACTCTGAATACGTAGTACGTATTGAATGCCATCTACACACGGGATGACGACGACGTGAGAATGAACGCAGTGGACTCTCACATGCTAATAAAACTTTTGGTAGCTCGTTTGCCCCGCCTGTACCTTACAGCGTTTGTTAGATTGCTCTTTAAGGGACAGTGTAGAACACGTGTATAATAAGCCTTTGTAGCGTTCCCACAATCTAGTAGGCCTAAGGCTTTGTGTTGCCTGTACATCTAGTATGAGTTTGCAAAATACCAAAACGGAAATGTTTTTAAGAACGTTACAGTTGCGTTCCCACAATCCAGGGCTAAGGCTTTGTGTTGCCTGTACATCTAGTATCATCATCATCATATCAGCCCATATACGTCCACAGCTGGACATCCATACGACGCCACAAATAGCGGTCCCGAGCCGCCTGCTAAGCGTGGTGATTACCTATGGCAAAACCCCCCATACATGGGAGACCACTCGATGGACTGACGACAACTTACATCTAGTATGTTTGCAAAATATCAAATCGGATTTTTTTTGAGAACGTGGCAATTTACTGTTATAGTTAACACTCGAAGGCACTACTTACAAATCACTTAATATCTTTATGGACGATATATTGTAGTTTCATAAAAGTTGTATCAAAATAGCTGCAGCCGTTTGGATACTTCGAGGTTATAATAATGAGAGTCCGCCAACCCGTTAGAAACACTCGAAAATGAAACCCAGGCGTGTAGAAAAGGCCAGTAAGTATCCTTCCGCCAGACCATATCAGAATCATCAAGACCGGTTCAGCAGTAGTGATTCTATTTTAAAAAGGTGGTCTAGAATGGATCCCTCCTGATCAGAAGGTCTAATTAGATAAATGTCCAACAGCGCGAAACGTCCAATGAGCAGTAATTCTAATTAGCAGAAGGTCAATGTAGCAAAACGTCCAACTATCAAAATGCCCCCCTAGCACGGGGATTCTTGTCTAGGGTAGAATAGAGAAAAATTACGTCACTTTGTCATCGAATGCGTTAATTATTAGAAACTCATTCCTTCAACTTCAACAGTGTACGCAATGTATGACGATGCGATGTCATTATTGTCTATTCTACCCTAGAGAACAATCCCCGTGCTAGGGGGGATGGTCTGTATAGCAGAACATCCATTTAACAAAAAGTCAGATTCTCAAAATATCTGGATACTCAGGCACAAAATTCAACACATACCTTCATTGCATTGAACAGTCAACGACAAAAATCACGGTACAGGGCACAGGGTTAATTTGCAAAGAATTTCATCGTTTGCCTATTCTTCCATTATCGCTTCAAACTTAGTATACATAACATGTATGTATATTCAACTTGTCATAATATGAGTAAGTTTCATATAGGTAAAATTATTAGTAACTCAATATTCATAATTAATAGTCATTTCTACTTAGAAGTGGCCCATCAGATTTTGACAGAATTTCTAGAGAGAATAGATAATTTTGATCGACGTACATTAATTATTTTGAAGCATAATAAGCAATATAAAGGTGAATTGCAAATTAATATATTAGCATTATTATGGCGGTAAATTGAATATTAAAGCTGTTGATTTCATGTTAATTTTCACGTCTTTACTGGCTCTCAAGTTTTACTTGTTATGGTTATAAAAATTATAAATAAAGAAAAAAAAATCTTTTAAAAATCTATAATTATGGTTCTGGCTCTTAAGAGGGCTCTTAACCCGTTGGGCGCCACGCCGAAAACGCATTCTCGTGTTCTCTATGCAAAGCACAAAGTGAACAAAGGATATTTTAAACATCGTCGGCGGCGCTGAGCGATCCTCAGGTGATTTGTCATGTATGGTGATTTGACTGTGGCGGTCAACGGGTTAAGGGCTCATTCTGTCCTCACTATTTTTAAAATTTTTCTAAAACTAATCTATTGATATGGACCAGTTGAGCTACCTGTAGATTGATTTAACAGTCTGCAGTTCAAGCGTCAGTGCAAAAACATTTGCGCCTTGCTAAATAATTGGAGAAAATTTATATTTAGGTACACAAAACGATTTCTACCTTATTTGTGTGTATCTGTATATATTCTGTAATTAGTTGCATTATAAATTGATATTAAATTTGTTTTCGATAAATAATTTAAATGGAGCAATTTTTCACGGATCCCCCTTAAGTGAGGCCGCAATCCAGACATACACTCGTTTGAAATGCGACACATTTATCGCCCGGAATCTCGGAACCGCACACCAAGAACACATTTGTAGCGGATGCAGTTGTACATTTGTTAGGTCGCTACATGTGGCGCGGTAAATGTAGCGTCGAGCTAAATGTAGTGCCGGTGTGCGGTCTTTTTAACCCTCTTGGTATAGTGGAAGTTTTTCTAGCTTTGAGAAACTGTTTATACTTACATTAATTACTTATCCCTGCTAATATTTGTTCCGGGTGTTCTGGATAATAATATATATTTTATATACATTACAGAATGTATTGCGTTTGCCTGTTATACATAAGTATATCAGTTACTAGTAAACATAACACAAGCTCTGCTTAGCTTGGGGCTAGATGACGCGGTGGAGTTGGTCCAGCATTATTTATTTACATTTATTTTTCCCGTCTGTTTTTAAATCTACCGCATACCGGCTTTCTAGGCCTCTGCCGCTCTGGGTAACGGATACCGCGTAAGTCAGAACACGCCTTGATACTCGGTACCATCTGAACTGAACTTTGTCACCCATTGGTCTAAAGCTTAAATCTCAAAAGCAACCCCTCAATGGTGCTACGTAGTCAACATACGTGAAGAACAAAGCTATGTTCAATGCTGTTGTTTCGGTGCAAGCTTTGAGACATGTTTGAGACCATCTTAGAACAGTTTTAAGCGGTCCGACACGATCTTCTATCTGGGCCACTTAGGTAGTGAAAGTGCCGATTTATTTTGGACAAGGAAGTGAAAGCTTTACGTGCGATTTAAAAAAGTTTCGTTGACAAAACCTATCGCCGATGGATCGAAAAACCCCAAAGGACAAACAATATTGCCCTGTTTGTTTTGGAGGTGGGGGATTTATAAAATATCCTGGGTGATGCCTGGGTGTCATTTTCTTGTAGTGGTCAAGTTTATCAAATTCAAATGTTATTGTCTAGTTCTATGCGTTTTTTGATTTATCGGCGATAGGTTTTGTCAACGAACGATATGTTCGAACTCGTTTTCGATGTAGATCACATAGAACACATGAGTGACGTTGACGTTTAGAAATGTTTGTAATTCTGTAAGTCACGTTTGAATATATACCATAAGAGAACCATAAGACAATCCTCCATCTTCCTCAGCGGCCATTTTAGGGGGGAACTGGAATAATTCTTATCGTCATGTGAATCGTGTCGGACGGTGCATTTGCCCGTCTTATTGTTTTATTCCAATCGGTCGTGATGAAGTGTGTACCATTGTTGGTATTGCTGCTATTCAGGATAAAGCCTCTGTTTTGGGTTAGCAGAGATTCGTGGAATGATTTCACAGTTTACACGATGCTTCGGAACAATCAGCATTGTTCCGAAGCATCGTGTAAACTGTGAACTGTGTTTTCCATTGAATGTTCTTGTTCTATGCAAACGTAGGAGTCTTAAGCCATTCCAGAAGGCCATGTCTTCTAGAATGGATAAATAAGCCAAGGTCCGGCGTAAAAATCGACCCCTCAACCTCGGCCCGTGTATGGCGCAAGAGTCGATTGAGGGTACCAAAGGAAGGGCAGCAGCTCCCTTGTGTATTTTATGTATATGGCCACTGCAACCACCACTCCACCTGCCAGTCTTGGTGATTATTTATGGAAATTTACCCTTCCCCCTTCCGCGTTAGAGGGAGGCATGTTCAACAGTGGGCGTCTGTGTGTTGAAAAGAATTAGCCTAAGCGAATCAAGGCTCATCATGACTTTGCTAACAAGTGGATATGCAACCCATAAGGGCCATAAGTCAACTACCCTCTGTCCTTCTGTCCCATAAGTCAACTTTGACGACCGATGTGGCGCGGCGGGCGAAGGTTCGCCTGCGACGCAGGAGGTTGCGGGCTCGGTTCCATGTTTGTACGATCTGCAAATATTTGTTCCGGGTGTTCCGGATATTTCTGTGTATAGTAAAAAATTGCTATCTACGTAATTAATTGTATTATATATCAGTCATCTAGTACCAATAACACAAGCTCTGCTTACCTTGGGGCTAGATGACGCTGTGTGGATTGTCCAACACTATTTACTTATATTATTTAACGCTAATGTTATAAAAGTCAGAACACGATGCTCAACATTCAAAATTTCTTATTATTCAAGTGAGCAATAATAAAGTGTCCTCCGCAAAGCTCCACCTGAGGGTACCAGGGACATTTTGTTACAAAAATATCTGTTCCAAAAGTGAATAGGCAGACAAAGTTTGAAAGTTACAATATTTTCTACATTTTAGAGCTTTCTGGAAACTTCGTTGTCATTTATCTGAAAACTCGCCCCGGTTTTATAATCAATCCCATAGCATCTTAGGTTAAACATATATATTTTAGGGAGTTTGCTGCAATTGATTCCCAAATTTCTTTGGTGAAGTGCCTAATTTTATCTAATTAATAATATCGTGGTGTTGTTAAATTCAAGCTAACGCCTCTTTTTTAACTAGGTAGAGTAGGAGTAACATGGGAAAAAATATAAGGAATATATAAATAAGCACACTCTTTAAAACACGGACTGCCGTTAATAAAAAGACCTTTTCAGGAATCTTGAACATAGTTTGGCAAAAAAATATTAAGTTCTTTATTTAACGACTTTCTCTTAATATAGAGAAAACGAAAAAACTACTCTACTTATGAGCTAATATTTTATTTTCTTCCACAGCACGAGACTTCACACCACACCACATAACGAGGTTAAGACATTCGAGGCATCTCCCGATCCACCCGGCGCCAGTGAGTAACCACCCACCATTCACCAATCACATCATATCACATAATACCCAGCCCCAACAGCTTTATCCCTATAGATTTCAATTATTTTACTGCTTCTTCAATTTATATAATCTTTAGATATACAAACATAGATGTACAGTAAGTATAAAACGAACGTTGGTATATGCATGCTCAGTATTGCAACAATGAAATTCTTTATTGTTCATACCACTAACGATTTGTCACTATATTTCAATGCCCCTGACATGCTACACAGGAAAGACGTAAGGTATATATATTGTTACTGTCTTATCTAATTTAGTTCACTCAACATTTTCCTTACACAGTAGAGCTAGATTTTTAAAACATTGTGAGCATAGCTGTCTAATATTATGTATTTGCCTTAATTCTGCTGCGTCTACCATAAACTTTAAAATCAGTCGTTAAATTGCTATCTTCTACTCCACTTTATTAATTATAGTTTCTGATTTTAAAACGAGAAGACTTTACTAAGAATGTAAATTATAATCAAAGAATAGAAACAAATTACTGGTTTTAAATTGACACATCAGAATTAAGGCGACCATAAATCATTCAACAGAGAAATTATTTCTAATGATATATGTATATATCTTTTTTAAAGCACAGTTTAGACTATTACCACGACCCCATTGCATGTTGAACCTATCCAGTTGTGACAAACTTGCCTAATGGGAGTTACACACGATAAGATTTCACGGCGTCGAAACAATCGCGTTAAGGCTTCGTTAACGTGATTGATGTGCTTTACATTAAGTTAGACAGCATGCAATAGGATCGAGGTCTGTTTATGACATACGAGCGACTGAAAGATGTACAGCATCAGATATAATCTCGATTTGTTGTTGTGGGCCTTTGTCTTCTGTATGAGCAAAGCTTTAAGTTTGGTGTTTTCGGATTATACCAAATAATCTAGTGGAAATAATTTGCCACATTCCAATTCCATGACATTTAAATTCCATGGAATTCTATATTAATTGAAACGGTTTATCTCTCTTATTCTGTTTACAATACCAATAAAGTTTTTGTTATTATAGTGCTTATGCCCGCACTTTGGGTAATTCTTAAAGAATTTTAAAGTCGTAAATTTTTGGGATATTATAAAATTATTTAATACCAATAAACTCTTAACTATACAGTTTCTAGAGCAATACTAAAAGAATGTGGCAAACAATTTCCTGTTATACAAAAAATAGTTGCCCTCACTTTGCGCATTTTCAGTTTTCATCGGCCGCGATACCGAAGCTAGCTGTAAAGGACAACCACAAGCCCTTATTCACAGAATGCCTAAGCTACAGGCCCACTGTGAAGGAGGAACAGCCGGTGGGGACTTATGTTTTTACGGTGAGTACAATTACAATTGCTCTAAGATAGAATAGAAAGATAGACCCTGATTCATCCTTATGATCCATGATCTATGGCAAACAGTTTGAGTTTTTCACTACTGATAAAAATTTAAAATATGGAGAAGAACTTTGTAAACAATAGCATAGTACATACTATAGAGAAACGTAGATATGATCTTTTTTGTTTCGCCTGAAATTATTGCCTGCACGGATATCGGTTTTTCATGTCACGGGATTAGTTAAAAAGTTTTTTTGCGAATAAATTTATTTCTCTTGGTTTAACTTTTATAAGGAATGGAATGACTTCCATTTATTAATGTGGACTAAATAAAAGGCAGAGTAGTTTTCTTACGGAAATTAGGTAATATTGGCTTTGAACGATAAGCCTGCGAAGGGAGTTGTGTTGATGGGACAACCCTCCTGTTTTTGGCACAGCAGCTGCTGATCTTGATGATAATAAAAATAATAAAACTATTCATAATAACGCCTCTAAATTTTATGCACAGGTAAAAGCAGAAGACAGAGATCCACCCGAAATGGGTGGGACGGTCACGTACAAGTTTGTTTCCACTCCTGGTGAGAAGGAAAGATTCCACGTCGATCCTGAGACTGGTAGAATAACAACGGCCGATGTAAGTACACATGAATTTTAAGAAATAAATACAATAAACTTTAACGCAACGTTCAATTACATAAAAATCATAAAATAATGGTACTTATGTAATTATTGTGCTAATGTTTTATGCTAATACTTTGACAGTCACTTAAAAGTTATAGCGCACAATAAAGGAAGTAATGTAGGTAAGACTAACTATTATAAATATAAAGACTTTGATAACTAAACTGATACTCTGATACAGATTTTCGACCACGACGAGCCTTCCAGAGAGAAAGAAGCCTATATTACAGTAAGAGCGAGTGATAACGGACAACCACAGCTAGACGACGCGTGCACAATCAAAATACTAATAGAAGACATCAATGATAACCAGCCGGTTTTCGACAAAGTGGTAAGTAACATTACAAAAGTGCCATGAACATTTAAAAAACTAACAATGTCCATGCCACTTTTGAAATTAAGATTGTTACTAAGCCAAACCAAATTTACGCTAAATTATAAATTAATCTCTCAGATAATTTTAATCAGTAAAATTGATTATTGCTGCTAAAGATTATTTTGTTTAACAGAATCAGCCAACTTTGTTGTGCATGCTTTATGTTATTCGTTCTTATGATTCATGTTGTTTCCATCTATTATCTTATATTGTGATTTGAATAAATATGTTTGATGTATGTACTCTAACAATATTTATTAATCTTGTTTCATCTGAACGAAAAGGTTAGAATGATTTTATTTCTTTATCTGTTTTATATGTGACTAACATAACATTCGTTCATTAGCCTCAAAACGTGGCGCAGATATTATTAACGCTTGCCTGTTTTCCAAAGGTCTTCCGTGGAGACGTATGGAAGGTTTGTCCAAAACAACTGAAACTATCACAATCAGAGAGAGCGTTTCGCACTAAATCAAATTGACACTAATTTTTCCGTGTTCTATATCGGTTGTCACCATCGCTATCTATATCTTTAAAAAGTTTGTTAGCAATGGTAACAATCGAAAGTCTTGAAATATCTGTTTTTTTACTTGCATGTTGCTGCATGTCTGATTTAGGATCATAGGCCGCCACTCAAGGCGCTATTGGTAATATATTATTGTGTTTGTGTGTTTTGGTACACTTTCTTTGCACATTCGTAGTTGATGTGTTTTCTTTAGCTAGGCCGCTCTTTCCCCCTAGGCGCATTTTACCACACCGCACGATTATTATTATTTACGAAATGGAATCTTTCTCTAAGCTTTGAGCATGCTTCGCGTAGAACATGTCAAGATTGTCTAGATTTTAGATACTAAGATTTCACCGTTTTACTTTTAAAGATATGTCACTACCAATCATCAAGAATTTCTGTTGATGACTAGTCTAGATTATAAAAGAATCTGAAACTTTTGAACTGTTTCACTGCAAACCTTTCCTATATTTTGTTTGTTTTCATATGTAGAATTGGTTTATAAATAAAACAAGGAACAAACATGTTTTTTTTTCTATACAGTCGTATTCGGAGTCAGTGCCTCAAGATCTTCCAAGCGGCCGAGAAGTGATGAGGATATCAGCTACAGATATAGACGATGGGAACAACTCCATAGTGCACTATAGTCTGGACTCCAATTCTCCAGATCAAGCATATTTTTACATAGATCCAGATAACGGAGTCATATTTCTTAACAAAACTATTGATGTAAGTATCTTGTACATTATTCACTTGCTGGATATTTTGCCGCCGGATTTTAGAATCAGTCCGTTTGTAGAATGGCTAGGACGATTACAAAACGAACGCTGATTTGTTGGGAAAACCTAATCAATGTCATTCGACTAGATGGCTAAGTGACGTTTAACGTGGAACGTTGATCGTTCAACAGTCGACAATCAATTGAATTCCGCTTTTATGTAATTGGCCGAGCCATACTACGAACAGGCTGATTCTATGATCCCGCGGCGACTTATAACTATTTAGTATCCCTGAATTTCGCAAAGCCTTTCGATTTTGTTTGCATGATTGCAATTATAAAAAAGAAACAATGTTTTGCGTTGTCTGTAAGTCATTCAATAAGTACTATACTGTAATGTACCTGAAATGAACTGTTTTCGTATTTATATTCTTTTGCGATAAATTTCATAGGAATTCTTCTGGAGCTAACTGCTTTGTAAGTTTATACACTCATAACTCCCTTTCGTTCTGCAGAAATTACCGGGCTACAAGTTCAAACTTAGCGCGATAGTGAAAGATATGGGCGATCCCCCGCAACAAAGTTCTATAACTTTAGACATCCAAGTTGTGGAATCCAACAAGAAGAGCCCGTCTTTCATAGAAGTTCCCGACGAGCCGATAAAATTAAAAGAAAATTACGCAGATTTCAATACACCTATAGCAACAGTGAGGGCGATGTAAGTACGAATTAAGTGAGAGTTTAAAGTGAATTTGAAATTCTGAAGTTCGAACAAAGTAATTCGACTGTGTCAGTCACTTAAGAAGTAGGGCGCCGCGCCGCGCCGGTCGAGGATTCGAGGCAACTCCCTGAGGGAAAATAAAATTATTTTATTTGCGTGATGTATGAGGGTCATGCTTATTGTTTATTCACAGCTCAAATATACCTGAAGAGAAAAAGCTACAGTTTGAACTAGTACAGGGGCAGACGGAGCAAACAAATAAATGGCATACATTTGTGTTGGAACCTGAGGCGGACTCTGCGGTTATCAAGCTGGGGAACCATTTAGACTATGAGAAAATTACAGATTACACGCTCACGGTTAGAATACAGGTAAGGAATACGTGGTGCATTTTGTTCTTGAAACCTGCGATTAGGTATGCAAAATTCTTATCCAACAAGTGGTTTTACAGATATCATTTTAAAACGTTTTCTCATGTTTTAAAGTTGAGTTTCTGTTATTTGCATATTCATGAAATTTAGAGCCAGCCATTAGGCTGATTAGTTCTTCTCGACTTTAGACCCTGAGGTCCCGGCTGTGAAATCATTTGAAGCTGAATATTCCGCTGTAAGAAATGTTTGAATATTTCATTATTAGTATTTTATCGCCCTTACTATTTTGTGTACGTATGTGCCCAAGGCTAGACATTTGATCTAGAATTATTGACTTTGATAAAACCTTAAAAGTTTTATGAAAATAAATATAAAATCTCTTCTTTCAGAACAACTACAAACTAGCTGCTGAAACCATAATCCAAATAGAAGTAGAAGACGTAAACGACAACATACCAATCTTCAGTGAAATCAGATCAGGCAGTGTACTAGAAAACGAAAACCCAGGCACTCCTGTCATGCAAGTCAGAGCTTTTGATGCTGATGGTACATCTGCCAACAATCAAATATCCTACGAACTTGGAGACCCATCAGACCCTTTCGCTGTAGACCCTATCACTGGCAACATTACTACACTGAAAATGTTCGATAGAGAAGAAAGGAGTTTTTACAACATAAAGATTATAGCAACTGATAATTCTGAATCAGCACTGATACCGGGGAAGCATAATGCTGGACAGCAAGTGTTCTTGATAGAAATAGCTGACAAGAACGACAATCCTCCTCATTTCACTCAAGATACGTATGTTGCTGAGTCTATAGCTGAGAATGCTAATATCAATGAGCTGGTAACCGTTGTCAGTGCTTTGGATATCGATACAGGTAAGATAAAAATTAAAAAGAATAAAAATATTTTTATCATCTTTATTCTTTGGGAATAATAATAAAAATTGTTTGTGTTGATAGGGCGTTACGAGGCTCCAGTCCTTTGCACAGTTCTGTCAGCATAGGCTCCAACTCATTCGATGACGATAGTCCTAATTAAAGCAATAAAGCTTACAAGAAACGTGTAAGGCATACAAAGATACGTTTAAGTATCTACAGATTATGGAAACATTGGTCTTATAGTCAAAGTATTATCTTTTTCTCATTTCCATGATCACGGGCCATATAGTGACCTAAACCTTTGGGAGGCATGCGTGGGGCCGAAGCCAACAGCACAGATACCCTTTATGACAATTAATCTAAAGACGAGGGTTACACATAATGCGAAAGTGAGGATGTTTGGAACTTTAGATGATTGTTACCTCTTTACGTCAAAACTCTTGAATATATCGTGCTGAAATTTTGCAGTTCTTAACCAGGAATAACTTAATAGGCTACTTTTAATCCCGGAAAAACCTGTGCGAAGCTGCCGGCGGAAGCTAGTCACACTAATATTATAAATGTGAATGTTTAGATGTTTGTTACCTCTTCACGCCAAAACTACTGAACGTATATGGCTGAAATTTTGCGTAAATGTATTTTTAAACCAAAATGAACATATATGTATTTTATTCTAGTATTAGAATTTTGTATTGGAATTAAAAATAACATATATGTATATATATGTTATTTTTAATTCCAATACAGTTCCAATACAGGTACATTAAAAATAACATATATATACATATATGTTATTTTTAATTCCATAAATCAGTGCCCATAGGTAATAAATATTCTTTGAACGTTTCTTTTGAAACAACGCGTTCGAAGCCACTGACAGAAACTAGTTATCTATACTTCATAAACCCTACCCCATTAGGCAACTTCTTTTGGGTCTTTTTCTATCCTGCCAGTCCTTTATTATTCCAAATGAGCGTCAATACATTTTATTTTTCTCGTATTTATTTTTACTACCTATTCATGAACTTTTTTATTGCAGCTTCCGTAGTAAGCTACAGCATCGTCGCCGGTAACACCTACGACGCCTTTGTCATCCGAAACTTTACTGGAGAGATCAGGGTCAACAACGAACTCGACTACGAAAATATTACCAGCTACAGTCTTGATGTGAGAGCTTTCGATGGCATCTATGAGGACTATGCGAAGGTCATCATCAATATCGAGAACTTGAACGATAACCCTCCGGTGTTTTTAGCAAACTATACTAAGACTATAGAGGAAGAGAAGCTGTATGAAGGATGTATTGTAAAGGTAAGATATAAATTAATATCGAGCACAGGACGTCAGTTAATGATAATTTCTACAGAAAATGGGCACATTAAACGAAGACGAACGATGGCTGCTAGTTAAAAAAAATATATAAATAAATACTGCTAGACAATCCACATAGAATCTTCTAGCCCCAAACTAACAAAGCTTGTGTTATGGTGACTATTTAGATGACTGATGTACTTAGGGTACATTACGTAGATATATATTTTTTATTATGTAATCGAACCCCACAATCAGAGTTGTGGGCGGACCTTCGCCTGCCACGCCACATAGGTCGTCGTATAAGGCGCGCTCTTTTCAATGTCTATGCCATTTTCGGGCACCAACCAAAACAATTAAAATTCTTCTTAAATATACCTTAATTTTTACAGGTGGAAGCTTACGACCCTGATATAAAAGACAGGAACGCGCCACAAAACATCGTCTACTCTCTCGTCAAGCACGAGCAGAAGGAATATCTTCAGATCGACAACGAGGGCTGCTTGCGGTTGACGAAGCCTCTGGACAGGGATCAACCTCTTGGATTTACCAGGTATGAAGCTCATCAATTAATCTTGTCTACCTTTCCGTGACGGTCGTGGCGGAAGATCCCCACAGGAACTCCCACAGGGGTAGAAGCGTTCCAACTCAGCCCGTGTTGGGCAAGTATAGTCGGGCTTATAGAAATAGAAAATATTTATTTAGGTTACTTTATCATCGGCCCGTATACGTCCACTGCTGAAGATAGGCTCCCCCAAACGACGCCACGAATAGCGGTCCTGAGCGCCTTCATCCAACGACTCCCTGCGACCGCTACAATATCGTCGGTCCATCGAGTGGGAGGTCATCCCACACTCCATTTCGCATTGCATCGCGGTCTCCACTCGAGAACCTTTACTCCCCAACGGTTATCGGTTCTACGAGCTATATGGCCGGTCCATGCTGCCTGTTACTTATAAAACTTAATTAAAATACAATGTAACAACGAATAATATAGGTAATTATAATAAACAAAATAGTCACCTGCTCAGTTTATTGCTGCAATGACATAAGTGCAATTGCAGCGTTGGTTTTCAGCGGTTCCAGGCTTCAATTGTACGCCCCCGGTTTCGTTTATATACAATTTTTCTTACAGATGGCAGATCCTCATCATGGCGGCAGACCACGGAGGCAGACTGGGCTCTGACAGCCTGCGGTCTACTACGGAGGTCATCCTAGAACTGACTGACATCAATGACAACGCGCCCTTCCTTACTAATGTAAGTACCTACTTGCTATATTTAATGCGAACAAAAACTGTTAGGTGTTCTCAATGCCAAACGCTGAGGGGTAATCTTCCAAAACGCAATAATTAGGCTATTTAGTCTGGTCATACATTTATCGGCCACTTTTTATTTCGTATAAACGTGTAAATCCTGTAGGTAATTGATCTATACTATCAAGTTACCTACAGGAAAGCTGTAGGTAATTGATGGTATAGATTTTGTCCTTGATAGATAGAGATTTATAAATCAGGGTTCGTACGCGGAAAATCATATTTTACTGTTACCGAAGTGTTCTTATATGTAGAATACCACTTTAAGGATCACATTTAGCAACGGAGTAGTTACTTTCCTGTACTTACCAAAAACCAACAAGAACAAACATTGCTAGAGCCACATTACCCGGTTGGTATTTTTCTAAACAAATTAGTAAATTAATACAAAACTAGAAAAAATCCGGTCCTTGCTTTTTTTAACCTTTTTTCGCAAAATGGCGAAAGACCTCCAAAGTTAAGCTAAGCGCATGCCAGAAAATAAGAGTGTTTTGATACCTCATTCACCAAAATCGGTAAATGTTTTTTTTTTTTGCTTTGGAATAATGTTTTTCGTCAATTTTGGTTCGTTGACACATGAATAAAATGTACCCTTGCGACTAAAACATGCCAGTATTTTAGTTCACTTCCTCCAAACCTCCCGCCGCCTCCCCGCCCGCCTAACCGCCCGAGAGCACGTGAGCTAGTCGCCTATGCGTACTAGGTAGTACGCATAGGTGACTAGCTCTCGTGCGAAGGCTATAAGCACTTGAGCTAGGTCACCACTTAAGACCTAGCCCGGGTTCTCGGTTTTTCTAGATAGCACTCACATCCTAGATCCCAGGATTTATACAACTCAATCCCTCTTTCAACTGTTTTAGTGGCCAGTTGCTGTTTGAATTATCTGTTTTTTTTTTTATTTGAAGGAGAAAGAAGTTACGATTGCGTTGAAGGGGAAACAGGATACGAGATTTCAGTAGGTTTTAAGTAGATTTTTAACGATTATAGTAGCGTTGTTAAATATTAATGGATCAGAAGTAAAGGTAAAATATTTGAGAAAAGTACCTATCGATAGGTAGGCCTGGGTAGAAATAAATACGTAGAAATAAACTTAATAGACCCCAATAAGCCTAACATCACATACAATACATACAATAATGTGAAGGTAAAGATTGGAAAATTTGTTTCATTTCAAGCCAAATCTGTAGTTCTACACCTGAAATAATAGAGGCTACATACATATCCAGGAAAAACGCGTCCGAAACTGCGAGCAAAGCTAGTTTTTGTATACTTCAACAGAACCACATAATAGGATTTTTAAAAATCCACGATTCTGCGAAACCCTTGGGGAATTGGAATTCGAATGATTAAGAGCGATTTGGGACGGCGGAGCCTGTCAATTTTTTATGCAAATTTTTGTCTATCTACTCTCGCCCGAACCCAAATGCGGTATCTTACCCATTTACAAATTGGCCGGCGAAAATGCCTTTTTAAATGTAAGAAGTGAGACGGAAAATCCGTTTCCTCTGCCTTTTTGTACAACCTGCATTATTATCATCTATTTAGTCCGTTAATATCCACGCCTTGGTAAGTATTAAGCCTCCTTATTTACAGGACAGCTTGTCATTTGATAGAAATTTTAATACCTGAATTTAAACAGTTATCTTACTAAAGAACGTTCTTATGCAGAGCTTGAGTTATGGATATAGAATGACTGATAAACATAAGAGATAGGTAGACAAATTGTACCCTGTAGAGAAAGAAATAGGGCCCTTTTCCAGTAAAAATTAGGAAGTCGCTTGGTGAACATATTGTATGTATTTGCAACTAGTAATAAATAAGCCGATAAGTATCATACCTACCGCTCAGATTTGAATGTCACTGCTTGCGTCCGTTTTTCCGGCCAATTAAAACCAGGGTTTCTTCAAGACAAGAATGAATAGGTGTCTACTAAACCTTCATGATACACCGTCAACTTGGGTCTGTTCTCGATAAAAATAACACCTTCACTACAGTAAATACCCGTAATATCTAACGTTCACTTATTAGTTTCTTTCGACCGGTAAAGCTCATGGAGCGTCTTAATCTGACCGGATTGGAACCGTTTCATCAATATTCCTTTCGTTCGCTTAAATAATTCTAAGGGATGGATTAGGAATGTTCTCTTGCGCTCTAGAATCATTTCATATACGGAGGTTGAGCCATATTCTTCAGCTACCTTTCTGTTCTTTTATTTTCCTTGCAAAAACTAACCTTTTTGCTGCAAATCAAGATTCGAGTCTATTGATTAAACGCTGATAATTTGTACAACTGTCGCTCTGCATCATTATATCCTATATATATATTATCCTATATATAGGGTTAAGCTCCGAAAGTTTGATACCTATGCTCAATGAAGTTTAATTAACTGGCAATTTTTACTTACTTCTTCATCTTCTCAAACTTTGTCAACCAGTTGCTGATGAAGGTCTTCAAACTTTTCAATTTCTTCCAATTTTGTGCAATTATCATGCCTTGCTCATTTAAAAAGGACAGTAGTGTCCAATGGTGGCCGATATCTCGCTGAAGCACTTTATCTCTTTTGTTCATTCGTTTCGCTTTCATTTCTCTGGTGATAGCTTTCTCCATGTCCTCAACTTCACCTTATTTTCTCGTGCTGTCAAATATGGAGTTTGCAGAGCGCACGCTCGGCTTGTCAGCGTTTATTCATTTCCCGATAATACGACGTACTGTTCCCTAATCTAAATGCTTACCGACTTTGTACGATGTTCAAGTGAGCTTGTGTGTTAGTAGATATTTTATCGCAGAAAAAGAGAGGTTGCTTTGGCTGCCTGCCTGTAAGAATTCGCTTTCAGCGATAAGGTCGCATATTGCAATATTTTCCTAATTATGGACCTAAAGGTTAATTTCATTTTTTTTGGCAACCAATTTGACATTGTCAGAAGGGATGTAGTAGTTTGTGTTGCATTTTTAATGGAGATGGAGACGGCAACATTTTGCTTATATAATAAACAACATTTATACTTATATAAATATATAAATATTACTAACAACTCGCCCCGGCTTCGCTCGGGTAGTAGAGCATATTATGCCTGCATTTTCGATAAAAACTCCCAGACGGCTCGACTTTTTCCGACACTTCCAACAATTATCGTTATATTTCAACCAATTTACACAAAACCTTGACAAATTATATACTTAAACTTTCCTCATAAATCATTCTAGCGATTGGTGGAAACCTTATAGCAACTAGACAGACAGACGCGGCGGAGGACTTTGTTTTATAATATTTAGTGATAGTGATATACTAGCCATGTACGCGGGACAAGTATGGCAAGTGTGTGCACGAACAAAGCACTTTCAATTTCCGCACTCTCATAATTCCATGGGACGGACTATCCCAAGAAATATTTGCAAAGCGTACTGACAATAAAAGTAAGTAAAGACACGAACTCGAGCTAGTACATAACGGCGCATATCATTCGGAGAAACCCTTACCTCGGCCCTTAAATACTCCCTAAATCGGGTACGTAAACGTTTCAGATTACGACTTTTTGGAAATATTGCCGAACATAAAAGTAACTCTCCTTTTGAATGTTTATATCTATAGTCCCAGTTGCTTCATTTTTATGTGTTTATACAAAAATATATCATAGCTTGCAGAACCATTAGCCGCTGGGACAGTTAGGTACAGTCAGCAACGAAGTTCCATGAACACATCCAACATTACACAACAACATCTACATTAACATCTTCACACTAAACCGTTTCACAATTGAGTGACCAAAGAAATTTTCTTGTCGTTCTACGGTTACAAAAATTGATGAACAACAATTTTCCAAAAGTAACGTAACATTTTATTAAACTATAGTTTAACTCAGTAATATATTTTTGTCACGAGTGCTGTACAATAATTTATGAAACAACTAGCTGCTGCCCGCGCCTTCGCCCACGTTTTATCGGGAAAAAAATTGCCTATATGTGATTCCAGGTCCCAAACTATACCCATACCAAATGTCAGCCTAATCAGTTCAGTACTTTTTGCGGAAAGAGTAACAAATATCCATACATCCATCCATACAAACATTGAGATTTATAATATTAGTAGGATACACACCGAAGTGTTCATATACAGTGGACGTGTATGGGCTGAAGATGATGATGATGACACACCGAAGGTATAATGTCATCATCATCATATCAGCCGATCGACGTCCACTGCTGGACATAGGCCTCCCCTAAAGATCTCCACAATGACCGATTTTGCGCTGCCCGCATCCAGCGATTTCCCGCGACCTTCACTAGGTCGTCGGTCCATCGCGTGGGGGGTCTACCTACACCGCGCTTTCCGGTACGTGGTCGCCACTCTAGAGCCTTGCGGCCCCAGCGGCCGTCGGTCCTACGAGCAATGTGCCCTGACATAGGGCACATTGCGACATAGCTCTCAGAGTTGCGAAACTCAAGTGGCAGTGGACTTGAGTTTCGCAACTCTGAGAGCTATGTCGGTTACCTTGGTTCTTCTGCGGATCTCCTCATTTCTGATTCGATCTCGCAGAGAGACTCCGAGCATAGCCCTCTCCATTGCTCTCTGTGCGACCTTGAGCTTTCTGACGAGGCCCATAGTGAAGGACCATGTTTCAGTGCCATATGTCATCACTGGCAATACACACTGGTCGAAGACTTTCGTCTTGAGACACTGCGGTAAGTGGGACAAAAAGACACCACGTAGCTTCCCGAACGCTGCCCATCCGAGCTGGATTCGGCGGTTGACCTCCTTCTCGAAGTTGGACTTTCCTAGTTGGATGGTTTGTCCTAGGTAGACATAATGGTCGACAACTTCGAGGGTGTTGCCTCCGAATAATACGGGAGTTGGTACTACATAGACATTTGACATGATTTTCGTCTTGTCCATGTTCATTCTAAGACCAACTCTTTCGGAGGCTCTACCGAGGTCACCGAGCATTGTACTAAGGCCCTCCATGGTCTCAGCCATGACTACGATGTCGTCTGCAAAGCGAAGGTGAGTGATGTACTCGCCGTTGATGTTCATGCCTAGCCTTTTCCAATCCAGAACCTAGAACACATCCTTCAGCGTAGCGGTGAACAGTTTCGGAGAGATGACGTCTCCCTGTCTCACTCCTCGCTGTAGTGGAATAGGTTTTGAGTTCTGGTCCTGTAATCGGACTGACATAGTGGCGTTTTCGTACAAGCACTTCAGCACTTCGATGTATCGATAGTCAACTCGGCACCTCTGGAGGGACTGTAATACAGCCCAAGTCTCGACCGAATCGAAGGCTTTCTCATAGTCCACAAACGCTATACACAGGGGCATGTTATACTCTTCAGTCTTCTCTATAACCTGCCTTAGCGAATGTATGTGGTCTATGGTACTAAAGCCTTTCCGAAAACCGGCTTGTTCGGGGGGCAGGTATAATGTATAATGTGAAAAATGAATGTGGACCGATGCCCTGATGAAGGTCCCGGCCAGGGATACCGATCGACACGGGTAGCGTATAGGTCGAGTCATTGTGGCGATTTTTATAGCCCGGCTACACGCTCAAACATTTGTGCACCATCATCATCAGCCCATACACGTCCACTGCTGGACATAGGCCTCCCCCGTACGACGTCACAAATAGCGGTCCTGAGCCGCCTCCATCCATCGACTCCATGCGACCGCTACGATGTCGTGGGTCCATCGAGTGGATGGTCTCCCATGTAGGGGGGGATTTGCTCAGAAGGAAGCTGCTGCCCTTCCTCTGGTAGGTTCCCTTAGTCGGCTCTTACGACATCCACGGGTTGAGTTGGAGGGGTCGATCGATATTCGTACGCCGCGGCCTCACGGCATTTGTGCAACCATGTATGCAAAAACACAGTTTGCGCAAGCAAGATGGAGCGTGTGGCCGTGCTCATCTGGCTTGCGCAAACTGGTGTGTGCAATCATACATACGCAAATGTTTGAGCGTGTAGCCGGGCTATTAGAGGAAGCCTATGGGCAACCGTGGGCATTTTTTAGCCGAAATTATGATGATACAAACTTGATTTTGCCCATGGCTTTACTCTATTGGCAGTTGAATAAATAGTACCTACTCAGGTATAAGTAAATAACAAACAAATAATATAAACAAAATAAACTAGTATTTACAATTGAAATAATTGAGCTAACTGCAGACTGTTGCAAACAATCTACAGATAGCTCAACTGGTTCATATCAATACCAGTCAAAGTATTTATAGTTACGGAGCAGTAGTTTCGGAGATTATACAAACTTTTGCCTATGAATCAGAATCAATAACTTTATTTCTTTAGGCTTACAAAATAACCACTTAGACAAGTCAAATTTTATATACCTATTACAAAGATTAGAAGAATATTTACCCACCATTTTGGTTCGCCACGCCAAAAACGCATTCCCGTGTTCTCTACGCCAAAGCACAGAGTAAACAAAAGTTATTCTAAACGTCGTTATTGGCGCTGAGGGCGAAGTAACATTACCTTATCTGTGCTGAGGGGTCCTCAGTTGATTTGTCAGTGACCGCCATCAAAGTGTTAAAAGGTAAAAAATGGCAATATGTATGACTAATATAGAATATAGAGTGTACGCACATTTTGGTGCTGGCAACTGAAAAATAAAAACGTCTTTGCATTGGGAGAAAATTGTACAAAGAGCGCCTCTTAAACTTTCACGATATTTTTACCCAAAAATGTACAGCCATTTAGCGCGAAACTTATGAGCCTACAAAGAACCATTTTTAAGTTCAAGCAATCTAAAAGGGTTTTTATCACTTATTTAGAGAATGCTTATGAAAGGGTTTAACTTCTCAGAAAAGTTACACAATATAGCGAAATGACTACAAAAGTAATCTCGTATTTTGTTTGAATTTAGTTATATTTTCGTTAGTTCTGTCACTTTTGAATGTACTGTCGCCCTAGGCTAACTAAAGTTTGCCAATGTCAACGTTTGTTTCTCTTAATTTCTATTAAAGTATACCATTGAAGCTAGGTTAAGTACCTACCTACAATTTTTTCATATTCCTTGCTATAAGTATAGATGTGATTTTTGACGTTATAAGAATATTTACGTTACATAACATAACGTTATAATTATAAATCACACCCCGAACGTCTCACAAGTACAACCCAAAGAAAAATAAATATGCATTTCATTCGAATTTCAAATATTCAAATTAACATCGAACGCTTCGAGCATAGAACGTACACACATGCAGAATAGATGTCTTCCAATATTTTTTTAATATATTTTGTTACTTTACTGATTCTGAAAACCTTATTTTCCTCTCACAAAGTTTATACAGAATGTTTTGATTATATGACGAAATATGTTATGTATCAATATTAACCTGCTTTGTGAGAGACTGGTGCCTGAAAACCTGTATTAGGTCACCAGCGCTCTCGCTCTGCGGATCTAATACAATAGGTTTAACCAAGAAAAGGTGCTTACAATACAATAGTAGTAAGAAATATATTAGAGGGTTATTTAAATTCTAGTTCTAATTTTATTCTATTCTCTGATAGTAAATTTATTTGTTGATTAATTTGTTATGGTAGACTAGTAAATGCTATGTAACTAAGTCAGTTTCGAAGTAAGCTTAGAGAGGAAATAAAAACCTTTAAATCTAATGGCCCGGCTACACTCTCAAACATTTGTGCAAACCTGCATGCACAAACACAGTTTGCGCAAGCAAGATGGAGCGTGTGGCCGGGCTCAAACCAGTTTGCGCAAGCAAGATGGATCGTGTGACCGGGCTCATCTTGCTTGCGCAACCTGGTTTGTGCATGCATGTTTGCACAAATGTTTGAGCGTGTAGCCGGGCTATAAAAAAATAGCCTAGCATCGATGATGATGATGAATGTAAATCACAAGCATTATTTACACGTTTCTTGTTTGTCTGTCACTGATAAAGTTGACGAGGGTGAATTGAAAAAACGTTTGGGATACTATCATTTTCTTATTTTGACGCCGTTCTGTCTTTTAAGGGTGCCCTAAAAGGTGCCTTGGACATATTTCAGATTGAACGTTTATTATGAATTACTTGTTGCTTTTCTGAATTTATTTTTATATACATTGAACAGTAAATTTATTTGTTAGTTCTCTAGCAGCCTTCTCGCCTGTTTCTTTTCAGTACCTACTTAAGAACGGAACGGATAGCCCTATTCCCCATACAAACGTACTTTCCGCTTCATTTGGAAACTACATATGTCCCCGATCTTATTGAAATTTTCCATACGTAATCGGATGAAAAATAGTTATGTTTGCAGCGGTTTAGTTTTTGAAAAAACATAATGATATTTAAATGAGAGCGAAACTAATTTTGACCACCAAATCGAGTCATCTTCAAGCGATTTATTATGCATGATAGACACCGTTATTCGAAAATCTGTCGCGCTGCAAACATCCTAAATATATTTAACATTTTAAATAATCACAAATATTTTTGAAATCAATCGTTTACTCTAAATTTATCGGAAAGTAGGAAAACATATCAAAAAATGGTGTCAACACCAAGCACACGCACACATCCATATGACAGCTTCGTATTAGATGGTTAGACGCGCTTTCTCACTCATAGCACGCCCCATTTCATTCTACGTGAAACAACTTACTCTAAATTTATCGGAAAGTAGGAAAACATATCAAAAAATGGTGTCAACACCAAGCACACGCACACATCCATATGACAGCTTCGTATTAGATGGTTAGACGCGCTTTCTCACTCATAGCACGCCCCATTTCATTCTACGTGAAACAACAACAAATCCGCATGGGAAAATCCGTTTCCGTTTGGGAGAGGTTCGTATGTAGCCTTTTTAAGTTATTTCTTTTTATAGTGTTGACTTGGATGCGTAATTGGCATCGCATTCCCGTATAGAGTGGAAGGTGGCGGGTTCAAGTCTCGCTCGAAGCCTGATTTTTTTAAATATCTACAATTCTTTATAAATAAATAAATAATCCTGGTCAATCCACACACCATCTTTATGAACAAAGAATGAATATTAAAGAATAGAAACTAATTAGAACAAGTATTTATAATTTTTTGAACTAACTGTTGTAAACAAAAATATATAAAATTCTTTGTCCTTGACATTTTTTCTTTTTTCTTTTTACCTACTTGTTTTTCTTTGTATCCTATGATACGATATGTTCACAGCATATCCAAGCCAAATCCAAACACTTATTTCCCCTGACCAATATAGGGAGGGTTGGTTAATTTCCATTTCGGGTCTCTGGGTGCTTTTAGAGGGTACACCGATATATGTATATCTCTGCTGTGAACCGCATAACCTGAATATTATGGGACAGTATGGCTATATCCAAACATTTTGGCCTTTATCGTTTGCATCATACCTGATATAATAATATGATATACATATAGTGATCTGATAATACATACATACTATAAGATAGGGTTGAGTATGATAGATTTTAAGTTATTATCACACTAATATCATAAATATGAAAGTTTGAATAGATGGATGTTTGTTGCAAACGCCAAAACTGCTGAATAGATTGGGCTGAAATTTTGCGTAGATTTAGGCGTCACCTGGAATGACACTGAGGCTACTTTTACCCATTCATGCCACCAACGCAACGTTTGAGTTCTGTGAAACTTCACTCTCATGCCTTCAACGTACCATTTGAGGTAAAACAGCTTCCATACTTTTTTTCAACTTGAAATAATAATATAAAAACTCACTTTTTAAAGTCTGGCAACATACATGCTTTGGTTTTTAATGTAAAATTATGAAATCCCATATCTTATCATAATTTTTTTAACCAATGTTACTATATTAAAACAAAAAAAAAAAACAGCCGGCACCAGGGTGATGTCACACAAGTTGAGGGAGTAACGACCCATTCGTTACTCCCTCAACTTGTGTGACATCACCCTGGTGCCGGCTGTTTTTTTTTAAGAGTTTTGAGGAACTTATATAATTGGATGAGTTATTCCGTATTCGTCCCACGAGTACTTCAGTGAAAACCCACACGAAAATGATAAGTAATTTCGGAATATCGTATCCTAACAATTAGTACTAATAACAATTACCCAGAAATTCTACATGGAAAACTACTGAGTGGGTACCTTACCTACGTATGAGTTATTGATATACCAAGGACTACATTTTCTTTGTACAGTTTGGATCCATTGAATGTCAACAAAAGCCTTGAAATCATTAGATCATACCTACATATCTAATAATATTTAGGCTTGTATTCATTTTAGACACTATACTAGCTCTTTTTACAGTCTAAAGACCTTCGTTTGACCTCAATCTCACCTGATGGAAAGTGACGATGTGGTAGACTTTGTATCACAAAGGTCTAGAAGACACCTATTCACTATTGTCTTGAAGAGACCCAGATTGTAATTAAATGGAAAAACAGAAGCAGGCAGCGAGTTCCATTTCGTACCGGTGCGGTGCGAATGATAATTATTAGTACAATAGCTATTGTTAATTACGGTTTGACAGTTCTTCAAAAGTCTTTAAACGAGAGATAACTACGGAAAAGCTGTCATTTGATTTTCATACTGCAGCGTGATAACAAGACGATGCTGCGGTGTGCGTAGTACCTATTCCCCACTTCACCGCGCTTGCCCCTCACCGCTGACGTAGACTTCGACTGAATGATAGGCTAGACGTTTTTCATGCGTTTATATGTCCGGTACCGCATACTGCAGCGTCCTGTATTGTATCAAGAATCCAAGGCAAGAGAGAGAACGTAAAATATCTGGCAGGTTCCAGACGTACAAGTATTTTGTTCTCTGTATACATACTGCACTTCATCATCATCATCATATCAGCCGATCGACGTCCACTGCTGGACATAGGCCTCCCCTAAAGATCTCCACAATGACACACTGCACACAGAGAACTAAATACTAGGGTAAGCCCTAAAGGAATAAGTAATACTAGGATAAGCCCTAACGGAATAAGTAATACTAGGGTAAGCCGTAATGGAATAAGTACAGACAACAAAATACTAGGGAAAGCCCTAATGCAGTCTACACACCAAAGTCGCCAACGCAGCCTTTAAAACCATACTAAACAGTGTAATTATTTAAATGTTGAAAAAAAAAACCACAATTTAATTATTCGTAATTCTAAATTGAAGGTTACGAGGACTACCCACTCTTGCTGCTTCTTGAGCGTTTCAAATTCAACCAAACTTACATAAAATTGTTTCTTCTTCAGACGCAGCCTGTCATCTGGTACGAGAACGAACCTCCAGGCCAGGTGGTGATCCTCACGGCCAAAGACTACGACTCGCCGGAGAACGGACCCCCTTTCACCTTCGCTCTCAACGAGTCATCCTCTTTTGATATCAGATCCAAGTTCCAGATTCAAGGTAAGAGAACATGCAATATTTTTTTATAGCCCGGTCACAATATCCCATTAAAAGAAACTAAAAGATATTTTTAATATATAAAAAAAGTTTTAAACAGGCTTTTATATCATCTAGGACCAAGCTCGACGTAGTTAAGTCGTTTTGTTTAGGAGTTCTTATGGTCATCTTCGGTTTCCATCATCAGACCAGCTCGATGGTACCATGACATTGCATTGTCACCGAACTTACAAAAGTATGCCAAAAATCAGCTCAATTGGTTGGGGATATCTGGTTTAAAATTGAGTTGCAAGATTTGACCTGAACAAACATAGATTTTCGTTTCACCACAATCTCATCTTCCAAGATAGGTGTCAGTGCAGGTCACTGTTTCCCAAATTATAATTAGGGTTGTGAATTGCCCTGCCCGGGGAAGCATCCTAGATTATCTGCTGCCAAGTTATTGACGACCGATGTGGCGCGGTGGGCGAAGGTCCTTCCGAATAGTATAGTTACCGGACAAGTTTCAGACATATAAGCTTAAAACAGCTTTGTGTCAGGTTGACAGCTGTCAACCTGACAGCTCAGGATTACGAAAATCGATGAACTGATATGCAGCTGCATATCAGCTCATCGATTTTCGTAATCCTTATAGAGGAATCCTTGAAACAAGAAACCAATTGTAGCTTAGTTGATGCGACTGTCTTGTATTTCGTATACTCAGCAGAGATTTGTGACGTCAGCGTGGTGCGTGACATCTAGCTGTCTATAAAAAACAACAGACGATCGTGTAAGCTTTAAATATCCGAGTTATAGCGTGTGCTCTTATAGACAACTGCCTATAAGAGCAAAAGATGCAAGGCATGTGTAACAATAAGTACACAACAGTTGGGGCCGAATTCTGCTAATCAATCGCTTTACTCTGGCACTAGTATCTTCGCAGAATTTTCCACAGATGAAAAAAACTCTAGGTGTCTCGTGCGGTGCTATTTACAAGGAGAGATTGATATATTGGTTCCAACCTTGTAATTTTTTAATGCGTCCCTCCATCTGTAGTTTCTTTCAACAAAGATAAAATGCCAAAATGTTTCTGAGACGACACCATTGTAAACGGTATAGCGAATAATTTAGTGGAATTCGGCCCTGTTAATTTGTAGTACAAAACAAATTGGCTGAATTCAGTCAGACAGTTAAAAGTGCTTTTACCGAATTTCCTATTCATTAGTTTCGTATTGGCTCAAATACGTTTAGATCCACAACAAATAGATACATTTCGACCGTTAATTGTAAACCAGCCTAAAATTGCACTCTACGCTTCAAAAGTCAAAGCATCAGTGGATTGACATAGCTACAGTAAAACAGTTAGGACTCTGCAGGATAGTAAATACATAATGAAATAGTACCTAATGCAGGATATTTTTTTTATTATACATAGAAAACACCCATAACAAATATCCGTAGATCGTGCAATAATTTGTCTCGCGGCGGAAATTGAATCTGCAACCTTCTGCGTCGCAGGCGAACCTTGGCCCTTGGCCTGCTGTGCCACAGATAGGTATAGGCGCGTGGTTTTGAGGTCAAAATCAGAAAACTGACCATTGTCACGCTCTTTCCCCTACCTAAGTTTGACGCTTGCAGTGTGGCTGGTCCCTTTCATTTTCATATGTTTGTTTTCTCACCTACGACCCTAGCTACTATACTGCAGTGAGGACGTGGCATAAGGGTGCGTTTATGCTGGATAAAAAAAACAGTAAACTCCTGTTTTGGCCAATCGATTAATCATTAGTACAGTTTTCCGTCTTTGGATTTAGTGATTCAGTAAAAATAGTAAAAACAGAAAATTTATAAATGAAAATTAAAACTCATTTGTTGAATAATAGTTATTTTTTCACAAAACATTTGCTCCCGAGTTAAAAATACAACTTTTCACCTCTACTAGCGACAAAATATTTTATGATTTACAAAAGAGGTTGGATGTCAGAAACTTATTTTGGTCAAGAACCATGGAGTTGTATAATAGGTATCCTTTGTTCCACTTGTGAAAATCGATTTTACTCACTGATTTTGAGCGGCAGTCATCATTTTCGATCTATAGAGGTGATATAAATGATAGATCGAGCCGTTCCCACTCTCGCATTGCCATGATGAACAACTAAACTGAACTGAGTTACTGAACAGAAGTCTAACGAATTATTAACAAATTAAACGCGTTCGTAAACATCCAAATAATGTGAACTCGTTTCCGATATTAGAATTCAACATTACGTTCAATTTGAATGATTAATTGAGAATTAATTATTTTGCACTGGCTGTTGTTTAGCCGAGCGCTCAACTCAAATATTCTGATATCGGCACTCATTTCGAGCGGTAAAGTCCGCCACAGACGTAGCTATAATAGGGATGGGCAAATGAAAAAAATGTATCGATATTTATTATTAGTATCAATATATCCATAGTAAAAATTATCGATATTTCGATATATCGATATTTTTGGCCATCATCATTGTTCAGGAAAAACGGAGCGTGTAGCGGGCCATAGATCAATGAAACTAACCCCAAGCTACGGAACGTAGGCTAGTAGGATCTTTGACTCCAAGAATAAGGAAGGAAGACCAACATATCGACCACAACTTTGACACCCACAGTCAAACATAGACAATCAGTGCTACCAACACAAAATAAATAGAAATGTGTTGCCCTTTGTTCACATTTATCGATATCAATGAATTAGCTTTCATACTATATTAATAATTGGTAACCGGAAATAGATAATTGTCTACAATAGAATAAAGAATATCGATTTTGATATGAAACTTGATACCCTGAAATAAATATCGAAAACCGATATATCGCTTTTAAAAATATCGATTATATAATTAGTCGATTAATTTATGAAAAACTATGGATATTTTGATATATAGATATTTTTTACCCATCCCTAAGAATCAGAATCAGAATCAATAACTTTATTTCTTTAGGCTTACAAAATAAGCACTTAGACAAGTCAAATTTTATACTATAAACAAAGCTATAATATATCCTACTATATATAATATTATAAATGTGAAAGTTTGTATGGATGGATGTTTAGATGTATGGATATCTGTTACTCTTTCACGCAAAAACTACTGAACCGATTAGGTTGAAATTTGGTATGGGTATAGTTTCAGACATCGTAGCGGTCACAGGGACTCGATGGATGGAGGCGGCTCAGGATCGATATTTGTGGCGTCGTACGGGGGAGGCCTATGTCCAGCAGTGGACGTGTATGGGATGATGATGATGATGATAGTTTGAGACCTGGAATAACATATATGTATAGGCTATTTTTTATCCCGATAAAACGCGAGCGAAGGCGCGGGCAGCAGCTAGTAGTAATATAAATCTTAGCAAGGCATAGCGCGATATATTTTCTATACCAATTTTCAAGTGACCGCACATGCAGCTATAATTTATATTTCTATGACGTCACCAAGCTATACTGTCATTGCTTGTATTGCTTGCTTTATAGCACGGTATATTACTATATATTATAGCTACGTCTGTGACGGGCTTAATTGGTAGTTTTTAACCGACTTCGAAAAAGGACAAGCTTCTACGTTTTTTGGCTGTATGTATATTTTTTATGTACGCTGTTGATTTCTCTGTCATTTATGGACAGATTTGGATGATTCCTTTACAGTTGTACAGTAGAGTATCCCGAGGTGTTCCCATAAATATTTTGTTTCCCAGTGATTAGTATTTATCATGTATTTAAAAGACAGTTTAAAACGAAGGGATTTGAAGTCGGTATTTAGTATTTTCCAAACAATCAAATTATAATTAGATACTACTCAAAATGTTTGTGATGAAATGCGAAATGGAGGGCGGGAAGACCTCTCACTCGATGGACCGATGACACTGTAGCGGTCGCAGGGAGTCGATGGATGGAGGCAGCTCAGGACCGCTATTCGTGGCATCGTCGTTTGGAGGAGCCTTTGTTCAGTTGTGGACATAACATAAATATATACGGCTTACTAAAGAAATGCAAAATTATCGATTTTTCAGTTAACTGGTTTTCTACTAATCATAAACTTAAACTTGAAAATTGTGATAATTATAACTCAACCAAAATATCAGGTTTGAACAAGACGATTGTCATGAATTTAGAGCAAAAAGTAACTACCTACCCAACAATTAACTCCTGTGATTAACTCGCTTCAAATCAATGTGTACCATTTAAGACCATTTCAAAAAAATCTTGTTAAATATTTATAATTCTGTTCTTGGCCCCAAAATTAAAAAAAAAAAACATTCTTTCAAATGCGCATTACAGTCTCTTCAAGACAAGAGTGATTTGGTGTCTTCTAGACCTTCGTGATACACCGTCGGCCACATCGTCACTTTCCATCAGGTGAGATTGTGGTCAAACGATGGAGTTTATACCATAAAAAAATACTTTGTAGAAAACAATAATACTAAAGACCATTTAAACATGATCCCTTTCTAATATCGCTGGAATATCCTCATCCGTATCAAGTTCTTCTATCTCGCCTCCCATCCCTTCCAATCCAACGATACCATGCTTACGACGTCATTAGAATCGAAAGATACGGAAATAACACTTATCTAAAACCAATTACTTGGGTATTGGCTCAAGGGCTACACTTTCCGTGGACAGCGGGGCTCAGAATCAGAATCAAAATCAATAACTTTATTTCTTTAGGCTTACAAAATAAGCACTTGCAAGGGGAGGGCACGTTCTGGGAAATTCACTTCGGGACAAGACTAAGGGTTGCACCCTAATGCAGTACTATTATTTCATGCAAGTAAACGCGCCGAATTGCCAGTACTTTTGGAATGCGTTACAATGAAATCTCGAACTACTTGGAAACTGTATTTGTAGAGCCAGTGACTTCTCCCATTTAGGAAATGTACATTTTGTGTACGTTTATTTAATACGAATAAAAAAGCAAATCGTAACATTCATGTAGCTCACTCTTACTATAAACCTCTATTTATTAATAACGACGATGTGGCGCGGTGGGCGAAGGTCCGCCTGCGACGCAGGAGGTTGTGGGTTCGATTCCCGACTCGGGACAAATATTTGTACGATCTGTAAATATTTGTTCAGGGTGTTCTGGTCGTTTTTCTATGTATAATAAAAAAATATCTATCTATGTAATATATTGTATTATGTATATCAGTTATCTAGTACCCATAACACAAGCTCTGCTTAGCTTGGGGCTAGATAATGCTGTGTGAATAGTCCAAGGCCGTGGGTCCGCGGCGTACGAATATCGACCCCTCCAACTCAACCCGTGGATGTCGTAAGAGCCAACTAAGGGAACTTACCAGAGGATGGGCAGCAGCTTCCTTCTGAGTATTTTTAAACACCAACACTGCGATCACCAATCCGCCTGCCAAGCGTGGTGATTATGGCAAATCTCCCCCTTCATGGGAGACCATCCACTCGGATGGACCGACGACATCGTAGCGGTCGCAGGGAGTCGATGGATGGAGGTGGCTCAGGACCGCTATTTGTGGCGTCGTACGGGGGAGGCCTATGTCCAGCAGTGGACGTGTATAGGCTGATGATGATGATGATGAGGACGATGAATTGTCCAGCATTATAAAAAAAAATAACTGTCAAAAACCGACTTTGTTTTAATAATTTTGTTATAATATGTAGTGATTGTCATAGTGTGACTGCTAATTTTGTGATCGAACTACCAGATGTTGTGGAACGCACCTACTCGAAGGAAAATTTCACCCGCGGTAAAAAGCAATCGAATCTTCGTGATCCAAAACTGAGCATCCCTTAGCTATCTCTAATAGAGCAATTCAAACAAACTCCATCGGAATCCGAATTTCCAAACTTGTTACCAAATTGTTAGGAGAAACTTCTACTATAGTGACTTTAGGAATTTCCGTTTATCGGCAGGAAATCCACTTGGAGTTCGTTCACTTTGCAGCTGAAAAGCGTTGCATTTCGGTCTTCCACTTTCATTCAGTAGGTTCTTAGAAAATAGGTCGACGTGGTTCGATATATCTTGCGGGACATCTAACCTACTTGCTACTACTTTGAAGAACTTTCGATCAGACAGCTCGCTAGAGACATCAAGGCTTATGAAACGTGCTAGCTACGACAACAACTACCTATTTATTAGACACAGCAAAACTGTAGACAAGACTACACCTATGGACATATTTAGAGGAACGCAAAAAAGGTAGAATAACATAAAGTATTTTCTTACTCCCAAGTCTGTGATTTTTTGCAATGTTAAACGATACCGGCAGACTGAAGGATATACCAGACGCAAAGGACAAGGTGGAAAAAGAGTAACAATAGAGAGGGACGACAGATTTATTGTAAGCAGTGATCTCAATAACCAGACTATGCCTTCTTCTGAGGTGCGAAAGAAGCTACAGGAAGTTCGACAAGTGTAATAGTTAGCACAAAACTTGCCCGCCAGAGGTAAACAATGGGCCTCTGGTACGATAGTGCCAGAGGCCCATTGTTCACCGGGGGTCATCGAGTAGCTCTGTCCAGCTTTGTTCGTTCGCACCTTAATTGGGATGATGACGCTTGGGGATAAGTTGTCTTAACTGATGAGTCCAGATGATGTCTTAAGGCGAATGATGGAAGGTTCAAAGTATGGAGACAACCCAGAGAAAAATACACTCAAGTGTAACATTTTTGGAATAGAGCCTTATGATGGAGGGATTTGCCTCCATTTTTTGCGTTCCTCGAAATACGTTCATGAGTATAATATAAACACAACCTCAACACTCTCTAGCAGAAAAGGGAATTCTCATGATTTTTCCTCTATAGCGAAATGTTCTAAAAATCGAATTCCGATCAATTAACGTACTTAACATGCAATAAAAGACGCCAACCCCTAACTTTGTTGGTGGGGTGCTGATTCAATTTCGTTTCCTTCGCGTGTTGATAAAACTAAAAGCTAGGATTACTTTATACTGTCCCCAGGGCTGTATTAAGGGTAGGATTTCTTGGGTAGGTTTTCAAAGACTTTGCTAACTCAAAGAGAGTAGAAAATTTGCTTTGGACAGTTCATCATCATCATCATCATATCAGCCCATACACGTCCACTGCTGGACATAGGCCTGACGCCATACGACGCCACAAATAGCGGTCCTGAGCTGCCTCCATCCATCGACTCCCTGCGACCAGTACGATGTCGTCGATCCATTTTTCGGTCGGTTTTGCCATAATCATTACGCTTGACAGGCGGATTGATGATCGCAGTGTTGGTGTTGAATAATAATCAGAAAGAAGCTGCTGCCCTTCCTCTGGCAGGTTCCCTTAGTCGGTTCTTATACGACATCCACGGGTTGAGTTGGAGGGGTCGATATTCGTACGCCGCGGCCTCACGGCAAACACAGACACAGTTTAGACAGTTATTTTAACTCTATTATAACATTTATAACCAATTCAACTTATTGCAAGAGCGAGATCTTAACAGGCCTATGGGGTTATCGTACAATTTGATTTATTTAGGTAAGTATCCTTTCTCTTTGAATGTGTCAAGCTCCTCTTACTTTAGCATACCTTATGATATTTGGTTTTTGTCCTTATCCTTTCTTTTGTTATCTTACCTACAAAAACCTTACCCTTAATAAAAAAAACTTCCTATGAAATAATTCTCAATCAAATAGTTATTGGGTGCAAAAAAATACTTATTCATGTATTTATTTATTCAAGTATTTACATATTTTGCTACTTAATACATACAATGTGAGAGGTCTTATATATTTCACTCAGAGGCTAGGTATTAGGAGTCCTGTTAGGGTACCATGCAACTTGTGAGGTAACTAATTTTAAGTATCACAATAAAGCTTAATTTTATAAATATTGCACTTAAACTTGTCAGAGGAAAACGTTCCTCGCCACACTCATATCTCAAGACTTTAATGCCGCTTGCTATTTAAGAACACCCTGAATTCCCCTTAAGACGGCCCTGGCTGATTCAAAACTTCGTTATATTTATGACTAAAGACAGTTTTAGTTATAAACTTCACTGTTCTTCAGACATTGACTCATGTGGGCTGTTCATAGCTATGCGATAGTTTTAGAGCAGATTTATGTACATATAGATAGGTCACGTTTGGCACGTGCTTTTTTTGCAAATATTCGATGTTTTTCTTCGACCTTATAAGGGGTTCGTTGTACCAGTGGAATCATTGAAGGTGATTCTTTTACTACTACTGATGTTTTTCTTTGAAATAGTTTCTAATCTTGATACATAGCCACGTTTTGCGATAATACTGAGGGGTTTTCTAGAAAAGTAATAGTTTTGCCAGACTGAAACGAGAGCGCTTTTTACTAGGGTCTGTCAAGTCGTAGTGGCATATACCCAGCATAGACGATAGCAGCTGATAAATGCTGAGATCATTTTCTCCCCGCAAAAGATCTCCACCTTCTATTCATATTAGGTATTTTCGTTTTGGAAAACGCCATATTTACTTGACACGGTTCAACTCTCACTTAATGCTGCAAATGTTATTCATGCTTTCAAACATTACCTCAATAGTATACACTGGCCAAACTCGATGTGAAATGTTTGTAAACAAAACAAGACACAAAAACTAAAACCTACTTGTTTGGCGTCGATTTTCAGATATAATTGTAAGCAATATTTATTGATGGAAAGAAATTGACATGTAATGCAATATCGTATAAAATGTTGCGGCATCAGAGTGAAATTTAGGTTAAGTATGGGTGGTTTGTTTACAAACATTGTACATCCAATTTGGCTAGAATATAGATGAGATGGTATCCCGGAGAATTAGAGATACTTGTATCCTGAAAAGCACAAGACGCAGGCAGAAACTAGTAATATAACTTAATCTACTTAAGTAAGCATCAACAACAAGTCACATTCAAGCACACGCAATACCTAATTCAGACTTTAAGCCTTTAAGTTATCGAAAGTGAATATATTAAGGCAACAAATAGCACTTGACCGTAACCTCAAGTCTTTATAAAGGTTACTTCTGAATGTCATCTGTCACAGAGGTGACTCGAGACAAACATTGAAAGGGATTATGAGGCTCAATGAGTATGAATTTGAATCATACGTGAAAGGATAAATAATGCTAAACAGATGACTGAGAAGTTTATTTCAAAATTGAATGATTCAAACTGTAATATCAAACAAATATGGCTCTGTGAATAGACTAGCTATTTGCGAGGATGCGAGTCCAGTCGACAATGACTGCAATATAATGTGCCTATGATAAATAAATTTTTCAAGACAAATACAATAGTAGATTGTTTTATAAGGGACTAAACCATCACATTATATACGAGGTTGTTATACACCCGAGCGTAGCGAGGGAGGATGACAAGGCCGAGTTATAATGAGTGGTTTTGGCCCGAGTAAAATACTCTACTTTTCACTTCGATTACGAGAAAATAAAACAATTCAAAATTAGACAATTTTCAGAAAGTTTTTCCCGGGCAATTTTATTTCGGTTCTCTGCGATTGGGATGTGATAATATTTTGAGTTGATTGTTGTGGAGTAAAAGTTGGAGAGACTCGACTCATGCTTGAGTTTCCTGCATTATTAAGATCTGAGTGCGGCTTCAGCTGAGTTGACATATTCATCCAATCCCGTGATGTAGATGCTTGGGGTTCTGTAATGTTTGGTAGAATATTGATTCCTTCCGTAATCCGCTGCGTGACGTGATACTTGTTTTGTATAGAGTCCTCTATATAACCTTCAGCCACTTGATCAGACCTCCATCCACCGTGCCGTTTTAATGTCGTTATTCGCACCAGAGTCCGCCAACAGAGTCGCGGATGTTCTGCGGAAACAATGGCCCGTGTAGAGTTCCGGATTTGGTAAATTTAGATAAGTGGCAATATCTTTGGGCATGTTACCATTTTGATAATTAAGAAAAAATCTTCTCGTTGAAACATTAGTGGGACGTAACTCCTGATAGGCTTTAACTATATTAAGGTATTCTCCACTGATGCCAAATTTACGCTCTTTGTTTGTTTTCGTGTTCGGCAGACTCACAGCTTGTAGGTTTGTATCCGTTTCTACGTCTTCTAGCGTTATATTGGCAAGCTCTATTCCTCTGCATGCACCGCTGATTCCATAAATTAAGCAACCTGTTGAACAAAACAAATTGTGTGTTAATAAGCGTAATAACCTTGGTACATAATTTAGGTATGTAGGTAGGTATCTATTTATTTAATTTGAGTAGAGTACATAAGTAGGTTACCTTTGTTGCCAAGTATTGTTTATTTGAAGCGTTATTTAAAAATGTTTCGATTTCTTGTGTCGTCAAGACTAGATTTTTTTGCCTTGTATCCAGTGGACAATTTCTTCAGTAAAGCCGTTAAATTTACATATTTTTTAATATCGACGTCGTGTTTCGTTTGTAAGGTCATTCTTAACATTGAATATGTGCTCCAAAGAGTCGACGATTTGAATTTTTTCGATAATTCATCAAAATAAGTGAGAAAAACCCCTTTTGTAAAAGAATCCACACGTTTCTCATCTCTCCATTTCATAAAATTTTCGTAACTCTTTAAATATATTCCACGTGATTTTATCGGCAACAGATTCATAATTATTTCTTTGCCCTTTTCTTCCATTTGCATATTAATATCACTTGATGAAATTTTTTACGTTCACAATTTGGAAGTAAAAGTCAGGAAGTTAAACGTAAAAGTTTGTGATTTGGAATGAAGATAATTATAGAGATTTAGCGCCAATACCATCTTTTTTTTTAAATCTCTATTTAACCCGCAACGAAACAGTTCGCATTCTACCGTGAAGGGAAGAATCAACCTTCATAAAATATCACCAAGACGGTTCTATTTTCAAAAAAAAGATTGACGGAGCACCAAGAAGTCGAGTTTTTATGTAAGAGAACGAATGCTTTGTACTGGCTGATGATTTTAGACAAAAATTAAAAAGAAAAAATACTTTTTAGCCCGAGGTATTAAACTCGAGTTTTAGGCCCGCTAAGCTACACTATTATGATACACTTTTTGAGCAAGAGAAGTGAAAAATTATTTATTTCTTTAACTTAAAGTACAATAGTGTAATGTAACAGTATTTGAGATTCCCTTTTAAGTAAAGAAAATACTGGTGTTAGGGAATCTCGTTCTTCCAAATCAAATTATATTAGTAGAGTACCACGCATCCAGCGAACCCAAACTCGACGTTGTTAAGTCGTTTTGTTTAGGAGTTCCTATGGCCACCTTCGGTTTCCATCATCAGACCGGCTCGATAGCCTTATGATGGAAACCGAAGAGTACCTAGAATGCCATGACGTTTAATTGTCACCGAACTAATATAAGTATACCAAATTTTAGCTCAATCAGTTGATGATAACTGGTCTAAAATTGAGTTTGCAATATTTCACCCGAAAAAACATACACTGCAAGTTAAATAAAAGCTTGTTATAAATGAATGAAACTGACAGCTTGCGAGGAAGAAATTTTGACAGTTTCCAAGTAGCTTTTGCCAGCAGCGTGCCTTTTTTGAAAGTTATCATATAACGGTCCCGATGCCCACCAAAAAGGCGTTCTTAATCCTGATATATTGAGTCCTCTTAGCTAACTCTTGGACCTCGGTCCCACAGCAAGCGCCTAGGTTGGTTGGTGCATTGGTAAGCCGTAAAACCCTGGGCGTACGGCCCAAGCCATTACCTACTAACCTATTGTTCCGCTTTCGAAAGCATTTTGGTTGAATTATTTGACCTGTCAGATTTATTTATCTTTGAATTTGTCCACAGGAAACATCCTCTCAACCCTCGTATCCTTCGACCGAGAACAACGCAGGGAGTACAGGATACCTGTCGCCATCACAGACTCTGGTACTCCAAGACTGACTGGCGTGTCTTCGCTCCATGTGGTGATCGGAGACAGGAATGACAACCCTATGGGTCCCGGGGATAGTGATATCTTCGTTTATAATTATAAGGTGAGTTCTACCCATTGGGACTTATACTACCCGCTGGGACTAAAACTAGGTATCAATTAGGACTTATAGTGCCCATTGGAACTTGTAGAAACCAGTGAGACTTTCGATTGGTACTTTCTAACCATTAAAATGTATGCTACCCATTGAGATGCTATCACTAAATGGGACTTTTGCTATCCGTTTGAATATCGCCCATGGGGACTTTTGCTACCCACAGCTACTTGCACTTACTTTGTCCCTTTGGGACTTTGAAGAACTTTTTGAGAAAACCCAAAACTGTAATAAGCTTAAAGCCCAATCTGATTTCCTGTTCCCAAAATTTTCCTACTGACGGGTAACGATAAATGATAGTAAATATCTTGAGACCTTCTTATTTGAGGTTCAATTACTTACGTGTCGAAATGTACATAATAGTATTGGTAAAAGGTAAAAAATCCCTTGATCCTGAAGGACACCCCTCGCAGTTTTTCTTTGTGCCGAATATCCCTTTAATATAATTTTGCTTTATGTACCTTCTCGTTTCGTGGCTTTGTATTGTCAGATGATAATTTTTTTTTGGGTTGTTCGGTTTGTTTTTCATACATACATACATACTTCAATCGAATATCTACTACACTGCTGAAAATAATATAACAACCTGCTCAAAAATTAAGTCGTCACCTAAAGGCAGAATGCTCAAAATGTTGGCAGCATTGCCACGTGGAATGACAAATAAGACATTAAGAGAATACGTGGACTCTCTGAGAAATTTGGAGAGACATTTAAATATTGCATGTACCCCAAGCAAGACCCCAAAGACCAAGACGTTTTGAACGGAAACCGTTCAAATAAGTAACGTTGATCAAGATTAGCAGTTTATACCATATAAAACGATGCGCGGTTGGAGGATATACAAGAAATATTTATTTTGAATTTTTACTTGGGCTCGCGCGATGAAACTTCTTGGGGTCCGAAGTGAGACTAACTCATTTGAACTCCGCTATTTCTTGAAATATTTCTTTGGTCGTTAAAACTGTTTTAAAAATTTGTTTTGGTGCTGAAGATTAACTTTTAATCTATTGAATGCCTTTTTATATTATTCGCCCAATGTTTCTAATAAAATTTGTTTTCCCAACGCAACCAGACGGAATCGTACTACAATGAGTTGTACAGTTGGAGATATTATGTGAGTATTGGTTCAGTTTGGTTTGTTTTTGCATTGGCATGTATTGTTTTTATTTAGGACACGGCTTTGACCAGTGCTTGATCGATGAGGCGATGATTTGATGATCTTTTTTTTATTTGGTTGGCTACGCATGCTTATGTAAGTATGCGTAGCCAAGCTGCAGCAGCGTCTCGAAGTTGCATTGACAATGCCTGCAAATATTTGACATCTGTTAAATACGTTCGTTTATTGATTTGGAGGTATTTGGCAGTGTTAGGTGTTTTCGTTGTTCACATTGTCTTAAAATTTTACTACACTGCAGTGATCTGGCAATGATAGGGTTACCTAAATATATTTTGATCCAAGAAGAAACGTTTGGATCATATAGAAAGGTTATAATAATGCAAAAAAAAATCATTTTTAGAAGCTAGAAGTTGGTTAGATTGTCTAAGGCTAGAGATGATCAAGGATTGTGTTTTGTGTGTTTTTTGTAGCTTGACCTTTTGAGTTGATGATCAAATGATATTTTTGTGTGATTTACCGATTTTTATTTATTATTTTTAAGGGGTTGTCATTAAGGGTTGAAATATTTAAAATCCAAACTGAACGCTCAGCAAATTAAATATAAAACAAATTAAATCCACATGATTATAAAATCTGAACTCTACAAATAAAACATATTCGCCAATGATCATAATATTTGTTAATTGCTGATAAGTTTATTTGCTAATTCAGAATTGTCCAGTGTTTACTGATAACTTTCGATTATACCATCAATTGTTTAGCGAGGGAATGTTTAAATTGAATTTTAATTGCATTTGAATACGTTTACAAATACCTGAATTTAAATAATTAATAATTGATTGATAGGCAATGAACTGTTGTGAGGATTGTTTACAAAAAACAGCTCAGTACTGTTTGGGTTTGCATTGTGTTTGGTATTTGAATTTTGCTTGCGTTTTTGAGGTCATCATGTGTTCAACAAGGGGTCGAAAATATACAATAATTTTTGGACTACAATTGTTCGTAAATAAATTACCAATAATTACATTTTAAAAAGTATTTTATATATATCGACGCGTTTTCATCGATAAACACTGGAGTTGAGGTGAAACAAAAGGTGCCTTGCTTATATTCCAGCTAAGCAAACAGAAACCAAATTAAAGCGGACACGTATAAAAATCGTACGGCTTGATACGCGTTTTTCTGGAATTAAAAATTAACCCATTTGTTATTCCAGCCACAACTATGCAAATTTTCAGCCTGATCCGGTCATCCTTTTTTGCATATAAGATAATAGTGTGGTTGCCATTCGAATCAATTATGACCAGACTATAAATTTAATATTTAAATACGCTTTCATTTAGAATTTATTAGCTCAATTTATGATGATAATGGTTGTCATTTGTTAAAATTTTTATTTGTGAGGGCGATAAATGCGGGTGTTTCGTCGACCGATAAATTAAAAGGTGCACTTGAATGTTATTACAATTTTGGAATAAATTTGAAAAGGACGTCCTAAAAAAAATGGCCTGGGCCTCACAGTCACAGATAAGGTTAAATACTATTTACACAAAAATACCAAATTCAGCAAGCATCTTTTGAACTTTCGTAAAAAATATTGCAACAACAACAACCACAAAAATATTGTAACAATATACCCATAAAAACATCAAGAGTTACCAAACACCGCTTATACACTCCTTTACCCCGCAAACTACAGTCAAGTATGTACATAAATAATGGCTCCATGAAATATTTAGATCACAGCTTTTCTTTGGCTGTCTTTGAGTCGTTTACTCGCATTTTCATTACAATTTGTATTCAGAGTTGTTAAGGACCATGAAAAGTGGAGCGCGGCGTTCATAGAATCGTAAACTTTACGATTTTTCATGTAGATATCAGGGTATTGTTAAGAGGTATTTGTACTGGGTGTCTTGTGAAATATTTCGTCAGAATTTTGAAGCGTTTTATTTTTGTACTATTATGGTAAAAATGTTGTAGCCTATTTCTATTTTAGTAGGTAAAGTTATCTGGATCTCATAACGCAAGATCTGCTTAATTTGGGGCTAAATGTTTCTATGTGAAAATGTACATACTTTTTTGATTTTATTATTGTTTTTTATGTGTTTTCTATTATAATTTTTTTACAAAGGTTGAATTATTTTCGATATCACAGTGTCTACATGTCCACTACTGGACGTGGACCCACATAGGAGGCTTATTGGCTCTATTTTTAAGTTTGATAATGGAGTAATGGGTGAGAAACAGCATACGTTATGTGTATTTCTTTGAGATAATGCTGTTTATGATAAAATCTCAAAATACCCATTTTTTGAGATACTTCTATTTAGTTTTAAATGCGTGATTTCGACTCGAAAGCTTCTCATAACTTTATCTTACCTGCCAATTTAGTATGAAACTATTAGGATCCGCTTTCTCTGTCTGCGATGTGACATAAATCACTGGTGTCTGTTAAAATACTCGTCAATTTCGTACAAAACCCTAATTTAAATAGGATTTCGATGACTTCGTATCAAAATTATTATTAAAGGTCTTAGCGAACGCTCCTCGCTAAATAATTTAGTTAATATAGATTCGATACCATCCATAAACCTTAACGATAATACCCGTGTTTTATATTAATATATCGCTATTAAAATGTTAATTTTCACCTTAATGAAAGCTGTTTTAGTGTCGTATAAACGAGGATTATGGTGGGAAAGCAGTTTTTATTATTACCACAATGAATGAATATACAGTTAGTTTGGTTGAACTGCTAATTGTCGTACTTGCGTAAATGATACTGCGTTAAGCCATTGTGCGGGAAAAACAACCTTATTGTGAGGTTTTTATGTAGATTATAGCGATGATTTATGATGGAAAAAAATTAATGATCAATTAATTTATAATGCTGGATAAATTCACGCAGTATCATTTAATACCCCAAGCAAAGCAGAGCTTGGCCGAGCTTCTGGGCAGAGCTCTTAGCCGAATTTCGGCCTCGGCAGTGACCAGTCTCAACGAACAATAGCCATGTGCGCAGGCCATATCGTGCACAAGTGTGTGCACTCTCTATTTCTTCACTTTAATAGTTGATACTATCTGTCAACGATCATATCTTCCACAATTCTGAAGCATTTACTTTGAGATTTTAATATGTTATAGTTCAAGATTGATGCTAGACCACTAGTGAACGAAAACACGATGACATGAAATTTTCTCGATAGAAAAAAAATCCAAAGTTCACTCTAAACTGTACTTTAAACCGTCGCTATTCAATAGATACGTTAAAATAAGCCTTGATACTTTGTACAGTAAACAATCAGAGTATAAAGCAGACGGTGTGTGTTTTAGATTTTCAAAATTACTATTATTTTTACCGTAAAAGAACAAAAACATTATTTTTGTGGTTATGACGTTCTACTCTGTCCCGCTCATATGAACGCGAAATCCCAAGCCTATCCTTTTCACACAATGGTGAGGTATTGTAGGCCCTTAATTATTGTATGAAATTGTCCTCCATTACTTTACTGAATTTGCGTAGAGTTGACCAAACGACTGTTGGAAGTACTTCTTAATGAACACTGGAATGATTTTCAATTTTAAATACGATGAATTAATATACATGTTACTGGATAGATACAACCTTGCTTACTGTTTCGTACCAACCCTGTGCTGCTCTGATTTCTAAGTTACGATGGGGATAAAGTTTATTCTGTGCGTCGGCGATAGTGGGAATCTTTATGTGTTAGTTTTACCCATAGGTGGTTTTACCAGTAAGCGTTATTTGGGGATTTCGCTTCTTATTAGGTTTGCTTGTTGTTTTTACCTGTGGGTACAGCGATTTGGCTTTGTAAGGTATGTTTACACATAGAAATTTACCCCCATTATAACAGATATTTCTCACTAGTCTAGGATTACTAGAATACTCCTAAAGATACCTACTATGAAGAGAAATAGAGAATACATACTAGATAGATACCCGTGCTGGTAAATGAAAATTTGATCTAAGTAATATGGATGTCGTAAGAGCCGTCTAAGGGAACCTACCGGATGAAGGGCCGAAACTTTATTCTGTGTACTTTTAACATAGATACTTGATCCTCTGCCGTTCACCAATCCGCCTGCCGAGCGTGGTGGTTATGCCAAAAATCCCCTTATTTGGATGAGGCGAGGACAGCAGTAGAATGAATGCTGATTCATGGATGGATATCTAAGTTTGTTCTTCCCCGTGTTCTTCATGACTGAAGGTCGTGCCCGCTCTGAAAAGCCTTTTTTGAGGATTTGAGCAGCTGCTTCCATGCCATCCTATCTTCTGCTTGTCTGAGAGCAATGCTCACTGGGAGTCTGGTGATCTCTTTCACAATGTCAGACCAGCGGCTTGGTAATCGGCCTCGTGGTCTTCTTCCGTCCATTTTGCCCACAACAACCAGTTTCTATAGGTTGTATTGTATGGATATAAGTAGCCAAAATATACATTGTTCCTAAATAATACCTACAAATAGTTTGGATCAGTTCCAATTACAAATCAGTCTGCAAAACCAACACATTAAAAAGATTTCAAAAAACTTTTTAACAGTCCTACCTACTGTTCTCTCATTTTAGCGGCGGCTTAAGCTAAGCCTGGCTTATGTCCCAATGTCCCGACGTCCCAAGTCCCAACTTTACTCAACTTGCGACCATGGGATAATTGATTTGTCACTGACTGATTTAGAGCAGGCCTCGGTGGAAAGTTCTGGCATTTATTCTGGACCGAAAAGTTCGAACGTTTCAAATCCTTTTTGGTGACATTTAACAACTGGTACATGTTATTTCTCAAATGAACAATTTTCTGTAAAGCTAGTCAAATAATAATTACTGAATTTAAACAAGCGGCCGATTCGAATGCTTTTACTCCACTACCAACTGAGGAGGGCTTATAAGCTTTGCATCCTATGTTTGTTTGTATGTACATACTAGCTGCTGCCCGCGCCTTCGCCCGCGTTTTATCGAGATATAAAATAGCCTATATGTTATTCCAGGTCCCAAACTATACCCATACCAAATTTTAGCCTATTCGGTTCAGTAGTTTTGCGTGAAAGAGTAACAAATATATCCATACAATTTTTGACATTTATAATATGTATTAGTAGGATGTAGCCGGTTTTATGTTCCCACGTAGCGCCTATGCCTTCAGCAAGTATAAACCTAATGCTTGCCTCATCATCATCCCATACACGTCCACTGCTGGACATAGGCCTCCCCCGTACGACGCCACAAATAGCGGTCCTGAGCCGCCTCCATCCATCGACTCCATGCGACCGCTACGATGTCGTCGGTCCACCCATGAGGGGATTTGCCATAATCACCACGCTTGGCAGGCGGATTGGTGATCGCAGTATTGGTGTTTAAAAAATACTCAGAAGGAAGCTGCTGCCCTTCCTCTGGTAGGTTCCCTTAGTCGGCTTTTACGACATCCACGGGTTGAGTTGGAGGAGTTGATATTCGTACGCCGCGGCCCCACGGCTTATATAATTAATGCTTGCCTACTCTATGCCTATACTACTTGTCCGATCTAAACAAATGATTTTTAGGTTTAATTGAGATCGATAATGTTAAGACTATTGATTAAGCAAACAAATATCAGTAACAGTAATATAATAAATGAATAAACTCATAGTAAACTAGATATAGTATTTCAAACAAAATAACCACTAGCTTTACTGATAACATAATAGATTCCAAACTTTTCCAATAAAAGCGGAATTGATTTACAATGAAATTTTGACAAAAGTATCTACAAACTGATTAATATTCAATAGGTAGGTAAGCTGTTTGTTAAAGGCCTAAATAAATTTAAAGTGTGTCTGTAATTAATAGGTTATTCTAAAACCCATCAAAATATTAAGTGCAGGATTTGGGATTATTTGATTTTACTTCATTACTGTTGTATATATATAAAATCAATAGCAAAAAAAGAGTGCCAAATTGTTTAGGTTCGCTTGCATGTTATTCGCGAAAAGCTTTAGAAACGGTGTGCCAAAGTGCCAATCTAAAATTGACATCATCAACGCCGAAGGGCTATAATCTACACATTTAAAAAAATTGTTTATTGCTTAAAAAGTACATGACACTTATTTAAGGCTCTCATTACGAATATATAAGATAATAGCTGCTGCTTGTGCCTTTGCCAGCGCTTTATCGGGATAATAAACCTTGCCTATATGTTATTCCAGGTTCTAAACTATACCCATAACAAATTTCACCCCAATAAGTTCAGTAGTTTTTGCGTGAGAGATACAGAGAAGTAACACGCACGCCGCTCCAAACATGTTTAAACATTGTGTACGAAAAGACACCCTATATGTTAAAATACGATCATACATAAAGCACATTATCACCAAACACAATCGAGACAAAATGCGTCTATGAAAGAAACCAGCTGACAAAACATTCGTTTGATGCAAAACTCTAAGTGCCTTATTTCCTTAAGACCTTACAGGACTCTTGGACACGTCACAATATTGAAATTACATAAGTAAAACAGGGAAATAAAGTGAATTTTTCACTTTGATTTTTTGTTCACTTCAATCTTTTTAAGGTAAAGTAAAGAAACGAACAAGAAACCTTTAGGTTGTTAGTTTTCGAGTTGGAGCAAAACTCGTTCTAAGCTTTTTTATCCTCTAGATAATCTAGGCACCATAATACTTACAAACTTTTAGATGACCTTTGATGATGATTTTGATGATGATTTTGATGATGTAATGTAACCTGTATTTTCCTTTACAGGGTGAAGCACCAGACACAGAGATTGGGCGAGTCTTCGTTGACGACCCCGATGACTGGGACCTGCCAGATAAGAGGTTCATGTGGCTTCCATCCTACGAGCAGAGGAGTCCGTTCTTCGACGTTCATAGCAACACTGGCATGATCACCATGAAGGAAGGAACACCCAATGGAACCTATTTGTTGAGGTTTAACGTGAGTATTTTATCCTTAAATTCAAATTATGGTAATTTCTTATGATGATGAAATCATAAGAAATTACCATAATTTGATTGTTTTGAAAAAACTAAAAATTTACTTCGTATCCCTCAATGACACTGTTTTTAAGTTTTGGGACAAATACTTATCCCTCGGGGAATAATATATAGAGAATATACATGAAAGAATAAAAGATTTTTTATAAAAAAGCGAAAGAATTACCAAAATCGGTCCATGATTGACCAAGATATCGAAAATGTATAAAAAAAATACAGCCTAACGTAGAACCTCCTACATTTTTCGAAATCTGTTAAAAATGGTCAGATTTAGCTTTTTTCCGTAACTGCTCGTAATTCACGGTCCCATTGTGTATTATATTTATAGCAGATGTCATGTCTTTTTTATAATTTATAACGTGCCCTTCCTCACGATGTTTTCCTTCAGCGATACAGAAACATCAATACAGTCGTAAATGTCGTAATCATGACATGCTTTAATTTATTACCTAAATGTTGGTATCATTCAGGTACGTGTCGATTAAAATAAATATTAAGTGAAACACAATCGTGCCCATATTTTTTAAGGAAATTTGAAATTTGCTGAACTTTTTTTGGTTCAAGCCACACACGATAGGACAAACCGTCCGGTTGTGAATTTGAGGTTATTATCATACATACACTTCAGAAATAAACATAGACATGGGAGGATGGTGTAATTAATTTATATTGACTTAATTTATATATTTATGACAAAATTATAGATTAGGTAATGTACCAAACCGTGGGGTCGCGGCGTACGAATATCGACCCCTCTAACTCAACCCGTGGATGTCGTAAAAGCCGACTAAGGGAACCTACCAGAGGAAGGGCAGCAGCTTCCTTCTGAGTATTTTTAAAAACCAACACTGCGATCACCAATCCGCCTGCTAAGCGTGGTGATTATGGCAAATCCCCTCCTACATGGGAGACCATCCACTCGATGGACCGACGACATCGTAGCGGTCGCAGGGAGTTGATGGATGGAGGCGGCTCAGGACCGCTATTTGTGGCGTCGTACGGGGGAGGCCTATGTCCAGCAGTGGACGTGTATGGGCTGATGATGATGATGATGATGAGTGTACCAAAGCAACACTGGGAAAGATATAATGTACCTGAGATTAGCTAAAATAATACCTATTGTAATAATCATAAGATGGATTGCTGCGCCCTTACAGGGTACATGTACTTACTTTTAAGCTAACTACCACCTAAGCTAAAACTATGTAAATGTATATGTATGCAATAAATAAATAAATAAATAAAATAGGATCTTAAGCTCTCACAAATGATGATAGCAATGAAAGCTCTCATTATAAGCAAAATGTCGCGTAGTGCGGGTATTTTTCTATAAAAGCAAGTATGAGAGACGTAAACATAGCACCTATACCTACGTGTATGCCGTTCAGTAAACAGAACTCTAATTATGAGCAAAATGTCGCGCAGGCCTATATGGGCCTTTAGTTTAGATAGATATCTAAATTGCAAGTCGTTACTGCGCGTGACAGTTTACAACACTCATATTTCGCGCGGCGCTATACAATTTTATACAAGTTTCGTTGATCTAAAAAAATATGGGACGTTTTTATTGGATTTTCAGGCAGGTTGGCGTCAGTTAAAGTTTGCGGTTTTATGGTTAGTGAATACTGTGCCAAATTTCTTATTTTTATACCACTTAGGTGGTCAAACATGGTTCATTAACAACAGACACTTGTGAACTGTTTGCAACTGATAAGCGTTGTAGTAATTTTGTAGTAACGTGCATTGAATTTCTAGTATTTATACCATAACCAATGTATTTATATACATTGGTTCTTAAAATTCATAACAATGTTAAACATTATTATTCATTTAATTGAACATTTAGTTTGCATCTTATAATTTTAGTGTTTATAAATGATAATATTGTAATAAGCTTGGGCGCTAGCCATAAAGAAACTAGAAATAAGTAGCCATAAGTTTCCTTATAAGGAAACTGAAAATTTTTAATGAGAGAAAATTCTTTACACCGAAATGTAGTCAAAAATTAAATTACTTTAATAATGGTAAACCTTTGAATGGTAAGATCCTGACGCATTCGTTAATTTAGTTTATTATTTTCTACTTTTTCAATCAACGTTGCTGGAAACTCTGAAACCATATTAGATACGTTAATTCAATCAAAACGGCCAGTAAATAAATTGAAATGATTCATTCATTGAAATTGTCGTTCATTATTTTAGCGACAATTTCCTTTGACTCGCCGCGATACAATGTCTTGAGGAGATAGCCTTCCCACTAAGCGATTTGTAGGTACTAAATATCGTTTATTTTTCTAGGTGACAGAAGAAAACGAACCAGTAGTGCCTTTCCACTGGGTAGAAGCAACAGTAAACGTAACCATCAAGGAGATACCCGAAGAAGCAGTGGATAAGTCCGGGTCTATCAGATTCGTGAACGTGACTGCTGAGGAGTTCATTGTACCTGAGGCTGATGTGAGTAATATAAAATACTTTTATTTATTAACACGTACAAGTATTGACAAAATACACTTGTAACTGTGAGCTATCTGTAGACTGTTGCAAATAATGAAGAGGTAACTGATCCTTACAAATACAAATTGGAAGCGTCCCGAAGACGCGCTGGCGGTATTGCCCCGCTGCTGTATGGCAATGCTGATTGATACGCTGCGCCAGATACTCACCAGTCCTTGTCGCTTCGACGTGACGCTCTGATAGAATTTAGAAAATCTGGAGAACCTCAGTACCTCACACGTATTTAAATTCTACTCGCCTTTTGTCTTTTTTTTTCAGATTATCGATACTACTCGATAGTCACAGGATATTTTTAAACTAGTATTTAAATAACTCTTCAATATCTTTTCTTAACACTTGTCTTGCAAGCCTAACTTTTGTTAGTTAAACTTACTACTATTGTATTAGATCCGCAGGGCAAGAGCGCTTGTTACCTGTAATACAGGTTTTGAACCCTTTTCAGGCACGACAGGCATCAGTCTCTCACAAAGCAGGTTTACATTGGAGTATCATGTCATGTAAAGATAACCTTTTGTATTTCATTAACCTGTTGAGAGAAAAAGAAATGATTATTTTACTATTTATTGGTATAGTATTCAGTTGACGAAGTATTTTGCGAGCCGCACTAACAATAAGTAGGTACAACACCTTATTCTTCCCGAATTGTACTGAAACATTTACTTTTACGCAAATCTTCTAAAAAGTTTCCAATTACCCAATCAACAGGTATAAAGAAGAAGTAGAAAACTAAAGTTTTCCATAGCTTGTTTGCTTTGGCTTTTTCTTATTTGTTGTTGTGCAAACATAATTATGCAGCAAAATTGAAACCCAAACAGCCCGTCTAAATTTGACATCAGCCCAACATACCATTCCCCGCAGAAATTAATCAAGTAACATGACTATCTAACGAGAGGCCTCGGTATTATGCCGGTTAGTTTCATCATGGGACCCATTCAGGGTGTTTAACGAGTTAGTGCCAGTGTAATTGAAGGTTGAAATGAGGGAAAGAAACAAACATGCATTTGTTATAGCTGAAGTTATAACTGCGTCGTTATGACTTGATTTTGGTACCAGTTTCATTTGAGTGAATATAATCGGTATATTATGTATTTAATATATGGGTATCGTCTAGACCTTGACTCATAGACTGAGAGACTCTAGTCTAGACCGTGATACACCGTCGGCTACATCGTCACTTTCCATCAGGTGAGATTGCGGTCAAACAAAGGTCTGTTGTCTATAAAAAAAAGTGAGGCACAAAGCAAGAAGGACTATTTTCGGATTTTGTTCTATGAAATCTTATGAAAGCTTGCTCACTTACTTGTACACACTGTTTGTATGTGTATTCCACTAAAAAGGCTACTGCAGCAATACATTCTAGGGAATTTGTATCTTTTGTATTTATTTATTCCACTTAAGGTTTACATGTTACACTTGATGTCGTTAATTCTAGTTTATACATACAAATATAAAAATTAACCTCTATTTCTCAACAACTATTGGTCACGCTGTAACTTGAGAACGGCTTTGCCCAATTCATTAATCTTTTTTTAAAATGTTTTCTAACACTTCGTAGAAGGTTTACAATTAAAAAAATAAGAAAATTGCGCAGAAACTTAAAATATTTAAGAAAACTTAACGACTACCTTTATTATAAACTTTTTAATGTAACCTTAGCCCCAGGGTATTATATACACTTTGCTAAGCTAACGTTTGAAATAACTGTCAGTTGAATTGAATGACAGGACAACGTCTGTCGGGTCAGCTAGTTTATATATAAATACTACGTGACCGTTTTACTTTCGGTCTATCTCGAGTGGTTCGGAAATTATGACGTTTCGAAATTCCGAGACGTAATGGCACAAACATTTCAAAGAACAATCAAAACAAACACAATTTAAAAATGGAATACTTCTTATTTTTTTGCTATTTCCTTATTCTGGAACGGTCAAAGAGGTTAGCTAAATTTGTTGTAGAATACGGTGTAAGAATTCGTAGTTCAAAACAAAAAAAATACAGCTCGATCTAGCTTACAAGAGCTCTCATTTGGTAGAGATTCGTATGTACAATCAAATCACCCAAGCTGCCACTGAGATCTTCTTTCGTTTCGCTAACTCCGATAGATCATACGAATTTTTCAATAACACTTTATATTATATCACAATCTGGTAAGAAATAACTGCGAGTACGACGAATTACAATTACACAAGCCACAATGTAAAAAAAAACGAAAGTTAAAGCCTATCGGAAACCACCGTTTTGATTTTAAACGGAAATATCCAATTATAATCCTTTTGAACTAAACCCCATCTCTTTCTAACAGGGCACAAGCAAGAAGGACAAGCTACACCGCACTCTCTCACTCCTTTACAACACTTCTATGGAGAACGTCGATGTATTCACAGTCTTCGGTAAAACTACCGTCAAGGACGTATTCCTGGATGTTAGGTTCTCAGCACACGGGTCTCCTTACTACCCGCCGGAGAAGCTGGATAGTATGGTTATTGGGATACAAGAAAAGGTAAGATCCTACTAATATTTATAAATGTCCAAGTTTGGATGTATGGATGGATATTTGTTACTCTTTCACGCAAAAACTACTGAACCGATTAGGCTAAAATTTGGTATGGGTATAGCTTGGGACCTGGAATAACATATAGGCTATTTCTTATCCCGATAAAACGCGGGCGAAGGCGCGGGCAGCAGCTAGTAATTTTTTAATAATAGCAAATTGGCACCCTTTGGGTATGAAACCCTCAAAAGCTGTTTTATAATTGTCGTGTGGAAACTAGATGGCGCTACAAAATTTGAAAGGATACGATACCTCAGGCCACGGCCTCACTGCAGAATAGTTCCTAAAATTGCTGATAATTTAAAAAAAAATACGACGAAAAAGTTACTCATAAAATGGGTTAATTCATCGTTATTTCAATAACGCAATCAATCTGAATAAATTATAGCCGAAATATTCCAACGCTCTCAACAACAGACAAAAATGTAAAAACGTTCAATCGTAATGTCCGTACATAATATCCATTGCAGTATCGCCCGCTTTGTTAGTCGAACAGACCTATTTACTCAATGTCCGATGTAAACAAAATGATTTTTCAACGAGTAATAAATATTGTCTGTTGTTGCAAGCTTGTTTTATATCGAGAGTTTGTAGTACATTATTTTTCAGAAGAAATAAACTCTATTTCTTTATGGAAATAAAGAGATATTAAAGATTTTTAATAGTAGATTCTCGTGGATGTACATGGTATATACATGAACTTATTTATTTAAGACCGCTCTAGACACTCAGGCCCGTATTATTACGTATGAAAGCTTGCGCCATCGATCTTTGTACGAGTAACGCTTTTCTATGGCATAAAGGTCACTCAAGCATAACTTAATGACTGCGCAAGATTTCATAGAACGAGTCTTAGAAACCACAATGATTATTCATTGTAATCACAAAAAATGTCACATGTAATTAAAACTTTTCTTTCAAATGTATATTTTACTAAATTGAGGGAATGCCTATAAAATAAGGGTAATTTTGAAGAAATATAGGAGGATATTAGATAATTTTTCCGTTCTCATCTTTCGCATTGACAGATTGTCAGGCTATAAAAAGACGTAATCAAGTGTTTTATGACTTCCCTTACAATCCACCTGAAATATACCTGAATTTATATCCATTACACAATCAACAAGTAGGAAACATTCGTTGAAAATGCACAATTTATTATCTAATTTGTCTCGGGGGTTCACTGTAGTGAATCCGCAACTATATTAAACTTTGCACCGCAAATTATTGGGAAGCCACAGATTATTTCCAACTTGAAACTATTTAGTTCGGGACTTTGCAGTTAGTTATTGATTTTCACGATTCGGTTTAAGTGCTCTTGAACGTGTTGACCTTTTGTAACGCTATGGCATTTGACACGGTGTTTATGGACGAGTTTATGACTAAAACATATGGTTAGGGTTTCTAATTTCTTACATATCACGAGTGCCTGTAGCTTTTATTTTTCTATGTGCTCGTTTATTAGAAGTGGCGGGAGCTTTTGACCGGGTTTAAAGGTTTCCTTAATGACTTTTACTGAATCGAAACATGACTTTTTCGGCTTTACGTTAGGTTACGATTGCTCAATGTGATAACTTTTTAAGCTATCATCTAGCTAGTTCATCTAACTAGTAATATAGTTACTTTATGTAGATGGAATAGTACAAAGATCTTTCATGGGTTCCTCCGTATTCATTTCATTCATTTGTAATGTTCATGATTCTAATAATTATGTTCCTTTACAGTTGGAAGAAGAACTCGGCGCCAAGATCTACATGGTAAAGATAGACGAATGTCTTATAGAAAAGGAGCAATGTGAAGATTCCTGCCGAAACGTACTGTTGAAGAATAATGTACCGCTGTCTGTTTACACGAATACTACGAGTTTTGTCGGCGTAAGCGCAAGGGTCGAGTCTGAATGTACCTGTGAAAAAAATGAAGAAGACCCGCTAATTTGTTTAAATGGAGGTTAGTATAAAAGGACCTTGACAATTCTTAATATTGGCTTAAAGTGGGCGTCCACCAGAACGAAGTGTACGCAGCAAGGATTTGTTGCTTTGTGTTGATCTCTATGGTACGGGGCACGGGCAAATCCACCGATACAGTTGCCAGGCATATTGTAAATGCAGCAGACTAGACGCCGCGTACGCTGCGTACACTCAGATTCTGATCCAGTGAACACACAGCTTTAGTTAGAAAGAGATGGATTAGGCTTACTTAGACGTAGAGAGAAAGAAACAAATTTGTCCAGCAGTGGGGCTCTATGTACTATTCAAATCACTCAAGTTGAAAAAGACGCTTAACCGAACACTTTTAATTAAAATACTTTCACCAAAGGTTACCTATATTTTTTGGGATTCCCGTTTCGAATATTTTAATCGACATAAATACAATCTATGTCAATGTATGTCATTAAATAAGTACTATATTCGCCACTTATTGGATAAGCAAGTATTCAGAATTCAGCTAGCGAGCGAATAAAATAGTATACGCGAATTAGGTTCTACTATGTTCGGCTGCACGTACGTTTTTTTACTTTTGTTCATGTATTGTAGATTTCTTCGGCACTTATGTAACGGGTACGTTTTTGAAAATTCTTACGCTATAGAAAATGATCCTCTTAGGTGGTCCCATAAAATATTATTCCCAGGAGATTTTTTATATTAATTAATTTTTATAATTAATTTTGTAGATTAGATTAGTAGTATTTTAATTTTTATTGACATTTTTAATTACATTTTTAGAGGCAAGATCCAATTTTGCAGTGCCCTTACAGGGTGCATGCACAACCTTACCACCTAGCCTACACTAAGAATGAATTGTACATGTACGCAAAAATAAATGAAATATATATATTTTTTAAAACAGTGTAAATGGGATTCGAAGTCGTTTTTTAGTTTTATCAAAACAACGAAACTTTTCATACATAGACTGATGAAAAAGAATAAGAAGCAAAGAGATATGAGAAAAGCCTCATAATATATCAAATTAAAATGGTGCGATTAAATATTTTTTCGATCGCAACTCATATCATCTAGTCTCAAAAGTTTTCGCACGTAAACATTAGCATCGAGTAACCCGGGGTAAAGCCTTGCTTGAACTTTGATAATAAGAAACCCTGTATGTTCTAGAACTTGGAACTCCGCAAGTAATCCCCTGCGAAGTTAACTTCTCACTCAAGGAGCCCGTATTTTTGTATTGCGTTCTGTTTTCCGATAAATCCGCTACGGGGGCTTGTTTTACGAGCGAAACTGAGGGATTTGGTTCGGAAGCCTCATGGTTCCGTAGGCACTAATTTAAACTCAAAGCTTATGATGATAATTTGACTCATTATGATCATGGTACTTAATCTATAATCTGTCTATACCCAGTTCTAGATCCAAGATATGACCCTTGTAATGTGGTCTTCTGGAAGAAATCCCTGCAAGGGATAAGATCGTCATTTGCACGAAACTGTACTTAAAACTTCTTACTGTATTATCTAAACCAGTTTAACTTTTTTGCAATAAAGATTTGAGTTATTTATTTATCTCTATTAACGTAAGGTTTCTTCTAGGTACCCCCTTCGCAGGCAAATGCGAGTGCCCGGAGGGTCTATCCGGTCCACGTTGCGAGCAGACCTCCGTTGGTTTCCATGGCGACGGCTGGGCGATGTACCCGTCACCTCCGGCATGCCACGAAGGGCACGTGACCTTGACCGTGACCTCTCATACGAGGAACAGTCTCATCTTCTACGTGGGACCTTTGAAGCATAATCCGCTTTTGGATATCCAAGGTAAATTATTCAGTAAAAAATACATTATTTAGCAACGTTGGCAAAGGGAAGACCTAAATTGGAAGAAATATGACCTGAAGAAGTAAAAAATACTGCGTCGTCTCTGGTCTCATAAGAGTCTGGGCAACCAGAGCTACCAAAGTGTGTTTGTGTGTGGGGGTGAGGGTGTGTGTGTGATGTGACACAAACAACGTGTAGTCATACGATTCTAAAAAAGTTTCCATGGTGGTGCCTGGTCTACTGTCAACTTTAAAAATAGCTGGGAAAAAACATCTTGCGATGAGACAAAGGGGTGTATAAATCGCGTAGATAAAAGACTGGGACTGAAAATGAGGATGACATTTTAAATCTTCTCCCTGCCTTCTTCAAAAAGGGTCTCCTAAGACATTTACAGGGTTGGCAACGCTCGAGTAATGTCCCTGATGTTGCAGAAGTCCATAGGCTACGGTAACCGCTTTCCATCAGGTGGACCAGATGTTTGCTTGCCACCTTGGTGTTTACACATTATGACACATTATTTATCTACGCTTACCAAGCTCGTGAATTTATGAAATTCAGTGAGTCACTCACTCAGACTATTTTTGCCGCACATTGGTTATTTTTCTATGCATATCCTACTAATATTATAAATGTCAAAGTGTTAGTATGGATGTTGGGATCTTTGTTCCCCTCTCACGCAAAAACTACTAAGGGCTGAAATTTGGTACGGGTATAGTTTGGGACCTGGAATAACATGTAACTATTATTATCCCGATAAAAAGCGAGCGAAGGTGCGGGCAGCAGCTTAATTAAAATACAGCCATTGACCGGCGAAAATCGTTAAGTTTTTAAAAACTGTCAGTCATCAGCATTTTTGCCTATGATTTTTTTCTGTCATATGATATTTATTAGGAAAATGTTTTAAATCCCTGTTTTCTTATAGTAGACGTTACTTATCGGCTTCGATACTTGAGACGGTACTTAAATATTCTAGAACGTCTACCTCACCTCAGTACCTCCTACCTACGTTAATTGACCTTTGTAATAACATTTACCTAATTTCTTGTTAACACGCAGATCAAGATAAAATTAATAATTAAATTTCGTCTAGAAAAAACCAAATACTAGGAAAATGTAATAAGATACGTTCTTAAATCTGTAGTCCGTTATTTTAACATATTTACTGAGTAAAATTACTATTTTAAATAAAAGATAAAATTACAATAAAAACAGATTCTAAATACATAGGTACTGATTATAATTATAATTGAAACAGTCTAGCTATCTGCAGACTGTTAGAAACTGCAACAGTCTGCTGTTTGTACTGAAAACAAAATATGTATAATACTTAATACATAACATACTATTCTCAGCAGTTCCCAGGCATTATATAAAAATACTATCACGTTGCTAACAGAAACGCTAACAGTATCAATGTTGAGAGAACAAGCCAAATTATATGTTGTGTTTGCTATAGTTTTTTATTCTTTACTCAGATACGTTTAAGTTTACAATTGAATGCTCCCGGCGTCAATGGTTGCCAACTTGCCAATTCTCTGAAATGGCTTACCTAGTTAATTTGTGTCAACTGCATTTTGCTGGGGCAAATTATATATTCAGTTAACTTTATTTTAGGTCCGAAATTCGATAAATACTGTTCTCTTAATGTTATAGAATTCTGTCCCCTGCTTCGCACTCGTTTTTCCAGGATATAGAGTGTCTTAAACGTACCATGTCTTTTGTTAATAAATATTCTGAATAGCTGAAAAAAGCACTGAATATAATTTTTAACCAGGGTTGCAACATCTAAAAAAAATTCAGCCCGATCCATGCACAGTTTCAGCGTGAAAAGGTAACAAACATCCACACCACACCTAACATCCAAGAATTCGCATTCAAATTTATACTTTTTGTGAGGTCTTGCTTGGATGTGATGATGTCTATTTATGCCCGTATTATAAAAGCAGTCATCGATCTATGCTTGAGTAAATATATAGATATGACATAAACATGACCCAAGCATATATCTGTACAAGTTGACTAGACAACTGACATACAACTGAGCAAATTTTCATAATACGGGCCTTAAACAATTAATGAAACTTACTATCAAATAACAAAGACAATTTGGAGATCTTACCGCAAAAGAGCAATATCATCCAGACAACTGATTAAATCCGAATATTAGCAGGATAACTAAAATAATTTACCTTCTCAAGGACATTCTCAACCTTAAACGTTTCGAAAGTGCTTCAATTCGGGTTTTACGTCTGATTAAAACCACAAACCACGGTTCTATTGTCGAACAATCCAGCACAATTCCATGCCATTCTACCTTACTGCCTTAGAATTACGGTAAATGCTGTTATTTCTTATCATTCGTATAAATATAATAAGGAAGTAAGGTTTGTTTGAAGAAATTATTGTATTGTCTGGCTGAAATGCTATAAGTTGCAAAGACAAGTAAACATGCAACTTGGTTGTTAAAACAAGCGAATACAAAAGGTAGTACAGGTCTCGTCACGGTTTAATAGCGCCCGGCGAACGTGGAGGGGGTTCTGCGCAGGTGTTAAAGGGTGTAAACGTCAAAAATGGACTTCTGCGTATCAAGGTCAGCGCTATTAAACCGTGACGCGACCTGTGCGTGTGGGTAGGATGGATGTTTTTTTATTTTCACGTCAAAAAACGAACTCGACATATTATCTGACTGTTTGTGGCTGTAATATTATTAGTATAAGTAAAAATTATCTATCCATGTAGTGTATTATAGTAAGTATATCAGTTATCTAGTACCACAAGCTCTGCCTAGCTTGGGGCTAGATAATGCTGTGTGAATAGTCCAGCATTGTTTATTTATTTATTTATGTATGAGTACAAATTCTGACACAAGATCTGGAACGACATTGTTACGCAGGTAACTTAGGTACAATTCAAAGATATTTGAGAAAATAAAAAAGGTTGTCCCTAAAACTGTATAAAAATAAGAGAACATAACTAGAACGCGAGCGAAGTCACCGACAAAACCTAGCTGCCCATAACAATGAACATGTCACACAAATTGGCGTTACGTCACAGATGACGTCATAGTCGTGAGCTGAGTAATGACTTGGTAAGAAAAGACGGTAAAAGAACGGTTTCTACTTGAGGGGACAAAATGTAAGGGACTGATTGTATATTAATGACGTTAAATTGATGTAGGGTGTATTTTATACGTTTGTTTGGAAGCTTAATATTGAGGTTTCTGCCACACAAGGGTAAAAATGTGGGTGTTATATTTTTTGTATCCTTTCCAGATTTTTTTATCTCAATTGAAACTTGAGATTGAGACACACTGTTTAATAGTAGATTGTTTTACAAGGGACTAAACCATCCGATTATATACGAGGTTGTTATACTCCCGAGCGTAGCGAAGGAGGATGACAAGACCGAGTTATAATAGGTGGTTTTGGCCCGAGTAAAACACTCTACTTTTACTTCGATTGCGAGAAAATAAAACAATTCAAAATTAGACAATTTTCAGAAATTTTATTAAAAATTAAATGTGCAGTTAGCAATTTTGAATGTTTAGTGATATGTTTTTCCCGGGCAATTTTATTTCGGTTCTCTGTGATTGGAATGTGATAATATTTTGAGTTGATTGTTGTGGAGTAAAAGTTGGAGAGACTCGACTCATGCTTGAGTTTCCTGCATTATTAAGATCTGAGTGCGGCTTCAGCTGAGTTGACATATTCATCCAATCCCGCGATGTAGATGCTTGGGGTTCTGTAATGTTTGGTAGAATATCCTTCCGTAATCCGCTGCGTGACGTGATACTTGTTTTGTATAGAGTCCTCTATATAACCTTCAGCTACTTGATCGGACCTCCATCCACCGTGCCGTTTTAATGTCGTTATATTCGCACCGGAGTCCGCCAACAGAGTCGCGGATGTTCTGCGGAAACAATGGCCCGTGTAGAGTTCCGGATTTGGTAAATTTAGATAAGTGGCAATATCTTTAGGCATGTTAACAAATTTATTTTTGCCTATGACTTGCCTTCTGCATTTACCATTTTGATAATTTATAAAAAATCTTCTCGTTGAAACATTAGTGGGACGTAACTCCTGATAGGCTTTAACTATATTAAGGTATTGATGACAAATTTACACTCTTTGTTTGTTTTCGTGTTCGGCAGACTCACAGCTTGTAGGTTTGTATCCGTTTCTACGTCTTCTAGCGTTATATTGGCAAGGTCTATTCCTCTGCATGCACCGTTGATTCCATAAATTAAAGCATCCTGTTGAACAAAAAAATAAGTGTGTTAATAATCGTAATAACCTAGGTACATAATTTAGGTAGGTAGGTATCTATTTATTTAGTTTGATTAGAGTACATAAGTAGGTTACCTTTGTTGCCAAGTATTGTTTATTTGGAGCGTTATTTAAATGTTTCGATTTCTTGTGTCGTCAAGACTTTAGATTTTTTTGCCTTGTATCCAGTGGACAATTTCTTCAGTAAAGCCGTTAAATTTACATATTTTTTAATATCGACGTCGTGTTTCGTTTGTAAGGTCATTCTTAACATTGAATATGTGCTCCAAAGAGTCGACGATTGGAATTTTTTCGATAATTCATCAAAATAAGTGAGAAAAACCCCTTCTGTAAAAGAATCCACACGTTTCTCATCTCTCCATTTCATAAAATTTTCGTAACTCTTTAAATATATTCCACGTGATTTTGTCGGCAACAGATTCATAATTATTTCTTTGCCCTTTTCTTCCATTTGCATATTAGCATCTTCACTATCACTTGATGACATTTTTCACGTTCACAATTTGGAAGTAAAAGTCAGGAAGTTAAATGTAAAAGCTGCGTAAAAGTTTGTGATTTGGAATGAAGAAAATTCTAGAGATTTGGAGCCAATACCATATTTTTTTTTAAATCTCTATTTATCCCGCAACGAAACAGTTCGCATTCTACCGTGAAGGGAAGAATCAACCTTCATAAAACATCACCAAGACGGTTCTATTTAAAAAAAAAAAGATGGACTGACCACCAAGAAGTCGAGTTTTTATGTAAGAGAACGAATGCTTTGTACTGGCTGGTGATTTTAAACCAAAATTAAAAAGAAAAAATACTTTTTAGCCCGAGGTATTAAACTCGAGTTTTAGGCCCGCTAAGCTACACTATTATGCATTCCAGTATAGAAAGTAACCCAATATGCTATTCCAAATCAAGGTAAACGTCTTTGAAAAATTTCATCTCTGTAGTTTTGGCGTTATTCGTAAACAAACACATCGCAAACTTTTCCCTTTGTAAGATTAATAGAATCTTAGCTTTTTGTCATAATCATTTCGTTGCTTTTGCTCGCACCTACGCGAAGGTCGTAATGATTCCTTAATGATTCCCTAATGACCATAGACTGATGATTTATGGACCTCATCGCGTGATAGGTAACGCACGGCTGGTTATAAATTATTATTAAATAGGGCAGCATGGCATGTACTTGAAAACAACGTAAGTGCTTTGATAACAAGTCATGTAAGGTCAGGTCGGTCGGTACCTAGAATCGACGAAAATAAGCAAAGCGTAATATCCTATTTTTTAAACAAAGGGAAGAACCCTTTAGTTTCATTCACCTACCCAAAAACTTTTCATCTTGAGGTTTCCGTAGTCAACAAGGTCGGTTTCTGCGTCGTCTGTCCTAGAAACCAATTCTGCCTATCACGTGATACTTTATCGAGTGACACTCATTATTACGGGATAAAAGTATCATGTGATAAATATAGAGTGCTGTCGAAAACTGCATTCTCATGCGACTTATCAAGCAAATCATCAAAGAAAAACCCTCCATAAATATCGAATTGCAGATTTTGAGAATACGCTTGTTTATCACTCGATATTTTGACAGTTCTTGCCATATTTATCGAGTATAATAATATACATACTATATTGCCAGAATTACCCTCCTGTACGGCTTAGCAGAGACTTGATTTAGCATGTATAAACAATGAAATATGAATAAAGCCAACAGGCTTTATTCATATTTCATTGTTTACTGAAATGAAGTTATATTAGGGAAAAAATTATGTGATGAATATTTTTTTTATCGTCTTCCCCATATTTTGGGTATCGTTGAATAGCTCGTTTATAAATATTGTGGGTGGGTGATAATTTTTCGATTTAGGGATTCGTATCATTGAATAGCTCGTTAAAAAATATTGTGGGTTTCTGATCATTTTTCGGTTAAGGTTTCGTATAGTTGAATAGCTTGTTTAAAAATATTGTCGGAGAGTGATCATTTTTCGATTTAGGGAATCGTATAGAGACCAATGAAAAAATAAATAAAGAAAATTAGAGTAATAATGGGAACAAATTAGAACTAGTATTGACAATTGAAACTAATTAAATTATTATAATGTTTGTTAAGAACTATGAAAAAAATTACATAAGGTGTGACAAAATAATAAATTGCTATGCCCAACAGGACGTATATACCAACTCTAGGTGCTACCTATCTAGGTATGTACATATTTGCAATAAATAAATGAATATAAATATCTTAGAATAGCTCGTTGAAAAATATTGTGGGTGTGTGATCAATGTGATCATTTTTCGGGTCAGGGATTTGTATGCTAACCATATTGTCCTCTTGTCCACAGATTTCATGTCACTCGAGCTAGTCGAAGGCTTTCCTGTCCTCTTAGTAAACTATGGCTCCGGCACCACCCGCCTCAACAACAGCGTCGTGCAGGTGGCAGACGGGAAGCCTCATCTCATCGAGATAGTGCTGATGAGGAGCTCCATAGAGATGTTCGTGGATCGGTGCAAGCTCTCTACTTGCATGAGTTTGGCCGCGCCTACCGGACCTAGAGAGATTCTAAATGGTGAGTTTTATTTCAGAGAAAGTGTTCAGTCTTCAGAATTGTATGGTACCATACAATTCACCAATGGACCGACGACATCGTAGCGGTCGCAGGGAGTGGATAGATGGAGGCGGCTCAGGACCGCTATTTGTGGCGTAATATGGGGAAGGCCTATGTCCAGCAGTGGACGTGTATGGGCTGATATGATGATACAATTCACTAAAGGAGGTTTTTGGTGAATAGACGGAGCTAAGGTTTGGACATCGCTGCCTGCTTCTGTTTTTCCGGCCAATTACAACCTAGGTAGCTCTTCTAGAAAACTAGATCTTCGATAAATCGTCTGCCACATCGTCACTGACCATCCTGTGACGGTCGAATGAAAGTCTATTAACGATAAAAAAAGTCGGAACGGAAGCGGGGATGGATTTTTGTACAAAAAACATTTTCTAACAATGAATTTTTTATCCCTACAGTGAATGGACCGCTTCAGCTGGGAGGCGCGAGCATAGACTTACAGTACCTAGCCCGAGCATTCGGCTGGAAGCATGTCCCGACAAACCAAAACTTCGTTGGTTGCATCAGTAATTTCACGTACAAGGATTATGTGAGTAGAACAGAAAATAATTTTTTTTCGACGACCGATATGGCTCGGCGGGCGAAGGTGTGCCTACGTCGCAGGAGGTTGCGGGTTGGATTCCCGCCTTGGGACAAATGTTTGTACGATCTGCAAATATTTCTTTCGGGTATTTTCTATGTATAATAAAAAATATCTATTTACATATGTATGTAATATATTGTATTAAGTATATCAGTCATCTAGTACCCATAATACAAGCTCTGCTTAGCTTGGGGCTAGATGATGCTGTGTGTGGACAATGGTCCAACATTATTTATTTTAAAAAAATATACAGTTTCAAAAACCTCAGCCAATATTTTATTTCGATCCATTTAGAGTTTTTTAAACGCTCGATTAAAAATTAAAATAATTTCCTTAAAAATTACGACTCGACGGGACGTGAACCCGCAACCTTCCACTCAGTGCGGTCCCGACGAGTTCCTACCTCTGGGATATTATTTAATAGATAGATTTTTATTTAGAACAAATTATATCTAAACAGTTTGGTAAAAAGTAAAATAATTGGCGGTCTTATCGCTTATAGCGATTTCTTCTCTCAGGCAACCTCAAAATCTTATGTTTTCCTAAATGTGGGTAAAGTACTATATTTATAACCAAAAATCACTCGATCAAGTAACCGTATAAACAAAATTACTCCAAAACGGTTCAGGAGCTACGATGACACTGACATATCTATACAGGGTGGCTTTTGAGATGAGAGTGGATGGCCAAATCCCAATCCTTCTTGGAGATTTTTCTCTCTCATCTTTTCAACTCTCGATCGGATCATGAAATTTTCTTCAAACCATGAGTTAGAGAAAAATCGTGAAAGGATGATTCCTTTGACCTTGATTTATGAGAAAACAAAAACTGCAATGGCCATACAATGGCCACTCTTTTTTTCCTAAAATATTTTTTGAATATTCCAAAAACTTGTTACCATAAAATGTCATTAAACTGAATATTTATAAGGTTTAATTTATTTTATCTTCCTATAAATAAACCCATGGCATTTAATTCACATTAGCTAAGTATAATACGGACAATATTATGTACATTACTCCGAATAAAGGGTATCCCCAAATGGATTGTAACAGTGAGTTGATTACAGCAAAGTTAATTTGGAATGCTTTTTATTTAATTGATGTGGAAGCTCAGTTTTTATTCACTTTCACGGAATTCCGGATATGTAATTAATGGGAACGACACACGGCAGCTTTCTCTAACTGACATCAACCGATTTTTAGGCGTGAGGTTCGATTCCCGCGAATAATTATCCGTTAATTATTTGTTTCTTTAAAGCAAAAATACCACACTATTTCAAATACTTTTGAGTCCTGAACGTTTAGTATTTCGTTTGGCGATGATGCCATTCTGCCCTCCTTATAAAAAGTGCAATAACTAGTGCGGTAACTAATGCTAGTTATTGCACTTTTCACTGCCCTCATGAAAAGTGCAATAACTAGTTCGGTAACTAATGCTAGTTATTGCACTTTTCACTGCCCTCATGAAAAGTGCATTAACTAGTGCGGTAACTAAATAAATAAAATAATAATGTTGGACAGTGCACACAACATGGGTAAAAAAACTCACAACATCACATCACAGTGCAGGTCAAATCCCTCACGATTTTGAGCCAGTGGGACCCACGTTCCATCGAAGGTTGAACCTTGGATAGAAAATCCAGTTTTTCTCCACATATGATGTCTAATAATAAATAATTTCTCAACAGATGTACAATCTAGGCGAGCCGTCACTCCATAAGAACGCAGACCCTAGCTGTCAGCGAAGCATGTTCACAGCGGTTACCTTCGGGATAGATACTAACTTCCTAGTCGCTATCCTAGTCTGCATCGCCATTTTAGTCAGTGAGTAACACTCTGTCTGTTTATTTAGTTCAAATGTTTTATGATTCAGTCCGCCAGCAGAAACGAACCTCCGTGAAGGAGAAATCACGGAGGAATGCTCTGATGTTCGAGTTTATCATATACATACTTAAACTTTTTAAATTGTAACTTTTTTTAGTTTATACTACATATGATACGATTAGCTTCAAACTCGATGTAAAAATAAATTTATGGGAAACGTGTTCGATGATTTTTCAATCCGTAAAAATTGCATGAACGGTTTGTTTTTTGCTCTTATAGTAATATTTCAGCTGGTTTCGAGAAGTTTTTTTTTACCATAAGAATGAAATCGCGGCCGGGTAAGCTATTTTTTTATAAATTACTGTTATTACCGAAATTTACTTATGATTTCTCCTCCCCAGTTCTTCTCCTAGCGGTGGTCGTGCACCGTCGCAGAGCGGACGCGTGGCCTGAGAAAGAAATGGACGATATCAGAGAAAACATCATCGCGTACGACGACGAGGGCGGCGGCGAAGGTGACGCGGGGTACGACCTGCAAGTGTTGCGGCAAATGTACGACGCAGCGCCGCCCGATACTGACGCTTTTATGCAGAGGGGGGACCATTTAGGTAAGGATGCAACATGTGTTTTGTATTTGAACTCCAGCCCCACGTTGGGCGCCAGTTTGTTAAATGGCGTCCAACGTGGGGCAATAGGAAAGTAATGTCGTGGAATAGGTACGATCTGCAAGTGTATGATGGCGCACCTCCCAATATCTTGGTAAAGAAGACTATTCAGGCAAGAAAAGACTTGATTGGTTGCCACCCGATACCGACGCAAAAATTTTCGGAATATACTATGCAAATAGAGTATTAGGTATCGGGTAGATCTAATGTATTAATGCAAAGCTGAGAGAATATAAGTAAGAAAATTTAATAATTTGGGTTTATTTTTTTTAAATCTAAAGAGAACATTTGTCTTTATTGGCAATAACGTCCTTGCTTGGAACAATTGATCACACGAAAGAACCCATATAATATATGGACATCAAAAATACATTAAAAATTATTTAATAATCATTAATTTATTAGAAATAGTACATTATTAGGAGTGATGAAAAGGTTTTGTAGTTAACTATAATTTTGTCTTACTAGGGGTCTATATTTTTGCTAATTATTTACCTAGTATTTTTGTTGTATCAAAAATCCTAACCGATTCCTTTGTTCCTAGGTTTGGTCGGCGCAGCACCCGACCTATCAGGATTCCTAGACGACAAGAAATCAGTCCTAGACCGAGATCCAGATATCAATCCTTACGATGACGTGCGTCACTACGCGTATGAAGGAGACGGCAATACTAGCGGCTCTCTTTCCTCCTTAGCAAGCTGTGAGTATAACTTAAACTCTTGTAACTATGGGACGAAGAAACATTACCTAATCTGTTCTATGGGGTAACTGAGCCTGAAATATGCCCCTGGATGTCTCAAAGAATTGATGCCTCCAACTCATCCCGTGGATGTCGTAATAGTCGACTAAGGAAACCTACCAGAGGAAGTGCAGCTTTCTTCTATTTTGTATTCACACCCTTAATGCGATCACAATCCTCCGATTATGGTAAAACTCAGCTTGTCGCATGAAGCTACAACAGTTATTTTTTTTATCTCGTGATCACTGTTTACAATTGAATATTTAATGTGTGATACCAATTCATGAGGGTTCAGATTCTCAAAGGACCGTACATTTTTTGCATTTTTCAACTTATTTTCTTTTCTCTCTAGGTACCGATGACGGTGATTTAAAATTCAATTATTTATCCACCTTCGGACCACGATTCCGCAAGCTGGCTGATATGTATGGCGATGATGACGACAGACCGGCACCGCACGAAGAATCGTGGTGCTAGCAGCGTGCCTGGCTCGTGTAACCTTAACACGACCATATAAGGCTCAAAATGTATCTTTGAACGCTCAGTGCTGAACAAATATGAACCTTACGGGCTAGCGCCCAGTGCTTGGTAGAAAACCGAGATGCCTTACCGCTTGTATGTTTTTAATATTTTGCTTTCTTTGGTACGAACAATATGTGATCAAGTTTTTAAAGAAGTGTACCTAAGTTTTTAAGAAAGTGTACCTAACGTGTATACATAATTGATTTATTTTTCGTAGAATTTCAATGTAAATAAATATACATACACATGACATTGTTTGAATAAAAAATTCAGGATTTTATCTTTTGTAACTTTGATATTTTAGTTTTAAGTTTTATTTTTTCATTTGTGTTTGTTATGAATTTAATTGTGGAACACTCAAAAGAGTAAAATGTGATGGATTTTACCTTCGCTTCTTTAACAGTAATTTGAAGATAGATGTTATAAACGTGCCATTTTCATACAACTAGGCTGCTAATGGTAGGTATTTTTTGAATTATTACTTATTCAGCTGATTAAACACAATTATTAAATTTCTTATGACATAATATTTGATTTTGACATTTCTTATGAGCTTTATTAGTCAAACTTTTGACTTAAATAAATAAATAAATAAATAAATAAATAATGTTGGACAATTCACACAGCATTATCTAGCCCCAAGCTAAGCAGAGCTTGTGTTATGGGTACTAGGTAACTGATATACATAATACAATATATACATAGATAGATATTTTTATTATACATAGAAGAACGACCAGAACACCCTGAACAAATATTTGCAGATCGTACAAATATTTGTCCCGAGGCGGGAATCGAACCCGCAACCTTCTGCGTCGCAGGCGGACCTTCGCCCACCGCGCCACATCGGTCGTCAAACTTGTGAATTAGGTTACTAATTTTTATGTTTTTATTTTGCTGTTCCCTGATTACGACATCGTAGCTATTTCAATTTTATATTTAATGTCATTTAAAACACAATGACTTACTGACTTTTAAAATATTACGTAATTGTAAATGTAAATATGTACAGAAATAATTAAAGTGTTTTTGTATGACTATTATTAGGAAAATGTACAAGGTGTCTTAACAGTATGCATATCAACGAATTTTAAGATATTGTATTGTGTAAATCGTTGGCAGTCTTTAATATAAGCTGTTATTGCATACAATCACATATCGGCACGGATAAAGAACCCTCGAATAAGATTTGGTTAGTCTTTATGACTAAAATGGGAAGGTTCAAATTCGTTTGTGTGCAAGTCAATAGGGACCATGCGTGCCGATATAGTCTATAACATTTCACATACCTATTATATATAATATTGTTCGTGTTATAAGACTTCTATTCTACGAAACCTCACAAACAATTTTTTCATTATTATTTATTTAAAAAAAAACGTTAATATGTTGTAACAAACAATTATTTTCTTATAGATATGTCTTATACAATTTGTTAAGCCATATTTTATCTAAAGCTTCAGTAAAAACGTGATACATTCCATTCTGAGAGTAAATAACATGTAAAAATACATTTAAGTATAGTTTCTAAGTTATTGGATCAATTATTGTACTTAGTTTTCCGTTGGTGGACATTTTTAACATATATAATGGTAATAACGTTCCGTTCCGGCCAGAAATGTACACCGACGGGATTTTCACTGCCATGATATAAATGCGTAAGTAATTTTTAGTATTTAAGCTGGTTAGTATCATAAAAATCTAAGTCAGATTTTTTGTCTATCTAAAAATAATTATGTGACCAAGGTTTTAATGCTTTTCAGTTAATTTTAAACTTCAAATAGGTTCTCAATTCGACGCGTATTTTTATTTGTAGATGTTAGACTTGCGTTTGTAGATTTTTTGTTTAATTTCAAAATTGTAATTTAAAGCCTATGTGATATTTGCTGTCCAAACGGCCTAGTAGCTCGAAAAATTCCCGTTAATCTGACGTCACTATTCATTATATTTTGACTAAAATGTGAATGTTTTTGTTTAACCATACTAAATTTGATTAATATCATGATTACAAGGCACTAAATTGTTAAAAGATGCGAGTTAAATATTGCAATGTTTGTGCAACTTTCGGACTAGAATAAACCCATCGTTATGAATATAAATTTCAAACAATTTTTATACTTTTTTATTATAATTAATATTCTAAATATACCACAGTGACGGTATTCATTTGACTTAATATTTGTGACTGTAGTTGTTTTAGGAATAACTAAAATATGTAATTTGATAAATAATTTTGCTACAATTTTTTCTGTTCATAACATTCCGTAATAGTACATTGCACTATCGTAATACAAAATTTACCAAACATTTTGTACATGATTTTACAACATAATGTACAATTGTACTAAAAAATTGAACATACACATCTGTAATTTATTACACAATACTTGTACAAAAACTGATAGCAAAATTATTTTTCTTATAATGTGTCACATGAATGTTATTCTTTTTTATTTTTTGTAATTTAGTTTTAAGGATGTGATCACGGGTTTCCTGTATCTACGTGATTGCGGTTGTCAAATGTGTTAAATTGTAAAAGAGAGATTGTGCATTATTACACCTCTTGTACTAAATTGTACTAAATTTCGTATATTGTACTAAAGAAATCGACTGACGTTTATCGTAAGGTTTTCATTGCATATAGCTATTTAAACGTGGTTATTAATGTAAGAGAATGTAAGGTACTTTATAAAATTGTTTGTATAGAAATAAAAATATTCAATTCAACATTGATGAATAAAATGATGTAATTGATATAAAAACATGTTTTATTATTTTCAAATCGATTGTAGTTTGACGAACTCATTATGAATGTGAGCGGGCTAACTACGAACCTATTTTGTGTTGGAAGAACACCAACGTTTCATAACGAGATACATTATCAGAGTGAGTGCGGTTCTGAATCGATACCCGGTACCTTGCTAATGTTACCTGTTGTCGTTAAGGGATGAAACTTTGATGCATTCTCCCAACACAATCTAGGTTCGTTGTGGACCCGCTCACATTCAATATGATTTTTTAAAGTTTTTACCCAAAATAGTTAATATAAAATGTATTTTATCCATCCAAAATTTCATTCAATAGGTACAATTCTCGAAAAACAATCATTGTAATTAGGTATCATTGGGAATACCCAATGATACTACTAGACTACTCTACTAGATTAGACTACTACTACTAGAGTAGTAACAGTGCAGTACCTACCCTATTTTTGTAGGGTTGAGTTTTTTTACCAATAGTACAGTACTAAAATAGGTTTTAGTATAATTTTATCAGTTACTTTGCCTTCCTCTAAACCCTAGCATGCCGTGACTTGAAATCTACGTAAGGGATTAATGCCACTACTTGCTTGGCAGGCTTATCCTGAACTGGACAGAGCTTGACTGATGTTCGGGCTTTTATGTTAAACTAGTGACCCGCCCCGGCTTCGTACGGGTGCTATACTGATACTAAATTATCCTATCCTACTTCGTACTAATATTATAAATGTCAAAGTTTGTATGGATGGATGTATGGATATTTCTTACTCTTTCATGCAAAAACTACTGAACCAATTAGGTTGAAATTTGTAATGGGTATAGTTGGGACCTGGAATAACATATAGGCAATTTTTAATCCCGATAAAAAGTGGGCGAACGCGCGAGCAGCAACTAGTACATTATAAAGCTTCCTCAAGAATCACTATGTATCTTTTAAAAAACTGCATCAAAATCCGTTGCGTAGTTTTAAAGATCTAAGCATACATAGGGACAGACAGCGGGAAGCGACTCTGTTTTAAGCGGAGACATTAAATATTTTGGTCAAATATTTAGTGACATGTTTTACATTGGTGCATTACTTACCTACTCGTATAATGGCACTATGTACCTTCCTAGTACAGTGCGTCAAATTGATATGAGCGTCTAAAACAGTCAAAATGATCTGAAAAACATTAACCAATTTACGCACGTAGGTAAAATATCTGGAAAAATAGTTAAATAGTAAAAAGTTGAACAGGGTAAGTGGAAGGGGACGTTTACTTTGATTGGAGATCGCTCGATGTTCCAAAAATGTATTTCTTTTTAAGCACATTCAAAGTGCTCTACCTAAATTTCGTCTAGTCGCTTAAAATGTATTTATGTATTCACGAAAACTACGACTATTTTTACAGGGGCACCCAATGCAATAGTGTAGGTCTTATTAATATTTAACATTATTCCATAAAAAATCACAACACTCATTATACTAAAATGTCATAGAATTAAAACTTGCTACAAATCAATCGATTATTAAACTACGTAATAACCTAAAAAAAATACACAATTAATAATTGAATTTTACATCATGTATCTTAGTAAAAAAATTATTAAAATTACCCTACGAGTGAAGGCTTACGCACTTTAATAAAAAAATGTATCTTAAATAGTGCAGCTTAGTAACTATTTGAAATGTGACAGTGAAAAAACTGGTGTGTACTTACATAAATTAACAAAGTATTAGAAAAAGACCTAAATAATGGACCGAAATTGATTTTGGACTACGTTGACGCATATCTTATGGGCTCTACACACTTATTCCTCTGACACAGCCCGGTGGGTTGGTGCTTTATTAATCACTACTTAGGTAGTATAAAACAAAGTCGCTTCCCGCTGTCTATCTGTCTGTTCCTATGTATGCTTAGATCTTATCGCAACGGATTTTGATGCAGATGTTTTTAATAGATAGAGTGAGTCAAGGAGAAGGTTTATATGTATAATTTAGTATCAGTATAGCACCCGTGGCAGGGTCGAGGGGGCCGCGGCGTACGAATACGACCCCTCCAACTCAACCCGTGGATGTCGTAAGAGCCGACTAAGGGAACTTACCAGAGTATGGGCAGCAGCTTCCTTCTGAGTATTTTTAAACACCAACACTGCGATCACCAATCCGCCTGCCAAGCGTGGTGATTATGGCAAATCCCCCCCTACATGGGAGACCATCCACTCGGATGGACCGACGACATCGTAGCGGTCGCAGGGAGTCGGTAGATGGAGGCGGCTCAGGACCGCTATTTGTGGCGTCGTACGGGGGAGGCCTATGTCCAGCAGTAGACGTGTATAGGCTGATGATGATGATGATGATGATAGCACCCGTGTGAAGACGGGTCGGGTCGCTATTGTATGTGTGTGTGTGTGTGTTATTATAATAAAGTATGAAAGTTTCTAATAACCGAATTCAAGTATTTATGTACACAATAGTTTTCAGATAAGTCCGATCTAAAAGCAAAGTAGGTTCTTCAAAGTAGGTTGTGAGGTCCAATATGACCTATAGTCGTTAGCCAAACCCGACTATGCAATTACCGTCCATTACACCTAACCTGTAAAGTGTAAAGGTTAGCCGAATCGAGTTATCCAGTATCGGTGGTGGCCATCTAATATCGACATGCATGACCTCAAGTCCGGTGAGACGACCGAATTATTATCTAATTTGACATTTGGATAAGTAAAACAAGATGGATTCCTTTTCCTTTAAAACGGGTAGGTAGTTGGTTAGTCACTGTAAAACGTTTGTTATTTTTTTGTTACCTATTAGCATTGATATAATGATACTTATGTATCTTTAATGATTTTTATAACTACCTACATAGACATACCACGTACCTAATATCTGGTGCCTTAGGTGCTTTTTTTGGGAGAATTCTAAGTCATAGGATAAGTACCTAAAGGTCATTGAAAATTAACCACCAACCTAACTCAAGTGATGACATTTCCCGAGAACAAGGTAAAATAAAAAAAAATTGCTCCCATGTACTTACATGTATACAGTCTTAATATTAGCTTAGGTCAATAGTACATGCACCCTGTAGGGCATTGCAAAAGAAACTACAAAACACTGCTAAAGAAAATACAACCTACAAGCACAAAGTAAAAATCGATTTCGACTACTGAAGTCAACCGTCGACGCGAGAATAGAGACCAGTCGACATCCTCTAACGTGAACCAGAGCAAAATATTTTAACGAGACAACGAGTGACCCTTCACGATAGTACGTACTTAGTGGCTATTAGGATTTTCAATCTACCCCCTTTTCATTTTCCTGTTTTGACTCGTTGAAGTGGGACCTCGCGGCTATTCTCACTTTGTCGGTTTCAACCATAAGAAAAAATTCAAGGTCTATGGTTTCATCCGCGTTAAATTGGAATTTTACATTTATAGGAGGATATAAAAGCCTTTTTTCCCGTCCAGTAGTTTAAATCAACGATTTTTCGTATAAAAATACGAATATTCTCGTAAATCTTCCATGGGAATTTGATGTTTTACCAGGACCAAAAGTAGCCTATGTTACTCTCCATCGTTTTAACTAACTCTATGGCAATAATCAAATAGATTTGTTGCTTAGTTAGGGCGTGAAAGAATGACAAACAAACAAACACACTTTCGCATTTATAATATTAGTTAGGATTACATTGCACATGACGCTTAGGTCCAGGGGCTGAATTCTGCTAACCAATCGTATTACTATGATAAAGGTAGGTCAGAAACAGGAGCAGGAAGTGAGTTCCATCCCTTAGCGGTGCGATTGATGAAGGTGGAGGAAAACCACTTAGTGCGAGTGAACGGTATATCTACCAGATAATGATGGTATTGCGCTGTCCGTCTGCTTGTCCAGTGGAAGGGAGATGGTGGGATCAGGTCAGGTCAATTTGTGTCTTATTCGCATAGATTACGAATTCAACAACATTTAATTTTATAACAATTACTTACATATAGTCTATCGTATTTAAAATAAACAGATTTTTTTACCTAAGCTTTGACGCCAAATCTATCCAAATTATGTATACCATCTAAAAATATGCCTTTTTTTACTTGGTTTTAATTACAATGCACAGACCATTGCACCCTGTCTAAAAATGAAACTGCTACCATAAGAGTAGACAAGAACATACGTAGAGGGGAAACTTCGGCCCCGGCTCGAGGTCACGAAAAAATCTCAGTCGAGCTCGCGGGCGTGTCACCGGCAGCCCGACTGACTTGATCTGAGTAGCCCTTCCCTTCGAAGTTTCCCCTCTACATATGTTTTTGTCTATTCGTATGCTGCTACATAGGTTCCCGTAGTGAAAACATACCTTTTACAAAATATAAATAAAAAGAGAGTGTCTAATAAAGCATTCCAAGTCAGCAACCCCATAGGAATTTTCCCTATTTCCTACTCTAAACTCAGGTAAATACGGTTCAAAGTGCCAAAACCATTCTGCCTCATTAAAACCTCCATTTGTGCTGCAATTAAAAACATGGATACATGGTCTAAGAAGTCGAGCTAGTTAAAAGTAAGTAAAGGAAGAGAATTAGAAAAGTGGAGTACGTCGAGTTTTAGGTATGTGGATTGTATTTATCTACATATCATTATGTCACGCATAAAAAATCAGATAAATGGTGGTTTTTACAAGCTTTTATTTAACTTGCTATGTTTATTCGGGTCAAATTTTGCAACTCAATTTTAAACCAGTTATCCTCAACCGATTGAGCTGATTTTTCGCATACTTATGTAAGTTTGGTGACAATGCAATGTCATGGTACCATCGAGCTGGTCTGATGATGGAAACCGAAGGTGGCCATAGGAACTCCTAAACAAACCACGTCGAGTTTGGGTTCGTTGGATTTGTCTTCTCAAGCACTTTCGTCCAAGACGATAAAAAGCTTGTATTTTAAAATTTTATATTATTTATTTCTCATAAATTGAGCCCATGACTACTTACAAGATTACTTTTACTTTTATGGTTTTGGATTAGGCCATACAGAATTTACTGCAAATACTAATTGAGAATTCGAAAACGTTTGTCAAATAAGCAAAGGAAGCATATTTTAATTCATACTTGAATAAAAAGAAACTGCTAACAATACTATTTTAATTCGTGAAATTTTTGAAACAGACTAGTTTGAAGCTCTCTGCATTTCGATACAAAAATATGCTTTGCTGATTTTGCAAAAAAAAAAACGATGGTGTTATCGGAATTCCAACCATTCATCAATCTCTTGAACGATACAACATTCACAAATTTCCAAGAATAGTGAAAGAATTCAAGCATTTCTAGATTTCTCTGAAAGCTAAGGTGTAAAGCTATTTAAGGAGTCACGCAAATACCTCCTTATGCCAATTAAAAGCTCGGTAAAAACCGATTAGGGCTATGAAAACGTCAACTTTGTTGTTCCTGTGAAAAAACCACAAGTGGTTACTTCTGTTTAGATAGATAAGTCACAAAATATATACAGAAGGAAAAATTTACAACTTTGAGCGATCTCTTCCAGGAAACCTTGGGATGGACTGGACATAAAAGAAAAATATAGACGGTGGCGTTTGAGTTACTTAGGAAATAAAAACAATAATAATTACACCTACACTACGTACTATAATACCTAATTATTATAAACTTACAGAAACATAAAAAAAAGATTTTTGAATTGTTACACGGATAAATAATGTTGATGAAGCATTTTAGTGAAGATAGGGAGTGATTTCGCACGCCTGATATCCAGGGGAAGAACATTCCACAGACGGATAAATTGTACAGTGAAGGATTTTTCATAAAAAGTAGTAGAGTGAACTTCTGAGACGAGGGTTTCAGAGGAACGTAAAAAGAGAGAGTGAGAGTTGGACAGGAATTTCAAGCACACAGGAGTTTATTTAGAATATGGGTAAATTAACTTAACTATCGAATATCGACCCCTCCAACTCAACCCGTGGATGTCGTAAGAGCCGACTAAAGGAACCTATCAGAGGAAGGGCAGCAGCTTCCTTCTGAGTATTTTTCAACACCAACACTACGATCACCAATCCGCTTGCCAAGCGTGTTGATTATGGCAAAACCCCCCCTAGACGGGACACCATCCACTCGATGGACCGACGATATCGTAACGGTAGCAGGGAGTCGATGGATGGAGGCGGCTCAGGACCACCATTTGTGCCTTTGTTTGGGGGAGGCCTATGTTTAGCAGTGGACGTGTATGGGCTGATATGATGATAATGATGATAACTTTTAACGCACTTTCAACCCTTTCTTATCACAATTTAATTTCAAATTTAAATGTAGCAGCTTCCTTATATGTATTTTTAACACCACAACTGCGATCATCAATCCGCCCGCCTACTAATGTAGTCTAATGTTGGATAATCCATGCAGCATTATCTAGCCCCAAGCTAAGCAGAGCTTGTGTTGAGTACTTACCTGCTAGATGACTGTTATATATGTAATGTACAAACATGATACAATATATTACATAGATATTTTGGTACACATAGAAAATACACAGAATACCCGGAACAAACATTTGTAGATCGTTCAAACATTTGTCCCAAGGCGGGAATCGAGCCCGCAAGCTCCTGCGTCGCCAACGGACCTTCGCCTGCAGCGCCACATCGGTCGTCAAATGTTTGCTGCTGAGGTGGAAATTGAAAGAAATGAAGCGGCGAACAGGAATATCTGAAGTTTTCTACATCATTTATTTACACAAAATACACAAAAATGCACCTAATTGCCTCATCAGAGGTTTTGAAAATACATTCACACTTGTTTGCAGCAGCGGGTGAAAATATCAAAAGTTTTATTTGATGTCGACATGAAACTGAATAAATGAATACCAAATGAAACGCCTCTGGATATAGGGCATATTGTATGTTTATGTATAACTTGTTTCTGCAACATTTTCTAGACTGACTGGAATTTGAATTTTTCAGAACTAATATCATTCCTTCTTGTTGTGAAACTTTTTAATGCATGAACTATCTGCCTGAGGCTGCTGAGGCCTCAAATGCCTCAAATTTTGGGATAAAATATGGCCAATACATAGATATGTTGTTTCAAGTTATTAAAAATCAAATTATTGTTATTTGGAAAAGTTTTTAGGTTAGTTGTATCCGACGCGGCGACGAAGACGCGACGTTGAATAAGAGATTAACAACCAGATGGCCTTAATCGATGAATGGATCGGTTTTTAATCGTCAGATTTTTTTTAATTCGCCTGGTAAACAGACAGATCATTTAACACGCTAGATAGTTTTTCGGCGACTTGTATCAGGATTGAAAAAATCGGCGTTAGGGCCGATTAAATATAAATAATTGCACATGTGTTTTATACTCTGATTATTTGCTTCGTTTACAAAATATGAAATTTACACGTGCCATAATTGAAACTGACCATTTAGCGATAAACTAATTAAATTTATCAATAAATGAAACTGTTCCCGAGTTAATTCAATATATCATCGCCACAAATTATCAAAGAGGATTGTGGAATTCTGAAAGTTTTGGGTGAATGAATTTCGGCTTAAATTACACGAGAAATAGTAAACTTTATCAGAAATTGTTTTATGACTGCCGATTAGGAATTCTGATAAAACACGAGATAAGCAATTACTGCATGTTAAGCACAGGGGTCCATTTTATTTTTAACCGACGACTTCTTAAAAGAAGAGATCCAAATTCGGGAAATGGCTCAAAGAGACAATGAAATTATTTATTCTATGTTGGTAGGTACAAATTAAGTATAAAGTCGCTTTCCTAAGTAAAATAAGTACCTACCCGTACAATGGGATACAGTTATGCATAGTGAGTCCAAACGCCAAAATTCAACGATGGATTTTGAGTTATGCATAGTGAGTCCAAGCGGTCGCTTGTATCCTGCATCTAAAAATAATATTATCTGAGACATAACATTTTGCTTTATTTAAATGTATTGAATGAGTTTACATATTTTATATGTAATTTTATTTAATGTTCTAAGTATGTATGAAGTACTTGAAAATTTCGCGATCGCTTAACTTTTCCCGTAAATACTTAGATTCGTTTATAAAAAGCAGAAAATACAAAAAAACTCCTGCGCCTTTCGGTGACGTTCCACCTAGAAGATTTACCGTTTTCAGTAGTGTCTATATGTAATATATCTTATATATAATATAAAAACGAACCCCTATTTCCCCAGGTCCGGCTAAAACTTGAGAACGTCTTTACCGATTTCATTCATCTTTTTTTTTAAATGTTTTCGAAAACCCAGTAAGAACCTTATTCTTACATTAAAAAAATCTGAAAAGTGCGCTGAAACTTCGAAAATTTAAGAAAATTTTACGACTACCTTGATTATAAACTTTTTAAATGTAACCTTAGTCCCAGCGTTATATACTCTTTGCTAAGCACGTTTGAAATAAATTTTAAGTTGGAATTGAATGACAGGACAACGTCTGTCGGTTCAGTTGGTACCTATACAAAAAAAATATCAATTTTAGATATTGTAAACAAATTTATTGGTACTGGTGTTACTTTAAATACTATTTGCCAAACAATAATCAATTGTATCCCATTAAAATAAGGACTAAAATTCATTCAGTTGCTGACATCCCGAATGTCTAGCGACGAAAGCCTCGCAGTTTGATTACAGGACTGGTCAACCGAGAGCCTGCAGGATTAAACTTTTAATTAAAGGACTTCCAGCTCTATAATCACTGTGCTGAAGGTGCATTTGACCTTGCACCATGGACCTGGGCCTTTTTACTAACCACTATGTAGTAAAAAATAAGCCCCGTTTTGTTTTACTGATGATTTTAGCCAATTTCAGGCTAGCGAGTGAACGAAGTCTATGTCGAGTATTTTTTTTTGTTTTGAGTCTCAATATCTGGCCCAAAATGTGATTAATGTATTTTTTTCAATCCTTTAACAATTTTTTAGGGTTTTAATAAAATAATAATAAAATTAAATAATACTGGACAATCTACACAGCGTCATCTAGCCCCAAGCTAAGCCGAGCTTGTTTTATGGATACCAGATGACTGAAATACAATACATTATGTATGAACTTATTGATATTTTTTTATTCGAAATAGAAAATACCCAGAATTAATATTTGCATATCGTACAAACATTTGTTCTAAGACGGTACTTGAACCCCCAACCTTCTGCGTCGCAGAAAACGATTATTGCGGCTGTAATGACTTTCGTCAACAATGACCAAGAATACAAACGATAAAATTACTTTTCAAACTAAAAAACTTCATTAAAATCAATTCATCCATTTACAAGCTATGATGCGTCAAAGTTAGTCTTCGTTATTTGCTCTAACATTACATACAGAGAGTAGTTAGGTAATTCGTTTAATTCAGTCTAGCCATGAACCTACTTTTCCTACCCGCTATTGGTAAATGTCCACTAGGATACCCCCTGTTTTTAGCCATGGGTTAAAAGGCGTGAAAGTGTGTTTGGTCACAGACCACGGCTGGTGCCGTCTGCAGCTTAAGCCCAATGTTCGGATGTAATGGCGTAAAAAGTCGTTCTCAAAATTAGCTATAAGCCTGGTAAGGCTCGGATTTCATTTCAAAGACGCATTCACACCAAAAACTTGTTACGTTGTCCGTCATAAAAAAAATATTATTTAACTGGCTGGCAAATAAGTTTATTTTTATTGCAGTCTCGAATTATATCTGAATCTGTTCAGTAGTTTTGGCATGACGAGTAAACAAACATTCAACCAAACTTTCGCATTCTTAATCATTTGTGTGAATAATATAAAATTTTATTGTTTCACTAGCTTTCGCCCGCGTTTTATCGGGATAAAAATAGCCTATATGTTATTCCAGGTCCCAAACTATACCCATACCAATCGGTTCGGTAGTTTTTCGTAAAAGAGTAATAAATATCCATAGATCCATACACCCATACATCCATCCTTACAAACTTTGACATTTATTATATTAGTAGGATTACTATCCTGTATGGAAGGATTGTTGAAAAAAAGTTAAAAGCAATACCTACTTTAAAATTGGTTTCAACGTACCAGAAGCCAACAAAATTATTTGTTTGTTGCTTAATCCGCCTTTATTATTTTCCGGTAGAAGCCGATAAACCGATGCGGGCGACCCGTTTTCTGTGTAAGTAAGTTAAGGGCAGGTTTTGAATTACTTTATCCCGCTTAGATTTGCCCTAAACTAACAAATGGAGCCTCGGAATTACTTACAAGAGGTTAACCATTAAACTGAGTTAACTGGGTTAAGCTTCAGTAAAAATTGTAGAAGCAAGGTGTTTCGCTTGATAAGAATTTAATGATTTTGTAATGGACCAATTACAGCACGTTTTATTGTTTTTTTTCCACAAATTAGAAAATAACACGCAACAAGACAAAGTCGATAGGCATGATACAAACATGTTTTTACTATAATTCTTGAGGTTATGCCATCACCAGGATGCAGTACCATGAAAGCAGTAGCAATACCATACCACACCACACCACACCATACCACACCTTTTTTCTTTTGTAATACTTTTTATCCAATTTTAAATTGTATCGTGACATTTTGTTTAATTATTTTTATCACCTGTGTATAGTTTTAAGTTTTGTATATAATAATATTGTATGAATTTTATGATCTCAAAGAAATGAATAATAATAATAATTACTCATCTGTTCTAGCAAACCAAAATCTTTTTACTTTTTTACAAAAAAAATACCCAAATATATAGTAAGTATCTAAATATATTTTATAGAGTTCCAGGTCGGAAATAAAACTAAGTCAGAATGCAACCAGAAGCTTTTTCCTCTCACCACAGATAATTCTCGAAGAAGAAAAAAGTTATTTTAATATTTAACGATGCATCTTAATTCTCAGACAGCCGTAGCTACGGAGGTGCCTCTAAATATCTGCTTTTTAATCCGAGCTCTGCAAAAACTAATTTTGCCTGAAGAGCGGTGGTCGTAATTTAGCAGTCTAAAGCTTTGGTCTCCCGATCGGGTTGCACAACGCTGCGGTATTTTTATTTACTTAATTTTTTAACTTAAATTAATACGGTATACACCACTTACTTTAATTAAAAGACATTGGTTAACATTATTACAAAAAAACATAGATTTACATGATTAAGGCACAATAATGATTGATTACGGATTGATATGGGCCTCGTCAGAAAGCTCAAGGTCGCACAGAGAGCAATGGAGAGGGCTATGCTCGGAGTCTCTCTGCGAGATCGAATCAGAAATGAGGAGATCCGCAGAAGAACCAAGGTAACCGACATAGCTCTCAGAGTTGCGAAACTCAAGTGGCAGTGGGCAGGGCACATAGCTCGTAGGACCGACGGCCGCTGGGGCCGCAAGGCTCTAGAGTGGCGACCACGTACCGGAAAGCGCGGTGTAGGTAGACCCCCCACGCGATGGACCGACGACCTAGTGAAGGTCGCGGGAAATCGCTGGATGCTGGCAGCGCAAAATCGGTCATTATGGAGATCCTTAGGGGAGGCCTATGTCCAGCAGTGAACGTCGATCGGCTGATATGATGATGATGAATGATTGATTAATATTATTTATAATTTCAAATAAATAATTCAAAATATTCAAATAGTACATTCATAAATCGCGCTCACAAAACCGCAAACATTCTGACATAATTTCAGTACCTATGCGGTGCCGGATACATTTAGCTTGAATAGTGACGTTCCGATTCCGATAATAGATCAAAAATTAATACTCACGTACCTAAGTTCTATTGTAGTAATCGATCTAGAAATCGAATAGAAACAAATTGGGCTTAGTATGAATTAGTGAGTCACTACGGCGGAGATGTCAATTTATTCAATACCCAAAAAAAATTCTAAATGTTATTTTTTGTATAAGATTTGCTTCAAACTGAAAGAAAAGAAAATTAAATAAAGATAGCGGTCGGCGCTTTCCGTTCCGTCAAGTGAAAGGAAAGCGGCGACCGCTTTTTAAAGCACCTTGTTAATAAACGTGTCAGGTGGAGCGGGGTCGAATTGTGCCGATCCTGAATGCAAATTAGGAGGTCCGCTCGGCTAATGGATGCACTGCCACTGGTGGCCTCCTTTCATCTGGCGGGCCATTGTGTGAGCGGACCTTTACTTGGGCAGGTGGGAAATAAGCCCAAATAATAAAAATATATAATTTTATTAGCAAGACAAAAAATATTCGTACTTTTTATAGGTTGTAGGTACTACTACAATGTCACCCCATGAGGTGTAGGATTGAACGAGCGGTGAGCATCTACTAGCCTGGCATTTCAAATTTTAAATTTCAAAATTTCAAATTATTTATTTAATTAGAACGATTACATATAAAAACCACTTTTTTATTGGCTTAGGGTGGCTTTAATGTCACAGCGGCCATGGTACAGCAACTAATTAAAATTAAGTAATACAATAACATAAATACGCATACATACAATAACATAATACATACAATAAAAATATAAATACCGCATAAAGTCAAATTAAATCTAGATTAAGTCAATACAAATTAAAATAAAATTAATTTGCCAGGGTTCTGTCTATAGGTCGATTCAGATGGATCGACCTATGGACAGAAGCCTGGCAAAGGTTTCCTTTCCCATGTAGGTACCAGATTATTAGTTAAAGCAATTCAAGTCAAGTCTTAATCGCTGTGCGATCTGTGTGTATGTGTTGACTTTTGTACCATTTCAAACCACGCTGATTTCATAAGAACCTAACCTAACCTACTTATTACATGTCGCATGGCGCGCTAACATTTATGAAAATTGCATTAAATGATGAAATAAGAATAAAGCGCCCCGGCACCCTATCATTGAGAAGCTAGCTCATAGGGGAAGGTAACGAAATAAATGGATTTGTATGTATGTATTATTATGTATTTTTGTACTGAAAGGATGTAGTTGTTTAAGTAGTACCTTGTAAGATGCACATATCTCCCCATGTATATCCAATGATCCTATACATATCAAGTTGTCTGGCAGAGATCGCTCTTGAGCAATAAGACCGCGAATTATCACCTACTAGATGAAAACCCGGCTTCGCTCGGGTAAAATGTAGCCTTATAATAATATTCCACAATTTTTTTATATAATGTAAATGATACTTCTGTAGTCATCGGTTCTCAACGAATGATATAATAAGTACTTAGTGGGCCTACAAATTCTTTGAACTCGAATGAAAAGTTTCCGTGAAATCCGCGCGAAATTCACATCAATGTTTTTTTGTAAACGTAGTTTTAGGAATTTATGCTCTATGCTCAGTCTACGATTGTAAATAATGTGCTAGAACTTGCGATGCTGCCATGCGACGGACACTGATAGAATTGCGTCAATCCAAACGCAGAACCATTAATCAAGAAGTTGAAGTTGAATAGCCCTCGGAACTCAGACGTAAGAAGTTTGTAAAAAAAATTATGCCTAATAGCCGGCTACACGCTCAAACATTTGTGCATGCAGATTGCACATAGGTACACGCAAGCAAGATGAGCCGGCCACACTCTCCATCTTGCTTGTGCAAGCCAGTGTGCGCAAGCAAGATGGAGCGTGTGCACAAATGTTTGGGCGTGTAGCCGGGCTATAAGACAATGGAGAACGGAATACAAACATGTCACCTGTGACACGTGATGACGTGACACTGACACATTGATGACATTTGACATGTTTACTTCGCAACGCCATTAGAAAGCACATTATTTGCATTTTTATAATAAAAATACTCGATAATCCGAATTTTCCGCAATATAAGTTGTCGACTCGGATCGACTAATTTTTTACGCTCTTCAATTCATGTGCATTTCGTTCGAGTCTACCGTAGACCGGTACGAAATTATTAATATAGATGTTGTTATTATCTCATTTATAAATTGTTTCCTAAAGTGTGTAATAATAGTAGATTGTTACACAACGGTAGTAAAGGAGCTATTACAGAACAAGATCCAATTTGGCGCAGCTCGCAAAGGGCCCTAAATTGGATTGAGTGCACCCGAGATATTTAGATGCCTGAGCGAAGCGAGGGCAAATATAGTTCGTGGGTGCACTCAATCCAATTTCGCGCCCTTGCGAGCGCTCGCAAATGGCGCTAATGGATCGAGTGAACCCGAGAATATAATTCGAGGGTGTAATAGCTACTTGCAACCGAGGTAAGCATTTTACTTTACATCATAATGGCGAGGCAAATAAAACATTAACTTTTAACTTTAGTTTATTACAGTCGCACAGATCAAATGAAATGAAAGGCCGCCATTTCCACAGTTTTTTTTCCGTAAAAAGTTTTCTTATCGTTTTATAAGAAAATAGATTGTTTCACCAAGAAGTTTTGCATAGCTTGAACTGTAAAGTCTTTACAATTCAAACAAAGTGTGACGTAATGTAATTTGAAAATGGAATTCCTATAAAAATTTATTGTGTTGCGAATACCATCTTACACAGCCTCTTTGCTTGCTTCGTAAAACCTTCTTGCCGAGCATTATGATGTAAAAGTATCTTTCTATCTAAATATACGTATTGTACAATATCATAATTTCAACCAAACACAGCTTGAAATGACTTAAACCTCGCCATTCGTAGCCCAACCGGCACCTAAACTAGACGTATCTTTGAGCACGTTGCAGGCCTTTATTATAGTCGTGTCTAGCTATCTAGACTGTAGACATACCTATCGCAGCTCCGTTACATGAACTTAATTAATTTCATCTTCAATACCTATCTTCTTGACTACTTAATTGATTTGAACTTTAATATTGCTCTGTAATATTAAGTTTTGCGAATGTTTAAAGTACTAACTCTTAGCAATTTTATTTGAACTTAGTATATTCATACCAGCAACGAACTAAGTAACGTAGTAACTTAACGTTACATTGTAACTTAATGTAACGTACATGTGACATAAAAAGTAACGTGTAACTCGCACGTGGTCACACAAGAGTGCAAGGACTCGTGCGAGCTTTCCGATTTCTTGACTGTCATGAAAATGTGTTCTTTGGATCGACTATGTACTGCAAGCTTTTCTTATGTAAAATCGCATTTTAACGCGAAGTTAGATTTTAGCGCATTAAAAATCGTTTTCACTTCTCTTGCTCAAAAAGGTTTCCGGGCGTAATCTCGAGTTTAAGCCCCCCAGGACTAATATATTTTTCTCAAACATGCATGGAAATATTGTCATTATTGTTGAAAAAAAAACAAGCGAAGTATCGAATTTACGGTTAAAGAAAATCTAATCCATTGCAGGAGCGTTTTTTGAATTTGGAACATTACAATACTCCAGCAATGTTGTATGAAACGACTTGCTGGGGTTATTAAATGCTCTTTGGTTGGATCTCTTTTATCATTCTTGGCAAAGGTCTCTTTGCTTAGTACAAATTGCGATCACGTGGCTGTATAGCCATAAATGACTTTGCCTTTCGGCACAGACGATAATTAAAAAGTTGGCGGCAAAGCTGAAAATTCGTTTTGATTCAATCAATAACATAAATAAATGTTCTATTCTAAATAAACAATATTAATTGTTTTTGTTAAGTTACCTATACCTACTGTAATGCATCTTTGTACGACGCCACCACGACAACCAGTTTATCATGGTACACACCAGGTTTATTTTCACTATATTCTAGTAAACGTATACTAGTATGCAGTCATGAAAACTGCATCAATAAAGAACAATATCGTTTGACAGGAATGGCGACCTTCCTATAACGAAACGAAGGAAAATTTCGTTCAGAATAACCAGCCATATTGGTATGCGGGAACGAGATAGGTCTCGTAAAATTTGGAGTCGTACAGAAATGCTGATATTTTCATGAAGTGACAAATATGATTAGGTATTCTATTCCGCTGAAAGATCAGGAATATATTTCGACTTGTCTGGTCCATGAAAGAACGAATATTTATTACATGACAAACTTTAAGGTTTCTTTGGAGAATCGGAACCCAGTCTCCCAATATAAAAATTCCCTAAGATGCATTTGCCCAAGGTATAATAATATAAGGTATGGTCTTCCGAGACCCGATGGTTACGTGGGTGTGCTTACGTCATCATCGCCATCAGCGAATGAGAAGACGAATCTGTTTCCTGATGTTACCAGTAGCATAAAATCGTAACTCCCCGAACTCCTTGTAATCTGTATAAATCTGATAAACCATGTGCTTTTGTATTTAACAATTATTTATCACATTGACTTGTGTTTTACTAACGCTGTTTTGTATGATCTAACAAATATAATAGAGAATTGCCTTGATTTTAAATTTTTAATTAACCCTTAACACATTTGTTTCCCAACTTCTACATTTTGTTGAAATAAAGTGGCAACTGGACAGTGACGTGACCAAGTGACACTCTCGGAGGAGCAGACCTTGTTTTCTTGGATCATGCATTTGCCCTGTATTCGTAACCTGACCAAATATCGATATCTAAACAAGATATGTAGATCGAATAAGAAGCTACAAACTTAGTTATAAAACTAGACAAGTTGTAAATGATAAAAACGAATAACCTAGGGAAGAACACCAATACTCGACAAAACGTACTGCCACAACATATGGAATATAAAAAAATGTACTGCCACAACATCTCAGATGTTATACTCACCCATAGCATCTGAGACAAGAATAAAATAGTATCTATCCAACATAGGGTAGGTACCTAAATCCTTGTAATACATCTATGTATGTAGTTAAACATAATAGTGGAAACTCGTGAGCATCATATTGAGGTTTTTTTTTAAATGCTATCTGTTCTCGTTGCATTATGCAAGATATTTAATTAATATTTTGACGTATGGGTTTAATTGCAAGTTATTGAAAATAGAAAAATTTATAATAAAATCTTATTTTTTTATAAACGCCTAAACCATTACACAATAAATAATTTTATGGGAGATAAAGTATCGATATAAAATTTTTGTAGCTTGATGCATTAAGACGGTTCCCAGACCCAAACTAGCCACGTTGCCTACATATTTTATCGTATTATTATGTAAAACAAAGGAATTTTCAAGAATCCCTTGGCCAGTTTGTGATACCTACCATAAGGTTTTTTTTAATGCCTCTGTAATAGTTTTATTTTGTATAGTTTAGGAAGAGTTGAGAGCGAAGTTGCACTTTTTGACCACCAAACTTGGTTTTCGCATCTCCTAAGCTATGCAATATAAAACTATTACAGAGGCAATAAAAATAACCTTATGATGGGAGTCGTTGAATGGAGGCGGCTCAGGACCGCTATTCGTGGCGTCGTTTGGGGGAGGCCTATGTTCAGCAGTGGACGTGTACGGGCTGATGATGATGATGATGGGTATCACAAACGGGCCAAGGGATTTTAAAATTACTTCGTATATTGCAATAAGACGATAAAATAGGTGGAAGCTCTGATTGGGTCCGGGAGTTTCACTCAAAGCTATAAGGATACTTTATCTATAATTTACCACCTTTTACAGAGATCATAAAGTGAACTAAAACCATTACACCTTTTTAATAAACAAGAGGTTTATCAAAGGGCTGTGGACGTCCGGAGTACAGAGAAACTAATCAACACGGCAGGCTTTGAGAGATTTGTACGCCATTTTGGGACCATATTCGCTATGAGTTTACTATGTTTAGGTAGTTTTCACGCAATGACAGAGTTTTGGTTGCTGATGGAAAACTATATAAACTGAACGCTTTAGCGCTTGTAACTTGTTCGTGTTCACTTCTACTAGTGGACCAAAAATTCAAGTGAAGAGTAAATAAATAATACTGGACAATTTACACAGCATTATCTAGCCCCAAGCTAAGCAGAGCTTATGTTATGGGTACTAGATAACTGATATACTACATAATACAATATATTACATATATAGATATTTTTTATTATACATAGAAAACGACCAGAACACCCTGTCCAAATATCTGCAGATCGTACAAATATTTGTCCCGAGGCGGGAATCGAACCCGCAACCTCCTGCGTTGCAGGCGGACCTTCGCCCACCGCGCCACAGAGGTCGTCAATAACACCTTATTTCTTATATAAATCTTTATTGACAAAGAAAATAACAATCAAATAATATAAAGAAATTAAACTAGTATTTACAATCTTATATAACTACTATAAAGCTTATTTTGTAAGCCTAAAGAAATGAAATTATTGAAATCCGAAGACTAACGAAATAGAATTCAATGGTATACCATTACGATATACCGTGCAAGTACTAAATAAGTATTAAAACCTACTGAAGTTTGGCAGTCGCAGCGTAACAATTGAAAGGTCGATGCTGGTGAAAAAAACCTCTTCAACTTAGTTCGTGGATGTCGTAGGAATTGACTAAGGAAACCTATCAGAGGGAGGGCAGCAGCATCCTTCTGTATTAACACCTCTACTGCGATCGCCAAACCGCCTGCCATGCGTAATGTTTATAGCAAACCCCCCTGTTATGGTGCCTCCCATGTTCAGTAGTGGACGTGTTTTGTACTGCTATGTTTAGTAGAAGAGCTGACTTAAATCCTACTAATATTATAAATGTCAAAGTTTGTAAGTATGGATGTATGGATGTTTGTTCCTTTTTCACGCAAAAACTACTGAACTGATTGGGCTGAAATTTGGTATGGGTATAGTTTGGGACCTGGAATAACACATAGGCAATTTTTCCCGAAAAAAGGCCGGCGAAGTCGCTGGCAGCAGCTAGTAACAAATAAAGCTATATAGATACCATTTGGCCAAAAGCCGGCCGCTGGAGACTCTATGTGTCAAGGTTGTCTGGTAGAGATCGCTCGTGAGCGATAAGATTAGATTAATTGTCACATTTATTTTTTGTATCAAATTGTTTCTAAACTGTTTTGTTAAGTGTGCAATAAAGCATTTTCTATCTAGATAGATAGAAAATGCTTACCGCACACATAGATAGATATCTATGTGTGCGGTATAATAATATTTTTAGGATGATGTTGGGACTGCCGCGTTCCTGTAGTGCTTCAGGGATGTTGCAGAATATATGACGAATGGGTTTGCTGCCATTCTCCGTAAAAAGACCGCATCCAGCTATACTTGGTTATACTTGACAGCCAACCAACACCAACCAACACCATCCTACAAAGTATAGCTGGTAAAATCACCTCTCCCACGTGGCATTGTTTTGTACGAAGAGTGATCTAACTTTAAGAATTATTATGTGCCTAGTGTTAAGCAAAAGAACCCGTATTATAAGTTATCTCCGTTTATATGTACTAACAAATTATGGATCCATTTCTTGTCCATAATAAAAGAATTTTATTTTTAAAAGAGCCTGTTTTGGTTTCCCGTTTAGGTACATCATGTTAAATAAATCAATCTCTCATATGTTGAGTACCACCTTGGAAATCCTATAAGGACCACCTCGACAGACATGTAAATCGCTGACAATTTATCTCGTCGCGTCGTGACACTTAATTTTATGTTAAACAACTCAATGGGCGTCGAAGAAGAATGGAGCTGTTCTAGCGTAATTCTGAACGATATAGGTTTGGTACTTTCTTGCAGAATGGAATCAATAAATTTTATTGGTTCTACAGTATCACTGCTGAGCAGTGGACTGGCAAAGTAAAAGCTAAACAGTAAGTCAACACTGCTTAGGATGGCTTATTTTCTCAGTTCCCCCTTAAAATGCCCTTTAGGGGGGATAACTGGAACTAAACACAAAAAGTTTTCCTCTTGAAGATTGAGAGAGAAGGAAAAATTTAATCGGCAAAAAAACGATTCCAATTTTCGCGCTTCAAAATTCTGTGTCAACACACCAAAGCTTGCGGGCCAGAGACAAAACTGTACACTGTCAGTCAGCTGCCTACAATATTGAAACACTTATGTAGCTCCAATTTCGCCGTTGCAGTTGAACACGTGCAATATAATATAAACTCAGTTAAACGCTTTAAACGAGTTCAGCGCATTTTACTGACATAAAGTTGATCCGGAACAAACGCTACATCGAATTAAAGAGCTGTGATGTTACAAAATTATTGGTGTTACGAATTTATAGAGACATAGCTTCGTCTCTCTAAATCATCAATTATTAGCGCACCAAAGCAAAAAAGATGGCAAATTTCAAGTAAAAAAGGACAAAGTTATACCAAATCATATCATTTCTGAAGCAGTTTAGTTTTTTATTTATTGTTTATTTAATTAATATGGTTATTAAACCAAGAACATTAATTAAAAGAAAAAAAAAATTACATAAAACAGTCAATACATATAGAATAAATAATTAATAATAACGTTCACAAAATAAAAAAACATTTTCTCATTAATTTCCAGCTGTCAGCGAATAAATCAACATCGGGGCTGTCATTCAGGAGAGCGTTGAGAGCGTTGAGTACTCGAGGGATGGGTGACATGGACCAGTTATCTTACTGTTGCACTAAATTCACTATGGTTTCAATGTGCTATGAAATATTAAGGCTACTCGATTATATTTCAGTATCTTTATTACTGCATAGAGGGCTTGGGACGAATTTAGTGGCATTGTAAAATAAATTGCAGAGTCAGCAAATTCAGTTATTGCGAAGTTACATTGTGGTCCTTATCAGTGTAATGTACGCTAAGCTTTTAAGGTAATGTTTTTTATAAGGTTAAGGGACGAAAACGAGAAAAGTTTCCTATAGGTATGTACTTTGAATGGACCAAGACCTATTTCATGTTTAGATATCTAGTTGTATTCTAGTTGCATGTTCTTTTATAATTTTTATGTATAACCCTTAATATGTGGATAGCACATTATTAATAAAACTTTATTAAACTTATTATTTTAAGTATTAATAAGTATCAATTAAAGTATTAATAAGTATCAATTAAATAATCAATAAGTATTAATAATTATAAATTAAATTTGACATTATTTAAAGTATTTATACAGATATAATATTAGTGTAATGTAGTCTTTTATAATTCCTTAAATAATTAAATACTTTCTAGGGACTTCATTCGTTAGTTATTTCCGTTTTTTGAATGTATTTTGATAACAGGTCTAGATGAACGATAGCAATCGTCATATCGTCGAAACGAATTTTGACCAACTAATCGAGCTATTTTCAAGCGTTTTTTTATGCATGATAGACACCTTTATTCAAAAATCTGTTGCGTTGCAAACATCCTAAATATATTCAACATTATAAAAAATCAAAAATATTTCTGAATCAGTTGTTTATTCAAAATTAATCGGAAAATACGAAAAAATATCCAAAAATAGTGCTGACACCGAGTACACGCAAATAGCCACATGACAGCTTCGTATTTGATGGTAAGACGCGTTTTCTCACTCATAGCGCGCCCCATTTCATTTTACGTGAAACAACAACAATTCCGCATGGGCTGATCCGATTCCGTTTGGGAGAGGTTCGTAGCCTTCTTAAGGCACATCTTAAAGAGATATGAGTGAGAGACGAAATAGTGGACCGGTTTTGTATACAAATGTGACTTAGCATTAAAAATCTGTATAGGTCTATCATCGATCTACAGAGTCTCATCGATTATTCTATATCGAAAAAGAATCGTGGAACGATAAGAATATGGTAAAGGAATATTTTTGTATAAAGTTTTTTTTTAATTTTACAATAATGTCAACTATACTGAATATAAAACGTTTTAAGCGACCCTGGAATTTTATTCTATTCAGGTTTTTGTGGTTTGAATACAAAAACTAGACTAAAGCTTTTGTTGAAATAACAATGAGTCGACGAGATCACGCTCACACTTGCTACTTATATTCTACCCTGTTTTATCTAGGGGCCGCTTTTGAATAACTTCACCAAATAAATAAAAAACATGTACCTTCATTTTGACATAATAATTTTAATATAACATGAACGAAACGAAAAGTAAACTAAGCTAATTTTAATAAGGTTTATAATTTTCTTCCTCACGTGGTTCCTGGATGGTTATGTAACTTTGAAAAACTAATGGAAAAAATAAAACTTTCAAGCCCGCAGTTTCGCTTTGAGTTTTTACCTAGTATGCGAATAGAAACAGTTATTTTAAAAGCTATGTTTTAAAAATATTTCGGCAGTATGTATCGAAAAATACGTATGTAACTACGAACTTTGCTTTTGCCAATAACTGAGCCTAGCAAAAAAATACCTACCTAACATAGAATTCACGCGGCCCAAAAAATTCACATTGTTATGAAAATTGAAGATCTTATTTTATTCAATACCTTTTGGGGACAATTCTCTCCAATACATCTGAATTAGGCTGATTTTGCGAATTCTTATCTGTGGAATTCATGAAAAAACTTTTGCGGTGGATGATTTTGGGGCTTATTGTGAAGAGGAATAATAAAATTATGTTCTTGAAAATGGAATGGAATAATTTTGACTGATTATTGTGCTAGACTGGAACATTTGTTGTACCTAGAACCTCTTACTGTAAGTTGAGATATTTGGTCTCCAAATGAGGGGTCTATTAAAGGAAGTCTGCCTCAAACTGTGGCTTGCTGAGAGGCGTCTTAGCTGGTTGAGGTTTCCCAGTCAAAATTTGTCCAGTAGACCAGATCTAAAACACAACAAAACATAAAATCAAATTTTTTTGATAGCTTATTACATTTTGTCGTCTTTTTCGTACATAACTTGCAAAATGTTCCAGACCATAATGTAGCTAAAAGTTCTAAAGTCCTGAATTCCGAAAAACACTTCAACTTTGATGAAATAAAATCCGAGAACTGACAGTCGATTTACGTTTTCAACCAGCGAAGTCTCATTTGTACAGAAAACCGGTCCACTATTTCGTCTATCACTCATCATATCTCTTGTAATGACCAAATCACCCAAATTATTGGAAATTTGCGAGAACACATGGGAGTTTTTGGGAGGCGAGTGGGAACGCGAGTTGGGTTTTCGCAGTTTTCATTAATGGACTGTTTGCCCACCGTATCTCTTGTCGAAAACCCACACCTGCTGCACCAACTTAAAAAAAAAATTGTTTTGTTTTCTAAATTTTAAGAAAACTTACAGCATGGTTTAGTTATTTATGTACATAATAAATTCCGTGCCTGCACAGACCAGCGCATGTGTGCTGAAGGCAAAATATAGGTAGTTCCGCAGGTACCTTCATATTTCATAAATTATGCACAGTGCAAGTAAATGTCATTTTTTTATGTTATTTACTTTCACTGTGCATAATTTATTGTCCATAGACCTTCGTAACAGACATAAAAATAGACAGCGAAATTAAATAAAATAAACAACACAAAGCCAAAATTAAGAATTTCTTGATATGAAAAAAGTTCATCGTTGAGCAAGTGAATGCACTCCTTTCGTTTACAGTAAGTATTTTTCACTCGCAGTGGTTCACCTCCGAGAGTCTGTTATTACCATGCCTTCGGTGTAAATTAAGTAGAAAGTCACGTACGAACGTTTCGAATTGACGTGCCGGCAATGCCGATGACTTCTGCAGTTTTGGCCACTTTCAGCAATGGCCACGCGAACTTGAAACGGCAAATTATTCTTTTGATTTACGTTCTTTTACCTAAAAATACCAATTAAGTATCTTTTTGGCTGTAGAAGACAGAACTCGTGTGGAGATTATGGCAAAAGCATCCTTGGAGGCTCGTCCAGCAGTAGACTTACTGTGTTGAAGTGTCAGAACTCTAGACATGGGTAGCAAAGATACTAACGGATGTTTTCAGCTGAATCGAGTTGTAGGCCTGGAATATGTAACATCTACATTTTACCACGTCTTATGTGAGGAAGAAATATTCATCCATCTTAATAGAGAAGAATGAGGACCACCATCCAATCCTATCAATCCCCGAGTGCTTTAACAAACCATTAAAGTAGTTCGAATAAAAATAATTTCCATCCCCTTCTGCTACCATTAATTAAAAGTAGATTGTTTTACAAGGGACTAAACCATCCCATTATATACGAAGTTGTTATACTAGGATGACAAGACCGAGTTATAATGGGTGGTTTTGGCCCGAGAAAATAAAACAATTCAAAATTAGACAATGTTCAGAAATTTTATTAAAAATTAAATGCGCAGTTAGAGCAATTTTGAATGTTTAGTGATATGTTTTTCCCGGGCAGTTTTATTTCTGTTCTCTGTGATTGGGATGTGATAATATTTTGAGTTGATTGTTGTGGAGTAAAAGTTGGAGAGACTCGACTCATGCTTGAGTTTCCTGCATTATTAAGATCTGAGTGCGGCTTCAGCTGAGTTGACATATTCATCCAATCCCGCGATGTAGATGCTTGGGGTTCTGTAATGTTTGGTAGAATATTGATTCCTTCCGTAATCCGCTGCGTGACGTGATACTTGTTTTGTATAGAGTCCTCTATATAACCTTCAGCCACTTGATCGGACCTCCATCCACCGTGCCGTTTTAATGTCGTTATATTCGCACCAGAGTCCGCCAACAGAGTCGCGGATGTTCTGCGGAAACAATGGCCCGTGTAGAGTTCCGGATTTGGTAAATTTAGATAAGTGGCAATATCTTCAGGCATGTTACCAAATTTATTTTTGCCTATGACTTGCCTTGTGCATTTACCATTTTGATAATTTAGCAAAAATTTTCTCGTTGAAACATTAGTGGGACGTAACTCCTGATAGGCTTTAACTATATTAAAGTATTCTCCACTGATGACAAATTTACGCTCATTTTTTGTTTTCGTGTTCGGCAGACTCACTGCTTGTAGGTTTGTATCCGTTTCTACGTCTTCTAGCGTTATATTGGCAAGCTCTATTCCTCTGCATGCACTAAAAAAATAAGTGTGTTAATAATCGTGATAACCTAGGTACATAATTTAGGTATGTAGGTATCTATTTATTTAGTTTGAGTAGAGTACACAAGTAGGTTACCTTTGTTGCCAAGTATTGTTTATTTGGAGCGTTATTTAAAAATGTTTCGATTTCTTGTGTCGTCAAGACTTTAGATTTTTTTGCCTTGTATCCAGTGGACAATTTTTTCAGTAAAGCCGTTAAATTTACATATTTTTTAATATCGACGTCGTGGTTCGTTTGTAAGGTCATTCTTAACATTGAATATGTGCTCCAAAGAGTCGACGATTTGAATTTTTTCGATAATTCATCAAAATAAGTGAGAAAAACCCCTTCTGTAAAAGAATCCACACGTTTCTCATCTCTCTCTCCATTTCATAAAATTTTCGTAACTCTTTAAATATATTCCACGTGATTTTGTCGGCAACAGATTCATAATTATTTCTTTGCCCTTTTCTTCCATTTGCATATTAGCATCTTCACTATCACTTGATGACATTTTTCACGTTCACAATTTGGAAGTAAAAGTCAGGAAGTTAAACGTAAAAGCTGCGTAAAAGTTTGTGATTTGGAATGAAGAAAATTCTAGAGATTTGAGCGCCAATACCATCTTTTTTTTTTAATATCTATTTAATCCGCAACGAAACAATTCGCATTCTACCGTGAAGGGAAAAATCAACCTTCATAAAACATCACCTAAGACGGTTCTGTTTTCAAAAAAAAAGATTGATGGAGCACCATGAAGTCGAGTTTGTATGTAAGAGAACGAATGCTTTGTACGGGCTGATGATTTTAGACAAAAATTAAAAAGAAAAAATACTTTTTAGCTTGAGGTATTAAACTCGAGTTTTAGGCCCGCTAAGCTACACTTTTTGAGTAAGAGAAGTGAAAACTCTTTTAATCGAATCTTTGTGGTTTTATTCATAACGAAGAAGCCCAACTCATCGTACTGAATAACTTTATGGCTTCAAAGGTTTAGTTTTATGTTTGAAAAGCGCAGAAAATCGTTTTACGTTTTTGTGTTTGCATATTTTGACGATGAATTATGCTTTTGTTTGCGATTTTGTTTGTGAAGAATAAGAAAATGTTTTAAAATTCGCAGATTTTTTTTGATCTTATTATACCTACATAGGTCATGTTTACTTATGCATGGTGGGATATGGGGATTTATAAGCGGACGAAGTTTCCTATTTTGAAATTAAGGATGATGGTTAAAAATTGCCCTTTTTTCAAATCTAAATGATCAATAACACAACCAAATCAGAACGCGGATATAAAAAGCCGCCCGCGTCTTTGCTCGCGTTTTAGAGATTAATTCTATACATGGGAACTCATTTATGCGATAAAAAGTAGCCTTAGTTTCTTCTTCTTCAGTCTAACTAAACCATCGATGCAAAATTTTTAGCCAAATCCGTTCCGAAACTACTTAAAACTTACCTAATATTGAACATTTTTGTCGCCAACTGTACGTCGTGACACGTTGCAGATCGCACTCCTATAACATCCTGGCTACGTCCTGGTAATAAATGATGACTCCAGGAATGAGAATGTCAGTTATTTCACTTAAAATACTTCTAGCTCGCTACTTGCGCTTGCTTAGATTGAGTTTACTGCGAGATTTTCTTAGTAACTTCTAGATGGGAGGGAATTTTCTTTATGTGCTCTTCCTATGTGTACCTATGTGTCATCATCATCATCATCATCATCATCATCAGCCCATACACGTCCACTGCTGGACATAGGCCTCCCCAGTACGACGCCACAAATAGCGTTCCTGACCCGCCTCCATCCATAGACTCCCTGCGACCGCTACGATGTCGTCGGTCCATCGAGTGGATGGTCTCCCATGTAGGGGGGATTTGCCATAATCACCACGCTTGGCAGGCGGATTGGTGATCGCAGTGTTGGTGTTTAAAAATACTCACACGGAAGCTGCTGCCCTTCCTCTGCTAGGTTCCCTTAGTCGGCTCTTACGACATCCACGGGTTGAGTTGGAGGGGTCGATATTCATACGCCGCGGCCCCACGGCCCGTGTTTATACACACAACTATGTGTATTGAGGAATAAATTTAGTGTATGGTAGAGTTTCGGTAATAGAAACCTGGCGGTCGTCTACTCAGGTTCACAGAGCCACAAGACAACCGTGCCCTCTAATATTTACTAAAGTTAATATAACGGGATATTTACCATGATTTGAGTTTTGAGTTCTCCAATATTTCGGCACAGTTTCATGCGCCATGATCACGGAACAACTGAAGTCACTGCGAGTTAATTTTTATTGGTATCTACGCACTTTCTTTGTCTTTTGCTACGAATGTTAACATTACCACAGGTTTTTAACTATACTATTCATTTACTATATATTTTAGGCTCACTAATACTTTTAATTCCTTTATGCCATCCTATGTCTACCTCCCAACAACCAAGGTCTTTTCTAACTTGATCTTTAACTGTTGTGTACTGTAAGTAATGTACGTATAGTCAGTGTAGACACATTATATGGCCTCATATAATATGCCTACACGGTCTCTCCAATCTGTGACATTCGATGTAGAAACAAAAACTGTTTAACCTTGGTGTTCTCTGAAATGGAGCTTCCTGTATGAAATGTTCTGAGAAATTGTATGTCAAAAACGTCAACTCAATTTAAAGGAACATCGTAAATCATAAGCTTGCCAGTAGAATCTTAAAGGTGTAGGAGTGATTTTCTAACTTCTAGTTCTTTTTTCTAAATGCCTTAACATAATTTTATTATGTACGTATGGGATAAAAAATCCTTCAGTTCTTCTACTAAAGTAGACAAAAATTTAAGTTAACAGAAGATCAATAACACCTTATTCCTTATTTGATAATAATAACTTTTTATACTAGATATAAAATTTGACTTATCTGAGTGTTTATTTTTTTATATATACTTTTAATACCATTATGATTTCACATAAACATACAATTAAGTTTTTAGACAATAATACAAGAAAAATACGTAGCTATAAAAAAACAATTTTTGTATGCCTAAAGAAAAAAGTTATAAACAAAACAATGGCCGTGGGGCCGCGGAATAGAATATCGACCCCTCCAACTCAACCCGTGGATGTCGTAAGAGCCGACTAAGGGAACCTACCAGAGGAAGGGCAGCAGCTTCCGTCTGAGTATTTTTAAACACCAACACTGCGATCACCAATCCGCCTGCCAAGCGTGGTGATTATGGCAAATCCCCCCCTACATGGGAGACCATCCACTCGATGGACCGACGACGCCGTGGCAGTCGCAGGGAGTCGATGGATGGAGGCGGCTCAGGGCCGCTATTTGTGCCGTCGTACGGGGGAGGCCTATGTCCAGCAGTGGACGTGTATGGGCTGATGATGATGATGATGAAAGAAAAAAGTTATTGGAATCTGAAATCTTACATTATACGAATACGAAATGACACGAGCTGTATAAGGATTCGTGTTTTTTAACCCTGAGGGCCTACTCGGAAAAGCAAAATCGAAGTATTTGATTCGTTTTCAAGCAAACGGTAATTTTATGGAAGCGACATAAGAGTTGGTTTTGTACGAAAACGAATCAGAAACTTTTATTTAGCTTTTCCGAGTAGGCCTGCTGAGTTACTCGCGCCTAAAAACTTACGTAAATAATCGGGAGGGGTGCTTTAAACGCCGGTTTTAGAATTAGAAATAAGTTCCAAATACTGCGTGTAGTTAGTAAATCAGTCTATTTATAATAATCTTTTGACTTAACTATTCATTAACAAACAAGTTTAGAAACTATAGTGGCATACACATTTTCATAAATCAACACATTACAGGAACTAATTTTCTACATTTGTATTTGTATTTATTTATTTCCACCGTAGGTACACATGTTACACTTGATGTCGTTTATTCTATCTATATTATAATATTCACACAAACTTTTCACATAGGAAACACCATAAGGGATTGTACAAAGAAAAACAGACAACACAAGACATTGCATTTCATGTAAGAATAACTTGGTCACCGCATAATGTGGGAGACCGTCCTTTCGATGGACCGACGACAGCGCGTAGCGGTCGCAAGGTGTCGGTGGATGGAGGCGGCTCAGGACCGCTATTTGTGCCGTCGCGTCGTATGGGGGAGGCCTATCTCCAGCAGTGGACGTGTATGGGCTGATATGATGATAATGTGGACGAACATAAAGGTGAAGAAATTTTGGAGGAGGCCAAATTGGACGTTTACACGATTGGACGTTTCGGGTTAAGGCAAGGATTACCACAGGTTAGAGCAAACGTTTAAGCATAATGCGTAAAACATTCAAGAACATTACTTATAGGTAGACATTCTTAATGCTCCGGAACAGTCGCGTATGTAGAACATTAACGGATAACGACTCAGAAACTTGCTAGTAATGTTCATAATAATCTGTGAGATATTGTTCATTTCGGAGGACGTAAACGCTTTGTGTAACGCAATTTCTTAAGTCTGTGCGTATTGGGTAAAGTAGCTAGCGTTCACCCGCGGTCTCATTCGCGCTTTTCCGGGATAAAAAGTAGCGTTTTGTATTCTGGGGCCCTATAAGGTCCGTTTATATCTACCGAGATGGAGCGTTTCAGACACGTGCCGTGGCAGACCGAACCGACACCGTCCATTGATTTATATGTGTACGTACTAGATTTGCCGATGCAAACACTTTTCTTTGACTGAACTGAACTGCAATCAATACACTTTACGTTAGTGTGGCTTCGACATTCACGTAGCTTGGGTTGCGTGCGCGGCTCCATAGCCGCACGAATAATACGAAAATCCACCTTAATCGTTTCACAATGACAAGATTTTAATCGTTTCAATCACAGAATGACATATTATTTTGTTGGCATTCTACCTTAAATGAAAGAAACTACAGATGGAGGGAGGCGCGTAAAAAGTGTCAAGGTGGAAACCATTCTATCAATTTCTCCGTGCAAATAGACCCGCACGCACTATTTAGACATTTTTTCATCTAAGATAGTATTGGTTAGCAAAATTGGGGCCCTGTTTTTTAAAATATAGATATTAAATTTATTTCGCAACGTTTTCAACGAAAATTGAAATGAAATCCCTGCCACAGAAAATCCCTTCCTACAAAATTACATGTTTTTTCGACTTATTGACCCTGAAAATTTCGCCTTATGTGGAAACAGGACTCTAATGAAAGTAGTAAAATTCCGAGTCTAAATTTCATTGCAAATACGCCCTGTCCCTAACCCATGGATTCCAAGCTAAACCACTATGGTGGGTGGGTAAGTAGTAATGTGCATTTATGAATTTTTTTCAACCTTACCGAGCTCTACGCTTCACAAGCGCTATGACTTACCCCAATAATTAAAATTAGTGAAAATGACGTTACTTCTATTGGGTTTCAGATAAAAACTATCAGAAGCAAAGAGAGGTGTACACTTTCACCTGGTGTCTAGAATTAATGGGGTAGGTATAAAATAATGGAGTAACAATAGCTGTACACTATACAAACTCGATGTAGAATGTTTGTAAACAAACCACCCATACTTAACCTAAAATTCACTCAATTTCCGTGCTTTTTTATACGTAATTTACATTACTACTTGCTTTTGCTACTTGAGATCCTTCCTTCAATAAAAATTGCTTACAATTATATCTGAAACTTGATGCCAAGCAAGTGATTTTTAGTTATTTGTGACATGGTTTACTAACTTTCTACATCGAGTTTAGTGCAAATATGTATGTCAAAGTGTAAGTCAAAGGGCCGTGAATAAATAAATACGTTGTCAGACCAAATTCTAAATTATGTCTTTGTCAATTAATTTATGAATATGATTGATTATGTGTGTGTTTGATGTTGATTATGTTGTATATTTGTGTTTTTTTTTGCAAATTATGGTTGCCCTTCTTAATCATCTTCAAGGTTAATCTAAATCATCATCAGCCCGTATACTTCCACTGCTGAACATAGGCTTCCCCCAAACGACGTCACAAATAGCGAACCAGAGCCGCCTCCATCTAACGACTCCCTGCGACCGCTACCATGTCGTCGGTCCAGCGAGTCTATAAATCTGAATTGCTATGTGCAAAATGACCATATGCTCACTAGCGAAAATCGAATTCTAAGACTCCGGTAGCTATAATAGTCTAACGCACGACGCGAAATTTCAGTTAAAATCACACCACATAATTTCACCCAACAATAGACTAGACAGACTTTCACAGTTCCAGAATAACAATTGAACAAAAGCAAGTATAAAGATTTATCAAAACTCGTAAACTCGAGATTAAGCCAGGCAGCAGTAATATGAAGGCAAATTTTATTTGCACTGTATAGCGATACTAATACCATTTAGTTATTGGACGTTTCATTTACTGGAGTCGCATTTAAACCACTCCAATCCAAAAACCAATTCAAAAAGATTGGTAGGAATGCCCAAGTACTTTGCCCGTACGGCAGAGGGACGTCGTCGTTTATAGGATTTGTAAAATCAAGATACTCTTCAATGTTGGATGCTTTCTTGAATCAAAGGACTTGTCTTAGATTCATCCTCACTGAATTTGCTTCTGGCATTACATCATCGCTACAGCACCAAAATGCCAATACTCGTAATCGTTCGATATTTTTTACAGTGACATTATAAAACAGCAGACAACGCACGGTATACAAGGTTGTGGCAGCCTAGCCACACCTTGTTTACGCCTTGCTGCTTACCGCAAGCAAGCTTCAAGCACACGCGCGCTGTAGCCTGATGGACCATTCGTTTGAAGCAAGTGGTTCGATTAAGTTCTTTGTCGATCGTGGATAGCGAGCTCGCTGTTAGCTGTCACTGCGTGGACAGCAGGGTTTGGGGCGGGAGGAATGAGGAAGCTGGGCGATGCTTTATGTGTCCCACATACCACCAAAAAATCGAATATAACGGCGATGATGTCGCTGAATCGGAAGAAACTTCAGAATTCATTTTCTTAATTTTTATTACTTTTTACTATTTACGCTCTGTAAATATCATAGAGCTACCTATTTCAAGATACTTAATACCTTGTCAATGATTTCACGTAGAATTTTCGCCTTCCAGTGCTCAAAGCTCCTTTGACACAGCTTACCTGTGAAATTGGTGCAATTCCAAGAGATTGCGCTCTGCAATCTGCTAACTAGGCTAAACTGAATAATGAAGCATACAGAATGCACACACAAAGCCGTTTTATCATTCTGTGATAGCACTTCTGTGATTTCATCCAAATCACAGCTGCTAATGCGAAAGTTTGTGAAATTGGAGATCCGTCTTTGTTATAGTCCAGAGCCTGCAATCAGTGAATAACGGCGAAAAACCTATTTCATATTATTTTTCTTGCAATTATTATGTATGTATATTTGTAGGTCTTAGGCACTTTGCAGACAGAGCAAGTTTAGTTGAAGAAACTTTAAATTTTTTTAAACTGCTTTTAGTTGCAAGTTGCCTGTTGCCGCAATAGTTGCTCTGCCAGAAGAAAAGAGACACAATAGGACCCAGCAGTGCGTCTCAAAAGGTACTGAGAGTGGGAGTGGACCAGGGTTTTCGAAAGTGTTCTATTTAGGTATTAGCAGATTAAATTCATTAACATAGTTTGTAGCCAAAGTAGCAAGGATCATCATTGATCATAGTTATTTTCCGTCATAGACTAGTGGTGACTCATTTTACGAAATGTTTTTAGTCGGTGCGATGTCAAAATGGGATGGGCATAACTCGTGCCACTTCCCGAGGCAAAACTCTGATATGTTATGTATGAAGGAAACATATTGCTTTTCAAAATAATTTATTATAATTGTAGCTACTGGGTACTCTTCAATACACATATTTAACACCATTTCATGGACATCAAAGGAAAATATGCCATTATAGTCCAAATGTTTAATAGTTCCTGAGAAAAACTAAGACACCTGCTCTTGAACTGATCAAAGCATCGCCTTGTAAATTATTCTAAGTTTTGAGACAAAAATATGTATAAATTAAATTTTTATTTATCCACATATGAACTCTGTTTAGTTAATTATCAGCTCTCTCTCTGCGAATAAACATTATACTTAAAAATAAAATAAACTAAAATGTCGCCAAAACTAAACTAATTTGAAAACACTAAAAATGTCGCCATCCCTTTCATTCAATTATAGTCTTAACATCCACGAAGGATGGTTCATGTAGCGTTCGTTTTTCGGCACTGAGGTGTTACGAACTTGCGGTTTCGTATGCGGCCGAGGGGATTTGGAAGGCCTATACAGGAACGAAAATGCGGCCGCAATATCGGCACCCCTGCGCCCCAGTGGATAGTCTGCGGCAGCCGCTGCAGCCCGTTGGTGCCTCAGTGCACGCTTGTCATTTAGCTTTTGGAACCACGCTTCGTCATGAGCAGCAACTCCTCCGCTTACATTTTCGCCACCGATGATGGCGGTCCTCCGATTTCTCTTCCCAATTTGATTAAAATAAAAAGGATGCCATAATTTTTAGTGCCGTTAATCAGCATTAACATATCAATGGTTTCAAATTTTCAATAATTTAGGCAATAACAGATAACTTAGGAGCCTCTGGCTCTTTCTTTCCTTCTTCAACATCTCTATCTGCGTCCTTCTCACTCTTGGCATCCATGGGTTGCTCGACAATCAAGCATTCAACGTATGGAGGGGGTTTTTCGATGACCTCTGTTACTTGGTTCAGTTGGTTTTCGACTTGCACAAGCACCGCGTATCTTTTGACTACCATCAGAAGGTAAAATGCGATCACTGAAAATAAAGAAAAACTTTTAATAACAGTGTAGGTTTTAAACCCATTGGTAGAATTCGTTGTATGAAACCGTTTCGACCTCTCACTATATTTTCCTTGTCTGAGTTTCCCATTGTGCAATTGATGGACTTTGATCCATCATTGATGATGATGAATAATGGAGAATAGACAATTCACACAGCATGTTAAGCAGAGCATGGGTTGGTACTAGATAACTGATATACTAATTAATACAATATTACTACCTACATAGATACTAGTACATATATATTTTGTTATTATATGTGCAGATCATACAAAGATTTGTCCCAACTCTCCCAAGGCAAGAATCGAACCCGCAACCTGATGTGTAGCCTTCGGACCTTCGCCACCTGGGCCACGGAGGGGTTGAACTCAAGTTAACATTTTTTTCCGGCGCAACAGCATCTTTAAACTTCACAGGGGCGTCGTCGGCACTTTATGTGTTAAATATTCCTGTGCATATTTTATTCGAATCGTTATGTTCTGTTCGTCCTACCATCACAATTCTAAAAAATGTGCGGTGGTCTTAACCACTTTTAGACAGGAAATACTAATTTGCTAATCCTACTAATATTATAAACAAGTGAAAGTCCTCTTTCATGCAAAAACGACTGACCTGATTAGGTTTAAATTTGGTATAGTTCGGGACCTGGAATAACATATAGGCAATTTTTTATCCCGATAAAACGCAGGCGGAGGTGCGGGCAGCAGCTAGATGATAAATAGTTAAGTAAAATAATTACCTATATCCAAAAACTTGAGCAGACAGAACGTCTGGAAGTTCATAATCCCGTCAAACTTGGGAGGGTAGTAGCCAATATACAGGACTTGTATTAGCAGCTTCACTATGAACAGCTTTATCAACAGGGCCATCGACTTGTGGTCATTCTGAAAGAAGAGAAAAACTATTACGGTTATTTTTCAGAATCTAGACTAGATTTATTTGATTTCGTCGCTATATCATAACATAACTCATGAACGTTGTGTTTGCTTGACGGACCCAGCATTAATCAATTGATCCATCATATATTCTTACTTTATGCCTCTACCCAAACTCTCAGTGTTCGCCAACTCTACATTCAGCGAGTAATCGTAGCGCAGCATAAATCTCTACGCTCCCATCCCCCTAACAATCCCCTGACCTCTAGCCGGCTGTATGTTTGAGTAGAAGTTCCCGAAGTCAAATCCAAATTCGCCAATTGTTTTAAATAGTTATCTTTTCCTTTTATTTGCCGCTGTGCAACCAAGAATTGTGAACTGTCATCCTCGCTCTACGGTGTCAAAGAAAAAATATTCACCTTAGACCATGAGAGAACGGAAAACCTATTGTTAATTCTAGCCTGAACTAAATTTATTGTTTGTCACAATAAAATTAAGAATAGAATAGAATAGAAATACTCTTTATTGCATACCAAGATAGAATAACAAAACAGGAAAACTCAAACACAGACATAGTTGCACAATGGTCAGCCGTATCGCTAATAGCAATTTCTTCCAGGCATCCTTTGGATGGACACGTAATTATTGTACAGGTATAGACGGTGGCGTATTAGAGACTAATGTTTAATATACAAAAAATACATAAACAATTACTGATATATAAAAGTAAATAAATATCTACTAAGTTTAAAGAGTTTACATATATGCATGTGAAAAATATTTACTATTTGAAATCGAAGTAAGAAAGTGTTCATAGACCATTTGTTTAAATATAGGGAGAGATTTAGCTTGTCCTTTTGGGGTAGGTAAGGGATTCCATAGTTATTAAGTTTATTTCATCCCAAATCCTAGTGTATGCATTGCAAATACCTGCATGGCCCTCCATCTGCACTTTTTGATTCCTTGACAACAGTTCCCACTCTTATCTCACGCCCGGCACGATACACTGACTTTCACTCACTCTCTTCCGTGACGTTTTGTATTTTGCAAGACAAGGCTGTGTTTTCTAAACCTTTGTGAAACATCGTCGGCCACATCGTCACTGGGTGAGATGGGGGGTCAAACGAAGGTGTGTTCATGATAAAAAAAAAACAAAAAAATAGATCTGGGCGTCTGGTCGAAGCGACACGTGACCTGAGAGCTGGTGAGTTTCTGGCGTTGCGCATTAGCATTGCCATACAGCGGAGCAATGCAGCCAGCGTCTAAGGCACGCTTCTTATTGATATGGAGCAGTTGAGCTACCTGTAGGGTGCTTGTAGTCTGCAGTTAGTCCAATTGTTTCAATTGTAAATACTAGTGCTAATTTTTTTCTATTATTTCATTGTAATTTTATTTGTTAATAAAGTCTTACGTTTGTATAGGATAAGTCTGTTTATTTTAAAATGTCATAACGAGAACAAAGGGTATTTGCCCTGCAGTGCGTCACTACTCATTACATTACGCATAAAAAAATTATAACGTAAAATGTGTCAATGGTAACGGTGGCGCAGGGGTGCTAGGAAGAACAAAGTGTTTTTGCCCTGCAGTGCGTTATTACTCATTTCATCATCAGCCCGTACACGTCCACTGCTGAACATAGGCCTCCCCCAAACGACGCCACGAATAGCGGTCCTGAGCCGCCTCTATCCAACGACTCATTACTCATTACGGATAAAAAATTATAACGTAAAATGTGTCAATGGTAACGGTGGGGCAGGGTGCTAGAAATCTCCGGCAGAGATTGTGCGACCAATCTAAATATGGAGGAGGCTCAGGACCGCTATTTGGGCGTCGTCGTATGGGGGAGGCCTATGTTCAGCAGCGGACGAGTATGTGCTGATATGATGATAATGAAAATGTGTCAATTGACAACATTGACAATCAAACTTACTGTCTTAATAGCTCGAATGTATTCAACCAAGAATTTCACCCAGATAAGGTTAATAGTCAGATTGAGTAAATCTGTGATATACACATGCAGCATCCCAGGATAACATCTCGCGATGTTGCGCACGGACACGTGTTCAACATACGTGTTGTACTGTGGGCTGATGATTTGAGGGTACGGGTAGAAGCCGTGGGTGCCCATCATGAGAACGAGCAGTACAGGTTCTAGGAATTGGAATCTTGAGACGGCTTCCAGCTGGAAAAGAAAATTGCAACGGTTAGAGAATAGTGAGGTTGTAACACAAAGTGCCTATAACTATAGAGAGGATAAAATTTAACCGACTACAAAAAATAGATGGATATTTTGTATTTATTTATTAAAAAAAACCTATTCGAGGTTTTGCATTTTAACACTCTAAACCCGTCAGGATTTGCGCAGAATTTTACATTCCTCATGTTAGATACAATTAGGATGTGTACGTTTCTATACGTGTAGAAAAATATTGAGTAAAAATAGTAAAAGCATTACTGTGCCTATTACTGTTACAACGATAACATTTTCCTCGTATGGTTAACGACAAGGCTATCAGTTAGGCATTTGGTAACCCATTAGGGTATAAATAAACGTATAAACAAGTACCGAATGATGATATTCTATGACTTTTAGAACAAGTCAATGACTAATTGATTTCGTAAGGCATTTTAGTTTTATTTAAAACTTAACTTATACTGTACCAACCAATATACATAGTTAAATCTATAAGAAACGAATAAGTTATTGCAACTTATTTGCAAAGAATTTGTAGGTACGGCTTTCGCAAGTACTTATTAAGTCCTTGCATATTTGTCAACAAATTACTTTTGTCATTCAATGAGTTAAATTCACCAAAAATCGTACAGAGACAATCCGTGTTCGTCCCACTGGCTCCGGCCGAAACTCGGAAAATCAAATTCAGTGGCATAGATTTTCAGTGGTGATTTCATTCCGCTTTCGTCCTACTTTTCAAAGGTAGGCTTTAGTACTGTCAGCCACAAACTTTTCGTGTGAGAAGCGACCCCACTTATTTGTTTAAGTCGTAACTAAGATGGTATTGCACTATTACGATCCTTTGTTGGCGTCTGCCGGAATGTACGACTTTATGAACGCCTAGTATTCCTCGGCGCCTTCACCCTCGCCTCTGCGGAGTCCATGCCGAACTCTTCCTAGCCTTTTTCCTTATCCTCGCCCATGTACCAGTGCACGAAGGTGCGCTTGGCGTACATTAGGTCGAATTTTTGGTCCAGGCGCGCCCATTCCAAGGCGATGACGATCGTGTTGATGAACGTAACACGATAGATAATAGATAATACTTCATCATATCAGCCCATACACGTCCACTGCTGGACATAGACCTCCCCCATACGACGCCAAAAGTAGCTGTCAAAAGGAAGCTGCTGCCCTTCCTCTGGTAGGTTCCCTTAGTCGGCTCTTACGACATCCACGGGCTGAGTTGGAGGGGTCGATATTTCGTACACCGCTGCCCCACGGCACGGCATATAATACTTACATCATCAATATCAGCATCGCATTGGAACCCGCTGGTGATATAACCGATTGTTAAAACGTGGCAGCAAATATCCACGAGAGCTGACACCTGAAACAGAAGACAAGTTCTTGGAACAAGTTGCTTATTGTTACACGATGCGAGACGGTTTCGTGTGACTTTAAATGATGGGTTGGTATGTTTGTTTGTTATTGTAGGTGGTCTAAGTTCCTGTTATAAACGGAGAAATAGCTGTTCCCCGCGGTTTCACCCGTGTTGAATTCGAATTTCGCATTTCTAACCGAACAAAAAGATCTTTTTTCCTTTCCTTTTTTGCTTTTTACTGGTTTTTAGAAAAAGGTCTTGGTCAGAAATAATGTGGCGTGTTTTTAAAAACGATAAATCGATTTCAAATTCCCTTACTTTTACACTTATTTTAAGTTTTGCGGGATAAATACTGATCCCCTGGGTATACAAATTTTATGGGACCCCTTCGGGATCATTTTCTATACAATAGTGAAAGAATTTTGAAAATCGGTCCATAATTGGTGGAGTAACATACATACAAAAAAAACATACAGGCAAATTGATAACCTCCTCTTTCGAAGTCGGTTAAAAACAACCTTCATTTGCACACAGGCTGCTGAATAAGTCAGTTTCTGCTATCATCATCGGTGCGAATGTCGAGTTTTCACCTTGAGGTGCAGTGCAGGCGCGAAACATGACTGTACCTATTATTGAAAAAAAATTACCTTTTCACGTTTGACTCCCATTTTATTCGGTTTCATTTGTGGTTTTATTTATTGGCATATGTGGTAATATAAAATTATCTAAAAGGACCTACTTTTTATCATGTATTCCAATAATAAATAAATATATTACCTGCATTACACAACATCATCCATGCTAAGCAGTGCTTGTGTTATGGGTACTAGATGACTGATATACATATATTAAATAGATATTTTTTATTATACATAGCAAATACCCAGAACACCCGAAACAAATATTTTTTAATAATAATAATAAATATTCGTCAAGCCACCGTCTGCCGCTTGTAACAGTATTGAGAGTATGTTTATGGCAGGCGTCCATAGTCTCCCCCATAGCCCAATTACCCAGTCCATCCATTCACCACAATAACATGGCTTTTTTTGTTATTTTCATTTTCCTTTGCAATAGTCTCCACACCTGGCGGATATCATCTTCGGGGGTATCATATTGTGCAACCAAGGATGATAGCCTTTAGATTAATTCTCATAAAGGGCCTCTGTGCTGTTGGTTTCGGCTCCACGCATGCCTCCCAAAGGACCGGGTCACTATATGGCCCGTGATCATGGAAATGAGAAACAGAGTAATAATAATAATAGAAGTTGGATCAAGGGTCAGATTTAAAAGGCGGTGCTCCTGGACTGCGCGTATCGTCAGGAAGTTCCTCTCTCTGCAGCCCTAGTCACCGGCCGCTTGAGCCTAGCTTCGCGGCTGGTGATCCACCGTTTTGGTATATTTTTTACTGTGGATTAGTTTTATATGTATTATTTTCCGTACAGTTTAACTGTAATATTTTTAGCGAGATTTAAAATAAATGAAGTGGAATAATACATACAATGAAATCGATTAAAATGGGAGTCAATCGTGAGAAGGTAGGCAAGGCGTCTACGCTTGATATAGAATTTCATAAAATATAAATTTCAATGATACCGACTATAGTCGGTATATAAATCCGGGTAGGAACCACCGTCAACGTTGCTATATTGTTTTTGCATGCCACGTCGCAAGCAGAGTTTTTATAACATACCTAGGTACCTAAATCAAGCAAAAACTTACCAAATGTACGATTCCAATTACACGGCATAGTGTCCGCAACTTCACCCCACAAAACAAATCATTTATTTGAAATAACATAATGATTTATTCTACAAAAACAAAACACACTTTCAAAACACTGATAGGCACGCTCCTGCGCACTTTTTTACTGCTATCGTTTAAGGAAAACTACAAACTGTCAGATAATATACCTTACTCTTTCTATAGGCTTTTAAATAATAGTAAATGGTTTTCTCGCTCTAAATTAGTTCCTAATTTAAACTGGACAGCAAAAGAGTTTACGCTGCAATGAGGCAGGCGACTGCGCAGGGTTTGAATGTGTGTGTGTATGTGGATTGTGTTTCTCTAGTTTATATGTGTGAGTTACGAGTCGCGTTCTGCTGTGGGGGAAGCGACGAGCTGAGCGAGCAACGAAGATTCATTCTTTATTTTCTGGGTAGATACGCAAATCTTGTTAGAAAAACTTTGGAAAAAAAAAACTTAGAATTAAGTACCTATTAAATTGCATGCAGTCTGGTCGAGTCCATTTCTCCATCGTTACGCTTCATCTACTAGCTAAATACATTGAAAATAAATGATATCAGCTGAATGTTGAAATAAACATATCAATTAGTGCAAAATGGACGCTCTTCTTAATACGAACGACAAAAATTTATTCAATTGTCTGAATAAATAATTTAATTGTTGTTAAATTGTGATCTCTTCGAGTGCCCAGTAAGTTCCCTTCAACGATTTTTTTGAGAGTACAGTCAGCACCGAAAATCGCTGAACACGAATTGATTTTAATATAACCTGAACGGCATTACATTCCATATATAACTGATGGTAAAACAGAACAAAATATTCCAATCATGATAACATTTCAAAGTTCGCTAACCACTCTTATTCCATAATTACCTGAACACCATAATTCCATAAGTTGCTAAACACGCTAACTTGTTTTGGAAATTTGGATTCTTCCATATAATTTTTTTCTATTATACATGGTAACGTTCAGGGATCAAAGCCTCCCCAGAGTCTCTAAATTCACCCCTTCGTTCGTGGACCGATCGGGCGTCTCGACACTTGACGGCTGGGCCGACATGGAGGACCGATGAGTCCGTTTAACCCCTCCAGGGTAAAAACGCTCCGCTCATGCTTTCAGTTGTTACCTTATTATGCATCATAGAATTCAATACGCACATACACATAAGAACGATTGAGACGCAATGCCTACTTGACTTGTTTTGTTACACACATGTAGTGTAGTAGTTTTAATGTGTATGTGTGTGTGATGTTTGTTATTATGGAGCTACAGAGCGATAACCTAACGCCACTGAGCAATGGGGAAAAGAATTACAGCTGCGGGTTACGACTTTTATGGTGGACACTTAATTTTTTAAGTACAGATTTGTAGTTCATTTTTTATTTTCTAGGCTCTGTCAAGTTTATTTTTATTTCTGAGTCAATCACCCGAGCCGAAAGATTTAACTATAATTACGATATTACAGGACATAAATAAACTAGGTAAGTACTCTTCGACTACGGATTTGTTTTTTACTTAATGATGAATGTTCAGACATAGGTACGTATTCTGGCAGCTCGATAAATATCGAAACTCTTGTTAGTTGCAATATTTTTCGAGCCGATAGATTCGTATCACTATTCTATGACATATTGCATTCTTTCATTCGGTCAAACAAAATAAAATGGATGGAGTACAGTTGAGATGTTTCTTGCATAAAATTTATTAAAAGTAAAAATAAATTTCCTAGATCCGCCAAAAGCAGAGAATTTATTAATAACAAGCAGTAGCGAGGCTTCACCCCGTTGAATTAAAAAAATTGTGTGGAACCCAATTTTTTTAGTTATTGTCCTATTCCGGACGCATACAAATCCAACGAATCAAATATCATTCAAATCGGTTCTTGCGTTATAAGTGGTGTAACTAACACGACTTTGTTTCTTTATAGATAGATAAAAAGGTAGAATGTTCAAATACAAGCAGCAAACTAACACGACTGTGTTTTTTAACCGACTTCAAAAGAAGGAGGTTGTCAATTCGTCTGTATGTTTTTTTGTATATATGTTACGCGATATCTCCGCTAATTATGGACCGATTTTGAAAATTCTTTCATTATTGTATAAAAAACGTTCCCGAAGGGGTACCATAAAATTTGTATCCCTAGGGGATTAGTATTTATTACGCAATACTTAAAATAAGTGTAAAAGTAAGGGAATTTGAAGTTTCGTTTTTTAAAACACCCCATATTATTGTTATATGTAGGTAGATTGTTCAATTACAAGCAGCATTCCGATCATTCGTGGACTCTCTAACAAGTATGTGTGTACGACTAACAGCTGATTAATGCATTTCATTTATCGAAATGCATACATCATTTTCATCTTTTTTTTTATCACGTGCATCTAGTGAGTTTCTAGTCCGGGAGACTATTATCGAGTAGGTCTTGTTAGCTTTAGGTAGCACCATAGTAAAATTGTATGAAGAGTTCTTCGGATAAGCTCGTGTCTTTTTTCTCGGACATTTGAATGAGGAAGTCTTACCTATACCTATGTATGTACGTATATGTGTTTGTTTTGCGTTGCCTTTTATATTGTAACTAGCTGCTGCCCGCGCCTTCGCTTGCGTTTTATCGGGATATAAAATAGCCTATATGCTATTCCAGGTCCCAAATTATACCCATACTAAATTTCAGCCTAATCGGTTCAGTAATTTTTGCGTGAAATAGTAACAAATATCCATACATCCATCCATACAAAGTTTGACATTTATAATATTTTATAGTAGGATAGAATGATGTGTTTTAACTGACTTCAAAAAAGGAGGAGGTTCTCAATTCGTCTGTATGTTTTTTTTTCTTTTTAATAGTATGTAAGTATGTTACGCAATATTTCTACCAATTATGTACCGATTTTGGAAATTCTTTAACTTAAATGATCCTGAGGTGATCTCTTAAAAGTGTATCCTTAGGGGAATAGTAATTATCCCGCAAAATTTAAAAATTGTGTAAACGTAAGGGATTCGAAGTAGATTTTCAGGTTTTTTAAAACAATCAAATTAATGTTGACATAATATTTATCTTTGACTAGCGACCCGCCCCGACTTCGCACGGGTGCAATGCTGATACTAAATTATACATATAAACGTTCCTCTTGAATCACTCTATCTATTTAAAAAAACCGCATCAATATCCGTTGCGTAGTTTTAAAGAAAGCTAAGCTTACGTTGGGACAAACAGACAGACAGCGGGAAGCGACAATAGGGAAAAGTTTACTTCTATCTAAGGGAAGACACGTATGTATCTATATTACTCGTATGTGTCTATGTGTCTGTGAAGCTTTTTGATGTTTTTTACATTCATAAGTAAGTACCTACCCATTATTATTATTTGCCTAGCGCGGTTTCACCAGCGTTAAATTCGAATTTCACATTTCAAGGGGATAAAAGGGTATTTATCTATAAATCTTCGATATTTTACCAGTGCAAAAAGTTGCGTATGTTACTCTCCATGCTTTTAACTAACTCTATGCCAAAAGTCAAGTCGATCGGTTGCTTAGTTAGGGCGTGAAGAAAGGACAAACAAACACACTTTCGCATTTATGATATTAGTTAGGATTAGACCAGTTATGGTGCCTGCCACAGGATAAAAGGTATATACCCTAAACCAGTTCCTAGTACCTACGTATAGAGCATAATTCCAAGTCACAAGCATAAAATGATTCAATTATTAGGAACTACTATTGTTACAAACCTTATCGTGTTATGACTAGCCGGCGGCGCATTGAATTGCATGAACATGAGCACTGTAAAAGATTTTTTTAATGGCTGCTACATTTTTCAACCGGCTTCGAAAAAAGGAAGAGAATAAATAATAAAATAAATTAAAATAAATAATGTTGGACAACTCACACAGCATCATCTAGCCCCAAGCTAAGCAGAACTTGTGTTATGGGTACTAGATAACTGATATACTTAATAGCACGTACGAGTAAAATATTCTCGTCAATATATTATCATATCGTCAATACGCCTAAATAAAAAAAAAAAAAAATAGTTTCAGGCGTTACTTTGCGGAAATCCATTGCACAATATTAGAATGAAAAAATATTTAGTAACAATTCCGCGTATAACCTTCTCTGATAGTATTCATCAAAGTAAGTTGTCTACTAGTTTCGTCTCTCCACGAGACATCTTCAGGACACAATACTCGACCTTGACATTGTGATTGGTCAGCACAGCAACACAGACAGAGTCCCGCCAGTGATCTTGGCGCGCGGAGCCCGGAGAGGCAACATCACTGGCGGGACTCTGTCTGTGTTGCTGCATTTGCAGATCGTACAAACATTTGTCCCAAGGCGTGAATCCATGGTCGGCTGTATGTTTTTTTTTGTTCATAGTGTTCTCCGATTTTAATAATTATTTCGCTGTTGTACAGAGAGTGATCCCGAGGTGATCCCATAAAATTTTTAATACAAAGCCACTTTTCAAAATTTGGCCAGCTGTGATGGATTAGTTTAGTTTGAAACCACAATTTGAAAGCTCATAACGACATCACTGTTGGATCAACTTTGAACTGCATTAAAATTAAATAATAAATTTGACACGACACATTACAATTACCTAGAGGGCAATTTTGGCAATATATGTATCTACTCGATAAATATGGCAACTGTCAAAATATCGAATGATAAACAAGCGTATTCTGGAAAATCTGCAATTCGATATTTATCGAGGGTTTTTCTTTGATGAGTTGCTCGATATGTCGCAAGAGAATGCAGTTTGTGCCGGCACTCGATATTTATCACATGATATTTTTATCCCGTGACAATAAGTATCACTCGATAAAGTAGCACGTGATACGTAGAATTGGCCCCCAGAACATTTAACGAAAAAACTGAACTACTATACGAATTCCGTAATTACGTAATAGCTAACCGATTATGCACTGGTTGCAAATGCAAACAAAAATAGATAGAAAAATCTTTATTGCACACTTATTGGTAAGAAACAGAAATACAAAAAAAAAAAAACTTTATATAAAACTAAGTTACAAGTGGCGGTCTTATCGCTCGAGAGCGATCTATACCAGACATTCGTGGATGGATAGGATTCTTGGATAGTACTAGAGGATCTGTGTGCTAATATAGGTTTAATAAATAAAAATACTCATAATAAATATTATGCCTAAAATAAACTATAAATGTATATAATATAATATATATTATTTTATATAGGTACATATGATTTATATATGTATATTGGGATACAGGTATGCGTTCAATGACAACAGGATAAAGTGCTCCTTCACCATGGTGTTGAATAGTGTTAGCGACTTTGCTCGCCTCACCGAGACTGGCAATGCGTTCCATAGTTGTACAGCCCGGGCAGTAAAGGAATGGGCGAAAAAGGAAGTAACAAAAAAAAAAGAATTAAGAAAGAAAATTCACCAAATTGTTGCAAATCTTAAGACTTTGAAAAGTAGGCTCAAAGTGCCAGGTGCTGCTTTGTTTACCTCTTCAAAACAAACCTATTCCATAATTAAAGAGTTGATTGCCGTTAGAATGACAGTAAAATGCATCATTTTACCGTCATTCTAACCAAGTCGAACGATGACACAGGTGTGTCTGAATAAAATATGACGCCGTATACCACCTGGTCAAACTACGTGATCTAGATTCTATCCATTATAAAGACCTTGCGTGACTGTCTGGACGATTCAGAGCATAAATAATGTGATCGTTTTTATTAACTATAAACTGACTTTAAATTCCTCGATATTTACCGAATTTTTAGGGTTTCGTCCATTAAAAGGGGTTCCTTTTCATGGACGAAACCCTAAAAATTAAGGCCTAACGGATCTTTTTATTGTCCGTCTGCTGTCCGTCTGTCTATCCCTTTTTCACAGGAATGCGTGGAGGTATCGAGTTGAAATTAACATCAAATACCTCGGAGCTCAAATGACACACACGGCAGAAATCGGGCACTTTCTCGCCTCGATGAACAATGTACTATAGTTTACTCCTCTGGGATCATGATAGATAAATAGATAGATAACTCTTTATTGTATACATATATACCACACAAACACAAAATACAATACAGAAGGAAATGTCAACCATCAATGAAGTACAAAAGGCGGTTTAAGCAATCTCTTCCAGACAACCTTGGGATGGACTCATGGTTTGATGACAGGCTACAATTGGGTTATCAATGAAAATAAACTAAAATATATGACATAACTCATTCATCGAGATCTCATACAACTCTGTCATGCTATTGTGATGGCAGTTACGTCTTATTGATCAGCTTTGATGAAGGACAAATGAATAATCAAAATAAATAAATACATTGATTATTTATTATTGATGTATCAGACCGACGATTGTTGATTGATCATATAACTGAAGTTATACAGATGTTACTAAATTATAATAGACTAGCGGCCCGTCCCGGCTTCGTACGGGTATTTAACAAGAAAATCATTTTTTTTAATGTAATATAGCCTATGTTTTTTTTAATGTTATATAGCCCAGGGATAGAGTAACTTCCCAAACTGAAAGAATTTTTCAAATCGGTTCAGTGGTTTCGGAGCGTTTTCAATGCAAACAAATAATAAAATCTTTCCTCTTTATAATATTAGTATAGACTAGCTCCTCCGCGCAGCTTCGCATGCTTTTTTCCGAGATACAAAGTAACCTACTATCATGTACTATGAAGATACCGTATACCACCCTGCCAAATTTCATTTAGCTCTGTTCAGTCGTTTAGGCTCGAAAAGGTAACAGACCGACAGACATAATTATTTTGTTTGTATAATATTGGGCACAGATTATATAATACCAGGCTACTCGAAATTCACAGTTTTAGGGGGTATTATCCCATTTATTTATAACCTGTTAAGGAATGTTAAATTAAACGAATTAGAGTTTAATTGTTAATATTGTTACTGCTATAAAACTGGTATAATCTAAGTACAAATGTAAAAACTTTTCTCTTTAAGTGAACAATGTTCTTTGAGAAATGAATATCTTTAACCACATTAAAAAAGTATTATTAATCAATTAATCCTGGACATTCTCCATTGGACGTGTATGGGCTGATGATGATGATGATTCTCCATTTTGGTCCAAAAAAAAGTGCCGGCCAAAAAAAGAGCTGTATTCTGATAGAACACGTCGGCCTTAGCATTTGTTAATATGGCACCAAAGCTGTAGCACCTCTAGATGTTTTACCAGGGCAAGCAGTAGCCTATGTTACTTTCCATCCTTTCAACTAACTCTATGCCAAAAATCAAGTCGAATGGTTGCTTAGTTAGGGCGTGAAGAAAGGACAAACAAACACACTTTCGCATTTATAATATACGTTAGTTAAGAATTAATAAAATAGAAGCAGAAGACTATTAAAAGTATCCGGATCCGAGACGTGGTCGCTCACTATAGGCCTTGTGCATAGGCTCAAAGTCACCCAGCGAGCTATGGAGAGAGCTATGCTCGGAGTTTCTCTGCGCGATAGGGTCCGGAATACGGAAATTCGTAGAAGAACCAAAGTTACCGACATAGCTCTCAGAATCAGCAGGCTGAAATGGCGATGGGCAGGCCATATAGCTCGTAGAACCGATAACCGCTGGGGAGTAAAGGTTCTCGAGTAGCGACCGCGATGCAATGCGAAACGGAGTGTGGGAAGACCTCCCACTCGATGGACCGACGACATCGTAGCGGTCGCAAGGAGTCGTTGGATGGAGGCGGCTCAGGACCGCTATTCGTGGCGTCGTTTGGGGGAGGCCTATGTTCAGCAGTGGACGTGTAGGGGCTGATGATGATGATGATGACTATTAAAAGGTTTTCATGAGTAAGAAGAATAATAGATACAAAAACGTGTGAACGAGTAAACTCTAGTAAACAGATAATGTACAAGAGAACAATCAACATAGTTCATACATAGCACAAATATATTTATAACTAGCTGATGCCCGCGCCTTCGCCCGCGTTTTATCGGGATAAAAAATAACCAATTTGTTATTCCAGGTCCCAAACTTTACCCATACCAAATTTCAGCCTAATCAGTTTAGTAGTTTTAGCGTGAAAGAGTAACAAATATCCATATATCCATCCATACAAACTTTGACATTTATAATATTACTAGCTGCTGCCCGCGCCTTCGGCCGCGTTTTATCGGGATAGAAAATTGCCTATATCGTCGGCTTACTGCAAGAAGTCATTAGTCGCAAGAAGTCACTAACTGCGTTAGATACACCAATGAGTTCGTCTCGATGAGCTCTACATTTTGGTAAAACTCACTAATTTGTAGCTCTTCAAACTTAGAAGTTATGGCTTGGTAATAAAGTCAATAACTGCATTTTTGGTATATCTGGGTTCATAAAATTCATTAACTTACATTAATAAATTTTAACAAAACAAAAAAAAACACTATTGCCATTTTTATTTTCATACATAATTCATTTATGTGACATAGCAACATTTTAAAAGTGCTTTTACGTTCACAAACGTTTGAATAAGTTTTGCTTTAATTCATTATTTGCACTTATCTAGTTTTGTCGTATCATACTTTTTGGAAAAAAAATACTAACGGTTTTTAATGACTTCTATCAAAACGAGTAACGTCTACACTGAGCGTTATATTTTTTATAGAATTCATTATTTACACTTAATTACTTTTGCCGAAACATAATTCACGGAAAAAGAATGCTATTCGCATTAAATGACGTCTTCCAGAACAAGTAACGTTTAAAGGTGCCATCACTATTGGAGTGGTAAAATTAATTATAGGTCGTTGACAAGTTTTTGCTAAATTATTATGTTAAACTTAATACAAGACAGAAATCGCTTGTTTTATTAGTGATTTTTGTTATTGTAAAATTATACAGGTAAATGCAAGGTAATGACTTTTGCACACATACATTTACGTGTTGCTATGCTACTTGTAAGACCGCGTGCTGCGTGGCCGGAGTCGTGGAAGCGGGGCAGAGGGGTATTTTGTTCGGGGCAGCACCCCGCGTCTCTGCCGCGCGCCGCCGCCGGCTTGCCGCGATACTGGCATAGCCCATTAGCTACAATTAGTCAAAAAATTCAGACACCAATGGCAGCGATCTTGATTAATGAAAACAAACACTCGCCGAATATTGTTGAAGGTACACCACCCACAAATCTCGCTACATCACGAACAGTAAGTAAGGAAAACACAGATTCGGTATCTTTAGATGACGGCAAACTTAAACAGTATACTAGCGAAACACATTCTGATATCATCTCTGATGTGAATCTAGATACCAGCCCATCACTTATATAATTCGAATCGGATTATGTACTAGCTACAAATAGTCAACAAATTCAGACACCAACGAACTTGTATGATGCAAATGAAACCTCACCGGATATTATTGAAGACACGCCACCTTTAGTAGCACCGCCCATAATCATTAGACCACGAAAAATAGTAAACGAAAATTTGGTATCTACTGATGACAGCGAACCTGAAGAGGGTACTAGCAAAACACTCTCTCATAAAAATACACGCCTTCTGGAAGATTTGTATGATAATTCAGACGACTCTGTAGCTGATCCGAATTGGATGAATCCTGCCACAAATACGGACGTCGTTAGTGACGCTTCCGAGCCAGAAATTAGGACACCAAAAAAAATTCAAACGGCTAGATGGCATAAGAAAAAAGAAGACACTTATAGCAGAAATAAACAAAAAAAATTACGGTCACAATGCTTACCATACAAGAACTACAAAAAAGTTGAACAACCACCCAAGGCTCCTAAACCTAGCGATTGTAAATGCAAAAATAACTGCTCACAGAACTTTACGGAGGAAGATCGAATCAACATTTGCAAAAATTATTGGGGTTTAGCTAATTACAGCCGTCAAAAAGATTTTATACTCATGAATGTGTCGGCCAACCCTCCACAGAGAGTGTATGTAAACGGACGACGAAAGGAAACGAACTGTATCTCGTTCTTATTCCTTTCAATTAGCTGAACGGAAGATAAAGGTTTGCGAAAAATTCTTTAAAGCTACACTCTGCATATCGAATGGCCCTATTATCAAAGCATTGACTAGCGTTGGAAGCGCTGGCAATTATGAAGGAGACGATAGACGAGGGAAGCATGAGCCATACAATAAAACAAAGCAGGAAGATGTGGACTTTGTCAAACAACACATCCAAGCATTTCCAACAATGGAGTCGCATTACTGTAGAAAAACGTCTTTTAAAAGCTATTTGGACAGTACTCTAACTATCTCCAAAATGTACGAACTGTACGAGGAAAAATGTAGCGACTAAATCTCCTGTTTCTATAAACGTACAGAGTATAATCTTGATCTCAAACCAAAGAAAGACCAATGTCTGTTGTGTCACAAGTATAACTACGCCAAAGCACAAAACTCACCCGACCTTGCCATATGGCAAGAAAAATATAAAGAACACATGTCACTAAAAGAGCAAAGCCGAGAAGACAAAGAGCGGGATAAAATTAGAGCTAACGAAGATGAAACCTTCAACTCGATCACAATAGACTTACAAAACGTACTTCATATGCCAACCAGTAACGTTTCCCTACTTTACTACCTTCGGAAACTGAACGTGTACAATGCAACTATTTATGAAGCTCGTACGCCGAATGATGGTCTCTGTTACCTGTGGTCTGAAGTTGATGGGAAAAAAGGAAGCGATGAGGTGGGAACAGCATTGTTTCTTTGGATTAAGCGTCTACCAACTACAGTTACCGAAATATCAATATTTTCTGACACCTGCGGTGGCCAAAATCGCAACCAATATCTCTTGTGTTTGCAGCTGTATTTGGTTCAAACAACGCATATTGAGATTATTGAACACAAATATCTGGAGTCAGGCCACACGCATATGGAGGTAGACAGTATTCACAGCGCGATTGAGAATCAGATGCGTTTGATGCCCGTGTTCTCGATGATAGATCTTTGCAATGTTATAAGATTAGCAAGGTCGACGAGAAACAAAAAGAAGGGTACTGTTGTGAAGAAACCGTATGAACCGATATAAATGAATCACACAGACATATTGGACTTGAAAGATTTAAAAAATAACTTAATGCAGAATCGGTCTCTTGGTACTAATGGTGAAAAAGTACAGTGGCTGAAAGTCAATTGTTTCAGGTTTGAACAAAAAAAACCTAACATTGTTCTGTACAGGTACGACTACAAGTCAAACTATATGGAAATGGATGTGTCGAAAAAAGGTAAAACCGGAACATGCCCCCAGACAAAAAATTTGCGAAAACGAAAACTTAACGTTGAAGCTGAAAAAGAATTTGAGTATAGCGCTTACATCCTTAAAAAAGCCTATAGCAAAAAGCTATCTATTACGAAAGCAAAGAAGAAAGATTTAATGAAAATGTGCACTGAAAAAATAATACCCCACGAACTGCACCATTGGTACGAGAACTTGCCAGATAAAGAAGGTCCAGATTATTTACCCGAAGATGACTGCTCAAATACGGAAGATGAGGATTAAAATAATATTAATTTCTGATTATTTATGTATGGAAAAATGATTAAAGTTTGAGTTGATTGTAATAAGTTAAATTTTTAAGAAATTATGTTTATTTTGTTCATTCAAATAACCATATTTACTTTAAGATAGATAAGTAGGTTTTTAGGTAAAGCTCAAAGTCTATCTTTTCTAACCTATTTATGTGTTTATAACTCTGTTAGTTAGCAGTATTCTTTGCTAAAAGCTTAGAAAGTGTTTTTGACTAATTCATGTGCCATTATTACTAATTTTAGTTATTTTATTAAGTGTTTTTCGACAAACAAGGTAATTCCTTTAGTTTTTAGTAATAAAAGACGTTATTTTATGATTATTTTGTCTTTTATTACTCGAAAGAGGCCACTAATAACTTCGTTGCAGAAATACTTAACTCCAGTTTAGTCAAAACTTTTTATCGCAAGAAGTCATTATCTTTGCATTTTTAGCTTTTAAAAAAATTGTCATGGTTAAATTTATACTGATTTCAGCTGATTATAAAATAATTACAAATCACTATATATTGGCGTTTAAATCATATTGATAACTGCCGTAGTTTTGATGATATGGGCTCTTAAAGTCATAAAAAGTTTAAAACTGCTTTTGCCACACTTTTGGATTTGTCGGTTAATGAATTCTTGCAATAAGCCGACGATATGTTATTTCAGGTCTCAAACTATAAGAATAAGAAGAATAAAATATATTTATTTTGTAAACAGAACTTAGATACTAAATAACTGATACACTGTACTTAATTAGGAGAAGAAACATCTTCTATACCTAGGTCCTTTCACAAAATGGGCTCAGTCTCAGCATGAGTTGGATCACTAGCAAGCTAGCATTCAACGCTGGTCTTCCGCCAGAGCCACTTAGTCTTGTTGGCGTTACGGATAAATCATTCATAATTACATAACTAAAGCAATCAACCAAATAAAATTTAACAAAATACAAATCAAATAGGTACGCATACACAGTAAAATAGAATGCTACTCAACAAGTAAATGACGCTATATTAGAAAATAATTTATATTTAAATATTCATATATTACATAGTCTACAGGTGCAATTTATCAACATAGCAATAGGTAGAGTACCTATATATACATATAGCTCATAAATCTCACACTAGGTACACACACCATTCAAAGTTCTACTCACTAATGAAAGCCTTTAATAGAGATAGATAGATAGAGATGTAGAGACATTCACAATACACTTGTGTCATGCCTTAAACTTTCCTGCTCCTTCTGATGATCAAACAGAAATTTCTTTAATTTTGCTCTAAATCCATGCAAGCTTTGCAGGTTCCTTATCGGTGGCAGGATATTGTTCCAGCATTTTGAAGCTGCATAGCGGAAGCTGCCTCTAAAGCAGGCAGAGCTGTGCTGCTGTATCTTGAGCTGCTTCGAGCACTGGCGAGAGCTACAAGATCTGGAGTTGGACAGCCATGACAACTTTTCGTAGAGATAAGACGGCAATTTGTATTTCATAACACCAAACATAAGGCATGCAAGGTGTAATTTACGACGGTGCTTCATCTTCAAAATGAAATGCTTGTTTAAAAAGGGCGTAACATGACCTCTAAATGGAACATCGAAACAAAAACGGGCGCAGGCGTATAGATATGGTATAGATACTCAAAACAAATTTTGGCCTAATCGGTTCAGTAGATTTTGCGTGAAAGAGTAACAAATATCCATACATACAAACTTTCACATTTATAATATGAGTAGGATTTATAAGCGACCTCAGAGTTAACACTTGAACAGAAGAGGTCCAGATCTTTTTGCTTAGAGTTTATTAAATTGGTCCTATTACTACGGCTAAAAGGCTCGAAAAAAGTGCAAAGCCGCTGGCAGAAGCTAGTTGAATAAAAGAGTGGAATGCAATTAAACACTTCTTTGACACCGAATGCATTCAGCTCGCTTATTAACCAGGTTCCGTCCAGGGACTTTGCACGTTTTTCCGGGTAAATAGTACTTATCCTGTAAGATATTCATGGAATTACAATTACCTTTTAAACGTATGGAATTTGCAAATACTTGTACGTACAGTCAGCTGCTCAAATATGTATGTACTATGTACACACTCCCACGCAAACTTTTTTTTTTTAATTTAGTCTTAAATAATCAAATTCGGCGTACGAATATCAGGCTGAGTGGTCGTGGTTATGATGGGGGTCCTGATGAACGGCTGCCCGTGCAATGCGCCGCCATCGTTCTCTATCGGTTGCGTTGTGGGAGCAGTCGGTCATGGTGGATTGTGTTAGGGAGGTGATGCGGTCCGACCGGAATTGGAGACCGCTTACGGGACATTTTTCCTCCATTCTGCCTTGTACTACGAGACGCTACATCGTGTCTTCATTCCTTGCCTCCCTAAAAAACTTTAGTAAAAAAATAAATATAAATTAAATATAATTATTCATTTTTTTTCTTTAATTCTTATTCTAGCATTTTCACGAGACAAACACATTTGCAAACTCCACCGTACTTAAATTAATAGGATAATTTTCCCAGCAATATTTTTCATAACGATACTCAATGAAAACAATTTATTTCCTTCATTCTTACCGCTTCTGACGGCCCTTCTATATTATTAATTTAGGGCGGGTACTGCATAATGCATTGGAAATACCGCACCTGGCAGGCGTATCGATTGATAATGTAATCATTATTGCATGAGGTATTCTTCGCTGCAAATTAGTGGGTTCGATTCAAATACGCTGTGGCTAATGTTTTGCGATGGGAATCAAGTCTCATCATATCAGCCCATACACGTCCACGGCTGGACATACTTCTTTTTTTGTGGATGGATCTGGAATACTGTCAGGTGTGTGAAATCGCTCCTACAACTACATACGCCATCACGGGAAAATATGATGCTGTAAAACGGATGCTGTGTGAATGAGCCTTTACTCCTGTGAGTGTAGACATAGCTTAAGCTCATCCCAGTGTAACTAATCAATTCATATCTAAATCATAATCAAGGGTGAGTATGCACTACGAGTACATAATGTAATGAGCATTATATGGTCAATTTGAGCAGAGTAATTTATGCTTACTTTGTGCGTGGTGTAAGGTAGAAACTTAAAGCGATTGAAATTTGTGTAGGTATGTGTAATATATCTACTTAATTAAAGACATTATTGAGAAACGAGACAATTTTATTTATTTCTACACAGAACATTCTACCATTAGGTGGCGTGTGGGGAGGCGAGCAAAATCCATCATGGCAGCCGAGCCGGAACCATAGACTATACTAAAGTCTATGGACGTAGAGTAGGTACACCATAGTATGTTACGTACACTCACCGCCAAAAAGTGTTAACAGTGTGAAGGCTCCTATTATCTTGCGTTTTAGCGGCTTATGAAAAGTGTGGTTCATCATCATCATATCAGCCCATCATCAGCTCATACACGTCCACTGTCGCTGGACATAGGCCTCCCCCATACGAGCGACGCCACATATACCGGTCCTGAGCCGCCACCATCCATCGACTCCGTGCGACCACTACGATGTCGTCGGTCCATCGAGTGGATGGTCTCCCATGAGAGAGAGAGAGAAAGAGAGTTGTAGAGTTACAAATAAAATATTCTCATTCTCTCTTTGATTTATTATATGATTCATAGGAACTAAGTCGCTCCAACCGAGGCCCCACACCAACCCTATCGAGGGACCTGATTAATGTATTTGAGACTACCCAATAACCGTGATTAGTAATCAACCCAAAGTGCCGTACAGTTTATCATTCTAGTTAAATTATTATATTATCTGGGGACGAATTGCACTAAATCGCTTCACTATAACAATGGTATCGTCTCAGAATGACATATTTTGGCATTTTACCTTTGATGAAAGAAACTTCAGATGGACACGTGTCAAAAGTGTCAAGTTTCAAGTCCCTCACAGATGTAGCTATCATCATATCAGCCCATACAAGTCCACTGCTGGACATAGGCGTCCCCCATACGACGCCACAAATAGCGGTCCTGAGCCGCCTCCATCCATCGACTCCCTGCGACCGCTACGATGTCGTCGGTCCATCGAGTGGATGGTCTTCCATGTAGTATTTGGGGATTTGCCATAATTACCACGCTTGGCAGGCGGATTGGTGATCGCAGTGTTGGTGTTGAAAAATACTTAGAAGCAAGCTGCTGCCCTTCCTCTGCTAGGTTCCCTTAGTCGGCTCTTACGACATCCACGGGTTGAGTTGGAGGGGTCGATATTCGTACGCCACGGCCAGCAGATGTAGCTATAATATATAGTAATATAAATCTTAGCAAGGCATAGCGCGATATATTTTCTATACAAATTTTCCAGTGACCGCACAAGCAGCTATAATTTATATTTCTATGACGTCACCAAGCTATACATAATTGCTTGCAATGCTTGCTTTATAGCACGGTATATTACTTTACATTATAGAAATGAAATAAAATGAAAAAAGTTTATTTGGCACGACACAAGAAATACTTAAATAAGAAACGCTAAGCTAAGAATTTACAATTAATATTTTAGAAAAACAAACAAAAAGAAAAGTATACAAATTAAATCTAAAATATAACTAAGGCTATATTTAAGGTACTAATAAGACCTATCTCTTTTCACACTTCTTACTAGCATTGGTACTTCCATTAACTGCTTGGTAAACCATCGAGTGTCGAGCCAAAAAGGTGTCAACTCAGCATGTTGCTGAGTAGGTGGTAAGTGAGATTACCTACTCAGCGCTGGTATTATGTTGACCCTCGTGACGATATAGCTATGTACGTCTGTGATGGGCATTAATCCATTATATGAATCTCTCCGTGCAAAAAGCACCGCACGCACTTTCTAGAGTTTCTTGCGTCTATGAGCAATTCTGCAACGTTACCATTACCATTGTCATAGTAAAGTTATTGGTTAGCAGAATTTGACCCCTGGGCTTACTATGATAAGTGTATAGGTAACTAATGCCTAGTCTATTTTGGCATATACCAAAATAGACTAGGCATTAGTTACCTTAGGGTTAATTAGGGTCGTTACCCCCAATTTTTGTTACATCTTCTACAAATGTAATGTTTATTTATTAAAAGCACAATTTGTAACAATAAAATGTGACAATTGGCGGTCTTATCGCTCACGAGCGATCTATACCAGACAACCTTGCTCTAATAAAAAAAGAACTCAATATAACCCCCCTACTCTACTCTGTAGTCATTAAAGAAAAACCTCGCTGCTGTCTGTATTCAAAGATGCAAGCGTCGTTATAATCTCGAGAGCCTATCCTCTTCAAGCTAAGCTCAGCAATGCACTATCCGCAAATTGAATCTTCAAGTTTAAACTTCAGAGTCTAATCTCCTAAGTTACTAATCTTTAGTAACACAATTTCTCTACTAATTAGTAATTACTCTGTGTGTGTCGCATTCTAAGATTAGGCGGGTGTCTCGGGAGGTATAATTGCTGCTTGGCTCTATTTCGTGACTTGAAAGAAATAGGTAAGTGAATACAAGAGAGAATTGAAAATAATAGGTATTTTACCTATGAAATTGCCGTTCTGTAGTACTGGCCATTTCTAATCAAAATAATTTTTGTAATATAATTGTGAGTACAGCAATAAATTGATAATATCTATGCAAGGAAGAAGACGGCATTATGACGTCCGTTAGGACTAAACATCCGCGGTTAAGTCCTACTTTTTAGGGTTCCGTACCCCAAAAGGAATAAAAGAACCCTTATCGACTTATAGGATCACATTGTTGTCCGTCTGTCTGTCTGTCCGTCTGTCTTTCTGTACGTCTGTCCGTCCGTCCGTCCGTCCGTCCGTAATTTTGAACTGCATCTATTTTCACCAAAAAGTCAAAAATTGCCATTTGAGTTCGGATTAACCGCCTTCTAGATAACAGACGGCAGAAAGTGTCCTCCTAGCCGAATTTCCAGCACAACGGCCAGTCTCAACGGACACTACCCAGATGCGCAGCGCATACTATTGTGCACTATTTGTACGATCTGCAAATATTTGTTCAGGGTGTTCTGGTCGTTTTGCTATGTATAATAAAAAATATCTATCTATGTAATATAGGTATTGTATTATGTATATCAGTTATCTAGTACCCATAACACAAGCTCTGCTTAGCTTGGGGCTAGAAAATGCTGTGTGAATTATCCAGCATTATTTATTTATTATTTATTTATTGTATTATGTATATCAGTTATCTAGTACCCTATATAAACTCCGCTTAGCATGGGGCTGGATGATGCTGTGAAATCCACACAGCATTCAATATTTGGCCAGGCAGAAAACCTTCGCCTGCCGCGCCACATCTGTCGTTAGTAAGGTTGGCGTGAAGGAGAACAAACATTCATCCATCCAAACTGTCACCCATAACACAAGATTTGCTTAGCTTGGGGCTAGATAATGCTGTGTGAATTGTCCAGCATTATTTATTATTATTATTATTATTTATTTCTAGCAACAAAACTCAACGACAATATTATAATATATGTAGTTATCATTCGTAGGTACCTTTATAAGTTAATAACCACATTATATTCCGTTTTAGGAAAGTTGGTTACCAACAATAGTGGTACCTACAAATAGTTTTCAAATTTCTGAGCCCAAATGCTTCTAAAACTTACTACGGTACAAGTTTCTTTGAATTAAATGCGGGGCTTAAAGTGTTTAACAGTAGTTCCCAGTTCTGAAAACATATATGATATTTTGGTCTGTATTTCCTTCATCATCATCATATCAGCTCATACACGTCCACTGCTGGACATAGGCCTCCCCTTTACGAGGCCACAAATAGCGGTCTTCAGCCGCCTCCATTAATCGACTCCCTGCGACCGCTACGATGTCGGCGCTCCATCGAGTGGATGGTCTCCCAAAACTCCGTTTCGTCGTTGCATCGTGGCCGCCACTCAGAATCAGAATCAATAGCTTTATTTTATTAGGCTTACAAAATAAGCACAATAAATATAGTTATTTTTTTATAGGTAGTATGTTGTTATTATCAGCAAAACATTTACTCCTCAGCGGTAATCAGTTCTGCGATCTATATGACCTGCCTATTGCCACGTCAGCCAACTAATTCTGAAAGCTATGTCGGGGACTTCGGTTCTTTGATTTGGTATTTCCATTATGTGACCAAAATTAATTTAGAATTTCAATGTTTTGTCCGAACTAATTCAGTTTAATTTATTCCGTCTTACGTTAATACGTAAGAGGGCCAGATTCCACCAAAGCGGAGAGATGTATCATATTTGTATGGCGCGACCTTCCCGTAGGTCAGGTAGGTACGTAGGGGAAGATCGCGGGTTCAAGTCCCGCCAAAATCGTTAATTTTTGGGATATCATTTAATTTCTTTGAGATTACCCCACGTGCGAGGGCTTTCCCACTATAATAACATAACAAAAACAGAGCTAAATTCTAGTTTTTGGTTGTATCGGTGGATCAAGCCTGAAGGAAACAGAGTTTTGTAAAGAGCTCGAATATCCTTGTCAATAGATTTACTTATATTTTTGTAGCTTACTAACTGATCAAGCCCTTCCATTTCATCATCATCATCATCAGCCCATACACGTCCACTGCTGGACATAGGCCTCCCCAGTACGACGCCACAAATAGCGGTCCTGCGCCGCCTCCATCCATCGACTCCCTGCGACCGCTACGATGTCGTCGGTCCATCGAGTGGATGGTCTCCCATGTAGGGGGGGGGGGGAATTTGCCATAATCTCCACGCTTGGCAGGCAGATTGGTGATCGCAGTGTTGGTGTTTAAAAATACTCGACGGAAGCTGCTGCCCTTCCTCTGGTAGGTTCCCTTAGTCGGCTCTTACGATATCCACGGGTTGAGTTGGAGGGCCTTCCATTTAAGCATAAGTTAAAAAAAAACACTGCGTTTTACAAGGATTATGAGTATAACTAACGTAAGTAAGTATAACTAACGGAAAAGTAATTTGACGCAAATCATGAACTATTTTCTATGAACGCATCGCAAAACCAACTTTGATTTAATTGTATTTTGGGAGCATATGGGAAAATGTTGATTTTAGCCAAAATCTCTTATTTTCCTAATTGCTCCAAAACTACAAATGAGCCGAACTTAGTTTTTTATAAGTAAATAAAAATAGATTCCGATTTGCGCCAAATTACTTTTCCTATTTGTATTCCTTGAAGAAAGCGGAATAAATTAAAAATTACAATAAAAATTAATCTCGCGCCAATCGACGATTATCCTTATTAACCCAGCCCTCACTTTAAAGTCTTCACGACAAATAAATCATACCAATCTAATATTATAAACGTGAAAGTTTGGATGTATGTAATAAACATATGTTCATACTTCACGCCAAAATACTGATTGGGCCGGGCAGAAATTTTTCATAGATGTAATATATAGCTAGGCCTCGAATACCATAAAAGGCTACTTTTAACCCGGAAAATGCGTGTAAAGCCACGGGCAGAAGCTTGTTAAAAGGAACTTCACCTGGGATGAAATAAAAAAACCTTTATAAGAACAATAAATGTACCTACCTATACTTAGAAAAGGTCAAATTCTTAAAAGGTGTTATTTTTCGAATTGGAGCAAAATCCCAAGCTTTTTGATATTTTGTAATAAGCCTTTTTACAAATGATATGTTAGAACATTTTTTTTTTGAATTTATTTATTGATAATTTTTGCAACTCAGTTGGAGTTTTGTAGCAGAAGCGTATACGTGTAGCCTTGTTGTGGGTACAGCGAACTTATTCTTATTTCTAGTATGAAGATCATAGTAGATGGCAATAGCAACAAGCCAACCTATTTCTATCACAACACGTAATCAACACAAAGTACTCCACAGAAATTGGACACTAAACGCGTTAGTGTTAGAAGTAATAAGATTGCTTACGGACTCGCTGGCAATACCAAAGTGGTCATTTAAGAATTGCTAAGCCATTTCTTTCAGGAGTTTCAGTCTTGGTAGAGACATTAAAGTAATTTGTCTGCTTAGAGTCAGTTTTCATTGGGAGATGAACAAATCAAAACTACTTGAATAAATCTTTTTTAATTTTAACTTGTTATGTACATATGCCTGTTATTTTATATAAATTATTTTGCAGTGCCCTACAGGATGCATGCACTATTGACCTACAGGATGCATGCACTATTGACCTAAGCTAACATCAAGACCTAAACTGTATAAATGTACATATGATTAAAATTTAAATAAAAACAGGAATATAATAACCGATAGTTTAGTAAAATCTGACATAGTTTTAACCGAGTTCGAAAAAAGGGAGGAGATTCTATGTCTATTCTAAAAACACATACTCTACATACTAATTGCTGTAGAATGTTAACAATTTATAAAGTTGTACTTATCATTTAATTATATTTCCTGTACTGTTTATTACTTTTTACTTAACTATCTGTTGAGCATCTAACTTACATGATAAGCTGTTAATATTTTTGGTAAGAGCGGTGTATGTTTAATTGATAGGTTATTGAAATAAAAAATTATCTTATTTTTTCTATATTCGGCTGTATGTATGATTGTTTGTCTAAATAAATAAATAAATAATGCTGGACAATATACAGCATTATCTAGCTCAGAGCTAAGCAGAGCTTGTGTTATGGGTACTAGATAGCTGATATACTTAATATACCTAATATCATCATCAGCCCATACACGTCCACTGCTGGACATAGGCCTCCCCCGTACGACGCCACAAATAGCGGTCCCGAGCCGCCTCCATTCATCGACTCTCTGCGACCGCTACGATGTCGTCAGTCCATCGAGTGGATGGTCTCCCATGTAGGGGGGGATTTGCCATAATCACCACGCTTGGCAGGCGGATTGGTGATCGCAGTGTTGGTGTTTAAAGTGTGGCATATACCTAATATACGACATAGATATATTTTTATTATATATAGAAAATATCCAGAACAACCTGAACAAATATTTGCAGATCGTATAAAAATTTGTACCGTGGCGGGAATCGAGCCCACAACCGTTGCAGGCGGACCTACGCATGCCGCGCCACAGAGGTCTGTTCGTCGATTTCTCTGTCAATTATGAATCGATTTTGAAAATACTTTCACTATTGTATAGAAAATAATCCCGAGGCGTCCCATAACTTTTTTTATTCCCGAGAGATTCGTATTTGTCCCGAAACTTTAAAACAGTTTAAAATTAAAGCAATCAACGTGTTTTTTTAGATTTCTCAAAACAATTAATTTTTTCATAGATTTTTCTTTTTTACCAATTAAATAACGACTTTTTATTATTTTCGTATCTATGTTTAAGTTTCAACGAACAATAGATAATAACTATTTACAGTTTTATTTTAGACTTAGTACTAGATACTAGATTATTTTGAGAGACCATCTACATTATTTCTTCAGTAAAAATTTCGCATGCTCGAATTTCACATTACTAAAATGTAGGGCTAAGTATTATGCAAAACGAACGCATGAGTGCCAAGTAGTGTTCCGTCGGGTACTGTGAGTGAGAAAAGTGATTTCATTGTTTTGCCAAATTAAGCACTGTAGGTGACTTTGTGCTTGGATGTGTTGGCGCTTTTGGAGTGAAACGGATTAGTTTTTAATGCAAAAAATGTGTGAATAATTTCATTAAAATAGTATTTTGTTGTTGGACAACGGAAATAATCCTTTTAAATCTACCTTTTGTATCAACTATTTATTTAGTTTTCTTCCTGTTTGTGTAATTTATAGTTTATCTTTCGACGGTGCTTCAATAAATAAATAAAAAATACTTTTGGCATTTATTGAGGCATCGAAATGTAAATAAAAATCGGCATTTCTTATGAAATCTTCACACCCACCGAGACTTACTCGAGATAAAACGGCGACTTGTGGCAATTTCGGTGAATGAATACTGCCATCATAAATACCCTTTCATGTATGATATTGCATACAAACAGCTGTTTTTTAAAACTGGCAAGATAAAGCATACCAACAAACGAAATACATCTGCGCAGGCTGAGAAAATATATCAGTATTCTGGTACCCATAACATAAGCTCCAGCTACGTTAGCTTAGGGCTAGATGATGCTGTCTAGCATTATTTATTTATTGAAAACACTATTTTAATTTTAATAAGTCCAAAACAAAAAAACATAAAATTGTCTGCAGTTAGCTCAACTCTTTCAATTGTAGTTAAATACTAGTCCTAATTTGTTAAATATTCTTCAAAAAAAAACCTGTTGTTTGCGAATATACCCTTACATTGCATATGGACGAAAGCTCTAAGCTCTGACAACAATGTCTTGCAAGTTTCCTAGGAGTCTTGTAAAATATAATCTTGTTTGTCCTAAGACTTTTATTACGAAAACAGCTTTGCGTTTTAAACCCTAATGCACTGTTAGTTTACATTTGTTAGGTCCGCCTGCGACGCACAAGGGGTTCGATTTCGGCCTTGGGACAAATGTTTGTACGATCTGCAAATATTTATCTCGGTGTTCTGGGTATTTTCTAGGTATAATCAAAAATATCTATCTATGTAATATATGTACATATATGTATATCAGTCATCTAGTACCCATAACACAAGCTCTGCTTAGCTTGGGGCTAGATAATGTTGTGTGCACTGTCCAACATTATTCATTTATTTATATAGGTACAGGTGAAGATAAAAATGCTCGAGTCGAACAATACGATCTTATTTGGACAACAGCTAAATTAGACACTGTCTTTTTAATTTGGTTTATATATCTTTATTTATACTCACAACAGAACAATTTCACTTAGAGAGTACACATTAGTATCCAAAACTATGTATTTCTTGGTAAAGTTACGGTAGTTCTTCCGCGTTTAGAATCTGTATTATAAATATCACAAATACGTAAGTAGCAGACCGTCACTGTTATTTGTTACTTACGTATTTGTGATAGTAACAGTGACGGTCACAGTTATCTGTTACTTACGTCACCTTACGTGTTTGTTTATATATTATATTATATATATATTTGTTTGTGTTCTGAATATTTTCTGTGTAAAATAAAAAATATATATCTAGTATGTAGTATTATGTATATCAGTTATCTTGTACCCATTATCTGTCGGTATATTAATCAATCACAGATATACTCGTAATTATTTTGTCATCTGGTACCAATAACACAGGCTCTATTTAGTTTGGGAATAAATGTGAAAATATCAGGCACTATTTTTTTATTTGTCTAGGCCTAATGCATTCAAGAGCCATCCAAATATAACTTTACTGATAATGATAACCTATTCGGTTTAACAGCTGACAAACCGTTCAAAACCGCTGACCGGACGTCAGAAACATCCATCGATGTATTCACGCGCTGTGTCGGAGGCTACTTCCGCCGGAAGTGGCGTGTCATTTCCTGGGCAAGGCACATTGTGGTAAGATCCATTTTGTTGGAGATATAAAGTTTTAAAACGACTTCAAAATTGTATATAACGAAATAATCATGAAGTTTCCGTTTTGAAAATATTATGTGAATGGGAACCTGCTTATTCAATAAGGCTTTTGAGAGATATTGAATTTTAAGGTGCTAGCTAATATTATTTAATTTTTATTTTTCATTTATTAAGGCACAAACAGTGTACAATATTCTTAAAATTAATAGAATATGTTGTTAATTATAGACCAATTAAGATGCCACTAATAGAAACATTATTAAAAGAAATAGAACACAAATTACAGACGCTAATCTGGAAAACAGCAATATCAAGCAAATAAAATAATAATAATAAAGACAAATCATCCATAACCAAAAAAAAATAACTTAAAAGAGAAACTTGTTTTTTGAAGTTGTTTTTAGAGAGCAAAAATATGTCACATCCAGAAAATTGTTCATTGTGCAACCTACTTACTCTAGGAATAAAAAATTGCCTGCATAATTAGTTCTATGATTGTGTAACATAAAAAGTTTATTTGTTTTACGAGTATTCATACTAGGACATTTTATACCTAATTATAAAGAAAAAGTAGTGTTAAGTACTCAAACCTCATTTAAATGAGAATAAAAATTGTTTTGCTTAAACGATAAAACAAAGTAGAGCTTTGCTGAATTTTAATTTGTCCCATCTTATAAGAAGATTAAAGTATGGCAAGGCCCTCTGCTAATTAAAAAGTCAAATTAAAAAGAAACAAACAGGCTCACAGATATAAATGACTTTGAATAAGATTAAGAAACGGGACTAAATCATAAAAATGAATGCACAAAAGTCCGCATGCTGCGGTCACGAAATTTACGCAAAATCTTAACAATATCAGATTTTCGATAAACTTTCTTCAAACAGTCTTCTTATCTCTGAATTACTTTTAGTACCGATTTACTACAATTCGAAAAGTCGTTTGAAAGGGCCTTAAGTCGAAATAGCTTGACTTTGAACCTCTGTTTAGGTCAGTACTCCTTCAATTGAGTTGGTGCTTAAATTTGTTTCGTAAATAAAAAGTTTAGTTTGGGTTACCAAGTTAGTTTATGAGACTTACGGACCTACATATTAAACCTCTTTCAACTGAATAGTAAAAATAATAAATTATTGCTTAGATAGATTGATGATTTATTTGGTTCAAAACATAACCAGCACAACACAAAAAACAAGCATAGACATCATTATCATAATATCAGCCCATATACTTCCACTGCTGGACACAAGCCTCCCCCATACGACGCCACAAATAACGGTCCTGAGCCGCTTCTAACCATCGATTCCCTGCGACCGCAACGATGTCATCGTTCCATCGTGTGGATGGTCTCCCATTTAGGGGGTTTTGCCATAATCTCAACACTTGGCAGGCGGATTGGTGATCGCAGTGTTGGTGTCGAAAAATACTCAGAAGGAAGCTGCTGCCCTTCCTCTGGTAGGTTCCCTTAGTCGGCTCTTACGACATCCACGGGTTGAGTGCGAGGGATCGATATTCGTACGCCGCGGCCCTACGGCCATAGACATATAGTAGGTAAGTATGAGTAAAAAAGTAAAACAATAAGTAGGTAGAACACACCAAACGATTAATAATGATAAATTAAAAACAAATATTACAAAAGTCCACTGCATAAAAAACTAAAACTAAAAAACTTTGGACCCAAATAGGTAAGAGTACCTACCTACTTATACGTGGACAGGTCTATAATGTAACTACATTATAGGTACATGCTGTCAAAGTGAGCCAAAACTGATCAGTCTCAACTTTATGCTTATTTGCACCGGGGGTAAAAAACAGCCCACATGGTGGGCTGATGACCTTCATTGCTATTCTGACTCGATGTTTCCGTATAAGACTCGGAATCTTTCACGGATTCGCGCGAAATGCTACTTCCTACTAATATTATAAATGTCAAAGTTTGTGAGAATGGATGTATGGATGTTTGTTCTTCTTTCATGCAAAACTACAAACTACTGAAATTTGGTATGGGTATATTTTGGGAGCTGAAATAACATATACTAGGTTACTTTATATCCTGATAAAACGCGGGTGAAGGCGCGGACAGCAGCTAGTTCAGATATTTATATGGTTTGTTATATTATATGCATTCTGAAAGGCATTAAACTTACGGAAAAGTAATTTCCCGCAATTCCACTTCCATTTTCTATGAACTCATGTGACAGCAAACTTTCATAAAGAGTGTCATACCTTCATGACTTCAGCTTGCCGCATTCATCATCTGCTAAAGCCTTTCGCAGGTCGTCACCCCACCTGATCGAGGGTGTCCTACAATAAGTTTGCCCAGTCATTGTCTCCACTCAAGAACGGGTTCTGGTTTGCATTAAGATGATAACCTGAATTTACACTTCCTAGTCTAGTGCGGAATGCACTTAGCAGCCCTAGGGACATCTGGCAGCTCTAACTTTCCACTCTGCTATTATTTGTGAAAATATGACCCTTTTTGGACTTGAAATAAAATAACAATTTCTAGTTCTCGTAGCTTGGGAATAAAAGTTATAGATACTTGTTTATAAGCTCGAGTGTTTGTTTTGTAAGGATTCTAGAAATTGAATAAAACTTTTAATAAGTAAAATATTAAAAGGAAAAAGATTTTTATTCGCCAGAACAGACGATTAATATGCAATGAGTATAAACAACTTTAGATAAAAAGAAAAACTGACAAAATCGGTCTCCACTCATCATGTGCTATGGTAGAGATGATCATACCATAGCGCTGGTCTTCCGTGGAGACCGTGGTGCATGAGGCGCCCTAATACATATTTACAACAAAGAATAAAAATAATATGTAAATTTAAATAACAAAAACTAAAACTATGAAAATAATATTATTTATATAATAATAATATAATTAAGTATAAATATTATAATATAAATTATGGAAAAAGTCATCCGATATGCCCTTTTTTTATTCGGCGAGGAAATTCGTTTACGAATAAACTGGTCTGGGGGGGACCAGAATTATGTGGGACTCGACGCCATAACAAGGACGCCGACAATACCTACTAAAACCTCTCCGGTGACCCTCTCTCGCCATATTCGACAAACCACCGGAACATTTAAACCTTCCGCAGCCCGACTGGCATCCCCTCTCCTCCCATACGATATCAAATCAAATTATTTATTTCTTTACTCATTAATAGTTGTAATGTTATTTCATTTTGCAATGCATGCTTTAAACTTATTTAGTATTTATATTCAATATTTGTATTCACAAAACTGCTCTGTCTACATGATGCTGTGTACACATACTTAGGGATACAATCTAGATCTTAATATTGTCTTTCTATTTTGTTATATTTAGATTGTGTTCCGTTTTGTGTGCAGATAAATAAATAGATATGTCCTGCTACTGCTACGGCCAAAATTTGTCTTATTAGGTTATTTTAGCTAGCAATAGTACTATAAATAGCTAGGTATAGTTTGGTTTGACCGTACTAGGATAATCAATGGCTATTCTGTCGTACGTAATCCATAGCCTTCCGATAATTAAGTTCGTGTTCTAGTAAGATTTTGTGATATAACGCTTTTAAACAACCTCAATAACTATTACGCAAACCATGATAACACGTTGATTCTGGCCAGTATCTACCTACAAGGTGGTGTAAAACATGTTAGTAGCGTAGGTAATATTTGATTGTGGAATATCGGTTTCTATCTTTTGTCTTAGATTATAAGAAGCAATCCAAATGCATTGTACTATTTAATTATATAAAAATGTATGTACTTATAAGTCGAGTGTGAGCACCAACACAAACCTAGTGTGGTTTATTGGTGCAACATTTACAAACACATGTATACCCTACAAAATAAATAAATATTCTATTCTATAAGGTGCGTCCAGATCCGTTAAGAAATGCGTCCATCAAGTTTTTTTTTATAAAACATACTTATTTAACATATTTTATTAGTGTGAACGATGTATAGACAAAGTATAGACAAAGTATAAGGATGATTTGTAATGTAACGTTGTTTCAAAACCAAGTTATATAACATGTTACATGTAATCTGGACGCAGTTTTATGTATCACAAATACCTCAGCAGGTTACACACTCACACACAAGCATCTTATTTATATTAGTAACCAAATAAAAAACTTTCTAATGTAAAAAATTATGTATAAATTACTGCGGGTAAATATAGTTCATTAACAAGTTGGTCAGTAAAGCATAGTATTGTATTTTCTTTTTCATTTACCAACCCACAAGCTTTTTTCTGACTTTTTCCGTCCATTTCTTAGCAGAGAGTAGAGTCATCAACACAATGCAATGTTTGGTGTTATTGTTCCCATCCATTAGATATAGGGCTTTCTTACTGTACCCATAGCGGGATTGTAGATGTTACTAATGGACTATGGACATAAACTTTGTACGTTTGAGATTTTCTTGATTTCTGGGGCTTGCTTGTTTGTTAGTTTGTTTTTTTATCGATAATGCCAAAGCGTTTGACCACGATCACCGTTGAGAAAGTTATTTATAAACATCATTTAAATGTATTTATATGTAGAGTGCTATGTAACATATATATGTATGTATGTACTAACAATAAGCCGAAAGGGGTGATTCTGGACCCCGAGGGGATCAACTTTCGTTCTAAGAAAGTGAATTTGGAATATATATTTTTTGTACGTGTAAAAGAAGACAAACAGGCAAACCAAAAAAAAAATGGAATTAAAACAACAGATTTATATCAGAAGTTGATCCCACTGGGGTCCGGAATCACCGCTTTTCAACTTGTACACATGTTACGTGGCACCCTGTACATACATACATACATATAGTATGTTTGTATAGGGTGTGTACAAACATACTAATGTGTGTATGGGTATGTTTAGGAAGTAATTGGTTCTACTTGGAGACCTATTTAAAAAAAATTGTTTATTGTATAAAAAACGTTCATGACACTTATTTTCTCATTACCAATATAAGTTATTCTGAAAATAACTTGTGGTTTGGTAGTGAGTACTTCCCCTTACAATAATTAGGTAATAGTTAATGTACAAGTCTTAAGTGTTCGTCTTAAGATTTATACAGCATTTAAATTATTATAAAACATAGTAGAGTCTAAGTTTTAAATTGAAACCCGCAGTGGGTTAAATCAGACTGGTTATGCTATGATATAGAAATGGAAGGAAACCAAGTATTTTATTAGCTCTTGTATTTAACCTATTTTCAGACATAAATTCAGACATAAGTGAGTCTTTATTAATTTTTTACGCCTTTCCAAAACAGTATGCTCTGTCCCGCTCCTATGAACGCAAAATCCTATTGCTATACTTTTTATAAAATGGCGCGCAATGCGCATTCTTAACAAAGATTATTAGAATAAAATAATATAAATATATTGGAATGGGATTTAAAATTGAAACAATTGAGCTAACTGCAGACTGTTACAAACAAACTACAGGTAACATTATTCATTTAAAGTGATAAGTAAACTAAAATTAGATGGTGCTTTATGACAACTATCCAAAATCCAAATCTGCCGTCATTAGAAGAAAAGCCGTAACTATGTTGGAGGTGATTCTGAGATATTACGAGTTTTGTTTAAACTGAAGTCCCGCCTCTTGCTGGGTTATTTTACAAATACCTTTTTGTACACTAAATGCAAAAAAAAAATATGTCTTCCTTTTGTATGTGATATTATTTTCATATTTGGTCTTATTAGGTTTTTATTACGGTTTTGCCCTTTCATTTAAGTAAAAAAATACAATAACTTATTTGATCCTAAACTGAAAAGGCTTAACTATGCAAAATGCTAATAAGTCCTTTCTTACTATGAATCTTATCTTTGTTATAAGAATAAACTTGTTTGAAAAGCCTTAACCAATTCTTTGGCTTAGGCATTGGCTTTCTTTCTAGAAAACTTAAAATATTTTCATTTGAAAGGAGTGTCTTTGAATAAAAAAAGAATATTAATTAAGGAACTTTATTTATTTACTGTTAATCAGTTCAAATGTTATATTAAAAAAAAGCAGTCTCTTTTCTTGATTATCATCTATCATCATAATTATATCGAAATCAAAATCTATCCAAAAGTAAAACAATCATCATAATCATATCTATTAAAATAGGAACAATGCTAGTGGTTTCTTTTTCACTTCTTCCACTACTGGACAAAAAATCGAAGTGAAGCGAATATCAATACCACCTTATTTCTTATTTGATAATAATAACTATGTTTATAGTATAAAATTTGACTTGTCTAAGTGCTTATTTTGTAATCCTAAAGAAATAAAGTTATTGATTCTGATTCTGATTCCATGTACATACATACCGAGTATAAAAAATAACAAAACAAAACACATTCTGTGTAACAAAATATCTCCTTACAAACATATTTATGTATTTTAATAAAAATATTGTTTGAATCAAACTTTAACGACATTCTGTATTATTTAAGTATCCTTAGTATCACAATCATTATAATCATATCTATTAATTAGGAACATATATCTAAAATCATCAAGACATCTACCGAGTATCAAATATAACAAAACTAAAACACATTCTGTCTAACAAAAACATATTTTTCTTTGATTCAAACCTCAGTCAAACGTCAGTCTGTATTATTGAACACATTATTAGGATTTTAGCCCCCCGCGTGACCCCGTCCTCCATTCCTACATGTTACTTACTGCATATTATTATTAAAAAAATCGAAAATATTTCTTTTTTGATAAATGTATTCCATACATAATCATACATATTTTATCAAAAAAACGAATGCGTAAATTCAAAATAGTTTACTTATTCCAATGATTGCATTGGTTAGGCTGAGATATCTACGCTAGGCTTGTAAAGCCTGTGTTATAGATATCTATGCCATCCCTCATTACGATGATCCTGGTTTTATAAGGAAATAATTAAAAATTTAGAATTGTAGTATATGTACATAGTTACCTAGTTTCTTATTATTAAATACATTTGCAATTACTATTTAAAATCATATTTAATTACACATATTATTTTATATATTTCAAGTTCTGAATATTAGTATATTAAAAGTTTATTTTAAGATAACATGTAAAAAAGGAACGCGTGCGTGCGCTCGTGTGGGTGTGTTATATTTTATTACACAGAATTATTTTATATATTACAAGTTCTGAAAATTTGTATATAATTTTAAAATAACATGAACACAAAAGAGGAACGCGTGCTTACGTTTGTGTGGGGATGTGTGCATGCGTGTATAAGTGTGTATTTGTTATTACATACGTCGAAGTTCCCTGAGGGCACCATTCTCTTAAGAGTACTTGTTCCAATATAACGTATCTACTAAAATCGGCACCTGAATTTAAACCAAATTAACGCAACTTGATCACTGTCAAAATAGCCCTAGATGAATCAACTAATATTCCTTAAAAAAGCATGCAAAGTTTGAAGAGAAGAATTAGACCGGTTTTTTCGGTCTCCCGTAAAATGGGGATCCGTTGTTTTTGCTCTTACCCCGCGTTAAAAAACACGTATGATTTTAAAGTAACGCCTTATATTTTAAGGAGACCGAATGCGTGTTCATAGGTTGTGCTAATTAAAAGTCTTAATTCAAAGTTAGGGCTATTCAGACTCATATAATACTATTACTAATAAAAAAAGCCTTAACTTTGAAATTAAGGCCTTTCAGACTAAAAAAGCTAAATTTTTTGCTAAGTTACGCCTAAAATACTTATTATATCTTTGGATTCAGACGAGTTAGGACTTTGTCTGTAGGACTATAAGATAGCATTTTCTTTGCTGATTTCAGATCTGTATCTAACTCATTTTGGTCAAAAATGCTAGTTACGGCTTTTCTTCCTATGACGGCAGATTTTGGTTAGATTTTGGTTATGGTAGCAAATGCATTGCAGGATTTTGGTTACAATATTAGTAATATAAAAAATAGTAAATTATAAAAGCTCCAAAAAAGTAATAAAATTAAATATAATAAATAAATAATAAATAATGGTGGACAATGCACACAACATCATCTAGCCTTGGGGCTAGATGATGTTCTCTAAGCTCTGCTTAGCTTGGGCTAAGCAGAGCTTCTGTCATGGGTACTAGATGACTGATATACATAATGCAATATATTACATAGATATTTTTTATTATACATAGAAAATACCCAGAACAAAATTGCACTAAACAAAGGGGGGGAACACAACTTTTAAAAAACGCTATTAAAATAATTATACTCAGCAGTGAGATATTTGCTGTCACTTTGACCGTAATGGTGCTTAAGCATAATGGTGGGACGAATAGGACAATAATATTTAAAGTCTTTGATGTCCCGTTCGTCCCGCTGCCTACATTGGTGGGACGAACGGGACATAATTTTAATTCAGACTATTAATATCCCATTCGTCCCACTGGTGGGGCGACACTGGTGGGACTAACGGGACATCACGGATAAAACAGGGTAACGATTTAAAAAGAAATCCAAAGGCGTTCGTATATACCTACATATATAAATCAATCTGTACTGCCTCAACTCAAAAAGCTCGGAAAAGATATTTAAATCCACTCTTGATATACCCATTCCTTGACAATTACTCTTCGTTGAGCCCGCGGCGTGCTTTGAATTGTAAAATAAATCCTTTTTTACGTTATTTAAATTCGAAAGCTAATTAGTATATTGTTTTAAAGTGCGGTTGAATTTTGAGGTTTCAAACCCTCGTTGAAACTTGGGTTGAATATTGTTCATTTCGTAAAAAAAATTGAGGGACTTTTTCTGAATAACATTTGAAGATATTAAAAGAATTATTAGTTTTATTAGTTGAATTGTTCACATAACTTAAACAATGCTACTTGTTTACATAATTCAGGTATTTTGCCGTTAATTTTCGGCTATGACTTCGAGTAAATTCAGTCGCTCCTTGGCCACGAGCGCATCAAAGCAAGAGGAACGGAGGTTTCTTTGTGGTTTCCATCGCAAATAAATGATAAAAAATGGTACGGAAATTAAAACAAAAGGTACGCGATAAATACCTGATAAATTATCTTTAATATTTACCTTACGAAGCATATAATGTAATAATTGAATGGTTAGGTATAAACTTCGTTATTGTGGAATTAATATTTCGCAAAAATGGAAGTTAAATTAATTCAATAATTTCTAATTTCAGTGAAATTACAAGTTACATTCGACGTAAGGCCTAAAACAACTGTATTTCTCAGTATTTATATTACTATACGGCATTGATCTAGCAACATTCGTGTTTAGTCAGGCCATAAATCTACTGCATTCAATGATATTCGTCTGTTTCTAGATGAGCAGTTTAAAGGTGTGTCCTTTATTTTATTTAAATAACAAAATATGTTATGTTTAAGTATAACATAATTATTTAGCGGTATATGTAGCGGTCGCTGGGAGCCGATGAATGGAGGCAGCTCAGGGCCGCTATTTGTGGCGTCGCGTCGTATGGGGGAGGCCTATGTCACACTGGACGTGTATGGGCTGACATGATGATAACATAGAGGTAGTAATTTAAAACATTTTATAATGTGGATCTGTTATACCTAAAACAAAAGTTATACAAAATGGTTTTTAATCTGGAGGAATCTTAAGAACGGAACGGATAGCCTTAGCCCTATACAAACGTACTTTCCGCTTCATTTGGAAACTATGTCCCCGATCTTATTGAATTTTCCATACGTAATCAGGTGAAAAATACCCAAGTTTGTAGCGGATTAGTTTTTTTTTTAAATAACCTAAATAAAGCTTTATCCAGTACAGAGAAACTCTAAGATCTATGTATGCATCAGAGAATGCGTATATTAAATCCACACAATGATTTAGACGCTGTGTTTGTATCTCTGGATATTGCTGCTCTAAAATGTGCTGAATATCAAATATCTAAAGTCCAAATTATGTTTACAGGAATGCTATGCTTTATTCTGTTTGTACTAGAGTGGTCAAATAAAACGCACCACTAAGAATTGGGGATGGTTTTCCGGAGGCTAATTTTGTGCTTCAGCAAATTGAGCAATGGGACCCTTCCTTATCGACCCCATTACTCAAGGCATGTTGCTCTACTATAAATAAATAAAAAATAATATAATCATTTATTTTTCTCTCACAACAGGTTATACAATAGTTATGTTTACAGGACGTGATATACATATATGTGTACTCTTATATTACATAACCAATTCAGAAAATCAACAAGCAGATCAGTTTTGCTACCTGTAGATTGTTTGCAACAATATGCAGTTAGTCAATTGTTTCACTTGTAAATAATAGTTCTAATTTGTTTCTTGTAATTTTCTTTGTTCATAAAGATTAAATAGTGTGAATGTACACTGTAGATTTAACGGAATAACCAAAGGCTATCTCTTCCAAGCAACCTTAGATAAAGCGCATATCTTGTTATGGAACAATAGACTACATCTTATCTTGTTCAAACACTTAATGAGCATCCGAGAACCCCTTGGGAGTTCAAGAGGAATAGCGGCTGATTACGTTTCCTATGGGGACTCAGTCAAGGGGTAAATAGATAAATACAGAAAAAGCTAGCAGTGCTTTAATACATTTCGCGTGAATTGCGATGGAGGACAAAGGAGAGATTTTTTTAATCAGACTAGCAACCCTCCTCGGCTTCACACGGATAGTAGAGCATAAAGGGAATAAGCAGCGTTTTCGATGAAAACTCACAAGCGGCTTGACTTTTTCTGACACTTTTTCTGACACCAATTATCGTCATATTTTAACCAATTTACACAAAACAACGACAAATTATGTACCTTCCTAATGAATCACTCTATCGATTGGTGAAAACCGCATGAAAATTCGTTCAGCAGTTTTGAGTTTACCGCGAACAGACAGACTTAAAGTAAGAACCAGCGGACTTTGTTCTATAATATGTAGTGATTTGCGTGAAATACTTTGAATAAAAATTATAACTTCTCGTGTGGCACAAACAGGTGTCCTATTCTGCTACACCAACTGCTTCAATATGACAATGGTATGACTGAATGAGATTATAATCATATTTTGGTATTTTACCGCCGATCATGGTATAAGAAAACAAGGTATGCTCTTCCGACACACGATGGTCACGTGGGTGTCTCTAGGCTACGTCATCGACGCCGTCGAATGAGAAGACGACTCTGTTTCCTGGTGATATCAGTAGCGTAATATCGTAACTCCCCGAGCTCCAGTATGAATCTGATAAAACTATGTGGTTTTGTATTTACCCATTATTTATCACATTGGTTATATTTATCTAAAGATGTTTTGACTGGTCTTACTAACCTATTTCAATTGACCCTTATCATATTTGTTTCCTAACTTCTACATTTTCTTGAAATAAAGTGGCAACTGGACAGTGACATCACCTGGCGGCACTCCTGGAAGAGCGGACCTATTTTCTTGGATCATGTCTTCGATCTAGGAAACTACCTAAGGAGTGATGCACGACGGAAGTGTCAAGGTTAAAACCATTCTATAAATATCTCTGTGCAAATAGCACCGCAAATTCTGGAGTTTTTTTTCATTTAAGCATTCTACTTGACCATTCATATATATGCGATAGAATAAGAATAATTATTTGTATAAACTTATAAAACAATGTTTAAGTACCAAGGACTAAATACAGAGTTGTTAGTACTTAATCAGACAAAGCCTTTTCTTAAAAGAAAAGGCTGAACACTGAAGTGTTAGTTTATAACTGTGTTACGGCAAAGTAACGATTCTCGTCCTATAAAAGTACGGGTCGTATTTGCGTGCGAACTGCAAGCGCTATTGCATTGAAATGTCGAACATACTAGCGGGTAACTCAGAATACTTTTTATTATAAAACAAAGTCCTTTGCCACGTCTGTCTGTTTGTCTGTTCGTGATAAACTCAAAAACTACTCAATTGATTTTCAAACGGTTTTCACCAATCGATAGAATGATTCTAGAGGAAGGCTTAGGTATAATCTGTCAAGATTTTGGGTAAATTGGTTGAAATTTAAAGATAACTGTTGGAAGTGTCGGAAAAGTCAAGAGGCCTGAGAGTTTTCATTGAAAACGCTGCCTAATCCCTTTGAGATATAAGAAAACTATTCAAGGTGAGATATTCATTTTTTTTATATCTACAAAAAAGTCCGTGATGGCATATATGTACATATATCTATATTTTAAGGATAGCTTACTATACCCATTCTATCATAGTAATATGCTCTACCCGTGCGAAGCAAGGGCGGGTTGCTAGTTACAGAAAAGAATTCGTGAATTAGGGTTTCGCATAAGAAAATAAAACTCATGAAAGTGTGAATGCGCTGGCGAAGCGGCAGTTACAGCTAATACTCAAAAAACTATTTATAAAACTTTAATTTTTTTTACTTTTGACATTTTTAGGTATATAATGTGACTATTACTATAATTATTTCTAAGACCACCTATGTGTATGTTTATTATTTATTGTTGACTTGACAAGAAATGGATCGTATTTTTCCGACTAGGTAATATGTTTGTAATAATGCTGTTCATTTTTGAATAAATAATTTCATGTCATTTCATTTCAGCTTGTGGTAAATATTCGACATAAAAGTGTTTTTAGAATAACTTAAAAGTTTCAATAATGGGTTGAAATTCAAAGTTTAAAGCACTTATACCGGAAGGTAAGCGACGTGGGCAGCCAAGAGTTGTCAGGATAAAACTGAAGCCTGTTCGTAAGCAAAGCACCGCTTGATGCCTGATAACATTTAGACATGGTAGGGTAGTTAGGGAAAGGAAGCTGTATTAGAACTTATTTAGGAATTCCCATCATCACCATTGGTCAATTTCAACGAAGGATGAAGGAGCATGTAGTGTTGTTTTGTAGGGAATTGTAACTAAGCCAAAATATGCAATTTCTACAAGCAATGGCTTAAAAACTAATTATAGACGATTAGTTGAACTTAATCTTGCTTTAACATAAATACCTTAATGCATAAAATGCATAAATTATATGAAAATGAACAAGCAACCAAAAGCAGGTAAACTACGAACCTACTTTGTGTTGGAAGAACACTAACGTTTTATCCCACCCTTGAGTTTTCCATGGATTGATAATAACATTTTGAATCGTCGCGAATCTGTTATTGCATTACGTCTTCGATCCGGACACATTCCAGGCAATAAGTTTTTACATTTAATGAAAAAATCAACTACACCGAATTGCCTACTTTGTAATTCTGTAGAAGATGTGTACCACATTCTGATGGAGTGTGTCCGGAACGAATCGTTTAGAGATAGTATTATGTCATTTAGTTTTAGGGATGTAGGTCACTGCAACAGCGTTCTAGCTGAGCCCACTTCGGACGCAGCTAGAATGCTGTACAAACTTGTAATGTTAAGGTAATTAGATTGATTTTGTTTTAGGTGTTAGGTTTTGATTTCGTTTTGTTCGGTTTAACTCACCAGGGCGCCATAATCGCATATGCGACAAAGCCCTTAATTAAGATTAAAAAAAAAAAAAAACCCTTAACGAGGGACTTCATCAGGGTGAGTGCGGGATGCGCGTTAAAGGATGAAATTTTGGTGTTCTTCCAACACAAATTAAGTTCGTAGCTAACCCGCTTACATTCATAATGAATTCGTGAAACTACGAAAGATTTTATGATAAAAAAAGCAACCAAAAGTATTGAATATCGATTAGAAATTTGCGACGATATTTCGTTGCGAATTTCTCATCGAATTATCTAGTTAAGATACATATGTATAGATAGATAGAAGATAGAAAATACTTTATCGCACACTTAACAAAACAGTTTACAACGCTCATGAGCGATCTCTACCAGACAACCTTGCATACTATATAATATTATAAATATCAAAGTTTTTATGGATGGATATATGGATATTTGTTATTGTTTCACGAAAAAACTACTGAACCGATTAGACCGAAATTTGGTATGGGTATAGTTTGAGACCTGGAATAACATATAAGTTATTATTATCCCGATAAAACGCGGGCGAAGGCGCGGGCAGCAGCTAGTATTTAAATAAATACTGAGTGAAAATTACTTGCCTGTTTGCCGTCTCAGACTAATCTAGCTTGCATTCATGGATACTGACTGGTGTTATCAAAATTAATTTAGCCACACCACTATGGGATGCCGATGCCTTGTGCATAAGCTCAAAATCACCCAGCGAGCTACGGAGAGAGCTATGCTCGGAGTTTCTCTACCCTATAGAATTCGGAATACGGAAACCCGAGAAGAACCAAAGTTACCGACATAGCTCTCAGAATTAGAAGGCTGATGTGGCGATGGGCAGGCCATATAGCTCGTAGAACCAATAACCGTTGGGGAGTAAAGGTTCTCGAGTGGCGATGCAATGCGAAACGGAGTGTGGTTCGTTAATAGTAACCCACTTTAGTTTTTTTTGTTATAACTTCTTTTTTATTGATAAACGGTAAAGCGTTTGATCACCATCACACTTTAGAAAGTGAAGATGTGGCCTAAGATGAAGCACGCTTTCCCAAAAGCAACTTTTTCACTCGGGATTTGACAACTTCGAGTACTCTACCGGAAAAAACAGACATAGATTTTAGAACTTTGTCTCTGCCCGCTTCGAATGCTTTTTCGGGCAAAAAAGCTAATTATGTTACTACAAACCAATAGCTACTAGAACTTTGCAAGATACACAATATACAAGATAATTTTTTCAATTAATAAATCGTTTAGTATTAATGTAAGCTAGCTAGATAGATAGAAATTGCTTTATTGCACACTAACTTTAATCGAAGGTAGTAAAAATACAAGAAACAACGAAAAAATTAAGTTAGAAGTGGCTGTCTTATCGCTCAAGAGCGACCTCTACGATCTCTACCAGACAACCTTGGATGAATAGGATCATTGGATTTTACTAGTGGACCTGTATGTTCATGTAAGTTTAATAAAAAAATACGCTAGCCTCCTTACTTAAAAACTACGGAGCTCCATCACAAATAACATTGAAACTTTCGCGTGTTTACTAGCAGTCTGTGTAGTGTGATTACTAGCGAATGCAAAATCCCTAACGCGAATCCCCCAGCGCCATGACACTTCAGTTTAGGATTAGCCTGCGACTCACTTCTAATCCGACAGACCACTCGTGGCACACGTACCCTTTATACGATTAATGACAACATTAATACTTCAACCTTACTCCGTCGACATAAGATCTACAAACATTAAGGTCTGTGCACAAAACAGGTAGTTCTCCAACCTTATGCCGACGACATAAAGACTTGTAATGGCGGTCCCTCATCAGGAGCTTGTAGTGTAACAATATAGCCGCTTGTGTGATATGGTAAAAACAACGGTTTCGTCTTCAGCATAGTGCTCAAAATCGAATCTTGTTTCATGAATGGATTGTTACATTACAGGTGAATGCTCGCGGTGAGGTTTTTTTTAATAGATAGAGTGATTCAAGAGGAATGTTTATATGTATAACTAGCTGCTGTCTGCGCCTTTGTCCGCGTTTTATCAGGATAAAAAATAACCTATATGTTATTCCAGGTCCCAAACTATACCCATATTTAGCCTAATCGCTTCAGTAGTTTTTGCGTGAAAGAGTAACAAATATCCATACATCCACCCATACAAACTTTGACATTTATAATATTATTAGGATTCAGTATCAGCATTGCACCCGTGCGAAGCCGGGGCGGGTAGCTAGTTTTTTAATAAATAATTTAATCTCATTTCAAATTACATAGTTAAGTAAAACTAGGAAATAAAGTGGTATTTTAGATTTTTTGTTAACTTCTATTTTCTTAAAGGTAAAGTAAAGAAGTGAACAAGAAACCTTGCTAGAATGCTCTGCTTCCTCTGGTAGATTCCTTAGTCACCTGTTACGTCATCGATGGGCTGAGTTGAGGACATCGATTCTTACTATAACCTGCGCTATAACTAAGCAACTTGGTTTGTTATATTACTCCGATTTAGAATCAAACATATTTTATGTCAACAAAGACATTTATGAATGAAAACTTAACAAAAACTAACAACAATAATAGAAAACAACAAGGCAACGTTATCAGTAAAATCTAAAAAACAAACTTCAACAACGCATAATCTTACAAAAAATATTTAATTATAAACTCAAAATTTAAATAAATTAAATTATGAATGAAAGCTTGCTAAATCAAATAAATTTTCAACCACGAATGCTCCCAATGAGGAACCGCCCTTAACTTTCAGAATGCATCGCAATAAGGTGCACGACTGGCTTCCTTGCCTACAAAGTGCTACGACGTAGCATTTGCTACGAGCGTAGAGATTGCTACGGCGTAGCTGTTGCTACGATTTACTTACCTAGTACTGCAATTATGACATGCGACCTGTTAGGCATATTAAGTTGCACAATTTTAAGCCTTGATGTTCAAAAGCGATTTTTTTTGATTAGCTTATTTCTTTCCACTGCTGGGCAAAGGCCTCCCCCGAATCTTTTCACAAAAATTGGAAAATAAGTATTTTATTGAAAAACGCGTGAGATAAGTTTCACGGGTTTTGTCGTCCATTCCTGATGAACAGAGAGAGAGAGATAATTTATAATGAAACTACAATTATAAAAAAAATGTGGGACGTGATTTCAGTATCCTTTGATGATTCTGCGTTTTATCTGTCACAGCGGATTGCTATATTTTGTAGATTAGAAATAGAAAATACGTCGAAATTCGCCAACATCCAACACAAACAGAGCTATAAGAAACGCTTTGCTCGTAAGGTAGCGTTAAGACTAGGTTACACAAGTGCTAGCGAGCGTGTGTGAAGTTTTCTCTATTTATTTTTGTTTGTGAACGGTTGTGTGTCATTCTGCGACGATACCATTTTTATGATAAAGCAATTAATTAGTTCAGCTTGAACTTCTTTTTTTTTAGTGGCGCCGCTTGCTTTTCTCTACGACTATGCCAGTGTCAGTGTAGAGTGTCATAAACTTCAAAATAATATGATCGATTCAACGAAAGCAGAAATAAGAAGGAATATTATAGCATTGCGTGCAGTTTTGCACGGCGAGATTGACAGATTGGCTTCCCTTGACACTTTTGACACACGTCCCTCCATCTGTAGTGTCTTTAATCAAAGGTAAAATGCCAAAATGTGTCATTTTGAGACAATATCATTGTTAAGGTGAGGCAGTAAATTTAATGGAATTCAGAGGTGGACAGTTGCATTCGCTTTTACAGCGCCATCTACAAACGCATTATGTCTCTGAGGATTAGATATGACATTCCCGCACTAACTCTAATGTATGTGGGTTTAGTTCCAAAGTGCTGTAAATAAGCTTAGTCTGAATTAGTTCCTTGCTTTTACGCGAAACGTTTAAAAGTATTAGATACTCCTTTTTCAACTTTGCACTTTTGTAATGAAAATTGGCAAGGTCTATGGTACAAAACGCCTTCCTCAGAATTAAACTAAATTAATTAAGGCCAAGGAATTTATATACTAACGTAACTGGAAGGTTCAGTGATACAAAAACCACGGTCTGAAAGAGATTGAATACTAAGGTGGTGTGTCTCTTTCTATAAGGACGACTATAATTTATGAACGAAACAGGACAAGACAGGGAATAATCATGATTATTTTTTATTGCTTATATTCATACTTAAAAAAAAAAAAAGTAATAATAGCATACCTACCTTTATTATTATAAAGTTATTAGATATTGAAAAATCGTTTATTCAGAGACAATTAAAAACGTCCCCATATTGGAACCATCAAGTGTGACGTTAACAGGCCGTTTCTTATGTATGAGAAAAGAGCTCTGAGATATGAAACTTTTTTTGAAATGACAGAAAATGTTCGGTGGGGCAACCGGCCGAAATCACACTCCACTGTCATGCTTTTTGAAATTTCATTTCTTTTAGACTAAAAATACTGAAGTGGTAATTCAAACAACACATAGCAATACCATTTTTTTATAAACAATCAATCATATTACTATTTATTCAGTTAAGTACAATCATAGTATAGAAACAAAATAGAACTAGTATTTACAATTGAAACAATTGAGCTACCTACCTGCAGACTGCTGGAAACAATCTAGAGTTATCTAGCTCAACTGATTCATATGGCAATGCTGATGCATTCATGCAATCAATCATACATCATGACTAAGCAATATAGCCTTGTGCAATTTGTGGCGTAATGTTGCACGAGGTCCGATAATTTTTACCCGACTACCGAAGGACAAACTCATAACCTTTTTAAAATCGGCTACATACATACATATGTATGTAGCCGATTTTTATGTTCCCACTTAGCGCTGAAACCAGTATCAGACCAGTGGGGTCCGATTTCAACAAATGAGGTGTTGTATGATTCGTCTTAATAGCCCGCTGGTTAAAAGCTATGTGGCGTCAGATATAATGAGGGTCTTACGAGATAGCTGGGTCTAAGTAAGGGTCGAAAATCCCAATGTTAGTAAATATGCTCGTGTGTGGTTTCGTTGCAAAGGTCTTGCAAATGTAATGTTTGTACTTTCCGAAACCGTTTTTAAAACTTTTGTGAAGTTAACGATACTCAAGCTATTAGAAAAAAGGTGTTAAAAATATATTTAAATAAAAAACTAAAATCCGACTACATAAAAGTCTTAAATAAGCGTTACCCTATTGCACTTATAATTTTTTTTTATACTTAGGTACTTGGATGCACCCACCACCACCCATATACCTAGGGCCTCCGACTATGTATCAAAAGAAAATGATAATGACAATAGGTAAACGCAGTAACGTAAAATACAGTAGAATAATCAGAAAATTTAAAGTTTTGGTGTATTTACGTGTCAAAACTGGGCTTTGTTTTTTATTTTGGACACAAAGTGAATACACACGAAGGCATTGCTGTAGTCTTTTAGTTAATAAATCTCATAAAAGTACGTCGTAGCAAGCACGCGCAACACAAACGCTGATCCGATCGTGACTGAGTTGGGTGAACCTAGTGTAACCTAGTTTTAGCCTTCCACTTTCAAAGAGTTAGTGCCCAATCTTCCCTTTTTAGTTTCATCAGTGTATCATGCTAGCGAATGTGTGAAAGGGACACAGCGACTGAAAAGTGATCTCTGAGACCGTTTTTCCTTAAATCTAAATTGAATTGAAAAATAACTTTTTCTAGTTGTGATATGGTTGAAATCCTTTTTGCACTAAATGTCGAGTGAACTTTCCAGTTACGTTAGTATAAAAAATCCTTGATTAAGGCGTTTTATACCATAGACCTAGTTTTTTTCTTTTTATACTATAGGCTGATGATGATGAATGTTGCCCAACACGATATTTGAGACTGATTTTGTTTTATAAAGGGAGAGTGAATAATCAAGGTACTTGAAGGGGTCCATTCTGTCGTTCGTCGTTTCATGGAATGAAAATTAGGTTATAAAGATTTATAAAACTTACATAATTAAACATAAAATTGTAGCTTATATACTTAGCCCAATAAATTTACGTGTCTAGACAATGCTCCGCCATTAAACATTAATATTTAACTTTCAATACATTCAAATAAAAGCTATTTTGCCGCAGAAATCGATTTGATATTCCAAGATATTTAACAATTCAAGACGCATTTCTTTTCTGAATCATCCACATGTCAATTTGTTCACGTTGAATAATTCCGATACAATTTCAGTGTAAATATGACTCAGGATATACAGGATGTACATTTATCTCGTACCTACATCGAAATTATTGCTAAGTTATACTAAAAATTTACTGTATTATATAATATTGCTAAAATATATGTACAATAAACACCTAAAATATTCTAAATGTAATTTAAAAAATCTAGCTTAAGTTAGTCTTCACATAAGTAATTAATTATAAATTCGAATAAGAAGTCCGTCCCGTGAAAACAATTAAAAAGCGGGGCTTTATATTTTCACAAAAAGATGGGAAAAGAGCCTTCAGAATGTTATGCAACATATAAAAGTTCAAACGGGTATTTTGATATAATCATTTATCAAAATTACGTCAGCCGTTTGAATGCTTCGAAGTAATATAGAGATCAAGGCCCGTACTCTTAAAAACGAAATCGAAGTTTCTCATTCTTTTTCGTGCAAACGCTAATCTTATGCAATGGACATAAGAGTTGGTTTTGCACGAACACGAAAAAGAAACTTCGATTTTCCTTTTCCGAGTAGGCCCCCAAATCACAAGATAGCCACATAGAAACACTCGTGGGTGATAAAAATATACAATACGAGTTTTATTTGAAAAACATGAATATATCCTTCTAGTTTCAATAACCAGAAAAAACTGATAAATTTTCGTGTGTTTAGTGCCCAATATCTACTTAGCCCAATATCGACTATCCTGCTTAGTTAAAAATAATTTCCCAAATGATGCCATTAGGTAGGAAATACCCAGAACACCCGGAACAAATTAATGCAGATCCTACAAAAAAATGTTCGAAGGCGGGAATCAAAATCGCAATTTGCGTCGCAGGTGGACCTTCATCCGCTGTGCCAGATCAATTGTCCATCAATGATGGGGGATGACGATTATTGTGAGCCTCTAACACTGGAGCATCCTGTACAAGAGACATCTCTATCTGCAATAAATCTAAATGGATGGGATTGGTCTAGACGTTTTGTCTATAAGCTATTCGTAAGACGCATGGCTATGACAACCATAGATCACTCAACTTTACTTCGGGTGAGACAATGGGTGGTATAAATGAATAAATGAACACCTTATTTTACTTGAAATCTTGTCATTATTATCACCACAGAGTATTTTTCGTTTGTTTTATGTTTAACTCTTAATCGCAGAAAAATTACGACAAACCCTTCCATTTTACTTTTATATTTAATACTAGCTCTGCCAGAGGTATCGCACATGTTTTTTCTGGGTTTAAAATTACATATATGTTATTCCAGGTCCAGATCTTCGTGATCTATTCAGTAATTTTAGCCTTGCCTAGGGCCAAACATCTAAAAATGACAAAAAATATTGCATCTATAATATTAGCAGGGTTTGAATCTTATTAACACTTGGAAATGGATTTCCATTCCTAAATGTCAAACTACAAACCAATCGATAGCCTTTTTACTTGTCTAAGAATGTATCAAAATTACGTTCCACGGACATTGAATGTGCCTGGGCTGGAACTAGCCCTCATCCATTGGTTATTATTATTAACTCATTTATTCTCAGATTTAGAAACCAGTTACGATTAGTTATGATGACCAGTATTGACCCAGCAGCATATATTTCAATTTGATCGAAAAGCAATAAACTCCCATTCATTGTGTGTAATCAAACTGCTGATCAAATTACAGTCATACAAATGATATAGAATTTTACAATAAATCGTCTTTAGATCTCCCTTCTTAAGAGTGCGCATTGCGCGCCATTTTGTAAAAAGGATAGCAATAGGATGTTGCGTTCATAGGAGCGGGACAGAGCATACGTTTGGAAAGGCGGAAGCGCAAAAAATGAGTTTTTATCTAATTACAAGTTAATTAAACAACCAATCGAAAAATTAAAAGACATAACTCAAGAAATACTTCAAGCTTTCTTGACAAAACAAAAACCCAACAAATAAAATGTGCTGTTCCTGAGATAAACAGCAAAATTTGTGCAAAATATGTATTTTTCTAAATAATATTTTATCGAGAAAATTTTCACTAATCGTGTTTTTAAAACACATAATCCAAGATAAAATTTCAAAGTATCATTTCCCTAAATTTGAAGGTAGTAGCTTTCACAGATTCTGAGATAAATAACGATTTCTAACACTAAATTGCTTATGGCACACTCTTAATGATCTGCCCGTATACACGACCACGGCTTAGCAATGAATAGTCATCTTCCAAAAGACTTCCAAAAGCTATTAACTATAAATCTACGTTATAATTTAAATATATTATAAGAGTATTAACTATAACACTTAGCTTGTCATGGAATTTGTCGACATGCTGGAACTCGTTCAAGAAATTGTTCAGAAGTTGGAGTGCCCTAACCGTTGCAACGGTGCGAGCATGAAAGCAACGCACCAACGCGTTGGTGCGTTGCTTTCATGCTTTGTACGGAGGGCAACAAGTCAACAACGCCACAGAAAAAGCGGTGCCGCCGACGAGTACCCGCACGCGTGTAGTTATTTGGCACAAACATGACGGAAAGTGGTCCTGGGCTGCGTTCATCCATCGACTTCCTACTTATATCTTATGTAGAATCTCAACAAACGCCTCCTTGTTCAAGCATGAGCTGAAAAAAACTTATTTTAATCTCTTCGTTCCAACGAACAACATTATTCCTAGAAAACATTCTAAAAGCATAACGCCTTAACCACAATTTATGCGGGAAATCTTAGTTCATGATTTTGTAGTCTAGATAACAAAATTTACCCAGTTCCGTATATAAAAGGAGTGACTCGCAAAGCATATTTCATCCCGCTTTGCTGTACAAAGGTTTAGAGTTTCATAAATCGTTAGAGTAAGAGGTTTTTTATTAAGGCAAATAGTGATGTGACACTAGCACCACTATTTATTTTTTCTTCTTTTATCGTTATGGAAAGGCATTACCAAAAGTTCTCACCGCCAATTGAAAATACCCAGTTTAAACTATTTTTGGACACCTCTGTAATAGTTTTGTTTCGTTTAGTAGTAGTGCAAGAGCATTTAGCAGAAAATGGTTTTCTGCTAAATGCTATTGCACGCATTGTCTGCTGCTATCTAAAAATAGTTTATACTAGGTATTATCAATTGGCGGTGTGAACTTTTGCTAATTATTTTCCATAACGATAATATAAGTAAAAATGAAGAGTGGCGCTAGTGTCGCATCACTATGCACCTTAAGATGGAACCTCGTTAACAGTGGACAAAGGCGTGTGGACAAGCAAGGATCTAAAATTTCCCCGCTGAAACTAGATGCATATTGACAATGATGAAGAATTCTAATTATGTCCTTATTTGGGTAATAGGTTCACAGTACGAACAATACAAGATTTTAATAATTATTTTCTTTGGCAACAATTTAGATGATGCGTTTTGTTTTAAGTCTGCAATTGCTAAGATATCATATCAGCCCATACACGTCCAATGCTGGACATAGACCTCCCCCATACGACGCCACAGATAGTGGTCCTGAGCCGCCTCCATCCAAGATAAGATAAAATTTCCTCAAATAATATTCTTCGGAATAAATTGAAAAACAGCGGTATAGCATATAACTATACCTCGTGTGTTCATAAGTTTTGAGACGAACTTATTTAATTAATTTAAAAAGAAAGTAATTCATGGAACCTTTTTAAAACTTTTAAAATTTTAAATTTCGAATGTTGTGAATCAGAAAAAATATACATTTGAATATTTGTTTCATTCTCCGTGAAAATGGCGCCAACAAAAGATTTGCGTGCGACTGTAATTTCACTGTTACAAGCAGGAAAAAAACCAATGCAAGTTTTTAGTGAAATCCAAAGTTTGGGATGTAGTCGGAACTTTGTGTATTATACCATAAAGAGGTACAAGGAGACCGGCTCTTTAGAAGACCGTGGAAGGTGTGGCCGCCCGCGGTCTGTAAGGACGCCCGCCAACATCAAAGTAATCAGAGAGCGAATTCGTCGCAACCCTTGCCGGACTCAAAAGAAATTAGCTCTGCAGACCAACATTTCGCGAATATCGGTGAACAGGATACTTAAATATGATCTTAAACTAAAGGCCTACAGTCGAAGGAAAGTGCATTATTTAAACGAGCGTCTTCGTAAATTGCGACTGGAACGATGTCGGAACCTATTGAAGAGACACGATCCAAAAAATATCCTGTTTACCGATGAAAAGATCTTCACGGTGGAAGAAAAGTTTAACCGGCAGAACAATAAGGTTTACGCCAGAAATTCAAAGGACGTCCAGCCATCTGTACGCAATGTCCAGCGCACTCATCATCCAGCAAGTGTGATGGTTTGGTGGGGTGTTTCCTACGAGGGGGTCACTTCGCTTCATTTTTGCCAGCAAGGCGTCAAGGTGAAGGCACAAAATTACCAAACCGACATATTGGAAGCGGTGGTTAAACCATTAAATGATACGCTATTCGCTGGAAAATATTGGGTTTTCCAACAGGACTCTGCTCCCTCCCATAAAGCTAAGACTACCCAACGTTGGCTGGAGGCCAATTTGCCAGGCTTCATTCGGAGCGAAGATTGGCCCTCGTCAAGCCCTGACTTGAATCCTTTGGATTATTCTTTATGGATGGAATTGGAGCTGAGGGCATGCAGAAAGTCTCACCCAAACCTGGATTCTCTCAAGCGAGCCCTTATTAAAGAATCGAAACGGATTCCCATTGAAAAGATTCGTGCCGCCATAGATGAATGGCGCACGCGTTTGTAGGCCTGCATTGAATGCAAAGGCGGCCATTTTGAATGATTTATTTTTAAATACAGATCTAGATGACAGTAGTTTTAATTTTAATATCCAATAAATGAATACTCAACTTAGCTCCAAAAATATTTTAGTTTTACTGTGTCTCAAGACTTATGATTATGAACACACGAGGTACATAATGCACGCAGCGAAAGCTGTATTTACTTCTTTTGTCTGAGTATTTTTTTTATATTTAAATAGTAAATCTGATTGTAATTAGTATTTTTAAGGCAATTAATGTTTTTCTATTCTATTTTATTCGAAGTTGGTAAACAGCGTAGACTGTTCAGTCTATGCTGTTTACCTGCGCTGTCTATGTTCATAGAGAGGGACTAAATAAACATTTTATTGCCTACATAATTTCAACAAGGGTGCAATAATCATAATAAATAAATAAATGATATATATTTAATTTCTATAAAGGGACATATACTTCTTGCATACCACATACATATGTACATGCCCCTTAAAGTTCGATACCAAAGGATGTTGCTGCAAGGAAATCGCGTTATAAACACAAAAAAAATATACTAGGTACCTATATATGTATAGGTATCTTATATTGTTTCAATTGAAAATACAAGTTCTAATTTGTATCTATTATTTGATTGTAATTTTCTTTGTTACTTAAGATATAATTTATATCTTCCTACTAATATTATAAACGTCAAAGTTTGTATGGATGGATGTATGGATATTTGTTAATCTTTCACGCAAAAACGACTGTACCGATTAGGCTGAAATTTGGTGTGGATATAGTTTGGGACCTGGAATAACATATAGGCTATTTTTTATCCCAAACGCGGGCGAAGGCGCGGGCGTCAGCTAGTATATTATAAGTTATTTATGGTACATGTACATTAGGGGAGGCCTATGTTTAGGGGAGGCCTATGCCCAGCAGTGGACGTCGATCGGCTGATATGATGATGATGATGTTGGTACATAGCTGAGTCTAGTGCTTCCCCGTATATTTCGAAATAATCAGATAAATTGCTCCACTATATTTTGAGTGATTTTTCGGGTAATTGGGGAGAAACCCCCTTTCAGGCATTTCAGCAATAGATCTATGTATATGTGCTGATGAGGAAGGGGCTATATTAGGCCTCTCTGTACACCAAAGGAACGGCCAGCTATTGACTCATCGCCTCAGTTGGTTTGTTAAACAAAAGGCACCCAACTTTTAATTGGAACCTAAACCTGAGACATCCGAAAATGAGAGGCCCTTTGTTATCGCGTTCGTTAATTCCCGATCACCTGATTCCCCTTTCTTTGAAACTCTTTGATGCTCCGATGGTTATTGAACAAGTTCGAAAAATACTAGGTCCCGGATTTGGCAAATATTTGAACGGACGGATGGAAGAAACTTTGGTTTCTTTAGATTCAGATAAACCTACATAATGTTTGTATTATGTATATAACTATAGATAAATGAATGAGAACACAATGTAAATATCGAGGGATTGAAAATAATTAATTCACTATTTACCGAGAAGTGAGAACAGTTAATTTTATCGTAAACAATCAGGTCACACTATGATAAAAATACCTTTAAATAAATAAATAAATAATGCTGGACAATTCACACAGCATTATCTAGCCCCAAACTAAGCAGAAATTGTATTAATGGGTACTAGATAACTGATATACTTAATATAATAGACTACATAGATAGATATTTATTTATTATACATAGAAAACATCCAGAATACCCTGAACAAATATTTGCAGATCGTATAAACATTTTATCTAAGACGGGAATCGAACCCGCAATCCCCGTCGCAGGCTTTCCTTTCCTGTGTCCTGGATTTTTACAATGTATAATAAAAAATATTTATCCATTTAATGTATTGTAATAATTCTATCAGTTATCTAGTACCCATATCACAAGATCTGCTTAGCTTGGGGCTAGATAATGTATGTCTGAATTATCCACATTATTAATTTATTTTTTTATAGTTATGTATTTGACAAATTCCTTTTTGCTTTAAATTAATACTACGGTGTATCAGTTATATGTACGTATAACTAATCAATGACAAACACAATATTTTTCTCATGTGACAAGATTTCAGAAATCTCCACTTCATTCACATCAAGGTTCCCATACAATAGACCAGTAAAATTTGCATACATTGAAAATAGTCATCATCATCATCATCAGCCTATACACGTCCACTGCTGGACATAGGCCTCCCCCGTACGACGCCACAAATAGCGGTCCTGAGCCGCCTCCATCCATCGACTCCCTGCGACCGCTACGATGTCGTCGGTCCATCCGAGTGGATGGCCTCCCATGTAGGGGGGGGTTTGCCATAATCACCACGCTTGGCAGGAGGATTGGTGATCGCAGTGTAGGTGTTTAAAAATACTCAGAAGGAAGCTGCTGCCCATCCTCTGGTAAGTTCCCTTAATCGGCTCTTACGACATCCACGGGTTGAGTTGGAGGGGTCGATATTCGTACGCCGCGGCCCCACAGCCAATTGAAAATAGTAAACGAGTGGTAATATCAAATTATCGGAGTGTATTTATTAATTACAACTACTAAAACTCCAATTATAACAAAAGTAGACCTTACTTTAGAATAAAAGTTAAGTTACCTACAAAAAGTTTTTGTTGAGTGCCACATACCAGCTACCTACATAGAAATAATTACCTAAGCAGAAACAATAGCAGGACGGGTGTGACAATAATAGTCAGTTGTTCGTACGCCAATGATTAAATCTATTGTCGACGTCAATTCGGCAAGAAGAAAAATTATTCAACTAGATAATTCCATGAGAATAAAACCACTCCGAGATAATTGTTCATTGACTTGTCTAAGTGTTTATGTTGTAAGCCTAAAGAAATAAAGTTATTGATTCTGATTAATTAGCTAATGAGCGTACAAGCAACCGGACACTTTTTAGACAGGAAATCTTCTTTGAAATTGGTAGACCCTCTAGCCTAGCATAGACAATACTCAAAGCCGTATAGAGACTCCATAAAGTGATACATTTCGCAAGACAGACTCAATCATAACCTGAATCAGATCTGACCTTTGATCTTCTGAAGACAACACTGACTCAAAGACGCTTGCATTGTTGTGAACGCAGTCTTTTAGGTCCATTTGCTTCATCATTTTAAATCAGCTAAGAAATAAGTTAGCTAAAGGTATCTTTAACAGATTTTTTGTAATAAAAAATACATAACAATATAATACATAATAATTGAGTGAAAAGGGTTGAGCTTGGGGGTTGTGGTAGGTGGTACTGGTTGGTCCCCAAACAGCCCTTTGAGAATGGTTATTTGGTGTAGGTGCCAAGGAAAGTCACTGGTATGGTATGGTATGGACTATATTCACAAGACACTACTGTAACTACTGGTTAACTGTGGTAAGAACTTATGGTAAGAATGGTAAAATGGTAGGTAATGGTTGAAATGGTGGTTTGAACTTACGACGAAGGCGGTCGATCGCGAACTGAGTAAAATTAGGCAACCGCGAGCAAATACACAATCAATTGCAAGCGCAGGTAAAATGCATATCTGCTTCGTGGTCGGTTAACCCGAACATTGAGAGTATTTATGGCAGGCATCCATAGTCTCCCCCATAGCCCAATTACCCAGTCCATCCATTCACCACAATAACATGGCTTTTTTTGTTATTTTCTTTTTCCTTTGCAATAGGCTCTACACCTGGCGGATATCATCTTCGGGTGTATCATATTGTGCAACCAAGGATGATACCCGCTATGTGTAGCTCTCGCCTTTAGATTAATTCTCATAAAGGGCCTCTGTGCTGTTGGCTTCGGCTCCACGCATGCCTCCCAAAGGACCGGGTCACTATATGGCCCGAGATCATGGAAATGAGAAACAGAGTAATAATACATCATAAACCATACATAATAAAAACTAACACCGTTCATATTTACATAGACACTGAAAACCAGATAAGGTTTGTCTTGTCTAAATAAGCTTTTGGAAAGGTTGAACCTGTATAGCAATTTATGCCGTCGACCGTACGTGCATATCGATAGAGCCAGCGTTACCAAACTAGTAGAAAATATTGGATTAGTGAACATGCAATTGCGCGGCCGAGCTGTGTTGTGGTTGAATTAGTCACCGGCCGACATGTGATATTCATGCCAAAACAAAACTCGCCCGAAATGTGGTACAAGTTACAGAAGAGAGCTAGTTTCATGGCTGGAACGTGTCTTGTGTTTTTAGAGGTATAAGTTTTTTTAGACGTCGGTCCCACTGTTTTAAGGTCAGCCACCACTAGGTACAGGATAGGGTCATCATATTGACGCAGGAGTCCGTAGAATATTCCAGAGATTTGTATCTAGTCGGTTTACTAGACCATGTGGCGCAATAGATAACGCGTTCTCGTACTTAGTGGAAGGATGCAGATTCAAGTACGGTCAAGGTTCTAATTTGTCGGATGTAAATTAAATTCATTGGCATATTGCTGGAATAATGGGCAAAGATCTTTCCCAAAGTTTGCCTGGGGACTCACCGGTTTGCCAAGTCAATGTGAGTTTATCTTTTTATTGACGAACGATGTGGTGCAATGGGCGTAGGTCCGCCTGCGACGCAAGACGCAGGTTGTCACTTCGAATCCCGCCGTGGACAAGTGTTTGGGCGATCTGCAAATATTTGTTCCAGGTGCTCTGGAACTTTTATATGTATAATAAAAAATATCTATCTATGTATGTATTTTATTACGTATATCAGACATTTAGTACCCATAACACAAAGATGGTGCTGTGTGGATTGACCAGCACTATTTATTATACATTATTATCTACGTTGTTTACGCCACGCCGCGCCGTCCGACGTTTTTTTCATCGCGTTCGTTGTGTGGTGTGGGCTAAGTCAGCTTCTGTGTGGGCTAAGTCTGCTTCTAGCTTCAAATCGCTTCCTCTTATGACTTTCAGAAGCACACATGACAGTAATTCGAGTGTCAGTGGAGATAACGGGCGCATCGCATCGGTTTGATTGGAGAATGTCAAACAGAACTACGTTATTGTTCCGATGATATTTCCCATTCGTATGGTAAATTAGTTATAAGTTATATCCACAGAGTTTTGGCATAGGTTATCATCAGCTTAAGAACGGAACGGATAGCCTTAGCCCCCATACAAACGTAGCAAAGGTAACCCTACTTTCCTGCTTCATTTGGAAACTATGTCCCCGATGTTATTGAAATTTTCGATACGTAATCGGATGAAAAATAGCTATGTTTGTAGCGGTTTAGTTTTTCAAAAATTATAATGATCTTTATATGAGAGCGAAACGAATTTTGACCCTCAAATCGAGTCATTTCCAAGCGCTTTTTTATGCATGATAGACACCTTTATTCGGAAATCTGTCGCGTTGCAAACATCCTAAACATATTCAACATAAAAAATAATCAAAAATATTTCTGTAATCAATCTTTCTTCAAAATTAAACGGAAAGTACGAAAACTGAAAAAAAAATGGTGGCGACACCGAGCACACGCTCACAGCCACATGACAGCTTCGTATTTGATGGTTAGACGCGCTTTCTCACTAATAGCGCGCCCCATTTCATTCGACGTGAAACAACAACAAATCCGCATAAGCCGATCCGTTTCCGTTTGGGAGAGGTCTTTAAGTGATCATTTTATTTCTCAGTTTTACTTATGTAATTTTTATTTTGTGATCTATCCAAGTGTCCTGTAAGGCGCAGGCCAGATAGAAGCGGCACGGGCGCAGGCGTGCCATCAACGCACCTCTTCTATCGCTTTTGAGAGAAAGAGAGAGAGAGAGATAATTTATTTACCCATACAGAAAACATACATAGATAACTTATTAACTAAACAATACTTAAATCTAAATAGTAGGTAACACAGAAAAAAATATGAGATGATATGGGTAAAATGGGTCCCTGCCTCAGCAATCAGCATGTCAGCATGCAGTATTGGAGCATTTGCCCAATACTGCGCTGGTTTTCAGGCAGGCCCGTGAGAGTGAAGTTGCTTATTTACTAGCACTAGCACAAGGTGGGTAACATTATACATTTTGACAATTTAGGTAGGTAGATACGCACAATATAAAAAAAATATTGAAATGCCTTAAAATTAACAATAATACCTCAAATAATAACAATAATACGATGCAACTTTAGCTAAAGGAGATTAATCGTCTAACTCTATGAGACATAATAAAAAATAATGAAAGACACCAGATAAATTGGCATCCTTAAATAAATAATACCTTTATGACAGATACAATAAAAAGCCAAGTAAATACAAACAATTTTCATAATAATCGATCACCCAGCACTGTGTTCACCTGTGAGTCGTTGGCCACTTGTGTGTGATTTTCACTGTCAGAAAGATGTCAGTCAGGTTAGAGGGCTGGCTGGCAACACCAGTGCAACGACAACAAGTCCAAAGTCCCAACGTACCAACTTAGCAAAATGAACCGACGCCACCAAGCCGTCACCCGCGCCCACCATCTTTTAAATTTGTGCGAGTAGTTTCGTAGCCCTGTGTTTGTACCTAATTTTTTGTACCATGTCTACTTTTTGTATTAAAAAACATTGGAGACGGCATACCACGGACGCGCCCCCGGGCGTACCGAAGGCGCACCGCTGCTGGCGGAGATGAAAATCAAACAATTGAATATCACCGATACAACTAGCGCATTGCCAGTGGCGCACCCGCACCGCGCCTCTTCTTTCTGGCCTGCTCCTCTCAAGGTCTAAAGTTCTAAAGGACTCTCAAGGAAATAAAGCAGTTTGAGTTTTGAGTTTCTTATACTTGTATGCTGCTGGATATACGCCTCTCCTCATAAGCGTCATTAGCACCCTAGCTTCAGCTTGCCACATCCAGCATCTGCCTGCAGTCGGGTGCTCATAGGTTAACGTTATTAAAGATGTGTTAAGCATCGCTTTTTATTAGAAGCGATTTTTAACAAAAATTAAAATGCTTTCTTAAATATTTTCTACAATTACATTGAACCTAGTACTCTTAAGATAAACGGGACGATTAATTATTAGAAACGATGAAAAACTTTATGGAGCCACCTAAGAATCAAAATACTTATCTCTTATCTGATTAATTGATAAAATCGCGAAGATATCGAGTAGCAAGCATAAGGTATAATAACGTCTTAAAACACTTCAATTGAGATCCAACCTCTTTCTTTGAAGTCGGCTGAAAACGTTAATTTCGAGATAAAATCGAGCGAGACAAGCGTACCTCTAAAAATGATTTATTTACGAACAAACACGCGTTGCAAAAGATAAAAGTTGAATCGTAAGTACGTACCTATAATACGCGTAGTTAGATTATTTTGAAAAACTATAAACCGACATCAAATTCCGAAAGGAACACAATTTTAGTAAAGCTGTTAATGGTAAATATTATTATTAGCATGAATGTCATGCAATTATACGTGGCCACATCTAAAGCAGAATATAAACGAGTTGACAAGGCACAAACAAGGAGTTGGCGAGGCACAAACAAAGAGTTGGCAAGGCGCGAACATAAGTTTCCGGAATAAAATGTTTATGGGACCACCTCGCGATCATTTTCCATACAAAAATTAAATAATTTTCAAAATCAGTCTAGAAATTGAAGGAGAATTCGCCGAATTTAAAAAACTTACATAGGTATATATACCG